>OX421223.1:2455000-4855000 GCA_949125135.1 Alcis repandata
ACTTCCAAATGAGCTTTTAAATTTTTACCAAAAGTTTCTAACTTAAACCTAAGCAAGGTTTCAAAATTTACGCAACCCTGAGTAGGCGCACGCGATACCGTTGAATAGACAAAATTCACTCACATGCAAACAATAGTATATGTAATGTAACTGGAATTATAACACGCACATTATATTATAGTACGGCGAAACTAAGTACATACTAAGTAAGTACAAGATAAGTAGTTTTAATGTTCTTACTTTCTTACTTCTTCTTTTTTTTTTTATAGCTGTGCTTTGTGATTTTGTCTATCCTCTTTTTTTATAGATATGCTTTTTTTCAGGCCAATGTATTCTAATTATATTTCTGTCTAATTTCATATACCTACCTAGATTGATTCAGCTGTTTAATATTGAGAAAAATATAATATAATGTGTTAGAGAAATAATACGATAGATAGAAATAATATAATAATATGTTAGAGAAATAATTTGGGTTTGTATCTGCAACTTATTGGGGCGCATATTATGGTATTTAATTATGTATTCCGACACAGATTTTGGTTTCACGGACAAACTCTTCAGAAAGAAGGCTTTCGAAGTGTTCGCCTAATTATTATACCTACCTACCTAACCTATTGTTGATGGACGGACTCGGGATTCATTTTTAGATACGCTTAGCCGGGTCGGATGTTAGAATAGAAAATAAATTGTAGGGTTTGGAGAAACGCTCACAATATCGCATTAACAACAACATTTAAGTTTCCTTTAGAAATAACTTACCTCGACTACAAGAAACCACACAATGCGTAGTTACTCGTGTAATTCAAACGCAATTCTGCGTAGGGCTGTAAAACACGTCACTTCCATTTGACCGGAAGTGACGTAACCAGTGCTAATTAAAAAAACTTGCAAACCTAACAATAGTGGTTACCATTGCGACAAGTGGGAAATTCACAAGCTAGGGAAAATATCTTTCTCTTTTTACCACGTCTATTCTAAATATTTATTTGACATGTAAAGACGTTGCGTCATTTGTGTTGACTGCACGATGTGTGGTGAAATCTGTCAATGGTTTATTGCTGGCTTAGATGGAATTGATGGAAAAATTTACTTGGAAACTCCTAGGAAAATGATTTGAGATGAGGGTACTATTTTAAATGGAGAGACAAAGCCTCTAGTTTGGGTCCATGTCTAAAGCGAAACCATTCCCGATTGTCACCCTCGGGAACGAAAATAGGTGACAACTGGGAATGACCCCCCCCCCCCCCCCGAAACCTTTCTGAGCTAAACTAGTCTTAGTAACATTTTTCATACAATACTTTGGCTGGGTCTCAACGACCCCGCTGGATCGGCCCCCTGGTAGCGGCGGTATACTTTTTTGTCACCCGACATCAACGTTCGACATAATCATGTTGCTGGACTTTATTAAAGTCTCTTTCATAAAACCTATTTTATTCGTACTGTTAGTGAACCAATCATTGTTAAAGTCGACAGGAAGAAAGTACCTACCTACTGTAAATAGATATCTTGGTTAACAACGTCACCTACAAAAACAACGCATCGAATTGGGTATTTTACAAATACCTGCTACCCAATGCTACTACCTAATTTAATTTATGGTGGAAAATCGCGATTTGACACATATCTGTGACACATTGGGTATTTCAAGCTCGGTCCAATACCATTATGATAGTCCAATGTCATGGTACATATTATGTGTGTCAATCAATGAAATGAATCAATGAAATGGCGAATTTGAGTAGAGTACAATACAATTGCCCGGCTTTTTGTATTAGTTTTCAGTTTTCCGCATTTTTAAGGCAGTCGTCCGACCGCCGGCGATTAAACGACTAACTATCGGCAATTTTCTCTCTCAAGAAACGTACAATAAATGTACATTCAGTGTAAACGAAAGAGATGCATATATTGAAAGGTGCTCTCTGAATGTTCACACTGCCGGCGACAACTCGCTTTACTAGTTTTGTCGCTGAGCGATGAGCTTTCGAAAGTAAACTCGCTCAGCGATACTCGTTCAGCGATGCTCGCTAAGCGATACTCGTTCAGCGATGCTCGCTCACTTGATCATTTCTTTATAGTGATCTTTTGTTTACAGTACAGACTGAGCAATCGCGGGCGAGTGGCGCGAGTAATCGCTCGTCACACTCGTCACAGTCGCTTATAGCCCGGCGACAAAACTATCGAAACTACACACTCGCTTGCCGCTGATCGCCAACTCGTTTATAGTTTCTAGTTTTACTCGTTTCTCGTTCATCGCCGGCGGTCGGACCGCTGCCTAATGTAGAATACAGTCTTCTTAAGTACGTCTGTTACAAACCATCTATTTAATTTCGTATTAATTAAATTGCGGCTCAGTAAATTTAATCACTACTATTTGTATACGTATTTTACTTTTTTGTAAATTTATTGCCTACAAATTTTAGATTGTTCCAAATCTGATTACGTATTGTACTGATCATCCAATAGTTGGATAGAAAAGTTTTAAATGTCTCCCAAATATTGGGGATAAAAAGGCGGGTTTAACAAAGACGCCTCAAAAACAAACAAAAAATTAATTGTTATGGTCACCTTATAGCTTTTAATTCATAAATATTTGATTGTAACAACCTGATAAGCACAAGTATCAATAAAATATCTTCAATTAGAATTAATATTGAAGTAATGAAACTGTACCACTGGGTCAAACAGAACGTGACAAATTTATTTACTTATTCGAAATGCTGCATTCCTCTACCTACCGCACTTACCAAACAATTTCCATGTAAATGATAAAAACCGGACCAGTTAAAAAGAAAATAGGTAACGAAACCCATTTAAAGAATTATCGGATTTCAAAATCAAAATTTGTAACACCATATTTTGCGTTACAGGAATTAAAGTTGACCGAAATTCGCTGAATGGACACGTAAAATTTGCAACATTGCAAAATTATAAATGCATATCGATCGATACGTGAACATAACGAAACCACTAAAGTTATTTCAGTTAAAATTGTGACATTCATAAAAGACGAAGAATTCAAAGGTAAAAATTTAAAACAATATGATTTATAGTTTTATACTTAAGTTCATGCATTCGTTTTATTAGTTGACTTAGCATAGACATTGTCGTAAATATAAAATAACATTAATAAAAGCTTAAAAAATATGTAAATAACCTAGCAGCGCAATGTGTGTGACAATAAAATGAAATAAAAATAGTGATAAAACCAAATCGGACTTCTAGATCTTAATGTCCCCAATGACACCAATAACCAACTTAAAACCAAAACAGTCAACTCGGCAATCATAAAACTAAGCCAGTCGATTGCCAGTCATACGCATCTACTCGTATTGCGTTCGCCGCACTCGAGTTGTCATACAAATTATTGCCTAATCTACGGCGCAGAAGAAATAATAGTAGAGCTTTGCGACCTTAATCGCGACTCGATTGTGATACAAACAATAACGGAATCTGGATCGATCGTTCATTTAAACTGTGTAATTTTGACGTGTCGACGACCTGAAGACTTCGCTCCGCTGAAGAGGCGACGCGATCGTGAGCAAAGCGATACGCGGTAGAAAGAATAGATGAGTCGTTGGTAGAGTATGTGGGACAGAAGTCAGCGTGCTTTACTGTGCTGGAAAGTATTTACTAAAATAAAAGCTACATCAGCATATTTAAAATGAAAATAACTATTAAATGACGATCTACATCTATCGACTAATTCAAAAAGAACGTGGATATATTGCATCCATAGGTCAAAATAAAACAAATTTTCCGAAGAATTTTTTACAATAAAAAATCATTTACGACGAAGATTAAATCGGAAAATACGCACAATGCGTCCGAAGTCACGACCATTAGGTAATTGCAAACTAAACGTATGTATTTAGATTAAAATTAATAACTCTTATTATAGCTTAGCATCGCTGTGAGTCACAGGGTTTAGCTGAGACAAAAACCGCAAAATACTAAGTCTTGGTCATGGTAAATAAAGTATAGGCCTCAATTGGCCATTGTGGTTTTTAAAGAACGGCGTCAGTGGTCGAATGGCGACCTTTGCCTTAGGAGGGACAAAGAGGGAAACGACTATAATAGGGCTATATGCAGTTACAACATTAATCATCTTCAAGCTACGCTATTGTGTTGTCATGTACAACTCTCATTAAAAAGCCAAACAAAATCCAAACAAAATTCGGCGATGTAGATAGATAGATAGATAGATAAATTCTTTATTGTTCACACCATAAATTACAAACAGAAGGATTATAACACTTAAAAACTAGTGCGACAACTGGCGGCCTTATCGCTAAGAGCGATCTCTTCCAGGCAACGTTATGTTGTGTGTGTGTGTGTGTGTACCTTATGTAAAATCATTTAGTTTGTTTTTAAAACGATTGTCAGAGGGATAGTGATTTTTCTCAATCTCAGATTTCTCATTTTACATTACATACCTTATTTCAAACCAATCCAAACCATTCGAATGCAACACAAAAGGGTTTAAACTATGGAGTTTGGACTATGGGGTTTGCACTACGCACCATAGAGTTATCACTGCGTAGCGTGACTTTTTCTCCAAGCGTTTTAGGCTTTTCGCTGAATTACGTTTTTTAAAATACTTACTTTTTACAAAACCGTCGCGCAGCCTCGCATCAAAGTGCAACACACGACTTAATGAGAACAGTTAGACCAGCTGGCGTGACAGTATTTAATGCAGAGAGTGCATTTCTCCCGGTGGCTAGATATTTGTGCAGTCTGAGAAACTGTTTCAAATTGCCTGCAAACTGAACCGCTGTGCTCATTACAAGTGTTTGTTACACGCGGTTACGCGCTAGATATGTACAAAGTAGTTTAGCTGTTCATCTGTTGGTTACAATGGATGCTAAACTAGAAGACTATCCTACTTCCTAAGTTAAAAGATTTCTTGAGAAGAAAAACAATACGTGCTTGTCAGATAGGTAAGTAACGCTTGCAATAGTGCATAAAGACTATTGGACACAAACTAGCATCTGGGCAATTTGTTAATGAAGTACGGTCATAGGGAAACTGTTTTATCTCATGAACCTCCCTTTCTGCCCTTTCATAGGGGCGAGATCATCTAATCGATCGTCGCTCGGTTTGTGACACCGTCAGCGGAACCTTAGTACGCTCTTTTAGTCAGTGATTTTAGTACTACATCTATCTATAATTCTATACCTATCGTAGGTCTGCATCACCACATTGACTAAGGATGGAAATTGAGACACTAGAATACTTGTGAAACAAAAAATAACTTAATTACTTCATCCTAAACTTACGTGACATAAAACCCTTATGTTGTAACTTTTAACTATTTCCAGCAACTCAATCTAGTTCCTCGTCAATAGCACAATATGTTCACATGTTCACAAAGCAATCTGCATGTGTATGTGAATGCATCGTATTACGCAATTTAGCACTGTTACAACAATTATACCTACTAGTAAGTACGCACGGTGCAAGTCATACTCTGCCGGCGAACGAACCAGGCGCACAAAGCACGTGCTCTATGTTTATTGAAAACTCGAAAATGTAAGTGCACCCACGTTATTTGTAGAGATGAGCAAAATAGCAAACAAGATACTTTTACTAAAAACCAGCTTCTATTGCATTGTCATGAAGTTACTTCAGTATATCAAATTTCAGCTCAATTGGACGTCGGGAAGTGCAATATTCAGTTGCAAGATTTTGACCCAAACAATCAAATTCGCATACAATATTAAAAGTTAAATAAAAGTCTGTATAAAATACAGGAGACAGTTAATTTTGTTATTGAAAATCGATTCATAAATCTTGGTAGTTTGGTTTTAATTTCAATCCGTCACGACAAAACGTGTAGAGCAGGTAAGTACGGCAGTTTTGCGTAGGATTGGCAAAGTTTACCTCAACAATGGTAAGGCACTCATCATCGTCACGTCTGCGACCTCGGGGCCGTATTGCAACTCAGTAGCGTCGTTACAGACTGGATTGATGTAAACGTGGTGGCGAAACTGAAGTTATGGGTAGGGCGGTAGATGCTCCATCGTCTAATGATAATAATCAGCGCGTTTTATGTTTGGGTAAAAAGTAATATCGACATTTAATGATCTTTGTTTGTGCATAACGTAAGCTTAGATGACAATATTTGACAATATTACTTGTGGCACAAAGAGGATAGTTTTGATCCCAGAAAAATAATTTCGAGGTTTTGGCGGGAACGTGGAAGAGACGTGTTGCTTCATTTTGTTATTTTACTAAACTTGTGTAATTTTGAGTGTTAATGTTTATTTTAAGTGGGGAAAATAACCATTAAGTGCTTGAGGACGTGCACGAGTGTGGGCAAATCATAAAATGCAGTGAATCGTGTCATTTCGTGTTGCTTCCAAAACTCCTTTGAAAAGCCTCTAGTAAAATCTCCACTACTTTACTGAGGCATGTATCTACTCTATCCACTTGACACTGGCTAAATTGTGGCAACCCCGCAGAAGCCATATACAAAAATTGAAGTTGAAAATAATTTCCTGTGAGTATTGACAGAACAGACATTTTACAGAATGTGTTAGAGCTGGAAACTCTGATGAAAGACTAATGCAATCGTTTATAACTTGTATCAGTTAAAGAGCGGCAGAGGTGTCCATCGTGGCTCCGTGAGAAATCGGCTGACATGCCGTTACACACAAATTGAGAGTTTCTGAAAACACCGCGATGATTGACCAATCAGTTATATTGCTCGGCTATAGAAATTATAACGGCTAGCGAAGATTGTAATGATTTTTTTGTCTGAATGTTTTGAACGAAATTGTATTCAAAGATTTGCAAATACTTTCCTGGTAGGTTTCGGAGTTAGGTACACAGGTATATCAAATTTCAGCTCAATCGGATATCGGGAACTGGTTTAAAATTGAGTTGCAAGATCAAACATACATTGCAAGTTAAGTAAAAGCTTTGAAAATAAAGATACCTGTAATGACAGACTTGTATATTTCATTCAAATGAAATATATCTCAACTATATCAAAATAGTGAAAAAATCATCAATCAATCATTCCTCTTTCTTCATCTAACTTTTTATCAAACATTCGACATGCTAGCTACATTTGTTCTAGATTGGGTTATAAAAAGCAGGTAGGTCTACCATGTATGTTTCTCAGTCGGATCTGGGACGGCGATGCGCTTACCCAACTGATTCCCACGTCACAAAGCGCGTGTGTTCCTCTTTCCGTGTATGACTGTATGTCACACGCTCCCGTTTGATAGACACTAGACAATCGGTGCGTTTTGTGCACAACACAATGTATTGGCCAGTGACGACCAATAATGGGCAACGATGGCTTGTGGATTGATTTTACACGTAATGGCGAGACAGTCCCCTCCGAGTACTCGGTTTGTATAAACAGTTTGACAAGGCGAGACAGTCACTACGTCACTAGAGCCATGGTTTGTTTGCTCTGCCGAGTATGCTCATTTACAGTACTGTCCCGCCACTGTACTGGTTACGTGTAATCAACTTATTACTTGCTGACTGTCTAGGTTTGACATTTGGCATAACTAGAACTTTGGCGTACTGATAAGCTTTATTATGAAGATGAATGGGTGCTCGGAACTTACTTGCTGACTTGGAGTAGGTTATTTAGTTGATCTCTAATCTACTCTAGATTTGATCATCATAGTTTACAAGATTGAAAAACAAACTCACTAGTGCTTCTCTTATTTCAAATGCTGGCTGTGTCAAATTCAATACAACTTTTTGTCCGGCATCTAATGTCAGGAAAAAGTTGAATAAATAGTAAAACCTGAGTCAGTGACTTCAATTTCTTGGAAGTTTCGACTTTCGACAAATTCTCCTATCTAGAATATGAGGATAATCCAAATGTTAATCTCTATGGCGATCTTCAGATGGTTCTCTTAGAAAAAGGCTCTCTGAACCTGATGGAGCAAGACGTGAATGCTGCATAAATGAAATCAGCGTTGCATTAAGATGTTTTCAATGTATGAGTAACGTGGAAGTTTTTTTTTTCAATAATAGGCTCGCGTTTAACCACCATCTTGCCAGATAAGCAATGATGTGGTCCACGATGGAGCACGCGACGACGCGGATGAAGTGTGAGTAGATACTGGCTTTTGATAACAATAAAAATGAAGGTTTTATAAATTTATATAAATGTATCTGTATGTGCAAGTTACCGGCTAAACTAGCGCAAGAACCTATCTCCAAGTAACGTTACCCAACTCGGCGAACCGGCGAGCGGCTCGCCAAGTTTTTGCCCATATTTTCCGAGTGAGTGATGTAATTTTCCCTGCACAGGTGGCCAGATAACTGTAAGGAGCGTATGGCCAGTGATTATTGATTGACAAATACGACTCTGATTACTCTGATTGGATATCATTGAGTTTTTGTTGGATTTGTGCAGCTCTGTTGGCCAATAAGTTAACATTACAGCCATACGTTGTGCTTGATACAATAATTACCCTTTTCTGTTGAAAAAGATCAGCTGTTTGTTTATTTGTTGCTGAATTACCAAAACAACAGACAAGTGCACTCTTCGGAAAATCAGACAAAACCGTGTGGCTCAACTGGTTGATAAATAAATATCACTCAAAGTTTGTTTCGGAAATCAACAAAGAGTTCTTCGAATCCTCAACATTTGTTTTGTTATCAACCACCGTAAAGCCATAAAAGAAATCACTGATAAGTTGTTTCGGACTCGATAAAAACGTCGATAACAGACCTCACATACTCGAGGCAATAATTCCAAAGCATTCCGCTGATGCTCAGTCTAGTTTTAGTTTTCTTGGCTTGTTATAATGCAATCTCCCTGCTCAATCACGTTCAATGGCCAGAACAAAGCGATTGACCTCCGAGCAATACAAAAACCAACTCAAATATACAAATAAAACAGCTCGCAGACAATGCATAGATTTCATATTGTTTCGGGTTCAATGAGAGAATGCAATAGCAGTGTATGTATGTACTACCACAGAATTAATGATAGTATGTACGACTTATCTCTCAGAAAATACCTACCGGAGTAGCGTGTCATTGTTCTACGAGAAACTTGGCAAAAACATGAAATGTCTCAATTGTTTTGTATGTTACGATAGTTCATGTTATGTCTTTATAGTAGCAGTTTATTGCTAAATTGATTGACTATTATGTCATGTCGAGGTGCTTACATTTTTTTAATAAACTCAATTGCTTCAATTGTTATTTTGATAGCTTTATGAATAGACATTGTCAGAGGCATTATTTATCACAACAACACTCGGACCACACACACTCACTTCAGTTGTTTCTTTTTGTAATTATAA
Source organism: Alcis repandata (assembly GCA_949125135.1). Taxonomy (NCBI): domain Eukaryota; kingdom Metazoa; phylum Arthropoda; class Insecta; order Lepidoptera; family Geometridae; genus Alcis; species Alcis repandata. Next base: position 2,464,288 of record OX421223.1, read on the forward strand.
TTTTTAGGCACTATTAGTTATGCAAATTCAATGACGAAAAGAACATTATATTATTAGCAGCTATCATAATCAAGCATAATCGATTATATTAATAAAATAATAATTAATTGTAACAAACGAAAGTGTTTTCGAATATCCATATATTTACACATATATTATATATTTACTTTTTGCGAAAGTGGAGGTAAAGGTTGAAATATTTCAATAAGTATTTCGATGACACAATACCTACATGGTGTATTTATGCAACAATTTGTTAAAATGCTACAAGTTAGCAACTAGTTCTCAGTTTCTTACAATTCATTAGAGCCTTTTGCTAATCAGCTAAGTAGAAAATATTGCCAATATCCGTCGCAAACGACATTGCGACAATGAGTCGCCTATCTCGCAACAAATATCTAATAACAATGTTGCGTGCGTGTCGCGCAATCGGCGGTCATGTCGCGCGGCCGCCGGTGCGGAACCGCACCTCTGATGAGCAAGTAGAAAGTATTTAAGTGAAAGACGCATACACGGTACTAAAAGTAGATCTACGAAGTTACTATCTCTAGAAATAGCGCTTTGATTCTACTAAAGTATAAGATCGTTTTGGCCAAACAGCTCTTATGGTGTCTGAATTTTTAGGCCACTTTAAGGCCTCTGACTTGGCTTAGCAGTTGTTGCTATGGTACAAACAACAGAGGCCTACAATTTAATCCGATTCCACTTTTATTATGCGAACCACGAGGCCAGATTCAATGCTCTGCCTAAGTAGGAGTTTTCCGGTAGATATAATCTGAGTGTCTTCAAGTCGCGAGTGAATCAGTTTCTTTTAAACGAGCTTGCTTTAACGTAGATCGCATCATTGCCCAGACTCATCTGGCGAGGTGACTGTCAAACGCCAGCTTATGACAAAACAAATTAAAACAAACATGCGTGCAACAATTTGATTCTCGAGGTTTTGGTCTTTTGACGAGTTTTCGATTTAGAGAATCGGCTAAAAGGCTTTGTCCAGTAAATGTTTGGTAAAAGATGTATATTTACATTATCGCATCTTGGTCATATTTACTGCTATTATTCTATTCAGATTTGATAGCTCTATTATAGTTATATTAATATGAACCAATCTTGACATCCATTTCAGTCTTTATTTTCCAAACACTCTTATTTTTCCGCCATAAAAAAACGTAATACTTACCTATCCTAACAAACTGTCTTCTATTTTTTGCAAATCAATAGCACCTATCTCCGCGCGACCACCTGTTCTGATTCCTGCGCCGCTTGTAAGGCATTAGACAGTAGGTAATGGATTCCTGGAAGCCCATCGCGATACGCATGACCGAGTGCGTGTCATCCATCAGGCCTGTCTCGCAGTACTAGCTGCTCTAGATGAAGACTGGAAGAGATAAGCGCCGGTCGCGCGCTCTTTTCTTTGCTAAGCTTGAGATATTAATTATTTTAAATATTCTTGAAGTTATTGAAAAAGAAGGGAGTGAATTCATTCGAGTGATAGAGATGAATGGAAGAAGTGTACATACTGTACCGACCCCACGTAGGTGGGATAAGGGTAGGAAGATGATGATTTTTGAAGTTATTGTAAGTGAGTTATATCGCTGATCATATTATTATTAAGCCAGTTTTTGCTCTCAGTGATAAGCTTTTATGCTTTTTTCTTATGTATTTTACTTTGTTTGTGATTTATTTGTTTTTGTGGTGTCAATTAAGAATATTGTAACATTTTGGGCGCACCTAATAAAGTTGTAAGAAAAGTTTCAGAAGCCTAAACACTTTCGATTTGGAGACTCGTTACAACAAACAAACAGACTACAAACAGAAGTTTACTATCCCTATCTACACTTCTACACTATTATTGTAAAGAGGAAAGATTTGTAATTTTGGATGTTTGTAATGAATAAACTCAAAAACTACTGGACCGATTTCAAAAATTCTTTTACCATTAGAATGCTACATTATTCTTGAGTAACATAGACTATATTTCATACCCGTGCAAAGCCGGGCAGGTCGCTAGTAAAACAATTAATTCTATATTATTATGTTATTTAATTCTACATGCCACTCCCGATTACTAATCCGAAAAAGGCCAAAAATATTGTAAAGGGGTTGAAAAATATTAAGTTTGTTTTTTCCGAATTTCGCTATTATCACACTACGAGTAATGTATTAAATGCGAAAGCTCGTGAGTGTAATGTATTTGTAACATTTTGTACGTTAAAATGGCTTGAAGGATTTAACTGAAATTTAGGATAGAGGTATCAGATACCCAGGATTAACACATAGGGTACTCATTACACAAAAAAATAACGCTTCTTTACAATATAACGGGATGAAACCGCGAGGCAAGCAGTTAGGTACAATCTATGGTATACACTACGCATGTGTCAGTCCATATCGATACATACTTTGATACCAAGTAATTGCTGAAAGTTATCCGATACAAACTAAGTACCCAAGTAAGTTACACTGACAGAATGGTCACACATCCGACGGAAGGCGAGTACGTGCTAAGTGAGTCAAGTGCTCACTTAACCTGCGCTTAAAATTACTTAGCGTTTACTTAGGTGTGTTATAGTTTTAATCGGCTTCGCTAATGAACTCGACGGGTTTGGATGCCATGAATATTTTTCTTGTACGGTTTTTTTTCTTGAATATTTATACGGTATGTTTCAAATTAAAACCTATTTATAAAGTATTAGGTACCTATAAATTATTGTTTTTTGTTTCGAGAAAATTTTGAAGGAAATTCATATTTTTATGGGATTGTCTATGATAAATTAGGTAGGTATATTACATATTTATCTAGGTATATATTAGTTGTATATTTCACTCCAGCTAGTCAAAAACTTCAAAATCTTTCACTTTCTTTAGCGACAAAATCAGGCGCGCGCACCTGTTAATTAATCTGTGTTAATTATCTTCGGTGACCTACCCGATGTATGTATATGTATCTTGTATTTATGTCTATATAAAAACCATTGCCTTGTGTTAGTCTCACAAAATTTAAAAAATGGTTATATCAATTTTAATATATTTTTATTTGAACACCTCAATACTGGGATGCAGCCAACATTCTTTGAGCAGCCGGACTGTACATACTAAATGCAGAAAAAAAATAAACAACATATTTTACTACGACCTTTGTCTTCACCACTTTACTCGACTTTACTCCAGTAATACTTATAAAGCACCTTTCACATTTGGCTTATTTCAGCCACGGTATTCAATTTTCATGTCTGCCTGAGTACCTATGGCTGAGCGGCGGTGTGTGCACAGGTGTGAACAGTAGTAGGTACCAGGTTCAGTTCTCGAAAATAACAAAACGATCATTAAACTCATCTGCTATGTTAATTACTTTGTTATAATTTAATTCGAGGATCCGACTTTCGATGAGAACTACGGAGTAACTTTCTGTGGTAATACCTCGAGTTTCTAATTAACTAATTGCGATTAGCATTATCCAAATGCTAATTGCAAGTTTGTCCGTCTTTCACACCAAGACTACACTATATATAATAGTATTTTCTGTTTTTATATTTTTTACCCGATTGCTCAGAAAAAGAGTTATGTATTTGTATTTACTTATAAAAAGGGTTGACAAGTTACATTTTGGATGCTTTTATTGCCTTAAAAATTGATGTTTACTAAATATAATCAGCCAACTAGATTTTCCGAATTGTGATATTACGATCCCTAAATCTTCACAATCACTGTCCTAACCAAAGAGGTCCAAACTGTTCTGTTCAACCAATAATAATTGTTCTTATATTCCTAAATATAACGCCATTTATCAAACAAAGACAAAATATAGATAGAAGCACTTAATTTGTTCGGGATAGCATTAATTGAGCGTGGGCGGTAATGCAGGCCAAAGCTAGTAAAACTAACATCATAAATGCGAAATTAACTGTTACTGACTTTTCCACAAAACAAAGGATAAATAAATATGTTATTAAATAGTAAGAATCATGATTTAATAATCATGATTCTTACTATTATTTATGAAAACCGCGATGTTTATTATCCTAAAACGATACGAGAACATCGAAAATTACGGGTAAAACCGAGAGAAACAGCTAGTTTATAACAAAGTAAGAGCGAAGTGCCTAAATGGCTAGTTTTTGCGCTTGTTAATCATGGTTTTTGTTGTTTTGTGATATTGTTTTGGTCGGTATAGTAAAATTTGGGTACCCGCATTATGGTGGGGAAAGTTTTTACTGTAGGTATCTAATTTAGTTAGGGTATTTTTAAATTGCTGAATAAATAGTAGAACCGTGTTATAAGATTTGGCGAATAAAACGTATTTCATAATTAAGCATAATTATGAATAACATATGTCACGGTTCAATTACAGCGCAGATAACTCTAAAATACTTCTAACAAAATTTTGTTTATTCAATATTTTCAGATAAAGTGTTTATTAAATGTAAATAGCAAAAATCATCATGGTTTATTATAGGCACCATATTTCAACCAATATGTACCTATTTCTATAATTATTATAAAGTAAACGGAAAATACTGAACTTGGAAATCTTTTTCCAAAGCAACTGTTATATTAGTTAGTAAAATAATGCAAACTATCAGCAATCGGCAAGCTTTACCGAACCGTACGATCCAGAAATCATCGCACCATAACATTACTCACCAAGAACGGGAGCGCCGGAGAAAACAATCACTTGAGATATAAGCACAACACGTCACAGAGAAAATACGAGTAATTAGTGCAGAGTTGCTGTTCGTCACTGTCACACGCGTCGGATCACGTCGGTCGCGTCGGTCGCGTCGCGTGGCGTCGGCTGGCCGGTACGTGCGCGCGCGCTGCTGCCTCGCGCCGTTATGTCGAGCCTCAATGCGCCTGCGTCGGGAAAGCAGCCGCGGTTTTGCTGATCAAAGAGTAGGCAATAGCTCTGAGTACAAACTATTCTTGAAGCTACGGTTCTATGTACAAACTATTATTTAACCTCTGGCTCTAGTACCTGTTTACATCGGATGAACTGTATAATAACTGCGTAGACACGCCGCGAACTAAATTCCAGGATCCTCTGTGTTGTTTGTAACTGCTCGAGAGCAGTTTAGTCTCGAAAGTGTGTTTGAAAAATTAGTTCTGTAAACATATTTCTCGAGGAGTTAGTTATTGATGCAAAGATCGGAGATGAAAGAAGAGCTTCGATAAATTGTATATTATTTTGAATATTTAACCCCAGTTTTGGATTTTTATGGCTATCAAGCGGGGCGTTTGACTAAAGCTTATTTGATATTAAATGATGATATATTCAAAAGTAAACACGTCAACTCTTGGCAGAGAGCTGTATCCTGTATCTTCACGTGAGGGCTCAAACTATATAATGTAGGTATGCGGGCTGATTTCGAGAGCCGTGTACCTAGGTACCTATCTACCACTAGAAAGTAGATCCTGCCACCATGCAAGCTTCTGAATCTGGCGGGCGAGTACAATCCAGTGTTTTGAACATATTTTAAAGTGAGATGAGTAATTGAGTATTTTCTTATGGTATAAGAGCTAGCAACGTTTTTGAGAGAGAATTTCAGGTAGGCCAGTTTTTAGATATCCTATCTCTCTCACTCTCCCGCACGTCATATGGACTATCTGGCTGGTGGTAGTGGTTGCGTTCATCAGTGCGCATCCTACCTGCACAGGTAAAATATCGATTTTTTAAATCATTTTAAGAAGTTTATTTTTTTTTTCATTATTTTTATTGAACTTTCCACAACGTAAATCTAATATTGCCAGACATTTTTATTGCTGTTTAAACTGTCCCAGACGCTAATTTCGAATTAAAAAAAAAATATTTTTAAAATAATTCAGTATGGCTGAATTTTTTTTATAATATTATTTAAGTATCTAAAAACTTAAATTTAATTTGCCAAACAATTATTCGGTTGTTAAACCTTCAGCCAGACCGACTTAAAAGTGGAAAGTGATGTGGTATCATTTTGCTTGGTCTAAAAATAGTTGTCGAATAAATTACAGAGAAAGAATTAAAAATTAATGAATAAATGTGTGGATTAATGTAGTATCAAAATAATTATTTATTGTTGAACAAAATTAAGATAATAATCAATCTCAAGTATGAAAATAAACAAAAATTGTATTTTTTAACGGAGGCATCTTGATAATTCATAATCATCATCATCATCTTCATCACTGCTGTCATTATCATTGTCATCATCGTCTTTTGGGTTGTCATCGTCTTGTAATAAGTTATTATCTGTAAAATAATGAAAAATTGAATAATCTTTCGGCAAAGAAATTTATTAGTATTTTATTTTTAATTTTTACCTTTAATAATAATGTCGGCAACTAATGATGGCAATTGCTCTCCAACAAACCAGACAAAATCATATTTATCGTCATTTATGGTCCAGCCGGAAGCTTGAGGTGATAGAGATGTCGGGTGTTTTAAATGAGCATTTCTCCAAAACTTTGTAACGTAACGAACTCGTAGTAAATGCTGATACAATTCACTTTAGCATGGTGGTAGGCTTGATGGATCAAAGTTACGAATTTTTTTTTCAAAATCATCATCTGATTTTTTAGACCGATAAGTATTTGAAAACAGATTGAACCGAACTTCATTGACGTTCCAAGAATCACGTGCTCCGTAAATATGACAAATTAACTTTTATACGGTCTTAAATGTCTCATTCAGCAATTCTTCATCATCTGTAATAATATTTTCAAAGGCTAATTGATACTCTTCTGATTGCTCTAACAGTTTAAAAGGTCGAAGTTTGCCTTTCCGGAAAATGTGTAGTCGCATCCTGTGAGTGCATGAAAGCACGGTAGAGCTTTCGATAAAGAATTCCCTAGAATTTCGTGTACTTTATTATTTTCTACCCGGTATGAATAACACTTGTTAAAGTTCAGATAATTTCCTTTCTATATTCTTCTTCCTTCTTCCTTTCAGATAATTTTCCTAGGCAAGCGTGCTACATCTTCGACCACATCGTCACTTCCCATCAGATGAGATTGCAGTCAAACGCATGCCTAGTCCGATGTAAAAAAAAAAAAGATATATTATTTTTTTTTTCAGCTGCTGTCGTCTAATAAAAATGCAAAAAGGCGCTTGCCTGTCAGGCGGATAAAAAAGTTTCAGCCTTATTGAATTATTTTGAAATTTTTTTTTTTTTTAATTCGAAATTACCGTCTGGGACAGTTTAAACAGCAATAAAAATGTCTGGCAATATTAGATTTACGTTGTGGAAAGTTCAATAAAAATAATGAAAAAAAAAAAAATCTTAAAATGATTTAAAAAATCGATATTTTACCTGTGCAGGTAGGATGCGCACTGATGAACGCAACCACTACCACCAGCCAGATAGTCCATATGACGTGCGGGAGAGTGAGAGAGATAGGATATCTAAAAACTGGCCTACCTGAAATGCTTGTTTTCCTGACGTTGCTAGCTCTCGTACATAATAATACTATCTTTCAAGATATTTAAACAAAATTTATTTTGAAACTGATCACTACCAACTTTACAAAAACATCGCTTCGCAGCTTCAATATTCGTCTCCAGATAAAAGCAATATTTGGGGAATTCTATTTCAAAAGTTCATTATTCCAATGCAAAAGTGAAACGTCATATCGAGAGCATCAACAACAAAGAGATGTATACTATGTAGTTTTGCTATTTTGCAGGAGAGACAAAAACTGTATCATTTTACATACATACCTACACTTTACACTTACATGTCTTGTCTACTGATAATTACCTTATAGAATATAATACTTTAATACTATAATACTTTATAGTGCAATAGGTTGGCTTCTATAATTTAATTTATAAATTCAGCATTATATGACATCTAAGTAAAATGTTAAGTTTTTGTCTCTCCAAGTAGCAAAATTCTACACTTCTCTCTGGCATGCCATCCTCGATTTGACAAGGTGTATCATACCTACCAACACAATTCTGTAAAACCCGATATCTACTGTCCCAGACATTACAGGAAATACTTGTTGCAATAAAACGCAAGCCATTAGGCTTCTATTGCAGGGTTTAGTCATTAGAGGAAGGTGGGGGTTTATGACAGGTTGGTGGGACCACCGACTGAGCTGCAGAGCACTGTTGTACTTAAAACTTTACTTTTCTTATGTACTTACTAGTTTTAGTTTACTTAGGTAGTAGTTAGTTCTAATGACCTGTTTAGCCCAGCTATATAATATCCGCCTTATAAGCCAGAAACCTGGGTTCAACTACCGGCCAGGTAGATGTTTGAATGATGAATTTAAACATCTGCTCTGGGTCTGGTTGTTAGTTGTCCTTGTCTTTGCGTGTGTTCCATCGCATCCCCGACACAGGATATCCTAGTGGGGAGCTGTGAGTGTGAACCTATCGCGATTTTTGGTTAGATTTCAGTTTTCCGTGTTTTTGGCAAGAAAGTATTCGCTTACACATATAGGGGGATAAATAATCAGTCCGATCAGCCCTATTTAAGATGCGCAAAAACCGGAGGTTCTAAAAAGTAAAATATCAAACCGGTACTCGTATATTAGTGTCATACCGGGTTGCTCAAAAAAAGGAATGCTAAACTGAAAGGTCAACCGAAATGACTCGCTCATCATTATGAAATACTTTTACTTTTGACTTTTCCACCTAATTTAAAATTTGAAGCGCTTCTTGCATCGTCGACACAGTCCTCTATAGACAGCCCACGGACATCTTCTGTATTATCAAAATACAAAAATATTTCTACTATCAACAGTTATCATTTTCATAAAGGTACGAGAAAAAGATCGCTCTTAGAAATAAGTCCGCCAGTTGTAGCACTAGTTTTGAGCTTAATTATCCTTGTGCTTGTAATTTATCTTGTGAATAATTATGAGCCTATTTACATACTATTTATCCATCTAGGTATTACAATAGTAAAACTCATGTATCTTGCAAATCTACTTCCCGTGAACATTATTGGCGTCACATCTCGATAGGAATTATTCTCGTCACGCACCAATTGGCCTTGAGCGCCACCCAGCATGCTAAATGAAAGGAAATGGCAGATCCTGGCACATTGACCATGGTGGACGGAGTTGACAATCTATCAGAGAAAAACATCTCCAGAAAACGCGAAGTGCGCGCTAACTTCATTTCTGTTTTCTTTTAAATAGAAATCTTCTATGGTATTAATCTTTGCCCTAAAATTACACATTCCGAAATAAATTAGCGTGTTCAGAGAAAAGTGGTTCGCAAGCAGAAAATAAATAACACATTGCACTGTTAGGAATTAGAAGAAAAAAGTGGGGTGAGTTTTCTAATACTCATATCATTATTAGTGTTTTGTTATAACTACGCGGGACTATAAGTCGAATACACCGACTAATAGTCTTGAACATATTTATTTCGTAAATACTTGTTCATAGCTAGTACTCTCGTAGTGTTCACTACGCTATTAGTAGTTCTGCGTCGTCGTGTAGTATAGTGTCTCTTTTCTTCCAAGAGTTGTTTTTCTGCAAATTTTCTACTCAAAGATAAGAAGTATGCGACTGTTGCCTGATGCCGGAGCCTCAAGAGAAATTGAAAGAGAAAGATATTCGAAAGAGAAATTGGTGACGTTTAGGATGAGCTCGTCGTCTGAGCATGTGCGATTAGATTTACTTTTCTGCTGTCGGCAGATCGCAGGCGCGATCTCAGCGCTGAATTACCTAGTTCTGGTCTGGTTTCACGTTGACAGATTAGAATCTACGAAAGAAGCTATTTTTGTGTTGTATTCTGTACTGACTAGCCGCATTTCGGTGTACCTATCCTTCTCTTTTATATTTGAGGTAGGATTGCATTTGACTGTCATCTCCGATTTTTCAGTTTTTTTTTTCATTTCTTTTTTTTTTCAAAATATCTAGAAAGAACCTACTATCTACTTATCCTGGCTTCCCATACGATGAGATGATAGTCAAACGCATGCCTCGTTTGTTGCTGAAAATACTTCTTGAAAACCTTCAGTAACCTATATAGGTACCCGTCGTCGTAGTGCAAACTTCCTTGCAAAATGTAATCAAATTCGGAGCAGCCATTTTATCGTGAAAAGATAACATTAGAAATTTAGGAAGCAACACAGTAGCTTCCATATTAAATTTATTACTTTATTTAGATACTTCCTTTAAGCTTGCGCCTAATTTTCATCCTAGTGACTAAGAAGTAAACCCCCTACAATTTAAACCAAATCATTTGCAAAAGCACCATAGTTTATTCTAATTCTACAGCCACACCTATTCGAAAACAATAAACTAGCTAAACAACGCACGTGAGAGATATTTAGGAAGCGGAGCGGAGCGGCGCGGCGCGGCGCGGCGTGGGCGCTGGCTCCACACATCACCGAGTTTACAGCTCCCGACTTCCACTTGTATGCAAATCCTGGCCAATAACACCAATCGAAATAGACTTACTTAATGCGTTACAGGTCGGAGCTATTTTTTTTGCACATTTATGGTTTTTTGAAAAAAAAAAACTGAATAAAAAAGTAAATTTAAAAAAGTTTACAGTCTCTTTCAGAAATATATCAGGCATCATGCTATTCCAACAAGAACATTATTTTTACAAAACAAAAAACAAAAACCGACTTCAAAAGACCGACTATTGAGTTATTCATCTATTTGTCGCGCACGTACTTAATGAAAATTTAAGACTTATATAGTTTTCTCATGGATACCATTATCAGAACTAGACTAAATTGAAATGGGACCAAATGGGAAGCGTCAGCTTTCTAATAAAAAAAGAATCATCAAAATCGATTCACCCAAAAAAAAACATACAGTCGAATTGATAACCTCCTCCTTTTTTGAAGTCGGTTAAATATAAGCGACGTAGGTACTTTTTATGAGAGCTCGTAATTTTTTTATTACCAAAAATGTCGATAATACGCGAACGAAACGAACTTAAGTAGGTACCCATAAACCAAGTATGGCCATGCCTGGTGTTAGATTTGTTTAGGCCGGCACAAGGCCTCTGATATGGTTCATGTGACGTCGCGTTAAGTTTGGTATCTTGGTTAAATCTTTAGGCCATAAAGAAATTCAAAACTGTCAAAAAGTTTGTCACGAACTCTACTGTCTTCCGAGCTTGTTCATAAAGATATTTATATTTTACTGAATAATAACGCTTTTCTACGTCTTTTCTAATGTTCAGCGATTCAATGGCTGTTGTTGCGTTTATTGTGTCGGTACGAATCATTTTGTACGTCTTGCAATGTTTGTTACCCATTGAATTCGTTCTATTGAGTCACTTGAACTTCTTTATTAGTTCCTATTCTAGCATCTCGTCTGGTTTCTAGAATTATGAATATTATGTTAACTTATTGTTAGAGGCAAGATATAGGAATCTGGGAACTGTTTAAGTACTTCTAGTTATAGGCCGAGAGATGGTAACACAAATTTTCCAGGTTAGACAGTTTTAGTAGTAGTAGTTTTGGTTAATGTTAGATGATTTTTTTATCTTTATTCTGGTGTTACTGTCCAAATACTAACCTGGTTCTTTGACTTGACTTCGCCAAAAAATTGTCGAAGGGTCCTACAGACGATGAAGTTTGATTGTGGTTGATCTTCCCTTACGTCAAATAACGTAAATAGGTGAAGTATTTTAATATTTCTAAATCTAAACCTACCTACCTATGCTCAATCCGACCATCGTCAATTAATTATTAGGTCAATTGGTGAATAAAATGTAGAGCGCATTTGTATAAAAAATGTGAGACTTGAACTTGCCTCTATGTTGTCTACATTCATATACTAAGTAGGTATGCCATAACATTCTCTATGCAAATACATATACCGTTATCTCCGAAGAAAGGCGTCAGTTTCCGCACAAAAGGTTCAAAAATCGGTCGCACGGCCGACGTGCTGTAATTTGGCCGATCATTATGGCTATTACAGCATTTCTGTTATTTTACATTCCCGGTGACATTGCGTCATGCGCGGGCGATGACGGTTCAGCACAATGTCGCCTGCAGGGCTGCCCTAATTGACAGAATTATTTGTGGGATTATTTTGCGAAGCTTTTGTTTGGTGGAACATTTTCACAGAACTTATCTGTGAAAATACGTTCAACCGCTATAGACTAGTCTTACTTTACTGTGCCGTATTGAAAACTGGGCTTTTAAGTTTGGCGATATTTGTTTTAAAGCCGTCAATGTCTAATAACTTATTTTAGTTAGGATTATAATTTTCAGCTATGAATTTTGTAGTAACTTCAAGAATAGTTGAATGAATTTTAAAATATCTGAAAAGTTCCAGTCCATACCAGTCCAGCCCTACGTACAAAGTTAATATTTTACCACCCACGTAATTTTATTAGTATCTGATCATAATATCTCCTTCCTAATAAGGTGAGGAAGCGGTCAATGACAACTGTGACTATTTCGCGATTGATATTTTTTTAAGATTCAAAATTTATATTTATTTATGGCTACCAGTATTACTGCTAAGCTAGGAAAACTTGTGTTTCTATTCTAATTCCAATTTCAATATTATTTTCAGGTTTGTTATTATTAATCTAAGGTGAAAAAAAATAAATTTAAGTATGTACCTATGTAATTGTAAAGACATAAAACCTAACACAAAAAAAAACTTATTTCTTGAACAGGCTAATCTATTAGCAAACAAACAACTCATAATTGACTGATGAATACTGATGTAAGTAATCAGTTTTGTAATAATAGATCGTAACTCTAGTATTCAGATCCACAGCCGCTGATAACAATGTTGTAACATAGATTTTATAACAGAAAGCGAATAGATTAGTTTGCATGGCATGCGAAATTTCTCGGGCGTTTTTGCCCAGACAGGCATACGCGAGATTCCAGCGGGTATAATATAAAGAGAGTTTTCTCTGCATCCATAACTCTGAACTAGACAATTAAGTTTATGAAGGGCGCTAAACAAAGGACTAGATTATCTCGGGACTCGTAAACGACCGAATTAAATAGTTAAAGGGCTCGGGAATGCCGCGGGAATGCTTTGCCAGGGTCCTGTGGGAAATGCCTAAACTGCGACCAGCGATCTGAGAAGTCCAGTTAAGGTCATTACTTTTAATATTGGTGCTTTTTATACTCTTTATTTTGGGATACAATATTGGTATTAAATTACTTACTGATAATTAGAACTTCGTGGGAAATGGGAGAACTTTTCCGTGGCCTTGAGGTAAATTTTATTAATGTAGAACGAAAATGGTGGTTTTAGAATATGGCTTTGATGTCCCTATTTGACGTATCAGGCTCTCATAGTTATACTTATTTAAATCTCCTCACAAGAAGAGCATGAACTTGATTTGGGGCTTCACCGACCTTTCAAGCAAGCACTGGAAGAAAATACAGCCGCGCTGAAAAATGAGGTTTTAGAATGATTGCCACTGGCGAAATACTAGATACATGTTGGTCCAACACAGCCAGCCACATTACGAAGATTTTCCTCATCAACAAAATAAAGGTTAGAAATTACTCATTTGCAAAATTGACGAAACATGCAAATTTGATCTACGATTTTAACACATCTGTTCAGTTACATAAGTTCCAAGATCAGGAGGCCAAGGCAGAGCGATAAATTCCGAATATTTGCCACCTTCTTGCTAAAACCGTAACATGCATAATTTTAGCCGATTACATCGACACAATGCCCCTTGGCCAGTAGATACATCGTATTATTAATGATGAAAGTTTACGACTGAATTATTGTGTTGTATATGTATCTACAATTCTACAGTCTTAGTGCTAGAGTAGATTGAATGTTCAAATTGATGTGAATGAATAAAAAGTTAATAAATAGATAAAATATTTTTCGAAAATCCTACTGAGATCAATCTTGCAAGTCTCGAAGGACCAACTTTATAATACTGAAAAGTATTTATTTTGTAAAGGATTTTAAGTTCAAAATTTATTTATGATGTAGGTACGTTTAGGTAAACTCACTAAACATAACAATCCTTTATTCTATTCTGATGTCTCTTCACAGTTAAATTAATAGGCTATTTAGATACAATAGGTTGTTAAGCCCTGCCAAAGTTACTTATTATGTCAAAAGAAAATGTAAAATGTATATGGCAATGTATCCACGCCATAGTTACACCCAGTTATAACAGTAACACTGTATATAAAATATGAAGATTTCAAGTCTTTATTATTATCACACACCGCTCGAGCCTAGTTGACAGATCACCCGCGACATCCATCTCCACTTCTCCAGACGTTCAGCAACACGCGACCATGAACTCATTCTGGCAAGCGAGATATTATCTCGGCCACTGTCGCCCTCATTCGAAATATTATAAGAGTGAGAGTGAGGGAGATAATCTCGAGCGCCCAAGAATAGGGTCCGATGTGCCTTTCCGTTCTCACACATGTTATAAACTTTCACAATACGATATTTTGTGGAACAAAACTGTTCAATTCACACATTTTAGGTTACGTTGCGTCATTGTTTTAAGTATTGCAAGAGCGTCAATTAGAATCAATCTGGTTTTTTATTGGATGAGTCAATTTTTATGGCCACTGTCGTATTTTTAATTAGCCATCAACTAAGCATTCAACTAAAATCTGTAGTTAGGATAAATCGAAAAAGGTAGCACATAGTTTGAATAATAATAATTAATAACGTTTTAATAAGTGGAGATGAAATTAATATCCGCCTGTGTTAACAGCACATTTACTACTAATCATTTATCAATATTATTTTTTATTTATTACAATATATTTACACACAATAGTTGCCTTAAAACCCAGTCGGGCTTGTTTACCAAGGCAATACAATACTAGTGTCAGAGCATTACCTCCGACTTACGTAACCTATGGCTATACTACTATGGGGTTTCGGGGAATTATACACTAGAATCACATACTCAATCGGTTTTATGGAAGCTACTCACAATTTTAATAATATCACAGCACTTCACTTATTCACAATCACAATCAGAGGACAGGCGGCTTAGCCTTTCCCATCTTCCATCTTTTATCTCGCCTCCGTATTATCACCGGCACCGCCATCTTGTCGGTGTTCTCACGACTACCCAGTCGTGAGAGTGACGCACCATCCGTCAGCCAGCCGACAGTGGTGCCACCATCAAGACGTTGGGGGTTGCCATGCTAACATTCGGCCATCCGACCCATAAGTACGTCCTCGTACTTGATTACGCACGAACACTAGTTGCCGCCATTGCACCTGTGGACACTTCACAAATCGCCCATATCTACCAATACCAAGAATAATCTTGATAGATAGATAAACTCTTTATTGTTTACACCGGACATCACAAATAAAAGGATATTTAGACTTAAGAACCAGTGCAAGATCTGGCGACCCTATTGCCAAGAGCGATCTCTTCCAGGCAACCTTAGAAAGGAGGATACATATTGAATTGAAAAATGGGGTGTGCAGTATTAGATAAAAGTGATATGTAAACCTACATAAACTGTATTTACTTAGACATACATTCAAAACAAACAACAATTTAATCAATCAGGAAGAATGATCAAAACAATTTTAAATAGGAATAAGCTTATGTTATAAAACTGATCGCGCCAATAAGAAAATAAAATGTGATACAACCTGACACCACAATTTGACTCAATTCGAATGTTTATTACAATCCACTCCCTGTTTGGCAGTTGTAACATATCCGTCCCATAAGCCAGAGCACCCGGGTTCGATTCCCGGTCGGGTAGATGTCATAATGATGAATTTAAATATTTGTTCTGGGTCTGGGTGCCAGATGTCCTTATCCCTGTGCGTGTTCCATGCCATCCCCGACACAGAAGTCATCCTAGAAGGGAGCTATGAGTGTGAAACGTTTATTATTTATCAGTCAGTACGACATCTTCTGGCAATTTGTTCCAGTTATAGACCAGAGTTGTTGTCTTGTATAGGATGTGGTTTGTAGTGTTGGTCTGGGATAGTGTGGGCCATAGCAAGGTTTTATGGCGTCTGCTGTCTCCGACATCTTTGAATGTGAAATGTTTTGTATGTCCGTAAAATTATAGAACCCATTCAGTACTTTAACGGTTTCAATCAGGTCTCCGCCCAACTGCCGCTTCTCGAAGGTTGTGAGGTGCAGTGCTTTTAATCTGTCTTCATAGGATTTGTGACATGGAGCATACGGTAGCTTTTTGTTGGGCACTTTTGAGGAGGATCTTTCTCAAAGTAGAGACTGCATACTGGGAACCCATACTTCAACAGTGGCTTTATATCCTATCGGATATATCAATCCTTCGTATCCGTAATAGTAGGTAGTTGTGTCGGAAGATTCAGATTAAGAAATATTTATTGAACTACTGATAAGTACCTTGTAATTCATAAGCTATTGGTTGAAATTGTCAGTTTATCCACATCGGGAATTCAATATGTACTCGTACACAGTCAAATAATTTTAGTAGTTTTTAAAATAATAATAATTAACGATTTCCAATTCAATTTTAAATTCTATGCATAATATGTCAAATTATTTTAATGAAATGTCAATAGTATATACCTCGTAATATCATGTCAATAATAATTCCTCATTAAATGTCAAATTTTAAATTGTTTACTTAATAATATCATTTCCGGAGATTTATCTCTATTCACAGATTCATTCAAGTCATAAAATACGTGATTTAATAGCCACTTCTTCAGATACATTTTGAACTGTTTATGACATGGTATATATGTTTCCATAATAGGCATTATTATTATTTGTTTTTTTCAACTTCATTTGATGTGACATCGACCACCACTGAAAAGGCATATTGCTATGCTTATATTGACTGAAGATTTTACTGTCAACATTTGCCAGATGTGACTTCCAGTTTAGATTTGCATCCTTCCTCAGATTAAGCACATGGAACCATAATTGCTATTTGCAATTCAGATATCCTTCTGACTCAAAACTAAGATTAGGTAGTTACATTATTTTCGCAATTGCAAGATTGGCTTCATTATCAAAGTTGTATATAATTATGAGTAGATTAGTTTACTATTAGACATTTTAGGCTTAGCATATGCTTTCCTTATAACCCTGTATAATAATGTTTTATTTTGTGAAGTATAAAGATTTGGAATATTTTATGATATTTTCCCCCAAAATGGGGAAATATTTCTAACCAGGCATCACTTCAAGAGTATAGCTGTCGCATGTGCGGCTACGCTATGGCTCCATCTTTAGGTAATATACCTATCTATGACCTAGAGTTACTCCAAGAAAATCCATCTGACTAACTTCGACAAAATGCATTAGACTGATGCTTGGTTGATATATAAACTTGACATCCGTAAACAAGACTAACGATTATGAATAAATTTCAATACTGCAAGGTATAGGCACATCTGTCTATGCTGCTTGCCTATCTTCAAATATATTATACATGATAAACAACAGACACACGTTCCTTGTTTTGTTAAAATCACAGTATTACCAATCTGAAAATGTATTCCGGCACCTTATGCTTCAGTTACGTGATTACTGGGAAAGAGAAAAAAAAAAGAAGAAATCTCGATGCTGCGAGCCACCACTTGAAATAAATATCGGCTTCTGTTAACGGCTCACATTATGACCACAAATTGTGCCCCAAAGTGACAGCCATTGTGCCCGATTCGACCCATGCAAGAGCACTATATACGATTGATATGTTGAGTCCAGAGAAGAGACAGTTCACCACCTTGCGTACAAAATACACAACAGTTAACAGGTCCTCCAAGCAAAGGTTGTGCAACTGCTGACATCCAAGTCTAGTTGAAGAGACAAGTATATATTATAATTTGGTCGGAAGCAGCATACAATTATTGTTTCCGTACCTGAAAACTCAAGCATTAGGTGTACAATTCTGCTAATGCTGAAACTTTCATTCAGTCACTTTTGAGTTTCGATGGTAATTTCCGTCTATAGTGAGAACAAGTAGACCAAAGCACTACTTTAAAAGACATAACGATTTTTAATGGCATGAGTGGTGTAGGACCTCTTAATAGCGCGACAATCTGCAGTAAGAACAAACATTTTTAGAGATAAGTTAGTGTGACAGTACTAAACACACATGTAGGAATCCTTGTATATTATTTGACGCACAAATCATTATTATAATACGAGTATTTGCGTGTGGTACGCAACACGAAACATGAAATCGCTGAAATATCTACCCTAACATTATAAAAAGAAAGATTTGTGTGTATACTTATATTATATAACGATTATACACAAAAACTAATAAACCGATTTAGAAACCACCATTAAAATTTCTACATTATCCCTGAGTACCCGAGTATACTTGACATCCGTGCAAAGCCAGGACAGGTCGCTAGTCAATTATAATAGACTTCAGAGCTTCAATGCTCTTATACAAACTCTTTTGTGTCCTCCTTTTAACTGCGTTGTTCTATCAAAGCAAAAAAAAAGTTTGATTTCTACTATGTATTCGGTTCATAGAACAATAAAAAGCTATATGCGTGACCCTTTCTAAGTTTGGGCGTAGCCAAAGTCAGAAAAAAAAAATGCGAAGAAAGAAGAAGAAAACCAACTATAACTTTAACCAATCGGCATCCCCTGTGAGCATATTATGTATCTTTGCCTCCATAGCAACTAAAATTTAAGAAAGACTAGAATACTCGCCGTCACGACGAGGAATATGTTTATCGAAATCACCTGAAAATATTTTAAAAACGAACTCGGTACAAGACTCGCTCACGACGGCGCTGGTCAACAAAAGTAAAATTATGTGAAGATCACCGCAGGCACCAAAAACCACAAAAACAACAATCTTGAAACGAAACGTTGATCAAAATAAGACGTGCGAGTGTAGCCCGATGCCGCGCGAGCGTCGCCCGGTGCTGCGCGAGCGTCGTGTTGCGCTGCGCGTGTGTCGCACCGTACTGTGCGGGCGTCCTGTTGCGCTGCGCGTGTGTCGCACCGTACTGTGCGGGAGTCCTGTTGCGCTGCGCGTGTGTCGCACCGTACTGTGCGGGCGTCGTTCCGCACTGTGTGAGTATCGCCCGGCGCCGCGCGAGCGCTGCCCGGCGCTGCGCGAGCATCGCCTGGCGCTGAGTGTCACCCGGCGCCATGCGAGCGTAACCCGGCACTGCGCGAGCATCGCCCGGCGCTGCGCGAGCGTCGCCCAGTGCTGCGCGAGCGTCGCTCTGAGGTGTGTGGGCTGCACGTGCGTCGCACTGTACTGTGCGGGCGTCGTTCCGCACTGTGCGAGTGTCGCCCGGCGCCATCCGAGCGCCACCTGGCGCCGCGCAAGCGTCGCTCCGCGCTGCGCGAGCGTAGACCAGCGCTGCACGAACGTGGCCCAGCTCTGCGCGAGCGTCGCCTCACGCGGCACGAGCGTCGCCTCGCGCTGCACGAGCGTCGTCCGGCGCTGCGCGAGCGTGACTCGGCGCTGCGCGAGCTTCGGCCGGCGCTGCGCGAGCGTCGCTCTGAGGTGTGTGCGCGTCGCTCTGCGTCCCACGAAGACCACGCTGCGGTGTGTGTGCGTCGCTCTGCGTCCCGCGAAGACCACGCTGCGGTGTGTGCGCGTCGCTCTGCGTCCCACGAGGACCATGCTGCGGTGTGTCTGCGTCGCTCTGCGTCCCGCGAAGACCACGCTGCGGTGTGTGTGCGTCGCTCTGCATCCCGCGAGCGGCGTGGCATGTCGTCGTATCGTTGTTTATATCATCGCAGTGTATCGTAGTATTTCATCGCGGTACAACATCGCAGTATATCGTCGCAGTATATTATCGCAGTATATCATCGCAGTATGTCGCCGTATTGTTGTGAGTGACTACGTTGATTGCTAAATAGTCGTGTTATTAAGGGAGGGAATTGGGTCGGGGTGCGGGGGGGGGGGGGTCTTCGGAGTTTGCCTCTGGCAAACCTAGTTGGCTATAAGTTGAATATAAGGGACAGTTCAAGACTTTCTTCAGACGAGTCCATTGAAACTGAAACATATTTATTTATTTGCGCAGACTAGATTATCCATCTGGCTGTCACTTTAGTAAAACAAACAAATTACAACAAGCTGGCCCACATTAATGCAAACTTTTAAAACAAAAGGTTTACTTATGAGGGAATTTTACAATCCGATTTGCAAAAATCACGCTTCCACCAAACAATTGTGCGTTATAAGGAAGATCAGCGCCATCTGCTTTGCTTTAACAAGTATCTAGACACGCGGTAGCGTGTCAAGCCAAGTTCAAGTGACAGAACTGGCGAGCAGCACCGTGTGTATATTACACGAACCATTTGGAGGCACTTTTGACCTCGTTTATTTCTACAACTTTGCTTGTGACGTAGTTTTTCTCTTATTTATTTTGTTTCTAACATTGTTCAAGAGTGACAGTAGCGACAAAATGACAGTGACAGCATGATATAACTTTTAGTTTTTTATTTTTAGTAGACGGTAGGTGTAATTCATGCATGTCTTCAAATTTAAAATAATAACATCACTCGATCAGCCATATCGTGACCAAAAATGATTTCTATGCCAAAAAAATATAATTATGAGAGTTGGACAAGTGTTTTAGGTGATTATGAGCCGACAATTTGTATGCCCACTGGTGTATTTAACCGAAATACTATAAAAAGCTTCCACTGCAAAATTAGTGGAACAAGAAAGACAATATATGTACCTATATCGTCACGAAAAGAACTATAAAAGACAGATAGAGAGAAAACGATTATCCGCGTTTCGTCTCGTTGCGCTGCGTGCGCGTTGCTGTGCGTCAGATAGGTCGCCTTGCGTTGCAGTGCGCCCTCGCTCTGCGCCACCCGAGGGTCGCGTTCAGCTCGGTGCTCAGCGGGACTGAAACGCATATTTTTTTACGCAGGCTAACTATTCAGGAGGAGAACTTTTATTCTTTGGGTCTAGTTGTGATCACTTAAAATAGACAAGGTACCCCACATTAGGAAAATGAACTTTGACAAGGCCATGTGGAATGTGAGAAACTGAGAACACAATACATAAATTGTTCGGGCACTATGTTAGGCCCTTTCACATAGTTTGTTTGTAATTGTTTACCCCATATTTTTTTTTTTCTTCTTAAATTTTTACAAAAAATAAATAGTAGGTAAGTGAGCGTAGCAGGAACGAATTAGTAGGTTAAAAAAAGAAAGAAAAAAAAACCGCTCCTTTTTATCCCAGTTCTGAATTGTCAGAGCATTACCTCCGACTTACGTAACCTATGGCTATACTACTATGGGGTTTCGGGGAATTATACACTAGAATCACATACTCAATCGGTTTTATGGAAGCTACTCACAATTTTAATAATATCACAGCACTTCACTTATTCACAATCACAATCAGAGGACAGGCGGCTTAGCCTTTCCCATCTTCCATCTTTTATCTCGCCTCCGTATTATCACCGGCACCGCCATCTTGTCGGTGTTCTCACGACTACCCAGTCGTGAGAGTGACGCACCATCCGTCAGCCAGCCGACAGTGGTGCCACCATCAAGACGTTGGGGGTTGCCATGCTAACACTAGGTTAAAAATATGAAATGGTTTTTTTTTATGCCGGCTTATTACATTCATATGATTAAAAATTAATAACCTAATTAATTATTAATAAAAGATAAATAAACATTAAAAATAAAAGACTCTCTTTGTACCCAATTCGGCAACTATACCGCGATGTAACATTCCCGCAGCGCCGCGACCCGCGCTAGCTCGCGATTATCGCCCGGCATCGCATCGCATATTCTTCGTCACGGCGTCATCGCCTCGCATCGCACCGCATCGCACGTGCTAATTGGGTCCGCGGGAATACGCTAATCTTCTAGAATGTTCTGCCATTGAGGTGAGGGTGAAATAGAATGCTTTGGATGGAATGTTACTAATTTTTAGACAGCTCGAAAAGCTAAGGAATTTCTGTGATTGAAATGCAAGAAATTACTTCGCTGTGAAATTTAAAATTTGCTTGGAATTTTTTGGTCAAAAGAAATTAGCACGCAACACACGCACTAGAGCCATTGATAAATCATTTCGAGTAAACATTGTCTGACATTCCTTGCTATTCAAGCTCTTAAAGGTATAATTTGCATTACCTAAATTGCAAAAAGATAATCCAATAATCGACCGAAAAGAAAGTCGTGTGTTTATCCAATGTTTCTTATAAAATAGGATTGCTGGTAAATCCTGGTAAGAAAGAAGGCTTGGCTGCTAGAAAAAATCTACATTGTTAGTAACTGCGAGCAAACAGATGAGTAGCAACAAGTCCGCTGCGTGTAAGCGATCACCGCGCTTGGACGAGCATCGATACATCTGGCGGACCAGGAAGAACCGGCTCGATTTATTAAACGCGATTTTCTATTAGCGCCCGCGAGCCGGGCCAATTTAATTAGCCGATCACACGGAACGGAGTGGTAGCGAAACGCGAGCTGGATGCAGCGTAGGGTGGTGGTATACTGGTAGCAGTGAGCTTAGTTTGGGATAGCTTCTTTCTATGAGTTGTTTAGGGATAATGATGATGATGAAATCGATGCCGAGTTCGGCTAAGGGACTTACTATTACGCTGGGTACGACGCGATATTGGTTGGCTATATTAATTTTACCTTTCCCAGTACCTATGATTTTTTAGAGAGTTTGGTGATTGGCCAAAACGAGTTGGGTTCACATCTCTACAATTAGTTTGAGCTAACAGCGATACGGAGGTAAGCATCGTGACGTGAGCAAACTATAGCACGATGGTAGCGCCCACACATCCTTAGTGCTCGATTACCTAACTATCTAGAGAAGCTCGATAGAAGGGATACCTATGCACCCTAGAAGAGTGCCTATAACAATAACATGGATCAGCACCAAAAGCTCTTATCATTAGAGCTTTTCTTTGGTTTGATCTTCTTATTTTTTCTTCTTCTATTTGTATCTACCACGCTCATAATGTAAATAGCCCGAAACTTCGTTAAAAAAAGACTACATTTTTCTTAGCTCTGAATATTCCTTCCATTCTCTCTGTACGCCTCCAAAGCCCTGACCCTCGGAAGCGTAGTCCATAACGCGGTATATCAGTGTAGTATAACTCTGCACTAGTACGGCATCTGGCGCAGAGCGATGTTGGCAATTAATTGCACTGGCGGCCGATAGCGGGATCGATCACCAGCGAGCCAGGTGCACTGTTCTAACTTGCAATGAATGGGCAAGCAAGACGCTAACAAACTGCTGGTATAATGCTTTTTTTTTATGTAGTTGAGTGACGAGACGAGCAAATCACTCGCCTGATGTTAAACGTCACGTTTGCCCATAACAGGTCTACGCTACCCAGAATTTTGAACTCGCAGAATTCAAAACCCTGCGTGGCACAGCACTGCGCTCGTCACCCTGAGATATAAGTTGTTTAATCTCCCATTTGCCCTGTAATTTCACTGGAAACAATGCCCTTCCAACCGGAACACAGTAATGTTTGCACATTACTGCTTGGCGGTGGAATAACTGGCAAAGGTGTGGTACTTCCCCAGGCGGGCTCTGCAAAAGAACCCTACCACTACAAAAAGCTTACAAGCTTTTTAAATAAATAGAGTGACAAACGCGCGCTGCGTGTTGATACAGAGCCGCCTAGGGATGTCTACAACAGCAGAAGTGATGCCGATATGTTTCACACTGTAACGAAACAGCCTTCGTATCTCTCACAAAAATAACAAATAAAAATATTTATAATAAGTTGGTTTGTTGATAAATCATAGCAATGCTCTAGTGTTCTGCAAAGGTTGCTCAGGTTAGAACGTAGACTCGTAAAATAATGCAATGGCAACATTCTAATTTTCTGGGGTTTTTAAAATCGGGGGATGGCAACTTTACTTGGGACAAGGAGGAAGACATTTGGGTTTTACAGAAAAGGGGCAACGAAAAAAGGAATTAAAACAGGATTAAGTAAATAGTTTTATGGAATTTTATCCATAAAATGGTGCCGAAACCCTGAGAAAAGGAGCGATCGAATCTTCGAGCGTATCACCGGGAGTTGAAGTTGGAAATGCCGGCCGGAGGCAGAGACGGGTCATGTGTTTTAGATGGTTTTTGTTTCGGTGGCTTTTCAAGGTTTAGGAATAGGAATTGAGGTGTGATTCAATAGGTACAGGTAGAAAAGAAGATAGGTAAGCGATATTCCAGCCATCGGGAGTTGCCAGATAAGTATTGCGTCGAGTACTAAAACAAAGACCTAACCTAAGAGACCTAAGAGCCGCCGCACGGGGTGAGTGACCTTAGAATATCTTGAGGAGTCTGTTCTTGTGTTCATTTTAACTATGTGTACTTCCATATCAGTGATTACATTGTTTTAGAATTCAGGGATCATTTTAAAATAGTTTAAAAGTTAATTTCATAATGTAATGATGTGGGCCACTAAAGATAGATCTGGTATTTATACATACCTACTTATTGAGCAATAGTTTTGAATTAGGATCGTGTAAGTATTTTAAGCAAAGATCATAAACATTGTTGATGGTTGATCTTGGACTTCCGTTCGATCCGACAACAGTGTGAATTTTACACTGCAAATTCGGGTTGATGGTACCCGTCTGCTATTATGTAAATACAAAAGAAGGAGCGATTAGGACATAGTCTTAGTCACTGACTGAAGATACTTGTGACCTTTTGTGTTTATAGGATGTGTTTTCTTATAGGTCCTGTTCAACGGGGAGCTCACTTTACTGACTTTATTTTACTTCTATCTGTTTTATATGATTTACTCCTAATGATGTGTGTTTGTTTTCAGGACGTAACGCGTTGTTAATTGTGTAAAATATCTAGTGTAAATAACATGCCTAATAAATCAAATGAAGTAAAATTAGATTAACTTAAATCAAAATAAAATCAAATTAAATCAAATAAAGTAAAATTAGATTATATTAAAATTAAATTAAATCAAATAAAATTAAACTAAATAAAATTAAATAGAGTTAAATCATATAAAGTAAAATCAGATTATATTAATATAAAATAAAATTAGATTAAATCAAACAAAGTAAAATCAGAATAAAATAAATTAAAATAAAATAGAATAGTTCAATCTAGCTCAATACGGTTCAGTTAAATAATAAAATAAATAAAGGTACAATAACATAGCTTTATCAGGACCGGTGGTATTATGTTCATCTTATGGGCCGGAGGTCCCGGGTTCGATTCCTGGTTCGACGGTTATTAAGTAATGAATTTGAGTTCCTGTTCTGAGTCTATGCGTTAGTTAGAATCTACTATAACGTATACACGATTACGTTTATGCTAGATCGTGGGTTCGATTCCCGACCGACATGTTATTAGAGTCTGGGCGTTAGTAGAATCTACTATAGCGTATACACTATTACGTTTATGCTAGGACGTGGGTTCGATTCCCGACTGACATGTTATTAGAGTCAGGGCGTTGGTAGGATCTACTATAAAGTATACACGCTTACGATTATGTTCGGTTGCGGGTTCGATTCCCGGGTCGATATGTTATTAGCAGAGTCTTAGTTAAGGTTAAGCTTAGTCAAGTCTTAATTTAAGTCTTGGTCAAATCAAGTAAATCGGACAGCCGATCAGTTTGTAGAAATCTACTGTAAAGTAAATAGGTACGTTTACGATTAAAGTAAATCGGACAGCCGATCAGTTTGCCGAATCTATTATACGATTCACAAGCCTACAATTAAAGTAAATCGGACAGCCGATCAGATTGCCAAATCTACTATAAAATATATAAGCTAACGATTAAAGTAAATCGGACAGCCGATCAGTTTGCCGAATCTATTATACGATTCACATGTCTACAATTAAAGTAAATCGGACAGCCGATCAGATCGCCGAATCTATTATAGGATATACATGCTTACGATTAAAGTAAATCGGACAGCCGATCAGTTTGCCGAATCTATTATAAGATTCACATGCCTACAAATAAAGTAAATCGGACAGCCGACCAGTTTGCCATGTTAGCCATTCGAAGTTATACGAACTATCTCGAAGGGTTGACAATAGTTGCTGTCAGATGAGCGGCCAACTATAGTTTGACGAGTAACTATTTAATATACGAATAAATGTAAAGTAGATCGGAAATCTCTTTACTATTTTAATAATATTTACACAACGTGAATTCACGTATTGTTTGACTCACCAAGTCTTACATATTATAATATTTTGACTCACCAAGTCTTACATATTATATTTTGACTCACCAAGTCTTACGTTTAATGGAACATAGGTTCTGAATCGACACGCTGACGTTTAAGTCAATTTACCTCTTCAATTCGAAGGTCAACGATGATCTTTCTTTACACACTACTTTTATCAAAGGTTTCTATGGAAAGATCCTTTTGCTGATAATTATCTGAGCTGTAACATGGAGCGATATCTCCGAGGTTACCCTTGACTCCAACGGGATGACAGGCACCTCTTATGTCTATGGTTTAGTAATTGTTGGTTGTCTTCGTAAGATACTAAAGGCTTCCACGGAAAGTACCTTACTGGTAATTATCTAACCTAAGCATGGAGTTTATCTCCGAGGTTATCCTTGAATCAGACCCGATGATAGGCCACCTCATTATGCCGATGGTTTCTTAATTGCTAGTCTTCTTCATTTAGTCTACTGATAGAAAGTTCTATCTGAGACTGACGACTTGTGATGGTATCGGGAGAGTTACATTCATCTTTACCACACTATGTGTTAGACTTGGTTGTCTAATTAGATGCTTTTAGATAAAAGTTCCGGAGTATGTATTTACGCGCTAACTTCAGAATAAAACGATATTCTAGTTGGTTGTTCACTGCAGTCACTATGTTGAGTTAGGCAGTTAGGTGGTTAGGTAGGGATCGGGCAGTGTGCCCAAGGGAGCCTTGATCGAAAGATCAAGGGGACCTCCCACATAAAAAGATGATGGATAAAAGGGATTGCATTCGTTCTTCCGGGACCAGATTCATTACCTTATGGTGAGGTGATGAGTAAGCTCTTTGAAGGACAAATGTGTGAAAGGTAAAAGATGAAGGATGAAATGACTGACGGACTGACTGACATTTGCCAAAAGATTATGTCCTCTTCTCTTAGCTTTTGGGTTGTTATAATATTCAAATATGTTAAATATGATAATTGAATATGATAACGACGTTAAGGTTAGGCGCTCTAGGCCAATAAAGAAAAGGCGCTCTAGGCCTCTAAGTGTTGTATTGGCTTAGAGCATGTTAGGAACACACAGAGGTGTGTATTTGTACACATAGTGTGGAGGGACGAGCCCAGTTTGGTTGACGAATCGTACTGCTTTGTCGCGGGGAGGCGCGGCGGCCATAGCCACAGTAATTTATGTGTACAAATACATACAAACATAATACATAAAACACATAAAATAAATAACAAAAAATATTTGATGTAAAAATCTTAGTAAAGTCTTAGTAAAATATTGTTCTGAACTTATTAGGCTTGAATCTAGTCCAAAACTATAATTTAGAATATATTTCGTATCATATTTGATAATTATTTAAGTCAATTTTACATTAGGAATACTAAGAAAAATAGTTAAGGGTTAAACTTAGCATACCCTTTATGAATAACCCTATGTAACTTACGTAGTAGGAATCTTGTAGCTTTAGAGTAATCCAATTCGTTAGGAAATCTATTCAGGTAACTCGGATGCTCATACTTATTCGTAACTTAGGTTCTACGATCACAACGCAAGGTTTTCCCACTAGACAATCACTTGGCCAAAACAGTAGATTAACGTTAGCAATCGGAAAATTTAAGTATAGCTAGTAATACATAATCTGCATATAGGTAGATAGGATAGATATAAATAGTTAAGTAGATATATGTTTTTTATTAATAGGGTAGGGGTTTTTACAATTTAGTGCGCCGTGACCAGGATGTGTACTTCGGTTATTACGTGGTTAGATTAGTTCGGTTAGAATGCAAAAATATCAAAAATACATAGTGTTAAATGTAGATTTGTATGTTATTTTATTGCTCCGAGTAGGATTTCGCGTTGTATTTGTCATTTTAATGTATGTTTGATGCGTAGAGTTTAAGGAAATGGGGTCGTACGGAAAGGTTAGTTATTTAAGAAGTGTTCAAGTTGTCTTGGACACAATTTGTTGTTCGTGCAAAGGAGACGAGAATAAGTATGAGCCAATATTAAGCTAGGGTAAATAGTAATTTAGGATTATTCATATTTAGGAACTATTATTTATTTGAAATAGGTAATATGTGTGATAGGGACTATACTAGCTGCTTGTATAAATATAATTGTACGTTTGTTGTTAGGAACCTGTCTAGAATAAGTTGTACAATATAAATTAGGAAAGCTAGTAAAACATCTGATTTGACACATATTAAGATTTTATGGAAATAAGTTGGAGTTGGGGTCGAACGTTGCAGATAAGTAGAAATAGCAAAAGGTTGAGATTTAGAAATAGAATTGGTTATAGACCGACCACTGACAGATATTGTAGTTATGTTTAGGACAAGATCGTAAATAATAAGTAATTAAGATATGTTTGATACATGTATAAGTACATAATATGTTTGTGTTTCATTTATACAAAAAGGTAAACTCACGATAGTTCACAGTTCAAAGAAACGAGTTTCAACATTAGGTAGGCTAAATGAGATAGCAATAAAGAAACGGAACGTAAGAAGACTAAAACTCAGTTGTGAACACTAATCAGAATATTTTATGCTAGTTCATATAGGCAAAACTGTCTGTAGGTAGGCTAATGAAATAAAATATTACACAATTTGCCAGATATCATAACGGAAAGGTCTGCAATGTTGACTTAAGTAGGCATATTTATGTTTGGTCAAGCAAGATAGGTTCAGTGTTAGATTCAATCAGAAGTTCTTAGAACTTAATTATAGCTCGTATTACTAAAACAATGACATAAGATCTTTTAAAAGTAGTAATAATGGTATATAGACGACCTGTTTGGCTCAGTGGTAACATAACCTTATAAGCCAGAGGTCTCGGGTTCGATTCCCGGCTGGGTAGATTAATTTAAATATCTGTTCTTGGTTTGTGTGCTGGTTGTCCTTGTCTTCGTGTGTGTTCCACGGTATCCCCGACACAGGATTTGTCCTGGTGGGGAGCTATGAGTGTGAAACGTTTATTTTTAAGTCTCGTAAATAAGATAAGTAAGATTATAAATAATCTTTAAACAGGTTATTAATCGAATAAGTTTCAATAGTTCTCAGAAAACGAGTGGTTAGACTTAGTGTCAGAATTAAGGCGTCAGTAAGGCATTTAGGCAAAATAATAATACCCGGTAGTTCTTCGAAAAAATGAAGTGCCATATTATTAGGTAATACAAATGGGTTTCCTTTTAAAAGGATAAATTAGGTAGGCCAGCTATAGCAATAATATTCTAAGACTTTGGGGTCGAGTCGTAAATATTTGGTGACTAAGGAGCAACTGTGGAACTAGTTAGTCATAGTAAAATGATCAAGTGTTGAAAACAATATTTCAATTTAAATTCAAATATGTAGTTCAGTTCAAGTAATACATTTACTTATTTTATCATCGGCATCTTTGTCGCCGTTATTCGTAATTGCTTGAGTGACACCGCGGGTCGCAACTAGTAATAAATAAGTTAGTAAAATTAAAATAAATTTAAAATAATAATATCATTAATACATGAAAATATAGAAACGGAGTGCTGTCAGTACATTCATATGATTAGTTAAATGGGGAAGTGCAATCTGTTTGTCTATAGTGTCCGTAGATGTTGCTGTTTCCATAGAACAGAATGGAAGGCGGTGAAACGAACGCTCTGAGTGATATTAAATAGCAAAAATGTTGACGAATGAAAAGTATTTCTGATAAGGGATGTAAGTAAGACAGTTTAAAGTTTGAAGTGGTTTTGGGGCACAGTAGCATCGGAACTAGAGATGAGTTGTCAGTGTCAGGGTTTGGCAATTACTACACAAACGATTCAGTATAAAAAGGGGTTTGGAGCTAGGTTAAGTCTAAATGACATTCACCCCGTCGATATAGATATCGGTTTATATTGAATTCATACTCACACGCAGTGCCACATGATGGTTACCACAATTTCCCCACACTTACATGTTCCGATCGGAGGTAGTCAGAATTTTATGTACGATTTCAAGAGCTTAAGGGTCCTGAGGTGCCGGAAGGGGAATTTCTAGGAGGCACAAAAGGGTTGAAGATCGAAGTAAGGAGGGAAAGTGAAATCTCAAGTAGCCGATACGAAAGGTTAGGGGGGAAAGCACTTTCTCTTGTTCTTCTAACTGCTTGACTCACAACCAAGTTCTTGCCGAGGTCGGATATCTTGTAGTACGAAAGATTCCTTTTACGGAGCACGGATCTGTTGTTGAGTCGGACCTATTAAGACGATTATTTCATGATCGGTTTAAATACACTACACATATAGTGCTAGGGCAAAAACATATACATATTATGGCATAAACACGTAGTGTGAGTTTATACTATAAAAATTCTCACACGTTTAAATTTTATTGTTGAAACTTGAATATTGACAATAAAGAATTCGCACTTTTGAACTTATAAGGGGTTTGTAATATTTGAGTGGTAATATTTTTATTTGGTCGGTTATATTTGTGATATCGTTAGTGTTGGTTAAATTTACTCCGATTGATTCATCTTTATAAATTTAAGGGGTCGAATGTAACGAAACAGCCTTCGTATCTCTCACAAAAATAACAAATAAAAATATTTATAATAAGTTGGTTTGTTGATAAATCATAGCAATGCTCTAGTGTTCTGCAAAGGTTGCTCAGGTTAGAACGTAGACTCGTAAAATAATGCAATGGCAACATTCTAATTTTCTGGGGTTTTTAAAATCGGGGGATGGCAACTTTACTTGGGACAAGGAGGAAGACATTTGGGTTTTACAGAAAAGGGGCAACGAAAAAAGGAATTAAAACAGGATTAAGTAAATAGTTTTATGGAATTTTATCCATAAAATGGTGCCGAAACCCTGAGAAAAGGAGCGATCGAATCTTCGAGCGTATCACCGGGAGTTGAAGTTGGAAATGCCGGCCGGAGGCAGAGACGGGTCATGTGTTTTAGATGGTTTTTGTTTCGGTGGCTTTTCAAGGTTTAGGAATAGGAATTGAGGTGTGATTCAATAGGTACAGGTAGAAAAGAAGATAGGTAAGCGATATTCCAGCCATCGGGAGTTGCCAGATAAGTATTGCGTCGAGTACTAAAACAAAGACCTAACCTAAGAGACCTAAGAGCCGCCGCACGGGGTGAGTGACCTTAGAATATCTTGAGGAGTCTGTTCTTGTGTTCATTTTAACTATGTGTACTTCCATATTCAGTGATTACATTGTTTTAGAATTCAGGGATCATTTTAAAATAGTTTAAAAGTTAATTTCATAATGTAATGATGTGGGCCACTAAAGATAGATCTGGTATTTATACATACCTACTTATTGAGCAATAGTTTTGAATTAGGATCGTGTAAGTATTTTAAGCAAAGATCATAAACATTGTTGATGGTTGATCTTGGACTTCCGTTCGATCCGACAACAGTGTGAATTTTACACTGCAAATTCGGGTTGATGGTACCCGTCTGCTATTATGTAAATACAAAAGAAGGAGCGATTAGGACATAGTCTTAGTCACTGACTGAAGATACTTGTGACCTTTTGTGTTTATAGGATGTGTTTTCTTATAGGTCCTGTTCAACGGGGAGCTCACTTTACTGACTTTATTTTACTTCTATCTGTTTTATATGATTTACTCCTAATGATGTGTGTTTGTTTTCAGGACGTAACGCGTTGTTAATTGTGTAAAATATCTAGTGTAAATAACATGCCTAATAAATCAAATGAAGTAAAATTAGATTAACTTAAATCAAAATAAAATCAAATTAAATCAAATAAAGTAAAATTAGATTAACTTAAATCAAAATAAAATCAAATTAAATCAAATAAAGTAAAATTAGATTATATTAAAATTAAATTAAATCAAATAAAATTAAACTAAATAAAATTAAATAGAGTTAAATCATATAAAGTAAAATCAGATTATATTAATATAAAATAAAATTAGATTAAATCAAACAAAGTAAAATCAGAATAAAATAAATTAAAATAAAATAGAATAGTTCAATCTAGCTCAATACGGTTCAGTTAAATAATAAAATAAATAAAGGTACAATAACATAGCTTTATCAGGACCGGTGGTATTATGTTCATCTTATGGGCCGGAGGTCCCGGGTTCGATTCCTGGTTCGACGGTTATTAAGTAATGAATTTGAGTTCCTGTTCTGAGTCTATGCGTTAGTTAGAATCTACTATAACGTATACACGATTACGTTTATGCTAGATCGTGGGTTCGATTCCCGACCGACATGTTATTAGAGTCTGGGCGTTAGTAGAATCTACTATAGCGTATACACTATTACGTTTATGCTAGGACGTGGGTTCGATTCCCGACTGACATGTTATTAGAGTCAGGGC
Organism: Alcis repandata; assembly: GCA_949125135.1. Classification (NCBI taxonomy): domain Eukaryota; kingdom Metazoa; phylum Arthropoda; class Insecta; order Lepidoptera; family Geometridae; genus Alcis; species Alcis repandata. The sequence continues at coordinate 2,496,625 of OX421223.1, forward strand.
GTTGGTAGGATCTACTATAAAGTATACACGCTTACGATTATGTTCGGTTGCGGGTTCGATTCCCGGGTCGATATGTTATTAGCAGAGTCTTAGTTAAGGTTAAGCTTAGTCAAGTCTTAATTTAAGTCTTGGTCAAATCAAGTAAATCGGACAGCCGATCAGTTTGTAGAAATCTACTGTAAAGTAAATAGGTACGTTTACGATTAAAGTAAATCGGACAGCCGATCAGTTTGCCGAATCTATTATACGATTCACAAGCCTACAATTAAAGTAAATCGGACAGCCGATCAGATTGCCAAATCTACTATAAAATATATAAGCTAACGATTAAAGTAAATCGGACAGCCGATCAGTTTGCCGAATCTATTATACGATTCACATGTCTACAATTAAAGTAAATCGGACAGCCGATCAGATCGCCGAATCTATTATAGGATATACATGCTTACGATTAAAGTAAATCGGACAGCCGATCAGTTTGCCGAATCTATTATAAGATTCACATGCCTACAAATAAAGTAAATCGGACAGCCGACCAGTTTGCCATGTTAGCCATTCGAAGTTATACGAACTATCTCGAAGGGTTGACAATAGTTGCTGTCAGATGAGCGGCCAACTATAGTTTGACGAGTAACTATTTAATATACGAATAAATGTAAAGTAGATCGGAAATCTCTTTACTATTTTAATAATATTTACACAACGTGAATTCACGTATTGTTTGACTCACCAAGTCTTACATATTATAATATTTTGACTCACCAAGTCTTACATATTATATTTTGACTCACCAAGTCTTACGTTTAATGGAACATAGGTTCTGAATCGACACGCTGACGTTTAAGTCAATTTACCTCTTCAATTCGAAGGTCAACGATGATCTTTCTTTACACACTACTTTTATCAAAGGTTTCTATGGAAAGATCCTTTTGCTGATAATTATCTGAGCTGTAACATGGAGCGATATCTCCGAGGTTACCCTTGACTCCAACGGGATGACAGGCACCTCTTATGTCTATGGTTTAGTAATTGTTGGTTGTCTTCGTAAGATACTAAAGGCTTCCACGGAAAGTACCTTACTGGTAATTATCTAACCTAAGCATGGAGTTTATCTCCGAGGTTATCCTTGAATCAGACCCGATGATAGGCCACCTCATTATGCCGATGGTTTCTTAATTGCTAGTCTTCTTCATTTAGTCTACTGATAGAAAGTTCTATCTGAGACTGACGACTTGTGATGGTATCGGGAGAGTTACATTCATCTTTACCACACTATGTGTTAGACTTGGTTGTCTAATTAGATGCTTTTAGATAAAAGTTCCGGAGTATGTATTTACGCGCTAACTTCAGAATAAAACGATATTCTAGTTGGTTGTTCACTGCAGTCACTATGTTGAGTTAGGCAGTTAGGTGGTTAGGTAGGGATCGGGCAGTGTGCCCAAGGGAGCCTTGATCGAAAGATCAAGGGGACCTCCCACATAAAAAGATGATGGATAAAAGGGATTGCATTCGTTCTTCCGGGACCAGATTCATTACCTTATGGTGAGGTGATGAGTAAGCTCTTTGAAGGACAAATGTGTGAAAGGTAAAAGATGAAGGATGAAATGACTGACGGACTGACTGACATTTGCCAAAAGATTATGTCCTCTTCTCTTAGCTTTTGGGTTGTTATAATATTCAAATATGTTAAATATGATAATTGAATATGATAACGACGTTAAGGTTAGGCGCTCTAGGCCAATAAAGAAAAGGCGCTCTAGGCCTCTAAGTGTTGTATTGGCTTAGAGCATGTTAGGAACACACAGAGGTGTGTATTTGTACACATAGTGTGGAGGGACGAGCCCAGTTTGGTTGACGAATCGTACTGCTTTGTCGCGGGGAGGCGCGGCGGCCATAGCCACAGTAATTTATGTGTACAAATACATACAAACATAATACATAAAACACATAAAATAAATAACAAAAAATATTTGATGTAAAAATCTTAGTAAAGTCTTAGTAAAATATTGTTCTGAACTTATTAGGCTTGAATCTAGTCCAAAACTATAATTTAGAATATATTTCGTATCATATTTGATAATTATTTAAGTCAATTTTACATTAGGAATACTAAGAAAAATAGTTAAGGGTTAAACTTAGCATACCCTTTATGAATAACCCTATGTAACTTACGTAGTAGGAATCTTGTAGCTTTAGAGTAATCCAATTCGTTAGGAAATCTATTCAGGTAACTCGGATGCTCATACTTATTCGTAACTTAGGTTCTACGATCACAACGCAAGGTTTTCCCACTAGACAATCACTTGGCCAAAACAGTAGATTAACGTTAGCAATCGGAAAATTTAAGTATATCTAGTAATACATAATCTGCATATAGGTAGATAGGATAGATATAAATAGTTAAGTAGATATGTTTTTAAGAATAGGGTAGGGGTTTTTTACAACACTCTACTTGCTGGACCAGAATTTTATTGATCTTTTTTTGAAGTGACCCAAGTCATAACTCAGCGGGAATGCTTCCAGACATAAAATTTATTTTAATACCAAGTAATTATGTATGTAATTAGTTGGATATTTTTTACCTCCTGGTTCCTCCTCGCTATTGTATTGTAATATTGTTGTTATTAAAATAGGTAAAATATAGTATAAAAAAAATCAAAGTGTTTCGGTGGGTAAATAAATAGTCTTAGGTACCATAATCTTCAATTTGCTCCTCAAGACTCTGAAACTAGTCCACCAAAGAACTGAAGGGAACCCATTGAAGGGACAATCGACATGAACTTACCCAGGTAGGTACATAGTGCAGTAGGCACTTAGCGAGAGCGCCTTACTAAAGAACAAGAGTAACATGTGCCGTAACAACGTGTAGGTCTGTTCTGTAGGAACATTACATGTCATGTTCTTGAAATGAAACACAATAGAACATGCAGTGAATGCTGTGAAATGAGTATTAAGTCTAAAATAATAATTTATTGGGAACGGAAACGGAAATGCTATAGTGGCGAATTTGACTGTAGGTAGGTACCTAAGTAGGTACATACTTCTCTACCTATTTATGGAGGTACAGTAATATAACACCTTCTTACCTATTTGCTGTAATAGGTAGGTATCATAAGCAAGCCGGTGTAATATTTATACCTATTTCCTAAATAAAAAATCGTGACAATACATTGGTAGATATTATTATAATGGATACAGTAGTAGCAATAGTTACTTAAGTCCTACGTAGAAGATACCTACGTGGTTACTGGGTGGGTATTTGTTACAAAAAAATATAAAATATGGGACAGCAGCAGCACCCTTTAAAACAATGGGCGTTTACAAAGACTGTTTTTTAATAAATTTTTTTATTGTAGACGCACCACCACCGGTACTATGTTATACGTATGTCGAACGTACGTTCTGGCGATACGTAAGTACTTATGTGTCGCCACAAATTAAGCTAGTAAGTACCTACCTACTAACTTTTATATGCCAGATTGTGACCACGAACAGCGTCGCCGCTAGTCAAGGCATGATTTCAGATTAAAAAAAATCAAACAATGAAGACATATCGATGAAACAAGTCAGTAAAAACAATAATGTGTGGCCTATTATGTCTGTATTGGTTTTTTGCAGGTTTTGCTTACACGCGCGGCGCGACGCATTTGGAGCGTGGTGGGCAGCGGCCGAGACTTGCCGTCGCCGAGCATGAGTATATTATTATTCTAACAGAACTTTGAATTAGTAAAGTCTTGTAAAGTAATTGTTTTCTGTCTGTCCATGTAAAGAATGTCTGGAAGAAATTGATTTAAGCAATAAAAAGACGTGTGGCACTCGGGGACTGCCGCGGTAAAGCTATTGCATATAATTTTTTATCAACTTGCAATTATAAAATTATTTCATTAACCAATGCCACCTAGAGGCGAGTTGCTGAACTAAAGAGACAAGCGTGACATTTCAAAAAGTCAATAAAAGTTCTGCTATTCATCGATAGATGGCAAAACTAAAAAGTATCACCGCTGTGCCTTAGGTTATTAAAATTTTCGTTACGGAATTTCTGGATTCAAGGTCCGCTCAAGGCCCGCGACAGAAGCTACTTAGTTATTAGCTTAAAAAGGGATTCATTACCTATCAAATTAGTATGGGTACAACATTAATAGTTACCAAGCTAGGTGGATTGGTATTTGTAATGTAATAGTATACTAAACTTTTTGTTGATAGACATTTTGCTAAATAAATACTTTTAGCTTATCTAAGTTTTTCGCTAAACAAACCAAAATCCAGGCTAAATGCGTAAACTACGCAGGGCTAGAAATAGTAAAAAATTACATCTCCAAAATCGGCAACACAGTATGTCAATGTCAAGTGAAAAATAATTATCAATATTGAAAAACAGAACGTCAATGTCAAAATTTCAATCAAACGCAAAACAGGGCTGCCAGATTAAAGGATTTTCTTGAGATTTTGGGGTAAAATTTGGATCCTGGGAAAAAAACCGTTGGGGATAACATATTGGTCATAATTATTTTAAAGTTGTTTTCTCAATTAAATGTTTATTACTCTAGACGTAGTTTGGTTTATTTAACACTAAGGAACCAAGATTTGTGTTCTAAAACTGTCTTAGTAACGATTCATTACAAGTATGAATACTAAACCATATTTATTATGTTTTGTAGCCGCTTGAGGCACCCCCTCCCGCGGGTTTTTTTCCGTAGAAGCACCGGCGCGTCATCGTTTGTTTATGTGACGTCACGCGCCGGGCGGCCGATCACTTGAATGGTTTTTATGACTTAAACATTCGAACAAGGACCCACTTGTAATTGTTTATTCTTAGAGCTGTTGAATACACGTGTCGAATGACGAATGTTATCATAACATTGGTTGGCCTGGTATAGATATAAATCAGCGTATAACCGCTTACTTTACAAAAAAACATGGACTTTGAAGTTTACATATTTTTACTAAAAAAAGTAAAGCGATAATGTATGTTTTTTACTATTTAGATTTAATAATAGACTCAATCTGCACTTTGTCACAAAATAAGAATACATTACTCACCTTAAAAGTATTTAATATCAGGCATTTAAAAACCAGCGAAAAAAAATTTTTCCGCGATTTTTTTTGTTCCCACTTCACAACACTTGTTTACATCTTGTCGTAAATTGTCATTTCACAAAAACAACTGCACACAACACTTCTAGGATGATTGTTTCACTATATTTTAAATAGATCATAACATCTAACACAGTAAATAAAATAAACTTTGAGAAATAAAAAACACGGCCGTCTATGATGATGACGCAATGAGGCCTTGGAAGAATGACTGAAGTCGAAACACTAAAACACTTGTATACCTTAAAATATATTGTTATCAGCCTTGTTAACAAGTATTTAAAGCTTATTAACCAAGAACACCACCAGAACCAGCATAACTAACGTTTTATTTACGTAAAACCCGTCGATGCACCGCCGACCAGGCAAACTCAACACAAACTGACTTTGACTCACGGAATAATATTTAATTTTTAATCGAATATCCACCGAGTTTAAAGTTGTTCGACTACGGCATAATGGCACATTCAAGCGGAACGAGATGGCATTCATACTTATAAGTCTTTTGCCTTAGTAAAAGCAGGATAGAGACTTTTTCTGAGTCTGGCGCGAAATAAAAATCCGGACACTACAGTGTCCGCGATGCTTCTACGGGTTTTTTGAAATCGGACACTACAGTGTCCGCGGTGCTTCAAGCGGGTAGTTTTGTTTTGTACTTTAGAGTGGTAGAGCTCTTACAGAGCCCGCCTGGGGAAGTACCACACTTTTGCCAGTACTACCGCCAAGCAGTAGGTATTAATGTGCAAACATTACTGTGTTCCGGTTGGAAGGGCATTGTTTCCAGTGAAATTACAGGGCAAATGGGAGATTCAACAACATAGATCTCAATGTGACGAGCGCAGTGCTATGCCGCGCAGGGTCTTGAATTCTGCGAGTTCAAAATTCTGGGTGACGCAGACCTGTTAAGGGCAAACATGACGTTTAACATCAGGCGAGCGATTTGCTCATCGCGTCACTCAATTTCATAAAAAAAAAATATATTAAATAAAAAATATTTGTGATTTGTTGATGTTTTGTTTTTATACGCATTATAAGTACCATTGTACCACCCAAACACACCCGCTGGCTGCAAAAATTAACGTCCTTACTGCGTGTAAGAAAAATGAAGTAAATCAGAGTTTGTCTTTTTTTTCACACAGTTTTGTTTTTTCTTCCAATAGTTTTATTTTGAGGAAAAAATCATCGATATGGGAAAGTTTAAAAACCTGGCAACAGTGCTGCAAAAAGTCAAAATGGAAGGAAGTTGGCATGGTAGATGTTGACTATTTAAAATATTTTTAGTTTTATTGCCGAAAATTAGTAAATTTGTTGATTATTATCAATTTCATCTGATAAACATTGTGCTTTATTTATTAATACCGATGGACGACATAGAAAAATTGAGTTGTAGTAAGTGGCACTATCACAAAATCGATCAATATGACCAACCATACTTGCTACTTATTTACAAATCCTTTTCAAATACTTTCAGAGGAAGAGCTAGAAATAAGCGATGTGGAGAATTCTGCCACGGACGAGTTCAGGGACTCGGACGACAAGCCAAAAAAGGAGAAAAGGAAACGAAGACGCCGGGAAATTGACATGGTGAGTTGACGCCGGATTTTGCGCTAAGGCTGTTTTCTTTTACCACCAAAACGTAACATCATGTAAATACAATCAGTCATCTCTTCTATACCTTTCAATATTTTCAATAATTCACGACATACAATAAGAATTTTAACTAAACTAACGTAATTTTAAGTGCAGTCCTACGCTCCCTAATATACAATTTGTGTTGAAGATCAAGTTGTCGGACGAGGACGAGACAGACGATGAAGGGCTCGCCAAGAAGTTGCTGCGGCACTTGAGTCCCGGGCCCAACTCCCCTGCCTCACATAGGGAGCCCCGCACATGCGTACTCAAGGTATGCACTTGGTGATTCATGTATTTACTTAAATATTTTAACTCTGTTAACTAACACCTTTTAAAGTAAGACAGTCTTTTATTTATTTAGTTTTGAGTTTGTAGTAGAATATTATTATATTCTCTTTTACTAGATACTAATTTTATTCTTACAAACTCTAGTGAATTCACAACAAATTAATGAATAATGCTTACCAGGTTATAAAATTGTCAATACTCATTTCTTCCAGGCAAGCCAAAAACGACGCCCGCTTTCTCGTCTGCTAGAACAACTTCTCCGCAACCTGGAGAAGCGAGATCCCAACCAGTTCTTTGCTTGGCCGGTGAATGACAACTTCGCACCGGGCTACTCGAACATCATCAAGAAACCAATGGACTTTTCTACAATAAAGCAGAAGATTGATGACAATGACTACAAGTCCTTGAACTGTTTTATTGTAAGTACTGAATATCAACTTCAAATTTGATATAAAGCTTTCTTAGTAGGTATTGGAGTTATGTCAAGCAAACAACTGTATTTTGTTTACAAGTTTTCAACCAAATGAATGTATTAAATTCTGAGTTCTCTATAATGGATTGCTGCAGTGGGCATGTATTTTAAGCCAACAAAATCACTATTTGAACATTTCATGGGTACCATTACTAGTATTCATAGAGCATTGACAAAAACTATTTATTAATTACATTTAATTCCCTAGAGTGACTTCAAACTAATGTGCAACAACGCTATGAAGTACAACAAGGTGGGCACAGTGTACCACAAGGCAGCGAAGCGGCTGCTCCACGCCGGACTCAAGCAGCTCACTCCACAGAAGTTGCGCCCGCTTGGGGACCTTCTAACTTACATGTATGAGATACCCATCAAGGAGCTTGGATTCGACATTGGCAAGATGGATGTGGTATGGATATTTTTTTGATATTCTTTAATTTATTGTTTACACAATGTAATGTATTAATTATTGTTTACAGTCCGTCCAATCAACAAAGATGCACCCACCCTTTCTTGTAATTTTTTACAGTGCAAGTATTAAAATTTCTTGTAGTTAGTTAGTTTTTGTGTACCCAAATGAACATTGTAATATTATTACAAACTTACTTTGTTAGGTGCCTCTTTGTTGGTTGAACAGTCTGTTATGTTGGGTGTTTTGAGTCGTTGTGTCTAAAAGGCTGATTTCACAGTAATATCATACATTTTTGTATGGAAATAGAAGTAAGCCCTTTCAAGTCAGTGTAGGAGAAATTTGAATTAATCTGATTAGAGTTGACTACTGTTTAGAACTTTGTTACTTGTGCTCTTACATAATTAATTTTTAATAATATGTATTTACAATTTAACTTTTAAAATTAATGAGAAGTAAATTTTTTTATTATATGTATATTTATCTAAAATAGTTATCATTATGTTAACAAATATACTTTTTATAACTTTATCAACATTGGCATTTAAAAACGATAAAACAATATTGGAACTTTAATCTCTTAAAATCAAACCTATTATGAATATACTAATTAATACATTTGTCGTGAAATATACATAATTTATATTAAACTAAACATAATTTCGTATCTAAGAAATAGCTGTATTTGATTTTTAATTAATACTTGTTCATAAACTCACGTTTTTGCAACGCAGCCGATTAGGACTTACGGCAGAAAGGTGACACTTTACCTATTAACATACAGTCCGACAAGGATCTCAATGAACGTGGGTGTCTTCAGAACAAGCACTAGTGCTAACTCAGGTCATTTCACTCTTCATAATTTTCTTTAGACTATATAAAATTGACCAGAGTAGTTGAGCAAGAAGGTGTCGTAATCCCACTTCTGATTTTATCAAAAAAAACTTATTCACTATAAATAAAATAGAATAGCTGCCCTCTTAATGTGGACTTTAGTCCAAGACCAGATAAAATATTATACATCCAATTAAAAATATCAATATGTAATAGATACATAACCCGATCAATTTTAATCAATAGTTCTTCTTATAGTCTTTTGTCCATGTTAACGGGGCAGCTGCAGTTATTTAGGCCACAGTCATTGATCCTTGTTGGACTGTAGACTTAGGAACAGTAGTGTCATGTTTATTTAGCGACTAGCACAAGTTTTGTTTCGCTTCCGTATGACATGTATAAAGAGTGTGTGTTTGTCTCGTGGAGTTGCGGGGCCTTGCATGTATCGGTATCGCTGGGTGCGGTTGTCGAAACATTCTCATTCCCAAACTAAAACGTGAATAGAATCTTTAGCGAAAGTTATTCTAAATTAAGTTCACATTAAAAACATGCATGATTTGTTTAACGCTTTCACTGGTATATTAAAGCAAAATATAAACAAACAAAATGAAAGTTAATAAAGTAAAAGTATTATAAAATTGCATAGGCCGAGTGGCTAGCCAAGATTGAGCTACCATAGTTCAAATTGTAGAACTGTGGTAAAACTGGGTGAGTGAGAATATTTCACCAACCCCACCCTCGGAGTTACGATACTGGAATGAATGTTCCCGTCCCGCTCGGTGCAGAAAGTGCTGAAGCGCCGCAGCCCGCTCAAGAGCGCTGGCTCGGAGGCGGAGGCGGCGTCCGACGGCGCCGAGCGGAGCGACGACCGGGACAGCCTCAAGCTGCAGATGGAGGCCGCCAGAGAGCAGCACAGGCGACGACTCGCCAAGAAGGGTATGGGAATGGAACATACTACATTTACATTCTATTTAATATTATGATGGATTTTTATTGCGATTTTTTAAACAACAAAGTGACGAATTAAGCAAGTCGCTCGCTTAAAGCTGGCTTGGCTCACTTGGCTGGTATGGTTAGCGCCAAACCTTGTGCAACAGTTCTAGTGCCACAAATTTTAATCTCCAGCTTCACACAGTTAGCTATATCTGTTTCACACGCACTTTGGAAGTTTACTAGACATTGCTTTTCAATTCGACACGCTTGGCGTCTTTTTTAAACCACTAAATTTGAAAAAATAGTTTCATCATAATTCTCGTGTCTTATTAGTCGTTTTTAAGCACTCATAAATACCAACTTCAAAAAAGTGCCCATACTTGTCTATTACCGATCGCTACCACCATCCTTCGCCACTGGTAGCAATCCATGTCTCTTATAATTCTACTTTTTTCATCTACAACAAGACAGAGTAAAAGTTACCTTCCTCGGCAATACTTGTTTCATAAACGGCCTGCAGGCTGATTCAGCTGAAATTCGAATGCTTTCGAATCGAACGTATCTTATAAACAACTTGACTTTCGATTTCGAATCATGTTTCCGTGCGGGAAGCAAAACGCAAATATCAAATCTTTCCGATCCAACCACGTTCCGACGATATGGATCGCGAAAAATTCCCGTCTTCGAATTCTTTCCGAAGGCGGAAAACTTTTCGAAAATAATCTTCGAAAACATTCGAATTTCGGATAGCTGAATCAGCCTGCTGTTTAGTGTAAATAGGTGGAGTATTAGTTGCCCCTCGTCGGCAATCCGTGTCACATAAACGAATTGTTTAGTGTAAGTAGGTGGATTATAGTTGCCCTCGTTTCCAGCGTTCCCCCGCATGGACGCGGAGGGCCGCACCACGCTGGCGCTGGCGGCGGCGGAGGGCGCGCCCACGCTGGGCCAGCTCGTCGGCAAGCTCAGCCAGGGGACCGGCACGCTGCACAGTTAGTACTTACTAAACACAACACACAGTTTCATAGTCAACCGTTGCAGGTCGATCGACACATAAAATTAATTCTGAACAATTATTAAAGCTAATGCCGACATCGCGGTATTACGACCACCCTAGCTGCCATCGCTTGGATGTTTATCCGGTGTAACAGGCGACGGGGATCGCATACCATCAGGCGGCCCATTTGCTTGTTTAAAACCTAGCAAAACAATTGACTCAGCTTCATATCTAACTCTCCTTTTTTCCAGCGCCGCGCGAAGACCGACGCAACATCGCGAAGGGCGTGAAGCCTCTGCTCTACGGCCCGTTCAGTTCGTACGCGCCCTCCTACGACGGAACATTCGCCACGCTCACTAAAGAAGAAAGCCATTTGCTATATCATACGCTACGTAAGTTTCTTGTACATAAATATAAATGGAATTGCCACAGAGTATGAAATTGCCCAAAAGAAAATATCATGAATAAATAATTAAGCAACACAATTGCACCTGGTTAGTTTTTAAATTGAGCGCCATGTACTCATTAGGTAGCTTATTTCAAGCTAAACGTTAATACAACTATCATACTACTACTCATCAAAACCGTGTTTATTCCATCTGAAAAAGGATTGATTTATTTATCACATTGAATGTGATCTTATTTCGTAACTAGCGACCTGCCCCGGCTTTGCACGGGTATAAAATATAGCCTATGTTACTCAGGGATAATGTAGCATACCAATGGTGAAAGAATTTTTGAAATCGGTCTAGTAGTTTTTGAGTTTATTCAACACAAACATACAAAAATACAAATCTTTCCTCTTTATAATATTAGTATAGACAAGATAAAAAAGACGTGATTTTAAAACTTGATAATTTTTTTATTTTTTATTCTAGCATCGGAAACAGGACAGGGCAATGAGGAGTTGCTGAGGTTTGCGGCCGATTCCCCGTGGACTCTCTTCTATGACATGGAGACTTTATTCCCCGATAAGAAACAACAAGAAACTGTGCCTGTGCAGGAGGACAATGTAAGTAGACATAAAATAAAATACTTTGAATAATAGTAGAACCTTTTTTTTTAATAAATCAAATGTGATGTGAATAGCTACTATAGGCCTGTGTCGTAAATTTCAAAAATGGCTTATTTCGTTAGTTTAGTACCTGTATTACCCCAAAAAAAAACATATTTCATGTTAAAAATTATATTTAAAACACATTTTAAGTTTTAAGAAAATATTTTTAATCTGGCGTAAAAACACAAGAAAGTGTCATGGCGTCGTAAATGACGTCACATAGTGACAAACGATTGTGTTCACTTACGGCAAAAGTTTGTTTTGGTGAAAGTTTTTTTTCGGCATACCACTATGTGACGTCACATTTTCTGATTGGCGTTCACGGTCACGTGACTCAATGCCTATTTTTTAAGATTTTCTTTTCTAAAAATATTAATAATCTTTAATTATTTTGATAAATTGTTTTATTGTTTGAAATCTGTATATCTTAATCAATAATTAGAAACTCCAATCCATCCGATTCATTCTTAGTGGAAACAAGCCTATTCTTAATTTTGTTTACGGATGACTTCTAGCTTGCTAAATAAAGTATACAAAAATAATCATGTCGTAAATTTGTACTAAACTAGAAAAATCTGCCAGCTTTGTTACTAGTCAAAAGACTTCGTTTCTTTCTCACAGATATCGTTATCAGCTTGTCTAAGTTCTTGCTTAACGCATCCACTTGCCACCAGCCGCCTTACACAGGTCGTCGCTCCACCTGGCCACGAACGTCCAATCAATCAATGAACAATCATTTTAAACGATCTAAACTTGATTTCCCTCATCTCCAGGACCTCACTAAAGTGAAGGTAGACATCGAGGAGCTGCGCTCGCTGTCGGAGCTCGGCATCGACGTGGAGTTCCTCGCCGAGCTGGAGGACGACATCCGCGCCGCGCACCACGACTACGGCATCGGGGCCGCGCTGCGGACCAACGCCGACCTCATACAGCGGCTGTACAAGGAGCAGCAGGACAGGTGGGTTGGGGGAGAGGGGTGAAGCGACCAACATACAGCGCCATCTAGCAGTCTCCACTGGAACAATTCTGACTCGCAGACGGAAGTAGGTATTCCGGCCCATTGGACCAGTACAAGTTCTAACGATGCTGTCAGACAGCTGTTCCCAGGCATAGCACCTAGCCCGGGAGGAGTACTCGTTTATTAAATGAAGGAACCTCATTGTGGACGTCACTCTCTTCTTCAATGCTATGCGTCGTGAAGATGAACGCAATGATCACGAATAAAACATAAAAACTGCGAGTTTTGAGCTTTGGGAAGCATCAGTAATGAACGCTTTGTTCTGTCCCCCAGACTGTCGGCGCCGGTCCCGTGGCACCTGTCGCTGGCGGCGCGCGCGGGCGCGGCCGAGCGGGAGTGCGCGCGCGGGGCCGCGGCCTGGCTGCGGGGCATGCTGGCGCGCGTGCCGCCGCGGGGGGTGGTGGGCGCGCGCGCGCTGCGCCGGGCCATGGGGGTCACGCTCGACCACCTCGGTGAGGCGGCGCGCGGCGACGACCGTGCAGGCTTGTAGGCCCCCCTCTCGGTGTGGAGGAAAGGAGTATCCCAGTAGCTCCTGCCCTCCACGTAAACATCCCCCCTATCCTATTTCCTGATCCCTTTAAGCTTAATATATTATAGCTTTAAGTAGCGTTGCGGAGGGCCATGATGGTCATGCTCGACCACCTCGGTGAGAATATGCCTATTACGACCTGTAGGCCTAGAATAACATCTGTCGATGCGCAGCGGGGCAGCCTGGCTGCGCGTGCCGCTCCGGGGCGTGGTCAGCGCGTGGCTCAGGAGGGCCATGGGGGTCACGCTTGACCACCTCGGTGAGACTCGCTTGTTTATTGTGCGAACCGCTAAAACAGGGATAGCGAACCAATGGCACGCGTGCCATTGAGAGCAAGCCACCGCTCAATTATCATAATCAATCATTTAACGGCACGTCTGTGAAGTCATTAAACATTTATATAAAAAAATTGGCACGTTGATCCATAAAGGTAAGCTTCACCTCTGCGCTAGAGTGTGGAACGCTCTGCCCGGGTTTTCCCGATGAATCGGTTTCTTCTAGGCAAGCGTGCTACATCGTAAACCTTATCGTTGCTTACCACCAGGCGAGATGGCGGTCAAACAAGCATATAATAGGCGTGACGAAAGATTTTAAAATCCTCTTCCATAATGTGAGTACACATTTACTATTTACAAAAACGCCTTTATTTCGGTAATAAACTTAAGTTTAACGAAGTTTGAAGCCATTTTTCACATATTTTTTCAACAGTGCCCGAAAACAGCTTGCTTGTGTCATGGCGTCGATTTGACGTCACGGCATTGTGTCATGTCATTGTGTCTATGCGTGATGAGCGGCGGATGACCTGAGTTCACTTAGGCGTGACGTCATACGCTGTGCTTGTTATTTCTGACAAGATGGCCGATTGCTGTATTTTAATGTTTTAATTTATTGAAAATCTTAATAATCTGTTTTTTTAAAATAAAACTAAACATGTGTTTTAAATTTTTTTAATCTGGCTAGTCCCCTGAAAGCATTGAATCGGCGATTTTTTGATACTGTCGTCATGCCTATTGAAAAAAAAATCGACTATAACCAAACCGTTTATCTTAGTCCTCGCCTGCGCGGTACAGAGGCGCGGGGGACTGAGAGGGCGGTGCGTACTACTGCGCAGGCGAGGACTTAGATAAACGGTTTGGCTATTGCTGTCTCGGTACAGCACGGGTTGTAGAACGGGCACTGAATGGCCTTGGGAGTCGCTCTGTACCACCTCGTTGAGCTTGCTCCCTGGTACCGTCTCTAAAACAAAAGCGGTGGGGAGCGTAAAGGATACTCCACTTTCACTAATGGTGCACTTCTGTAAATAACACCTAAATGGCGTAAACCCAAATTTTAATATCGAAAAATTTGTTTTCTTGTTTTTTTTTTTTTTTGTAGGATTTAATTGCATTCGTATTATAAATTTAGTTTAAAAAAAATTTGAATGATTTTATTGCATACGCAAAAACAATCATTTAACGAATGTCTTCTTTCCAGACACACCAATGGCCGTGGACGATTTCGAAGAAATGCACGAGCCCCCTTCCGATCCAGACTCCAGATCAAGTCACGACAAGTGAAGACGTACCTTAATTATATACTACTTTTATACTTACATAATAATTACTGATAATGTTAATTATAAGAATAAATAATAATAGGAAATAATAGACTTGCAAAACTTGAGTTTTTATTGTGCTTATTGAAAGCGCCATCTATGAACGCGTTAAGAAATCTTTAAAGGGAGAAAGCTTTCGTTTTAGTTCCAAGCTTTTGAAAGCGTACATGTAGCGCTACACGTAGTTTATTATGATCATGTAGTCTTTCTGAAAAACTTTATCTCAGTGAAGTAAAGGCTCAATCGATTAGGTTTGATCACGATAAATTCCTAATAGTACAAGTTTTAATAGATGGGTTACCGAAATAACAGTTCCATACATTTAGTAGAGCTTGAATGACCTTTATCTGAGGATATTTTACGAACTGTTTACGAATATGCTGAATAAACATTATATTTTATCTATTAGATAAGTGTCAATTATAGATACATACACATATGTTTAGGTAGGTACCTATTCTATATCCAAGGACAAGTCCAGACCTAGTCTAGTATCCAGCGGCGGCCTTACCCATTGCGAGCCCCCTGGCAGCAGCAGGCCTTTGCGAGGCCCTTTGTCATTCGTGAAAAGTATGTGATGCGAAAGTGGGTCTGGTGGTTTGGTTTAGGTATTTGTCATGTTTAAAGAGAAATGATAGTTTTACAAATAAATATAATTTGAGTTTTAAAATATTTTACAATGACAGATTTACAAAATTAAGAAACCCGACAGAGATGATGAATTTTAAAATTGATGTTTGACTAACACAAGATATAGTAAAAAAAAAAACCCATTTTTTTTTATGTGCTTGGGTTGTTGCGCGAGGCCCCTGCAGGCTGCAGGAGCAAGGCCCCGGGCGATTGCCCTGTTCGCCACCCCCTAAGGCCGCCGCAGCTAGTATCAATGACCTAGTCGTGTACTTACCTGCTTTGACGAATTTGAATAGGTACCTATCACAACAAAACCTATAATCATACAAGTTTTAGACCACTTAACGCTTACACTAACAAGGTGGATATCGATTGATCATTTCAAAACTCATCGTTATTATCATACCCAATAGGCCGGAATAAAAAATAAATACCAATAATTGTAGAAAGCGGCGCGTGTGAGCGCGTGCGCAGGTCGGTCGCACGCGCCGAGGGGACTGTAGGGCTGTGCAGTCAAATAGCTATCGATTATACATCGGTTTTTGCATGAATGAGGAGAAATGATTAGTTCGGATGCTAAAAGTTAGTTTGGTATTTTTTACGACCAGGGGAAGCGACTTTTTTAATTAGGGTGTTTTTATGACGGGCTTGCGTTTGGTGGTGTGGTCTACAGACTACAGTGGATAATGTTCGCTGGTCTAATCGAAACCTAAAGACAATGACACAAAACGCAAGGGGGTTGCTTTGGACCAACAGTTGTTTTTTTCCATTTTTTTTTTAGTGATTGTTCAGTCTTAGATTAATAAAACATTCCACGTTTGTTCGTCGACAATAAGAATGAGTGTAATTATCTAACTTATTCCCCTGTATTATTAATAGTTAATACAATCGTCATCTAATTGAATAACCATAACACAATCCTAAGTTCAGAATCAAATAAATCTAAACAACAATTAATAAAATCTTTAATGAAAGCTCCACTTTTGCCTCCCAATCGCTGTGACATCGCAATTATACGCGACTAAATTAATGATTGCACAACAATGCCGTATCCGACGCTAAATTATAGAGATATTAAACAAAGCCCACCCTCTGATGTGCGCCACCCCCGTCCGCGGTCACACGGGAACCTACCCTTTCAAACCAACACTTTAAACCACGCGGACACTCGAAAACAAACTTTATTTTTCATAAAATAAGGGACAGGTAAGTGGCAGGATAACGTGGTGCGATTGGAAATCAAATACAGTAATGTTTGAGTAATGCTTTTTATTGTAAATCATATTGATAGAGTAAAGCAATAGCGGGTCGTATTGTGATTTTAGATACGGGAATTTGTGAGAGCCGTTGTGAACGAAATTGTTTTGAACCTGTCAACAACTGCGTAATCTAAAAACATTGGATTATTTAGAAATACAGTTTTACAAAACTTAAGTATGTAGGTATAAGAATTTCAACAATTACTTATGTATTTATTAGTTCAATTTCAAGAAGAGATAACTTCTTATAGTAACGATCTCACGTGTAAAAAATATCATAATCATCAACCACCACTATTACTTGTCATAAGGCGGTCAAATTTTTGAAGATTATAGTCTTTCTCCTATAGTCTGATAAAAATGATGGTTCAACAGATACTGTCTCTGAACAAAACTTCCTCTAAAAAAACTTCCTCGAAAAAACTCGTTATTTCAAAGTTGATACATTTTACCTACACCCCCTCGTGTGAATTGCATGCAAATCACTAAAAGTTCCACGTTGAGCTATTTTTAAACATCCCCAGCTACCACCCCTTTGGCTTCCACCCACAAGTAAATACAAGCCCAAAAGCCCCAGGCAATCTGAAATCCTCAAAGCAAACTAAACACTGACAGCTACAAAACCGAAAGCACTTGAACCAATAAACAAAATATTGGACGCAAACCAGCCAACTTATGTTTGGAATAGGCGAAAAGTTGGAACTAAAATAGTTTATTGTAAATACGGGACTACTTGCTCTTCTAAAGCTGAGTCAGATGCTTTGGAAATAGCTTCAGTCACATTAAGTGATAAGTGGTTTATAATTAAATGTGTCAAAACTATTTTAATTTTCCCAGTAAAACAAATGATTTATGGAAAACTTTCAAGTTTAGTTCAAAAATACAATAATTCATCTCGTAAGATAACTTGGTTGCACCGTAATAAAAGTTATATAAAAGTGCGAGCGCACAACACACAGCTTATGGTTTTTCTATGACATTTTGCAAAGAGGGATCACAATGGAACTATAAAGGACCGTGGAGCCATGATGCCACCTGTCTTGTGTCCCAGGAGACTTCTTAGCTTCTCACGCCCACAAAAAACGGGTTAGAACTCGAAAAAATCACGCTCTCATGGTTTTTCATTGCTTTTTATTACCCGGTTCCGTGGTTCTTTGTATCAAGGTTATGTCGGTTCAATAAAGGATAAATATCAGGATAATGTACCTACGCGTATTTTTCTACTCTTTTCATAAAAATATAGAGGTTTCTTACATATGAGAAATCGTCAATATTTTGGTATTGGCTGCGATCTGCGGTTTCGCCTGGGGCTCAGTATCCTACACAAAAACTAATTGTATATTATTATCGTTATAATATAGGTAAGATATTCCGATACAAAATAGTTTCAAAATATGTTTAGGTACCTATTTCTAGGGAGTTAGTGAAGATCAACCTTTTATATTACGTACTGACACACCAAACTATCAGTGTGACCGTGATGCGATATACTTATTCTAACATTTTATTAGAAATATTACCAAAACTAGGTCGTCCATTATACTTACGATACATAAAAAGATCAAGAAACATGCTTCAATTAAGTTACCAAGTAACCGACCCACGCATTGGTCAAGCAGAACGTGAAATCTCCAACTAATGAAAACATGTAGGATTGTAGGGCCAAGGTCTTCAGATCTGGACCATGTCAGAAATAACGATGTCCAATCATTAGCGACCTTTCGAGAATTGTAAGGTAAAATGGGTCGAGAATCTGAGGATCTCGATATTTCGTAACAAACATGAAATTGTGACATAGTTAGCTTCGAGTCTGTAACATGTTAGGTATCTTATTTTTTGCAATAATTTTCTCACACTCCAAACTAAAAGTTTAGTTTTTTTTTTTTGTAATTTCACACTAACAAAATACTTTTACTTTCAATTTTAATTATAATTAAGGTAGGCTATCTTGTTATGCTAGCTATCCAGACTAGTTTGATTAAGCTCCGTATTTAAAATTAAAAATAAAAAGTTTACAGTTTCTAAATATAGTGAAAAGGGTGCAGAACAGTGTTTTGGGTCATAAAGAATGTAGAAAAATAAACAACATTTGCAAAAAATTACAAACCGGCTACTTTTTACGAAAGTGAAAAGATCCAACAACACAAGAAGAACTGTGCAGAAAACATTCGGAAAACACTTGGACAATCACCGTGAGTGACACTCTTGTTGTTTAACACTACATTGCGAATAATTTTGACGCAAAAATGGCGAATTAATTGCAGCGATACTAATAGCAGTGATAAAATATAAGAAAAATCGATCTGTTAAAATTCAAATGAACACTGCCATTAAGCTAAAAAAGTAAATAAAAGACTGCTTCTAGTCTGTTTTACCGACAATGCACATGCGATATTAGACAAGTGGCGCCAACTGCCAGAAATAATACAACTAAGTTGCGAGTGAAAGTAACGCCATCTATTGAAAAAATATTGAACTACGATAGAAGATCCTCAGGTTAAATCAATAAGCATCGACCAACTTGCGAACAAACTTTGTTGCTAAGTGATCTTACTACAAAAAGAGGGCGCTAGTGTTGCAACTTGCCCTGTTCAAACCAGTATCAGAGAGGGCGCTAGTAGTTGCAACAATGACTGAATCACTTGTCGAAATGTTGAACGCTTTACGTTCTCAGATCAAAGAAGATACAGAAAAAAGCTTAAAACAGGTTGAGGATAATATAACTCAAAAGATAAATAAAAAAATAGAAGAAAAATTCAATAAAGTTGAAGCAGATATTAATAAAATTCAAAGCGTACAAATAGAACAAGAAAAAAGACTGGATGATTTTGATAAGAGATTACGGCAAAGAAATTTAATATTTTTTGGAATAGCTGAAGAAGAGAAAAGCTACTCGGAGCTAGAAGACTTGATGCTGAATATCATAAATTTTAAGATGGAGGTGGAATGTGACAAGAAAGAGATAGAGTTTGTGGGAAGAATGGGGAAGAAAAATAGTAACCCAAGACCTATAAGACTTACACTAACGACATATGGAAGAAAAATAACCCTCCTACAACGGAAATCTACTCTAGAAGGGTCAGGCTCGTATATAAAAGAGGATTTTCCACCAAAAGTCCTAGAAAAAAGGAAAGCTTTGATACCTCAGCTCCTAGAACACAAAGAAAAAGGTAACTTAGCAATGCTGAAGTACGACCAACTAGTAGTCAAAGAAAAGACTAGCAACAAACGAGCTTTATCTGTGAGCCCTCCAGAAAAACAAGGCGGCACACGTGACAACGACAACAACAAAGCCGTCGATAAATTTGGACAAATATTAAAAAAAACAAAAACCTTATCAACAATTTCTAACAACAAACAGTCCAAAAACACCAAACCTCTACAAAGCTCAAACTCGTCGATTACGTCATTTATGAAAAAGACACCACAATCCGAAAAAGGAAGCCCAGCATCTAACCTAGAGAGAGAATAGCAATTAATACCGGCAACAAAATACAAAAAAACCACTACGCGGAACATTCATAATCTACAGGACAGTAATACTAAACTCCCAATACGGGTGGTCGCCGCGGGAGTTCGAGACCTCAACCCTCCATGCAATCCAAACTCAAATCTAAACGGAAATATGACACAACAAACACACATTACCAAGAGAAACCACTCCCTAAAACTATGTACCTATAATATTCGATCTCTAAAAGCCGCCAACAGAATAATAGAATTAGAATACGCTCTACGCAACATTAAGTACGATATAATTGGAATTTCAGAAGTAAAAATACAGGGCCAAAGTATAATAGAGAAAGATAAATATATATTAATGTACAGAGGTGAAAAAAAGGGAAGAAATGGTATAGGTTTCATTATTGCGCTACACCTTAAAACATGTATAGTGGATTTTAAAACTTACTCGGATAGAGTTGCGAGACTAGACCTGAAACTTCATGACAATACAGCCATAAACATAATACAAGTATATGCACCTACAGAAAAGTCATCAGAAATAGAAGTTCAATTATTCTACTACGATATAACTAAAGCATTACAAGACACAGGAAAAGAAACTATCATTATGGGAGATTTTAATGCAAAAATTGGCTTACCGTTGCAAGAAGAACAAGGTATATGTGGTCCTTACGGCTACGGAGAAAGGAACGAAAGAGGTGAAATGCTACTGAGTTTTTGCTTCGAACACGGATTAGCTATTTCAAACACCTTTTTCAAAAAACCTCGGAAACAAAAATGGACTTGGAAATCACCAGCGGGCAGTACGCTCAATGAGGTGGATTTCATACTTGTGAAACAAAGACATAGAGTTTATAATGTCGAAGTGCTCTCTACTACATTCTCTTCAGACCATAGAATGTTAAGAATGACATATGATGTCCAATATCATAAAAAAAGCCGCAAGAAATTTGGACAAAAAACTCAAAACTTTTCACCAATCGAAGCTGAGTCATTAAAAAATATATTTAAGGAACAAATACATACCATTGAAAAAGAGACTATCAACGAGTCTTACAAAGCTACCGTGTCAGTAATTAAAGAATGTTTAACAAAATTACCTAAAAACCAACAAAAACTAGAACCTAAAATTATTAATCATGAAGTTGAGTTGCTAATAGAAGAAAGGGAAAGATTAAAAATGATCTACCCAAGAACAATTGAACAAAGGAATAGACTTAAGCATCTACACAAAAAAATTGTTAAAAAGATAAACGTGAACAGGCAAAAGTTGAAAATGCAGAGTTTAGAACAAGAATTAGAGAGCAGAAGCTCTACAAAACAAAGCAGAAGAAAATTTGACTTCAACAAAAAATGGATCGAAAACATCACCAATGACACTGGTGAAGGCTTTACTAACAGGAGAGATATATTGAAAACTGCTACCAAGTTCTACGCTTCTCTATATTCTTGCCAAGAAACTGAAATTGAACCTTACGTCAAAAACCACAAATCTATTCCTGCCTTTTTAAATCATGAGTTAGAACGTGGCATAAGTGGTCTAAAGAAAAATAAATCTCCCGGAGAAGATGGAATATCAACGGATTCAATTATTGCTATGCTTGAACCTTTAGCTCCCCAGCTAACAAAACTTTTTAATAAAATTGTAGACAATGAAGTGATTCCCGACGACTGGCAATATTCCATTATTACACTGTTATATAAAAAAGGCGACCCGAAAATGATGGATAATTATAGACCAATAAGCTTACTACCAACGCTCTACAAACTATTCTCATCGGTCATATTATATCGGATTACGAAGGCCTTAGATGAACAGCAGCCTCGGGAACAAGCTGGGTTTAGGAAAGGATATTCAACTGTAGATCACATATTTACATTGACGCAGTGTCTAGAACGGTGCAATGAATACAAAAAAACGATCTACTTGGCATTCGTTGATTACACTAAAGCTTTCGATTCTATCTCACATAAATATCTCTGGAAAAGTTTAAAAGAACAAGGCATTCATGAAAAGTATATAGCAATTTTAAGAGTAATATACAACAATTGCCAGGCCAAAATAAAAACTGAAGCGATTGGGCCTCCATTTGACATAAAACGCGGCGTAAAACAAGGAGATCCTATCTCTCCAAAGATGTTTACAGCCATCCTAGAGTCGATGTTCCGCAAGCTCGACTGGACAAATTATGGCCTGAACATCAATGGAGAGCAACTGACACACCTTCGTTTCGCGGACGACATAGTCATTTTAGCAGAAAACCACCAAGATCTCCAGCACATGTTGACAACTTTAGATGATGAAAGCAAAAAAATTGGCCTCAACATGAACTTATCAAAAACGAAAATAATGACTAGCGCAAATAAGATACCAATCAAGTTAAATAACATCGTCATAGAGTATGTCAACGAATATGTGTACTTAGGCCAACTAATATCTTTTGAAGATGCCACTACCAAGGAGATTGATCGGAGAATAGCAACCTCGTGGAAGAAATACTGGGCTAACAAAGATATTTTTAAGAGCCCGATACCAATACACCTTAAAAAACGGCTAATGGATAACACTATTCTGCCGTCTTTGCTCTACGGTTGTCAAACATGGGCGCTGACAAAAAAGCTAATAAAAAAGATAGCCACCTTCCAGAGAGCAGCAGAGCGCTCGATGCTGGGTCTCAAACTTAAAGACAGAGTCAAAAATGTGGATATTAGACAGGAGACTAAAGTCATAGACGCAGTATCGATGCTCTGTAAGCTCAAATGGAAGTGGGCTGGCCACCTAGCTCGGGCAAAAGACGGCAGATGGAGTGAACGTATTGTTCACTGGCATCCGAGAGACAACACTCGACACAGAGGACGACCTCGGAGAAGGTGGTGCGACGACATTGTAGAGGTTGCAGGAGCAACCTGGACTCGTATAGCTCAAGACCGGGAAGAATGGCAAGGCATGGAGGAGGCCTTAACCCACATTTGGGTGTCCCAGAAGAACAATTCTAATTATTAATTATTATTAATTATTATTTTTATTTTTCTGTACTAAATTATTTTATTTTTATATTGTTATTTGTATATTTTGGGAATTAAAGGTTATTTTATTTTTATTTTATTTTATTTTATCTTGTTATGCTAGCTAGGGCTAGGGGAGTCATACATATATTCCAAACTTTCAACTCATATCAAATTAGGCTTGCGCTGATTTTTTTGTATGCTAAATTTTAGTATAAAGTGCTATGCTTTAAAAAAAATAGAAAAGTACACAATCTTTTTTAACTTTGCTACTCATTTACTGTTCACTCAAAACAAACGAGTAAAGTAAAAAACTGTCACAGTACACCTACGCTATAAAAAGTCTTCTTGAACCAACAATAAAAGCCTCGAAAATTCACAAAGCAGTACAAAACGGATTACAGCCGACACAAAGCTTCCCTATAGGATTGACTGCCTTCTTTCCTTTAATCTGATCCGATTTACTAGTCTCGTCCTCTCGAGACACCGACACTTCGTATTGTGAAACTAGAATGCTCAGGAGACAAGTGATGCGAGAGGAAGATTATGAACTCTTTGAAAATAAACTCGAAAACACACCTTTGTGATAACGTTGGTACCGACTACCGACTCTAAGTAAAATCTAGGAAGCAGACTTGAGCCACCAGTCTAAAAGAATAGAAACATTTGGTTATAATTAACACTGGAATACGTACGTAAAAATTAATAGTAACAAAACCGAGTTAATTTTAACAAAAGTGTCGAAACTACGTTGGTTTATGTAGTAAGAAGAGAAACCTAAAAACCACGAATTATGCTGAAATCCTTTTACCGAAAAAGTGTTACTACTTACTCTACAACATCTTAGCATAAAATACACTCAGTATTAAGCCGTAATATATCCGAAATGTACCCAAAACACACCCGTTATACAAGCTTGGGCGTACTTAAATACGTATAAAACTCATACCTAACTGAGAATAACTTTTACTATGGGAGCTATCCTAAAATCGCGAAAAAAATCGTTCCTTTTCATTAAGTAGGTAGGTAGGTATCAATAATTGAGTGACATCATATTCGGTTTTCTCTGAAAAGTTGTTTAGAGTTACGAGTAGGTACTAAGTAGGTACGAGTTATAAGTAGGTACGCGTTCTCAGCTTTAAGCACCCCAAGCTACAATTAACGTTTTGTCCTCAAAAGCCGTCTCTACCAAGCAACTTTTAAAGATTATTTCAAACAATATAACTTTTGAACAAGTCTTGAGTAACAAGTTTTGGTAAGTAAGTAATTGGTTGTGGCATCCAAGCGCCTACAAATTTAACTAATAAACAATTATAATTATCGAAGAAGAAAAATCATCGTAACGTAATTTTGTAGTTTCTACGACCTAAATATGTATCGAAATTCGAACAGCTTAGCTTCACCTATTATTTACAGGAACAAAAAAAAATTGCCAATTCTCACATTGCACGTTTACCTAAAACTAAGGACCGGATTACTTATATGCAAAATAAAAAGCTTGAAATATGCATAATAAATTGGTAAAATATACATGAATATTAGCAAAGAATGCTTAAAAATTGGTAAAAAATGCAATTGGATATGCAATAAGAAAATTAAATATAATCCGATCCCTTCAAGGATTCACCACACTTTTACAAGGCACGTGTAACCCTTCACAGCACGTCAAAGGTGGAACTACTGCTATTGTCTTATTTTTCCATAAGATTATGATAAAAAAATCTGGCGCTGACCCCCCACCGGAGTAGATGGGGTGTCAACTCTAGATTTTCAGTCTCATCCATAGTCTTTATAGGTAGATCAAACCGCTGATATAGGTTCCTATGATGCTAAATCCAGGTATTTCTTCGTTTAATAGTTTATTGCCTATTTAAATGTAGGTATATTATAACATAGAGATGATCAGTCTGTTCTGTGTACAGAGATATACGTAGGCACTCCTATCGTTGTTTTGTATTTAATATATTTCGAACTGACTTTTTCTATATTACCTACTTGAAAATTTACTCTATTCAATTTCGTATTATAAATCAAAGACCTAGGTAAGAATGAAAGCTCTTGAAACTTTTGCGGCTTCTTTGACCTGATTTTATTTTTCGCCGCAAAACATTTCGTTATCGTTAAGTAGACATAAACAGCTTTATAAACATGAGCTTTGCCTTACTGTTGTATCTATGCCTAAGATTAAAAAAAAGAGGAAATAGTTATGAAGGTAAAGAAGGAATGAAAATAGAAATTTAATTGATAAGACAACCGACACCACCGTCCATACTCCGGGAATGTCTTACCTCTCATCCAAAGGTTATCTAGAAGATCGCTCTTAGTGAAAAGACCGCCCTTTGTGCCTTTCTCTTGTGTATTTTGCTATATTTGTGACTTCCTTTTTGTGGTGTCAATAAAGCATTAATGTATTAAATTAAATGGTTATAGTACTCAAATATCTATTTTCAAATATATTTTTAGTGTACCTATTTCACATACAAACACATCTATATATATAAAAGAAAGTCGTGTTAGTTACACTACTTATAACTCAAGAACGGCTTTACCGATATGGCTGAAAATTGGTGAGGAGGTAGCTTAGAGCCAGGAAACGCACATAGGATACTATTTATTCCTATTATACTATTTATTTCTATTAAATAAATTCGATAGCATTCAAGTGTGAATTGACATAAAACATCAGTCACTATAAAACGAGGTATAACAAAAAAGAATCAGACTTGGAATAACAAAACGACTTATTATACTCTTTGCGCAAATGACAGCTACTATGTAATGGACGTATGGATGACAATTTGATTTAACAATTTAACAGCTAAACAGATTTTGACGAAATTTGGTATGAAGGTAGCTTAAGCCCTAGGTAATATGTAGATTACTTTTTACCCCAGAAAATTGAACGGCTTTCCGCTATTCTTGCAGGACAGCGGGTGAAACCGCGGGGCGCAGCTAGTTTTTATATACAGTTGAAAACAGTTATTTGAAGTTGAACTTCAGCGAAGTAACGGCTGATTTAATGTACGATAACAAGCATTGAAAGGGGCGTCGACGACAGTGAGGAGTCTCCGTTTAACATTACAACCACGACCACTCTGCCAAGAGTGAACGACTAAGAAGAGAACAAGTAAGGTAGATAATTGACAGTAGGTATCAAGGAATTCAGAAAAACCAGATATAACAGGAAACAGTGGATCACGTACACAGCGGCTGCCTTCTGGGCTTCCGTGGGCGCCGCGCCCCGACGCCGCGCCGGCCGGCAGCCCAGCACGCGCAGACCCACTCGGTCAACAGGTCGTACTTACTTGATATAGATATCGAAAGTAAACTGCACTTGTGATCTGCAAAGTGATATTTAATATGAGATAATGAGTCTAAATTTATGTAATTAGAAACACACATTTTTTTAATTTGGTTTTAATTATTTGAAACAAATACTGATTTCAAAACTTTCAAAACATATTTTCTCAATTTATTTTTCAAAATATAACGAACATAACAATGGGTAGGTATGCCAGATTTAAAATATGAAATAAGATACTTATGCAATTATGCATGCAGATCAAAATAAAAACTCTTTTTAACAAAAAACAAAGCTTTTTCATTTTTACGAACTAAATCTTTTCATCTTCATAACTAACTCGCATGCTCTATAATCCCTAAATAATAGGTACATAGCGCTAGTTAATGCGGCGTGCACACTCTCGCCGGCCTCCCACGGTCCTCTCCCCTCAGTAACTCCTCTCTGTCGCGAATCTATTGCGTTTCCTAATTGCACCCGCTTCCTATCGCACGACCGCCACGAGGCCCTACTAAACACTTTCAAAAACCCCCATAACACATTTTGGAGCTTTTGCTAATAGAAATTGGGTAGATATTCCAATGAGAGAAATGTCAAATTAAAATCTCAAGGGCTAAGACTGGCCATCGATCATAAAACCATCAATATCGGCTCTGTTTTTGAAATGTAAAGCTTAAATTCGCCTGCCAATTGCTGAATGAAAAGTTTGTCGGAAATGTGTTTGACAATAGTACAAATACAGTCATAATAAAACGTAGTGGGTGGTAATAAGAGTGAGAATTGCGTGTGTGGGGTTTTTAAGCTTGTTGGTCGTATAAGGCCGGGTATGCATAGGGCGGCGCACGGCGGCGGCGCACGCGGCGCGCACTCGGCGCCCGACGCACCACGCGCGCGCACGTGCGCTCTCGCCACACGTACCTTATCAGCCTCGAGGAAATAGGTGACCGGGGTAAAGCTCGAGGCATTAATTAAGAAATTCGGACTTTCTTTTTCAAGGTCGTCTTGAAGTTGGGATAAAGTTGTGTTGGCAGCTTCAGATTTCGGTTGATGTTTCATAACTATTCTGAAAGTGTGGTGAAGATTGAGAAATAGTTCAGTGCTGAAAAGACAAATTGCGACTTTCCAACTTTAGATTTAATCTTTAGTGAGTTTGAAGTTTGAATCCGTTATAGTGTTGTGAAAGTTTAGTGACTGAAACTTATTTGGATTTTAAGTCATAACATTTCAATTCTTCAAGTTATAAATAGACAATATACCAATTTTTCTGAACTAGAAAGAAAAGCAGTGTATCAGTGACAGCCTTAAATCTTTATAAAATGGAGTACCACCACCGCCACATGGAGCAGCCAGGCCTGCAGACGCTACAAGGGCCTCCGCAAGGACAGGACCCGCAGGGCCCCCAGTGGAACTACGGCTGGGGCCCGCCTGCGCCCGCGCCGGCTGCGCCCGTGCCTGCACCAAGGAGCAAGAGAGCTCATTCCGAGAGTGAAGACGATGCTTTCTCAGAAGCAAGCAGTAAAGATGCGCAGTAAGTACCTACTATAAGCATTGACGTACTGATTTAGTTTAGTTAAACATTACTGCAGTTTTCATCAAACATTTCATTATTTAAAAGCTAAATAAGTTTAAAAGTTTTGAGTCACCTCGCCACCCTATTCTTATAAGAATCTTATAAGACCATTACATAATAACAAAAAATCTGAAGGATCAACAATATTATTGCGTATTTCGGGAAAAGCAAATATAAAGAACTGAAAGAAAAACAAATTTTCTTTGCTACGCGACGCGCGACGCCACAAGCTACGCGCTACGATCTACGCGCTACACACTCTGCTACGCAGTTACCTCGCACCTATCTTTTTACTGAGAATATTATTTATGACCTTCTTTATGACAGTTCCTTAGCATATGAACGAAATAGCATTAAATTTGGTGCAAAACTTGTAAAAACTTTTACTCTTATTAAACATTCCCGCTTAAAGTTAAGAAACACTAGATATTACTACGAACTTCATTTTTGTATTGCGCATAAATTAAATGACATTTATCAATCTAAGCGATGTTTCTAAATCCGTTTATCCTCTCAGATCTCCCGGTGGTGACTCCTGCCAGCTAATGACCCGCAAGCGCCGCCGCGGAGTCATCGAGAAGAAGCGCCGAGACCGCATCAACACGTCCCTCATCGAGCTGAAGAGGCTGGTCCCGTCGGCTTGCGAGAAGCAAGGGAGCTCTAAGCTGGAGAAGGCGGAGATACTGCAGCTAACTGTTGACCATCTCAAAATGATACATGCTAAAGGTAAGGAACAAGAACATTATTTTTACAAAACAAAAAACAAAAACCGACTTCAAAAGACCGACTATTGAGTTATTTACTATTTGTTTATTCATCTATTTGTCGCGCACGTACTTAATGCAAATTTAAGACTTATATGGTTTTCTCATGGATATCATTATCAGAACTGGACTAAATTGAAATGGGAAGCGTCAGCTTTCTAATAAAAAAATAATCATCAAAATCGATTCACCCAGTCAAAAGTTATGAGGTAACAAACATAAAAAAAAATTAATAAATAAAATAAAATAAATAAAAAAAAACATACAGACGAATTGATAACCTCCTCCTTTTTTGAAGTCGGTTAAAAAACGACCTGTCTGTCTCGTCTGCCCTAATTTGCTATGTCCGTTGAACTAAAGAAACCATTTTACATTTTTAAAACCACTTGCATTTTTGAGTTTGAACTGGATAGGATGGCATGAATGAGAATAGGCCTATCTAAATATATATCTATCTAGTCTAGTATCTAGATTTAAAGTAGCTTGTACCAGAGTGGTGGTCAGATATTTTCGGCAGCCTAAAGACCTCCGATATATCACAACATCATGCTGTATCAAAAAGACAAACATTTTTCTGCGCTGTATCATTCCAAAGATTCCAAATGCTTTTTTTGCGAAACTATTTTTATGACATCCTTCATGGCCCCGTTATTCCAGACAATTAAAATCTCAACGACCTGTCTCTTTAACTATCGATTTCCGCTTCCTCAAAAACTATAAAAACGCATAAAAAGATACCCTAACGGTTCGCAATAAAAAGGCTAAAAAGTAAAATCAGCACCGTTCGCTTCGCTTTCCTGTCCATACAAATTGCAAGTTGGTGTTACTGTTTGAAAGTGACTGTTACTTTTAGTTTTGGTTCGTTAAACTTTCCTTCATAATTTGTTGGCGAAATTTTAGCCCATTTTTCATCTTTAATGGAAGACAGCTGTCGTGTTTACGACCTATTCATGGCGCTAACTAAAGTTTTCACGCAATTAATTCACCTTTTTACTCTCTTAAACTTTCGCAATTTCATCCAGGTTTGCGCTAAAATTTGAGTAAAAATGGTTTAAAACCCTTAAACTGCAAGCTTCAATAAAGAAACATACTCGTAGTCTATTTGTATCTGTTATATATAAATAGTAAAACAAAGGCTTTATACCGGGGAAGGTAAGTTTTTTTTTAGGTTTTTATAATTTTCATTTTTTTCTTCTATAGCGGACAATTAGTAGATAGCAAGACAACTCTAGGTTTCTCCTAAGTAATCGTGCTCCATCCTATAGTCCATCATGGCCTAACATCAGACACAGCATGTGGTCAAACGCACGTCTATTTTGAATATAAGAACTAGTCGGTTATACCCATTTGACTCCTACACGTCAGCTAGGATAGATGCGGGCCATAGATCTGGTTCCCACGTCCCGCTTCCGGGTCCGACGACAGGTGGACGGCAGGATATACTCGTTTGGTGGCGAATTTGCTGCGTGAAGGAATGTTTTTGGGGAAAATGCTACCATCGGGTGGTATTTTTTATTTTACTTTTGTTTTGAGGTACATTTCTAAGAGATAATTAAATGCCTCTTTCACTTACAAGAGTTGCTTAGATTCACAGATTCACAGACGACATTTCACTTTTAATGTTCAGTACCTACTTAGTTATTATTTATATATAAGTAAGTAAGACTGATCATCGAAACCATTAAACATAGTACCTACTAATAATGACCAAATTACTAAAACTGACTTGACTATGGTCCTAAATCACGTCTGGTTATCGCACTAATATTATAAAAGTAAAAAACCAATAGTGTTAGTGCATAGATGCTGTGGAGGGACGCGGAATTTTATACCTTGGAAAATCTTCATACCATAATTTATTCATACGTATTTGAGGTTCAATGAATTAATTTCGACTGTCCTTCCTGCCATTTAACTAAAAAGCTCACAACGCTCACCCATGGCAGACTTGTGGTTTACCATGAACCTTCCCCCGAACAGCATAATTACGCGCTAGTCCATTGTCCATGTATTCGTCTGCTCTACTCGGTGGTAAAACCGCATCCTACCGTTTCGGATGGTGACCATTTCCGCGCCCTGGCGGCCGGCTACCGTTGAAAGGTCAGTTAGCGTCATGTAAGTTGTTTAATGTTTGTAGGTCATGCCGTCGCTATGTGGAGACTATACCTAGGCGGTGTCTAATTAGCGTTAAATATTCATTGCTCTTTTACTACCATTCTTAGAAAAATATATATTTTAAATAGCTGAGCTCCGCTCTATCCTGGAAGGACTGGCGGTTTTTCCGCCTCAAAAAGTAACCTGTTTGTTAATCCAGGACATAAGTTACTTCTATACAAAATTACATCTAAATCGTCGTGTTACCTTCGCCGATTCAGCCGATTTACTATGATCGAGAAACAAACATTATTTTATAATATTAGTAGATTAAGATAGTAACTAGTAGGATATTCATTGTTCTATTACTAATAACTTTTATACACGTTTTATATGTAAAATTGGAACAATTATTTTTAATGATGCATGTCTGTTTCAAATTGGGCATGTTCACCTTCACCTCTGTAATACCATCCCTGCCTACATAGTTACCCCTTTTTTGTATTTTTTCGTGCAATCCTTTTGTTTGAAAGCTTGTTTAGTTTGATGACTCGTAAAACAGTTTGCTGTAGGGTTTGTATTTATGTGAGCAGTCAAGCGAAAATGGAACCTGATAGGAATCAAACTTTTTTTTTGTCAATTTGGAATTCATGGTTTTTTTATTTAAAAAAAAACTACTTAAAAAAAGTATAATAAATAGAATATTTGAGTCGGACATTTAAAAAATACAAAATACTTCCAGTTCATGTTTGTTGGCAGCTCCAAACTTTGAGCGCTAATTATTATTTATCGCTAATTATTATTTTACCATCCCCTCTTTTCCCTTTTCGCTTGACCGCTCACGTATCATTTATTTTATATTAGTATAGTATTTCTCAAGAGTGTTGCCTCAGGCAACAGGAGGGGTAGCGGTGGGTTCCTATGGAGATTCCGGTGCCCTCCGTCGGGGCACGGAGGGAGATTTAGTAAGCACAAAAGAGGTATCAATCAATGAGATTTGATTTGCCTTGTTTAAGAACCAACTTATTGCAGCTAAATCCATCTACCTAACTAATTCTAAGCCTATGTTGCCATCTTAAAAAAAACTTAAAATGCCATTTCGTTTGTTTGTAAAATAACTCCAAATCTAAAACGATTACTTATTCAACCCAAAAACAGATTATTCGAAGTCATTCAACCAAAACTGTTCAGATATCGCATCCATCTTTCTCACGGCAAATATTTACAAAAACACCCGCACATCGCAAAGAATCAAAAAAGTTCACATAACTAAACATCGATTAAAAACCGCACAATAGCCTTCACACGTAGATATAATAACAGTGTCTACCTCCACCCGCCACAGTTTAAATCATAGTCATAGTTTAAATAATAGTTAGTACGTTAACCACACCCTCATCGTTGACCAGGCAGACGCCAACACCTGGCGCGGACAAAAACTACGCCAAGCAGGAAGTGTAGCCACCCGGGACCGCAGAATAATAAATAGTAAACGACAGATAGACCGTGGACCGCGATATGATAGGACCACTGAGAGAACCACACAATGAATGGTAAAGTTTGTCGGTAATTGTTTCTACTCATCTTCGAATAATAGATTTGGTATTCGAAGATGCACTGACAAAAGTTTCACCTAAAGTACGGAGCATAGTGATAATTACCAAAAAGTACGATGATTAGCACCAATTATTACGGTGACAACTATCATAATATAATTATGGTTCCTGCCCTAAAAACTGGTGCTATAGTCGTCACAAAATAAGAGGCCCGTTTGGACACTTGAGAAAGACCGTAGAATGTAACTTGGAACGCTTTTCGCGCATACTGTATGGTAGCATGTAGGTACCTAATGTCAAATTATAACGAAACTCTCAAAAACAGTTACGTTCTCAGTCTTCTTTTTTCAAATATTAGTGTTGTAACTTGTGACCAATTAATTATTGAATTGACGATAGCTCAACTGACAATTATGGCTCATCATCCGAAGAAAATTATTGAATGGAGATTCAATCACTTTCGTTTTTACTTGTTTTTTTGTGATTGAATGAATGTTATTGTAACTAAAAATATTAAATTAAAGACAAATTGACCTCTCGCACCATTTCGTATCATTTCAATATACCTATAATATTCAAGTTTAAGTTAAATTTTCTAATCGTAACCTTTATCCAAAGTACTTTACAATACAAAATCAAATCGATCAAATACTCATACAAACTTGAATTGATTTATCGTGAGTATCGAATACCGAGTCGTATGGTAACATCACTAGTTACGTCGCAATGACAAACGTCCAAACGGGCTTCTTATTTTGTGACGACTATAGTACTAGTTTTTACGGTGACAACCAATATATATTATATGATAGATGTCATTGTCACCGTAAAAATTGGTGCTAAACGTCGTACTTTTTGGTGATTATTACTATGCTCCGCACTTTAAATGAATTCATCGGAATGTTGATGACCATTTTTCTCAGTGTGAGTTCACGTAAATTGATTTTACTATTCCGTTACTTAATTTCATGATATTAAACATGTACAGACACAGACTCATTTTGTACAGAATGCCTCTACAAAAGCTTCCAAAATAAATGAACGAAGATCGAATTTTAATAAAAAATAAATTGAATAAACTTTTTCTGTCAGACCCATTTTACCTTTTTTAACCGACTTCAAAAAAGGAGGAGGTTATCAATTCGACTGTATGTTTTTTTTTTATGTTTGATACCTCATAACTTTTGACTGGGTGAATCGATTTTGATGATCCTTTATTTTATTAGAAAGCTGACGCTTCCCATTTGGTCCCATTTCAATTTAGTCCAGTTCTGATAATGGTATCCATGAGAAAACCACATAAGTCTTAAATTTGCATTAAGTACGTGCGCGACAAATAGATGAATAACTCAATAGTCGATCTTTTGAAGTCGGTTTTTGTTTTTTTGTTTTTTGTAAAAATAATTATTTTCATTTTCTCGAGCTATAGTGTTGTAATCTTTGCTAAACCCACGCTTAATCTCCGACCTGTGACAAAAACAGAAAACGTCTGCAATCAGTTTTTAAAAACACAAAAGATCCAAGGAGTACTCTATAAAATTTTAATTATTCGAGAGAATCAAGATTCTGAATGGGTTTAGGTTTTTTGCTAAGAATAATGTTTGCATTTATGTCTGAATTACAATATAAATAAGTTACTACCTCATAAAGAGGTAAAACAACACACACATACTCAACTTTTCATTTTACGCTAAAAATGTCTCTTAAAAAATCTAAAAAAACCCCTTTTTGACTAAAATCGGTTGAAAAAAATTTCATCGATAGCTTTTCGTTAAAACATTGAAAAACTGAAAAACTCCGAGTAAACCACGGTGCGTAGTCCGTACTCTTCTATTATTTGTCTTCTATATTTGTCAATACCTACTTTTACTTATTTACTCTGTGGTCTCCCATTCATAAAACAAGCACTCCCACGCGTCTCAATGTCACAGTTAAACAAATCAATGAGTAGGGCTAGTCAATCTCTCTATCGACCAGCGTAGACAGTATAATCAGTAGGCGATGTTTGCACAGGGAGGGTAGAGGGATCGTGGGAACCGGCCCTCGCGAGCCCTCTCACCCTGCGCCCTCGCGAAAGTCGTGCGCATTATTATTGTGACTGGCTTTATCAGTCACCCTGCACCCCAGCGAATGTGACGCGCATATAAACTGTGGCTTATTTCGGTCACACAGGTTCACATTGATATGAGGTTGATGTGGGATTAGCTGGTAACAACCATAAGTTTCTAACTAATCGCATAAGCATTTACTAACACCAAAGTTCACCAAAACTTGATGAAACGAATAATATTGGACTTTGTTAAATGTGAGCATGATTAGTTTGTGCATGACTTAAATAAATTTGTTCTGAGTTGCTAGCAAAGTTTGATCTCGAAATGTATAAAAAACGATGAATTGTTCGATAGGATGAACCCTTACCGCCGCTCCGAGGTTTACTCGTTGTAACTGTAGGCTTACAAAACTACACTAAATACAACCTTATAATAACCTGTGCGTTTCTATAGGATACTCTACCTTTGTACATGACTCGTATTTGCTTTTCAACACGAGTAACACCACGAATTTCCATTACTTACCATTAGGTACATACGTAAAAATTACGCGCATATTTAAAAAAAATAGGTCCTAAATATTTTGTTACGAACATGATTTTAATAAGGATCCCGAAGGATTGAATTTCCACAGATTGTTATCCTAAAAAAATATAATATGCCCAAAAACTCGTTTGTAGACGTCATGATGTTAAACGTTTCAGATTTCAAAAAGGTTTTAATTACATGTAGGTACATATTTTAATTAAAAATCATCAAAAATAATGAGCTTGTGGTTAACGAAATTTTCTGTAATACAAATTAGAAAGCGGAAATTACAAACCCCGTAATCTAACATACATTCGCAGAGAACGCGTGTATTGTGTACGGTGATGAGCGGAAGCGATTCCGCTCCGCTTAGAATTTAGAGGAAGGGTTGCGCGACACCTGCGATACAAAAAAATAAAAAGTCTAATAATGCCGTCTTAAAATGAGGCAGGAAGCCGGCACTATTAGATGCATGTTTGAATGTTTTTATTTCTATCTTCCTAAAAAATATTGAGAATAATATGTAAAACTGTGTAGATTTTATGGACCATTATTTTGTCAGATGGGTTCGCGTTTGATCGCTAATGATAAAACATAGCAAAGAGGTAGTTATTATATGTCTTTTATAATAAGTGGAATTTCAAAAAAATAATTAAATGCAATCAGTGTTGGAATATAGATTTTTGGATATTCATTTTATTTAAAAAATTGTAAAAAAAAATTTCGTACCCAACTCCAGTTCATTGTTTTCCAAAACTCAAAAGTACCGATTTGACTCCGTACGGCACTAACGAAGCTTTGCAGATGCAGTTTTCTTCACCCTTCGCCCTTAGCCCGGTGCCCTACTAACTGGACCAGAAAAACCAGACCTCCCAACCATCAATGAATCTTCCTTTTCCCACACAATCTTCAATCAAGCTGAAGGGGACAGTGGCTCATCTTATTCTGGTCCTTCCCTGTCGGAAGACGTCCGGAAACACCGGGGTTCCCGTTACGTATTATTTAATTTTATCTCTTTTTCTCCTAGGCAAGTGTGCTTGTCCGTCTCTTTCTGAACTTGTTGCATAATAAGGGAGTTTGAGAGGGGTTGTTGAATGGATGCTTGTTCTTTACTGCGACCTCCTTTGTCTGGGTTATTCATACACAAATTCATATATTTAAAAACCAGTAACATCTGGTTTGAGACTCATCTATTCTTATTATTTTTACAAACGTTTGATCGAATCTGTACGACTGTACGTACTTATCCTACTTTTACTTTCTGTTATATCAGTATTTTTCCAAGACATTTTATGACTCAGGGAAGAAATTCGGGTTTCGAAAAGGATTATTTATTTCAGCTTGTGTCCGCGGCCGGGCAGAATAAAAAGCTCTAAGATATGTTTCCTTTCGATTTCTTCTTTTTAGAAACACTGAAATATTTTTCTCTGTCTACCTAAGTACTAAGTATCTACTAGAATGAGATGTAGGCTCGTAGAAACTTACCTAGAATTTGTAATAGGTACTTCTGGTTACATCTACCTCTATATCTAGATTATTACATGAAAGCAATAACAATTTTCGTTGAAGTTGTCAGTATTCAGGTCTCCGAGCATATCACCGCGTTCCTTACGTTATGAGATTTTGAGCAAAAGGAATTTAATAAACACATCCCGAAGATTCACTTTTTTATATCCATATTTTTTCTATCTTATACAGGGTTATTCATAAAGGGTATACTAAGCCGGAAAGGGCTCATAGTACTCATCATTATAAACAACTTTTACTATGGGACCAACCTGAAATTTGCGAAAAAAAATTCAGCTGTTCCATACATTTTGTCGAGTGTCATTGACATTTTTCTATGGAACAGTTGATTTTTTTTTCGCGAATTTCGGGTTGGTTCCATAGTAAAAGTTGTTCATAGTGATGAGTACTATAAGCACTTTTCGGCTTAGCATACCCTTTATGAATAACCCTGTAGAATTGATTTTAATATCTTACTTAGTAAGATCTTTTATATTTTCTCGGGGTAATGTCCTATAATATTATTTTTAGTACACCCACGTGCTTTTACTACTTCTATTGATCCTTAAATTGAAAGAAAATCAGTTTTCTGCTTATTCTGATATTATTTTGTTTAAGTACTACATTTTTCAAGCCATCATCGTCATAATCATTATAAGCTTACTATTGTTTGCTGGATATAAACCTTTTTTTAAATACGCCTCTCTTTTGAGGAACGTATCTCAAAAGCGAAAGGTTTTGTGATTCCATTTATAACAAGCCACCACACACAATTAGTTGCTATACCTGGGGTTTTATTACGTAGTCTGATAGCGATGGTGATCAGATCAAGTGTCATGCAACTCGTGCCAGCTTGCTCAAACCACATGCTCCAAGTGAGACAGTATATACTCATGATCAACAATGATTTAGGGACTATAATCTTTAATATTGACTAAGTTCTTTATCCTCATTCTAGGCCTGGACACGTTCGCGTACGACCCTCAGCGCTACGCCATGGACTACCACAGCATAGGATTCAGAGAATGTGCTGCAGAAGTAGCAAGATATCTCGTCAGCTGCGAAGGGCTAGACATCCAGGTAAATTATCATTAGAACCTAGTCCTTAACTCAGCGATCTCCTCTCTGTCAACAAATAGGTCTAGTACCTACTTGCTTTTAACGACAAGATTGTCAATTGCAGCATTTTGATTCAGTCATGAAAATAACAAAGTCCTAAACCGTTATTACAGTACTACTCTATGGTCCTAAAATTGAGACGACTTGAGTCGCTTTGAGTGAGACGATTTGAAGTCTACATATTATTACCGTGCGTCATTTTGCCAGTATTTTGCAAAGAAAACATTATTTGTAAAACTTATGTTATTTGTGATGGATCAATAAATAATTTATCTATCTGTTCAGGACCCGCTGAGGCTTCGTCTCATGAGCCATCTCCAATGCTTCGCGGCGCAGAGAGAGCTGGCAGCGAAGTCAGCCAACTGGTACCCCCAGTACCCATCCACGCCAGTCGCA
Source organism: Alcis repandata (assembly GCA_949125135.1). Lineage (NCBI taxonomy): Eukaryota > Metazoa > Arthropoda > Insecta > Lepidoptera > Geometridae > Alcis > Alcis repandata. The sequence goes on from OX421223.1 coordinate 2,534,724, forward strand.
ACGCAGCCCACTATACCCCAGCATGGATATACGGAACTGGGTCATAGGTATGAGTTCCTACAAGCTAAGAAAGTAAAAGTAAAGTCACGAAAGTTTGCGTCACGCGGTATAATGTAGTTATACTACTACGCAAAACTTTTACTCGTCTTATTTACCTATATATTAGAGCTGCCAAATCTCGTTATGCCCTGTAAGTTTGCTGAAATCTTTCTCTACAATACCTACTAATAATATGCAATACACACTCATATAGATACTTAATATCAAACAAAGCACAGCTTAGCTTTTAAATTCCTAGCAATCCAATCTAGTTAGTATCAAATTTTGCTATTTCTAAACTTTATTTTATGTTTATTTTATTTTATGTTCATGTGTCTTATGTGACTAATCAATTTTTTTTTCAACAGGCAAGACATCCCAGCCTCAGCAGGCACCACGACGATACCGACCCCCGCAGCGATCGCCGCGCCACTCTCAGTAGCCCCGACCTACGCCCACTACCCCCCCGGCCCCCCTGCACCGCAAGCCCCCCTAGGTCCCCATCCTGCCCCACCAGCTCCTCACTACCCTACGCCGTATCCTCACCCTCCTCATCATCAGTACTCGCAGAACAGCTCCAAGCCGTATAGACCTTGGGGAGCTGAACTTGCGTATTAGAGAACTTTTTAATAAACTTTTCTTTGTATCTTCGGTGCCCAAGAATACTTGGTTCTTGGCTTATAACCCGGGTTCGCCAAAAATAGAAAGAAGGATGATCACGAATGTAGTATTGATACGTCCTATGAGGATATAATGGAGAATTGAAATGTTGGACTTGTCTTTTGATTAAGAAAGGTTTTGAGTGGTTTTGTAATATTGCTAAAAAAGTAAAGGCCGAATTCATCGATGTCTTGTTATTCTCCCTTTGTACGTTTTACGTGAAGGATTTTCAGAAGTACTTACCTATTATAGTAATACGTTACAGTTAAAGAAACAGATTTTTAGTCTATTGTACAGATATTGAACTGGTATTTCTGTGTCCAGCGGTTTTACGTGATATCCCAGTAATAAATTTCAAGGGCTAAACCATGTCCAGGTTACTATACCCAATGTCCTGAATGGAACATAATGATTTATCTTCATCTTTAACCAAAAACGAGACCTACTCGTATTTAAGTAAGCAGTCTAACAAACCGGCAAACTTTCAGTATTCTAGTCGACTTACGTTGCAATTTTATTTCACCACTTTTAACATTCCTAATCAAATCACAAGATGCTGTTGTGATCGATCTCAGAGTTTATCGATAATGTTCTAATTAATTATCTTTTGAGCCTAGTTGTATAGAAATAATTTTATTTGATAAGTTGTGTGATAGCGATATAGTATATGATATTAGTTTATTAAAAGTCACTAGAATTATGTTTGGGACCAAAAACAAGCTTTAAAACCTTTAGACGACAAAACTTTTAGGTGTTTTGCTCATGCTCATTTACACATTAATATTTATACTTTAACAAAAAAACACTTTGAAGACTGTTTTACTGTATACAAGTAATTTATATTTCTATGATAATAACATCAAAGAGGCCTATTTTTTCCTTCTAGACACAAAGGTTGTGAAACTTACATTAATAAGCTTACAATATAGGTAAAAAAAGTACCTATAATAATACCATTCTCTACACAGACGTCTTTTTTAAGGCGATAATCCACCGGAGCTGTAATAGGGCTAGGCTAGGAAAAATGTCTAATTTGAAATTCAATTAATTCCAAATTCAATTTGATGAAGTTCAAAGTGAACAAAACAAAACGAAATCCATTGAAAACAAACTTCTTTGTAAAGTTACACTTTTTTAACCCTACCAAGCTCCACATAACTACGGTGGATCCTTAGGTATAACTATATATAATTCTAAGCAAGCGTGATGTTTACAATAAACATATCTATGCCTACCTGTACTGTACATTTCGTGTAAATACTGTTTGAAAAGAGAAATACATTATTTTCCAAATTTCTATGAGTAATTTTATTTCACCACAGAATAGATAAAAGTGCTAACGTAACGTTTTAACTCTACCACCTGTGCAACACAATTGACCGGTTGTTAACGTGCTTACTCGATATAAACTGTATAAATTAACCGATTACCATCGCACAGGTGTCGCTAAAACTCTAATGACCCTACGTCCAGAAAGTACCGTAATAATCCAGTCGTGGGTCAAATAGAATAAATTCAATACTACGCGTCCCACTTGAATGCTCGTATGGGATATCGCCACCCCAGTGTTTCCCACGCTTTCTATCTCTCTCGCTCTGTGGACAGTTGTGTATTGCCGTTTCTCTCGCACGTTACTTCCGTAGGAAGAGGCGCATACGCAGGGTGCAAAAACAGCGGTTTTTGTACGCTCGTGTGTGCGCCGTGTGGCGGCATTCGGGGCCTTGGGGAGGCGGCGTGTGTGCCAGACTTTACTAAAGAAATAACAAAAACTAGATACAGTCACTTGTTAGGTCTTTATTCTATTTGAAGTACTAATAGGTTTAGTTTTTATTACGTAACAAAAAGCTACATGTTATTCTCACAGAAAATAGTAATGTATCAGTCATTTTGAGTTAAATTAACTAAATACCTAAACAATTTATTTTAAATAAATTTCAAATGCGCATTAAAGCACCCGCACTCGGCCAGCGTGGTGAAATACTACGTAATTACTCTTCGAGGCTAGATCTGTATCCCACCAGTAGGATGATTTAAGTTGAGTAATAATAGTATCACTTAAAATGCGATTGTAGCGTGGTTTCTTGTTTCTAGAAGAGCAAGCTGTAACCTGACCAGTCTACAAATATAATATTTGACTAGAGATTGACAATCCTAATACTAAACGCCGACAGCTCAACAACTGATACTAGAGCTGGCTGGCCATAGTCACTCCAAAAATTGTTTATCAAAAATTATATTGTATAGGGTTTTTGTTTAAAAATATACTGTAATAAATAAATAATAAATAAAACATTACTGCCATACTTCTGGCTTTAGATTTAAATTACAACAGTGAAAAGGTAAGTACAAAACACTCTTGCAAATTACAATTACACTACCCTTACAAATTACCCTTCCTCGACCATTACCAAGATTTACGAGAATAGGTTTCTCCAGACCCGCCACCCGATTTTCACCTCGAAATAAAAATTAAACACGAACAATTTAAACCGCGTGACTATCAAATAATTGCCTTAAAAATACACAAAAGTTCAAAGCTTTTAAATATTTATTGTGAATCAACGTACAAAGCGTGTGGGGTCGGTGAAATTTGCAGGATTTGAATGGCGCCCATCGTTCCATGCGACCTTCCAGCGAGGGTTATGCGAGGTTATTCAGCGCAGGGATATTGATACGATGGAAATAGATGGGAACAACACGGTGGCCCGCGTAGGTACTCGATAAGGTATAAGGTAGATCTAAGGGATCGTCCATTAATCTCGTGAAACTCTAGTGGGGTCGAGGGGGTTCAAAAATCATCACGATATATCACGAGGGGGGGCGGGTATTTAATTTTTCGTTAAATTCTGAAAATTTTAATGACAATTTGTACCCAAAAAAATACATGTGATTTTGGTAGGGGGAGGGGTGGTAATTTGTAAGTTCACCTCACCATTTATCACCAGGGAAAGAAAGAATTGCTAAAAAACATTACATGATTAATACACGACCCCTCAAAGTGTTTGTATGGAAATTAAAAACCCAGTGTTTTATTGGACACGCTCAGCCAACAAGCAGTTTAGAGCAAAAAACCTTCTGGCATAAAACCATAGTTTTTTTGTATGTTCAGCTATTACTCCTCCGGCAAAGGTCGATCGGAAAAATATATTAAGATACCTAATACGTATTTGATATAAAAATCTAGGAATAACAGGACAGCGGCAGCGCCCCGGGCATTAATCATTATTTCTCCATCTAACTACGTGTAAAAAAAATGTCTTGCTCTCACCAACTTTTTTGCGCAATACTACAAAATGCCTACAAATAACTACAAGTACCCTGGTCATTGTGGTAAGGTAAATGTCCTATCTTACTACGTACCTTTTCCTTTTAACCCTGTATACTCGTAACACTAACAACAAATAGATCCGATCACCTATCCTCGAGCTATCGACTCGTGTCATCTCATGTGTCAATAAACAATTTAGGCACACGTGTAGTTGCACGTGATAATTTGGTTGTAATATCGAAAGTTTACGGCAAGACGAGTAATAGATAGATATCTACTATATGTATGTATGTATATTGTAAGTCTACTTTGCTACGCGTTCCACAGTCGGTATGGGATAGGTATCAATATCGTGAAAATGGTCTAACGATCGATTCGTGTTGCATGCGAGCAGCGTAATAGTAAACAGTTATTATGGTGTAGCAAACATTGTGCTTAGTAATTAGAGGCAGTTATTACTATAGATATATGTTACATACCTAGTATCTACTGTAGTATTACCAACCTAGTACCTTTTGAAACCACTCGAAATTTATTTAGTAAAATTAACTGCTGTTCTTAAGTAAGCGCATCTTTTTAGAATACCTGTAGTTGGACGGATATTGCTAAAACTTTCTGAACCCGAGACTCGACTCCAAATCTTGCTCGCTTCACATCAAATTGCGCTTGCCGTGCAAAAGAAGGGAATAGACTTGTTTTGAACTGCTATACTGTTTGCCTTACCTCTCTATCGACCAGCAAAAGCTTATGTACTAGCATACAAGATAGATCTATATAGTTTTGTGTGCGCGTGACGTCAAAGACATCTAATACAGTTTGCTGCAGACATAATGTGGGCATCACGATCAAGATATCTAGGATTACGTATACGTCGTAGGTAAACTAATAATTAATTAATTTACTGAATCAGGCGCTTCCGGGAGTTCGTCTGTTTTCAGTTGTATTTCTAGTGAATTTCCGCCTTCAAAATGGCAAAATACAAATAAAATGAAGACAGAAATATATTAGAAATATAGGTACTAGAAATCCAATTGAAGAAATACAGTTATTTAATTTTAATGATTGTTTAATTAATTATTAAATAACGAAACCAAGATAAATTATTAAGCCAGACAAGTTTATAAACCTCATAAAACGGTTTTACTGGGCAATTTAATAATTCATTCGCGTATTATACACATTAACATATACCAACAAGGGAAATTTGGTTTTCCGACTCTAGAACTTCCAGACCCTGAATGTAAAATAACAAGTGAGAATCTTCGAAGTCTAAGTATCTTCCTTCAGATTTTACAAGTTTGTAGGTACAAAATTAATATTAATGCTAGCCGAGAATTCTCCACTCATTACAAATAAACAAGGCAAATATTGAAAAACCAAACAAAAAACGCCTTTAAACTCTAAAACATTTTTAAAAAGCTACGAGGGTGTTCCTCAAGCGGCTACGTCCAAGTTCAAGAGATGCTTACCTCCTTTGGCTCCTTGAGTTACTGCCTTGCCTCTTTACAAGTAGGTAACTGCGTATTGAACCAGATCTTCTGAATACCTAAGTGAAGCTATTCACTACTCTTGACTTTTCGTTCTTGATATATATCGTTTCTTATTATACCTAAATTTAAGCTCAGTGCTTCAGAGGGCGGTTGAATTTTTATTTGTTGGTAATGGGGCCAAAATGCTGGCCCCATTACCACGTTGTATGGCGATGCTCACCCTTTGGGCGAGATAGAGGCCAGCATTTTGGTCACGTGATGCTTCGACCAGACGAGAAGAGAGTTCTTCATAATTTTTTTTAGCGCCCGGCCCCCACTAATTATGAATAAGTATACCTATTCCAGAATATTATAGGTATTCTAGGTCTAGGAGTTAGTTACTTCCTAACATTTACATTTTTTTATGTCAAAAATGAATTCCAAAGTAGGTAATAAGTTCATAGCCTAGCCGATCACCCTAGTTTTATTTGTTTGGAACAAATTCGCTCAATAGATGTAATGACCTTAATGTAGACTAATTATTAAAATATGTTAAAAGCATTCTTTAGTGGCTTCATTTATTATAACATAACTTCATTTATTCCATATAAAGAAACATATCTACACTGAGTTGGTTATCACTACACATCTAGATCAAAACAAAAAAATAAATGGAAACTAATTTCAGAGAAAGCTTGGAAAAATTGTACTCAAAACGAAAACCAAACAAAGCGGTAGAATCTGATAAATTTCTTAAACTCAAGTTATTATTTTTTTTTTGTTTTTGAGAAGTTGCATACAAGTATAGGGGTTAAAAATATATAGGTAGACTAGCTGACTCGACAGACGTTGTCCTGTCAAAAGCCATTGCGTAACTATAGCAACCGTAGTATGTTGATGCTAACTTGTCAATTTATAGTAAAAATTATCAGTATATATATAATTTGCAATAAATTAAAATTGCGACTATAATTTGAGATTTAAACTATCCTATCTCTCAAGTTGGATCGAACTGCACATGGTGTGCGAATTTTATTATAATCGGTTAAGTGGTTTAGGAGTCCATTGAGGACAAACATTGTGACACGAGATTTATATAATTATACCTATTAAGATATGTATTGTACAAAAGTATTAAAAAAATCAATTTTTGAAGATACGTAGGTATAGGTAAGTGAAGTATTATTAGCACTGAGGGATAGTGTAGTTATCCATTGGTAAAATGTTTAAAAAAATCGTGATAGTAGTTTCGGAGATTATTCTCTTACAGACATACATACAATCAAACAAAAAAAAAAAAAAAAACAATTAACAATTAACACCCTCTTAGTGCCCAGTAATGTCTATTTTTATTTATTTCAATCATTCATCTTGTTTCTATTGTTTTTCACAAAAATATTATTAAAGTTTAAAAAAATGAGGTATGAAATCAATTATTGTTCGATTTTATTAAATTGTAAGAGTTAATGGATTTTATTATGCATGTAATTTAAAAAAAAAACATTATTTTCTAAGAATTAATGGATTATTTATGCAGTAGTAATAATAAAAGAAGATATAAAAAAGGTTAAGCAGTATTTTTAAGCATACTATTAAGGAAATCCTCTTTCAGGTGACGAAACAACTGGTGTACAAGTACATTAGCGGTGAATGAGTTCATTACGCAAGAATTACGCGTTAACTGCGCAATCTTCTGCGGAGACAGAACATTAAATCGGGAGTACCTATGTACTTCGGTAATTACCTAATACAAATTTTTGTATGAAATCTCATATTTCTAATTCAATTTTTGAAGTTAACATTATGCATGCTTATTTGAGACAAGCAATGAACAATTTAAATCCCGATCGTCGTAATTTAAATCCGAACTGAAGTTTTTTTTAAATAAACAAAAAAAAAACGATATTCTTAATATAAATCATAGAAATCATTAAAAGAACACCACTCCATCGAGTAATTTATCATACTAAAAAAAAACTTAATCTAAATCGGTTCAGCCTTTAGGGAGCTACGATGTCACAGGCTGACATGTACTCGTAAATTCACAGGTTACAAATCTTGGTCCTTCGTGAACATTGCTTAGAAGGCAACCAAGATAACAAAGATGAAGGTAACTTAATATTTTCGGAACGTAGGTAGTGTTACGCACCTCAGTAATTACCTACGGATTGTTCCAGCCGAATTGGGCGCTACAAGTAGCCCGATTATATGTCTTTTTCTAGCCTACCTATAAACACACATTACCCTATAGACACACATACAAACTTCATCTTTATAATAGTTTGTACGGTTAGTGTTTATACGAGTAGATACGAGTAGTAAAGACTAGGATATCATCGATGATCAGTTGTCACCACAATGAGAAAATCAGTGCATGAAATGGGTTTAAAGTACGACGACGAACACTAAAATTGTAAATGCGTGCTATCAACATAAGTGAGATTTAATTGTCTTCGAGGTATTAAAGTACCTACTTAAACCTAAAACCTAGGATAGCAATCGTTTTACCGTGTCAGACGACTGCGTGACCTGTAAACTCAGATACGTCTGGCCTCTCAATCAATACCAACTATAAACCCAAATAATATTTTCACATCGATGATACCAAATACCAATCTACTTATTTACTAAGCTTTGTCCTATATTTTAATCAGAGCAATGTTCAATTTTGCCAACATTTTTTTGGCTAAAAATACCTATAATTTGAATAAGTTCAGGATTTATTTTCATTCGTCTTTTTACATACAATTTTAAACTGGCCTAAATATTGAAAAAAATCAATGCTTAAATTTTTTTATTGTCTTCTAGTAGGTCGAACCCAGCATGTTTTCAATATTTAGCCAAATATAATCCCCATACAATACACCGTCAAAAGAACCAGTAATACCTGTTTAGGGATTTATCTCGATGGTAAAAACTCTCATTAGATGCGACTCGCTCCGAAACTCGTATTTGAAAATCGGGAGATAATGAAAACAGGAATATTTCCATTGTTGCTTTCAATAAGCGCTCGTTTTGCGCGTTTACTTGTTCTGAATCTGTACAATACAATAAACACTGTACTCGTATCTTAACCTTGCAAAACATTATTAATAAGTTAATTTGAAAATATTTTTAAAAATCAGCTTTTACTCGTATTGCATTGTCATTGTACACAGTACACACGTATACCAAATTTCAGCTCAATCGAACGTCGGGAAGTGTTTCAAAATTAAATTGCAAGATTTCACCCGAAAAAACAGAGATACTTAGTTACATACATCCGAGTACATATTATAGATAGTTACATAATATACTATTTATTATGGACCTTTTTGACTAACTGACTGGTTATCGGAATCGGCTTTATCTTGACACATGGAGCTTACTTAAAGTGCCAAAATGAATCCAATTTCGATTGCATCTTTCGATTCTGTTAGATGTTAAGGCCGCTGGTTTGGCATAACTAAAATAGCAATATATGGTCTCAACTCAACTGAGAGCGATATGATTATATGAGTAGTGTTGAATTAGTGAAAAAATTTTCAATGCCTAAAGCAGTGCAAGTAAACATACTTAGTACATTAACAATCGATAAAAATTGACGCGTAGGTTCGACAAAATCGTTAAAGTTTCACGATTTTGTTCAGACCATAGACAAAATTGTGAAACTGTCACCATTAAGTCGAGTACAAATCGCCTATTTATCGTTCGACATAGTTTCATACTTGCTCTACTATTTCAACATCTATTATGAAAGGAACGTGTTTAGTTTAGCCGTCCATTATATCGTCTATATACTGAACACCAGCTAGTCAGTTATGAACAGGACAGCCGATCTTTTGTCAACACTTCATTATATCCATACAAATACTTGTTCATAATAACCGATTCATTTTTGGCACTGGTCAAACCTGATATTGAGCAAAATAGGGTGAGAGTCGCTTCCTGTAAGCTAACATATTATACCTATAAATACACATGCAAAAATCGTATATAGGTACCTATACCTATATGTTTGTGTTTTATGTTTTGCGTTTATTTTTAGAAGACTAATAAGTATGAACATATAATGAAATCTTTTTTTAACTACTTTTATTAGATACGTACGAGTAGTAGCAAAAGTTTTATAGGTTTTTTTTATCTCGAAAAAAAAGAGTAAAACTCGTATTGTGGATGAAATCGCGAGCACAGTTGTAGTGCATGTTGATGTATCCTACAAGCTGTCAAATTTACTACGCACTATGCGGCTAGCCGGAATGCGGTCAGCCGTTCGGTTAGCCGCAGTCAAAAATATGTATGAAAAATTAGTTTTTATGCCCACTGTCATGCGGCTGCCGCCCAACCGTCGCGGTCGCTCGCAGCACTGCAGCTCGTACGGGCGGCCAGACGGACGGTTGCTATACACACTACACGGTTAGTTTGCGGTTGGCCGCCCGATACTGATGACGTACGTGTGTAGTGACGCGCTAAAATCGGAGGCTATGAATTTCGATACAGAAAAGTTTATAATTGAAATACAGAATAGGCCGGCAATGTGGAATACAAAATCTACGGAATACAAGTAAATAAATAAATAACTGCCACTTCTCCAATGTCCATCTTGTGAATGGGCCGATCATTCGAGAAACCGCGCGTTTTCATCCGCACTGTACGGTTGCTACTGCGGCTAGCCGCAATCCGGCTATCCGCAATTACAACCGTGTCCTGCGGCTAGCCGGAGGGGCAGCCGCGTTGCGGCAAACCGGTCAGTGCGTAGGTAACTAGTCCAGCATTTTGAAAAAGGACCTCATCTGGGCAATAGTCGATTTTGAGCAGAACTAGGGGGCATGAGCGCATGTTGACGTACCTACAATATATACATACGAGTACATACATATACATGCGTCAACTTTTACTCGAGATGTTTCCCGTTCACTGTACCAACATGTTGTCCTGGTGCAGTAAAGTTTAATAAAACACGCTGTTAATTATTTAATGTTATTTATTTTTAACTAAGTACTGATTTATTCTAGGCTAGCTGATGAGAACTATGGACAATGGACATATTTACTTTAAATGAGTCATCGTTATTTCAAGACATACAAATGGTAAATGAGTCAAATAGGTACTTAGAACTTACACACATAATTGAGATCAACTTCCTTAATCATAATTAATTTTTATGCTAAACATTCTTCGATTACATTCTTACAAAGAATTTAATATCACATAAACTTTGGTATACCTACTCTTCTTTCATTTTGAAGCTATTTTTACACACTCCTACCTATCTATAAATATAACTTATCATAGGTAATTAATAAATAAATACGAGTACATATCTATTCAATCAATGAAGCCATTGAGATGATGGTTCTTTACGGTAATTCGATGGAAAACCAATTTCATTTGCCGACGAGGATAAGAGAAAATTCACAGAATTCGTAAACAACGTACAAAAAAAGTTTTTAACCACCACACGGGGAAGGGCATCTGCACACTCTAGAGTCTAGATTATTACAGCAAACTGCACTTTGGCTCAACACGGGACCAACTAAAAGCAAAGAAGTGAAATGTAACTCTATATCGTCTCATTACAGCCGGATTTCTAAAGATAAACTTCGAGCGCACGATGCTTTTATTTGTTTCATGTGCGAGTCATTTGAAATTATGTTGTTCGCTATTCTTAATATACATGAATTACGTGTCACGTCACGTTGTTTGTCCGCTATAGACTCTTAAACAACTTAACCGATTTCAATCAAATTTGCACACCGTGTGCAGTTCGATCTAACTTAGGAGATAGGATAGCTCACATCTCCATTTATAGTAAAAAAACATGAAAAATTTGAAAATTTAAAAATACCTACTTAAACCATATAGCGCTTTGGACAATGTAAACTTTTTTAATGTAACTTTTGACATTTGACATAGAATTGACGCAATGGCTTTTTTTACCAATTCGAATTAAATAGTCATCGTTAAGACAGGACAACGTCTATCGAGTCAGCTAGTATGATATAAGACTTACTTTCCAACGCTTTTCTGTTAGTCGGTTTGTGGCAAGATGCATGTTCCTATCTAGACTATCAAAATACCTAATTTTACTTTAATCTACGCGTGATAAGACGCTCGGCGTTCATAAAGTGCTAACCAGCTCCAGGCTCTCGTTGATCATGTTTTGCGTTCTCTCGTCCTCATCCATCTCCATGTCTCTATCGACTTCATTATCGTCAAGCAAAGTGTACTCTGTTAGGATACTGCTCGAATCTTCACTGTCATTGACGTTGAAGTAGGTTACTGTAGCGTAGCAAACTCGGGCATTGGCGGGGCTGCTACGAGCTGAGTCGTATGCGGAATCGGAGCGGTTTGAGTCGCTCGTGCCGTAGCTTTCGAGGCTGTCCACGCGCGAGCTATTATAGCTATTGTAGCTGTTGCAATAAGAGTTGTTTTCGTATGTGTCGTTGATGTTTAGAGGCGGCATGGAGTCGCGGCACACGCAGAACTGCGTGAGGTCGATCTCTGCGCGCGCGTCGACAGTCCCGCTGTATGATGGCGAGTGCACGAGCGCCGGGGAGGGGGACACGCGGTTCCGCGGCGCCTTGCGGCTTTTGTTCTTCTTGAATAGCTTGAAGGCCTGTGGACAAAGAAAAATGTATGTTAGTAAATATAAATACTCAAGCAAATATTCTTTGGAGGACAGACTTACTTTTTACATTTGGGTTTATTAGAGTCAAGGGCATGGAGAAAAAAATATACCATGAAAACGAATGTAGTTTTGACCTGTAATCTTTATTTGAAAAGAAATGAAACTACAAATATTCGAAGTACCCAACTCAATCTTACTTGAGTGCGTATATTTATAACAAAATGATAAAAACGTTGCGTATTTTTAACTGTTTAACAACCAAATACATGACTAGGCTAGGTTATTTACCTACACCATCAAAACAAAAGAGTAGCAATACAACTTGATATCTACGTTATCTTATACCCATTAATTAATTACACTTCGATATCGAAAGGTCGATGTAACTACTATTCCCAGAGGTAACCCAAAATAACGGATCGCTGATACCTGAGGGTTCATTATTATATTATTCGATACATCAATTTATCGATAACAAACATTGCTGAAGATGATAGAAGATATCAGTGGAAGATATCGGTTATCGATGAAATAAGGATGGCTGTCACGACTATGACTGAGTCAGACAATGGACCACTAATTGTATAAATAAAGTTCGGTAAAAAAGGAACCCAATCTTCTCGAATTAAAAGGTCATAGGAAGTCAAAGCACAAAAATTGTGTCCACTGCTGGGTGTAGGATTAATGTTCTTTCCGATATTGGTCCTTGCCTCGGATAAATCTTAAACCGCATCGCATCTCATTTATTTTAATGTAAGTCGTGTAAGCGGTTCTAATTGAAATAAATAAATAATAATTTTTAATTTTTTAAGAAAAAATCGGAGTCAAAATTTTAATTAGGTTTCAAAGTTATCAACAAGTTTCTTAGCTATATTTCACTAGAATAAATCTCTAAGATAAGAAATAGTATTCGTTCTAATTACTATTTGACCTATTAGTCTCCGTTAACATATTTTAGTCAATACTGATAATAATTTAGCGATTATTCACATTTTGATAGTTAAGATAATATTTATCATTACTAGGTATTTGGGTCATCTCAACGACCTTAGATTTATCTAGGTACCTACTTAAAGCTAAATACCAATTAGTTGTACGTACATGTTATTATGAAAACCCTGAAAACATGGCGATAGGCAAGCTTTTCCTTATTATAAAGCGAAGGTTAGAGACTGTGTTTATTCCCACCGTTAGATAAATAAAATTGGCGGTTACACAGATACTGGACTCTCACCATGGGTCCTTTATTACTTTTACTGTTTTGGGAGAAAATAAAAAGAGGTAATAATAACCCTGGATTAACTTTTACTATTATCCCCAAATAAAATAATTCCTGTACTTCCTGTAAGACAGAAAGTAATACCGCAAGACGCAGTAAGCCGCACTAAAACAGAACCAACATAGGTAGGTACGTGGGTTTGATCCTGTTTTATCCCAACCGAAGCAAACAGAGTGAAGTGCAAATAAAACTGGGACATGGTTGAAATGAAATTCCGCCGCAAAATCTACATACACATGAAAGGCCTGACCATTCATTAATGGGATAGGGGTTTGTCCGCTCAGCTCATATAAAATGGAAGCTCCAAAAGAGAAAAAAAAAGGTTGAAATTTTGTTTGACAAAAACGCAAATTCATTATTAAAATGGTGATTATTTATTTCATCATCTGCTGTTGATGTTTAATTCACAGAATTGTTGTCGAAAACAGCCCATTAAAAATGTTTTTTACCCCGTTTCGCTGAATTTTGGCCTAAAAGAGATACGAGTACAATAAAGAGTCATAACAGCTGTCTAAATTCTAAGTAAGTATACTCTAAAATTACTTCGTTCATAAACAACTAAGACCACCGAACCGGTAAGATAAAAATATTCGTAAGTAATCAACAAAATAGTTACGTATATAGGTATAAACTGACGAGATACGAAAACAAAATATATCTACCTCTACAAAATAACACCTGAGTCCCTAATAATAATCATATCAACAAGAACATTATTTTTACAAAACAAAAAACAAAAACCGGACCAAATGGGACCAAATGGGAAGCGTTAGCTTTCTAATAAAAAAAGAATCATCAAAATCGATTCACCCAGTCAAAAGTTATGAGGTAAAAAACATTAAAAAAAAAAAATAAAAAATTGATAACCTCCTCCTTTTTTGAAGTCGGTTAAAAAGAGTAATAATAGTATTTACATGTACTTTTTATGCTGTTAGGTAAGATAAACAATTAGACCATACCACCCTAATTTTTGGCTAAACATTAAAATTAGAAATACCTTCTCTCATACACAAATTAAATACCTATGCCTGTTCGGGGTCTGAGTGTTAGTTGTCCTTGTCTTTGTATGTGTTCCAAGGTATCCCCGACACAGGATATCCTGGGGGGAGCTATGAGTGTGAAACGTTATTTATTTATTTATTTGGAAATGACATTCCGGTTCAGGTCGGCCAAACCACTGCACTGCCCAATAACTAATGCATTCATGTTAGTTGCTAGTAAAAATTCAACCTCTCTCTCTCAGCTTCTGGGCTACATGTATTTATAACAATAATTTACGTCTAAATACGCCAGCGCACGTGTCACAAGGATAACAGACCATGCGTGTTTGACAAACTATTTTCGTATATGAACGTTAAACCTAATTTGTTACGCTATCACAGTGTAACGTTTCTACTGCGTCATGCGACCGCTGGCCGCTACGGTATTAACGGGTACAGTCAACGATAATGCTTTATACACTGACAAACGGACATATATTTATAGTAGGTATTACGAGCCATGCTTGCGACGAGCGAGCTGCTGCTTGGGCTTCCCTTATGGATCAGAAATTACAAAATAGTGAATTGAACTTTTAAAAATTCAAACTTGTCTTGCTTCTGGGCCATTTTTGAACCCACCGGCACGGGCAGAATAATATCTTAATATCTTAATATATATAAATTACGTGTCACGTTGTTTGTCCGCTATAGACTCCTAAACTACTTAACCGATTTCAATCAAATTTGCACACCGGATGCAGTTCGATCTAACTTAGAAGATAGGATAGCTCACATCTCAATTTATAGTAAAAAAACATGAAAAATTAGAAAATTAAAAAAAATACTTAAAACACAATTTAACTTTAGCGCTTAACTTTTTTAATGTACCTAACTTTTGACATTTGACATAGAATTGACGAATTGGCTTTTGACAGGACAACGTCTGTCGAGTCAGCTAGTATCTTAGTATATATAAATCTCGTGTCACAATGTTTGTCCTCAATGGACTCCTAAACCACTTAACCGATTATAATAAAATTCGCACACCATGTGCAGTTCGATCCAACTTGAGAGATAGGATAGTTTAAATCTCAAATTATAGTCGCAATTTTAATTTATTGCAAATTATATTTATACTGATAATTTTTACTATAAATTGACAAGTTAGCATCAACATACTACGGTTGCTATAGTTACGCAATAGACGCAATGGCTTTTGACAGGACAACGTCTGTCGAGTCAATTTTAAAATATTATTGTTCGAATTGAGAATTATCTTTTCAGTATTTTCGTCCGCTGTATCTTCGGCACAGACAGCAAAATAAGACTCAACAATCATATACTAAGTGCAAATAAAAAAAATAACTTAAAAAACAGAAATTATTTACAAATGTGTTAAGTAACATACTCGTATCTTATAAACCAGAATCTATTTATGGTCATAACTGTACGTGTTTAGTGTTCGTGGTCCGTCGACTATTATTTATTCTATGTCGGTGTCGGTAGAGATACAACCACCTTTCAGCCCTACGCCGTGGGAACGGGGGTGGGCCGCGTGCCACCTGTCTGCACGCCACAGGCTAAATAACTCGACTCCCTTAGCACAGTAACACACTACTTCTGACTTTTATGTAAAACGACCAACATATCTGTAAAGTCCCATGGTGGAGCCACCGTCGTATCGACTGAGTCAAAATCGAAAGTGACAAGAAAAGTATCAGTTACTTGGTTTAGCCAACTGTATAGATAAGTTTGTCGCTCTACGTTAACGCTACGTGAATTTTAATAGCTCTTGACGTTAGAAATAGGGGTGTTATATTTTAAAGACCTTGCAACAACTTTTCTGCGTCAGAGTAAGAAGTTTTGTAGCTTCATAAATTCACAAGATTTAATGGAGTTTCTTCGCCAGTTTAAAGAACAAATAGTAGAACAGATGGAAACTAATCTGTGCTTCATGATCATATAAAAATTTAATCATCTGTTTTATAGACTCCATAAGTACTCGCAGAAAATTCTTATATTACCTATTTACATAAACAAACACACCATAACTACAGAATGTCAGAAGCCAAGGCTACGCCCTGCCAATACCTTAGACAGGCCGTGACCGCGATGTCACTGACATGAGACGGGGTTTCAACAGCTCTATTCATTACTCATGATATGAACACAATAGCCATAGATATAGTGTATTACTAGTCTAGTAAGCGACCACCTTTATGACGTCGCCGTCAGCGTCGTTGACAACGATGATAACGGTGCAACTTTTGAGTGCAACACTGCAGGTAAATGTCCATTATTATGATATAGTGCTGATTATAATACTGAATATCTTCAAAAGAAGCAAACAAAATAAGTATATGTAGTTTAACACGATTTAAAAGCAATTAATTAATCTTATATTTTTTTTTTGACTATTCAAAAAAGATTTAATGCTAGTAAACTTATAGTGCGCCTCTCAGTTATTCGTATTGGTAATTTAGAAATTAGTACTTCTGACTTATTACATATAATTAACCTGCCTATAATATAAACTAAAATACTAAGGAAGGAAGTTTTCCTAAAGATGGAAATAGTAATCGTAATAATAACCGTTATTACTTACGGGATTAAACCAAACTTAGTAATAAAACAACAATATCATGTTTCACTAAATTTCGTTTAAACCCGTTCAATGAATAGTGATGATCATATTTAAATAGAACACAAGTAGGTATCAAGATAGTCCAAAGTTTACCACAACATGGGAACTTGGCCAGTGACCGTAAACCCCCCTTCATTCACAGAACTATAAGTTTTCAAACTCAATTAGTACCGACTCATTCGTAAAAGGATTAACGTGGAAACTTCACGAAAACTTTTGGACAATACCTACGTAAAGTTTCATGATACGGATTTGAATCGAGTAAACTAAATGTTGGCAAACAATTTCGATCTAAAATTAATACGAATTTCGTATTAATTTCGATTTTCGATCGATTCGTAGGTACATTTTATGAATAATGTTTGAATTGTGCTTTGAAATATTTTCTCTGAGTCAGATTTAATTGTGCGTGACACAGGAAAACCTAGTAGTAAACTGAATAGCTGGCACTACTACGTTTCTATTGAATAGACATTATAAGTTATGACCTTGATGCAAACTGATAAGTTTTGTTAATATTGTTATAAGTTTGTGGATATTTATAGGTTTATCTGTTGCATCGTAGCTGAACCGATTCTGATTAAGTTTTTTTATTTGAAAGGTTTTTTATGATTTGATCGAGACGAGAGTGTCTTTAGCAAAATCCTACCATCATCACAAACCTATCACAATTTCGTGTTACTTATTCCAAATAAAATTTATATCACAAAGCTAATTGTTCACACTTTTCTTTACTATTATAAAGACGTCGAAGGGTATGCAAAAGTCAAGGTCGCGACGTTCGCACGGCGCGGCGGCGGTCCGTGACGGTCACGCGGAAGAAAGGGATGTAGACGTGGTGACTGGTGAAGCTTGACCAACGAGGGCGCAAACCACAAGCCATATGGTAATTACCTTTCTTTTTATTCCATTCTACTATCCAACTATATCCTACTTTTCGAATTATAAATGTAAAAGTCAGTTTATTTTTTACGCTTTTATACTAACTACTAGAATTACTACTAGACCGAACATCATCAAATTTTGCGTACATATTGGCAGGGGTACAGAAATGTGTGCTACTTTTTATCATCATCACAGAGCGGAAAAAACCGTGACAGCTAGTTTTACTTTACATAAAAATAAAGCAACCGATTTTTCAATAGGTAACATGCTTTAATTTTCAACGCGGAGTACGTTAATGGGAACAAGTAGATATCGTCAAGGTAAAGTCCAATAGTCAAGGCATTTCATGGCATTTCTACGTTAGTACTCGATGGTCACATTTTTATGAGATGTTATAAATGCGTACCTGAAGGATACATTATTAATATGTGCCCTTGAGGTTTGTTTAAAGAATAGGTAAGCATAAATTATTTTAACACCAAATCAATGTTTGATTTTCGAAAGACAGCGTTTGATAAACAATTTTGACAAAAGCGTTGAAAATCATAAATGGAATCTTTCCAAGCCTGGAGTTAAATACTTACCTCGAAGTGTGTAGACTTTTCTTTTTCGACTTCTATCGTTTTTTTCGTATTAAGATAGTCGCTATTGAGGACAATCAAATTCTTTTCTATAACCTTTATTTTATAAAACAAGAAAATACCCCCCTCCCCCTCCCCCTCCCCTTAAGACCCTTTTAAGATTACCATACAAAAGCCATGTTTCTTTTTTTCGTATATAACTCAATCGAGCGAAAGAAGGTCAATAGTATTGTTTTCATATCAAAGAGCTTACAGTTCAATCGGAAACGCTTGTCTAGAATTGCTTATTGAATAAGCAAAATGTGTGCGATCCAATGTAATATTGTTACGAAATAAATAGAGGTTCAATTATGTTTTTCTAGAGAATGTGTTTTTTTTTTATATAAAGAATAAATCGGCATTTGACCACCAACTCGCCTGTTGTTAAGCGACGATGTGGTCGAAGATGGAGCACGCAGATTTAGAAGATACCTATTCACTCTGACCTTGAAAAGTCCAAGATTATATCTCTCAGGGAACAAGGAAGCCGGAAGTCTGTTCCATTCCCGGGCTGTACGGATTAGGAACGTGGACTCCAACCGTTAAAAAAGAAAGAAATGTAACAGATCACTTGCTCCGACACTCAAGTTTCGATGATTCTAGAAGTAGTTTCCTACTAGTTCTAGAACGATGCTTTTGAAATTATTATGATAAGTACTCTTTTTAATAAATGAGCGACTTTTATCTTTATTTCTCTTGACAAAAATGTACCCACGACCTAATTAGAAGCAAAAAGATCGAGAAGCCAGGAGGTATTACAAGTATACAATGCAAATTATTGTGATAGGTACAATCTCTTCAACAAATAGAAGCGTTCCCACTACCTAATTTGATGAAATATGATCCAAAACCTAGTAGGTTAGGTATACAAATTTATTCGTATATTTTCTGTTCATCAATATTGATTGAAAGTCTATGGAACTAGGTGAACTTTTTTAGTAATTAGAATACCATCAATCATCGATATGGGTCGTCAATCAGTATTCAGGACAGTAACCTTTTGGCCTACAACATGAGATCAATATGTTTTGACGTTTAGAACTTTAAGTAGGCAGAGAGTTTAATGGAAAAGTGGTAGGTATATTTTCCTTGAGATTTTCCCCGGTAAAGAAAATATTGGAATGTATTTTCGGCTGACTCAATCTATGGCTGCGTGGGTGCACAAAAGAAAAATAAATAGATTGGATGTTTTATTGTTTTAGAGTCACAAATTCAATTTACAAACTGTCGCAATTTCTTCACTCAATCACAGCATACCTACAAGTATTAAATATAAAGTTTTACTATAAAAATAACGACGTTTTGATTGATAACGTGGGTAGTCCCTTAAATTTATGCCAATAAAGTTTATCGGAGGATTTTATATCGTCCGTAGTCATCTATACATATATATAAAAATGAAACCCGTTTTCCTTGGTCACGGCCTCACGCGTGAATGGCTGGACCGATTTCACTAATTCTTTTTTTGTTGTATTTGTTATTATTAGGAGAAGGTTCTTACAGAAAAAAATCTCTCAGAAATATTGAAAAACCCTAAAAACAGCCCTTTTATTTTTCCCATACAAACGTTTTCTAACTAAAACGAGCTTTATTGCTATTGTATAAAGTTCATATTTAATTGCAAGCACTCACTGTTGTTTAAGCAATGTAGGTATGTTCCTAACGTCCAAGAATCAATTTGCACTTTATTACCTCTGTACAAAGTTCAAATTCAATCATATCTATCAAAACAGTGTGCGTTTTATACTGATAATTTTTACTATAAATTGACAAGTTAGCATCAACAAACTACGGTTGCTATAGTTACGCTATAGCATGAGAATAGAGGTTATAACAAAGAGTTCCTATAATTATTCTCAACACCTTTGGTCACGCCATCACGCGTGAACGACTGGACCGATTTCAATTTATTCTACGTTTATCCCAAAGTCTACCCGTGCGAAGCCGGGACGGGCCGCTAGTAATATATAATTTATGTACGTGGTAACACTTAAACTTTGACATAAGCAACAAATACATAATGAAAACTTATTTCACACAACAACTAACTATCGTAGACAGTTGGGAGCATTCTCCTGAGATATGAGATGAATCATAAATCAACACGGTTCAAGAGTTGAGTAGGCAACCCGTTTACTAAGAGAACGGGTAGATTACTGCTTAATAACTAACTGTAACTGAGACTACACTGTAAACTGGGTTATAAGGAAAGGGTATGTGCTAAGCCGAAAAGGGTTCATAGTACTCATCATTATGAACAAGTTTTACTATGGGACCAACCTTGAAACCGCGAAAAAAATTTGGTTAATGCAGTTCCCTAACAAAAATGTCAATGAGACTCGATAAAATGTATGTAACAACTGATTTTTTTCCGCGAATTCCTAGTTGGTCCCATAGTAAAAGTTGTTTATAATGATGAGTACCATGAGCTCTTTCCGGCTTAGCATACCCTATCCTTATAAAAAACTGCTTCAAAGAAAGAGATGAAGAAAAGCTTTTTCGTGTCAAAGAAAGAGGCAAATTGATTGGACTGAATGTTTGTATTTTCTGCAATTACCGTAGCTTCTATTAATAAATATAACCTACTTTTTTAAAGTGGAAAATCAGGCTAGGAACAAAAAAGTACTTTGAATATAAAGTACTCGGGTGAAATCACGACTCGTAGCTAGTTCAAAAATTATATTGCTATCACGTAATAGCTCGTATAATATAATAAATCAAGTCTAGCTCTATCCGCGTAGTCTTGTCTTGATAAATATAGTGCGAACGACCTCTTACAATCTGTGTATATTTTTTAAAGCAAATACTACCTGCTTGTTACCTAGTGCTTATATGGGGTGTTTCTTTAACCGATGGACATATTCTAGGGTATCATTGCATTAATTATTATGACCAACTTTTACTAAAATAGCGAATAAAAAATCAGTTCTTCTATAAATTTTCTCGACAGTTGAACTTTTTGAATGGAACTGCTTATTTTTTTGCGGGATATCAGAGGTGGTCCTATAGTAAAAGTTGGTTTTAAATGATGAGTACTATGAAATAGTATCCATCGTTTAAAGACACCCAGTATACCTACAGTTAACTTAATTCTGGCCTATGTTTACTTTGTCAGCTCTAGGCCGTTTTACTCATACATGCTAAGGTCGAAACTGAATAGAGATCGTTCGTGAAGATGTTTTAATTTTCAATGTCGAGATTTCCATTTCAAATGTGTGTATAATTTGCATAATAATACAACGTTTTGGTATTTACTTTGAACGATTGTAGGTGTTCGGAAATTAGAATCGTTGCTTCAAGTGTAGATAGATACTTCGTTTTCGCTAAAACATGTTTTTTTAATTAGGTATGTATTATTTTTGGCCTTAGTTTTTTTTTGGACTTCATTTCGTCTTACCGCAAACCGACAATAAAAAACATTATGTTTTAATTAAGTAATAAATAATAATAATAAATGATTTAATTTTAATTATATTTTTATTAAGTACACGGAATCACTCACGCACTCTTGACTTCGTTTATAGGGTATTTTCATTCACAATCGGTGAAAAGAAAACAAAATATTTAAGTTTACTCTTATATTAGCTAATCTCTTATTCAATCCAAGACACCCAGATGAAAACCCATTATGACTGAGCAAATACGAAAAGTAAGTAATATCCAAATAATTCCATCCCACTGGGAGAGAACATACTCGTAATAATATGTCACGGTGTCTAAGATTTCTCCCCCGTCAACAAAAAAAAAGGTCTATCTATCCAATTTATTTAACACTGACACATGGAAATGAGTGTTAAGAACATGTCAGAAGGCTTACAAATTATATATACTCGTATAATGCAATGTTTTATAAAATGAGTAGGTACGTACGTAATTTGGTTCGGAGACAATCGTCACGTTGCAACGGCTCCAGTAAAATGAGATTTTCATTTTGGTTATTAAACGAAGGGTGAAAGGGTCAAAGGCATGCAACGCACTGAAAATGCCTTGGATATTGGAGGTATCCATAGGTGGCGGTTAACATTTTCTATAAGATGGCCCATTTCTCCACTTCGTTTATTTTGTTGAAAAAATTGCTGTTTTACATTTTTTTTAAAGTGAATGAGTTTTTCATTTTTCTTTGACTACTGGTTTTCTTGGCTCTACATAGTAGTAACGAATTAGTTTTTTTGACTCCGAACGACTCTGCACTTAGCCAACGTGTATTTAGATTTTTTATAGGTGTATAAATTGTGTTATCGAGAAATTTCCTAGAAGCGATCGCATGTCTTCCTTCAACGCCTATCGGTACTTATAATTTGTTTGCTGTCATTAGACTTGCATTCCGTCCATTGTACAGTGTCTGTACTACATAATTAGAATTACTAATTAAATACTATCAATACAGTTTATAATAATTACCACTGATATTAGTAACATAAGACTGGAATAGAAAAGTAAAATAAAAAAAAATAAATAAAAACACTGTTCATAGCGAATTGAGAACCTATTTCTTTATAACCTCTTCCAGCTGATTTAGCTCTATCGTAAATGAAATACAAGCCTCCAAAATTGTACGAGGAACAGCTCTTAAGATACCTATCGTAAAACAATATACACGCAAATATAGACCGTGGCTACAATTGGTCAATTTAATAAAAATATAATAGAGATACCATAATATATAATAAATAAATAGGGATGCGCTACGCAAAGACGCCACTAAATCTACGATAACGCGCCGCGCACCGCTTCGCATAAACCTACCTTCATTATTCACACAAGTGAAATAAAAGTTAGTAAGCAGACCGTATTAGTAATTTCTTGCGTCGTAGACCGCAAATGTATTATATATCTGAATCATGTTTTCAATAAGACATAGGGAAACTCGTGTTTAAACCGCAAGACAACGCAGCGCAAACTGGACCCTCCCAGATATTTCCTCGAGAAATACTCCTAAACCAAGCTACGTCATAAGTTTATTTTGCAAGGATATGTTACGTGTTACGTAAGTTAAGAATGACAAAAAAACAAGTCATATTGTTTACCCTCATTGTATTGAATTGAAAACAAAAGTTTTCTTTACGTAAATTTTGTAATTTTACTACAAACATTTTATTAGTAAAGTTGTAATCGAACTTTGACAGTTGTAAATGTTTGTTTGTTTATCAACAATAAACACCGTTCGAGAAGTGTTTACACACGATAGGAGAGTCGTAAATAAATAACTGTCCTTCTCCACATTACTGCACTATCACTGCGCATTTACACTTCATAAAATCTTAATGATACTAGAAGCTTGTCGAAGTGGAAAAAGATAAAGAGATAGACTCTACAACTTGCACAGAAGAAATAAATAGTGCAGCTACTGGGGTGATTTAGACGGAATAGCCACAAAGATAAGTTTTTATTGCCACATAAACAATTCTATAAAATAAATAGCAACACAGATCCAATTTGAACATTTTATCCTGTATTTTTAAACGAAATAAAAGATAAGCTAAAAAAATAATCAACCAGTATCGATCATGATACTTTGATGTTTTATTCGAACCCTTCACTCTAAAATAAATAAATTGTGTGGAGCAATTCATCTGCAGTTTTAAAATAACTAAGTTCATTTTGTGCGAAGTCAAAGAAACAGAACGTAACAAAATGTGGGTGTAACGTCAACTTTGTAATGAGAAACCTCACCCGTGGAGAGAGTAACTCAGCGAACCATGCTTTTGTTTTGCACACAGTAATAAATCATAAATGAGCGATGTTGCTCTAATCTGATAACGACGTTATCACACTTCTTAGGCTAACATTCAAAATTGCTGGTGGGATGATAATAAGGAAAACTAATATGATAAATGCCAGCAAGTCTGAGTGTTTGTTCCTGAAATTTCATGGTAAGAATACTGACAGATTCTTGTATAATTAGGCGTGAAGGTAGCATTAAAAAGAAGTTATCTTTGAAATGTTTAACTGCGTAGCTGCCTACGACGGAAAATTTGGACAAATGTTGAAATCGGATCGTACCTTTTTGGATATTGCTTATTCTTAATCTCAGAGGCATAAAGTACAGTTTTATAAAAGTTAATATAATAATATGTTTATGTTAAAGTTGACAAGTAACTGAAACAGTTCAGTAGTTACGGAGTAGAATTAAGTAGTTAAGGTAGTTAACTATGCTATTTGGAGTACTACTTTTGCTATAAATAAGGCTCGTGTTTAACAACTTCTCCGTCTTTTGCGAAACATAAGTAGGTGATAAGATGGAATTCCCTCGACTTGAAAACGTCCAAAATATTTATGAGAAGAAAGTCATAAAAGCCATAGTTCAAAGGTGTTTTTCCCATAGTACCTACCACCTAAATTAACAGCTTTGGTACCTTATCATCACTGATAAATGGCGATATTTGCACTTGACTCTACAAGCCCTACACGCGGAAATGGGGCGCCCCTAATATGCATTATCATCCACTGAGTAAATACACAAAACACTCTACGATATTAAAAATTCCAGTAATCGTAATAGTTGTACTCAGATCGTAATTAATGCGATGGCCAAAGCCTATTACATTTTTTATTCTGTGTCAGGTTTTTGACCCCTTTAGTACATTATTCTCACACACATGTAACATGCATGTGTAAAACATGTGACAATCATGCCTAAACAAATAATAAACACATGTTTCACTTTTTTAATACACATACAATACGAGTCAATACTTAATTATTTATTGTACTATTTAACTATAGAAAAGTATTTTTGAAACGGTTATTCGAAAAAAGTATTTGTAAAAAAACAATCTGTTGTTAATAGAAACAAAACATTAGGTTACAATTAAAGAGCATGCAATTAGTCTCAAAAATGTAGCTGGAAACTTACCTTCAACCATCGCCTTCGAGTTTCAGTCAAAAAATCTGACAGGACCATATTCACGAAACTTTCAACTTGTTTGTAACCACTGACGTGCGCACTCCGCGGTGGCTAGAGAGGGAATGGCGTCGGCGGAGGGAAGCATTGTTTTATCAAACTGTGGACACTCCCCCTCGCGGCGGTTTTGCCGCTCTTCACCCTCTGGCGCGCTAGTCTCGCGACAAAATATTTGGCCGCTCTGAAGTCAACTGCACTAAACTAGAGAACATAAAATTTAAATATACCAATATAATATTAATTCAATGTAACATTTTTTGTGATCAAAAAGAAAATAAAAATAAATTCTTATTTAGAATTTAAGTATTTTCTAAAGTTCTATAATGCTGCAGACACAATAACTACATGAATTTACTACGAAAACAAAAGAACCAGAAACTACTCGTAATAGGTATCATATAATAAAGTCTATTAAATTCAACGCATGGAAAGGATTAATTTATATATTATGCGTTTTGTAATCAACGTGGTCAGTCCATTTTTACTGGTTTATTTAGTCTATTTTCACGTCTGACATCTACAGGCATTGTGACGTCATTACTACAACTACATTTAGAAGAGCCATAAAATTTGCCGTGCACTACTTACTACCAATTCAGGGGTACCCCGCTCGAGCGCGCACTGACTGCGAACTTGTGAGGGGTGGCAACCGTGAGAATCAGACTGTTGATTGTAATTCAATTATTATGACAAAAGTCCAATCAGCGAATTGAATTTGGGTTAAAATTTTCTTTAGCAAGTGAGTTTTGGTTGATTATTTTTTAAATTACAGGGACTCGTTTTTTTATCGCTCTCTTGAGTATTGACACTATCACATCTGCAGATCAGTGTCACATCTGCATATTGGGCTACTTCACAACTTCAACTTGTCCCTTCTGCTTTACATAGAGTTTCAAATACACTTAAGAAGAATGTAGATGTACCTACCTACATATGTACATTGTACATGTATGAGTCAACGAATTAAATAGGTATCTACTAAAAAGTACCTTTGATAATAAAATCAATTGGGCTCTGAGTCTAGACTATACATAGACTCATATGTTTCAGAATGTTTTTTATGCCCTTGGGTTTCTTTTCGATTTACCTAAACACGATATTAACATTAAGCACGAAAAAAAATTCAATTAGCAAATGGAATTGTATTTGGGGTTGACGTTTATGAATTTTACCGGAGTTGTTCAAGTTAAATTGTTTGTTTGTTGTTTCAATAAACAGGTTTCTTTCTGTTTACGTGTCTTTTGCACGTTTTCTGGAAATTCCTTTCCTTTAGAAGTACCTACTTTCGTTTGATAAACTTTAGCTCGTGGCGCGAGTTTCGTAAGTAGGTAAATTGTGCTTAAAAATTGTTGGTTCACCTATTTCTTTTAGGGTCGTTTGAGGATTATCTTCTCATATTTATAATTTTTCTGTTTTGTCTTTTAGTTTAACGCACTGTCCTAATAATATTTAAAGTTTCTTTTGAAAAATCGCAGAGGTTGATATGTTTTGTCATGCTCTCTATTTAGCTAGAAAATCTCTAGGCGTCATTATTATTTTAATTCTACTACATTCTAGCCTATATTCAGAGATCTATATATAGAAAAACATGCTCACATTTCGTTTACCATGTCATTAACCTCTTCTAAATTATTCGAGGTCTCTTATTCATGGAATACATAGTACCAATCTACCCAAGTGGTAGGACTTATTGCTGGTATCGCGTATGTAGACAGTTCATGAGAATTTTATTTCATTTTATCGCCTCAATTCAACAACAACATGGAAAAAGCCAATAACATTGACACACTCTACAATCTTCGCTTTAAAATATTATGGTTTAAACATAAAAACAAACAAAGCCAGTCGGCACAACAAGAGAGATAAACAATGGTGTGTGCACATAGCAACCAATCCAAAACCTATATGAGATTCCACTGACATCACACTGATAATGTGACAATTTGTGAGTGAATGAGGGTAGGTATGTGTATGTTGGTTACTCTTCACTCTGAAACGGCTTAAGGGATTTGTATGAATGGCGTGGACGTAGTTTATACACATAAGCTACTTTTTATCACAAAAAAATTAGATTTTTGTAGAATAGCCGATAAAACCGGGAGTTAACGGGCAGTTAAAGATAAAGCCAAAAAAATATATCTTACGTTAAAACGTTAATTTGTTTCAATACTGTAAGGCTGGCCGTTTCACCATAGCGCAATCTTTCACGTGAAGCTCTCAGATAAAACGTTTGAGGACCGTTTTGTGAAGTTTACTTGGTGGTTATTTATATGACGAGCCAATGTCACCCCACCATCATATAATTTGCACACAATGCGCAGGGGAAACGAAAATACATTCTGCCTTTGCATTCCGCTTAGTGAAATGGGATGCTGGCTCGGGGGTAGGTACCTATAGCAAAATCAGCGGTCGCTCACTCTGGGCGCCAAAGGGATCAGTTTTGAACATTTCGCAAGAGTATTTTCATGCAAATTTATCGACTTCCAAAAAACAAAAATATGCATGCAAGATTCAAAAATATTCCTACAGGTGCCAATATGCCCATATTGCTGAGTGGAACGAGCAGAGAGCAGAGAGCAGTGTGATCAATCTTTCCAGATCAAGAGCTGATTTTTTTGTTTTTGTTACGCCTACACTCTGAAAAATGAACGACAAAATTGATGGTGATTACTGAAAAGATTAAAAATAAAATAGAGATTTTTATCATAGTCTGAAAGCTTCAAGTTCAAGTTAGCGTTTGTTTATCAGAGACAATAAAGTCGTGGAGCTGATCCTTAATGTCATTTGGCGAATCAGGCTGTTGTTTTCATTTCTGTTGCTTTCATTACCTCTATTATATTAAATGTACTCGTACAATACAAATCTACTTTACCTTGACGACACACTTAGCACCAAATTCGTAAACATTCTAATTTGAATCTTATTTCAAGGGAGTTTCTTTTGACAGGTTGTTTTTAAGTGTCTGTTGTCAGTCTGTAGTATTAAAGATGAAGATGTAGTATTAAAGATGACGAGGCCATCGGCCAGTGCAGCCTGCGTAAAACCTTGGAATTTATATCACTAACTTTTTAATGTAAACTGTAACATGTATGCAAATATGCAATATGCACTTACTCTCAAGGGCTCGTTATGCTCGACTCTTCAATGTTATCAATTAAATCAGACCAAGCCTTTAAGTAGGCCTATTTGTCCAAGAACTAAACCAATAATGTCAGTCTTTGTGCAAGGCGTCAGTTTTCTCCGTCAGTTTGGACTGAGCGTGTTTTGCGACCATAAGATGAGAAATTTAGCACATCTCAAGTCCTCGGCGTCTCAGAAGCTCATCACAAGTATGCAGATAAGAGACATTCCACTGATATGAAATGTATGCAAATCCGGAGCGCTGCTCATTGAGCGCGGGCAAACAGCCGAGTGTATTTAAATACTGCCAAGGTTGTGTGCTCTCATTTTTTAGACTATTCCGTAAAATAAAACATATTTTTGAATAATTTCAAATAATGGGTTCATGTTATACACATAACGAGTACAGAGTGGCAATACAGCATAGCCAGACAGAATAGTCGACCGAGCACATAAATGATGGTTCTATGTGACTGTCTCGCCTCGTCAAACTGTTTATACAAACCAAGTACTCGACCGAAGGCACCGTCTCTCCACTACGTACACGTTATGTGTAATCAACCCATTAAGTACACAGTTGAAAGTTACTGTTGTAAATGTTTATTGAGATTATATTCGGACAGTATGAAGAGTATGTTGGTAGGTATCATGGGTGGCTCGGGTATGCACTCTATCTATGCAATTCGCAATTTTAAATTTGTTAATAAGCTTTAATATCTTTAACATATTTAGAACGATTCATTATCATTACATGGCAATAATGATAAAGTCTATCACAAAACCATAATTTTATTTTTCTGCATAGTTTAAAGATATATAAAGATCCATTTGTGTAGATTTTTAATTCACCGATAATTGCCCATGAAAATTTTCCATACCTCGGCTACGTTTAAGTCCTACGGTTCGAGATTTTGGCTGTTTTTGAATTCCAAAGCTATCCAAATTAGCTAACGGTCGATACAACAACCTGAGTAGACCAGTTTTATATCTAGTTCAGCCGCAAGGAAAGATCCAAACTAAATTGACTACATGAAAGGCTTCTTTATTATCAGACGCGATAATCAAAGTACCTCCTAAAAATGTCAATAGAAACCTCGACCCAAATACTGGCCTAATCAAACCACCACTAGGTAAGATACTTGAATCGCGATGCGATGCGACCAACTTATTGGTAGGTTGGCCAAATGATGTAACTGAGAAAAATCAACGATGGGCTGTCATTTTTAATCAGGAAATGCTATGGTGGCGCCTTCAGTCACCTTTATAGATAACTTTGTATGTAACATCATTAGTGCATGGTTAGTTAGTTGTAGTGCTAGGAAGAGGATGCGGACGTGGCTTATCTAGGAAAGCGGATAAGATTAGGTAAGTGCAAGTTTATTATACCTGAAGTGAAATAAAGATAGGCCTTTTGCTGAGCTGGTTTCCTGGTACACTATCACTTCATATCACATTAATATCAACGTTACTCTTTTTCTCTCTCTTTCTCTATTTGTTAAACAGAACGACATAAATTAGTTCTAGATAGTTCTTGAAGCAAATAAATGAAAAAGGCAATTTTGATGAAATTTACCGAGGAAATAGGTAATTTGTAATATACCTCCTACTTGCATGGGAGAAAAATCAGAAAAATAAAAAGAAACTGTTTATAAATTGCGGATACAACCGCAGCCAAAACTAATTTGGAGTACTGGCAAAAACCTATTTAATTTACTTAGCAGAAATTGTACATGCGACTCCAGTTGCTATAATACATATTATGTTGATGTTTTAGCATTTTTCAATCAATAGTTATTACAAAATTAACTATTTTTGTTCAACCTAGATCAATTCATCAAGTTTTCAACTTATCAAAATCGCCACAAAATACAAAAAATTCTTATTATTTTGGGAAAGACAAAAACATAATCTTTATTGCTGACGACAACAATATTTCGTGGTAACACGCTAAAACGTGCTACTCACCAACTTCCTGAATCCATCGATTTCAAAACAATCCAGCAAAGAATGAACTTTTGACTATATACGACGACTCGACTACGACTCGACGTCATAAAAACATCCACAACACAGATAAGATAACAGTTACTACGTAATATGAGGACATTTCCTTATAAACGTCTGGAACGTAATTACCTCTTTCGAACTAATCTCGAGAGTCTGATTCTGACGTAGCACGTAACGTTAGGACGTTGCTTTGTATGACGTTACCGGAACTAGAAACCCGATATGAGAACCAAAATATCCGTCGGGAATTGGTAAAATTAAGAACTTTGTGATAAGCTATAGCTAGATTTGTGTCGTCAGTTATTAGTTAATATTACCTCTATTTTTAATCGATGAATAAGTTTAGGTAATAAAATACATAAATCTAGGTATTTAATTAGGAGGATATATGTACCAATACACCTAGATATGAAATGTACTTTCCCAATACAAATATCGAGAAACTTTTAACCATTTTAGAACAATCATCGACTGTCATGCGCGTTAACTGTCTTTCCTCAAATATTTTGGTCGTCGCGCGTCGTCTCTATGAGGAAAAATATTATAAAAAGTCATTTACCTATGTACAATTATTTTTTCATGTAGATCTAGCTAGAGCCTGTTTCGTTGTGTTTTTTTTCTTTACACTACATTACATTTTTTACATCTTATTTTTCCAAAATTATTTTTTAAAGCATAATTTTAGAAACTAGCTAACCTAACATCCTTTTAGTATAAAGGCGTAAGGCGTTTATTTATTATAAAGTTTTTTTTTGTTTTTGTATTTATATTGTAAAGATCTGAATCTCTAACTAATTACATTGTACATACGTACTTTAATAAATAATAACGAAGCTAAGTAAGTACTAAGGAAATAGTATTGCAAAGCGAATACTTAGTTTTTAAAATTGCAAAGGTATTCTAGAGTTCTTACATTTTTTTAATTTACAGTTACCTACTACAGTCATCTGTCGTATAACAAGTGGCCTGCGAGCAACCTAAAGACTGTTTTTACAAATAGTTCAATACATATCAGCTAAGACAGTCATTTCACTTCACGAATACAATTTTTCGAGATAGAGTTGCAAGTGAAAACTCTACCTTATCCGAAAGACGTTTCTGTCTTTTCCTGTTTACCCAAACTCAAATTTTCCTCCATATCCAGATTATTTATTTATATTGGAAGGGAGTGATGGATTCTTACCACAAAGCATGTTCGGCTTCCCGCCCTTGATTGTTTATGGGCTCGCTTATCTATTGCTTTGTTTACTTCCGATGACGTAAAAACAACCGGAGTATTTCATTTTATTGTTTCTGTTGGCATTTTACGTCTGCGCTTGAGAAGGAAATTGGAGAGAGGAATAGGCTTATTTATTTAAAGCCAAGCTCAGGCCAGAGCTGGAATCCAGTGACGCTGGGTCGTTATTAACCGTTTGAATAGGAGGAGGGTAATGAATTTTGTGTTTGTATAAATATTTATAAGAAGAGCTGGAATTCAGCGCTACTAGATCGTTGTTACCCGACTTAACAGAATGTTTTATCAGTGCTAAGTATAAATATGTGTGGCCCCTATCTATATTTAGGTATAGAGGGTTTTTGGGTAGCGAAGTGTCGTCACACTTGTCTCTATATCAGGGGCTGTAACGTAAGCTTTTAGCGCGAGCCTAAACTGATGGCTTTGATTTCCCTGTCAACTAGAGAGTAAACTGAACCTGTATCACTGAGTCTGTTTGCGATTGCCAAAAGCAAAACAAACGCAGACACGACTCAGCAGTTCAGGCAAGCACTAAAAATTCACAGTATGGCTCTGAATGCCAGAGACATTTTGCCAGTCGGTTGTTTGAGTCTCATAGTTAACTAACGCACTCGAAAGTGAGAAAAACAAATGAGCGTTAATAATGACTGACGTCACTGCGCCGTAGCCAAAGATTCACAAAGAGTCTACTTACGGTATGATCCTCAAAACAAATTCTTGACTCCAACATAATGATAGTCCAGTTTTGTGAACTATTGTGTCGTGTGACGCGATTTCTTATTTGTGTAAGCTATATTTAGCTAAGCAAGTAAGTAAGCATATCGTATAGTGTAAGTGTATACTTAACACTTGAATAGTAAATCTTGTCGGAATCAGTGACGTAGATGCGTAGCAAAGCTACGAGCGTAGAGGGTTACGATATGTTTTTAAGCACAAGCTTTTAATCTGATAAAACTTTTCTTTTCGCGTCATATTCTTAGATTACTTATCTTGGTTTTAAATTATCACCTGCCTTTTAGTTTTACACAAAACCCTGTATGGGAACATATTCGATATTTCGAAAATAAGACGTAGCGTTGCTACTACACACTAATTTCCATCAAAAGTATTTACTATAAAAAAAAATTATTTATAATATCTGTGTAATTATTTTTACTTGCCATTTACTTCTTTTCGGGCAAACATTTTTAATTGTTTTTAATATCTTTATTGCTGTAACATTTCCAAAACCAAACTTGACAGTTCAGCTATCCATCCTTCTCTCGGGCGTAGAAATGTAAAGAGACGCAGCTAAATTTAGCGCTATTAGTATACTAGATTAGTTAACCTAATAATAGATAAGAGTAAATAAGTTCATATATAGTGGCTGTCTCTAGTTCAGAGTTTATAAATTGGCTACTGCCTACATAACGTTCTAGTGGGTGAATAAATTATGTAAGCCAGAGTTTCGTACCTACGTGTGGGGCTGAACCCTCCAGGGTGCTGGATCCAGGTCACGGCAACAGCGTACGTATTTCGTGGCCTAGGCACAGAGTATCACCTAGTTACGAAGTAGCAGACTTTTTAATCATCGTTTTATTGATTGTTTTAACTAGATTTGATCTGCATGTGCTCTTCATGTAATTGTGCGAGAATTGGTAAATACTAAATTTTAATCAATCTATAATCGTTTGAGTAATAAAAACAGTGTTTTATTTCATAAAAACAAATCGTGTCAAAATATTATATTTCATAAAATACAGAATTGTAAAATAGTCACTGTGAAATTTTTAGATATAATAATATATGTATGTGTATCTCGTAATTGACGGTCAGCCAATTTCGATGACGCTTTGATTTTGACCAGACGGATCAAAAGGGAGTTTTTAATAAAGAAAAAATATACCTTTGTACTCTGACCACTTTTATCGTATCACAGCTATCCTATAAAAACTTCGAAGTGTTCAAAATAGATTGTTTGAGCTTGTGCTGCGAATCTGGGATACTGGCGAAATTCCTCAAGCATGGAAGGACGCCAACATCTCCAAATTATACAAAGGGAAAGGTGATACCTCTGACTGTGGGTCATACAGAGGAATCTCGCTACTCAGTGCGGCTGGTAAAATACTGGCCCATATTATAAATCGTCGTTTGGGAGAGTTGGCTGAACGCATCTTGCCTGAAAGCCAATGTGGGTTTCGTCCGGGCAGAGGTACGGTTGATGCTATCTTTGTCGTCAAACAGCTACAAGAAAAGTCTCTGGAACAACATCGTCCTCTGAATATGTGTTTTGTCGACTTGGAAAAAGCTTTCGACCGTGTACCGAGATCTGCTCTTTGGATCATTCTCACTAAAGCTGGTTGTCCTGAGAAGTTTGTTAACTTAGTGCGCCAATTTCACGACGGCATGATGGCCTGGGTGCAACACGAAAATGACTTCACAGACCAATTTTCTGTAACCAGCGGCGTCAAACAGGGATGTGTTATGGCACCATCTCTCTTCGCTCTTTACTTTGCCGCCGTTCTGAGAGATTCTTATAGCGACGACGCTGGACAAATCTGCCTTAGCGTCAGAACTGACAAGGGTGTCTTTGATTTAAGTCGTTTTAGAGCGAAAAAGTCTGTACAAGAGCTCTCTGTCGTTGATGCCCTTTACGCTGATGATGTGTGTTTAATGGCAAGTGATGTCAGCAGCCTGCAATTGTTTTTGGACCGTCTCAATGAGTCGTGCCAAAGGTTCGGTTTGGTCATCAGCGTCTCCAAGACTCAAGTGCTTAAACAACCTGCACGCGGTACAACACCAGACCCAACCCCGATATCATTGAATGGAAAGGCTCTTGAGGAAGTGTCATCTTTTCGGTATCTCGGGAGCTTTGTTCGTGATGACAACCGCCTAGAAACCGAAATCTCTTCACGAATTGCGAAGGCAGCGGCATCATTTGGCATGCTTCGGAAAAGAGTTTGGGACTCGCATGACCTCCGCTTACACACTAAAGTAGCTGTGTATAAAGCAATAATCTTACCTATATTGCTATATGCCACTGAGACCTGGTGTCTTTATAAAAGTGACATTAAGCGCCTTGACACCTTTCACATGAAGTGCCTAAGATCTATACTTCGCATAAAGTGGCAAGATCGAGTATCAAACTCTGACGTATTAAGAAAAACCAAGCTAAGTGGCATAGAGTCCTTGCTTATTAGGGGACAACTGAGATGGTGTGGGCATATTGTACGTATGGATGACTCCAGGTGGCCTAAGGCTGTATTTTACTCACAGTTGAAGGAGGGAAAGCGCTCAGCTGGTGGTCAATACCTACGCTACAGAGACGTGCTGAAGCGCCATCTTACCGCATTTAACATCCCGTGCGAAGGTTGGGAAGAGCTTGCGCAACAGAGACGAGAATGGCGCCACTCTGTTTACAAGGCTGCCGATAATTTTGAAGTCAAGCGTCTACAAGATCTGGATGCAAAGCGCCTTGCTATCAGGACCCGTCTAAAGCCTTCCTATTCTTATACATACAACAGCGAAGGTCTATTGCATTGTGCGCCATGCAATAGGACTTTTTAAAACTAAATTTGGGTTTGCCAGCCACATTCGTGCTCATAAGCGTATTTTGTAAGCCAGGTTCGCCATTGACGGACACGTCGAGGAGGACGATATATAAAAACTTCGAAATAACTATCATCTATTTCTATGAAATTAAAAACTATTGAAAATGGAAAATTACGTAGATAATTTTCCATACGACCAAACGTTGGAAAAACAACCAATCCACCTTCTATAGCAGGTAAAGGTTGTTTTCTTGAACTATCTGAGGGGCATTCTGGGCCGTTCGAGATTACCTCGGTCACTCTCACTGTCAGAAATGTGATGACATTTCTAATGAGAGCGACAGTGCCCGAGACAATATCTCATTTGCCAGAATAAGGTCCCTGGAGACATGCGGTCAGCACCCCCGCGGCGGCCGGCCACGTGACACGAGACACGGGACTCCAGCCTCGTGATCTCTTTGTAAAAACTTGGCGAAAGAGTGAAGAATTTTGGCCTTTTAGAATTTACGGGCAAATACCACAATGTAAAATAATTAAAGTTACTTGCAAACTTAGTGTTGTGACTTTACTTATTTACGAACACCATAAAAAAGCGAACACCATACCAGAGTACAAATAATAATGATTACTCCAAGAACAAAATACTTACTTCGAGACGATTTCTTTGCGCTAATAAAGCACATAGGTAATTAAATTTATCTTAGGTAATATCATGAGTTAGTATTGCTTGTATTTGTTTATCAAATGCATAGGTATATGAATATACCTCTATGTAAAAACTTTACCTACTTAAATTATTGCTACAAGCTGGGTACAAACACTGTTACGGCTAATGATTAATGATTGAAGTGTTAATGATGATTATGTAGAAACAACCAAAATTTTATAAGTGCTATATCTCATATTACATGCCCGAAATGGGTAAACTATTGATACTTTTGTTTAGGAACCTTTTGCACACAATTTTTGCATGAAAGATAATTTAAACCACAGTGAATCGTTACAGCGACAAAACCCTGATTAAAGCTATATCGAGCTGTTTCCTGACGTAGGTAAATGATAGGTAACTCCCGGGACGCCTGCAAATGATGCTGGAAACCGGGTCACGTCAGCTAATGCCATTCAATTCGAAGGGTATTGATATCGAAGATACAAGTGACTTACTGTTAGTTACATAATAAATAAATAGCTCATAAGTACCTACACCTACATTAAAAAACCATAAAGGTTAATAAACAGCTCTTAAGAAAAAATGTATTATATTTTGAAAAACCTTAAAGGTTATGCCAACCATTTTTTGGGTTATTATACCAACTATACAATCAAACTTCACGTTATGGTCATCATAATATAGAGCGTAGTTTGATTCAACTGAATTATAGGTAGGTATATAGTAGGTGTGCTATATTAATTTTAGAATAAAGTTGGCACAACCTATAAGTATGCATGATTCTAAGGGCAGTACTTATAAAGCCTACTAAAATTTAAGTCATTGCTGAAAATGACACAAGCGAAGACAAGACGGAGAATTTTAAGCATTAATTAACTTTAAGCAGGCTTTATAAGTAAGGCCCAATGTATATGGGTCACACTACTACGTCTTTACCTCTACGTTTCGAAGAATCTTCCACCGAAATTTCCGTCGCAAAACAATTCCGATAATGGTGCTTCTAGTTCGCAGACTCGAGTGTATGT
Source organism: Alcis repandata (assembly GCA_949125135.1). Taxonomy (NCBI): domain Eukaryota; kingdom Metazoa; phylum Arthropoda; class Insecta; order Lepidoptera; family Geometridae; genus Alcis; species Alcis repandata. The sequence goes on from OX421223.1 coordinate 2,571,668, forward strand.
AGAGTGTGTTAACCTGTTAACACAAGTCTAACTGGAATCGGCTGTATTTTGATCTACGGTGCGGTGTAAATACCCATATTACGCAGTAGGTGGCTATTAAAGGCCTTAAAGGCCGCCTTAAAGGCAATAAATAAGCAGATTTTCGAATTTATTAAGTAAATTTTTTTATTAGAAAAAAAAAATGAAGTACATTAATCATTTATTATTGTTTCTGCATTTTAGTACATAGGTTGCTCTTCACTTAAGTAGGTACCTTGTAATACACGACATTTTTTGTTTTATTATCAGGCGCAAAAACAAACAACGCAGATGGTCTTCCGACCCGTGAACATGCCACATATAATTGACCATTTCCAAGTCTGATTCTTTTTTGTTATACCACGTTTTATAGTGACTGATGTTTTATGTCAAGTCACACTTGATTGCTATCGAACGGAATAAATAGTATCCTATGTCCGTGTCCTGGCTCTGAGCTACCTCCTCACCAATTTTCAGCCATATTGGTAAAGCCGTTCTTGAGTTATAAATAGTGTAACTAACACGACTTTCTTTTATATATTAAATAGATACTTCTGGAGTTACAAGGATTGAGGACCGTGATGGCTTACAACCATATGGACTGTCTTATTTTGAATCGACGCAAAAATAATGGTATTAAGTGTCTGCGGCATTGTATGTTAGCTCCGAAACGACTAAGCCGATTTTGATTTAGTTTGTGTTTGAATGGTGACTTGACTGAGTGTTTTTAATGCTGCTGTTTGTTATAATTTAAGAAATGGGTTTAGCCGTTTGAAGATGCTTTTTTGTAGTCGTTTTTATGGTTTTTTTTTAATTTTAACGTTTTAATGTACGTACAATAAGACGTAAAAATTAAAAAAATCGCATATGTTCATTAATTGATAGGCCTGTGTTTGACCACTATCTCTCAAGATGGCAAGCTATGACGCAATCTAGGATTAAACTCGCTTACCTATATAAAGATACCTATTCACTTTCGCCCACTTAATTGCCAATAAATACCCAATATTATCATAATTTTGAGATCCATAATAATTTCAGATGTTTATTTTATTTATTAGAAACAATACTTGTAGGCGTTTAATTAAAACCGAGAATAGAATGAAAACGGTACGTAAACGATCTATATTTAATTTCAGAGTTGACAATTAAGCTATAATATTCGTGTCGTATCAGTTTGTCACACACTGTCTTCTGCCACAGCTTGAGTCATATCACAAATACATACACATTACACACGTACATAAAACATTTTGTATGGGTCCGTTTACATTTTAGCTATTAATTCCTCTTTTGCTGCGATTCAGTACAGTACCTGGTAGTTTATTATCGCTCCACTCCGACACAGAATAAATCATTGAGCACTCGTTGAAATAAATAAGGCTAAGTAAAGAGTTTACCAAAAAAAAGTATTTTAAACCCATATAGACAAATGAGGCCGGCCTTAGACTATAGGTACTATGCCGGACATTAGGAGGTCGATCTGCGGGGAAAGCATTGTTTGAAAAGCCCTTATCTGCGCCTTAAACGTTAAAATTTTCGATTTTTTTTTATTTTGTTATTTATATTACTCCTCCGGCAAAGGTCGGAGACGTAAAGAGGACGGAGACGTCTCGTAAAGTTTACCTGCCCGGTCTTTCACCCTACCACTAAAATCACCGCAGGCCTTGTGGAAGCGAATTTTGATAGCACGAAATACATAACACATTATAGAAATTGGATCATAATGATGCAATATTACATAGCGTAGTCTAAAACAGTCTGTAACCTTTGGACTTTGCCAATTTGCGTGATGCAGTGACCTGAAGCCTTTTCAGTCGCGCTGTGAGGCCATTCCAAGAAGTTGTTTATCTGTTTTCACGGTGCGGATGGATGGAAAAAATTGAATTTTATATTATTTATTTTTTTCTTTAATTTATTTATTTGATTTAATATAAACGCAAAAGCATCTGTCTGTCTGCCTATTTGTTAACTTTTACGGCTAAATGGTAAAACAAAACTTGATAAATAAATTAACTAATAAGATGTGACATTTTTGATGCTGGAAGATGCTATTTCCAAAATCACGACATATCCTACTAATATTATAAAAGCGAAAGTTTGTGAGTATGTTTGTTGCTCTTTCACGCAAAAACAGCTGAACGAATTTACCTACATGAAATTGAAAATGAAGGTTGTTCATGGTCTGGATTAACACATAGGCTACTTTATATCCCGGAAACCGCGGGGCGCAGCTAGTACAAATATAAGCTAAATAAATTATTCTACTCCAACAAGTTCCCAGATAATTATAATTTCTGCCAATATGTATGTGATACCCAGTTTACAATAATCTACTCGTACCTTTTCCACATCAGTAAACACTGACTGATTTGAAAGGGCGCACCCTCGCGAGATCACGTATCGTCTACGAATCTACCTACCATCTCAGATCAAGTAGAAAGGCAGATATAGTCCCGCCTTAGATCCAAGTGAAGCCAAAAAACTACCCAACTGCCCGTGTACGTAAACTTCAAGCACACATTTGACGCATAAAACTATCCGAATCAATCGTCAATTCTTACGTCAGTTGCTCAGAGAACGTGGACAAGAAAAATAAGTAGTAATAAGGGTAGTTTTTATGCGTCAATATGTGCTTGAAGTATACGTACACGGGCAGTAGGGTAGTTTTTTTGGCTTCACTTGGATCTAAGGCGGGACTATATCTGCCTTTCTACTTGATCTGAGCCTACCATTGAATAAATAACAGTCACTTCTACTACGCCGTAGACACACAGAATACGTAATAGTACATCCTATTTCTACTTACATACTTGTATGTTTGCACAATCCGGACTGTTAGCTCTAGAAACCAGTGGCGAAGTGGACAAGAGGGCTACGTGACCGTGAAAAGGATAACTTTTAATTATTATGGGTAGATAAGTTATGTACCTACTAAGACTACTTACGTTCAAAAATAGAAACACTCCTATCTAGGACCTGGCGTCGTCGTAAAAGTCCAATTATAACAATGAAATGTTTAAAAATATACCACCTATACAAGTTTAGTTAAGTTATACTAAAAATAATTTGACGTCGACTTGTTTTTGTGGTATATTTTTAAACATTTTTTCATTGTTATAATTGGACTTTTACGACGACGCCAGGTCTCGAGATATTTTGACCGTGTTATAATGAATGACAAATGTAAAACTAATGTTGAAAACTGGCTACTTAGTAAATAAAAAATAAAACAGAGCTCGACTCAAGGGCTAGAGTTGTTTGTTCTAAGCAAAATGTGAGTGGTCAAGCGAAGGGCCTCACAAATAAAGACACTCTTTTATTCGTAGTAAGTATTCAATTTTCGAACATTCGGAAAGAGCGACACGAATAATAAATAAATATAGAATCGAATGGAAAATCATGTCGATGAATAAATATCTTTTTTTTTTTCAATAGAGTTCAATTCTATTTAAGTGTTTTACGTGGGAAAGCGCTCTAGCGGCGGTCCCACGCGCCTCCGCCTCCGGCACGTGCCCGCGAAAATCGCTATTCGATTACACACACAACCCTACGTTGTCGTTTACAATGCATCGATTAGAGTTTTTGAACCTTTGTTCTTAATGTAGTGTTTTAAATGTAAATAAAATGGGTAAGGATCTAGATTACATATATGTACAGCTAGTCTATATAAATCCCTACTAATATTATAAATGTGAATGTAAGTTTGTTTGTTACGTTTTCACGCGAAAACCACTAACCGATCATCATGAAACTTTATCCTTGGAGGTACTAGAAGTAAAATAGGACACTTTTTATTTAAAAAAATGTATTATAATAGGTATATAAAATCAGTACAATAATACATAGTTAATTGAAAACTAATGAGCCCATTTTTTTTATTCGGTCTATAAGTTCGGTTGTATTTTTTTAAATTTAAATAGTTTTAAATGGGAATTAATGAGCTGAACATCGAGCCTCAGCTCCGAGTCCCAAACATGAGAGACCAAAGGCTGAATAACATCGTATGGGTGTGGTTTCAGGCACGAAGTCCCAGGCGTCAGCCAGTTAATTAATAATTTTGAAATTTAATAACCGAAACGACAGTGAAAAGCTTTTTTGTTCTTTGTTCATCAACAACGTCAATCTTCATCCCAGTTAACAAGCACTCTAAAAGATTAGCGCATTCCAAACACAAAAGCCTCAAACGTAATTTAACTTTTTTGCTCATTAAACAAAAAAATAAAAATAAACGTCCGCGTGTCGCGTGCACCGCACGTGGCGTGCGCGCGCCGGCCATAGAGTAAATGATAGTTACCACGTAAGCTGCACTTGTTCAAGAACATAACAGAAAATTTAAAATTATCTATGAATCATGATTAGGGATTCTCTTTCAACTGAGTAACGATTTCAGGACTGGTTTTGCAGAGGGTTCAAACTTAAAAGTTATCGAGTTACGTATGGGTACCGCGCTTAGCGGGTGAGTTTTAGAGAAACGGAAACTTTTGGACACGATAGGTACCAGCGCGAAAGCCAACAAAAGCCAACGGATATCTTCAAATAGCTATATAATAAATAACCTTTACCTTTTTTATTATGGCCACATTCGTCATAATACCTACACTTTCGTCAGATCATTTCATTTTTCCACATTCGTCACAAGGAAAATCCTGAGTTCACATTACGCCACATACGTCATTCCCACATAAGACCACTCACAATTTCTTAGTATTCTAAAAGCGCCGGTGAAGTGAGGTAAACAATGACCCACTGTTTGCTTTTGCGATGTTAAGCGACCAACGCGATCTGTGATTAAAATTAGGATTTATCAAATTTTATAGCAACTTTATGGGTGATCAAAAGACCCAATTTTGATTGGAACTTTATTTACCTACTTATTTTAGAAAATTGTTGAGTTTCTAAATAAAAAATATTTTTTGCTTTAGGTAGACACTTTTTATTTTAACAGTAAAATATTTCCAGAATTAGAAACTACCGAAATAGCATCGAAAACAGGCTTTTGTCACAGTTTCTGAAATTTTGACCTATAGAATGGCAAAATGAGGTCCCACCGAGATTTGAACTCGGATCGCTGGATTCAGAGTCCAGAGTGCTAACCATTACACCATGGAACCACTGTAAGTGCAGTCGGAATTTCCAGACCCAATAAAAATAAAAGCCCAAAAACCTAGTAGTTTTAACATTTATTCTACTACAAATTGGGTTAACAACAAACAAGACTAAAGTCGCCTTCTAATTTTGACAGCCAAAAATGATCCGATATAACTCGATAATTCGAGTTGAAAATTACAACCCTCAAAAGTGTGATCAATTTGAAATTATCATCACAATCAATGGAGTGGCAATCCTTTTCAATCGATCATATGATTCGACAGATAAAATCGAGGAAGAGGTGAACATGTGCCTGCCAATTGGAACAAAATTCGGAAATTGCAACATTAATCACTCTTTCGATTACAATTGATTGAGAGCTTTGTTATGGTCAAAACGTGATCATATAATAAAACGCGTAGGTACCTAAAGTTTAAAAAGTTTACAAAGGTAAAAAATGGCATAGAAACTACTAGAGGCCATCAGCCATCGGTAGATAGGTATATTTTGTTTGAAATCTATTTAGTATTGCTTAATTGTTTTTCATGAGCAGCAGCTATCAAGCCTAGAAATAAGGAATCTATGGACTTACATAAGCTTTTAAAAACTTACTTACTTGCAAAAAAATACCAACCAATACAAATTGAAAACCTCCTCCTTTTTGGAAGTCGGTTAAAAATTGCTGACGTAGTCACCATTCATTCATTTACCACCTACTCATTCCTGAATTCCTTACTGAATAGTGATAATTAATGAAGAAAATGCGGCTGCAACTGACGCATAATATATTACGTAATCTAATTAAATACTTATAGCCGCCAGCGTCTATATTTGTCACATAATTTATGCAGCCACTTCTAGTCTCCAATAAACGCCATTCCATTGTTGACATTGTCCGCGCCCCGCAGAGCGCGGGTGCGATGAGTTACGTCCGCAAACATTTTGAGAGCATGTTTCAATATAAATCTTTGTTATTCATTGTTGACACGTATCTGCGGTGGTCAGTGGTAGGGGATTGTGAAGTGCAAGTATGTAAAATAAATTTACAGTTCGAATAAATCTATCATTTTCGCAATTTTCAACGACTAGAGTAGATTTGTCTTTACAGCTTTTTTTTTCTTTAGACTTTGAAACTTTTGACATACCTTTGAGTGAATCGGTTTCTTCTAGGCAAGCATGCTTCATCGTAGACCGCATCGTTGATTATCATAAGGCGAGATGGCGGTCAAATGCAAGACTTTTGCAGAAAAACTTTTCAAGAATGTGAAATACCCAAAGTATGTTTTCTGGAACAAAAACGCTAAATTACAGTGTGTATCGTGTAATCTAAATTACAGTGTGTATCGTGCATTTTTAAGGAACTAACAAGAAGTTTCATTGATCTGTTTTATGACGCACAAAATAAGGCAAATGCCGACTGCAGCGCTGAATTTCCGCGCCGTCAATTTCAATAAACTCTATGCTTTCGGTAGAGTACCTACACCAATCGAAAGCTCGAGCTTCTAATATTCATGAATAGTTTTTTTAACCAAAATTAAAAAGCAACTTCACATATTTTTTTAGTTTACGAATTGCTCTTTACCAATCCCTAATTGGTAATTGTCCACTTCCCGAACGAAATTCTGAATCCTATTCATAGATATTTATGTACCTACTTTGCGTATATCGTCAAGATGCAACATAACAAAGTGCACTCACAATTAAATGGCCTCCTGCTACTGCCATTATATAATAAAGTGAATTGCATCAAAGCTCCCTTAGAATCCGATCAACTGACCATACCGTTTTATTGCGAAACAATTAGTTGTTCAGATAGGGCTGCCACTTTATCACAATAATGTTAACTATTTGTGTCCGTGTCTCGTATGGTAAAGACATAAGGTCGATTTTAGTTGCCATTTAGAAATAGAGGTGGGGTGATGTTTGACAATAACAATTAGATACAAAAATATTTTTGTAAGTGACCACGCAACTGACCACCGACCGAGTGGTCAAAGAAAATAAAGGCAAAGATTTTGGCCACATGATACTAATGTGAATTCTTATCATAATGTTGATAATAATAATTGTCAAGCGGCTACAATGCTATCCACATTTTTTTGTCTTCATTTAGCTTTTATTATAAACGTAGCCACTAAAAATAAAGCGAAATAAGAAATAGGCTTTACTCCAACTGCTTACTTAGCTACGCCGCCTTCTTGCAAACAGGAAGTTTTTTTGACGTGATAACGTCTTATAATTCGATGGAGCCGGGTGCAAGTACGAAAAAAGTGTGACGTATGTGCCGTTACCTCGATGAGGCGTTACCGCTATCGCTATCGGTACGGTGAACTCGGGATGTCCGATCTCAACTTCAATTTTTATTAATGGCTTCTGCGGGGTTGCCACAATTTAGCCAGTGTCAAGTGGATAGAGTGAGTAGGTACGTGCCCCAGTAAAGTAGTGGAGACTTTACTAGAGGCTTTTCTAAGGAGTTTTGGAAGCAACACGGAATGACACGATTCACTGCATTTTATGATTTGCCCACACTCGTGCACGTCTTCGAGCACTTAATGGTTATTTTCCCCACTTAAAATAAAATTACACAAGTTTAGTAAAATAACAAAATGAAGCAACATGTCTCTTCCATCCACGTTCCCGCCAAAAGTCATGTCCGATCTCTTTTGTCTTTTTGGAAATAACTAAAGTGTCATTTGGTTGTCAAATATTTTTAGGTCTGTTCAGAAATTGGTACGATCTTTTTGTACAAATTAAAATTTTCTTTTGAAAAATGAAACCATTTTATCAGTATTTTCTTAAGACGTTGTCACGTTCAACTATCGTCAGTAAACCGACTTTACACTTTACAGACAACCGGTTTTTTTTCCGGGATGTAGCACAAACATGCTAACATGAATCCAGAGTAGGTACACTTTCATAAACACTTTCATAAATCCATTCTGCCTTTCCGCAATAGTATTGAATTTAAATTCAATAACAAATCCATAATCATAAACTATGCCAGTTGTAATCAAATCATAAATTAAAATTAATACGTAACTGCATATTCAGCTAAATTTACAACGAGCAACAAATCGTAAACTTATAATCAAATTAATTGGAAACATCGAGTAGTGAGCAATCGAATAAAGTGGCGAATGAATAGATTGCTAATGATTGCATATGGAGCAAGTACCCCAATATTGCCGCAAGTACCACAAAAATGGAATTATTTTTATTTTAAATTCAAATACGACTCAGTGTAAATAAGTATAGATGAGGGCGTTGATGATAAGTGCTGTTATCAGCGTATTTTCATATTTCCTAGATAAGTACCTACTAACCTTTCACTATGTTTTAATTTTCAGGTTTGTTTATAAACGTAAAATCATTGTGGGACCATGAGCGCAGGATCATAAGCTTCTCTGCGTGTGATGTAAAAATTCTTATACTTGTAGCGTTGTAGCAGAAACGAGTAATAAATATGTCTAGGGTCTAGGGCCCGTAACATGACCTCTAAACACAAAGTTGGTTACGTTTTGTTTCCGACGCTGCGCGACCGCGAATCGTATCGCGGCGCAATAAGGTGGTCGCGCAACGTCGGAAACAAAATGTATCTAACCATCATTGATAGGTATACGAGTAAGTAGTCATGATACGGGCCCAGGTCGGGAAGGTGGATTTTTTCCTATTACTTATACTTTACGAAATGAGTGCCAAAATAAAAATGTTGAAATTGGATTTTTACAATGATTCATTTGCATTTTACCCCTTGCAAATGAATAATGTTGTTCTTTAATGTAACTGTTTGATTCCTGACAGCCATGAATAAATTAGTGAAATAGTTTTTATTTGTGACTACGTTGAATTGAAATGGTTTTATCGTCCACGGTCCACCCCAGACTCGCGGTGACAACCGCGACTCATTGGGATTAGGGTTACATCATTGAAGTAATAGGTACCTACATAAGCTACATACTTAGGTGTAACGTAAATGTATGTATGTATGTATCTAACTATAATTATGTACAGTTGTACCCACAACTCAGAAGAACAGTACTGCCTACACACAATTTTTATATTAATGAACTGGCCTTAATTTACTAAGATAAGTAATTTTAAAAATAAACTTTTCCCGCTAGTCGCCCCTCCTTACTTCAGCTTGTATGAGCAGCAATAAATATCATAATAGGTATATGGAGCTATTTGCTCGTCTCCTTCCTTGGTTTCCTAAACTGGCATTGAGATTATTGAAAATGAAAATATATGAAAAACATAATAATTTTATGAAGATCCATTCTTATTTATACCTAATTTAATTACTACCGCCATCTGTCGTCAATCGCAAATAAAATTAAGCTATTTGCCGCCAACTATAATGTTACCTTTGAAAATAATTGCCCCTAATCTTTCGAACACTATTCAGTAAAATAAAATTGGAATAGTATGTACTTGATAAAAAAAAAATATAATATACAAAATGATCCTGCATTAACTTTTGATATAAACGTATAAAGTAGCTACTCTTTGGATCGCAGTTAATGTGATCCAGTGACTGGCAGCCCAGGTTGTGCAGCTATGACTGCTTTTGATGTTATTCGGAAAATTGTCGGTACCTATGGTGTGTTTAGCTGCTGACTGTATTGGTCAGCGGACGATTTACCTACTCGTTTAGTAAGATAATAGACCACTGATGATTTGGAGTCTGCTCATTACATACAGTGGCCGCCTCAGCTGACCCCGTCTATATGGGACAGACTTGGTACAAAAACGGGTACTTACTGTTATGACGCTGTTAGTGTTTTTCGGAACGCGCCCATTGAAAGTGGTTTTGTTTGTTTATTTTTTTGACATTGACAGTTCATGGGTGCGAAGGGTGCGACCGACCGAGCGTTGGTGAGCGCGGAAATACGGATAATTTTATTGATTTTTGTTTTACAAACATTTTTTTGTGAAAAAACAGAGGGTAATAAACAAATTTAAAATAATTGTGTGTTAACCAAAAATATTTCTACAATGTCCAAGATCGACTACGCTATGTTTGTGAGGATAGTCGCTGTTGTTTTTTCCGTAAGTAAATCATGTTTTTGTTTGGAAAACTGTACCTAAACACGCACCTTATTCTTTACAATTATGCTAAAAACTTCTGTAAACAATGATTCTAAGCAATAAAAGTGAGTAATTAACTGTGTATCATGCAAGGTATCCTCTAAGTCAAATGCTGTAACTTCCCGGTGCGAAAACATTGCCGCATCGCATTTCATTCACTCCTATTACAATGCTTAACATATGTAACTTACTCGGTATTTATTTTGTTTATCACACAAAAGTCTCATAAATTATTGAACGTACGTTAGAGTTCCTTTATTTACCCGCTGGTTAAATTATCAGCTGTTTATGACTTGTGTACATGCTACTGTAATGATGCTGATAAACTAAATAAATTGTCTTCTATTCTGATACAATTTTCTAATCTAAAATAATTGACAGCTCTAAAATGGTTGCCATCCTTTTCTAACATACAGAAAGAGACACCAATAATTTTGGTCTTTGTGTTAGATGGATTAGTTTAAATTGCCCCGACTGGCTCAACACCAACATTTATGTTTGCTTGCCCTTGGAAATGAAGATCGGAAAGTGTTGTAGGAATTACTAATTAAATTATGCAAATGAAGTAGGGCTAATTAAATAGACAAATAGTTATTTTGACGTAGAGTTGTAGACTAAGAAATATATATATAGGTATGCAGGTTTTCTTCCACTACAGTATGTAAGTAAAAGACAATCTTTTAACTAGGTAGATGTTACTACTACATATTCACCTGAACATCCAATTTTATTCGAAATGCCTTAAAAATACAAGTAATTATTAAAAAGGAGTTCTGGATTTCCAGGTGTCTGCAGTGACAGCATTCACATTTGCAATGCTGCGCTTGCTGAGCCCTCACCTCTTCTACTTGGAAGAATTAATCGGCACTGAAATAAGTATATGCTTGCTTTCTTCAATACTAATTAAAATCCACTACTCATAACAGTTATTTTAATAAAAACTACATAGTACCTTTCTTGTTATCTATTCAGTCGGCTCTCCCACAAGTTCCTTTGGACGAGACAAGGAGAAATTGTAACTTGGCTGTCTGTCCTAAAAGAGGACGAATAATAAATATTTATCTCACTTTATAGACGGGCACTGACATCCCAGGCATCTCTAGAATATCTATCATATGGCATCTTCAAATTAATTTTAGCTGGCTTTGTTTTCCCGCCCAAGAAATGAAGGCTGAGTCTCAGGCTAGAGCTTGTCTCTTGTCAAGGAAGCTTATAGGAGACCCTACGTCCCTTGAATATGCTTTAAAACTATTTTAATATGATGACCACATTGTTAAAGTTTGTTAATCTTAATGTCTGACCCCCAGTTCTTCACTACTTCGTATGTGGCCTCATCATCATTGCCAGCACCATCGGCTTCTTGAACTCTGGCGTGGTGATGTTCCGTTCCACATCTGCTAACACTGGCCACAACATCACCGTCTGGTTACTGCTGGATTCCCTGTTCGAAACGGCGAGGGTTCTGCAGCTGTTCATGAGTGAAGTGCTGGTGCACAGTAATGGACCGGCGCAGAAATATGACTTGATACTTGGAGGCGCACAGTATTGTGAGTTATTTAGGTTTTTATAATGCCAATCATCTTATTCCGAATATAACCAAGTGAACACTATGTGTCTCGCTCTAGCTGTTTCGTAAAAAGATTGCTCTCTCTCTTGTTTGGTAGTATCTGCTTGTGTTTATTCAGATTGATCTTTACTTGGTATAACATTGAGATACACTCAGAAGTGGGATCAAAATACTTTGACACTTCCACTTCTGCATGTAAAAAATCTCTTACTCGTCTTAGTCTTCTTTATTGAATGCTTATTTGGCCTGCTATATTTCTTCTCCCTTTCTCCTATATTAAATTTTATGGCAATGTGCATAATAAAAGCAGAAGTACTAAGGTATCGAGCTTTTGTAACCCCCCTCGGTATCATAACAAGCTTGGTCATGTTATTGTAAAGCTAGCTCAAATCCAAATTCAGTTAAATGTCAGTATGTGACCTTTCGAAAACTTCCATAAAAGACAGGATAGGGTAGTACCTAATGGTAGTATCCATAATTTTGTAGTTCAATAATGACTGCGGTTGCGTGTGCCAAGCCTTCCCGCACCGCGCCTATCTTGTTTTGATACTTCAGAAATGTATTCAAGAATCTTATTAGTTTTAAATTACAAAAAATCTTCATGTTTCTTCGTAGCATTCTTCTAATTTTCACAATATTTGTTCACAGTAATAGACTCGCTGCTGTACTGTCAAGTGATCCTCAAGAAGCAATGAGTGAGGCTACTTCCTTCGGCGTTTGTCTTCTCTCCATTATAGTGTAGGTTCCATCCTTAGGTCCTTCGCATATTGCAACACTGTCAGGTGACTAGTATCCAAAGCTCGGTTCACATGATATGCACTTCAGTTTTTACTTGTACCAGTGTTCAGATGACTCGACACTTTTACCAAATAAGATATTACCTAAACCACTGTACCTAGTGCTCGCGCGAGTTATTCGTTGTGTGTGCCACCGCCTTAACATGAGTCTCGAGACTGATTTAATCACATACATTTGTATCTCACTGGTGTGCGAGTTTGTAAGTGAAATACGCCAAAAAACAGTCTCGAAATTCTGATAGGATACTGGTTACTTGATAGTAAAGCGTGTAAAGGGCCTTAGGATGTTTCGCTGTTTTCAGGACGTTTTTATCACTACAGACGCAAAGAATCGATGCATTTATCAAATTATCAAAGACTAGTTTGTACTTATGTTTGATTGTAAAGATCCGAGTCTATTCTGAAACATCTATGTATGTAATGCACATTGCATCACAGTTACGAAAATATGTATTATTTTTCAGATTCAATTTTATGGCCATCGCACATGACATACTTTTAGTTCCACAAAGATTTCAAGAGTAAAGTCTAGAACAGCACGTCGCGGTGCACCTAACTTGGCATCTTGAAATCTGTCGTGTGTGTTGACCATTATGTATGTAACATACAGTTATGATGTAATATTACCATAGGATACCTAGTAATGCTCCAATGGTGCTACTATTGTTACTGACAGTAATCAACGTAAATATTTTTGGGGGCAGCAGCCTATCAGCGACCCATAAAATTTAATCATTATATCATCCACAGCCATCTCTCTACCATTGCTGGGTTATAGCCTATACCATATAGGCCTATCTTCTCTCTCTCTTATTATGCCATCTGCCTCAGTCACATTCCAATCACATTCAGTTTAAACCCGCGTCCAATTTGGACGCTATTGTAAACTCATCTCGCGACCGGAAACCCTAAACTACTCTTGTGAAACTCTTTGCCTACAGCCCAAACAATTTGTATCCGCTCACATCTTAATTCCATATCATCATATAAATATCCATTGCCATAGCTATATTTATATAAAACAGTAAGACCTACTGTGATCCGTAGATCTTGGGTAGGCCAAATAAAAATATCAGGGTTTTGAGAATGGTCCGAAATAAGGATAGCACCTAAATGTATCTAAGTAGGAGTTACGAGTAAATCTAACTTTATGGCCGATGTGAAGTTAGGCGCGAGGCGTTGCGCAGTAGCAATTATTATTGGAAGTTACAGCGCAAGTCAAACCGCACTTCACACCCGTCGTTAAGTTTGAATCGTATTATAACTATGTTGTTTTTGTAAGTAGTTACTCGTAATATATTGAGATTATTGACGGTTTAGAACCTTTCCATTATTAAGATATTTGAGATATAATTATGTTGGATAGTTTAGTGGTAATTGTAATATATTAAGGCAGTTATTTACAAAATAGGATAGTACGGATAAAGTTGATAAGTCAAACATTTATTGTCTAAAAAATCATGAGAATAGCAACAATACAAAATTAACAGATCAATTATTAGGCCTACATACCTATCAAGATGGTTTGAATTTAATCGTAACTCTTAAGTATACTAATTAATACTTCTCATTCCATAGTTATTTCGCCAGTTCTGTCCTTAGTCTAATAAAGCTGTATATTTCTGGTACTAATAGTAAGTATTTATTATGTAAGTTGAGAAACTGAAGTATTTCAAGTACCTTATTTTAATTTAGGAGTTAAGAATACTCATTAATGTAACCTTATGGTTGGAGAAAACATTGTCACCATATAAAGGTATTGCAATGCAAGATGAGAAAAATAAAAAATCTTGATTTCAACGTGTACCTATAGAGTTCATTCTCGCGTTGCATAGCCTTGCCAAGTCTTGCCTTGGTTAAGAGCCTTTATTTTATTACGCTTGGGTTACGTGTAGATATTGCCCGCCGAATAGTTTACTATAACTATTTTGGTTTGTAGGTATAGGTACCATTGTTTACGTGCAATTTTATAAGCGAGCAGCTGTGTTAAAATAATTATTCAAAATTACTAGTCAACAGGATATTCCTACATACTCTACATAGTAATTATTAGTTTTATTTGGAATAGTTCCTGAAATCCAGGCCTAACGACATTTTAGAGTAATTAATTAGTCATAAGCTATTTTACTTTTGTTTTATTATTTTTACTCTGTTGATTACGAAGGTGTAAAGGTGAAATAAAAATATAGTATTTTATAATTAATTATCTTTTATTGAGTGAGTCGTCTGTCCAAAAATATAATGCGTTCGCAGCTATCAACACTTCAACACGCTACAGAATACAAAGTGCACTTCTTTCTTACTACAAAACACTATCATACAGAAGCGTGAGACGGCACACATGCCAGTTCATTGAATACTGTGTAAGGAAGTCAACAACGACAGTCGAACAAATCTGTGCCTCCTGTCCAAAATGATACAACTCCGAAGTAGTGTTCTTCGAGTTGTATCATTTTGCACAGAAGGCACAAAATGCAACATTACAAAAATTAACAACTTCAGACCTATGGGTAATTAGTTTTTGTGTAGGCCAAATAGATTAGGATTAAATCATTAAAAGAGAACTAGAAGTTTGGAAAGGCACTAATTTGTGAAATCTACAATTTGATGAATTAAGGCTAAGACACTGTTTCTTGTTACATAAAAGCAAACACTGCATCGTTAACATCAATTCGATCATTCCTCAGACAGGAAACAATAAGAATGTTCGCAAGTGTGCCATTTCATTGCACGCAATCTGAAGCCACTCCGTAACCACTATCATTCATAACACGCCTTAACGCCTCTACACGCGGCATGATCTGGCACCCTGATAAGCAACAGAGACAGCTAGACGCGAACATCATAGGAGTAAAAGAGACAATCTTAACTTAAACCTTTTTAGTAGATATATTTCTTTTACTCCCATAAAATCTTGTTTAGCTATTGTCGTTTGATGGCAGATCATGTCATCTGTAGTCTTAACTATGTACCATTTTAAGCTTTCATCAACTTTCATAACAAACTTGAAATGCAAAAGTTAACAAAATTAATTATAAGAGGTATTTAGTACATAAAATAGATATACACAAATGAACCATGTACCTAATGATGGTGTCACATATATGCCGATTAGTACATAAATTGTGTAGGCAACGTGAAACACCTTTGGAGCCGTCTAAAATGTATACCTACAACAATCAGCATATTTAACTATAATTCAAGTTATTTACAATTTCGTGATAAAATCATAGAGTAAGGGCGTATTAGATGGATGCAAAGCGGCGATTCGCGTCTCAAGCTATCATAATAAGAATTAAAAGTTACCCTGTACATCTTAAATGATCCAATAGAGGCCTTTGGCGTTACAAATCATAGAGAATACATAATATTTTCAGAAAAATATGCGGACTGAAGCGGATTTAAAATTCGTTTTCGCAATGAAAAACCAATTTCAAAAAATATAGGTAAGTTATGACATAAAAATATATATTTGCCACTTACTTGTGGAAAGCGATTTATAAAATACAGAGAGAATAAAGAATTGGTCTAGTTTTATAATGGATATTAATATTAATAATAAAGACTGAAAGAAATCTTATACTTTGTACATATATCAATTCTCTATATTCTCCATACATCTATTGCATCATACGAAAATACTATGGTTTTTTTAAATATTTAATGGCACTTCTAATTGTTTGTATTATTTTCAAACTCATTATTTCGTAATCAAAAATACTCTATTCATATTTATGGCAAAAATCTTGATAACAAAGACTACTTTATAAACTCTGCTAAATGTTTATTACAAAACTCAGGCACTCAACTGGTTGAGATGGCGGAGGTCAATAAAAGCATGAATACATGAATCGTTTACCGCAGAACTTCTATTTGCTTAATATAATTTTAGCACCGCTTGGCGTTGCTATTGAGTTAAAATCACACCAAACGACAGCTTCTAAAAGCGAACTAATTATTTTACAATAGATAGTCAAAATTCTGTGTTTCCTTGCCGCGAAACCAGTTTTGTGACGTCAGAAAAATCAACTGTACTTCCTCAATTATAAGGTTTACATTGCCATCTCAATCACTATCGGGCCTTAGTTTTCAGAAGTGGGATCAAATATTGGGTCAATTTCCAATCCCACATAATGATCTCCAAACTATAATTGTACTTATTGCTCATAAATCTTAATCAGAAGATTAATTATGATAATGTTCATAAATTTTAATGATTTTTTAAATTCATGTATCTCACAACCTACTAAAATGTTGAAACAATGTCCAATTCAGTAAATACTTTATAATCTACCTAAATATAAATCGTATTTTACAGTTTAGCGAGATAATACATTGAGATCTATTACAATAAGGAACTTAAACATGTTAATGACATTTCAAACGCAATACATCAAAACAAACTAAAATCACGAGTTACATATCTACAAATACCTACATAATGATATTGTCATGAATTTAATACAATATATTACACAACAGCACACAATGGAAGTAAAAAACTATAACGGTGCTATTCAAAAACATTCAATAACCATGTTCTAGCTAAAAAGTGCTGCCTCTTCTCAGTAAGAAATTGACAAATCACTTTTCAGCATAGATTATCTTATTGAGCGTTTATGAATATGTATATTGATAAATGTATTATAAGTAGAATGTATTAAAACTATTTGTTTCTATTGTGACCGTTACCGGAATTTTCTTTCTCACCTTTTATCAACCGATTTACAAGATACACTTTTGTGTATACTTCAATTATTGTGGTACCGCGGACGGAAAAACATACAGACGGTATATTATCATTACTTTTCGTTTATTTCAAACCAGGGAGAAAGAAAGTTCCCTAAATTATTTAATCTCTAGACAGTGTAATAACTTGAATGAAAAATCTGATGAAAAATATTGAAGGCCGAAACGACACAAAACAGCATTTTGATTTTCTGAAATACTCCTGTTTCTAAGGACTTTATTTACATTATGACATTTCATTTAAGTCCACTTGAGTCTGTATACTATTTATACAGGTAACTAAGACAATATGACAAGGTAATCTTAGCTTTCCTCGCAAGTGCACTGAGCTTGCTTTTGTCAGATTAACCGTGGAAACATGATTGTCCTACCTGTAACACTTTCTTAATATGCTAGTCTGTGCCAAGGGCGTCGCCAAGGGGGGGCAGGGGGGGGCAGTTGCCCCCCCCTAGAGATCAAATGTAGCTAGCCGCAAAGCGACCAAAGTGCGAGCAATTCACTTCCTTACCTACTAATAAATTCCGCATCGCATGACAAAACGTTAATAAATTCACAAGGTTTAATGTAAATTGTAGAAAATATTGAAATATTCAGAATAACATTAAGATTTAGACATCCGTTTTAAAAATCGCCGCCATTTTCATCACGATCATCTCAGATCATTTGCCAAAACGCAAGACCATTAAACAGTGTAATAATATGTAGATCCAGATCCAAAATATCACCCTCATAGGATCACTGGAAGATCCACTGGAATTTGACGAAAACATGAAATACGCCATCTTGGATTTTTGTTTCTGAATCTCGATTGTCGTTATGAACCTCTATAATATTTCTTCAAGTACATTCCATCCATCTACAGCGGTTCCATAGCTGTGAGCATTTCCTTTTTTTTTTATTTGTATGACTGTCAAACTTTTTTGTATGGCGATGGCGACTATATTTTTTTATCATTTCCCCAAAAATTTGATCTACATTTCAAAAGTCGGGTGTACCCCTCTATATCCTTCTACCGTTTCCGAGATATGAGAGGTAAAATTTTTCGTCAGCCATCATCATCATTTATCCGATTTGAGCCACAAAGAGTCATTTTTCAAAGTGTTTCTTGAGATTGTCGGATTTAGCGATGTTGAAAACTTGAGGAAAACTCATTTACAAACTTGTGATATGATCTACTGCTAACCGAGGCTTCGTTAAGAGAAATTGTCATCTTTTTGGCCTGGTCTGAAATGAATATCAACATATCTCAAAACCATGAGTCCTACCAACATGCATTTAAAAGCAATACTGTAGGGAATGTTATAGAGAACATACTTGTCTTGAACAGTTTCCTAGTAGCTTGAATTGTTTTTGAGAAAATCGCGAAAAACCCATTTTGGTGACCTTCTACCCGGAGTAAGATTTTTTGCACGTATCGGATCGATGGTGACTTTTTAGATTTCATTTATGATGGTGTTTCAAACAATCCTACCAATTTTCAGCTGGGTGGAAATTACTGTACCCTCCAATGTCTAAATTGTCCCGACTCTATTGTGCTGTCGAGGGCTTGTGAAGTTTTATACATTGATATTAGAACCGTGTTCTTATTACAATCGTCATCGAGGCAAAGACTTCCAAAGTGTAACGCTTTATGCTCTCGGCGTTTATTTTTTTTATCCTCCATAATATTGCCCCATTGCCCCCCCCTTAGTCATAAGCTGGCGACGCCCTTGGTCTGTGCTATAGACGTTTGAGAGTGATGAATAACAGGACACTAGTTGCTTCATTGCACAGGTCTTAAAGCTTTTGTTCAACCCTCTACAAACATAACTACTTATTCAACAGAGATATGTTGACGCCTTACGTACAAGTTAATCCTATTTCTACTAAATAACAAACTAAATAGATATTAACAAGCCTAACCCTACATTACATAGCAGGCGAAGTCGAAGGTGCCTTCAAGTCTAACATTATGGAAAAGCGACTGTAGGAGCCTAAATATTAATACAAAAAAATATTCTCTTGTTCGTTTCATTTTGGGAGATTTTTTTTACAAAATAAGTAGATACAAAATACATTAAAATATAGATGACCAAAATGGCTTATTTGATTTTTATCCAAAAAATAGTTTAAATTCATTGTGCTCGATTAGCCAATACCATTCATTTTTTAATGTGGCAACAACTTTGGCCAAGTTTGTAAGTAGAATGTCCAAAAAGTTTAGGCCGAATATTTAGACAATTTTTCCGATTCAAAATTTTTAGGAACATTGGAACTACTGATTAAAAGTACCTACTAATAGGCTATTTGACTGATTTTGAAACACTGTTTTAAATTATTCGTTGGCATATGATTAATACACCACATGTATATTTCTGCGAAATTTGCAGTATTTTTCGTAAAATACTGTGTTAAAATTTAAATTACAATATTCGCGCTAAAAACGCTGTTTCGGTAATGGCGGACGACATGTGATTTGCGTGACGTCACAGGCAAGTAAACAAACTTTATTCTTTGACAAACGTCAAACTTGTACCAAAGTGTACATTATAAAATCACACAAAGTGTCTTAGCATTAAACAATGTTTACCTGCGTGTGACGTCACGCGAGGCGTAGCCAATCACAGAGCGTTCTTGTGGCTGGAGAATTTAAAAAAATAATTTGAATTTATTTTGTTTATTTTGAAAAATCTATAAATATTTTTGGATAAATCAGAGATAAATATGTTTTTTTTATGTTATTACCTAATAGAATGACCACATTTCGTAGCATATTTTTAATAGTGTCAAATAGCCTATTGGACCGGTGTACTTTAACATACTTAATCAACGTTGAAATTATAGTCCGCAGTCCTGAACATTCAATAGTTCTCCAAAATTTATTTATTGCTACAAACGACGACGTTATAATCTCCAGAAACGATTTCAATAAAATCCAGCTTTCTACACTTGTCACTCCTAAGTCTCACCGAAATGACGTTGAACTGTAACAGCCCATTGCGGCGGTGAAGTGCATTGAAATGTAAACTGCATCTTGTAAAACATACAACCCAATTTTATGACATGTGGATATAAGATAGCGGTACCGGCATTCTCGCTCCAAATTGTGCTGTGTGTCAAACTTTATAGGGCTCACATTTCTATGCGCATGCCGCAACGGGTCGTATAGCACCGCTCTATTGCTACAGCGCTCAATCTCGATAGCACCACTACTCTCTGGTCTAAGTTATTCTAGGCTGCACCCTGTCACATTACCGTCATACTTGTCTTTACGTCGCACCAAAAGCACCGAACTTACACACATGATGTTGGACAATGCAACACTATCGTCTGCAGGAGATGTCAGTAGGGGAAGCCAGCTTGTTTTCTAGCACCACAACACATAATATCTAGCGGGATGTCGTAACACTCCTAATTTAAAACACATGTGAGCCTGTAACCATTAGGCAGGTGGCACGAATCGCAGCTAAAACGCAATTAGTTTTTTCACCACTAGCACTAAACTTCACAATGCACACTCGAAACGTAAGCCAGCAGTTGAACTTCACATTGCACCAGCGTGATGTCAGCCCGTCGATACGACGGGCAGGGTAACTAAGGCGCCGCTAGAAGTTCTGGTGTCGCTTGCGCAGCCCGGCAGCCATTGGTTACGGCATGGGTAGAACCCTAGCCAGCTGTACATAACGTCCACAACGCTACAGGCAGTAGCCCCGGCGACACCACACTGCTGCAAACGCTGCACCCGCATGCCGTAAGGCAGCTCCTTGCCAGCGGGCCGCTAGAACTTCTGTTGTCGCTTGCATATGGCTTCCAGTGGTTAAGACGCGAGTAGAGCTCCACAAGGCACCAGCTCCCACTGCCGCACCCCCGCAGCCAGCCACTAGGGCGCGGCTGAAACTCGGCCGCCGCTTGCGCTTGAGCTGCATGGTGTCGAGTGCGTGCTGACGCTTGCGCTTGCCACTGGTCAAGTTGCAGGTAGAAGTCCACAATGCATCAGACAGCGGCCCCGCCGACACGTCACTGCCCCGCCCGCAGGCCGGCCGTGCAGGAGGGCGCGGCTAGAAGTTCTGCTGTCGCTTCCGCTTGAGCTGCATGGCGTCGAGGATGTGCTGGCGCTTGCGCACGTAGCGCGCGCGGAGCACCTCGATCTCGGCCTCCATCTCCGCGTCCAGCCGCGCCATGCGCGCCTCCAGCTCCGCCGCCGGGAGGAACGCCAGCTGGAAACAGGGGAACCTTACAACCGCGCTCGTTCTAATCGAATCTTTTATTTGTGACATAACTTAACATTAATTAAATACGATCTAATCACGAAAGCTATTGGCCATAGAATGATAAAAATAATGCAATTGTTTTCAATGGATAAGAAAGTGCTTTATAAAAGCAAGAATAATAAGACGTAATAAATAATTATCAAAAAATATAAGTCTTTTGACTAAGTATAAGAATTATAATATGTACTATAGCTTCTTTGGTAACATAATAATATATTAGTCGCGGTATTAGTCAATTTTTTTTCGATACAAAAGCAACATTCAACGGATTCAAGACTTATTGTATAAAATTCCATCATTTGCAATACATTTCTGGAAACAACAACAATCACAAATGAAACGCAACTAAACTAATATGTACGACCCTGCCTTTTTACAAAATGAGATGAGTATTTTTGGGTGCTACAAGTTTGATGTTTGAGGCTACGCAGCACCCAAACATGGACCGATTTCAATACAGTTTCTTACTGAATTGTTTGATGATGAAAGTTTTTTCCGACTTGATAAGCATGAAACGTTTTGTGGGTAGGTTTTTTTAAATAACAATAAATTATACTAGTATTACGGGACCTATACAGATGAGGCGCCACAAAAATCTTTGCCCAGTAACAGATGGGAAATATTTGACGATAAAACCACAACAACAGTCCGTTAGGGTTGTCATGATAAAACCACAACAACAGTCCGTTAGGGTTGCCATGATAAAACCACAACAACAGTCCGTTAGGGTTGCCACTTGCCACGCTGTTAGTGTTACGGAAACTCACTGGGGCCGGGTCGACTTACGCGTGTGGTTTAGCGCTAGTAGAGTGACGACGTGTAGTTGACTTACGAATTCGAAGTTCCCTTCCTCCACCAGCGCGCGCTGCAGCCCGCCGCCGCCGCCGCCCGCGCCCTCCATGCTGGGAAGAAAAGTGGCATAAATCGTGAATAGAAGAATTGGGACGTCCGGGAGCAGTGGAAAAAAACAGACCCTAAATAATAATAATAATAATAGCGTTTTTCGCTTGGTGGTGCATTCATTTTTGAAATGTCAATTTTCGTTTCCATGTACGAGAAAAAAATAACTGCATTTTTAGAGCTATCAAATTGAGAGGAGTTTAGAAAATATATATTTTCTAACGTCCCATGGTACAACAGAACTGACCTCACTGTATTTATTAATTTAATCTTTTTTTATAAAGGGCATTTAATGTCATGCAAAATTAAGCTTTATTGTTCAACCAGAAGAGATTAATTACGGTATAGTTGTTACCTGAGTATATCTTCATCGTCGTTGTTAGGTAGGGTTCCGTTGGGCGCCGACACGCTGCTGAGATGGTTGACCTCCTTCTTGTCGAAGTGCTCGAGGAACAGCGGTCGATACTTCGGCTTGTTGGTGTCCATTGGGTCTGTGTCGTGGCCTGCGATACAAATTACAGTTTTATGTTTGTGTCGGAAGGGGTTAAAATTTGGCTTGTCACGATTGTTGTAAATATTTAATTGCAGAAGAAAAATATAGGGTTGGGACTGCAAAAAGATAAAAGTGAGATAAGTAGGTAGGTACGTTGCACTGACCTCCGTACTTGCGATTGTACCGTCTGGAGCCGCCTACATTTTCGAATAAATATCATGCTGTTATTCGGCACTGACTGCGTAGCAAATTTTTTTGACAAATGCTTGTGAAACTAATTTGCCCTCGGCCGCCGGAGAGAACCAGTGAGCGAGACGAGACGATGCGAGACGGTGCAGTTACTGGCTTGGTTGTATATAAGCAGCCGCATCCGGCCGCCTTTTGGCGTGCTATAAGACGGCTGGCTGCGACAAAAACAGGATGATGGCGAGACAGGCGGCACGCGATCTGCTGCCGCCTTCAGCGTGGTATAGTATAGTAGAGGTCGGCTAGTTACGTTTCATGGTGGCGAGGTCGGGCGGCTCGTTGATGACCATGGTCCCGAGGTCGGGCGGGTCGGCGGGCTCGCGCGCCGGGACCAGCGTGCCGTCCGCCGCCGCCTTCATCGTGGCCTCGTCGTAGTCGCCCGCCGCCGGACCCGCGCCCTGCGGGGTACTCGCATCATTACTATACGAGTCGCGGGCTGGGAGGAGGGGTTACTTCATTCAAACCCGAGTAGCTGGCCGGTGAGACATAAGCAACCTGCTCGTCCGCCGTTCGACCAATCAAATGACCGATCAATTTACGACCGACCGATTATTGTAGTGGTAGGGCTCTTTTGCAGAGCCCGCCTGGGGAAGTACCACACCTTTGCCAGATATTCAACCGCCAAGCAGTAATGTGCAAACATTACTGTGTTCCGGTTGGAAGGGCATTGTTTCCAGTGAAATTACAGGGCAAATGGGAGATTAAACAACTTATATCTCAGGGTGACGAGCGCAGTGCTGTGCCGCGCAGGGTCTTGAATTCTGCGAGTTCAAAATTCTGGGTGGCGCAGACCTGTTATGGGCAAACGTGACGTTTAACATCAGGCGAGCGATTTGCTCGTCTCGTCACTCAATTACATGAAAAAAAAAACAAAACAAAAAAAAAATGTAGAGTAAATAGACTAGATGGCGCGGCGCTGCCATTTGGCTAATTATGTTCCATCCATGCTTTTATATCATCTACCTGAATTACCTTTTGACGAAAAGATAATTCTGATACATTATTTTCTTACAGCTGTTAATTTTTTCAATTAAAAAAAAACAAACTTCTTTACTTTATTTTGTAGCTCACCAAATACAGCGACATCTTTTGCACATCTTTAGAAATAAATCAAAGAATGCGTCGCGCAAAGACTTACGCGCCTTCGATTGGACTCTTATTTGATTATTGTTCTGAGTTTGGGTGTTTGTTGTTCTTGTCTTTCTTTATGTGTGTTGGTTCCATGGCGTGCCCAACACAAGATATCCTTGTGTGGAGCTGAGTGTGAAACACTTATTGGACAAAGAAGCTTCTAATATTACATACCCGTACAGCTTGGAAGGTTTTCGCGTTGTTAGTTGCGTGTGCGTTCCTGAATGCCTGCGTCTCGCGGATCTCGCGAGCTTCCGCAATCATCGTGCTCAGAATCGTTGGGTTTTTAGCGTTGCCTGAAAGAAGCATTGTATCAAAGTTTTGTATGAAAATTAAATTATAGACTTAATAAAATTATTGATACTTTTTAAAAGCTTTTATTTAACTTGTAATGTATGTGTGTATAATGTACGTATCTGTGTACTGTTTATTCGGGTAGAATCTTGCAACTTAATTTTGAACCTCTTCCCGATGTTTTTAAATTTGGTAGACGTGTGTAACTCCGATGGCGATGCAACAAAAGCATGTAAGTAATGTAATAAATAAAATACTAATCGTAATCACCTATAAACTCGTGCTGTAGTAGAAACTCTGCCGTGGCTCGCTCCTCAGGGTTCTTGACTAGGCACACGCTTACAAAGTCGATGAATTCAGCTGACCACTGGTCTGGCTCTCTGGAAATATTGGAAATAGATTTTGATGTTTAATAAAGGCATTTTAGGATATTTTATTTTATAATCGACTGATCAGGCAACTCGCTATATCAAGGCACTAATTAACCAACAGTTACGGTTTAAAGAGTTTTATTTTTACTAAATGTATGTGATGTTCTGTTGATCGTAGCATCAAAATTGACTGTTCCGCCGAAACACATCGTTTATAACACCAGTATTGTACCTCTATCATAGTATTGCAGATGTCCATAGACTGTATTCTGTATCAGGCGCACTATCAATGTTTTTTTTATTCAAAGATAGGCTTGCATTTAACCGCCATCTTCCCTGACGGGAAGCAAATATGCGGCCTACGATGGAGCATGCGCGCCTAGAAGATACCGATTCATTCTCGACTTGAAGACACCCATATTATAACCATCGGGGAACACCCATTCAGGCAGAACATTCCACACTCGTGCGGTTCGCAAAATAAATGTGGAGTCAAAGCGTTTCGTTCGGGTTTTAAGTAAATAAATTACCTAAAAGAAGGCGGAGGTTTCGTAGGTATCATGAATATGGCTCTCATGGGGTGTATGTCTCCATACGGCGGCTTCCCCTCGGCCATCTCTAGAGCCGTGATCCCGAGCGACCAGATGTCAGCCACACAGTCGTAGCCAATCTCTTGTATCACCTCGGGCGCCATCCAGAACGGGGTGCCGATCACTGTGTTCCGTTTCGCCATTGTGTCCTGGAATATTTAAAGGTAAATTTAGGAAAGAGGCTAGCCTGTCCATATTTTAAAGAATACTACAATGGGTGTGCCAGAAAAACGCTAGAATCCAATTTTATCATCTACATTCTTTAACCACCGTATGAACATACATAGTTTCTTCCTGTCTGATTGACAAATTCATTGTAGAGGACACTAAGGAAGTAATTACTAGAGACCATAAAGGCACACACCGAAATTGCCAGCACGGTAGTATAAACTAGGAAAAGAAAGGGAAGAAGGCGCCCTCCTTATTTAAAACGATGTACAAAAAAATAAGGCGGCTAGCTTCAATGTATAAAAATCTTTAGGTTGCCAAAAAACGACACAAACTCACAGTCAACTGTCCCGCGACGCCGAAATCGGCCAGCTTAGCGTGGCCCTCCGTGTTGAGCAGAATGTTCCCCGCTTTGATGTCCCGGTGGATCTTCCTTCGCCGGTGGAGGTATTCCAGTCCTTTGAGCGTGTCGCACAGAATGGTCGCGATTTCGTCTTCTGATAGCGTTTTTTTGCGGAGCCGCATGATGTCTGATACGGAACCGGCGCCGCAATATTCCATTACAATCTGAATAAAATTAGGTATTGTATTTATTTAAATCATGGTTCAACATATACCTCTACGATATTTTTTATCCCGGAAGGATTATTGGTTCCTAGAGGGAGAAACTCGTTGCAATACTAAAAAGTAAACATAACATTTACGTAGACGCTCCTCTTCGATTTGGGCTTGCAATCCGCTTAATCGTGTGTAAAAATTCTTGTCACTTGTTTATCACAGTGTACTTATCTACTTATCAAGGCACAAACATCATTGTGCAAATAAATCGTCTTGCATTTACGAATGCGATATATTGCGATGTCCTCAATGTGTTTATTTGGCTCGGGAGTCAGGAAGGCAGGCCATGGGAACTGGGAACTGATGTCTTTTACTGCAGCTACACTGCTCTGTATTTCTTCTGGTTGTTAAAATGTAAAATTAAATGCGTCGACCTCAAAGCGAAGCGAGTTCAGAGCTTTGCATACTTCAGCGTTGAAAGCATCATCGTTTAACATCACCATTCTGACGAGAGCGATATTATTTCGTCCGCTCTCACTTTTATGAATTTTCTAATGAGAGAAACAGTGACCGAGGTTTCGCAAACGCGAGAATAATGCCCCAGACATGGCGCAGTCAAACGCTAGTCTATTGTAAATCAAACAGTTGAATGACTTCAGGGATAAACAAAAACTTTACATTGCATAACTTTTTATTACAATTGGCTAAATTCCAAAATTCTTGGAACTGTTTCAAGAATTTTGCAGTTTTAGCTATGACATAGTATTCTGTGGCTATGATGAGTATTTTGTGGAATGATAATAATCTCCAGTGCGTCATTCTTCTTCCGCTTTCCTCAAATTGACTTTATAAGAAAGAAACCGCTAGATTGACGCCGTGCGAACTCCAAGCTGACAACTGGCAAGAGACAGCGCGAGATCGAGACCAGTGGCGTTCTCTCCGGTCGCTACGCCAGAGGAGCAAGCAATTATAAAAAGTAAGCATAACTCACCCAAAGGTCTGTGTTTTTGAAATAGCTTCCATAATACTTGACTACGTAGGGGCTGTCGCACTGCTGCATGATGGATATTTCCTTGATGATCTCCTGCAGGTCCGTGTCGACCGGCACTTGTTTTATTGCTAACACTTGTCCGGACTCTTTGTGTAACGCCTGGAAAATACGAGAAAGTTATTTGAGAAGAATAAGTGAATGATTGGGGAAAAACAAATGAACATGTGAATTATTAAGGAAGAAGTAAATTGTAAGGGAAGAATAATGACAGATTTAAAGATGGCTTTCCTGCCGTTTTTATCTGCCAAGGATGTGACTAGCACAGGACCCCAAAAAGGTGGCGCGTCGAAGAGGTGATCTATACTCAGGAGTGGATGAAAAACGATTGATAAATAATAGATTGATAGATACTCGTATCAAGATGGATTAGTCCTACATAGTTGAATTTTATGGGTTAGTTCCGTACCTTGTAAACGCTGCCATAGGATCCTTCGCCTAGTTTGCATATTATATCGAATACTTCTTCTGGTTGCCGCGTTAAGCTCTCCTCTGACAGCTTCTTTAGCTCGCTGGAACAAACATAGTAAGTAATACGTTAGTACTTTCACTTATAATAAATCAATGTAATGTTTCACTGCTGGACCTAGCTTAGGCTTGTCTGAACGCTATACAGAATTATCTTTTCATCAACTTGCAACAAGTGGATGGAAGGTCGTTGCTCCACCTGGCGTTAGAGCGCTGTGCTCAACGTTCGTAGACAGGTCAAGGATGAGCATAAGTTGAATCGGCATAGTGGTTTAGTGGGTACAGTGAGCTGGCTGTATCGGGTTTGTATCTATAGGAGTACTAAAAAGGTTGAACACCCGCAGTACTTTATTCTCGTGGGTTACCCCATCTTGGGGTGGACATTGGACAAATTCTTGAGTAGCGACTGCATACTAACTACGTACGTACCTTTGCTTACATGAATTATTCTGCGATAATCGCGTGGCGTAAAAAAAATACACAAGTGATAATGAGAATTTGATGCTAATCGTATTAAAGAATTTTAGTGCAGATAGCATTACGACAATTTATCTGCATGTGTTTGGACAAAACCAATCCCTAATAAAATTATCAATGTTATCGGCGCTTAATTTAGATATGCACAAGTAAGTCGGATATTTACGACATTATCTGAGCGGAACCATAACAAATCGTAAAAGCATTATTTTCGGCAGACGCTTTACTTTGAACCAAATAAAAACGTACTGTAAAAGTTTTATTTTTCCCCCAGTTTCTTGAACTTTAAAACTACTGTTTGAACTGTAGCATTAGCGTAGCATTAGTTCAACGATGTTTACAAAACTGGCATTGATTTACGAGTCATTTACATACGTTATTTGTGTGAAAATAAAATGCTAATACCATTTAGTCGCAAAAAAACTCTCATACCAAAAAAGGCCTTTCTTATAAACCCCGCTTAAGATTAATCAATGCTTAAAATTATCAGTCTTGTTTTTACACGTGAAATTTCTTCATACCAGCGAGAGGCATAGCATAGCGTGTCATAGCATTTAGGCAGGCAGTGTTTAAAAGTAAGACAACATTTCTAAGGTCTGCAAAAGAATTGGGTCTTTTAAAGTAATGTTTTCAAAATCGAGGGATGGGGTATCATTCCTTGGAATCGTGCACTCAGTGGTGTTCTAGCAATCAACTCATAATAAACATAGCAAGCAATACCTAAACAGTAAGAACTTTCCCCCCAGTTTAATGTCCGTATTTATCAGTAACTTTTATGTTTTACACACATTTAACTGCGATAGGAAGGGAACTCTATGATATAACGATCGCAGCGGTATGGTGGTAATGACCCTTTATCGTGAATGGTCACTGCCCTCGACAATCGCCCTAATTTTTACGACTTCCACAAAAGTTAGATGTAATAAGATTAGTGGGTTTCTGTATTCCTTTAAGCTTTGAGGATGTTCTCATAGTTTTCAAAGAAACTAAGCTATTCCGGTTTAGAAGAAACCATTTGATGGTATATACCATTTCTAGTTTTATTGTTACTTCTGAGGTGAAAGAAAATGGACATAAAATCTAGATAGGTCTAATGAAGGGAAAGTATAATTAGCTAGTTAGATTTGGCTTCCACTAAGTTAACGATCTTTTAAGTGTTCCGTTTTGTGTAAACTGGAAGCCAGACTTTAAACTGTGGACGGCTAAATTAGCGTCATACGCACGATTAAATCTTCTGAATGGTTTAAATAAGGTAATCTATTTTTCAGTTAATTTTTACGTTTATTGATCGATGGTCTATACATATAACTATGTATAAATTAGAAATATTTACTGACCTTAAATAACACTGAATCTTACAATAATTCTTGTTGCATGTTGCTATTGTGTTATAAATGATGCCATGTCATGTTGGATACATACATTGCGTAGGTATGCATTTCTTTGTATACATAAGTTGCCTATTAAAATGCTACCCTCGTGTAACAGTAAACACATTTCCCCACCATTAGCTGTAGCGCCACAAAAAGCCACCGAGCCACCGTGAACGTCGGTAATTAAATACGAAAACTGTCAGGAATGTCTCTCCGGACTAATAATACCTCGCGAACGGTGGTTATGATTTACCGAGGATATTTATGTAAGAGTTAACCTTATGTCTCGTAATTGAAACGCTCGTGGCTGGCAGATGTGTTCAGAAGTAACACAATGACGCTTGGAGTAGCAGTTTTAATGAAATGAAACCTATGAGTCAACGAAGGATAAATAAATGATAAAAAATAGATAGAAGGAAAAGGGAAAAGAAAAAAGAACGAGGCAGATGAAGGAGAATACACATAGAGCAGACAGAGCAAGGCAATAGGCTATAAATGACACTGATGCACGCCGCGCCGGTAGGAACACTTAAAATCTGGGAATTATTCCACCAGCAACAGCCACATCAAGCGAGCGATTTGCTCGTCTCATCACTAAATGACATAAAAAAAGAAGCCACGCTGAAATGATAATGATGACGATGATGCTAATTATGGGCCGGAAGAGATCTTAGAATGACTGACGACATTAGAGTCGGCCCAGATTGAGAGACAGCACATTACTACTAAACTGCTGACAGATAAGCATATTGTGCTTCAAAAAATGAGTAAATTAATTTTAACGAAAAAATATTTATATTTCGTCTAATATCTCAGAAATTGAATGCCGTTCGACTTGTGAAAACATACTGCTGAAAGACGGAACTTCTATCAAAATAGGTGTGTACATAAATGAAAACTGCCAGTAATTGGCTCACAGCAGTGCTTTCCAAAAGACTGAATAAGTCCTAAATATCGCAAAGATTTGAACTTTGTGTTAGTAGGATAAGGCTGAAAATCGATCACTTGCTCTATACTCCTACACCTGTGAGAATCCAGATTTCCGAGTCATGCGTGAAACAGCACAAGTTATGATGAAGAGTCTAAACATATTTGTTGGCAAACGGTAGGAATGTGCTTTCATATTACGGAGCAAATTTCGATGAATTGGCACATATATTTCGAAGATATATTCATATCGTTAATGGCTTCGTACATCAACGAAAGCATGAATAAAACATTCAATCATTCAGATTCATGAACTTGATAACAGAAACCATAAACTAAAGATAAAACTCGATTTTTCCCCCTTTTAATTATGCCTCTACAACTGTCAAAATTTTGTCAGCTAACCACCATCCTTAATGCTAAATCTATTTAATGTTTTGCTATATCTAATAACACTAGTTTATAAGTCACTTTTCTGTATACTAACAAATTATGGACTCTTTGTTGTCGGAAAGAAGTATTTTAATTTGTATTTGAATTAAACCTTTGCCTTAGGTTTTAGCGGCGTAGTTTGAAATCAGAGACCTCATTAAAAATTGGCATTCAATGCCGTAAAGTTCACAAAATTGCAAAAGCACCCAAGAAACCCGGACCATACCGCCCGTAGCGATTCATAATGTTTATCAACTCATAATATTTCGTCGTTCGTTCCTCTCGGGCGGCTGGTAAATATTATGATGCTGATGCTACACCCAACTACGGCGTTCGACTTTAAGTATTTATTTTTAGGAAAACATACGCTCTTCGGTTTGTTTGCTGGAAGCCATAGATTACTTTTGTGAAAGGATTGAATGGGTTTACGCTTGCAAAGCTTCTGCGTCTTTGAAAATGATATCACTGAAAAGCTTGGCACTTAATATTTTTAACAGAATGCGTTTTGATAAATTATTGTATGTACATAATCCTGCTCTAATAATAAGTGGTCACACTCTACCAGATCATGTGAGTGGATCTGATTCTACAATCAATGTTTACACAAGTGTTTAAATTCAAACAGTGCTCGAAGATTGATTGATCAGGGATCGGACGTTGTTAAATAACGTCGGTTGTAATGTAATTGATTCAACATATAGAGGTATTATACTGATGGCTAAAGTCTAAAGCGAAAGCGATTATGGAGTAGACTTTCGACCCGCTGGTATTGAAAAGACGAGAAGAAAGCTGTGGATGTGAGTGAGTGGCAAATGGCAAAGGAGCGTAAAATATGGCGCGCTGAAGAGGAGACCTACACTCAGCCGTGGATGAAGCTTAATAATGATAACGATGATACTAACGGCTAGTATTAGTAATATTGATGCAGTTTGACGATGAAAACAAAAAAGCATACAAAGGAAAAGTTCTCCGCGACATTACAATGTTGTCATCCTTCGGCATTAGTAATTATATGTTATTAATTTTACTGAGGCAAAATAAACGTTAGGCACTGGAACCTTCCATTAAAATGATAATGTGAATGATTCTCCTACATTATAATTTAAATGAATATACATTGATACAAAGACTGGTATTTAATTCACGGATCGGAACACTTATAATTTACAAACCGGTCATTTAGAAATATACAAAGAAAATCTGAATGTGATTCATTGCTATAGTATTTTCCCTTACCGAGCTAAATTTAACGCGGTCTCGACAATGCAACGAATTTGTGCAAAATAAGCTTCTATTTACGTACAAACACTGAGCAGACGTCTCAAGTGTGCAGCTGTAACGCACTCAAATGCCAATTTATATCTAAACTTGGAATCCTTAGCATTACAAACTAAAATGTATAGAGACAAGTTTAAATCCGTTTAAGTTTAATTTGGACAGATTATCGAACGATGAGGCTTATCATAATGCAGATTGTATACTAGTGTTCCTAAAACGTACCCTTGCGGGCGCTCGTTGGCAGTCATTCTGTCTGCTCGGCGTTTCTTGCAGGTGTTGCAGTTTAGAGTGGGCGCACCCCCTTCCCACACTCCGCCCTTCCAAAACACCAAGCGACCCTCACTATCCATGGGGGATCCGCATTGCTACCGCATCAAAAGCTTTTCTTAAATCCACTCCAATCTGCAGTTTCATCAATTCCACGAAAACTGTATTCATAGAAACTTGACAGACTAATCACTTTTCAGTGTAAAAACACCGATACAAAAGCCCGGCTAAAAGTTTATCGTGTAAACTAATGTAAACAGTCAACACGGGGAACGGGGTTACGATTCATGTGGTGTACGCCGCACACAAAACAGTTTATCTTTCGGTTGATAGCTGTATGAATTCACGTCACATGTGTCCGAAAGTCGCCAGTTTATGGGAAGCTTGTCATCGGCAAGTTCGGAGCCAACTCATATACTCATACTCTCATAGCGCACACACTTCCAACAGTTTATGTAACAAGTCCACTGAGCTCATCCAAAAACGATCAACAAAAGTTCAGTCCCGAAATAAACGCAACGTATCCTTTTCGGAGTGTGACAGCGGAGATGGCGACACGTCCGTCCACTGTGACGCTTTACACGACACTGCCTTTGATGTGAGAGCTGAGAGCTCAAGTTCAGCTTGCATCGAGTGGTCAAGCAGGATTTCATGTTGTAATCTGGCTTTTGCAGGAATTTGTGCAACTAAACTACAGTTACTTTGAAGAAATAGCGAATAAACTTAGTCACAAGTGTTTTTAAGGTCATATCAAAGCTGATGCTTTGAACGGATAATCGTCGGCTTCTAGAGCTTAAAAACCAGTTTCAGTATTTATTTAATCCTTTTGCGTATGCATGAGTCAACCGTCAGGCCAGCTTTAACATTCATCGTAACATGGATGTAAATATTTTACCTTTCGCATAGTTCGTGAAAGAATTCATAAATCATTATGGTACATTAAGTTTTTTAACGTGTGGAGTGCGTACATGCGCGTGCGGTGCGGCGGAACCGAGTCAGCCGGGTGGGCGGCTCTAGATAAATAAAACCGCGTGTTGGTCTGTCTATAAATATGACTTGAATCTTATAGACACTTTGACCTTTTCATTAGTTCGTTGTTAATACTCATTAGTGGTTGTTAAGGCCACTGGAGTTTATTTTAAAAATAAGGTTTGCTCTTTAATGTTTTGATATGCATTGTTTTAAATGTTAGGCCTAAATTAATCATTCATTGAAGTAATTGCCTACGGAGAATCTGTAAAAGTGCAATTATTATAAATGGGTTTTGCTATTGGCGAGGCATTTATCAGGTACACAGTTACACACATATATAAACCACAAAGTAGGAAGATCCCGAGCAGGAAAACTAAACATGAATCGCTGTTAAATAATAGTTAACTAGCAGTAGATTATTGTATTGAAAAACGATGCGTCCTATATTAAAAGGAGGATGTTGGCTATAAATATAGTAACGATACATAGGTACAATAATGCCAGTTTTAGTTTCAATGTATCCTTCGAGATGTCGTGCATACCGTACTCGTTTGACACACATGAGTTTCCGTTTATTTCTACGACCTCGATCCCTCGTACAATGAACCTGAAGACATACTGTCTGCCGATATCGACGCATCGCCGCAATTATCTATAAAACTGACTAGCTATTTCCATTCCCTTTATTAAATGCCTCATACCGGTCTCGTACACATACGAATATCATTCTGTTCATGCGATAGCTTCCTTTACCATTTATGGAAAGGCCGGGCCGGGATGATCACAAGCAGCTTTTCGATTAACGTGCGTCATTATCGTTGACTAAGCTTCCTCCAATTAAACGAAAGGTGAAAGACAGCAACAGTTCACCGGTGAACGAGACAGGTCAACGAAGATCGACGACCCAGAAACTGAACAAATAAAGCCGTTCATAATCCCGCTTTCCGAACCCCCACGCGACTCGCTATTTGCGCCGTGTACCAGTTTTGCGGACGAAAAGTAAACTCTGTCTTGTTACGAGCATTCTTATTTGAATTAAGGTCTATTATAGATCCTGCAAATATCGTCTTACTTGGGGTGTATTTTTTATTTTCCCCGCCAGCGTCTAAGCATATCCAGGCTTTTAAATATCCGGTCACAGCTTTGGGTCGCTAGCAAAATCGGCTATGACGAGTTCACATTGATGGTATATCGCATTAAAAGGCTCTGCCTTTTATCCTGTCACTTTCCTCATATCCCTTTTCAAACAGAGCTATTCTAATCTTACATTCTAATGCTCTGCCTGTAACATCCTTTTCGGAAACTGTTTTCTCTCATGTCTTTAACATTACGTCTTTCCACTGTTTGGTTCTGCTATTGGGCTTAGTAACATTCGAAATCACTATCCAATAGATAACATCGCATCACAGCTATGCGGTTCGCCTGATAAGCAATTACGAGACATCTGCATGTTGAGTCATGGTCTATTTTTGAAATCAATCATATTAAAACTTGAATCACTTTAGTATTGCAAGCCTTACTTTTTGTTTTTGTATTGTCCTGTTTATTTGTTTAGAAACATACAATAGGAAGCCCATTCAATTTCTTCGAAGGATTGGTCGTCGTTCATGAATAGGTAGGTAATGGTATGACCTAATTGAAGAGCCCGATGGCAGACCGTCTGCCACTAACAACATAAGTGGGCTAGATGGAACTCCTACCCATTTATGGCACTTAGTATTCAACGAAATTGGTACCTACTTTGGTTACTTACTTTGGTTTTTCTCAGTGATTATTTATTTATTATTTCTCACAAATTGTTGTTTTGTTTTTGGTTTTTATTTATTTGTTATGTATTTTATTCTTCCTATTAGTATTATTATATATTTATATATTATTTTTATATGTTTTTGTATATTTTCGCAAGTATAGGTAGTTTTAGTACCTATTTGAATATATTTCTAAGTATTTATTATTATTATTTTTTATGTAGGTTTATATGACACAGTTTTTCTTCATTATTGCACACCCCGTTTTTATATATTTTTTTATCTATCCTCTCCATCCTAAGGTTGCCTGGAAGCTGGAAGAGATCGCTCTTAGCGATAAGGCCGCCAGTTGTGTGTTATAATCCTTCTGTTTGTAATTTATGGTGTGAACAATAAAGAGTTTATCTATCTATCTATCTATCTACTTTGTTTTAAGCATAATTCTATAGAGGTACTGTTTGTTCTCAAACTATGCCAGCCAAGCTAACTAAAATAGATAAAAAACTGACTCTACTAGGCGAACTAAACTAAAGTTAATTTGCCTGGCGGTAGACGATCGGCTCAACGGATACGAACAAAGTTAAAACTTTTTAAAGTGCCCTTGCTAAAATTATTTTTTATCATGTTAAGCCAAGTCATCACCAAATTGATTCTTAAGCCTCGAAGTTTAGGGGTAGGGGTCAGGTGTGGCGGAGTGTTTTTAGTGCCGTATCGACTTTACTTTTAAATAACACGTAAAGATTACTTTGATTAGATATATCTGTATGACACGGCGTTAGGGCCAGGCCACACGGTGCGGCACCGCACCGCACCGCATCACTCCGCACCCCTCCCCGCTTCGTCTGCCTCGCGCCGTTGTCCGGTGCGCCTGCGTGCGCCGGAGCGGTGCCGGACGTACCGTGTGGCATACCATACATTTTTATATGTAGGAAAACGTTGCGGCACCGCTCAGGCGCCGCGCCGGAGCCGCACCGCACCGTGTGGCCCGGCCCTTACTCACGTATTTGTAATCTAAAAGTTACCAAATCAAAAATAATAATAACAAGCGTAAATAGTCTAATAATATTTATCTATCCGTAGTTTGAAAAAGTTAATTTCAAGGAGTAGTCATTTCAAATATAGTTGTACTTCTAAGAATGCACACATCTATCCTACTACTATTATAAAGGCGAAAGTTTGTAAGTATGGATGTATGTATGGATGTTTGTTACTCTTTCACGCAAAAACGGCTGAACGGATTTACAAGAAATTTGGAATGAAGGTAGTTCATGGTCTGGATTAACACATAGGCTACTTTATATCCCGGAAACGCGGGTGAAACCGCGGGGCGCAGCTAGTATATATATATAAAAGAAAGTCGTGTTATGTTACACTACTTATAACTCAAGAACGGCTTTACCGATATGGCTGAAAATTGGTGAGGAGGTAGCTTAGAGCCAGGAAACGCACATAGGATACTATTTATTCCTGTTATACTATTTATTTCTGTTAATTAAATTCGATAGCATTCAAGTGTGAATTGACATAAAACATCAGTCACTATAAAACGAGGT
Source organism: Alcis repandata (assembly GCA_949125135.1). Classification (NCBI taxonomy): domain Eukaryota; kingdom Metazoa; phylum Arthropoda; class Insecta; order Lepidoptera; family Geometridae; genus Alcis; species Alcis repandata. The sequence continues at coordinate 2,608,522 of OX421223.1, forward strand.
ATAACAAAAAAGAATCAGACTTGGAATAACAAAACGACTTATTATACTCTTTGCGCAAATGACAGCTATGTAATGGACGTATGGATGACAATTTAACAGCTAAACAGATTTTGACGAAATTTGGTATGAAGGTAGCTTAAGCCCTAGGTAATATGTAGATTACTTTTTACCCCAGAAAATTGAACGGCTTTCCGCTATTCTTGCAGGACAGCGGGTGAAACCGCGGGGCGCAGCTAGTACTTTATAGAAGTCTAGCAAACCCATGAGCAAACTCTCCAAAGCACGATTTTCCCACGAAATAACTGTCCAATCTAGATTGAACCAAAAATGACGGCGTTCGTGGAAGATCAGTTGCGTCACAATTCACAATGATCGAGCGATGGGCACCGGCATGCCTGAATGCCTGACTCACCAAGCAAGCCCTTGTAGGTATCCAATAATAAGCCTGCATAAAATATGCAGCGGCTATCATACGTAATGGGGAACTGTGGAGACCTATCCAGGCGCGGCTACAGGATCGTCCAAGGAGGGGCGATTGTCGATCTTTTTTAATGAACTTGCCAAATTGTTTCTAAACAAAAAAGAATAAAAGTACTCTTCAAGCCAATACAATACGACGAGCCGAAACACGAGGATATGAATTTCTTTGGCCACCTTCCCGGCTCCGTATCATCCACAAAAGGGTATATACTTATTTATGAAAATGAATCAGGGTCAGGGCGGGGAGGGGGGTCATATCTGCGCTTGCCTAGTTCTATGGTATGCAGTGCAGCCGTGGTGAACGGGCAGATTATATTGCACTGGATTTCGATATCTGGTAACAACCTAGTTCCACGGACGTAGGTATTTCAATTCTTCGTAGAAATATTTATAGACTTGGGTTTTCCTGTGGCTTAACGCGTGTAATCAAGTCATAGATTTAAAGTCAATTGACTTCCATTTCTGTTTTTTTCCGTTCTATTTTGGTTTTGATGTCTTTCTGTTATTAAATATTTGTGTATTAAAGTCAATTGACTTCCATTTCTGTCTTTTTCCGTTCTATTTTAGTTTTGATGTCTTTCTTTTATTAAATATTTGTGTGTTAAACCCTAAGGCTAAGCGTATACTGAGACGCAGGCGACGCAGTACAGCACAGAACAGAACAGATTTTGCAGGGCAGAGCAGGCGAGACAGATAGGGCGCAGAGCAGGACAGACACATGTCTGCGTCGGACGTGCCTACACCGCAGCGCAGCGTACGAAGTTTTCACCACATTCTTGCATTGCAATATCTGCTCTGCCCTGCACTGCGTGGACTTGCGTCTCAGCATAAAATATGATACATACCTACCTATATTGCTGTAAAAATATTGAATGCACGACTTATCAACATTTTGCTCAAATGTTCTAGATTATTCGTTATGACCAAATGGGTCAAGTATATGTCAAATAAATTAGATCCGGATTTTCGGCATAAAACCTTGACTTTGAAATACTGTTGCTAAAATCAGCTCCTAATCAGTTGAAATCCGCTTAAATCGTATAAATTATACTTATTTTTAGGAATTTTAGTATGCATATTGTGTAATACCAATAGAATTTCGATAATTAATAATCTACGATAATATAAAAGGTAGCGTAAATAATATAGGTGCGCCACCCCGTCATCTTAGTGGTGATGAAAAACGATAATGGTGATAATAATCATTATTAATGACAAGTAGTCCTCATTCCAATTAATTCATTCATCAATTAATTTCTAGACTGACTCTAGGGCCGGCCACTCATCCTGTACAGACTTACTCATCTGTATTATGATCGGTCGGTGTACAAATCGAGAACAATGGCTCCGATAAGCGTGTTTCCGGGCGCGGGCAGCGGAATTTCGAGGCTGTGTTCTGCAAAAGGATTGCAGTATTTATCGCGGTATTCAAATACTGCAATCCTAAATATTATAAACTAAGTTAGGTACTTTATTTGTGTAATTTTAGTATTAGTGTTTATTACATTTGGCATAAACATTGTCAGGGGTACAGACAAAGATTGCATTATTAATTTCATTGCCATCGTTTTTTATCACCGCGAAGGAGAAACCACAGGGCACTGCTAGTTTTTTTGACGTGACAACGTACTATAATTCGATGGAGCCGGCTGCACGCACGAAAAAACATGACGCATGCAGCGTTACCTCGCTCTGAGGCGTTCCATTTAAGGCTTGAAGTGCAAGCGAGAGCGCGCAACGAGCGACAAAGAGGCACAATCGGCCTCCGCGTTCGGCAGCGTTCCACATCTGTCTTTCCATCAGTATTTTCTTATGACGTTGTCACGTTCAACTATCGTCAGTAAACCGACATTACAGACAACCGATTTTTTTATCATTATTTCGTCAGCTTACTGCAAAAAACCATTCTGCAAAATCAGTGCCAGGCAATCATTATTTTCTTCATTGATCACAAATGTGATTGAAACTAGTTGTAATATCCTACTCAATAAGACTTGAGTATTCCCGTGGTAATTATGTTTGGCCAAAATGTGTCAAAATCACGTTAGTTTTCGTAACAAAACAGTAATAGCCAAACCGTTTATCTTAGTCCTCGCCTGCGCGGTACAGAGGCGCGGGGGTATGACGGTGCGGGGGCCAAAGAGGCGCGGCGCAGCCGTCGCCCGCGCAGGCGAGGGCTAAGATAAACGGTTTGGCTATAGTGACTAGTGCAATCAAAATTATTAATGCAATCTTTGTCTGTACCCCTGACAATGTTTGTGTCAAATCTTATGATGATTGGTCAAGTAGTTAAGATGTAAAAGTGTATTAAACAAACCAACTCAATTTTTCACATTAGTTAAGGTGTGAAAGCTTGTATGTACCTTTACATGCAATATAAACCTAAATACTGACTCGATATACCTACAAACTACCAATATCTGCGAAGAGACGAAATGAATTGCTCCGTCACTTTCACACTCATTATGTAAGATACAAAAGAGTCCCTGCCTGTAGGTTTCAAGGCCTCTCATGCAAATGCTATAGACTTAGCCAGGCTATAATAATGATGATACGGTAGCTAAAGTTCATTCACCTCAAGTTCATGCACTCGAGTCAAAAGATAAACAATACAGTTACAGTACAATCGTGAGAAATTTTCACAGGCAAGCGAGTAGTTCTAGTCTAATCTAAACCATGAAATTGTAAGACAATTAAAATTCCATCAGTTTATGTAGCGAGCAAGCTGGCAAGTAAACATGTGACTAGAAAATCTAAAGTATAACAACACTACTATTTTAATAAAAAAGTTGTGAGTAGGTATTGCTCCCACTCAAAATCCCATTCTAGATTAATTATGTGAAGTCTGGTGTTACTTTGGATTTAGATTTTTGATGATTCCGGAAATATACTGCACAGTTGAAATGTAGAGGGTGATAGTGGCTTTTCTGCTCATATATTATAGCAGTTTTTTGTTAGGGTGTACAGTGCCACAAGTTTAAGTTGGCGGTGGCGATTTGAGGAACTAATAATAAAATGACGAAGGTTTGGCGTCCATGGGCTCTCGGTCTGTTATCATAATACTCCTATAGTAAATCCGTAAATCATTGAACTAAATTTAATTTTTTTCCCAATTTTCGCGTCATCTTCTGTGCAGTGGCAACGCTGACATTGAACACAGTGGCGCACAGACGCGCCAAGTTATACTTGCCGGACTGTAACTGTGTTCTTAAGGAAGGAAGGAAAAATGGGGGTATGCCACTTGCATTTTCCAGTGATATAATATGTATTGTAGGGTAGGCAGGGGCAGTACATTACAGGGAAACCTATTTTATTGTAAACTTCTTGATCCACGGAAAAGTTTCAGGATAAACAAATCAGGCGAAAGAAAAAAAATCATGACAGTTCTTATTTTGAAAAGTCATTTTAGAAGGACTTGTTTGGTTAGAAACATAATATTTATAATAATAGTAAATAGTAAAAGTAGTACAAAATAGTTTTCATAAATTATATTTTTTAATTTATTTGAATACTATTACTATGTGGAAACTGATTCCTGCCCAATGAAAATTTATGAATTTGCTTAGAACAAACCTGAAGAACAACTTTACGAATGCTGAATAGGTACTTCGTGTACAAAGTTCAACATTTGCCTAATTTCTTGTACAATTCGATGATTTCGGGGTTAGCCGTAAATTCGTTAGTCCGCAACAAGCCGGCAGGTAAATTTTAACAAACTATTTACAAATGTTAACATCTTACCTCTTTGATGACATTTCCATCGTCATTTTGGCAGAGGAATTATTTTTCTAATCCTTAATAAATATCAACAACCCATATCTCATAGGCCAAAACGCAGCACTACACTATTTCATAATATAATTAATGTAAGGTAAATTTAATTACATAAAATTGAAAAAACGAAAAATAACACACGCGACGTGCATGCACGGCTTTGCGATTTTTCTCTTTTTATTTTTTTTTTCACCGCAATCGGGACTTCGATGTTGCCAGTATTCCTATGGTTTACCCCTTGAACAAATCAAAATACCTTTAAAAGACCCCAACATAATTTTTAAAACCCCAAAATTTTAAACATGGGCCCAAGTTTGAAGGTATTTTATGACCGATCTAAACTAACTAAAAATATATCTGTCTTTATCATTGCAAGTACAAGGATGCCAATAGTTTCAGAAAATTTAGATCTGTCTTGAAAAGCCTTCAAACTTGGGCCTAGGTAAATAAAAATATTAAATAGATAGGATAGGTAAATATTAGGGCATTAAAAATTCATTTAATGAATTTTTTAATGCCCTAATAATATTTAGGGCAACAACAACAATTAGGGCATTTAAAAATTCATTTAATGAATTTTTAAATGCCCTAATTGTTGTCACTATACTTGAAGTAAGAAATCAGAAATACTGATTGGCTAGATCAGTCAATAAAATTATTTTTTTTTTCATTGGGATTGAACTAAAAAAAATTATAATTTTTTTTTTTCGTAACCTTAAAGTTTATTTGTTGGGGTGTAAGGGACCACAACTAACATCAAGTAACATCTCACGTGGCCCAAGTCAACCTCACCTGCACGCGGTACACCCTGCTAAATAACAAACGAGGCTCTGACGACCCGCCAACACGCACTGGACCAGCGCGGCGGGTTTCGGTCCAAACCCCCCAAGTATGAACAACAACAATAAGCCAAGGCCCCAAGTTCCCGGCGACCCCAACTGCTGTGCTGGTGGTGACGGAAGCCGGCCCAGCACTGGGGTCAGGGGTGCTAAGAATCCCCGGGCGAGATCGCTAACCCGTCAAACGAATACGGCTTGTGTTATAAAGGATACCGATTTGCTCAACGTTATGACCTATAATGTACAAACACTGATGGAAGATGGTCGCCTAATAGAACTTGAAAACAGTCTCAAGGACATCAATTGGGACATAATTGGGCTTTCAGAAGTAAGAAGACTAGGCGAACAAACAGAAGAACGAGACGATAACATATTTTTCCACTTCGGTGAAACCAAAGGGCTCTATGGAGTTGGATTTCTGGTAGCCAAAAAGTGGAAAAATAATATTGTTGAATTCATAGGATATTCAGAAAGAATTGCTGTCTTAAAATTTTTGTTAACACCTACTAAGACCCTTACTGTCATACAAGCGTATGCGCCAACAGGTTCGCATCCCGATGATGAAGTCGAAGACTTTTATACACTTCTAAATAAAGCCTGTGATGAAAACCGAAGTACATGGAACATCTGTATTGGTGATTTTAATGCAAAGGTCGGAAAAAGACTCGACACGGATCGCACCAACACAATCGGTCAACATGGTCTTGGAACCCGAAATGATCGTGGTGCGCGACTAATCCAATTCGCCTTTGGACAAAATTTGCATATTGCCAACACATACTTTTATAAGAAACCACAAAGACGCTGGACTTGGAAGGGACCTAACGGCATTACTAAAAATGAAATAGACTACATTACATCATCAGATATACAAATAATAAAAAATATATCATGCCTTAACAAATTTAAATTCAGTTCAGACCATCGCCCGGTTCGCGCCAAAATAAGATTCGACTTCAAAATTCACCGCACAAAACTTTTTACAAAAAATACCAAAAATCATTCTAAACTCACACTAATACAACATTCAGACCAATTCAACTTAGAACTCTTTAACTCTTTTAAAATTTTAAACATGAGAGAGATTGAAGACGTAGACAAACAATATAATACAATAGTTAGTCAAATTAAGAACAGCTGCAAGAAAATAAAGACTACTAAGAAACAAAAAGCAAAACTATCTGAAAAATCAAAACAATTAATCGAAAATAGACAACATTTTGAAATAGGCACCGAAGAATACAGAAAAATTGATAAACTTGTTAAGCGTAGCATACGATACGATATTAGGAAATTAAACTGTGATTTAGTAAAAGCGGCCATAGAACGAAACACTTCACTTATAATAGCAAAACAAGGAATTTCAAAAGGAAGACGGTGGATTAATAGTTTACAAGATGAGTCAGGAGTAAAGCACAATAGTCGAGATAAAGTTATGGAGATTTGCACAAATTTTTACCAAAAACTTTATACAGATGAAGAAAATAGCCATGAAAATGTACATTATTCTCGTCCCGATACTATACCTTTCATTACGGGTAAAGAAGTTTACGACGCCCTAAAAACGATGAAATATGGAAAAAGCCCCGGTGAAGATGGAATCACAACAGAAGAACTGAAAATAGGATCACAAACGTTAATACCTCCATTGGCAAATCTATTTAACTCCATTCTAGACACAGGACAGATTCCTCAAAATATGTGCCATTCAAATATAATTCTGCTTCACAAGAAAGGTGACGCATCCAATATTAGCAACTACCGACCAATAAGCCTAGTATCACACATTTACAAAATGTTTATCAAAGTCGTACAAAATCGTATAGCTGGAATACTCGATAAACATCAACCACCCGAACAAGCTGGATTTCGCCCACATTTTTCTACTACCGACCATCTCCATACACTCAACCAAGTAATTGAAAAACACATAGAGTACAAAAAACCACTATATTTAGCTTTTGTGGATTATGCAAAAGCCTTTGACAGCTTAAAACACACAGCCATATTTTCTGCATTACAAAAACAAAACATAGAAACCACATACATAAATCTTTTAAAAATAATTTATGACAATAGCACAGCTAATATCAAATTACACTCTTCCGGCCCTTCATTTAAAATATCAAAAGGAGTTAAGCAAGGCGACCCGCTCTCTCCTAAACTGTTCACGAGCACCCTCGAAGAGGTTTTTAAAATTCTGGCAGCACCCTGGGCAACAAAGGGCATTGATATCGGTGGCAAACGTTTAACAAATCTTAGATTTGCGGATGACATCGTACTCTTTGCCTCATCAGCGCCTGAGCTAGAGCTCATGCTCCAAGACCTGAGCAGGGCGAGCCTCGAGGTGGGACTTCTGATGAACTGGTCAAAAACGCAAACAATGACAAATAGCACGAAACGTAGGGTCGAGGTAGATGGGCAAGCCATACACTATGTCGATGAGTACACATACTTGGGCCAGATAGTATCTTTCGGCAACAGGCAAGACAAAGAAATCAGTCGTCGTATTGATAACGCCTGGAAAAGCTACTGGTCCATGAAAACGCTAATGAAGGGAGATCTCCCAATCTCCCTGAAGCGAAAACTCATCGACATGTGTATCTTGCCCATCCTAACCTACGGTGCGCAAACATGGTCACTAACCAAGATGCAGAGGTCCCGCCTTGGAGTTTGCCAAAGAGCCATGGAACGCAGTATCCTCGGAATCAAACGACAAGACCGCGTCCGTAACACCATACTGCGTTCCATGACAGGCGTCGCTGACATAGGTAAAAGATTTGCCAAGCTCAAGTGGGAGTGGGCGGGCCACACAAGCCGAATGCACCCGGAGAGATGGGCAAAGGTCTCCACAGAGTGGGTGCCCCCGGACAGTCGACCCCCAGGCCGCCCTCCGACGCGATGGCGCGACGAACTGGGGAAGTTTGAAAAGGACTGGACGGTGCTGGCCCAAGACCGGCAGTTATGGAAGAACTTGGGGGAGACCTTTGCCCAGCAGTGGGACATTACAGGTTAACTAAAAAAAAAAAAAAAAAAAAAAAAAGTTTATTTACCCGCGTTTAATTTATTTAAATAACATCTAGTTTAATCACAGTAACAAAACTATTCCACATTTACCTCTAAAAAGAGGAAAACTCCAAATCTGTTTCACCCACAGAGTACAATAAAAAATTAAATGTCAGTTTCAAACTACATTACAACGTCAGTATTTTCTTCAATACCGTTCCGTAATACGTTACCTACGCGATTAGCTATAAACCAAACAAGTCAAAACATGGCAGAAACGTTGGGTACGTTTCTGCCACAAAATATTCTTGTCAATCGGAACGTGCGTATCCTTGTTGCGTTGCTATGGCAACCTTAGATTGTTAACAAACACATACATGGCCAATCAATGGCCGGGCTAAATTCCTGTGTTGTTTACTGTCATGCTGTCAGGTTGTATTGCAGTCGTGAATAATCTGTATTGATTAAACAGTCGTGCTCAATTGCCTTGTAAATGTAAGGGTATTAGGTAAACTGTAGTGGTAGTGAATTCAAGCGAAATGTTCAAGAACACTTTTCAGTCCGGTTTCTTGTCAATACTTTACAGTATAGGTAGCAAACCTTTGCAAATCTGGGACAAAAAGGTTCGAAATGGGCACATAAAGAGGATTACGGACAACGACATCCAGAGCCTCGTGCTAGAGATCGTCGGGACCAATGTTAGCACCACGTATATCACTTGTCCCGCCGACCCCAAGAAGACCCTAGGTATCAAGCTGCCCTTCCTGGTTATGATCATCAAAAACCTCAAAAAGTACTTCACATTTGAAGTTCAGGTTAGTGAGCCACAATAACATGCGATACATCCACATATTGCAACGTTTCACATTAAAACATAACCTCCAATTGTTTGTTAATTTACAGGTATTGGATGACAAGAATGTGCGAAGACGGTTCAGGGCGAGCAACTATCAGTCTACGACTCGAGTGAAACCGTTCATCTGCACCATGCCTATGCGTCTCGACGAGGGTTGGAACCAGATCCAGTTCAACCTGGCAGATTTTACCAGAAGAGCTTACGGGACAAACTATGTAGAGACATTAAGAGTACAAATACACGCCAACTGCAGGATCCGGAGGGTCTATTTCTCTGACAGACTTTACTCGGAAGATGAGCTACCTGCTGAATTCAAATTGTTCCTTCCCATTCAAAATAAAGCCAAGGCTGCAGTATCTACATAAATTAAATGTAATAGCATTACACAAAACTATTTTGTATTCTCACCACACTAATTAGTAAATGTATTTCTAAGTATATGTTACCTTTTTTATTATTAATTATACATTTACACCCTTTAATAATTTTGATAAATATTGTTTAGAAACATTTTTCAGCAAGTAATAAAACGCACAAAATATTATAACTTTTTATTCTCAATGTAGCTATACTGTTAGTCATAAGAATTTATAACTGTAGCCCCTAGGTACTTAGCTAAGTTACTTTTTCTGTGCAATAATAAATTTTTAACAAATTTTTAGAATGGAACATAGAGTAGTACTGTAATAACGAAGGAAAATTTATAAATTGAAAAATGAAACTTGAATTTGAATAAGTAGTCCCTGTAAAAGATTAGGTATACTCCCAACGGCCACCACTAAAACTGGCCTATGGCATTGAAATTTCTCAATACATACTGCACTTGAGTAGGCCCAAGTTATCTAAATTTTCTAAAACTATTGGCGTCCTTGTCTAATGGCTTGCAATGTTAGAGACATATATTTTTAGTTACCTAGTTTAGATCTGTCTTAAAATGCCTTCAAACTTGGGCCCAGTATGAGTTCATCTATGATGTAAATATAAGATTTAATTTTCATGTTGATGAAAAATCACCCAAAAAATTGACGATTTTTTTTCGGTAGTGGCTGGCTGAATCCATGAGCTACAAAATTAATTATTGAAAATGTCACGATGTTTGTTGCTCCAAACAAATATGTACTGTTATTAGAGATATGTAGCTATTCCAACAAAACATATTTTTGAAAGATCCTAGGGCAGCTAAACCTATTTTTTGAAAAGCGAAATTACGCCATCTAGCGGGAAGTAGCAAGACCATATTTTTAATCTGTCAAACACTCGAAAAAAAAGTAATATGTCATCCGGGTTGTCTCAGCTGTTTGTCAGCCACTGACAGTGACACTCAGAATTTGAGAAAAAAAAATTGACATCAAGAAAAATGGCGTACGCGGCTTCATACAAAAATTTGCTGTTTTTAAACATTATACTATTTATAACAGCAAAATGCGCTGCAAATGACATATTAGGATGCGGCGGATTCGTTAAAAGCCATGTTAAATTGGATTTTTCCGAAATTGAGATTGGACTGTGAGTTAACCTATAAGCTTATTTGATTAGTAATTTTCCTTGTAAACTTGTGGCTGACCTATTTTTCAGGATGATTTGATATATTTTCTAATATTTACTATTTGTATTTTAGGTATACCAAGGAAGGAAGTCTGAAAGAAAAGACAGAATGCGCTCCTACGAATGGTTACTATTTCCTTCCTCTATACGAGAAAGGAGAGTATGTATTAAAGGTTCACCCACCTGCTGGGCTCAGTTTCGAACCCTCAGAAGTGGCTCTATCTGTAGACGGAGTGTCTGACAAGTGTTCCACCGGGCAGGACATTAACTTTGCATTCAACGGATTTGGTATCAACGGGAGAGTGATCACACAGGGCCAAAAGCAAGGACCAAGCGGTATAGCAGTACAACTCGTGAATGAGGAGGGTGAGACCAGGAACACAGTCACTACGGTTGGCGGAGACTTTCATTTCTCTGCTGTTATTCCTGGAAAGTACACTGTTAAGGCGTCTCATCCAAGGTCAGTGTTCAGTTTATCATTGTCAACCTAAAATAACCTCATGAGCCTCTCTTTTTCCTTTTTATACTTATTTTTGATTGTTAGGTTTTGAAAATTTGTCATAGACTCACCATAATTATGACATCTTTTGAATAAGACTCAGAAATAATTCTTAAAAAATAATACATCTAATTTTCTTGCCCTCCAAATGTTCCTGTAAAGATAATGTTGACCAGTTGCTCTTTATTGATATAGTAAAAACGTAAATAAACACACTAGTTGAGATTTGTATGAAATTCATACAATTAAAAAAACATTCAGATGGAAATTGGAGCCGTCCCAAGCAGAGGTTCAAATGAAAGAAGGAAAAATGGCACTTGGAGTAGTTCTGACTGTAAAAGGCTATGATGTGAAAGGATCTGTATCATCATTTGGGAGCCCTATTGAAGGCGTGTATGTGCTGTTGTACTCTAAAGAGGTAAGTTCCAAACTAAAACACTATTAAAATTGATTGAAGTGAATATTTCTTTATATTTACTTCCTTAGTTGGAGACATCAGAAAACTGATTATATAAAGTCAAAGAATACAGATTGATGTTGCATGTACAAAATATGTATCATCAACACACAAAGGACTTTTCTAAATTCGGCACTGTACTAATACTTATATTGAATATTGTAAAAGTTGGCAAAGTGCGAAAGTCTGCACTCGGCACCAGAATCAAAATTTACAACACTACTGTATAAGATCAAGAAATTGTAAATGTAAAACCTGGTTTATCCCACTTCTGAGTAGAATTATCTATGCACTGTTGATTCAGTCAGCAATATGAATGAAGTAGCTAGTTGCCTGTAAACTGAATAAGGTCCACGGACCTTATTCAGTTTATCTCCAGTCACAAAACAGTAGACAAGAACATTATTTTTACAAAACAAAAAACAAAAACCGACTTCAAAAGACCGACTATTGAGTTATTCATCTATTTGTCGCGCACATAGTTAATGCAAATTTAAGACTTATATGGTTTTCTCATGGATACCATAATCAGAACTGGACTAAATTGAAATGGGACCAAATGGGAAGCGTCAGCTTTCTAATAAAAAAAGAATCATCAAAATCGATTCACCCAGTCAAAACTTATGAGGTAACAAACATAAAAAAAAAACATACAGACGAATTGCTAACCTCCTCCTTTTTTGAAGTCGGTTAAAAACTAAATCAAGTTCCGCTCAAAACAAATCTGAAGATAACTTTACTTTCAGGATAATCAGAAATACCGCGTAGAAGGCTGCAACACAGCCCTTCTGCAGAGCGTCCCAGACTCTCCCATCTGCCACGTCACCACTGACTCCCAAGGAGAATTTACATTTGGACTTGTGCCAGCAGGAGAGTACCGTTTTGTTGCGTTGTCCACCACTCCTGGGCAGGTGGAAGTCAGTTACAACGTCAAACCTGATGGGGTGCCATTCACAGTCAGGCATGACAGCTTGTATATCAAGAATGCTTTTGAGGTAAGAATGATGTTGAAAATAAAAGTCATAACTAAACAGATACTAAAAGAGAGAGATCTTATTCTCGGTCTTGGTTCTCGGTCTCGAACCCTGTCTTACCTTAAAAAATCATTAAAATCAAAGTGACTGAAAATATCTCATGTGCCAGAATAGGGCCTCTGGTTCTAACTAGGGGCTGACTCTATAACTGTTAATGTTACCAGTCATAGTGGGTTCATGATGTAAAAAATTGAGATCAGTAAGAATAAAAATATTCTTCCATGAGAAAATAATAGCAACATTGAAATTGATGTATTTTGACATTTATTACCAGGTCACAGGGTTCACAGTGGTGGGCTCAGTAGTATCCGCACCAGGCAAAGGTCTGCCTGGAGTGCGGGTGCTCTTAGATGGGACTCCAATTGGAACTTCCGATGCAGCGGGCAAGTTCACTCTAGCTGGCCTGCATCCGGGAGTCTACACTGTCAGCTTCCAACATGGTATAATTGAGTTAGCGCTTTAAACCTAGTTCTGTTCAATGTAACTTTTACATTAGTTAAGACAGGGTATCATTTAATTGAGACACTTTTATTTTAATCATTGATGATACAACTACTTTTAATGAACACTAATATAAAGAAGTAAGATTTTAAAGCAACCTGTTTCAGTTTTATAAGTCGATTAAAGTTTTACAACAACTGAAATTCGTTGCGAGGCATTGCGCCGTTTCAATTATTAAGTGTGCGCGTGGGTGAAGCTTACAGCGCACGTCAACCGCACTTGCGATGCACTTCACTCAGCCGTTATCAGGATTATAAAAAATCTTTTATTTTTTTTTTTTTTTATTGATTAATAGGCTTGCATTTGACCGTCATCTTGCCTGATGGAAAGCAACGATACGGTCTACGATGGAGCATGCTTGCCTAGAAGAAACCGATTCACTCGCGACTTGAAGACACCTAGATTAAATCAACTTTTTAAAATCTTATTGTTTCCACAGAACGTTGCGAACTAGAAAACATAGTAGTATCAGTGGACAGCAGCGGGCCCCGCGCCGCGGTGGTGGGGCGCGTGTCGCGGTGGCGCGTGTGTGGCGAGGTGGCGCCGCCCGCCGCCCGGCGCGTGGCGCTGCGCCCCGACCGCGGCTCCGGGAACACTGCGCTGGTTAACATACAGGATACCGGTGAGAATTGTAAAACTAACTATTGTAAAACAAACCTTATATGGTAGTTATAGCTGTAAGGCTTATCATTAAACAAGATTTTAAGTAAAGAGTCAAAAAAAGCTGTACTAAAAGAGCTAAAAGCATCAGCTGTTCCATAGAACATTGACACTCAACAGATTGTATCGAACTGCTGATTTATTTTTGCTATTTCAGAGTTGATCCCATTGATCGATCAAATGTAATAAGGTAATTACATTAAAAAAAATCTAAAAGTGATACCAACATCAGTGAAGCAAAGAAGGCAGAATAGACCTTGAATGGATATCTAATTTTTAACCGACTTGAAAAAAGGTTGTTACCTCATAACTTTTGACTGGGTGAATCGATTTTGATGATTCTTTTTTTATTAGAAAGCTGACGCTTCCCATTTGGTCCCATTTCAATTTAGTCCAGTTCTGATAATGGTATCCATGAGAAAACCATATAAGTCTTAAATTTGCATTAAGTGCGTGCGCGACAAATAGATGAATAACTCAATAGTCGGTCTTTTGAAGTCGGTTTTTGTTTTTTGTTTTGTAAAAATAATGTTCTTGTTACTGTTCTGTTTTGGTTGAATGTTATACTCAGCCCCGGATCTAGGGGGGGGGCGAGCCGGGGTCCATGCCCCGGGCGTCAAGCTTAGGGGGGCGCCAAATTCACACTTTACAGACGAATAGACAACTCATCATTTACTAAACTTTGACCACGGAATAAATAATAGTACAAGTACAGTCATGACCATATCAACTCGATCGATACCCAGAGCGCGGAGTAAGACGTGCTGTACGAACATTTATTATTCGCGAGGCGCGTAGGGCATAGTCAAAATACGCGCCCGCTCGCCCGCAGGAATCGCAGATCGCGGCAGCACGCGTCTGGTTACCGTGCGTGCGAAAGGGATGATATTCGAAAACTCCCTCGTTGATCTCTCTCCACGACAGTGTTTTTGACGTGACAACGTTAAAAAACACGGTTTTGTTTGATTATTTTGAACAAGTGCGGCCCGCCACTATTTCAAATTGTCACTATGCGGCCCGCGTCTGCCAAAAGGTTGCCGACCACTGATATAGATGATAAAGGTAAAAATAAATATCAGTGGGGGCGGGGCGGCATTTTTCAGTTTTTGCCCCGCCTAAAAAAATTTGTAGATCCGGGGCTGGTTATACTGTGCCGAATTTGTTCAATAACTGCTTCAAAATGTTTTCAGGTAAATGGTGCACATACCTGCCACCCGGAGTGTACACCGCTAAGGTCGAAGTTTCCGAAAAAGAACAAAGGGAAGGGTTACAGTAAGTTCAGTAAAAAAAAAATTAATATAAAAAAAAATACATTTTTTATGAAGTAATCAAATTGCTCAGAAATATATCTTGGTGCTTAATTATTTTTGTGAGTCTAAATGTTTTTCGACGACTTTGATGAAATAACCTATCGATCTCAGATCAAATATTCACTATTTCAATTGCAGATTCTACCCACTATCACAGAAAGTGTCAGTTGGCCACGGGCCAGTAGACGGCGTTCAGTTCTCGCAGCTGAAGGGGCGTCTATCAGGAAGTGTGGAGTGTAAAGCGGGGGCGTGCAAGAGCGTGACTGTCACGCTTCGTCCCCTGTCCCCCGATGGAGAGTATGTGGGCACGCCGTCGGAGACCGTCGTTGTTGGTAAGCTAATACTTCCGAATCTTCAATTCTCGTCAATAATTTTAGCTTGTACAAGCCTATTGCGTAGACCTATTTTGTGTGGTTCTCGTTCCGTTCGTTTTGCGAAAAAGTGTAAAGGTTGAACACCAACTTACCTGTTGGTAAGCGACGATGTGGTCGAACATAAAACACTGGCTAGGACTGACTAAGATGCTAATAGTTTTTTGAAGATGAACTTCTGCGAAGTAACGCCTGCTTCAATTAATTGGTCAGGGCAATCACCACCATGTATTTCATAGTTGTTTTCACTAGATATATATTCGCCAGACGTTCACTTGTCCTCTCGTTCGTCCGATCTTTATTGTTCTTGTATTCTGTCTATCTGACGTGTCATATATTTCTTCCAGACGGCAAGTACTCCTTCTCTGAAGTCCTCCCGGGCAGCGTAGAAGTGTCAGTCTCCAGCCCAGCGCTGTGTTGGTCGGAGTCGCGGCACATTTTCTCAGTAACGCAGGCCGAGACGACAGTGCGGCCCTTCAAACACTCTGGCTACCTTCTGCATCTGCACTCTACACACAGCGTTGAGGTGAGTCACCGTGCGACTCGCGCCTAAGTTCCGAGACCTCAAAAACATTTGCGCGTACTATATCCTAGTATTGTTTCAGGTGGAATATAAAAGCAAGTCGTCCAACGGTGTGTTCAACTCGCCCCGCCCCGGCAGCCAGCACTGCGTGCCGACCGCCGAGTCCTACACTCTGACGCCGCGAGGGTGCCACAAGTTCAACCCGCCGCAAGTTACTGTTGACATCTCGCCTGACACGCCTACTGTGAGTCAATACTGTGATGAATTCATTATATTATAGTACAATTTGTTTTGTGAATGATTCTTGCTCATTGCTCTTCACTAGGATTTTCAAGGATGTCATAGAACACATCATCCAAACATCTGTCCAGCCGGACATCGAACCCAGACTCTTGCTCCTAAGGTTGCCACCATTGAGTTAAACCGGTCGTCATATTCTAAAAAACGGTTTTGAGTGTACTTGCAAACTTCAGAAGTGGGATAAATTTGTTAACAAAGTTAATCTTCTCAATTTGTCGACAGACCGTGCGCTTCGTAGCCATCGCTCACGCGGTGGGAGTGAAGGTGACGTCACCGGAGGCGGTCAACGACCTCGTGCTGACTATCGACAAGAAAGGCAAGACCGAGCGCGTGGGGCCGTTGACCTCGGTGCAGGATGGGGGAATGTTCGTGTTTGAACATACGCTTTATATGGCTGAGGTAAGCACTGAACGAAGATTAATAATGCCGAAAAGAGAAGTAGCACCAGGTTTAAACTAGGCATTACTCCGCGGCCAGTTAGTAGAATCTATTTCCGTTGATAAGAATTTATTGATTCTGAAAATTTAGCCTAATTTATTCACTAGCTGCCACCCGGCGGTTTCACCCACTGTTGTTTTGTAATTTGTTTTTCTTAAACCTTCCCTGAGCTTTTACAAATATGTCAAGATCAAAATTAGCGAAATCGGTCCAGCCGTTCTCGAGTTAGAGGCAGCCGAACGAACAGCGATTCGTTTTTATATACCTCTAAAAGATTTTTTTCTTTGGGAACTTGTTCAGAACGAAGTGGCGGTAGTGTCGGGCACGTCGCAGTCGCTGCTGTTCCACCCGGCGGCCCCGGCGCAGCTGGTGGCGCTGGCCGAGTGCCAGCCCGCGGCGCTGCTGCTGCGCGCGCGGCGGGCGCTCACCCTGCGCGGCCGCGTGCTGCCCACCGTGCCCGGCGTCCTCTTCACTCTCACCTCAGGTACCCGGCCCGAGGGGGACGGCGCTACTTGCTGTTAGCGTATCTGTGACCACTTGTGTTTTACTGGCAGCCGATGACTCCCGTGTTACAGGTTTATAAGCGACGATGATCTTTTACAATGAGGCGGCCCAACAAGCCATTCAGGCGGTCTAAAAACAGCTCATTCTTTTTTTTTTAAATTGGCTTGCATCTGACCGCCATCTCGCCTGATGATAAGCAATGATGCGGTAGACGATGGATCATGCTTGCCTAGAAGAAACCGAACTATCTCTCTCACTCTTTCATCCACTCTGCCTAAGCCTAAAAACCTAAAGAAAAATAAAAAAATAGAAGGGGTTCAAAATTCAGTTGCCTGATTTGTCCCATATAACAAGGCAATTTAAATAAAAGCTCATAAAACTCTTCCCCAGATGACGGCGTAGTCTCAACTCAAACGTCATCGGACGGCACGTACCGCTTCGGTCCTTTAGACGCGGCACACACGTACACTGTCAAGGCGGAGTTAGAGTCCTACGTGTTTGGAGCGCCGGACGCTTCGGGGGATATAATCGCGCACAAACTGGCCGAGATCATTGTGGAGTTGGTGGACGAGGCTGATGGGAAGCCGCTGCAGGTAAGAGAGGACAGACAATTATTTAAGAAGAAAAACCGAAACAAGAATATATAAGTAAGCCATACATCAGAGGTTCCCAATCTTTTTAGGGTTCTGAATCTTCTTTGGGGAAGAACCCCTAAGACAAGACTTCAATGTCTGTCTGTCTGTATATCACAGCCAATTATATCAGGAACTATAAAAGCTAGCGGTCTGAAATTTGGCATGAGGCTAGATAAAAAAACGCGCTGAGAAATAGGAACACAACAGTAAAAATAGATCAACCTAGAGATTAAATTTAAAAACAAATACAGGTTAATTAAACGCAGAGATAACTATAAATGTTCTCTCCCCAGGGTGCGCTGGTATCAGTGAGCGGCGGCGCCTACCGCCGCAGCGCGCTGCAGGCGGGAGCGGCCCTACGGTTCACTTCCCTCTCCCCGGCCGACTACTACGTGAAGCCGAACATGAAGGAGTACAAGTTCAGTCCGCCGCACGCGCTGCTCACTGTGGAGGAGGGGAAGACGCACACGCTCACTCTCAAGTATGTATGATGATGGGTGATTACGATTACGAAGGGAAGACGAAGGGAATTGCGTTTAGCGATGCCATTCCAAAGGGGCATATTTCATATTTCAAAAATCCGCATAAGTCCCATCAGGCAAGATGGCGGTCAAACGCAAGCCTATTTTTGAATAAAAAAAAATTCTAAGTGAGGTTTTGGGTTTTTAAATTTAGTATGTGTGCAAAGAATCAATCGATTTGGAGGATCGTTTTTTAATCGCGCGCCTTTTTGGATTCATCCTTGATTTTTCACAGATAAATTATTGCCAATAAAAAAAGGAAATTAAATAACAAAATAACTAATTAAAAAATACAAATATAAGAACGCCAATTCGTTCCGGTAGAATGTGAGATCTCGCTTCGATCGGTCAGTAATGTTTTGTTCGTTTCCAGGGGCGTCCGCGTCGCGTGGTCGTGTATCGGCGCCCTAGTGTCTCTGGGCGGCGCGGGCTGGGCGGGCGCCGTGCTGGCCGCCGTGCCCAGCGCGGGCCCGCAGCACTGCGCGGGGGAGGAGGCCACCTCGGAGACTAGCGGGGCTTTCAGGTGAACTAGACTAGGACGAGGTGGTGGTCAATCGCGGATTTATCTACACTAACTACACTACACTCATATTCTGCGTCTGATTCGTACGGCTAGGAAATGTAACAGACTGCCGGTTTCCTTGTTTCCTGAGAGACATAATCCCGGGCTTTTCGAGGTCAAAGTGAATAGGTATCTTCTAAGTCTGCGTGCATGCGTTTTGGAGAACCAAGTGTCGTTAGAATCTCCGAGGAATCTCCTCGGTGTCACAAGCTATACATATATACTAACTGCTGCTGCTGTATTTTTTACTTTTTTTATGTAGGTTTATATGACAGTTTTTTTTTCTTCTCAATATTGCACACCCCGTTTTTCTATTTTTTTGTCCATCCTCTCCATCCTAAGGTTGCCTGGAAGAGATCGCTCTTAGCGATAAGGCCGCCAGTTGTCGCACTAGTTTTATGTGTTATAATTCTTTTGTTTGTAATTTATGGTGTTAACAATTAAGAGTTTATCTATCTATATTTGGCCATTTATGTACTTTAGTATCATGATCATTGTTAATAACGTCCCGATAGTTATTAACTAATACTTTGTACCAGGATCCGAGGCTTGCTGCCTGACTGCGAGTACAGCATTCAACTGAAAGAGCCCACTACACCAGAGTTGGCCGGCCTACGGCTAGCGCGCAAGCCACAGACGTTGAAGGTAAGCGCTTCTCTGTTTTATAATCCTAATCTAAGCCACGCCACTGTCTTTGATCATTTGTCATTTGATTTGTACTTATGAGATGACTTATGATTTCAAAGCTGAGTTTCAGAGTAAAAGTTGTTCATAATGTATAATAAGTTTATGCTGAAGCTGAACCTCTTTTGGCAGTATACGCTGTTAAAATAACTCTACTTGTTATATAATTGGCACCCTTTTACAAAAACTCCAATTTTTATTCCCATTATCATTCTTTTTCACAATTTTGTTACAACATTTCTGTAAATCTTAAAACAATAAAACAATACACTGTCACTGTCAGACAAAATATTTTGTGTGATTTTTTTTTAATATGTTTTTTTGAACACAGATCGTGAATAAGAGCGACGTAACCGGCGTGTCCCTGATCGGCGTGCAGCCCGCGCCGCTGACGGACGCGCTCGTGCTGGTGCGCGCCGCCGCCGCCCACTACCGCACGCTGCGGCTCGCGCTGGCGCCGCTGCAGGGGGCGCAGCTGTACTCCACGAGGCTGCAGGCGGCTGGGTATACGCAGCAGATCAACCCGGGTATGGATACTTACTTTAAAAAAGATATAACGGATATTTACTATCATCGGTGTCTTTGTTCGTCATCATTACTTGGCATTTCCTTCCTTTTTAACCGACTTCAAAAAAGGAGGAGGTTATCAATTCGACTGTTTTTTTTTTATGTTTGTTACCTCATAACTTTTGACTGAGTGAATCGATTTTGATGATTCTTTTTTTATTAGAAAGCTGACGCTTCCCATTTGGTCCCATTTCAATTTAGTCCAGTTCTGATTATGGTATCCAGGAGAAAACCATATAAGTCTTAAATTTGCATTAAGTACGTGCGCGACAAATAGATGAATAACTCAATAGTCGGACTTTTGAAGTCGGTTTTTGTTTTTTGTTTTGTAAAAATAATGTTCTTGTTGTCTTTAGAGAGGTGTCTAGTCTAAAACTAAGGTAGCAACATCAAAGTGTTCGCGTGTCGTAATAAATAGCGCTCACGCTACGCCAATACTTTTAATGTTACTTTTGAAATTGATAATGTGTATTACTTAGTCCTTCTGATGTCGCTTCTGGAGCTGTCCAAAGGAGACCTACTGATTATTTAAGCATATCACGACTTACGATAGAGTGAAAAGATAGTGTGTGAAATTTTGACAGCTATTTGAGCTTAGTACTAGTTGAATCAATACATGTACTTTTAATATCCCTTTTCCGTCCTTAGGTCTGATGTACGTCCTCCCCCGCCTGCCAGCCGACAATAAGACCTACGTGGTGACACTCGAGTCGTCGCTGTCTAAATCCACGCACTCGTACGAGGACGACTCGTTCACATTCACTTCCGATGGGAAATTCAAGCATTTCACCTTTGAATTTGCTCCTAAGGTTAGAATGGCAGTTTTGTTTTTGTTAAATTGGCCGTAAAAATGTTCAACAATCCACGCTTTGTAATTCTCAGAATAAAATACGAAACAACAAGTCGCTAAAAGAACAATTTATAAAATACAAATAGACACACAGTAACCCTAGAACAAAAATTGCCAGAGTGCAAAAGATAAAAAAACAGGTATCAGTTTAATCCCCAAGAAAGAATCAAATGTGAAAATAAAATAATAAGAGTTTGTAATTAGTGTAATATACCAATCTAAAACATAACAATGATGAATTCAAATATAATATGTTCTTTGTAGTGTCCGACCGAATGTTCGGTTTCGTTTTTGGATGAGTTTCGGCAAAAATACGAGTTTCGGTTTAGTTTCGTTTTCGGCGGCAAACTTGCCGAAACTACGACCGAAACCGAATGTGCATTCGGAAGTTTTCGCGCTGAGATCGGTCATGTTCGGCGCGTTGAATGAATGAAATAATGAATCTCATCAGAGCCAATGTCGTGATTCGCTTGTTTGTTTGCTGTTCGTTTTGTTTTGTTGTGGTGGCGAGCTTTCGAGTGACTGATTTTGAATTTGGTAAGTTTTATCTCATTTTATGTTGTTATAACATAAGAGCGGGTAGTAAACATCAAAAAAATATTCAATACAGGGTTATTCATAATGGGTATGCTAAGCCGAAAATGGCTCATAGTACTCATCATTATGAACAACTTTTACTATGGGACCAACTCAAAGTTCGCGAAAAAAAAATCAGCTGTTCCATACATTTTGTCGAGTGTCATTGACATTTTTCTATGGAACAGCTGATTTTTTTTCGTGAATTTCGGGTTGGTCCCATATTAAAAGTTGTTCATAATGATGAGTACTATGAGCCCCTTTCGGCTTAGCATAACCTTTATGAATAACCCTATATAGTCCACTTCCTTAGCAAAATGCAATACGTAAACAAACATTAGTTAGGTAGTTAGTAATGACTATAGTGCATTTTATGGTGATAATATTATGGATTTAGAGTTTCAAAGTTCATTTTAGTATTTATTACCAAGGTATCTAAGTGACAAGTACAATAGATACTAACTTACGTACTACCAATTTTGTTTTATGAAATTATTATTATTCTCACACATAATTAAGTAATTAAAAGAGAACTTACATAGGTACCTCCTTGATATCCGTATATTATAATTAATATTTCATTTCTGTTTTTCGACTTAAAACTATAATGCAATAAATTACGTAATAGTTAACCTTTAGTAAAGGAATATAAATGTCAGAGGTTCTTGCATTTTTGTATGAAAGTTTCCGTTTTATTATTTGTTATTATAATATGTTTTTCTGTACAATTTATGTATAATTATTTTACCAAAAAGAAAACTACGAATCATGTGGCAATTCTTGTTAGTTTTACCGCGTTAATGTCCTGTGACTGATTTTAATTACGTTTTCTTCATTTTTCCCTCAAAATATGATCCTTGTAAGGAAGTTTCGGTTTCGGTTTCGGCCGAAACAGAGACCGTTGACGAAATTCGTTTTCGGTGTCGGTTTCGGTCGTAAAACTAGTTTCGGTCGGACACTTGTTCTTTTTATCTCTGGTTTGGGTCTGGGTCTTAGTTGTCCTTGCTTTGTGTGTTCTGTGTTACATGGCATCCCCGACACAGGTTATCCTATCACTAGCTGTGAGTGTGAAACGTTATTTATTTTATTTATTGTAATTAGCTTTCAAGTGACTTCGTAATTTAACTATGGCGAGAATATTTTACAAAAAACCTTTCAACCTATCATAATCAAAGGGTAAATGTGCATGTGACTCCAAAATCCGCTAAACATTTTATTTGCAGCATTTATTGCCATCGATTTACAATACGTTTATTGTAAGTAATCGTGTTTAAAAGCTACATGCATTTTTCTCTCCCAGGTGAAGTCGTCCGAGCAAGAGCTCCGCCAGTCCTCCTTCCTCCTCATCCCGCTGGTGGGGCTCCTGGCCGTGCTGTACTCGAGCCGCGAGCGGCTGCTGGCGGCGCTGCCCCGGGCGCGGCCCGCGCGCGCCCCGCGCCCCGCGCCCCGCCCCGACGTGCTCGACCAGGCCAGCATACATCATATACTGAACACTGTTAATGCGACGGGGAAGAAGCAGGCGAAGAGTCGGAAGGCTATGTAGAGGGATGGAAGAGAAATGTTTGTGTGGAGATGTTTGTAGTGGTAGGGCTCTTTTGCAGAGCCCGCCTGGGGAAGTACCACACCTTTGCCAGTTATTCCACCGCCAAGCAGTAATGTGCAAACATTACTGTGTTCCGGTTGGAAGGGCATTGTTTCCAGTGAAATTACAGGGCAAATGGGAGATTAAACAACTTATATCTCAGGGTGACGAGCGCAGTGCTGTGCCGCGCAGGGGCTTGAATTATGCGAGTTCAAAATTCTGGGTGGCGCAGACCTGTTATGGGCAAACGTGACGTTTAATATCAGGCGAGCGATTTGCTCGTCTCGTCACTCAATTACATAAAAAAAAAAAAAAAAAAAGGGGAATATCGGATATCGGATGTCATGTCGAAAGGGGTAGTCTTTCCAGAACTTATATTCTTATTCGATATGGGGGCGATAGATTGCGCACCGGCGCGGCGTCCCGCAAAGGTTTACGTTGAATCGTTATTTTTTATTTTCTTTCACAAAAAGAATTAGAAAATAAACACAAAGCTGCGTTCAAATTACAATATTTCACTGCAACAGGATTCTGTGATAGTGACATATAACGCGCGTCAGTATCGATAGTGTTTGTCACGCGTCTTTATCCAAATTTATCTTACAAGTCTGGTGATGTTATGCAGTCTGGTAAACCGTAATTATTAAAATCAAAAGGAATTAAATATAGTTTTAGAAATACGCCCATTTTGGCAAGAAGCTCGCGATGTAAGTAAAGCTAGATAGTAAAAAGAAAGGGGTGAACAAAAACCTATTTTGAAGTCACAGTAAATTGCAGGGAATCAATAATTAATCTATAAATGTGCAGTGAAAATGAAAACAATTGAAAAATTGGTGTGATTTTGTAAGCGTCATATGAGACCTCGTGTGAATAGAATATTGCAAATGTAAATAATAATCGAGCAATACCAAAATTCTTCAAACATAATGAGAGTAAATTAATAGTTTAGTATATAAGAGAAAGAAATAGTCGATTTGTTTTTGTACTTTCCGCTTTGCCCTAGGTTCGAATTCTGGGTTATGAACTTGTGTATTTTGTACAGTCTTATGTCTTTCCATTTAGTCATGAAAACTCAGATAAAAACTAAAATAGAGATGACTTCACTGGAATAACTATAAATTTTTGGTCTATAGTCTGAGCAACTTAGTACCTTAGGTCATCTAAGTTTTCGTCTAAGTCTTAACAACTTAGTTGCTTAGGTCATCTCTGTTTTTTCCGTGGCTGAGAGGATGTATTCCAAAGTGTTTAAACAAAATATCCAATGTGTGATTTTATTTATTTCAATATTTAATTCTTGTTGATTGTTTTCGATTATAAATATTTTTATGCATTTATGTGATTTATGGTGGTAATGAATTAAATATAAATAGTATTTCCTTAATTCTAAGAGTATGAAATAAAAAGGACTGTTAATATATCTTGAGTATTTTTATTTATACATATTACTTTGACAATTGTTGTTTTTAAAGCCTTCGCAAACTACATAGTTCTACGTTAACTTTTATTTTGGCGTCATTAATTCTGCAAGGGTGAAAGAGATAGAAATATAAATCTGCGTAAATAAACAGAATTAAAAACTCGTATTATTCATTTTGGGCCAATTAACTGTTTACTATTTAAAATAAAATAGTAAATCGGTTTTATGACTGCAACGATTCTCACTCCACTCAACTGCACTCCACGATTTTTACAAATATGTCACATAATATCTTACAGTTATAAAAGTGTCAAGAGGGCATTAATAAATACTTAATAATATAAAAGTTATGCGACAGAATGTTGTGAAGTTTCTTGTTATTTATTGTTGCAATCGCCGAACCTTTGTTCGCATTCCGCCATGGACCGCGCGCGGTGATCCCAGAGGTGTGCGTTTTCTTTGCTGTAGGGCAATACATAGACGTTTAGTAAGTAAGTTCATATAGGATGAGAAGCTAGCTGGTGTCAATTTTAAGAAGTTTGTACCTATTTGTAAATAAAGTTAAGAAAAGAAAATAATGCTAGACATGGTGAAACCGCTAAACACAGTTACTTGGATCACTAGAAACTACATAGACATTTCAAAGGACTTGAAAGAAATTCTACATATTCTATTGTTGAAATAGAAAGAAAAACTAGTTTTAAGGTTAAGAAAATGAAAATTCGTGTCATTTGTAAGATACTCACTTGACAAAGTAAAGTTCGTAAGCCGCAAAGAAGCTCTGCCGTGACCGCGCGTGCAGTTTGCATAGTTGTAGTTTTTCACATTCGTCGTAGCTGGAATTAATATTGAAATGTATTAGTAGATCATGGTTTTCAGGGTTCGGAACCTCTTTCGGAGAAGAACCCTTAAGGCGAGACTCGTGCGTCCGCGTCCGTCTGTAGGTATGTCAGCCAATTACTATTATCTATGCTCGTAGAACAAAGCCTAAGGGTTTCTTGATCTTTGCATCAGGGCCTCACTCATAGATGCTGCTAAAAGTTAAATAACATGAATAAGTACTGTGCAGAAGTTAGATATATATGACATTTGCCAATCTAACTAACTTCTTATGGGAAAGTTAGTATTCATAGTCAAATGATATCATAGCTACCTTCTCTTAGTCCTCATTTTGACGATATCGTCAGTGTCATGTGTTCCCAGACTGAAGAGCGGGTTGATGAAGCGACGATGGATTCCATGCGCCTGCGCCGGTAGGGCTCGTACTGGTATACTATCTGATTCTACTGAAGGCAGGACTGGTTGAATATCTGGTGAATATAAATGTATGGTTTTAAAAACACTTTTTTAATCATTTTTGGGCAATTTGAAATGTGGAAAGAACTCCTATTGTCATGTCTGTAGGGCTGCTAATAGAGTTATAAACATTAATATAATGTTTTAAAATGTCGGGCACATATCCGTGACACCAAACCTACAACGCCTCCGGTGTTGCAGGTGTCCATAGGCGACCTGTTCACCACGTATAATAGCATAGAACCTATTATCCGAGATAAGTAAGACGTAGTAATTGGATAATAAGTCAGAAGCAATAATAGCACCTAATAATAAACTAAGTTTACTTACCATTTTCTAAATCCGAAGTTTCCAACGGCAGACAAACCACTGCACACACCAAAGTAACCAAGAGCAACACTGGTGTTTTCAACATTTTCACTATATTTTATCAATCAAGCACGGAGAAGAATAATCTTTCAAGCTCTTTCAGGAATGACTGTTCTGCCTCCCCCTTCCACTTTATATAGACATCTCCCCCCACAAAGTAGTGGCGTAGTAATAAAAACGAAACGTCTGTCTGAATGTCTGTTGCCTAGTTTCGTATTATTTGAAGTTATTAAGTATATAAAAATTGATATAGAGGTTTATTGTACCCTGGAGCACAGAATACATAACCTGGAGAAACAGTACAAGGTTATTAAAAAAGTAGGAAAAATGCGAAAAACAAAGATAAATTTTCAAGTACTTAAGTAAGTATCAACTTTTAAGGAGTAAGTAGTACGGCTGTTATGTATTCTGTGTTACGGGTTCTTGAGGTGGCGGGTTCAGACCCCGCGACTCGCACTAATAAGTTCTTTCGAACTTATGTACGAATTTACATAGGTACCACTGGCTTTTCGGTGAAGGAAAACATCGTAAGGAAACCTACATAGGTAGGTACCTACGTCCGGCGAAGAAATTTAATGGCGTATGTGAGTCCACCAATCCGCACTTGGCCACCGTGGTGGGGAATGGCCTAATCACCCCCTTTCTCTCAGGTGTATACCTGTATCCCAGCAGTGGGAGGTTTAAAAGTTAAGAATAAATGAATATATAGGAAAAATGCGAAATAAAATCGTTATTTGCAGGTAAATCCACAGGGATTGCCTAATAGGATTCAATATTGCCCCCTATAAGTTAGCGAATGTACTGACGCGTTTCACACAAAGTAATTCAGTACAAATACAGTAGTTAGGGCAGTTAGGAGAATTATTTAAGTAAATATAAATAATTGTTGTGCAAAGGGAATGATGCTGTTTATTCTACCTCGTGATAGGACAGGTATTTAACGGTCAATTCACATGGAGCAGATGAGGAAATGATAAAGAAAAGAACACTAATATTACTATGCGAACAGTAGGCCCAAGTTTGAAGGCATTTTGAGACAGATCTAAACTAACTAAAAATATATGTCTTTATCATTGCAAGCCATTAGACAAGGATGCCAATAGTTTTAGAAAATTTAGATCTGTCTTAAAAAGCCTTCAAACTTAGGCCTAGTGTGCCTCTCACAACTTTGACTCACGCGCACATGCACAATTGCACATGCACATGCAGTGGCGCGAGATGGTCGGCGTAGGCACGTTTCGCAGCGTCATCCCGTGCAGTACTAATATATTATGCATTGTCATGTCAGTTGTCATCATAGAATTATTATTTCGAAAGGTAAAATTTTGTATGTACAATAATGTACATAATGTATGTAGGAGATATTCTCAGAAACTACTAGTCCAATTTCAAAAATTATTTCACTAATGAAAATCTACACTGTCCCCGAGTGCTATGGGTTATATTTTATAGTCCCAGACCTTCAAGTTCGATGGCCGGGCAGTGGCAGCTCCGGGCATCAGCTAGCCTTACTAAAACATGAATGTGAAAGTTTGTGTGTCTGCGTGCATGTTTCTTACCTCGTTAACTAACTGAATCGAATTATATAGGAGGTCGCGTATTAGGCTAAGCACGCACTGCGGTTTTTTTCTTGCGGTTGCGGTCTGGCCGAAAACGCCGAACCGCGGAGGAACTCGCACTGCGGTTGCGATTCCGCGGTTTTTCACGTTCAGTATGACAATGGATTTCCTCAGAGCAAAAACGCGCGGTTGCAAACCGCGAATCAAAATGTAGCAAGTTGCGTTTTTAAAATCAGTCACTGAAATAAATCGCAAGTGCGTGCGCTTATAAAGAATGCCGTACGTTACATTTTTTGCGGTAGCGGAACCGCTTTTTTAAAACCGCAGTGCGTGCTTAGCCTTACGCCTGGAATCTCTACAGGAAGTACCTAGCGTATCGAGAAGCTTCTAGAAAGTGCATCGAGAACTTTAGAGAACGTTCTAGCAAAAATAATCAAGTTTTATGCTGAAAGGTTTTTGTTTAAATTGCGAATAAGTTTGTTCCCGATTTTCGCTTTAAAAGTGGCGTGCTTTCGACACATTTTGTTATTTTAAGTACCTACTTATTAGATACCTACCTAATTGTTACATTCTCTGACTTTCTCGTCGCGTTTTTTCCAACCATTAGCCTGACCCACAAAGGGTTAGCCGCTGGCCCTTAGCATCTGATATTACCATCGCTGCCTTTAGAACTACAGTCACGTTGCCTATATGTAGGTATCTATTGTTTCTACAAACAAACTGATCTACTGAAACTGGATCGTGTTGCTTTAAGACGCACGCGGCTGACGTGAATCAGGCTCTAACAACCTCTAACTACAAAGCTACATTAACTTGTATTACAGATTAAATAAAATAATACCTACAAGTGTATATCCGCGATCGAGTCAACAGCGAGCTATTTTCGTGGAAAATTTGACTATTATTAGAACTTTGGTTTCCGAAAATAGGAGTTTTTATCACAGGATTCTCCCTAGTACCTACATCAGTCTCTGGTTCTTAAAAGTAAAAAACAAGTAATTTTATAATGCAGCCTGCCTGAGAGTAGAGACTTAAATTGCGTCACAAAACTTTTGTACTTTCACTCTAAACCAAAATTTGCGACTAACTTACCATTGAAGTAAAATATAGGTAGGTACCTGAATGTACCACTTACCACGTCTTGCCGTTTCATACAAAGTGGGATGGAAATAATCTTTGGTACCAGTTGCTATTAGGTAGGTAGGTGCCTAGTGCCTATGTAGGTACCTATTTATCAAGTATTTTAATACCTATAACTTCAAAGGCATGGTTATTATAGATACGCGGCTGTGTTTGCTTTCCTACAAAATTGCTCTATGTTATTTGATTGTGTTTAGATTTTTCAGTATTATTGCATCAGATAAATTCAGTTGCTCAAGTGTTTCAATAGTTTCGTAATTTTTACTATCATTACATCAGATCAGCTATTTTGGTTGTGCTAACTGTTGTCAAATGTTTGGTCTAACTAGTTTATCTAAGTAAATATGACTATGTCGTATTAAGAAATAAAACAACATAATTATTCTGAACTTTGTGATGCAAACTCCTCTCTAATTTTATCATTTATCCAGATTCATAGAATCGAGAAGGGTTGTCTGTCTATTCTGGAAGGTCAGGTAAATAAATTAGAGGTTTTAAAACAAGATTAATAGTTTCCCTACTTGCCAACAGATGGTGTAGTTGGTGTAGGAACAAATAGCGAATTCAACTTAAGTTCGTTAAGTTAATTCGTTGTTTTGATTAAAATTTAAATAAATAAGAGCTAATATTAGATTTTTAGGCTGCCGAAGTTTTTTACCCTCTGCGATCTGCGAGGTTAGTTGACGACTTGTTACATAAAAGACATCTAGTGACAATTTGTAAAACTACTAAACTAAGCAGCAACAACATCGCAGTTTCAAGTTTCGCTACTCGACGCTAGATGACACTTAAAACAAACCGAAACTTCCAGTGTAAAGTCACGAACACTCCACTGGAAGCTTCGCGATACTTCGAAGAGTTTCTCGACGCTAGGTCGCGCCACCGTCGATAGTATAAAAGCCAGGGCGCAGCGCCAAAACGGCATCAGTTGGATTGGAAACAAACAAGCGCGAAGATCAAACGGAGAAAAACAAACGTGTTTTTGAAGCAACAAAATGTCTCTAACGCCGTATTGGTTTCGCCATCTACGCAATTTGGCGCACCGGGACCCTGTAATGAGAGTCTTGGAGGATCCTTTCACCGTCTTCTCAAAAGACCCATTCTTCCGCGAGCCGTTGAAATACATGAAGCAAGTCACCAGCCCTTCGGAACACGGTATCGATGGTATCTACGCAGATTCTGAAGTCAAAGTCGACGGTAAGAAGGTCGAAGTCCATTTAGACGTTCAGAACTTCTCTCCCGAGCAGATCGAGGTGAAGACTACGGGAAATGAGATTACAGTGGAGGGGAAAAAGGAGGTGAAACGGGAAGATGGATGGACTAGGAGCCATTTCGAGAGAAGGTTCCTTTTGCCTGAGGGATTTCCTCCAGAGAGGGTGGAGTGCCATTTGGACAAAGGGAAGCTGCGGCTCGTGGCGTTCAGGTCTGAACCTTTAGAAGAGAGGAAGATCCCCATTCAGGAAAAGTCTAAAGATACCAAATCTGAAGACAAGTCGTGAATTAGCTGTTAGTGTTTTTTAGTAATGTTCCTTTTATGACTGACTAGATTAAGTTTTAGCTGAAATAATTTTGTTTGTATCATTTGTAGCCACTCAACTATTAAAACTTTTCAATAGGCAACTCTTTTGTTTTATTTACTCGGTCTTAGATCGAATTCTCAGACCCACATTTATAACTATAACTAAAAAAATTACGTAAAAACGTAACTAACGTAACTCCATGTTGGCTAAGAGCCAACATTTAGAATCTATTTTCGCTTAAAAAATTTAGGCAATTGTGGATAACCAGGTAAAAACTGACAATATTAAAATGCGTTGTTTTACGCCCTTGGCGTGTGTAGTCGCATTCGCGTTGCACAAAGGAAAACCCAAAGTATGTGTTTTCAGCAGTAAAGTGTTAAGATTTTATTAGTAACGTCTTGGCTTTGGCCGTGAAGTTACTTAGAATAATAATAAAGAATTTTAATTTGAAAATAAAAACAAATCTAGATGATAACATTGTTTATTTTATAAGCACACCCCGTTTTCTACCTGTTTTATAAGTCCTCATTTTAAAGTTGCCTGAAAGAGAGCGTACTTAGCGATAAGGTTGACTAGTTATAGCATTAGTTTTAAAACGGGTTTCTAGGTATCATCTTTTTGTTTTTAATTCTTGACAAAAGTTGAAAAGTGTTAAAAGTTTAAAGTATGTAAGGGTGTATCTATGCTATCGTAACTCCCAAACGGCTGAATCGATTCTGAGATAACTAAGAACGGTTTTAAGATTCTAAGGTTTTATTTAAAAAAAATCTGTTTTTTCGTTTAAATATTAGCAGCTCTTTTCAAGTCTTTAAAAATGTAATTCTTTATTTTTTGGCGTGAAACACAAAACGTTTTGTTACATATAGGAAATTATCACGAGTGTACCTACTCACATACAGGGTTATTCATAAAGGGTATGCTAAGCCGAAAAGGGCTCATAGTACTCATCATTATGAACAACTTTTACTATGGGACCAACCCAGAATTCGCGAAAAAAAAATCAGCTGTTCCATATATTTTGTCGAGTGTCATTGGCATTTTTCTATGGAACAGCTGATTTTTATTTCGCGAATTTCGAGTTGGTCCCATAGTAAAAGTTGTTCATAATGATGAGCAATATCAGCTCTTTTCGGCTTAGCATACCCTTTATGAATAACCCTATATAGGTAATATTGTGACTCCGAAAACCCAAATATAAAAAAAACACGTTACTTTCATAGCTATTCTATCTATTTGTAGGTGTATACAGCAAACTCTACTTAATGTCTACTATTCTTATAAATGTCAATAGCTTACCAATAATCTTTTATCTCGAAAAATACGGGTAAAACCGCGGGGCAGTACTAGTTGTCTATAAGTCTGCCATACCTGCCTACACAATCACAATTAAGAGCCGTCCATTACTCAGTACTCACGTGATATTTTGAGCAACTTTTCAATCAACATCCCCCCTTCCCCTGGTCATACATGGTGAGTGAAGGTTATAAATTTAACCCCCAGCCAATATCACGTGTATTTTTTTTGGTACAAGTTGTCATAACTCTCAAAGAGATAATAAATACTCGAGATGTCTCACCACAATCCCAAACCAAAACACTTTAAGGACTTTAACATAAATCCCCCCGTGATGTTTCGTGATCTTTTCCGAACCTCCTTCCTCCCTAAGCCTCCCGTGATTAATGGACGATCCCTCAGTAATAATCTTTTTGCACCTATCTATTTTCAAGTAGCACTTCAAACTAGCGATGCTCTACGAGTATGTGCAGCAATCCTCATAAATAACCGTTTAGTTGCCAGTAATTGGAATAAATTCATTCTTTTATTAGAATGTAATATTCAGCGCAAAAAATTCGTGGAAACATGTTTGTTATTTTGATTAGGATTAAAAATGTTTTCATGTTATTGAGTAGTGAGTAAATTGTTCTTTGACACTGACCTTCAAAGTATTGTTGCAAGAAGTCAGTGACTGACCCGAGTGCCCAGGGTAATGTTTTTCGGGTAAGTTTTCGGGCCATCCATAAAACACGTCACGTAATGGAGGGAGCGGGTTGGCTTAGTGTGACATCGTGTGACAAGGAGGTGGCAAAAGTTGTAAGTGTTGGAACCTCAACACTTACAACAACAAATTTACAAATACAAACACTTAAAATAACATAACAAAATATTAAAAGCGAAATTAAAAATAGTTGTAGATGTCAAATTGCAAAAAAATGCGACGTCATATTTCTTTATTTTTTGTCTCACAAATGTGAACAGCTGTAATAAGGACGGCGCGGCGGCGCGCGGCGGTGAGGGAGAGTTGTCAAAAGATCATGTGTGTGACGTAATTTATGAATGGCCCATTGCCCATTAGTAAGTATTGTGTCTATATTTATGTACCTACCAATGTTTGTCTGCTTTGCTTGTATTCTAGAAGTTGTTCACTTTGACATGTGGAAGAACACTCTTAAGAATTACTACACCTTTCCGGTTCACTTTGTATAATTGACAGCCAAATGTTAATAATGAACTGTTTATATTTTAGTGCTTTCTGCAATGTTTCTATTAATAAAGGCTTATTCGCTCAGTGGAGCTTCCAGCGAAACCTATCTGTGATTCGTTGTATCGGCGAAACGCTTATTATTTTTAACATTCTTTCGGCGAACCGTACTGTCGGTGAAAAAGGTGGCGGCTGAATTTTTTTCTGACAATGAAGTTATATAGTTCAGGGATAATTTCTACATAGAGTTAGAAGAAGCTCAAGAAATAGGGTCTTTCATAGAAAAATGACAATGACGCTCGATAAAAATTACGGAACAGCTTCCTTTTACACTAAAACACTTGTGGAGAGTATTTTTCAATTACTTTAATAAAAACAGATACGGTTTTAAACCTACGGTTGGATAACATTTGAATGTTTTACCTCAAATGTTATCCAACCTTAGGCGAGCTAAAAAGCGATAAACGATACAATTTAATTTGACCTCTGTGTAGTTTACGAGTAACGCAGAACCAGAACGCAGGTTTTTTGTGCCATGGGGCCCGTAGTATAAGCCAAACAAGCAAATGGGGCGCCTGTTGGTGAGTGATTACCATCGCCTGACTACCTGTCACGAATACGTTGTCGACCTTTTAAAAATTATTAAAATTAAATTAATTTGAATGTTTTAAAAGTAACACTTCTTTGGGTAAAGGCACCTCCATTTTAAAGCCACCTTTTTAAAGTGATTAGCGAGTGGAAGCCATCTCTAGCCAGCAGGTTTTGCTACTAAAAAGGACTTTTTATTTAGATTGGACCCTAAGTAGCTTGTAGCTTGACTGGTTGATAAATAAAACCTACCTAGCTATAAACATACCTCGCCGCTACCCACCAAACCAAACCAAACAAACCCATTAGACGCAGTTTTATTCGAGCCGGCCCCACACACGGCCGCTTCAATAAAACCTCACAATAAATCACTCGTGCCTTTCAATCATTGTTTATAAACATTGTTATAAACCGAAACCAAGTCGTAACAAAAGTCTATTAAAGATCAACATTATTTCTTGACATTTCTGAAAGTGTTTAAATTGTTTTGTTTAAAATTTAAGAAAAAAATAAACATAGTGCACTTGTGTATGTGATT
Organism: Alcis repandata; assembly: GCA_949125135.1. NCBI lineage: Eukaryota > Metazoa > Arthropoda > Insecta > Lepidoptera > Geometridae > Alcis > Alcis repandata. The sequence goes on from OX421223.1 coordinate 2,642,502, forward strand.
GTTTTGCTAAAAATGTGTGTGTGACCCTTGTTAATGTGACCTTGGCTTGTTGTTGTCATTCAAATTATATCTTTAGTGTTTATAAGAATGGCTTCGGCTGCAGCATCGAATATTCCGTTAGGTAAGCTATATTTTCTTGATAATTATTTATACTTTTGCTTTTTTGATTTTAAATTTTTTGTTTTAAATCAACGTAATAACGTAACGTACGTAATATTTGTTCTGGGTCTGGGTGTTAGTTGTCCTTGTCTTTGTGTGTTCCATGGCATCCCCGACACAGGATTTATCCTAGTGGGGAGCTATGAGTGTGAAACGTTTATTTATTTTTATTTTAATGACAGTACCCAATATAATGATGTTATACTCGAGTAATTAAAATAATTACTCATGCATGGTGAAGATCAAGACCACTCACTAGTGGTGCTCTGTTACGCCTGACATGGATATTGTTCCTTGCAATCCTTACATACGTTTTGTCTCAAATAATAGACCAGGCGTACGAGTATTGTTTACTTTCTGATGCTTATATATTGAACGACATGGTTTCGTCTAGTCTGAATTGAGCTGGACGTTTATACAGAATAGATAAAGACATTGGGTACGCTACCCCCCCCCCCCCCCTCCCCTGGGTACGCCAATGGATAAAGAAATACTTATAGGTCTTACCTATCTACGAGCTTTTAAAAAATGTATTATTATTACTTAGCAAGAGGTAGTTATATGTTTGAAAGAAATTTTTAGATCAAAAAACAATATTTTTTCATAGGACACCAAAAACCCATTTCGTCGAACTACTAAGCTTTAGGCGTTAAGGGCGGTATAATAGGTAAACATCTAAAGCGATCGTGACATCATTTGAATCTTCTATACATCTTCTTATATATAAAAATAAATCGCTGTTCGTTTGTCTGGCTATAACTCGAGAACGGCTGGACCGGTTTCGCTTATTTTGATCTTGAAATATTTTTGGAAGTTCATGGAAGGTTTAAAAGTAAAAAAATTGCGGGTGAAACCGCCGGGTACAGCTAGTTGTTCAATGTTTTTTCTGTCCAGGATTGCAAAGGCTAATGGCAGTAGACTGCGTGTCAATCAACCAGAAGAACACATGCTTCGCCAACAAGTATGTGGTGACGACGGAGGGCGGGGAACTCCTGTTCAACGTGAAGGAGGACTCCTCCGCCCTGGCTGCGATGCTGGGCGGGTCGAGGCGAGGCTTCCATATGGATATGTACGATGCTAATCAAAAATTGGTAAGAATTTTAACTATTTGAAGATTTTTTAATTAAAAAGTTTGAGAGTTACTCACTAGCACTTAAAAAATCAAAATTGCACTATACTTACTTTGTACCAAATATTTGGTCTGTCAGACTCTTGGCAGGCAACAACGTTTACTCCCACCTGTTTGAATCCGACATCCCTAATTGCTGTCTGACTAAAACCTAATTATTTATCCATTCATTAAAGAGTCTATATATCTATTCATCCTTGGAATGCAATAAAAAATATATATGATAAGTACTATTGAGGACTAAAGTATGCACCACCAGTTTTATGAAAATCGTTTTTTTTTTAAATTCTGTGATATGTTTGCATTAGCCGCCATCTCGTATGATGGTAAGCAATGATGCGGTCTACGAATTCTACGATGGCCACTTGCCTAGAAGAAACCGATTCACTCGCGACTCGCCGACACCGATTAGGTATAGCTGCCGGGAAATACCCAGTTTAGTTTCTTCTAATTCCAACGAATAGTTTCTAAAAATATATCGTAAGTGCGTTTGTGTGTAACTATTCGAAACTGGGCTATTTACCATGGCGTAAAGGGTTACAGCACTTTCAGCCACTCTCAGGCGTCGTCGCCGCAGTGGCGCCGTCGGAAAGCCTCTTGAAAACGCGATCTTTATTGCCTCCCATGCTTTGCTGTTGCGAAACTAATAGGATACGATCATTTTACTTAGAGATAAATGGATAAAATATACTTCTGACTGGACTTTAGTTCACGGTAATAACTGACAAAGTTCATTGATTGGTGTAACGGTGTATATAGAGGGTGTGGCGTAAAGAGTGGATAATCCTTTACCTAGGGCCCTAGAGCTGGGGGACATCACGATTGTTCGGAAAATGACAATTTGTATTCAGTAAAAGTGTCATGATTTTCGAGTTATTTATTGGAAATATTGAAGTCTAATTTTCCTCAAAATTTTAAAAGTTTCCTATTTAAACTCGAAAATCTTGACACTTTTACTGAATACAAACCGTAATTTTCGAACAGTCGTGATGTCCCCCAGCCCTAGGTAAAGGGTTATCCACTCTTTACGCCACACCCTGTATATTTGAACTGGCTGTGCCCCGCGGTTTAACCCATTTCCATTTTCCGAAATAAAAAGTAGCCTATTTGTTATTCCAGGGCATACATAAGTCATAACCTACCAGCACACCGAAATCAATCTAATTAGGCTCAGCCGTTTCTCCGTGATTAAGCTTAAGTACAAGCTAATAATACACTAGCTGACTCGACAGACGTTGTCCTGTCAAAAGCCATTGCGTCAATTCTATGTCAAATGTCAAAAGTTACATTAAAAAAGTTTACATTGTCCAAAGCGCTATATGATTTAAGTATTTTTAAATTTTCTAGTTTTTCATGTTTTTTTACTATAAATTGAGATGTGAGCATTGTGAGCTATCCTATCTCCTAAGTTAGATCGAACTGCACCCGGTGTGCAAAGATTGAAATCGGTTAAGTAGTTTAGGAGTCTATAGCGGACAAACAACGTGAAACGTAATTTATATATATTAAGATATTAGAATACATGATGCATGTTTGTATGTTTATAAAGATTTGATTTCCTCATTTCGATGACTAATTGTAGGTAAAAATACACACAGTCAATGATACGTGTACAATCCAGAAATAAACAAATACCTCATAAATTAGTAGGTAGGTACTTTTGTTAGGTAGCTTTTACCTGCGGCTTAGCTCGCATTGAAGCCATTGAAGAAGCTAGATTTTGAGATTTTTTGACAAACAATGTTTTTATATTTCGTAAAAATATATTATTTTTTTTATAAAAAGTATCCTATATTACTTCTAATACCTCCAAGAATATGTGTACAAAGTTTCATGATGATCGGTTAAGTAGTTTTCGCGTGAAAGCGTCACAAACAAACAAACTTACATTCACATTTGGACCCATTTACGCAAACAAGATCTAACCCACAGCAAGCCAATATTGAGAAATCGAGACTTTCGTGAAAATACTTAGTGTGCACAACGTATAGAACATATAGTTAAAAAAAAAGGAGTCTAATGGTAGTCTCACGTTTTAGCCTGTAGAAAGCTAGAATTGGATTTCAAAAAGCTAGAACATTTAATTTAAATTACTTTTATGTACCTAAGTCAATTTCACTGAAACAGTGGGTTAGTTCTTGTTTGCGTAAATGGGTCCATTTATTTTATTTTATAATATTAGTAGTTATGAGTTACTCATAATGAATTTGAGCTTATCAGCCGAACCGGTATTGTACCTATGTAAGTACCTATTATTAAACCGAACGCATTAAAAATACAACAGAAAGATTTCCTGAAACAGCTCGTAATGAAGTTTGCCATTAGATAATAATGCGACCCACATTCTTTGTCTTGCCTTTTGATACGATCTTTATCAACTTTATAGCCAATAGATAAGCGATTTCAAGACATTAGTCCTAAAACCGTTTAGTAAATATTCGCTCTAACGCAAGGTAATAAAGTTGAAGGTCGCAGGGTCAGCACACGCTGGCCATTGGAAAATCAATGAATTGTTGGACTTTACCCACCTCAAACTCAAATGTAACACGAGACCGGGTAATAAGCTTCGAAAAACTACGAAATATATAGGGTTATTCATAAAGGGTATGCTAAGCCGAAAAGGGCTCATAGTACTCATCATTATGAACAACTTTTACTATGGGACCATCCCGAAATTCGCGAAAAAAAAAATCAGCTGTTCCATAGAAAAATGTCAATGACACTCAACAAAATGTATGGAACAGCTGATTTTTTTTTCGCGAATTTCGAGTTGGTTCCATAGTAAAAGTTATTCATAATGATGAGTACTATGAGCCCTTTTCGGCTTGGCATACCCTTTATGAATAGCCCTGTATACTAACCAAATAAGTGGGTAGAGAGTGTGGGTACCTACGGCTTGGTTGGTTGTAATAATAGCCTTTAATAACGCTGTGAGCGGTCAAGCGAAAAGGGACTTGACATTACTTAAATTTGATGACTTGAATAACTTGAAATAAAACTTTATTGTTTTTGGATGATTTTAAATCCATGTTCTTAATTTAGTGCGAACATAATATTTTTAAGTATACTACTACTATCTGTAGTTTTTTTTTCAAACCACTACCTGCACCATGTTTGTTGGTAGTTCTAAATTTTGAACGCGTTTATCTCAAACTTATTATTTATTTTACCGTCAGGTCCCTTTTCGCTTGACCGCTAACCACTGACTATTGTTTCGCTATGCGAGAGTTTTTCCACGCCATGGTAACAGGATAGCAGATCTAGAATACCTAAATTCACTTGTTATATTAAAGAAATATATTTTCAAACACATATAGGTATAAAAAAATACAATAATAATTATTTTTACAAAAAACAAAAAAAAACAAAAAAATTTGAGAATATAATATTATGAGAACGAACCCTTCAAAAGACCGACTATTGAGTTATTCATCTATGAGTATTTGTCGCGCACGTACTTAATGCAAATTTTTGAGACTTATATGGTTTTCTCATGGATACCATTATCAGAACTGGACTAAATTGAAATGGGACCAAATGGGAAGCGTCAGCTTTCTGATAAAAAAAATCATCAAAATCGATTCACCCAGTCAAAAGTTATGAGGTAACGAACATAAAAAAAAAAAACTACAGTCGAATTGATAACCTCCTCCTTTTTTGAAGTCGGTTAAAAAAATGAGAAATGATTTCATATACCAGACCGAAAGACTGGAGTAGATTCTAGGTGGCGCTGGCCTATTTTGGGCAAATGTGAAGTTTAACACCAGACAAGCGAACTGCTTTCCCGTCACTCAACCGTACAAAATGACCTAAGAAAATCTAATGTCTCACTATCAGGTGATCAGCCTCCGGCGACCATACTCCTTCGGCGTGAGTAAGGTCGAGGTGACGGTGTGCGGCGCGCTGGCCAGCGTGGTGCGCCAGGAGGCCACCTTCATGAAGCCGGTGCTACGGATCAACGACGCCAACGACCGGCCCGTGTTGCGAGCCAAGGGCCCGCTGTCTGTCTCGGGCGAGTGCAACTTTGAAGTAAGTAGATACAACAACTGTATTTATTACTAGCTGACCCGACAGACGTTATCCTGTCTTAACTACGTCTTATGTTCCGCTCAACTTCCTTATTTTTTTTCTTTTATAAGAACCTTCTCCTGACAGTAATAAACACAACAAAAAAAGAATTAGCGAAATTGTTCCATCCGTTCACGCGTGATGCGATGACCGCAAGGGAATTAGAGATTTATTTTTATAAATATAGATTAAATACATGCTGCACTTACAGCAACGCCAAGGCGTGCGACATGTCCGAGACAAACAATTGTAAAATAAAATAAAATTTTAAAGTAAAAAGAAAAACGAAACATCCTAAAAATTATACATATTAAAATAAAAATGTCAGAAAAAAAAAGAAAAAAAAAGAAAATGTCAAGTCATTAAAAAAAAAATAATAGTAAAGGAGTCAAAAGATAATAAAAATTAAATAGAATAAAATGTCAAAATTAACTAAACTAAATAGTTAAACCTTCAAAGAAATTCGATTATAAGATCTAGGTACATAGTTGTAAAGCTCTGTCAAGATAATTATCATCCATAGCCTTCCTTTATACTTACCTATACTTATACAACAGCGACGGTCTGTGCATTGTACGTCTTGAAACGGCAAAAACTTGCAAACTAAATTAGGATTTGCAATCGTAACTATACCCAGGTTCGCCATTGACAGATACTTCAAGGAGGACGATGATGAGATGCATCTGTTGATATTGATACAACAACTGCAGTTACAACAAATGTAGCTTATAAGAAATAATAACTAGATTTGAATTAAACTGAAAACCACGCTCTCTATGTACTATATTGCATATACTTATTTTTGAAAGTGGATACCTCACTTTTCTGATCATCTCCCTCATTATTTCAGCTGCAGAACCTGAACAAAGTGCGAATAGGCAGCATCACCAAGCAGTGGGGCGGTCTGGCGCGCGAGATGTTTACGAGAGCAGACCAGTTCCTCATCAGGTTCCCTCAAGACCTCGACGTGCGCTACAAGGCCGCGGCCATCGGCACTTGTCTTCTCATCGTAAGTATTATAGTATAGTAACTACTAGATGCGCCCCGCGGTTTCATCTGCTGGTGTGTAAAGTTAACATGAGTTTACCGGGATAAAAGTAGCCTAGGTTAATCCATATCATGAAAGACCTTCGTTACAAATTTCCTTAATAATTCCTTAATTTAATTTTGATAAAATCCTTATTAATTTCTTTTTCAGGACTTTCTGTACTACGAGAAAAGTGGATGAATCTCCCCCGATATGGTTGTTACCATTTAGCAGCGAAGACATTCTCAAATATAATTAAATCTCAACAATTACTGTATAATATACGTGTGTTAGATAATGACTATAATTGATTGCATACAGATACTGCATTTTTTAAAGAGTTTTTTTTATTGTTGGCAAATTTTTAATTAGTATGGGTCCGTACTTTATTTTTGATCAGAATCTCGCGTCGCTTTACACCAGGCGAGTTATATTTTATTTAAAACCAAAAATATGAAATAACATACATATTTTTTTATTTTTTTTATTAATGTTTTTAAAATTGGTTTACGGTTGACTACCAACTCGCTCGCTGTAAACCGACACGAGGTTCGGACTCTATTCGCAGCGGCTCTATTCTAACGAGTGAGATAATGCCACGAGAGTGAGAGTGACCGAGATAATCTCGAATGCCCAAGAATTGGGTTCCAGATTATAATTCGAATGAAAATTTAAAGGTGATAAGATATTAGAGCTTGTACACAAATCTGCGATGCGATGCGATGCGAATTCGCAACGCAGAAAATTGCGACGCGAATTACTGCGATGCGATTTCGTGCGGCAAGGCGTCTCCCTTCCACGATCAGGGTGACCATCTCTTCGACGACCGTCAACCGTACTGAACGTATTTTGAAAACTAGGTCGTGACATGGGATCGTAAAAAGAAGTGTGCACTTTTGTTATTGCTTAGAAAACACAGATACAGGAAAAAGAAACAAAGATTTTGGGTTCATCCATTTATTACTATTATGAATGCCGAAGGGAACTGATTTCATCTAAAATATGAAGCTTTTAATATTTTAGTATGAGCATATCTTCATTCGAAGAGCTTTTAAGTTTATTATCACCATATCTTCAGAAACGATCGTACAAGGGAGAGTTCCTGTTATGCCTCTGGAATCGATTGGCCTCACTATCCGGTAACTAAAGTAAAACAATAATTCTTAGTTCTTTCTTAATTAGTTTTTATTGAGAAAAGAGTTTTCCAAATATTACAATCGATAAAATTTACGAAAAATCAAAGTCTTCTTCCGTTGAAAGTGTGCATACGCTTGAGTTACAAAAATCGTTACTAGATGAATCAATTTGATTTGGTATGTATATATTTTTTTTATGTGATTAAGTGACGAAACGAGCAAATCGCTCGCCTGATGTTAAACGTCACGTTTGCCCATAACAGGTCTGCGCCACCCAGAATTCAAGACCCTGCGCGGCACAGCACTGCGTTCGTCACCCTGAGATATAAGTTGATTAATCTCCCATTTGCCCTGTAATTTCACTGGAAACAATGCCCTTCCACCCGGAACACAGACGTTAGACGAATGTGGACGTTTTGTGTTTTTTTGTGATTATATGTATAGAATATTTGATCTGTAGTTAGTTTAAGTAAAAAGTGAAAAGAAGTAATACATGTATTTGTCTACTTACCAGGTTATTTTTTTTCTTTGTATTCTTTTTCCTCGAAATTTGGAAATAAACTTTGACTTTCGTCCAAGCTTCTTGTTTGATGAATTTATTTTTATAATCGTCGTTACTACGAGTAGTATCCCAAAGAACAGGGCACTCCACAATCAGTGATACAAAAAAATCAACGTCGTACTCTTGACATTGAGATTTTTTTTTAAATTAATGTATGTCTTGCCCCCACGCTGTCTCAGACCTAACTAAAATGGCGTCAACAAGTGTGACGTAACATCGCAAGAACGCGCGATGCGAATCAATTCGCAAGGTCTTGCGATGCGTCGTGCGTGCTCGCAGATTTTTACGATGCGACGTCGCATCGCAGTTTTGTGTACAAGCCCTTACACTGGATGCAGGTGTGTGGAAACAATCAATTAAATTGGATAGCACCTATATTTCCATGCGATTACAAGCATTTTATAGGATATAGGGATAGCGTCTTTTGTTGAATACGGCGGGGAGACAGTAGGCCTAGCTAACATTCTGACGTGAAATATGTAGCGAGTTTTCGATAGCAAAAAAAATGAGAATTTTATTTAAAGGCAGAATTACAATGTCTTATCGTCTAAAATAAGAAATAAATATCAAAGTAGGTATATCGTCAATAATTGTCATCTACATCGTATAAGTTGTATATTCAGATGAATATCATAATTAACTATCATTAAAATATATTACGCTGTAAAGGGCATTTGTCAGTAAAAAATTGTAAATTAATTTAAATAATTAAGGTAGGTATAGAACATTATTCATTGTTGGAATCATCGTCTAAAAAAGACATGTAAACAAACACAGGAACTTTATGTCCGGCAAACTCAGTACCTACTATAATAATTAGTCGATTACTGTTTTATTGGATAAAGCAAAACAATATGTACCTACCCAAATATCACTGAAAATATCTGAGATAACGTTTATCATGTCAGTCCTGCGTAAATAGATAAAGTGGATAGATAAAATATAATGCACATTGGATTTTGTATTTATTAGAACATTTTACCGTCAGTCATATCTCATCATCGGTAACATTTGCCGTAGCGCAAAGACAAAGACCTGGGCGGGGCAGTAAGGGGTTACTATTTTGCCAAAAGCATTCAAAAGGATCCAACAAAATTCGTTTTAATACCAAGAGATAATTTCAAATTGTTGTGAAAAAAGTATCTGTTGTTTTGTTAAAATTAATCGGATTACTCATGTGTTAGTTTCAGTGCGCCGCGCCGGCGCGGCGCAGCAAAACAGTGCCGGCCGACACAACAACCGATGACATCACAGCATCCGCAGTGTACCTAAAGCTGGACGTGATCGCACACGCGTTTCCGTTTAATCACTCCTCGTAAAAGATCACCGGATGTTAACGAAACTACTGACGGAGTATTCGACTCAAAAAATAAAAGAAAAAAATATAGCTGAATAAAATGGAGTTACAAAAAATCATTTAATACATAGAAAATTATAAAAACTTAAACAACGTCAGTGTTCATAATAAAATATCTGCTGTTAAAATGGATATGACGGGGTATAATAGATTGGAAGAAGCGCCTGAAGAGCCACCACAGGAGCCACCGCCCGCTTATACACCGAATAGAATAATCATTGGTAAGTATTTTACAAGCTTATACTTAACTTGCCGTGTTACGGGTTAATTACACGAACGAGTACAGTGGAGAGACAGTAAATGGGCACACTCGGCCGAGCAAGCAAATTTTGGTTATAGTGACTGTCTCGCCACGTCAATATGTTTATACAAACCGAGTACTTGGCCGAGGGAACTGTCTCGCCACTGTACTCGTTACGTGTATTTAACATTAGTATGCCTGTCTGGGTAATTCTTGCAACTGAATTTTGAACCACTTCCCGATGTCCGATTGAGCTGAAATTCAGTATACAATCTCTGAGACAATAACACTGTTTTGTTTATTATTTTACTTATAATACTTTGTTAGTATGAGACAACTTTTGCAACTGAATTTTATTGTTAACACGTTCAGACGTCCGATTTAGCTTAAATTTGGTATACCTGAGTAACCAACGACAATGCAATAAAAGCTTGTTTTCAGAAATATTTTATTTACAGTAGCTGTAGCGCTTGGTTCTAAATGCCGTACGTTGCGTTTTAATGTAAAGTAAATAAAAAATGTTACCGACTCGAATCGGAGGTGGCTAAACCTATTTCAAAACAGTCGGAGGCTCCGACTGTTTATATATATGTCTGTATGTCGCAGTTGATTCTTTCTTTTAGAGTACTTTCTAGAAAAAATAATTATCTTAACTTTTATGGTTTTTGGTGCAGGTTTTCATTGTGATTGTATTTTCCAGGTATAGACCTGAGTGTAGGTCTAGCCGAGCTCAGCACCCTGTCTCGAGTGTACATACGACTGAAAAGTGTGGCCACGGAGCCTGGGAACGTACTTTTCGACCTCAAATCAAAGCTCGAGTACACAGGCTGCTGCTCCGCCGATATATTTTTAGAGCTGTACGATATTACAGGAAGATTGGTGAGTTGCTATTTTCAGAGATAAATTGGCTTTAGAGATCTCTTTCGCGCATTGAAGATTTATACAATCAATGAGTGAAAAAAAAACAGGCAACATTTTTGAAGACATAAATAAAGTTCATATTTTAATTTATTTTTAATTTGTTTTGTGAGTAATACATAGATTGATCTGATTATTGTATCTGTTGATGTATAAATACACGTTCTGTGATTTTATACCTTCGTAATGTAAAAATGCGCGAAAGACATTGCCTCATAACGGCTTCTGACATGACAATCTTCCCATTATTTATTTTTATTTGCAACGTTTTTCGGAAAAGATACAGAACTATTTCGCGTGAGAGTTGTGTGTTCCAAGTTTTTTGACCGGACACAGTCATCATATTTGTTTAATTTTCTCATATTTCTTAAATTTGCCCTGTTTACTTTGACCCCTGTTATCGATATTTTAGTATAATATAATGACTTGCCTAGTCATCAGGATATGTGACATTGTGCGCCATGCAACAGGACCAAAACCAAATTTAGGTTCATAATCAAAGAAAAATGATGCACTTTCGCTTGTGTTCATAACCGCAACCAGCCAGGTTCTCCGTTGACATAATATAACATAGGTAGGTACGCCAAAGAGGATATTAAATTGACCCATGTATGTCATTCTAAATTGCTTCCTTTCAGGGTATCAGGCTAAAGCTAATCAACGGGTGTTGTAGAAGTGGCATGGAGGTGTACATCAGAGGCCAGAAAGTCTCTGAGATGCTACTGAACGGTTTCTTCAGATGTTTCCCAAAGTATACTGTAAGCGATGCGAGCGGGGAAAAAGTGCTTCGCATATGCACAGGCGGCCTCTGGGTGACTCGGTTAATGATTAAGGTGAGTAATAGGCACTGCTCAGGCCACTCACTCACTGCATTGCACTGCCCAGCCCACTCATTCATTCCACTGCACTACACTGCACTGCCCAACCCACTAGTGAGTGGGCTGGGCGTAGTCTGGTGCAGTATGGGTGCAGTGAAGTGGAGTCAGTGCACTCCACTACACAGCACCACACTAAGCTGCACTGCACTAGACTGCTGTTGCTGATGTGGCTGCTGTTGTCTACTCTGGCTGTACTGCTGTAGGTGTGCTCTGTAAACATACAAGTATAGAAGGCTCACTCACTCGAAAGAATTTTCAAATGAATAGAGACATACTGTGTTACAATTCAGTTTATTTTACTAGGACCTCAAGTCAACATAATATATGATTGTATAGAAGTATTTCTCATATGTCTTTTATTCCATAGTGTTCTATTCTACGTGATGTTATGAGATCCCTATGCTCTGTCAATTGTTCTTACTTCCCTTTCATTCTTTGTTCTAGTTGAAAGATATGCAAGACAACCAGATAGGTTCAATCACTAACGTGTGGAACGGGTGGGCAAATGAATTCACCGGCATGTTCTCCGACCGTAACAAGCTGCAGATTGACTTCCCCAAGGACCTCGGAGTCCAATACAAGGCGGCTATTATTGGGTTTTGCTACTTTTTCGTAAGTAATCCCACTGCTATTTTTGTTGGTCTAGATACCTACTTTACTCACTATCTTACAAGGATCGTTGAATTTTCCGGGACATAAAGTAGAGGTATAAGCCGCATTAATTTCCATTCAAATCCGTTTAGCCATTTTTGCGTGATAGATTATACCTATAGTTATAAAATAATAACATCCAAACCCCTCGACACGTGAGTTTTTGCATCGGCAGATTTACGAGTATTTTGTATTTTGCAGATTCTGTTCGCAAAAGCTCCGTCGACTATATAACCACTTGGTCGTAGTTCAAAGTTGTATAGAAAAGGTAAAAGTGAGTACTCAAAGTGCTTCAAATAAGGAAAACCGACGTGAAGCCCCATTTGTAATTAAGATTAAGAGCCCCGAGTATATGAAACTCAACTCAGCGTTAGTGCAAACATTTTTTGTGGATTTTTCTTCGAAAACGAGATGGCACAAGCGCAGAGCAAGAGAAGAAACTGATGACTCACTACTTATACGTGAATAGAGAGTAGTTTTCGAATAAGAAATCAAGTGCGTGTGTTCGAACAGTCCTGGGGTAATTTATTTATTTATTAAAACTATTCTGGTAACACCTTTACTGTTGGACTAAGGCGCTCACCAATAAGTAATTGGGGCTGTTAACTGAAGACAGTTAAAAAAATGTATTAAATGTCTGTGGCCAGAAGAATTCAAAAGAGAAGAAACAATATGAACTTGCCGAATTAATTAAGCCTGTTATACCTACTTTATATGTATTATGTACTTATTTTTACTTTTATAATTCTTTTACGAATTTAGGTCATAATCGCCTTTATCTAGATATAAAAATGAATGGATTCCGAAAATAGTATTAGGTACTAACGTACTAAGTATTAAGAATTGTATTCTATTTAAATGCCTATGTAATTGCAATAGTATTAGATACTAACGTACTGAGTATTAAGAATTATATAATATTCTATTTAAATGCCTATATAATTGTACACGTTTCTGTTGAAGTTATTTTTGTTTTTTTTTTTAAATAAAATTATTGATTTCTATTACCTTACTCTTATATCATTTACAAATAACATAATTAAACATGAACACGAGTTGAACATATTGGAGTAGACAATTGTAATCCTTGCCTCTAGACATATCTAGGCAGTAGCCAATAATTATAAAAAAAAATGTTGGACCAATGAGGCTCTCTACCGCCAGAGCACGCGCTAGGTAAACTTTAGGTATATGTCCAAGTCCATGTTGTAAAAAATGACCGCACCCCCCCCTTATCCCCGAAGTTTACCGACGAAACATTTGAATTAATTCAAGTAGATACGAGTAGATAATTACGTTGTAATGGTAGGGCTCTTTTGCAGAGCCCGCCTGGGGAAGTACTACACTTTTACCAGATATTCTACCGCCAAGCAGTAATGTGCAAACATTATTGTGTTCCGGTTGGAAGGGCATTGTTTAAAGTGAAATTTCAGGGCAAATAGGAGATTAAACATCTTATATCACAGGGTGACAAGCGTAGTGCTGCGCAGGGTCTTGAATTATAAGAATTCAAAATTCTGGATCGAGCAACCTGTTATGGGCAAACGTGACGTTTAACAACAGGCGAGCGATTTTCTCGACTGGTGGTAGCTGGTTTACTCAATAACATAAAAAAGATAGATATAGGGTTATATATAGGGTTATATAGGGTTCCACGCTCGTTTAAAATATAATACAATAGTAGGTACATGCGAGTTTTCGTTTAGGCAGATTGCTACTGATGCATTTTGGAAACCCCTAATATACAACATAATTTGTGAAGCCCCCATTTATTCTATACAGTAGGTAGTGCCATCTATGAAACAGCTACGGAACTTGCTATAAAGTGCCTGAAAATTTCAGCTTGGCCAGTCCGGGGCCGTCCACTGTGAAACTAATGCGTTGTTATTGAAAGTTTATAGATGGCATTTAAATAAAGTGAACGTTGATAGCTATAATTCGATTTTCATTTTTCAAATAGGGATTCACTATTAGGGATGTTGGGAATTTAAATTCCTAACGTCCCCTTTAATGTAAGACGTCCAAATTCAAATAATTAAAAAAAAAAGAGAAAGTATACACGGTTTTAGATTAACTTACTTATTTAACATACTAACTAAATAAATACATAACTATAACACTAAATACTTAGCAATAAAATTGTACCTTATTAGAATCACGAAAAAAAAATTTAGCTGTTCCATACATTTTGTCCCGTGTCGTTGACAGCATTTATAGCAGCTGATTTTTTTTCTCGATTTTTCAGTGTTGGTTTAAAAGTAAAAGGTGTTCGTTATGTTACATACTTCAAGACCTTTTCTGCTTAGCATACCCTTTCCTTATAACCCTGTATAAGAAGTCACTCACTTATATATAAATAATAATAAAATAATAATAATAAAATCGTTTATTTCAGGCAAACATAACCCATAAAAATACAATAAAATAAAATAAAATCTAATCTAAGGAATTACTTAAATTTAAGTAAGTCAGTCAATTCTAAACCTTACCACTATTTGCGGTTTTTGTTCTGGTGGACAGAGATCCATGATCTATAAATCGGACAGCACAAATTATTCGACAGGCACTGCAGTATGCTGTTATTCGATCTCCGTATTCTGTCCCAAAAAGACGCAATACGAGATAGAATAAATATATAAGAAATATATAAGAAAGAAAATAGAATTACACTTAATAACTTATGCGTAATTGGTAAAAATAATATTTAGATCACTTAAAATATTTGCATGTCCGGCAAGAGATAAGGATTATCAATCTAGGTATAAATAGATAAGGTAGATTATATTATTAGTTTTTACGATTTTTCGATTTTGTTCATTCTTAAAAATAATTAAAAGAGGATTGTCTGTTTTACTTAATTCAATGTATAACAAAAACTTTTAAAATTAAAACGCAGTAACAATAGCTTAGTTTTTAGTTTGAAGCGTCCTACTTCAGCAAAGAGGCCTTCTGTAATTTATTTAAAATAATTAAAAAAACATTTTTAGTTATATAAGGCATCCTGAAGAGTAAAATACGAAATAAATTGTCGTAAAAATGGATAATATGGTGTTTAAATCCGAAGAAGCGCCTGAGGAGCATCGACGCGAAGCGCCGCCATCTTATTCAGCAATAATTAGTTCACCGATCGGTAAGTGTTTGTTAATCCTACTACTATTATAAAGGCGAAAGTTTGTAAGTATGGATGTATGTATGGATGTGTGTTACTCTTTCACGTAAAAACGGCTGAACGGATTTACATGAAATTTAAAATGAAGGTAGTTCATGGTCTGGATTAACACATAGGCTACTTTTTATCCCGGAAAACGCGGGTGAAACCGCGGGGCGCAGCTAGTTATACATAATTTTGTTTGTTAATTATTATATACTAGCTGCGCCCCGCGGCTTCACCCGCGTTTTCCGGGATAAAAAGTAGCCTATGTGTTAATCCAGACCATGAACAACCTTCATTCCAAATTTCATGTAAATCCGTTCAGCCGTTTTTGCGTGAAAGAGTAACAAACATCCATACATTCTTACAAACTTTCGCGTTTATAATATTAGTAGGATTTGTTAATTATAGCTTTTCTTACTACTTTTATTGTTGCTAGGTTTTCCAGTATCACGCTATAATCAATCAGGTCATTGAGATTCCAGCAATCTTTTATTTTAACACAAGATTTTGCCGAATCCGATGGAAAGCCGAATGTAAACAAACATCTCATGATCTCATCTTATCTGTTTTTGTTGCTTTTTAAATAGATTCAAGATACATTTTGTATGTAAGATCTATATGGAATCTATTTTGTAAATTTTGAATCTATTTTGCATGTAAATAATATAATGATGCTGTGATTTAACGTGCAGGACTAGACCAACTCCGTACCTTGACCCGAGTTGATGTCCGGCATAAAGACATAACCACGGAGCACGGAGAAAGTATCTTCAGACTCAAGAGAGAGCTCGTTCAGAAAAGCTGCTCCGCTATTTTCCTCTTTGACCTGTATGATAGGACAGGTCGAATGGTGAGTTGTTATAAATCTAACTGAATCCTTCACATATCACAGACGACTGCAAATCACACTGTGCGTTTTACGTGATATTTTTGCTACACACTTGCAGAATGTAGAATGAGGGGCGGCTTTTACAAATTACTATGACATGGCGTTTTTCAAAGGGTTATTAAACGAGTAGGTACTAAGGGGCAGCGTATCTATGATCCTTTCAGTGTTACAGGTATCTATTACCTATTGTGAGCCATGGGAAAGTCTATAGCTTGCTTCTGATATCGTGTCTGTATCAATTTCAGTAGCGACTTCTCTTCTAGGTGATCAGGCTTAAGCCTGTAAGCTCGTGCTGTAACGAGCGCCTGGAGGTGTACATCAATGGGCAGTACTCCGGCAAGCTGAGGAAGAAAATATGCTTCATTTCCTCTAAGTACGTGATGTGCGATGCGAATGGGGCAAAGGTGCTCCAAATTTGTGCTCCCAACATACGTCAGAACCGGTTCTTGCTACGGGTAAGTAAAAATGGTGTTCAGTATTATTTATTCTGAGACTAGTAAAATTTCTACAGGTCGTGGTAGCTCCGATATCAAAGATATAATGCCGCATGTAAGGCATTTGAAATGGTCAAATGGTTTGGGCCTACAACTTATATGTCATACGATCCAGAAGCGCTCTCAGTAATCAAATGGTTGGTACGACTAATGTCGATCATTTCGCCACACTGCACCTGACGAATTGATGGCCGTACTTATTAAACTTCTACCACTACCAAATTCTTTAAATAATAAAACAATAGTAAAAATGTCCAGGAGTCTGTTTTATTTTTGCTAAACTTGCGGTCTCGTTGAGTAGTTGTCTGGTGATCGCAATTTGCTTTATTTGAACTCTAGGATCTTACTGTAGTTATGTCATGTATGTAACATACTGCAAGCGGATTCTGATTATAATCAGAATCCGCTGCACATCCTTTTTCGTCTAATTGACTGATATTTATCAGGCAATTAGATGATAAGGCAGGGGCAATTGCGAAATACTTTAGATAACACTTTGAAATTCATATTTCGAATAAGTACTTAGTTACTTTTTCATTTCAGATAAAAGACATGCAAGGCAACCAAATCGGTTCAGCCACCAAGAAGTGGAGTGGGCTGGCTGATGAGGTCTTAGCTGATTCCAACGAGTTGCAGATCGACTTTCCCCGGGACCTTGAGGTCGAGCTCAAAACTGGCGTTATCGCGTTTTGCATCTTAATTGTAAGTAGTCATAGTGGGGCTCTTTTGCAGAGTTCGATTCAGGAAGTATTACAACTGAACCATTCAACCGCAACGCACTTGTGTGCAAACATTAATGAGGGTATGGTCTTCACAGAACCTCTAATATGCCCATTGCTCAGTCAAATTGAATAGATAGAGAAACTCTCAATTGTGTCTTAGTATTATAGCGGAACAATCCCAGAAAGAAGTACAAAGCCATACTACAGTGTTTTTTTTTTTGTTTTTACAGATCCAAGAAGCAAATGTACATTATCAGTACATACGGTAAAGAATAAAGCTGAAGTTTTGGCCTTATTTTAATTCTACAAAATTATACCTGACACGTTTACTTTATTAAAACAAATTAATAGTTAAGTTTTACTTTTTACCAATTTATCTAAGTTTAAGCCTAATTGAAAGTTTCTAAAATATATTAGGTATCTAGATTATTAAAATTTTATTGTAGAAATCATAATTTCTATTAGTTTGAAATAAATTGTGCAAACATACTATCCTGAAGAATAAACTTATTTTTATTCAAATACATATCGTTTAAATACGTTTTCTGAATTCTTTTCAGTTTATAGCAAGTCGAGCCATCTGTGTAACGGTTACTGAACTATCTATGAAGTTACTGAAAGAGTTAGTTCCGTAGGTCGATTCGGCTAGCTACTGCAAACTTAGAGCGGTGTTCTTGAAAGTTCATAGATATCATTAAAATAAATGGTAAACACCGAAGTTAGATCGATGATGGTAAAATAAAAAAAAACTAAAGATAATGAGCCGTCCGTCACCTCTACTAAAATTTCAGTAGGTAGAGGTGACAGATCGGAATAATTCCAACAAAACGATGTAACTACAATGATGGTAGGTCAGCCTTCTTCTCTTTTTCTCCACTTCGTTCACACGACTATTCTAATTCAATTCTTACTTCCGAAAAAGCACAATATCCTTAACTACCTAGTTAGGCACATTCAAGAAATTGAGCGAATAAAAACTTGAAGTCGACATTGTTCATACTCGACGGCTCGCTTTACGAGGTTTCTTCGCAAGTTCAGCAATAAAGCCCAGTGTTCAGTTCACATGGCTCTGTGCCGCGTTTGGACCGGACCATTAACTAAGTTGACATTTTGATATTCTTTCTGTCTTAAGTTATTTAGTTCATTAATGCTATGTGTTTTTTAACATTGTTCTCTGATTTTTTTTCTACATGGTATGAAACACAAAATAAATAGTAGGTAAGTATCAGCCCTAAAATTAAAATTAGTCATACATTTTTATGTCAACGATGGATAAAACACATTTTTGTTTCAAGTATCAAGGGCAAAACATCTTTGTTACGAGTAAGGAGGAAACATGAGTGAATGAGTCGCGAGGGAATCGGTTTCTTCTAGGCAAGCATGCTCCATCGTAGACCGTGTCGTTACTTACCATCAGGCAAGATGGCGGTCACATGCGAGCCTATCACTGAATAAAAAAAAAACATTTTCGTGTCAAATAAGGCTCCTAAATCCCATTTATTTATTAAGTGATGCGGTCAAAATACATCTATGTTTTCAACTACACTGGACAACACACATATTTATGTCAAGTAGAGACAGCTATAATATTAATTTAATAGATAGGTACTTGGATTAGCGACTGGGTCCAGTTCCAAAATTAAAGCTTAGCTCAAAACACTGGATCGATACAAACAGCTATCTTAACGCTTCTTGTGAGATTCACACTGGCCCAATTATACTAATAGTTTCCACCTAACGACAGTTTTAGGCAAATTAATAGCAGACATGATTTACGCGTTCCGAAGAAAACTGCTGGATTCTCAAACTCATCTCGTAAGTAATTGAACGAGGATTTGATAACAAGCAACGGTAACAGACGATGAAACTTCGGAACAGCATGTTTCAAGATTACTTTATTGGATTTCGAGAAGAAAATTTATTATTCGACAATATATGCCTTTATTTCTACCTTTAAAATGTTATAGGTGAACATTAGAAAAATTGATAATGGGCAGGGTTAGATAGAGGGAGGGAGGGATTAATCGGATAAACGCGCAATTGCACTAGTATACTAGTTAACTGATACATTGCAACGTAACAGTCGATGAAACTTCGGAACAGCAAGTTTCAAGATTACTTTATTGTATTTCGAGAAGATAAGTTATTTTTGAAATTATCTTCCTTTAAATGTTATAAAGTTTCTTTGAATCTGCGAAACTCATTGGAAGTCCCGGACTTCTGATGCAATTGGGCGCTTACCAGAATTGTTACGCAGTTATAATTATGAGAGAGTAAATAATTATCAGTTACTGCAGATGCTATTATAGAAAAGATTAAGATTTTAGATAATTTAATCTAAAATATGAACCTTTTCAGAAGCCCCTTTAAAATTTCAACATAAAATCCAAACTGCAATAGCTTTAGCGATCTGCAAAAGGAACCTCTATAACTTTGTACACTGAAAGCTCATTTTAATACAGATTAGTACCTTTCAGTAATAATTACAAGGAGAGGCTCGTTACAGATTACGCAACAGTTACTACCCCATCCGGAGAGTGGGGGGCCTACTATAATCTCAATAAGTATTATGATTATTGAACCTTTCCTCGCTTCTTCTTCTGTTGAGAATGTGACAAAGATAAGCGTAAATACGACATTCTGGTAGATAGAGACAAAATTCAAAGTGACATTAACATTTTTAAGATTGTGGTAGGCCCCTTGGTTTAATCAGCAACTTGAGAAACCTCTCAAAGTCGAGATTGGTTTTGTAGACGCAAGCTAATCTCGCTGCGAGGAAATACGATCTTTACGCACTCCTCGAAATAGGAAGGGACTCGTTTCTAGAAGTTACCTTCGTCACAGAATAAATAATAGTATTTCCAAATTGAATCCGTGAATGCACGAATACACGTCATCTCTTTCTTCCGAACGCTTAGTATGAAGTATGCTTATATAATAGAATATCTATAAAATGTCCAGTTATCTAGTAGCGTGCCCTATGCGCTGGTTGAACACGCTGGTGTCTGAACTAAAAAAGGTTTTCTAATTTTCGGTCAAAAAAGAAGAATTATTGAAAATTTTCAATAATTATGTATGGGTGTTTTTATTTTCGAAATATTTGGTTTTGCGATTAGATTTTTGAACAGCGCAAACAATGATACTCTTAGCAGCTAATGTAATGAAGCAACGCGGCAAACTTCACAGAAATTTTTAAATTTAATCAAACTATTAATAAAAGCTCGAGTTGAGGTTGATAAATAAAAGGTCAAAACAGAAACTAAAAACCTGAAGTTCTGTTCAAAGACATTGCTGTTTATATAAGTGTAGGTATTTTAAAGATTAAACGAAGTTCAATGAAGTTGTCCGTCAATTTAGATTATGTCTTCAGAAACTTAAACTTTTTTAATTAAAAGTTAATTTGAAATGCTGTTTCGATGTTTTTAATTTGCGTGTTATGAATCTCAACTCAAGCAATCAAACCAAATTCATGCATGGATATAAGTAACGAAAAGTAGATAGAAAATGGTTAATCCAAGCGGAATGCGCGAAAAATATGGCCCAAACTATCAATAGAGATAGAGCCCAAATGTGGTATTCCGACGAAGGACCAATTTAAAACTCACGGATTTTGGATACCATATCATGCAACACAAGTGACACCAGACAGGACAAGTGGCTAGAGGTGGAGTAAAGCCCTGACAGAGTGGCTATCTATTGTGATCAAGCGTTTCGTCGGCGTTCGCTGGTCACACGTAAATGAGGTAGGGACGAGACAGGGAAAAATGGCACCAAGGAAAGGCCTAAATCCAGCAGTAGGGCAGTGTCATTTCAACAGGTATTTGATGCTCTACTGTCAAGGTTTCCCAGATCTTTGTTTCTCTAGATCAAGACTGTCTAAGAGTCGGGTTTGCTGTAAGTACAAGTGTGCTGCTGTTTGGTCCGAAACAACAGCAGCTCTGCACAAGGCAGCCGCGTTCTATCGCGGCTTGCCCACCGGCTAATGTTGTTAATCCTCCTTCAAAATTCATAACCAACTAAACTCGCGCTGGCCCCGGGGACCCAGGCAGGTAATAGAGTACGCGGGGAAAGGAGTACCTGCGAGGGGTAAACTCGGCTAAATAATAAATGTTTTCGTCCACCACGTCGCCGGTCGCCGAGTTCATTATTAAGGCAAATGTGCTGTCTTCGAGCAAGGGTTTGTGGAGTGAATTATATTTACGTGGATTCGTCTTGACTGTAAGTGTTTACCTTGATAAGGATAAGTATGTAGTTAGCGAGATGTAATTAGGTCCTCCAGGAACTGGGCTATTTAAGATATTCTCTATAAGAATAGATTTCCAATTAGTGTCACTTTTTGCACCATTTTATGCGACTTGGTAGGACAAAGTCAAGCCATTTTGTAAACTTTGAAGAACAAAGTTTAATCTCGATCATTAATGGAAAAAGCCGTTTGGTTTGGGTCATTTCATGGCAGAACCAATCACCAAACTCCCCCATTATAAATGCTAAAGTAATTTTGTCTATCTGTAATGTAACTTCTATAAGCGAGTAGTACTTGTAGGTATGCATTTTGAGGGCTGACATAAAATACTTTGTACAGCAGATACTTTAGCGAAAATTGGAAAAGCGAGGATATAATTTTAATGCTTCCATTTAGTTCCTAATTAAAACCCTCTCGTAACTCTAGTTAGAGTTAATGTATCTCTATAGTTTCACATTCACATAGTCAGCAATAGCCCGTACGTGTCACTCGGTTCCGACGTGAAATATTGTGTGTTTGTGTACACTGTGACCGACTATTCACCGCACCACTGTTTACTATGTATTGGCTATTCGGGAACAAATAAATCTCGGATTCGGCGTCCCGTGTAAGCAATAAATAAATCAGGAGGCATCACTGGCCGGTCGGCTTGCAATCGGCTCGCGAGTGCTGGAAGGTTGACGCAGGTTTGGAATAAGGGTTAGGGGCTGCTCGTAGCTTCAGGAGCTTTAGGGTCGTCGTCCAACAGACTCAGTCAATGCCTACTTAGAAACATAATCTTGATTGAAAATCAGTTACTAGGTACTAAAAACAAAAAACTGCATAATGTAGCCAGTAACGCTCTGAATTTTAAAACACCTCGCCACTCAACATTGGGGAACTCAAGGTTTTTAATTTATCACATTCACATAGAATCAGACAAATATACATACTGTCGTACAACCGAAAAACTTTACTTTTTAAGGAGTTGAGTAAAAAGGGCATTTTAAAATAAACTGAAATATCATGTGCTTGCTAAGGATTATCGATCCATGAGGATCGATGAGGATTATTGATGTTCGTCACTTTTACTCTCACGACTTTTCCAGCGAGAGAGAGAGAGAGAGTGACCGAGATTATAAGGCCTTTAAAACTTAGTATGAATCACATTAAGTATAACTAGTCGGATTGATGTTGAATGAGTCTAGTAAGCGATGGTCTTTACGGTCTTGCAAATACAAGGTGTCATTGTATTTGATTGCCACAACTCAAAACAGCTGGGACTGGCAGATGGAAATCATTGGAAATTATATATCAGTGCTAATAGTTTGGTTTGATATTTGGAAAGCTTAAAAGATTAAACAGGTGTTCATATTTAAACAGAAGTGGATTTCAATCATGATACGTCGCGCGTCGGTTGTCAATTCGTGTTTTGTATTAAATTAGAGCAAATTATTTACGAACCAATTTATTTATTTATTTATTTGTTCGAAAAAATGGGTAAGCTAGAATTGTATTGCTCGGTGAAAGTATTGGAGGATACTAACTGATTGGATGGAACTTTCTGTTAGTGGTTAGAATCACAGAGTTTTAGGGACCAAAAAGTTTCAACAGTTTTACTACGTCACAACTCACAGTCCCAAAGATCTAATTGGAGCTATGCTGGAGTGTAATAAGACCTAGAGCCGGTACTGGGCCAGCTAACACCGGTTAGCGCACAACCGGGCCCGTTAATATAATTAGGGGGTCAAATAAATCTCACCGAGAATTGTTTTCGTTTATCTGGACCTTTCTACGGGGCACTCGGCCGACAGCAGGGGTGATTTAGGGGCCAAGCACACTGGTGATTAGCGAGTGTTTCCAGCGGGCCGCCGTTGGACCCTGCTGTGGTTCTTAAAGTACGGGTGAAATGGGTCAGCAGTTAGCACATACCCACACAGTATTGATACCCGTGGTTTCTTCACCTGGAAATATGTACTTGAAAGTTGTTCAAGTAGGTATTTTTGTTAATTAAAAGTGTATCTTTGGCATCCAAATGTCCAATTGGTGTAACACAACAGCCACAGCTTCTTCTTAAAAAGCGTACAGTTCAGTTATGTAAATGATTCTAGTTTGTCTTATTTTTTCCTTGTTATTTGTTTGGTATACCTATTCTATTCTAATATAGCCTATCGAAAAACAGATTCGGTGTAATGTGGATTGTGGATAAGAAAAGCAACTTTAGACATGCTACGTCGCATCAAGACGATAGTGTTGTCCAAATGACGAATCGCTTAGCTGAAATCACAAGTGTGATATAGCCTTTGCCACCCGCACCGTTTTCGCAGCGCTACGGTTTTTCGCTATCGTGGTTCGCGGTCGAGCGCGCAAACCGGGCCGCGCCGGATGAGCCGGCCGAGTCAACTGGTTGAGGGTCATTTTGCACCTGGCAAGCCTGTTTGTCACCTGAAAATGAAGCTATAAATTACCTACATAGTTAGTGTGCACTTAAAAGAGTAATAATTGAGAGAAAAGAGCTAGTAGTGGCAACTGCATGGTGTTTCGAGTTCGGTGCGTTCCTTTGAAGATAGATCAGGGGAAGTTAATAGCTTCACCTGCTTTTGATAAACTTGTCTTACCTGAAACTCATGAGCTATATGTTCATAAAATAATCATTAGGTAGGTATAACTAATAAAAATTACATAACTATTTAAAACTTTATAATTATTTATGTCTGATTCTTACTAAAATATATACTGGAACAGAAAATTAAAAGGAAATCAGATGATTTTCTTTTAATAGTTCCAAATTTCAATCGGACGGTAAAAATAATTTATCTGATCAAAGTTACAACCCACATGTTAAAGTTGAAGTAACTGTCATACGAAAAACAAACTCAGCTAAAAGTAATAAAAGGTATATGGTAATTGATACGGATTTAACATTGCTTACTCAGAAAAATCCGCTTAGAAAGAAGGTGGTTAAGACCACAACAACGTATATATTTTGTTTAAAATAGGATCGCGTATTTGAGTCCACAGCCCACGCCTCTGCGAAGAAAAGGGTCACGTCAGACCTACCTACCTAAACCTATCGAAAAATGTATATTCTAATTTTATGTTTACGTAAGGGAACAAAGGGCATTTCCAAGAATAACTTGAACAGGCTGGACAAGACATTTGTATTTCATTTCGTGTAAAAGCAGAAATGAGGGCAATTTTTCGATTCATTTAAAAATTCTTGACTCGATAAAATTGTTAGACCCGCAAGTATTTTTCTCGTCTGGTTAGTGAAGGACGGTCTTTATTTTACATTTATTATATAAAATAGGTATCTATCTGTTTTTGTATCCAGAGCTTTTCTTAGCCGTTACAAATACAATTTCGCAAATAATTTAGGGAATAAATTGTGAATATCACCCAATTCCTAGTATTTAGCTGAACAAGAAACACTAAATTTGTTTTCTTGAAAATTACAGATTTTTTTTTCGGACAGTCACTTAACCCGTAATTATTATTTATTCTGAGCTGTGACAGGGCCAATATTTGAACGTCATATTAAGTAAAAAATCAGGAAAATAACCGGGCAGTTTTGTAACAATTTTCTGTTTCTTTTCCATTAGTATCATCATTACTAAAATGCCTTTATCCCACAACGAGGTCGACCCAACTTGCTTACCGTGCCGTCAAATATTTGGCATTGTTTCAATACTGCTTGCCAAATGTCAACTTTCTTTGAGAATTTGATCTTTAGCTAATTTTTGCTACCGTTCGAATACTCGTTCGAAACGTTTGAACTTTGAAGCTCAAAGTTCAAACGTTTCTACACCGAAACTAGTCGTAGTAGACGACTTAATTTTAACGTAAATATTCCTGTGTTAATTATAACAAAACGTTTCATTATGTTCGCTAAAATTATTATCACACACATCTTCTATCCTAAATCTCAAAAAACCGGTCAATCTACCGCTAAAATCGGTATACTCATACGTTAACTAATAAAATCTTCAACACACATCTCTACTACTCTAAAATCATAACCTGAAAATCAGTTACATAGTTAAAAAAAGTATCTTTTATTGTATTGTCACTGGAGTTACACAAGTTCAATCGGATATCGGGAAGTGGTTCAAAATTCAGTTGCAAGATTCCACCCAAACAAACATAGTTACATACATACATACATTGCAAGTTAAATAAAAGCTTGTTAAATCGGCAATTCACGTGATATTTTACTCCAATCCATACGACCCCCCATTGATCTCCCTATCAATAGGGGGACATTACTTACCGTTACCTCTATACTGCAAAAATCGCCATCACACACCTCTACTACCTATAACCCAATTTCATA
This sequence comes from Alcis repandata, assembly GCA_949125135.1. Lineage (NCBI taxonomy): Eukaryota > Metazoa > Arthropoda > Insecta > Lepidoptera > Geometridae > Alcis > Alcis repandata. The sequence continues at coordinate 2,668,442 of OX421223.1, forward strand.
AACATGGCCACAAAATTATTATTCAAGCTGCAATTTCTTCCCTCCTACATCTAAAATTAAACAATCAACAGCACTCAACGTCGCTTATTTAACACAGATTTAAACTCACCTGCCCCGGAAAGATCGTAGTGTTTTTAATTATTCGCCCGGCGAGAGAAGATCTAAATTGTTTTTTAATTTGTGTAAGCGCCTCTTAATTGAAATGCTTATCACCGGTTTTACTTCCTCTGAATTACCCTTAAATGTAATTTATGTTAATTTTCACTCATCCGGGAACTTTACGGTTTCAGGCGAAGCGATGTGAGATCGAGGTTTTTGGAATGTCTTAGTTTGGGTCGAGATGTTTTTGGAAGAAGAGATTTTTTAACCTCATCAAGTCCATTATTAGCTTTCACAAGCTCTTATTTAGCTTATACTGTTTGACGTTATTTCTTGGGTCAAATCTTGCAACTGAATTTTGAATGACTTCCCGATGTCCATTGAGCAGAAATGTGATGTACTTGTGTAATTCCGAAGACAATGCAATAAAAGCTGGTTTTTAATTATTTTTTTTGAATATTTCTATAATAAACACTATTTAGAAATAAATTCATGCAATGCAAAGTATTTTTGAATGTAGGTATGTAGCTTGAAGATTGAACCAACTAATAGAAACCTACCAATACAATAGTACATTAACAACTACGTTTTAACCAAACCACCAATTTCTGCAAACAAAGCCTATTTAAACCGAACCACCATGTTCTAGAGAGTTCTATACAGACGATTACCTATTACAAAGTCAATACAGAAAATATCTATTCCGTTCTCATGAAAATAATACGCTCTAAAGAGCCTACTTTTTCTGGCCTACTCTTATTGGACAGCAGTTGGCTAATTCTAAGCGCAGATTGCATGAATTAATTTCCAGCCAAATAGGGTTATTCATAAAGGGTATGCTAAGGTAGGGCTCTTTTGCAGAGCCCGCCTGGGGAAGTACCACACCTTTGCCAGTTATTCCACCGCCAAGCAGTAATGTGCAAACATTACTGTGTTCCGGTTGGAAGGGCATTGTTTCCATTGAAATTACAGGGCAAATGGGAGATTAAACAACTTATATCTCAGGGTGACGAGCGCAGTGCTGTGCCGCGCAGGGTCTTGAATTCTGTGAGTTCAAAATTCTGGGTGGCGCAGACCTGTTATGGGCAAACGTGACGTTTAACATCAGGCGAGCGATTTGCTCGTCTCGTCACTCAATAACATAAAAAAAAAAAAAAAAAAAAAAAAAGCCGAAAACGGCTCATAGTATACTCATCATTATGAACAACTTTTTTATGAGACCGCTGATTTTTTTTCGCGAATTTCCGTTTGGTCCCATAGTAGCAGTTGTTCATAATTATTAGTACTATGAGCCCCTTTCGGCTTAGCATACCATGTAGGAATAACCCCATATGCGAGTAATCGTGAGCTCGATTACACGATTCCGCATTTTTCTGCATGAACCATCAACTGCTTTTATTATCTTTGGTATTGCCTACGACGAACAATCGAAACTCGTATCAAAGGAGTGGAATCACATTACAGTAATGTGGTTTATTCCTTTGTATTTCTGTCATTAACACCGATCGCTTTGAGATATTGATGTTGGTTGTGGTAAGTTTCGAATCAAGTAACTCTGGTGAAAATTTATCTATTATTTATTCTACCATTATGTTACTTGAAGAACAAGAATAGCTATAAAAAGTTGGATCTCATGAACTCCATCAAGACCTATTGCCCAGACCAATCCAATAATTGTTTTAAAGCAATAATTGTTTAAAAATAAACTGAAACACTGTTATTATTAAAAAATAATTAATAGTTGAAAAAACACGCTTTGTTTAGTGTATTGTCATCGGTCCTAGATATATCTACAAAGTCTGAAAGAAATCTGACCGTTTAAAGTGGGTCAAAAACGCGCTCAAAGGAGTCGGTTACAAACATACTCGTACATACAAACATACAGGTGAAGCTAATAAAATCGTGTTAAAAATAGTAGAAATCTGTCCAATCTGTACAAGTTACTCCAACTCATCATCCAAGGGAAGATCACTGGTAAAAGTAGTGCCGGCAGGAGGCGGCTCTCTTAGTTAAGAAACCTACGGGAATGGTTTGGCTACAGCACCACATCGCTCTTCAGAGCGGCTGCCTCCAGAGTCAAGATTGCTCTAATGTTGTCCAACCTCCGATATGAGCGGAACCCGAAAAAGAAGATAGCTAACTGCGCCCCACGGTTTCACCGACGTGGTAATGAAATACAGAACAGGTATTACGATGATGTTAAGACTAGTATATTATGTGTTTTAAGCTATCTTAATTCCAAATTTCATTGTATTCCGTCCAACCGTTTTATCGTAAAAGAATAAAAAACACTGAGAAAAAACTTTTGCACTTCCAATATGCAGTATAATGTCTGCTGTGAGATATTTAAAGTTAAATTCGCTAAATAAATAAATTTTGTAAATTGTTTTTTTTCTAAATAAGTATGTCCGGCTGTGGTATAACGGTAATCGAACTTGCAACTCTTCACCTCCCCGCCTGAGATAAACCTGGACAGAAATATGGAGCACTGCGTTAGCTTTGGGTGAAGCCAAGAACTCCTCTACTTCCACGTCGTACACAAGACGCACACATTGACACATCAATATTCTTCTGCACGTGATACTATAGAGTACTAGTAATGTACGCGCAAAAGTAGAGGAGATTTTGACTTCACTTAAATCTAACGCTGTGCTCCATCTTTCGGTCTAGATTTATCAGAACCACAGCTATACAGGGTTATTCATAAAGGGTATGCTAAGCCGAAAAGGGCTCATAGTACTCATCATTACGAACAACTTTTACTTTAGGACCAACCCAGAATTTGCGAAAAAAAAATCAGCTGTTCCATACATTTTGTCGAGTGTCATTGACATTTTTCTATGGAACAACTGATTTTTTTTTCGCGAATTTCGGGTTGGTCCCATAGTAAAAGTTGTTCATAATGATGAGTACTACGAGCCCTTTTCGGCTTAGCATACCCTTTATGAATAACCCTGTATAGTTATATCTAAAACTTAACCACTGAGCCACAAAGGGCATGTTACCACAGAATACTTAATAGTGCATTAAGTGCAGACATCGCCTTAATTATCTGAGTCAATACAGGTGGCTCTACGGCTTTAACTACACGTTAACTGTTTGCTCGGGAAATTGAACTTCCGAAGTACGCGGTTCTTGCGCCTTCTGTTGAACGTAAATAAATCTTAATGTTCTATGTTAATGTTCTGTTTTGATGTTCTATGTTTGTTCTATTATTAATTGTTTTAATTATGTGCCTGTACGCAGGAGTTCTGATTCAGCTATCCGAACGAATATCTTCGAAAAGAATGTCATTTGACATATTCCTTGCGAAGGCGGAAGACTTTTCGAAGATAATCGTCGAATGCGTTCGATGTTTGGATAGCTGAATCAGCCTGCAGTTGTGCATTTAGTTTTCATTGTGTAATTACCACAGACCAGCTACTCGGATTAAATTTTAGAACACTGCTTCATTTTCAACTAGAATCAGTCAATTAAAAAATTTACATATTATGTTAAACCTGTTCCCTTAGTATGCAGATACACAAGGTTATATAGAAAGAGTATGCTAAGCCGTGAAGAGCTCATATAGTCACCGCGTTACCAACTGAGTCGTGCGGCAATAAATCATTTCTCTATGTCTATCTCGCTCGCACTTGTGGGTTTATGGAGCCGCATAGTAATGTGCGTAAGATGGTTATAAGCGCATATCGATAAGACTAAAATCAGTTAGAAACATAGTAGATAGTATTGTGGCCCTGAAAAGGGCCGTTTGTAATGGCCCTACGACTCAGTTGGTAACGCGGCGACTATTATAGTAATTATCATTATGAACAATTTTTACTATGGGACCTACCCGAAATTCGCCAAAAAAAAAACAGCTGTTCCCTAGAAACATGTCAATGACATTCAACAAAATTTATGGAACAGCTGATTTTAGTCTGCTGATGAGTACTATGAATTCTTTACGAGTTAGCATAACCTTTCTATATAACCCTGTATAAATAATTATGTACAACATTTCTATCTCAATGTCTAGGTACCAAAACAGAAAATTATTTGCTCTCCCCGTCTCACTCGAGCAAAACGAGAAATGCGGCTACATTTCACGAAAGTTAAACAAAAGATATTTAACCTTTGTCGAGTTGATATCGCGGATCGCAGAGTTGCCGGTCAAAGCAGGAAATATGGACAAATAAATCCACGGACAAGTTGCTTCAGCGCTCATCAAACGAAACTGCTGGAACTGGAAAAAAAAAGAGGGTAGTCAATTGTTGTTATTATGGTAATATGCTTCAATACTTTTACGTACATTTAAATGTGCATTTTTGAAATTCAACTGTTCACTTCTAATTTATTGTTATTTACAACTCATGCTATTGTAAACCTAAAATTAATTAGTAAATTAGTTTCAGTGAGGTGGAGCTGGTATAGATTATGTTTTAAACATCTCGGTTATTGAAATAAGGCAAAAGTATGAGCGATAAATATACAAAAAAGTTCAGTCACTTTTGAACTCTTTCTTTAGTCACTTTCCACAGATAAATAATAGTTAATTAAATGTGCTTTCATTATGTTTAGGCGTTTACATGTCCTTTAGCTTATACGCTGAAGTTGCCTGAGACAGGCGGGGAAAAGCGGGCGGGGATTCAATAAATTTTACTTACAAAATGCAATTTACAAAGTTATCTGGAGGCGCGATCTGCGGAGTAATCGCAGTGTAGATTTAGAGCCCTCGTTTTGGGTGTCAGGACCTGTCTGGGGTCAATTTTAGCAACCATTTGGTGTAAACATTTGGTCAGAAAAATGTGAGTCGGTTGCATCGCGTCATTACGACTGTAGAATGATTAAGTGACGTCATTCTAGCACCAGCTCCCAATTCGGCTTCAGCTAGTGTTGACGCAAGACGACTTTTCTAACTTATTTGCTACAAGCAAATAAAATGCATCATCCCGCATTGCTCTTTGTGTCATAATTTTTACCAATAACTGATTCGAACGGTATTTGAAAATATAAAACATAGCATTTCAAAATACTGCCAATCGAATACGATTCCAACTGAAAGAGAAAAATAGAACTGTGAAATGGCGAACATATAAAATGCTAACTTTAAAATCACGCAGCCTTCACAGTCGTTTTGCTTAGTTTTCATTCAGCACTGGCCATTCGATTGCTGGCGTCCCGTTACACAGTGCCCGCGTTTTGTATGCACTGTATTTTTAACAAATCTGACCGTATTTTTTTGGATAAAAGGCAGAGTCCGCAAACGCAAGCTGACGGTAAGCCGCTGTTCTAACTGCCTGTCGCGTGCGCTACGCCTGAAATGACTAGTTAAATAAATTCACGTGCTTGTATTACAATTGAGACAAACATATTAAAAGCATCTGTACTTAAGTGAGTAGAAAATTTGGCGATTCCGATTGGTTTCACAACTGAACAATTTCAAAGAATTTTTTGTCGTCAGCGATTGATTGAGGGAGTATTTTCCTCTTTGCTGTGGCACCTTTTACCAGCCGATTTCGGTAATGTTTGGCAGAAATATTTAGAACTCAATTCTAAATAAGAATTCGATATGACCCAGATAAAAGATAAAAAGATTTAGGAGGATTTTCGTCCAGATAAAAGGTTCTGATTGTTGTTAAAATAGTTTGTGCTCGCAAGGTCTACAGTTCTCAGAAATACTAGTTACGTATATAAATTATTTATTTATGACATTTTTGATTTGATAATAATTTGTACTTTCTTCTGGATGCAATTTGATCCACAGTAAAAAAAAATGATTGATAGGTACCAAAATGTTGTTCACCAGCCCGCACTTGGCCAGCGTAGTGGTATACTGCCTAATCACCCTTCGAGGGTTGACCTGTATCCCAGCAGTGGGAGGATTAAAGGTTGCATATGAAGATATGAAGAATGTTGTTTCGTCGTATGTTAATCAACACCAAAATGTTGCATGATTTCTTCCCTTTTCTCCAAATACTTCACAATAAATCTGCAGCGAGCTATCGCTGCATCGAGTGAGGGCGGGGCGGACTATCAGCGCGCAGCGGCGATGGCCGATAACGCGACGCTCGCCGGAAGGGGGCGCGAACAACGCTTACCACGCCACGCCAGCACACGCAAGAGACTATTCTTAGCGAGTCTTTATTTAAAGCTGTGTTAATTTGTACTTGTAACTTGCAATGAAGAAAATAATGAAAGAGTTTTTATTTAGGTATTTAATTTACAGTAATTTTACATAGTATTTTTTTTAATACACCTATAAACCACAAGAGGTTTGTCGCGGTTCTCACATACGCTGCACGCAATTTAATATAAAACTACTCGCTTGTAAAGTAGTCGTTAGGTTTAGTCTTAGCGCTGGGTCCTTTACTGTTAATTACAATAATTACCTATAAAATGGAAATTTATAATTTTTCACATTACCATAAACAGTAGCAATGATCTTAAATTAGTTTGTTCAATTTAAATAAATTTTTGCTCCAAACGAAATCTCTCCAACTTATATAATTTTTTCAAATTCAGCTTACTTCCCTAAGTAAAGCAAAACATAAATATTTAGAGTTTTCTTCTCCAGGACTCGCCTAACAAAACTCGTTACCTTTTCACTCTTGATTTAACCTTTTTTGAGCGAACTCTTAAATAGGCGTTTATTCTTAAAACTCGCTCCAATTTAACTTAGCTGAAAGAACTCGAGCGAAAGTTTGGCGGGACGATTGTCGTCGACTTGTTTCCAACTCGAGCTGCGGACTTAAGGCCTCTAAACCAAAGTAAACATACTTTAATTAAAACCATTGAAATTGGAGCCCTCACGCTCAGACCATGTTTGTCCTAGATTAGCGATACGATGCGACGCGACGCGACACGATGCAACTCGCTTTTCAATACCAAATCGCGCAAACTGGTTTACGCGTCAAATAGACCAAACGTGGTGTAGTTATTTCATACAGATAGGTACAACACAACACAATCACAGCGCACCATATTTTACATCAGTACAATACACTAATCAAGACTTACTTTATTTAACCCAATAAAAAGCCAATAAGAATGTTTTGTCTAAGTTCCCCCAACCTGCGCTTTCTTCAGTAAATTTTGTTTGAATAAAAGATCTTCCATAAATATAATGTTGTATTTAGGGTATACTATAGTCGTCACAAAATAAGATGCCCGTTTGGACGTTTGTCATTGCGACGTAACTAGTGATGTTACCATACGACTCGGTATTCGATACTCACGATAAATCAATTCAAGTTTGTATGAGTATTTGATCGATTTGATTTTGTATTGTAAAGTACTTTGGATAAAGGTTACGATTCGAAAATTTAACTTAAACTTGAATATTATAGGTATATTGAAATGATACGAAATGGTGCGAGAGGTCAATTTGTCTTTAATTTAATATTTTAGTTATAATAACATTCATTCAATCACAAAAAACAAGAAAAAACGAAAGTGATTGAATCTTCATTCAATAATTTTCTTCGGATGATGAGCCAAAATCGTCAGTTGAGCTATCGTCAATTCAATAATTAAATGGTTACAACTTACAACACTAATATTTGAAAAAAGAAGACTGACGTAACTGTTTTTGAGAGTTTCGTTATAATTTGACATTGCATGCTACCATAAAGTATGCGCGAAAAGCGTTCCAAGTTACATTCTACGGTCTTTCTCAAGTGTCATAACGGGCATCTTATTTTGTGACAACTATAAGCAGCTACTTTTGCAGTATTTCGTGCTGCGTTGTGTCGCGTCGCATAGCGTCACTTTTCACTCACGCAGGGCTGTTACTGACTCTTCTCGTTGCGACGCCACGTGCGTGTCGCGCAACTTTAGTCTAATTGATTGTTGTTTCAGGCAGAGTTTGAATTGCGATGTGCACACGTTTGACGTTGTCTGTGAAAGGATATGTTTACAGGATAGGTGTGTTTATTTATGTTGCGGAGAGGCTTTGTGAGAGTGCTATGCGGACTCGCTAAGCTGCAAAACATCAAATGACATTTATTTTATTATCATCGGAGTGTGTTGGACTGTTTTCTTTTAATGTATAAATGTATGCTTTACTTGCAATTTGTTCGCAAGTTCGCCGTAGGTCGATACAGAATGACAACATTGTTGCTGAAAATAAATCGACATACGATTACAAATAACCTTGTCATGTTGTCTGTAATGGTTCACACTTATCGTTATCGCTGCCTCACTAAGTTGCCTTCTATTGGCAATGCTACAAAACACAAATAAAAACACGGATAATTAATTCCAAGATGCAGAGCAGATATCTAAACTCTATCCCCGGGGCGTTCTAGTCATACGGCAGACGCTACTAACTGAGCTAGGAGGATCGTCAATATTGACCCATAACTGGCTTCATATGCCTTTCCCTTACGCTGTTTTCGAATTAAAATATCTAACTATGATTAATAGGTTGATTACACATAACGAGTACAGCGGCGAGTCAGTGCCCTCGGCTGAGTTCTCTGTTTGTATAAAGAGTTTGACGAAGCGAGACAGTCGCTAAGACCATGATTGGGGTCTATTGCCTCCTTTCCCTTACGCTATTTTCAAATTAAAATGTCAAATTTATAACTATGCTTTATGAATTGATTACACGTTAAGAGTACAGCGGCGAGTCAGTGCCCTCGGCTGAGTACTCTGTTTGTATTAACAGTTTGACGAAGCGAGACAGTCGCTACGACCACGATTTGTTTGCTCGGCCAAGTGTGCCCATTTATTGTCTCGCCACTATACTTGTTGCGTGTAATCAACCCATTGACGTCTGAAAAAAATAAAGAGATAAATACGGTTTTAGAATGGTCCATCTAAATGGCTAATTTGGATGACTAGTTTAGATAAAACTAAGTTTTAAATTTTATAACAAACGATTAAATTGTCTTAATTAGTCTGGGTTTATTTTAGGTCATACGAGGTACGGGCGTTAATTTCATAAGTCTGCGCATTTAAACAATTACACCTAAGTAGTTAGGAGCAAACGAACGCTAAATGTGGATTACGCTCGGGATTGTAACTTACAAACTACACAATATGAGTGATAGTAAGGAGAGGCTACAGTGCTAGCGGTTATTATTGGGTGTAATAAATAAATTTCATATTCAGATTTTTGGCCACTTTGTACGACATGACAATCTAATGAAAAATCCTTCAACCTTTCCGTCTATTATAGTTTTCATTAGATTGGGAGAGCACCAGGAAGACAAATTTTTGTTTGTAATTTCTGGTGTGCAAACTAAAGAGTTTATCTATCTATCGAAAATGTTAATGCATTGCTTACTACTTGGCTATTTTGCATATTTATAACTATACAGAGTGACACTAAAAAACTTCGGTTTGATTAGTTATTTTTTTCATTACTAGTCATTTTTGTATTAAAATGTGTCTGTATAGATTTTGTCCTTAACCGCTAAATGGATTTAAAAGAGTACCTATTGTAGCTGACGTGAAATTTGGTTTAAGAGCATTATTCCTAAAAACTAAATAATTGCAGTTTGATAGTATGATAGATGGGTATAAAAATGAACCGATATGAAAACTCGCTATTTTCAGGACCTAACGTTAATTCCAATAAAATTGTCGTAGAAACGTAATTAGTGAAACCTAGGCTCAGGCAAGCCTTGCGAATTTAAGGGCCAGACAAAATTTGCGCAGTTATGACGCGTCGAATGATTTATTAACTTAATTATAATATAATAATTCATGGATTAGACACAAATTAAATTGATATTAAACGTAAAAATAATACTAAAAAGTTATTCAAAAATCTAATGCGCACGGTATCGAAACTATAAATCGCAATTTTACAGGAGAGCTATTTATGTATATCATAATTTGACCTAAATTAATAAGTTAAAATGTATAGTATCGATTTTATTCGATTTAAAACATGCTGAAAAATGTTTTTTTACAATTGTTTTCATAAAAGTATACTAAATATTCCCATAATTAGTACAAAGAAATAAAATCGTGATTTTGCAGTTTCGATACTATTCGTAGCAGCAGCCGAAATGTGTCTTCAGTTTTAACACAGAAAGATTCAAAAATCTCTAAATCCAGAGTAATTTAGCCCAAAATAAAGACTTCAGATTATAAACCGGATTTCGCGATAATAATGAAATATTTTCTTATTACGTCGCAAAAAACGTCCCCCGTCTTATTTTGCACAAAGATTTAAGAGGCTTATTATTTATTAATGGACTTAATAAATCTTGGAATGAATAATTTAGACGTCGCGGACCACGAGTAATATAAGAATTGTGATACATACCGCGTGCGAAATGAGAAAAAGCGCTATTTGTTACGGAAACGAAATAGGAGATTGTAACTAGGGCAAATAAAATAATTAGAGTTAATCGGAAGTTGTCAAAATATCCTATCCTACTATCTATACTAATATTATAAAGAAGTAAAGTTTGTGTGTTTGTATATTTGTTAAATTGTAAGGGGTAATCTCGGGATCTACTGAACCGAATTCAAAAATTCTTTCACCAATAGAAAGCCACATTATTGCTGAGTGTCATAGGTTATATAAAAAACCGAAAAATAAAAAGTGGTAGTCCGTTTTGCAAAGTGAATCGGAGAAAAAATGGTCCGGACGGTGCGCGATGGCTTCGGGTTTAATTAACATTATGCCCAACGAAGTGGGCAAGGGTCAGCTAGTAATATTATAAACGCGAAAGTTTGTGAGTATTTTTGTTGCTCTTTCACGCAAAAACGGCTGAACGGATTTACATGAAATTTGGAATGAAGGTTGTTTACGGTCTGGATTAACATATAGGCTACTTTTTATCCCGGAAAATGCGGGTGAAACTGCGGGGCGCAGCTAGTAAGAAATAAATGATATAACTGTTTGGGCAGAAACTTCCGATCAGCTACGAGTAATTGTTTTAGTTCAAAGTTAATTTAAGTACATACATGGTCCTTTTTTTATTTTTTTCAAACTCTATGCAGGGTTATAATGTAAGGGTATGTTAAGCCGAAAACGGTGCATAGTACGTATCATTATGGAGCATTTTTACTAAGGGACAAACTCTTAAAACTAGAAAAAAAAATCATCTGTTCCACAGAAATACGTTCATGACACTCGACAAAATGTGTAAAACAAGGAACTTATATCCAACCTGGAATGTGCATTGTCATTTGACACCAATGTAAAAATAAACCTTATGAATATGCCCCTAAGTTCTATTAAAGACAATCAATTGGTCAAAGAGAAATCCGGTCCGAGAGAGAAAGCGCTTCGAAAGCCCTGTGTCTCTTTCTAAAGTGTTGCCAGGAGAATTATTCCCGAATTTAGTAGGAATGGTAGGAAAAAATAAAATTGACAAATCTTAATAAAAAATTGGGTACTACAGAACCCAGGGTGAAGCGACCGGTTTTTCGAAATTGGGTAGGTACTATAGTACCCAAGGTGCAGCGACCGGACAACAATTTTTAGCAATAATTTGGACACTGTATGTATTGAAATGTAATTAAAAAAAGAAAAGATTTATATGATATTTAAAAGTTATAAACTGGCAGCCCGTCAACCATATTGTTTGTTGTAATTAAAGTGATCAATTCGTAATTTAACATTGTTTATTTTTGAGGCATTTGATAATGAGATGGTTAAAAAATGTGCGATTCGAGGTTGCAAAAGCGAATCCTATGCAGGATGCGGTGTTTCTTTCTTCAAGTAAGTATATTTCAATTCTTGAAGTAGGATGCCCATAATGAACGAAATTATAAGATTTTTTATACAATGCAGCATATACCTAAATAGGAGGTAGTCTTCAACGCAAGCACAATTACACGCGACGCATATAACTTTATAAGGAATGGTGTACCGAATACTTGATCATGAAATTTCACATTTCCCGAGGAACATTGTAGGGAAATGACAAAAAAGTTTCAACTTCCCAATCGTCCCATATTAATCGCTGATTTAGGTGTGTCACTTCATATATTTTAAATAAATTAAAAAATATAATTTCAGACTGCCAGGAGAAGAATCACGGAGGAAAAAATGGCTTGATGTCATTCCAAGTCATTCAAATAACAAAAATTATTCCGTTATTTGCAGTCTTCACTTCAGTCCTCAGGATATAATAAAACATAGTTCAGTTTCAAAACTGAAATCCGATGCTGTTCCTACTATTTTTCCTAAGGTGGGTAAAGAATAGTAAACAAATAGTACTGTTTATAATATTATATAATATTATTATATAAACTGTTTTATTTAGTAATGTGTAAATATCTACCAAATAAATATTTATAAATTCTCCATAATGCGTTTTACTTTAATCCATGCTTAAAGTATAATTGTTATTATTTTATGAAATCAAATTATTGGTTAATATATTATATCCTATTAAATTAGTATCTACCTACATCGTGTTGTTTGGTCACCCTAATGAAAGGGACAGAGGGCTCGCGCGAAGCTATCTCGCTCGGACCGCGCATCGGCAGCCTGTGCACATTCCAGGTTGGATATAAGTTCCTTGGTGTAAAACAACTGATTTTTTTCGCCATTTTAGGAAGAGTACTGTAAACCCTTTTCCACTTGGCATATCCTTTCCTTATTACCCTGTATAATACGGATCCCTGATCCCAACATGAGGGTGAATTTCAACAGGTCCAATAAAATCTTCATTTCCGTGGATTTTTTATTCTTCAACTTTAGAACAAGAAAAAGTAGTGTTTATTCAAGTTTTTGATAATATATAATATTCTTGCTTAATATCTAGCAGATAGCTTAAAAAACTAACGAGATAATATAAGATTAAAAACTTCGTGCCACGGCGATGATCCATGTGTGCACGGCAATGAAACATGCGTCCACGGCAATGAAAGAACTGTGCCACGGGAATGATAGAATCTATTCACGGTAATGAAAAAATCCAATAACAATAAACTATATATGAGTGTGTGTGTGTGTGTGCGTATGTTTGAGTGTCTATTGTGTGATGGAATACCAAATGCATATAATTTTGTAAGGTTAACGTGAAAATATCTTTTTGTAGTTGACTGTACAGTACAGATTGTTTTTTTTCTTAATCATGCCGTGGCGATGAAAATATAAGTCACGGAAATGAAACAACTGGTCATGGCAATGACACAAAATTATTTTAAAAGGCATGGGAATGAAATTTTTTTTTATCGCCGTGTCTTTTTTTTCATTGCCATAGCTAATTTTGGCCACGGAAACTACGGCAATGAGAGCACGGCGATGAAAATCAAGGCAAAAACATCAAGTAATCAAAAACCTATTGATAATTCATAGTAATTAACACGTCACAAATAAACATAAGATAAATGGCATTCTATCGAATGCTTAATCAAGAGGATAAACTTATTCAAATAGAAGTTAGACCTATCCACGGCGATGAAAGAAAAAATGTCCAGTAATATAAAAATCGAATACTTATATTTATGGCGCGAAAACGCAGGCACGTATGCACGTCCTTCCACGTCGAGCACCAAGCGACACTGGTATGCAACGTTTAGCGCACAGGGGTGCGGGACGCAAGTCCATAGATAAAACAATATTCTTAAATATATTTAGGACACGGTGATGAAAGGTAGTTCTAGGACAAATACATTTTTATGAACCATTCGTTGTATTGTTTAAATATATGAATTAATATATTCCGTCACAATACTTTAACTATTCATGTATCAAATGAAACTAGGTTTTAATATAAATAACTAATAGATTTTTATCAATGACATATAATACACATCAAGGTGATGTGTGGACAAACACGGCAATGAAAGATTTCGAGATTTAATAATTTTTTTTGGAGCATCTATTAATCATATTTAATTAAATATTTAGTGCTACACATAGATTACTGTTTCACCTAACCAGAAAAAAACGTTAGAACATTATAACTATGTTTTATAGCACCGATTTCATAGATGCCACGTTATTTTTGCTCCTGGGAAATTCACCCATGAATGCCCCGCGGGTAGCATTTTTTTTTCTATGTAATTGAGTGACGAGACGAGCAAATCGCTCGCCTGATGTTAAACGTCACGTTTGCCCATAACAGGTCTGCGCCACCCAGAATTTTGAACTCGCAGAATTAAAGACCCTGCGCGGCACAGCACTGCGCTCGTCACCCTGAGATATAAGTTGTTTAATCTCATGCGACCCGCGCCTCCACGTTTACTATATAACTCTCCTATTCTTTGAAAAATGCATATTATAACCATCGACGTGAAAAAAAGTAGTAGATTATAGTAGATACTACTGCTACGAGCACCATCGAAACTGTAAAATCACGTTTTTTCACATGGTAAAATTAAACGAATATTTCGTATAATTTTAGAAAAAAACAAAAAATGTAAAAAAAATCATTTGCACTTTCGATACTGTTCGTAAGGGCAGTCGATATTATGATGCGAAGTTTATTTGTTCGTTACGTATTCAAGCCTTAAATGTCACCTGGTCATATCAAAAAAAATGCATACAAGTTGTTAAGGGTACAAAAAAGGTCAAAAGCTACTTTTCGTCATCATCACAATTCACAGCGCGAGTGAAACCGCTGGATGCCGATACTTATATCAAGAACTACCGAAACCCTAATTCAATAACAAAAATGTAGTCTGTTATTTCTTCTATTCCAAATCAATGTAGCGAACGTCTTTTGGGACCGAAATATCATAAACCAAAAAGTAGAATCTGAAAAATATACCTTGAAACAAAATAGGTAAGTAGGTATAGTATTCAGTGATTTCCCAAATGTGTAGTACAAAATATTGTTAGTTACCCATTTATTATGGTAACTATTTCAATGGAACCCTGTATTTATATGATGAATGTTTTTTGAATAATATCTGTTTGCGATTTTTAGAGTCCTGAGGGAAAACTTGGTAAAACTATGACTATTTTTTACACAAATAATAACGCAGTTTCTCGGTAAACTTTTTGATGGTCGTTTCTGGTAGAGACTCGAATTTCACGAAATTCGAAATAGGCGAATCTTGTTTTGACATGTTTCAAATTTCACAATTGACGCATACAGTTTAGCGGGTATTGTATTGGTACTGTATCTATAGCAGACACAATAAAAATAACTGAAACTAGATTTTACAATCAGACAATTTCATGGAATTTCATACAAAAATGGGAAGGTTTTTTTATTTTATTTTTTAATGAATAAATCCGCATTTGACTACATGAAGAAGTTGAATGAACACTAGATGAAGCACGCAGATTTAGAAGATACCTATTCACTCTGACCTTGTAAAGTCCAAGTTTTTAATTTATTACAGTATTATTTAAACAATAATTGCCCTAAAACCAAGTCGGGTTTGTCTAGGCAATAAGTTCTCATAACAATGTACAGTTACTGGTAATTTAATTAATGCTAGTCCAAACAAATAAAAATAATCTAAATAATCTGTTTGTCTTTCTCTTGCAACAAGGAATCGATGAATTTTGCATAGATAAAAGTTTTCAGATTGAGGAATCGTGGAATTGTCCTGTGTCTACAGAATTGAAACCGCGTGGCGCCGCTAGCATCTTGTAATATACTTAGTCTTTGATAATATAACAAAGGTAGGTACTCATTTTTATACCTTAGTGCTGAAAGTTTGTATTTATTTAGGCTTAATTTCCAACGTTAAGAGTTGGCGAACTTTGGGAGGTGAACTGTATTTTTCTTTTAGTTTTTCTTTCGGGTACCAATCTAGATTAAATTTGAATAGAAAATACTTTTAAAAGTATAATTTAAGTTCTGAATGATCATTTCTATCAGGGTTGTCAACCGCAGCGGATTGAGAACAGTTTGTTTAGAGCAATCTAATTGAAATTCCAGTTTGCTACATAGCAAATAGCAAACGATCTCGCCGCGGCTTGCGACTTTGTCTGTCCTTCGCCGGAGAGGTGATTGAATGCTTTGGTGTGAATCTTATGATATTACAGCTATAAGTACCTGAACTGCGTTAAGAAACGTTTTGACAGCTTTAAAACTAAAAACAAAATTTGTGTGTACAACCCGGTCACAATATCTGTGCACCTGACCTCGTGACGTCATAATTGTCTAAACTTAACAATAAATATTAAAAAACAAAACAACAACAAAGCGAAAATATCTCAAAATTATCGGGACGTGCATCGGCAACGAAGATGCTAACCGTACTGTCGCACCGGGGAGTGCGCGGAGAGGTGACAGGGGAAGCGGGAGAGGCGCCGCATTCCAGCGAGGTGCACAGATATTGTGACCGGGTTGTAAATACCTAAGTGAACTGTCAAAGTGGTTCAAACCAAGATCCCATTAGCGCAGGACTGGGGTAGACGGCACAGTAAGAGAGAACAGTGGTAGGTATAAGATGGCTGTGGATGATGACGAGTGAACTGAAACTATGTAGCAAAGTGATATAATTAAGACACACAACTACCACCCAGAACCTCTAAATTCATCATTTACACATTTACCCAGGCGTAAATTGAACCAAGGACGCCCTGTAAGAAAGCTGTTGCGCTATCGACCTAATAGACCATGTGCCACGTCTCAATTTCTATTTCAACACGTATGGAATGTATTTTTTTTCATGGTGATGATTACAAGCGGAAACTGCTAAATAAATTTCAGTATAATTTTGTATAACTACGGCAAAGTTGTTAATTTCACTATTACCTAAATATTACTTCAGATATTCGCTCGTAAATAATTAACACTTTTCGAATTATTAATTAACAAGCTCAGACCATAATGTGAAACTTTTATTAGTTGTACGAGCGAAACAAAATAACACAATGAAATAAACAATTAAACGTGAATAATTAATTTTAATCAGTTGGAAAGTTCATGCATAACAACATAATTATAATAATGTAATTAAAATTTAGATATTTTATAAATGTTTTTTGTATAAATTATGAGATGGTCAGCGCAGAATTGAGTTTAGAAGTTAATACAACGCATCAATTAACAATTGAACATCGTTTTAAACTATAGAGTAACTACACTGAGATTTTTTTTAAATAAAGTACGGAGCGTAGTGATAAACACCAAAAAGTACGATGACAGGCACCAATTTTTACGGTGAAAACTATTATAATATATGGTTGTCACCGTAAAAACTAGTACTAGCACCAGTTTTTAGGGTGAGAACCATAATTATACTAGCTGACTCGACAGACGTTGTCCTGTCAAAAGCCAACAAGTCAAAAACAACGTGACACGTAATTTATATATATTATGAAGATTATGATAGTTGTCACCGTAAAAATTGGTGCCTGTCATCGTACTTTTGGTAATTATCACTATGCTCCGTACTTTAGGTGAGTTCATCGGAATTTTGATGATCATTTTTCTCAGTGTACAAAACGGTAATTAATATCAGGATCAAAGATATAAGACCTATTTCTAAATTGCAAAAAAAATCACCTATTAATAATTAAGGCTATTTAAATACACTTGAACGTGCTACGCACACTTAGGATGTAAATCGGTGCCTCGTATCTCATATAACCAAAAAAATATAGCTAACAATATCAAAGAAAGAATCCGAGAATAACCTTTCAAATCTGTGCGGACATTTTAGTTAATATACTATTTTTTATGTTAATACGTATAGGTATTATGCGGAAGAAATTTGTATATAAATGACATATTTACCAAAATAAATATGGCATGTGACGATATCGTGGACTTAAATAGCATATCCATGTAGATTTATATATCTTGTTGTAATTATTACAGAAGTATCCAACTTAATACGTGAGTACCGTCGTACAGTATCTTCCGTCTCACTTTTAATGAAATGTGTCAAACCACGTTTTGTATTATGAAAAGTTTTTTCACAAGGTGACGGAAAGGTGTAGAAATACTTAGGAGTGTTCTTCTACTTGCTAAATTCGAGAAAAAAAAATCGAGTCGCCATACGAAATATTTAGTCACGTGATCAATTTTCTGTGGAGATTCGATATTTTGTTTCTCGAATTCAGCAAACTTGTGTTCTAGAAGTTGTTAACTTTGACGTGTAGAAGAACACCCTTAAGTATTACTAGATACAGCTCTCCGTTACACCTTGTATATTAAACACCCTTGTGCCCCATGGACCTGCGTTTTTCGAGATAAATCGTAGTCCATGCCTATGCCTTAGTCTATATGCAATTATGCATGCTAATCTAGGGAACAAGCTACCTTCCTTCCAAATGTCATCCAACTCCGTAACCCCCCGTAATAATTTTGCGTGATTGAGCAACAATTAATAACCAAGCATCCAAACATCCAAATTTTCACATTTTTAATATTAGTAGGATGATAAGGATTATTTATTTAATACTCACAAAATTACTATTTAAATACCTACGTAAGGCCTTAATTAAAGTTTTTGTACAATTAAGTGACATTTTTGTATTGTACATAAGAAAAATGACATTTGTCAATCTTAGCAACTTCTAACTACCGTTTAAATGTAAGACCCATACTGTGTAACTTGTAGGTACGAGTATGTAGAGGGGTTCTATAGTACAAAACGCGAACAGACAAACTCTACAAACTCCTATTGTAGAGTGAATGATAAATGAGTAGAGATCGCATAGCGACAGTAATTAGCGCTCCATGAATACCAAACTACGGCCGCCGAGTGGAGAATTAAGAGAGAAACAACTAGCAGCGTAAACAGTACCTGAATTAATGGGCAAATATGTGGATAGGTATCACAGACGCAGACGCCCGTACTCCACACATTTTCTCTTCTCGATCTTGTCGACGACATCAGACCCATCCCGGGTCACCCGTGGATGAGATTGGCCCGACACAGGGAAGAATGGCGCAAGGGAGAGGAGGCCTATACCCAGCAGTGGGTCGATACAGGCTGACGATGATGATGATGATGATGATGTATGTTGCTGTGAGTGTAGTTCGTAGCATCGATAAATTGTACAGTGAATTAAGAGACTAAAATCGTAAAATGAGCAACTGTGTTGGCATTACTTTTAATGTCCGGTAGTTTAATAGAATAACTAAATATTACGCTGTAGATCGGAAAAATAAAAAAAATTCTATTGGAAAATGTGTATTCGTAAAGTGTATCATGTAAGTACTCCGAAAGTTTGTGACACCAGTTTGTGTCTGAAGACACCTTCAATTGGCCTGTAAAAAAAATTGCTTCTCTGATAATTTTCGACTCGGTGCAACGAGCGTAAAGTCACTCGGTAGAGTTGACAGTTGCCATAGAACTAGAAAGCGGAACCAAGTTTCTTGTCATTCTAACGGGGAGTCGTGTGTTTTATGACAGCTTCGATAATGACAAAGTACGAATTATTCTCTCTCTGAACCGTACTATGACGTCAGAGTGCCTAGTGCGAGTTTTTCACTATTCGATCGCGTTACTGTAAACTACAATTTGTATGGAATAAAAACCGCGCCATCTAGTGTTCATAATATGAACTACAGCTAGTTCCATATAAATTGTAGTTTACGTTAACGCGATCGAATAGTGAAAAAAACTCACACTAGGCACTCAGTAAATAATACTTTTAGTTTTTACTCAAAAATTAATGAATGCATTACACGAACGCACATGAATGCACACTCCATTATTACACGGCAACCCAAAAAGTAACAAGCGATTTTTTGTTACTAGGGCTTGAAATCTTGATACGAAATGACCTTCACGTTTCATACGTTTCTCAAACTGACTAATTGGTCTTTTCGCTACCAAATAAATGAACTAGAGGTAGATCTTTGACTAAATGGCTAGGTTCATAAAACTCCATTATTCAATGTCACTTAACTTACATGAAAAGACTGCAAGCATTGTAGTGCATGTAACTGGAGACAACCATTCAAAGAAATTACAAAAGCCCCTAACTGCACCGCGCGGTTTTACCTGCGTGGTGTTGAATAACGACGATGACGAAGATTATGAAAAAAAAGGACGTGTGGCACTCGGGGACTGCCGCGGTAAAGCTATTGCATAGCATTTTTTATCAACTTATGCAATTATAATTATGTATATATTTATTTTATTTATGCAGTATTTTTTCCTTTGTTTTTTTTCTTTGATATTAATTCAAGTTACACTTTTTGAGCGTGGTGATGGTGACCGATAAGAAAACAAATTTGTTTAAGAAAAAAATGTTTAAGTTTTTACATCTTCCTTTCTTGTATAAATATTGCAACGCCTATTTTTCAAAAAAGTATCCAAATGAATTTCTGTAATAATTAATTACACTTAAATTACACTCGACACCTAGAGGCGAGTTGCTGAACTAAAGAGACAAGCGTGGTATTTCAAAAAGTCATTAAAAGTTCTGCTATTCATCGATAGATGGCAAAACTAAAAAGTATCACCGCTGTGCCGGTCGGAGTGGGGGTTGTTAGGTTATTTTCGTTACGGAATTTCTGGATTCGGTCTCCACGCTCAAGGCCCGCGATAGAAGCTATGCAATAGCTTAAAAACTAGACGTCGGTTCATCGGGGAGCTATAAAGCGTACTAGCTGCGCCCCGCGGTTCTACCCGCGCGGTAACGATGAAACCTAGCAGATTTCTTTTTATATACCTACCCCTGAACGTGTATACGTCCGAGTATCCAGAAAAAGCTTGAAAGCGCAACAAACAAATTCACTGCTTCATTTATAATATTAGTAAGGGTAGACTAGGTATGCTTTGCAGTAATTGTAACGAAGTTTGCTGACAATATTTGAGCTTATGTACCCCAGAGTCTAATCAGCTGAGAGCTAAGTAATGACAAACTAATTAATTAAAGATTAAGCAATGAGTTTCAGATGAACGGGTCACCAAACCCTAATATCATTTAATATTTATACAATGCAAAATAAAATTAGATTTTAAATCTCCGAATTGGAAACTTGGTATTATTGGAAACTGATTTGTTTTTAATGAATTCTAATTGAAGGTTTGTGCAGTTTTCTTCGAATTCACAACTTTTAGGCGTTTGGGGTTAAAAGCTTTTCACCTCACAGATTTTTTCTGCTCAAGCACAGATCGTTACGTTTCTTTAAAGAAAAGGAGGCTTGTTTTGTTCAAGGTCTTATGGGTTGATTACTCGTAACGAGTATAGTTGCGAGACAGTAAATGGGCACACTCTGCCGAGCAAACAAAATCAAGGTTTTAGTGACTGTTGCTTCGTCAAACTGTTTACTATTACTTGGCCGATAGCACTGTCTAGCCACTGTACTCGTTACGTGTATTCCACCCATTAGTGTTTAGATGTGCGTAGGTTCTATGTCACAGAGACACCTAGCAATAGCATACATAATATGGACGCTGTATGTACATAATATGTATGTTAGTATAACGTAGTTAAGTTTTTTGGTACAGATTGTTTTTAAATTTTTCAGAATATAGGTATGTAACGAAAAAATACACGTGATATTTCACTACATCATCCTTGTGATATTTCGTGCTGTTTTCCGGACCATACCCTCTCGAACCTACCTCTTACTTTTTTATGTAGGTTTATATGACACAGTTTTCTTTAATATTGCACATCCCGTTTTTCTATTTTGCCATTTTTGTGCGCCAGTTGTCGCACTAGTTTTAGGTGTTGTAATTCTTTTGTTAGTAATTTATGGTTTGAACAATAAAAAGTTTATCTATTATCTAACCTCACGCGATTAATAGACGATCCCTAAGAGTTAGAAAGCTACCTATCTGATGAAATGCAGAAAGCCACGGCCATGAGCCAATTAATACCTACACCGGAGAATGTGAATGTGATACAACTATCCGAAGCTTGGGACAAGTTCTAAAACTATTCCAATATTACATCTAGGTCTCTAGTCAGCAGTACTGGATTGTAGACATAATTCCTTAGGTATTTAGCTTTCAGACCAGAGTGTCAAGAGGTTTCAGGCTTGGTATGAAGGGTCGAAGATAATACATAAGTAAAGATACATAAGCATAATGATAAAAAAAAATCAGTTGTTCCATACATTTTGTTGAGTCATTGACATTTTTCTATGGAAAAGCTGATTTTTTTTCGCGAATTTCGGGTTGGTCCCATAGTAAAAGTTGTTCATAATGATGAGTACTATGAGCCTCTTTCGGCTTAGCATACCCTTTATGAATAACCCTGTATACTTAAGTTAAAGGTTAGGTACTCGTGTCTAACAAAGGTGTCGGTCCCACAGCGAGCGGTCAAGAGGTTTGTCTTGCGAGCTTCTTTGGAGATTGTCGTCGTCTAACCGATAGGGCTATAATGTTACCTATAGGTATATACCGATATTAGTTAAGTTTACTCGTTTTTAACAAAGAAATTGTCGGTCCCACAGCGAGCGGTCAATTAGTGTTTTGAGTTCACTGTCTTTACGAGTTTCTTCGGGGACTGTCATCGTTTAACCGATGGGTTTATACTGTTACCAATAGGTATATACCGTTACCGAAAGGTATATACTATTACCGATAGGTATATACTGTTTGTAGCTTCAATGTTAGGGTATGCACATTAAAAAGTTTCTATTTAAGTACCTACAAACGTATTACTATGCTAGAGCCGCATTTTTGATATCTTCATCGATGAAAAGCTCATTTCTACTTCTAATAGGTAAGTACTACTTTGTACCTTTTAATCTTTCCACTGCTGGGATACCATGTCGACCCTCAAACAATGATTAGGCCGTAATCCACTCCCTGGTCAAGTGCCAAAAGCCAGCTCCGATTAAATTCCCCTAGATGAAGGATGAAGTTCTACGAAGGTTGTATGATTGACTTAATGACAGGCTCCAATTTCCCATTCTGTATGACCGTGTTACCTACTCCTGAAATATTCATGGTACGGGTATTATTACGGCAGCTCGTGGAGTGTAATATCCAGCGTCCCTTCTCAAGATGCGAAGGTAGCTCATCAAATGGGGGAGTGCGACGGGATGGTTACTGGAGACAGTGCATAGCCTTAATTCAATAAATCTTTAACTCTATGTTTAACCCCCGATGCAAAAACGATGGGTTGTTATAAGTTTGACGTGTGTGTGTGTCTGTCTGTAGAATTGTACCTCCCGAACGGATGAATCAACTTCGATTTTGTGTTTTTGTTTCAAAGGTGAATTAGTCGGCAGTGTCCTTAGCTATGTTTTGTCAGGGATTTTTAAATTTAATACTATTACATATTTTTTTTATTCTTTGATAGGCGTGCGTTTGACCGTAATCTTTTTATTTTTTTCTTTCAAAAAGTAAGTAAAAAGTCGTATAGGTAAAGTGGCCAACCCTGGTGTGAGAGTTTTTAGGCCGCTTATAGGCGTCTGTTGTGTAATATAGTTAAAAATATAAGAAGAAAAATTAAAATACTGAATTTATCTTTTAAGTATTTGCGTCTAAGCCAAAATTGATAATTTAAGAAATATCTTATTATAAGTATCTACTTTTATCTTAGCAGGCTAGTTCTCTCTTATTTTTTAGACGCTGTTTTAAATTCTGTAAAGAACGTCGGGCGTCGGGCGGTGCCGGCGGCGGTTGCTAGCTTCAATTCCGCTGCAAAACGATTATGTTTTATGACTGTGCTCTGCTCAGTAATAAATGCGAGGATATTATTGTCGAGTTTCATGTCCATTCCGCAGTTTGGGAATAGCACCGCCGCTGTAATGGGTGCTATCTGTTTTTGGAATAATTGATGTGTCTTTGTGTGTTCTAAAATTAAAAATTGGCGGTGTCAGCTTATTTTGTGTGAAATGTTTTGTAATGAAACTCTTTGCTGAAAGCTAGGGATGTCCTTGTTCCAGTTGTAGCGTGATGAAGTTAGTGCAACATTTTGGTTTGAAGCTCGATAAATACAAGCCCCTCTGGTTTGAAGAGGAGAATGTGTTTGAGATCAACCTAGAGATCGTGAGAAAAGCGGCTGTTAATTTTGTCAACTAAAATTTAACTAAGAAACAGCTGATGATTTTCGCGATATCTAGGTTGGACCCCATTTTTTTGCAATATCAAGGTTAGCTCCTTAATGAAAATTAATAGTTCAGAATCATGAGTCCTTTTTGGACGTAGGTACCATCTCCTTATTACCTTGTAAAGTTGAGTAACTGGGAATATTTTTATTTTTTATTTTTTTTATTAAAAAAAATAAGCTTAATGCTAACCTATTTGTATAATAAGTTAAAAATACTCATTTACATAAAGGTAGGTTACCTTGTGGCCTGGTTCTGAATTCTAGATCCTTTACACTCGATCCGTATTCCTTATTAATATTGATAAGAATTCGACGAGTCCCGTCCCAGAAGGCCTTTCCTTTAAAAACCAAACGGTTTTATATTGAAAACAGGCAATGAACTCTCAAACTAACTGGTAAGAATCGCTTCTCTATTCTGTTTTACTTCTGTACCTACGCAGAAATGTTTTTGTGGACTTTTGTAGTGATATTAGTATGAAGATTTTATCACAAATTTTGCTGTTGCTCTTTTAGTACTACTGGCTACTTTTTGTCCTATAGGGCTATAAGGATAGGGCATGCTAAGCCAAAATAGCTCATAAGTAGTCATCATTATGGACAAATTTTAATTTGGGACCAAATCGGATTAGCGATAAAAAAACTAAGCTGTTCCATACATTTTGTCGAGTGGCGTTGACCATTTTAAGGAATGGCAATTTTTATCTCGATTTTTGGTTTGGTCCCATAGAAAAAATAGTTCAGAATGATAAGTGCTATGAGCCCTTTTCAGCTTAGCATACCCTTACCTTATAACCCTGTATGAGATTACATGATGTTTACAGGAGCCATTAATAAGCGTGGGGTACCTAAGTATTTTATTTCATTTCATTTCATTTCATTTCATTTCATTTCATTTCATTTCATTTCATTTCATTTCATTTCATTTCATTTCATTTCATTTCATTTCATTTCATTTCATTTCATTTCATTTCATTTCATTTCATTTCATTTCATTTCATTTCATTTCATTTCATTTCATTTCATTTCATTTCATTTCATTTCATTTCATTTCATTTCATTTCATTTCATTTCATTTCATTTCATTTCATTTCATTTCATTTCATTTCATTTCATTTCATTTCATTTCATTTCATTTCATTTCATTTCATTTCATTTCATTTCATTTCATTTCATTTCATTTCATTTCATTTCATTTCATTTCATTTCATTTCATTTCATTTCATTTCATTTCATTTCATTTCATTTCATTTCATTTCATTTCATTTCATTTCATTTCATTTCATTTCATTTCATTTCATTTCATTTCATTTCATTTCATTTCATTTCATTTCATTTCATTTCATTTCATTTCATTTCATTTCATTTCATTTCATTTCATTTCATTTCATTTCATTTCATTTCATTTCATTTCATTTCATTTCATTTCATTTCATTTCATTTCATTTCATTTCATTTCATTTCATTTCATTTCATTTCATTTCATTTCATTTCATTTCATTTCATTTCATTTCATTTCATTTCATTATCAAAGGAAAACTAACGGCTAGTTACAATTATGAAAATAAGAATTTAAGTATGGAAGGCCAATTAAAAGTTTTCACAGATATTAGAAAGAAGAAGAAACTTTCCTAAGAACCCTGTATAACACATATCGCTTTGTGCTTTGCTTCCGGCATGCTCTAGCACATACAGTATATCTGCACACGACTTTGCTTCTGACGTCAAAGCCTTATTGTGGGTATAGTTTTGAACCCGGCACAAAGCGCACAAAGTTTCATAACTTTGATGAAAGTAATTCGACGGTAGTAGGTGATCAGTTTAGACGGCTCTTACTCTAACGTAGTCTTTTGTGATAATGTTTAAAATAGCCTCGCTTTTAAACTAACATGATTTTGAAGCAAATTGATCTAATTGGCACGGGAACAAAGCAACAAAAAAAATGAAATTTAATAAGTTCATTTTTTTAGCCATCTTTTATTGCATTGTCATTGGAGTTAAATACGTCCACCAAATTTCAGCTCAATCGAACATCGGGAAGTGGTTCAAAATTGAGTTGCAAAATTCCACCCGAACAAACATATTTACATACTCGTACATTGCAAGTTAAATAAAAGCTTTTAAAAACGTTATTGTTAGCGCATAAGGGCGCTAAAAAGGCTTACATGAAATTTCATTTCAAAAATTCGTACATTTTTTGGGTTAAGTTTTTGAATTGAAATGTAATAAAGCTTAAAATGTAAGAAGGTAACATATAAAACGACGAAAATTTAGCAAATCACCTCTGGTTTTAAAATCGAACCAGTAGCCTTTGCACATTACCCCCTTTCACAAACTTTAACTCTTCATAATATTAAGTATGGATAGTACATAACTACATACAGGGTTATAAGAAAAGGATATGCTAAGCCGAGAAGGGCTCATAGTACTCATCTTTATGAACTTTTTAACACGCTTATATTAGCTTCACCTACTTATATGTTTGTAACCGACTCCTTTGGGCGCGATTTTGACCCACTTTAAACGGCCGGATTTCGTTCAAACTTTGTAGATATATCGAGGATCGATGACAATAAATTATTATACAAAAAATAAAAAATGTATACTTATAAATAAATTAAAATAATTATATGAAGCTAATAAACTGTGTTTTTGCTCCGAACGTGATTTCTACGATTCCTGTTAGCTAAGCTGTGACTCGGTACGCGAATTCTGTGACTACTGCTGGCTAAACTGTGGTTCCCCACGGCTACTGGTACATATTCTGCTACGTGCCGCGTTTGTCAAAGAGCGATGACAATGCGTGTTTTTTTAGTTTTTTAAACTATTCTATATTATTATTTAGGATAGGATCTACTCTGAAATAGAGAATAAATGAAAAGAAAAACATCAATGGCACTTGATAAAATGTATATATCAAATGTTTTTGTTCACAATTTCAAAGTTAGGCACATAGTAAAAGTTGTTCATAATTTGTGCACTAGGACCCCTTTTCGGGTTACCCTTCGTGCCAATACACTCCCCTTATAACCCTGAATAGATAATAAGTATTATATATAAGTATTATATAGGCACTTAATTCACTCCAGTCTTAGCATTTCCAGGCCACCGAGAGAGCGAGACCCTGATCAGCCACTTAATAATTTGGAACTCAATATAGTTTATTTCAATGAGCCCCCGAGGAGCTCTCGAGAACATTTAATGGCCGCCTATCTCTCCATTTCTATTGTTTAATACGTTTTAATGCATAAAAAGCGTTTGCAATTGATCCTCATTTGAATAAAACGTGCTTTAACACATTTGGTTCTAGATTTACTTAATTAAATAGACGTCAAAATGAATTGTATTGTTTTGATTATGCTGTCGAATTTACCAGCCCACACACGAAAAGCTATCGCTTCTTGGAAGCCGGCATCTATTGGTAATTATATTAACTAACTTTAATATCATGTAAGCACGAAATCAACAAAACTACTCAATTTTAGGCCGCAACAAATATTTAGGGAGCAAGTTATTAACAAGTTACTAGACTGATCACTAAGCTGTTTAATTGCTATTCGATTCCTGGAAATGATTGATTGCGGTCCCGGTAGGGCCCTGTCCCTTCTAGTTCTACTATTTGGGTCGTTTTGTACCTAAGGGCCGCAGGGGAGGCCTTTACACAATGTTTCAGAAAGTGCTCGTAGCAACCTACGTGTTACGGACCTACCTGTTCTGTGTCGGACCTACCTGTTCTGTGTTAGGTTAGGTTATTTATAAGTAAAGTTAATTGCAAATTATTAGCGCATTGGTTTGTAGATTGAAATTGTTACTGGGTTAAAATTATTTTTTTTAAATAAAATTCAATTTTTTTTTCGTAGCGACATGTGGCATACAAACGAATTTAGACCAATTTGCTATGATTAAAGGTTTTGGCCTAAATAGTACACAAAAGTAATTTCATTTTACATTTTTGACCGAAACACGTGCTTGAGACCTGAATCAATAGTGAAAACGTGTCTCGAAACAATTAAACGTTTTGTATAGTGTGTAGACCAAAACATGTGCTGTATGGATAGAGCTTTGGTTAGATTTTTCCCGAAACTTATATTTACAAAACAATACGGGGGTTTGTTTTTTATTAAAAGTTTAATGTATTCAAATTACTTTTTAAAACAATTATGATTCTTGATTTATGTATGTATATGCCTTTGATAGGTAGGTATCAGTGATGACTTTGAAGGACGAAGCATTTTTAAATGTAGACGTCTTGATTGTTATTTTGTTTTATTAATAGTTGTATTGGCTAGAGAGAATCAGTTCTAGATACGCATTATATATTAAACTATCTTTGATCTTGCCAGACTTCCTAAATATAACAGGGCGAGTTAATGAGCCTTGACTACCTAATGAAAGGGCTTTCATTAAAAATGTGTTTGGATACAAAAATATTTCTCAAAAATATCTGTTGCCAGTAGACCGTGAGGTGTAAATGAACCTCCTGACAAAATCTGAAACGATATCGTAAAAAAGATATATGCCTAGGCGTATCTGTTTTATTTGGTTTATATATAGTACTAGCTGCACCCGGCGGTTTCCCGCTGCGTTTTTTTTTGTGTTTTTTTTTTACTTAACTTTTTAAGCCTTCCCTGAACTTCCACAAATATTTCATTCAAGATCAAAATTAGTGAAATCGGTCCAGCCATTCACAAGTTATAGCGACACAAACGAACAGCGATTCATTTTTATACATTAGAAGAAAGAAGAAGATTTACCTATATAGGCACAGATCATACAATAGATAATATCTACTTCAGACAACTTAAAGACTAGTCACTAAGCAACTGCTGCAATAATCCTGCTATGATTTGTGGCCAATGTTCCAAAACCCTAAATACAGTTTATTCTAATTCTAAGCCCTAAACAAGACAGTATTTGTGGTTTAAACTGTGCCCTCGTTATTCGAGTACAGCGTGTAAGACATTGTCTTGTACCGGAGTGTCGGTTCTCGACTACTTATCATTATGTGATATGATAGACTTCACGAGATTCCCAAATTAACTCCCTAAATGGCTACATTCGCGCGTCATCTGCGAGGGAACCGCTCGCCGCCTCCGTGTGAAATTCCGAATTGCTCTGCGCTTTATCTAAACGACTTTATGAAAAGCTTTCGCTTTTATTATTTCACATGCGTACCAAAGGGGATAACGTCTTTTAACGCCCAACTTAACTTTATCTTATAAGCCATTTGTGGAACGAAATCCGACTTAAAATTCCGACGCCCAAATTGCATCGCGCAAATGTGATGTTTTATTCTCTGTATTCTTGTTTCTATCAAATATTAAATCCAATTTTGTAATCGTAAACATCTCAGAGTTGTAAAATGTTACAGGCCCTATTTATTAGTCACGTGTTATGTATAAAACATTTACTCAGTACTGTTTGGGTAAACAAGCTTTAACCAGTAAAAGTGCGGGTCGAAGGTCTAGGGCACGAAGAAAAGGCTTTATTTTCGGTTGCAATCACGCACACGTTTATTAATACGTAAATCTAAAAGCTCTTTTTGTGATAGGGCTACGTTCTTGTAGGTATTATCTGAATATGGGCACTAGAACGTGTCAGGACCCACGTCAAAGCAGGTATTTGGCAAATTCGCCGTCATGTTCCGACGGTATCGACAAATTGTCGATCGTATCCTCGGCAAGACTCTAATGCGTCGTCCACACGAACGAGAGTCTCGCGACAAAACTAACGCCAAGACCACTTGATATTAACAATTAAACAGTCTAGCATCCATCAGTCGAGGATTCATTTGGTGCTTTATCATAAATTATTATTCTAAACTCATCATAGTATTTATTTTTATACCAAGTAGATTTAGTAGTAGAGTAGAAATACGGCACTCTGTCTAGTAAAATCTTCACCTTGTTTTTAGTTTTCATTACTATAACTGTACAATCAAAGTGTCGCCAAAATTGCTGCCCGAAAATCACTTGTGTAAAAGGAACTTTAAGGCTGGATCGTGTTGGAGGGATCTCGGATGGAAGGCCAGCTTCGCGAAACCAAAGCCAGGATTCCATTCACGTAGGTACGAGCTCCGCACGCCGCGCATACCTATTACATTATGCGGGCCGCTTTATAAGCCAACCCATTTGTATTTCTAATCAAATTTTCACAATAATCCTTTTGAATTTTCCATCGAACATTCATTTCGCGTCTCGTTTATTTCAATTAATTGATTAATTCATAAGTCAGCCGACGGTAAACTGTTTCGATGAAATGATTTGGAGCGTTTTGGGAATTCATGTTTTTGAATTGAAAGTTCATTTTTTGTTTTATACCAAAATTTTTTTTGGTCACTTGTTTTGTTTTTAGCTTGTTTGACGGTTTTTCATTTTCGATTTCTTGTCACTCGTGTGTACGCGGTTGCATTTTGCATTCGGTAACAAATGATCGGGTTGGCTGTCGGGAAATCTGGTATTGAATTTTCCTTCAGCGATTGAATTTTCTGTTATATTTCAAAATCATCGCCAAAGCTACTTTCAATTTAAAATTCGAGAAATCATTTTGTTACAATCAAAACTGGAATACTTAAGTAAAAATTAGGTCGTATAGATTTTTTGGATTAATGATAATTTATTGTCTGTGGTTTAATTTTTAGTAATTTCTGTAATTAAGATTACCTTAATTAATATTATCTGTAGTAATTTTAGATGTAAAGTGGGTATCCCTCGAATGGGGTTATACGCGGCATTACTGCTTACTTGTGTCAAAATGAAATGACAGACGTCATTAGGTGTGCAAATCCGTTACTTTAAATCTAGTTAAATCTCATCGAATAATTTGTAATCCTTCTCGTAATAATGGTCAAATTAATAAAATACATCCTGATTGTGAATTGCCGTGTTTATTTTGAGAGAACACACCTGGACAGTGAAGTCGTCGCTGGGCCGCGTCTATGGATAGATAGGACGCCGTCACTAATGGCGGGTAGCCGTTCCGTCTCCCCGTCATACCAAATAATAAAAAAATATCTAAAAAACTTAGTTGAAATTTTATTGCGGTTTTGACTTCTAAATTGCTGAGGAGACAAGTACGTGCGCATTATCGGGACGCACATTGATTTATGGGTTTATATAGTTATTTTTTCATTTGTCTCTTTCCGCTTGGTTTCTGTGGCTTGCGTCCGCTGGGAATCACAAAATAGTAGGCAATTCACAAAAGAGTAGAAAAGAAGCAAGAAGGCCTTTGTGTAGAATTTCAAGTCTCTACAGATTTGGATACACAATCGATAAGTCGTATTGTACACGCTATTACAATTTCAATTTATTTCAATCTCTCGCGTGCTTTTCGAATTCAGATAAGCTGCCAATAAAGGTTCACACACGATTTGTAAACGAAAATGGGGTATCATAGATTCATTTTCAAACACATTAGTGACGTAACTATAAGTCTCGGCGCAAATGAACCACTACCAGAGTCACTAGTGGCTGGCTATAGCGCAATACTGGTGGCTTTTCTGTGCAAATGCAGAGAGTCAGTGGCCGCCTTGAGAATATGGTGTAGTAAGGTACTTAGATATAAGATATAAAATCATTAATTTATTGTTAATAAAATTAGTCTTAATTCAGGATTCATGTGTTTCATTACAACTTCAACGTAAGCCTTTTTTCTGCGACCCTGCCTTGTTTGAGTGCAAGCCAACCGCGCGTGCGATGTCAGCAAGCATGTCAATGAACTGTGATCGGTTGTGAGTGAAGATTGCAATTTTTTTCTAGAACTTCACGAACATGATGTCGTGGTGTTTGTAACACTTTAGTGTACACTTGTACATTCTCTCTCTGCCGTACAAGAGCGCGTATCCGCTACCAGTCGGTGGTGTGTCAAGGATATTAAATCGCAAGTGGTCTCCACTCGCTACATGTGTGTGGCGGGATCGTACAAAACGTGTGAAAAATGATGTAAACTGCTTGTTGCTAGCTACTGCTCTGCTGGCTATGGTCGGTAGCCTATTTGTGCGGAGCCTAAAAAATAAAAAAAATACACGACCAAAAATACATTCAATTTGTCATTTTATGTACATAATCAAGCAAAATCTAATTTTCCTCCTCCTAAAATCGTGCTCCTCTGAGGGTCGTGACCATCACCTCCTAATAGCCTCTCCCTAAAGATGTTTCGCCAGCATTTCCTGTCCTCAGCAATGTGAAGTGCTTCGTATATAGACTGAGGTGTCAAGAGTGGTGCGAAATTTGATTTTAGTCAACATTAAAAAAGTGGAGATGAAGAAAAAGAGAGAAAATCACCCATAGAGTAAAGACGGTCTAGAGAAAATGGTCAAGCCATCAGCAGCGAACCCAGCATGCTGGTGGCAATGGCGGCATGAAGACCTTTCTTTGCTTCTAATTTCCAATAAACACAAAATTTTAAATACAGCTTCTCCCATATTAAATTCCATAATAATCGTCAACTTTTACCGCCATATCTGAGAAACGTTTAGGGCGACGTTTTCCGCGTTTAAAAGCCCCTTATCAAATAGACCGTGAAGTATTAGGCATTTGCTCGCTCTCGACTAAGACAAGTACACGGTTTTCCTCTTTATGATATATCTAGCTGCGCCCCGCGGTTTCGCTCGCGGTCAAAAAGTGTCCAAACTTCATGTAAATCCGTTCAGCCGTTTTTGCGTGAAAGAGTGACAGACATACATACTCACAAACTTTCGCGTTTATAATATGAGTATGCCACGCTGAGACGGCCGTTTTTAACCGACTTCAAAAAAGGAGGAGGTGATCAATTCGACTGTGTGTTTTTTTTTTTTTTTTTTTATGTTTGTTACCTCATAACTTTTGACTGGGTGAATCGATTTTGATGATTCTTTTTTTATTAGAAAGCTGACGCTTCCCATTTGGTCCCATTTCAATTTAGTCCAGTTCTGATAATGGTATCCATGAGAAAACCATATAAGTCTTAAATTTGCATTAAGTACGTGCGCGACAAATAGATGAATAACTCAATAGTCGGTCTTTTGAAGTCGGTTTTTGTTTTTTGTTTTGTAAAAATAATGTTCTTGTGTGAGGTGAGCTAACGCGATCATTGGTGTCGTTTAAATGTGGGAACATTTGGAATGGCATCTGCAGTTTCAAAACTAATTGATTGAACGGAGAGAGGTCGAGTTGTAAAACAAATTGGCACGGCGTTTGATGATTTCGTACTTGTCCGACGCTAACTTGAGTACAGTTATAAGATCTTCGTAATAACTTTTGCAGTTTGTTTTAATAACATTTTAAACTAGAGCTAATTTGGAAATAATTACTGCTTACCTCATTAGGTATTTACATACTAAAGCTAATTAAATTTTTAGCCGCAGAAGTTAAGTCGTCACAGAGCGTTGATAAACCTTCTAAAATATTATCTGAAAGTGAGACTTATAGTTTGTTTCAGTATATGAGTAGTGAAGCGGAGGCGACAACGGCGCGGCGTCGCGTCGGGAGCCCTAGGCCAGCCGGGTGTGACGTCACACCACCCTCCGCCCGCCGTCCCGGACACAGTAGCCTCGCGACACCTCCGAGAGGACAGCGGATAGCGAAACTATTAACTAAGCTGTTATTTATGGATGGTACTCGCCAGCTGCCCGAGATTTTTGGCCACGAGATGAAATTCCGCAATAGCATCAATTTTGTCTCACTATGTTTACTTATATTTGTTCGTTCCACCCAGAAAATAGATTCGGCCGGGAAAATCGTGAAAAATAAAACGGAATCGCTATAAAATATGAATAACGGCTAAGTAGCTTTATTACCATTGCGAAACGAAACGCAAAATAAATTCCGTGCGGCGAAACCTCACGAATCGCGTTTATTCATTTTTCAGCGCAAACCGGAAAGTGACACACCGAATCCCTCCCCGGATGTATATTAAGCGCAGTTAATAAATTTCCTTGTGATGCTTAACCAGTGATAATTTTTAATTTAATGCGAGAGTAACGAATTTCTCCGATTTTGAGCGTCGTAAGTCGGGGCGGGGGCGACGCGCGGGGCGCGCGGCGGCGCGGCCGGCAGTGCGCGCCCGGCGCTCGACGCGACCCGACCGTGTGCTGCCGCCCTGCTCCAGCTCTTCGCTCGACACAACTCAAGTACGCGCTGTGATTGTGTTCTTTCCGATGCATCTGTGTGCTGTGTGTGTGAGAATTGCCATGTGCAGTGGGATGTGTTGCCGTTATGTACCGATAAGTATATAAGTATAGGATACGGGCTCCAGGCCCATGGAGCCTGCGTGACTATTTGCCACTAATAAAGCAATAATAAATAAGGGCAGATTAACGGCGGAACGGTATCGTTTCGGGAACCAATTAGCCTCTTGTCAATTAATGTTCAGCCGAGTCGAGGGCGACAACTTTTCTTTCTAATTTGTTTTTGGAGCGTCAATCAACCTGAAAATGTCGTCGTCAGGTTTCGCGTTAATGTCGGATGATTTACAGCCACCCTAATGCGTTGATACTTCCTACGCTTTATTTACTGAAAGTTACAGATTTATACTCTCGACAACTTTAAGCTCTTAGTTGATTATCATACAAATTGGAGCTTTGATAGCGATAGAAGCTCTTCATATTTTCAATCTCTATTTGGTACTAGTGTAGTATTCCTAAAGAATGACCACTTGAACTCTTAAGTCGTCAGTAAGAACATTCAGAACCTAACTTGAGATTTCTCCTCACTCCTTGAGTCCTTGCCTACGTGGAAAATGTTCATAATCTGCTCTTTACTTCCATTTGGGGAATAAAGCTCAGAATTAAGCGCAATAAAGATTCTTGGCTAGTGTTTGTGAGAATGACTCATTCTGGTGTGAAGGGAAGATATCCTGAGCTTAACGACGTTACTTTAGGACTTGTTATGTTAGGTATATTCTATTCTGTTTCGTAAGGCAGGATTACTTGGTACTTTCAGGTCCTTGTTGGGTTTTATATGAAAACAGTTATTATTATAGGATTATATTCGGCGTTGTAAACGGTTGTTTTAATCCCTTTGTGTCGAAAATTGTGGGTTAAATTTAGAACTGTCAGACTAACAATGTCTCTAAGTAGTTGAAACCAAACTTTCTTTGACGAAGACAAATCTTCGCAATATACTAGACTAAATTAGACTACGACTGGGTACAGCTATGAGAGATTGCATTTGTTAAAACCCTTGCATTGACCGGCCTCTGTACCTTTTTGAGTCCCAAGGGCCGCCCGAAAAAATATCTACTTATAGGTATATTTTACATATGGTATTATTTTTATTATAGGCACCATTATGCTTTATCCGTAACCACATAACTCAAACCAGTGCTTATTGTAGTAGAAACCCAAACTTTGCCCAAACATAATCGACGTTCTCGAAAGGAAAATTTATTCATACAGACCCCAAACTACGTTTTCAAGAAACTTGGTCCTCAATATTGAAATGACTTCCTTGAATCTGATAATGAGTACAATGGCGATTAGATTCGTGATCAGTTCCAATACCGTGGCAATTCGTAAAGTTTTTCAAACGCAACTCTATGTTGAAATTTGATTTTAAGGCTTTGGCACACTGAGAGCGTGCTAAGAAAGATGCTATGCCGTTTGAAATAAGGCTACCGTGAGTTCGCAAATGAAAGCGATCACGAAACAAATAAATAGTAACGGTGACTCGTGATTTTTTTTAAATGTTCCCAACGAGTAACAGTGTAACTCGATGGGAAAAACATCCCAATAATGGGTACCTAAATGTGAATTGTCTGGTGTAACTTGTTGAAAAGCCACCTATTAATGGAGCTGTGGTCGGTACTCAAATTTAAGTTTATTTTAGCACATTAAATCTAGTAATATTTACAAACTGTGACTCTATAAAGTGCTTCAGTGATTTTGGCACATAATGTTCCCTGTATTTATGACATACAAGTTTAGTGTGTCCTAACTCAACTCGCACTGCTTTTCGCTCGCTTTCAGTATGCTGTAGCCTTTATAAGACCCAGAGGAGAAATTAGTCGAATGGTGGTGGATGGTAGCAGGCCGTGCCTGTCGCGTCTGCCCCACTCCGTGCGTGCCCCTACTCTTCTACAAATTCTACAAATAAACCCCTGATTGAGGTTTTAATACCCATTCTGCGGAATTCAATTCTTTTACTTTTTTATTGGTCTTTGTCATAGAACTATAAGTATAGATAGGTAAACTTAATTCGTGGTAGCGTATTTGTGCCTATTTGCGAGTTTCTGTTTTCTATAGGAGTAGAGTTACGATACTTAAAAAGTTTTTGTATTTCGTTATCTAACTTTTGGATATAACTTGGGTACTTTTTCGTGTTTTCGACATAGTTTCGGACCGACTTGCTTGCTTTATAACGGCTATGTTGATTCGGTCTGGTTCGATTTTGATCTTACCGAGTGTAAATGGTTTTAGTTGTTGTAGTCTAAACTTTTTTATTGATAGATTTATCGCGATACAAGTTAAGGTAAATAATTTATTATTATTATTATTATTATTCACGTATATATTTAAGTCTTAGTTTTTAAATTTTTTACAATACAAAAATAAAATAAAAAAACAATAATATATTATAAAAAACTTAAAAACTAGGTTGCCGCCGGCAGCGGGGCAGGGCCCAAGCTACCGGTGGTTAGGGCTGCAGAGACAGGAACCTCCGGACGATTTGTGCCGTGTCGAAGACCACTGTTATTAATTATTAATTATTATTATTATATTAATTATGATTTTATTATTAATTATTATTTTTATTATTAATTAATATTAATTTATTTATTATTATTTATTAGGTATTATAATTGGATTGTTTGAATTTTAGAAACTGCAGACGAAAAAAGAATCATGACTCATCGTCAAAGCTCAATAGAATAAGATACATTAAACAAGAAGCACTTGTATCTACTTACAATTGTTTTTATAGATTTATTGGTTTAATTGTCCTTAACTAGAAATCGTGGTATGCGTCCCATATTTAGTGGCTTATTCAAATATCTCCTTACAATGCTTCTGTTTATTGTAATTTACATAAACCTCAGTTTCGGTCGGCATCTTGGCAATTTAGCATGTTTGTTCTCCACATTAATTTACCTACTTCTAAGAATTCCAAGGGTTCGGAAATTTCATATATTACTCTCTCGTTAGGCTTCTAGGGGTTTTGGATCATCTATACTAATATTATAAAGAGGAAAGATTTGTATTTTTGTATTTTTGGATGTTTGTGTGGAATAAACTCAAAAACTACTGGACCGATTTCAATAATTCTTTCATGCTATATCAATTTAATGCTATATTATCCCAAAGTGACATAGGCTATATTTATTACCTGAGAAAATTAGGGATCCTTACTAAAACTTCAATAGTGTCCACCCGTGCGAAGCCGGGACGAGCCGCTAGTATGTAATATAACAAAACAAGTACAAGGGTTGGTTAATTTAAAATACAGTTAGGTTTTTTGTGGGTTCTTTCTTGAGAGCTCTTTCAAGTTTCTTTTGAGCTTATTTTCCTC
This sequence comes from Alcis repandata, assembly GCA_949125135.1. Lineage (NCBI taxonomy): Eukaryota > Metazoa > Arthropoda > Insecta > Lepidoptera > Geometridae > Alcis > Alcis repandata. The sequence continues at coordinate 2,705,861 of OX421223.1, forward strand.
GTAGCTCGGTGTTTGCAATACATTCGGTGTGTCCTTGACTGCTGGTATTATTTTTATGTTATATTGGTTAAGACTCTCCGTGAAATCAAATTGGAGGTATTATGGTAAACGTTTTCTCGTAATGGTTTGTAACCTCTTAATAAAACGTTCGATGGTAGGTTCATATTTTGATTATGTTATTGATTTTCGTGATTAGATTTGAGTATATTTTTGGCAATGTGTGCAAATCACTCTTTTTGTTCTTTACGCCTTCTTAACATTAGTCTTCTCAGAGAAAATGGTTTCGATACATACTGTGAAACAGAATGTGATATATCGTGATATGTTACACTTCACATCTCTAAAACCATGTAAATCAATAGTACATTGATGGTAACCAGCCAAAAGCTGTCCCTATTATGGAGAGAGGAACAAGACAATACCTGTAAAAATGTTGGAGTGGTTAATTTTGATGATAATAAACTCATAAGGTACCAGCACCAAACGGTAGAGCAGTGTCAAAACGACCATATCTACACATTACGATTCTTTAGTCAGAAACAGTGGCAGTGACCCAAATATTTCAAAGGGAAGAGAACTCCGCCACACTATACGAAAAATTGTTTATTTTCGTTTCGAACAAATTCCAAGAATATATTATTATTCCGCTTAATTTCTGATGATCACGAAACTTGATAAAAAAAAAATGGTGGTTTGAACTTTTTTGGAATCAAAACAGGTTATTTATTAACATTAGTCATTAGGTATGTGACTCACACGAAAATTACTGCTTCAATATGACACAAATTCACTTAACTCAAATAAAAAGTAAAAGATCAAATACCATACAAAAGGTTATACAAAAACAGCCTCTAAGCTAATCCAGCTCGATATTGTATTTATAACCTATCAATGAAAATGCCTTCCCGTATTCATTTAGTCATTTCAATACGTTACAGGGCAGGGCAGGGTTACGTCAAGATTAATCCACAAGATAAAAATACAGAAGCACAACTTGCTATAAACACATTGCAAAAATTTCACGCACTTGTTGGTAGAGTTTGTTTAGTTGCAAACTGAACCTTATGAATCTAGTGACTTGAGTTTTAGAACCTGCGAAAGCTTCTGGCCTAACGTTTATTGCAATAGACCTAGACAACTGGATTTATGAAAGAGCTCAGTTAGGTACACTTAAATGTCACTTGTTTTTATCGGACCATTATTTAACGACGTTGAGTTTTGCCACTATGAAATGAAAACAAGTGAAATTTATTTGCCAAACAAGAAACGCTTTAAAGAACAAAAAGCAAGATACACTTATTTGACGATTTTTTTATAATTAAAACAGAAACACTCATGTGATATACCGCTTAAACCACGTTAGTTTTATGGTTTTATAGTTTTATTATTAAATATATTAGTTAAATAAGACAAATAGATACTACTGGAACCAAACAGCAAACACCAAATATTAAGACAAAAAGATAAGTAATGTCGAGAAGGAACGTATTCGTATTTTACCATAAGTACTGAGTGTTAAATGCTATTACTATTTTGTGACACAAGTGTGGGCAGATAATGTTGTCTCTCTGTGTTTCATAATCTGCGGCAGACACGTTCTGTATTTGGACAGCATACATTACTAACGTGGAAATTAATGGAGGTATTACAAATCAATCCATTAATATCTTATTATTGTTGATTGAACTGTTTTCCGTTACTATTATTAGAGTGATGTCAAGGAGATAAGGATCGAATAGATTTCAAATTGGATACCAAAAATCGTTAATCTTTTTTCTTTATTTTTTAGTGAAGTGACCAATCTAGTAATTAGTTTAACCGTCAACCATAAAAGAGAATTATGTTTTTCTGGTGTATTTAGTAGAAATATATTTTTGTTTAATATTCCTAATGTGATCTCCATACACCTGAACGGCTGGGCTAATTTTAAATTGAGAAATCATGATGGTATCTGATCACTACTTCAGCAATTTTTGCATTTTGATTTAGAAAAACATACGAGTATATTAATATTATGTACTAGCTGCGCGGTTTCACCCGCGGTCAAAAAGTCAACATGAGTTTTCCGGGATAAAAAGTAGCCTAGTGTTAATTCAGAATTTCAGACCATGAACAACCTTCATCTGAAATTTCATGTAAATCCGTTCAGCCGTTTTTGCGTGAAAGAGCGACAAACATACATACTCACAAACTTTCGCGTTTATAATATGAGTAGGATTTATTCAGAAGTATTAATTTAAAGGCCGAGGCAAGGCAAGCGGAGCGTTGGTCGTCCGGCGACGAGATGGGTCGACGACATAGTCAGAGTCGCGGGTCGAACCTGGACCCGATTAGCAGTTGACCGAGGCAGATGGCATAACGGGAGAGAGGCCTATACCCAGCAGTGGGATAGAGAGGGCTGTGGATGATAATGATGCTGATGATTAATATAAAAAGAATCATCAAAATCGATTCACCCATTCAAAAGTTTGAGATAACAAACATAAAAAAAATACAGTCGAATTGAGAACCTCCTCCTTTTTTGAAGTCGCTTAAAAAGTGCAGTAATGACTCTGTTTGCGCCAAAATTTGACGCGTCAAAAAATAACTACCTGGCTGTCACTGCCAAACTAATTTTGCTTGACCCATAAAAGTAATTGAATATTCCCCGGAGCTCTCTAGATTTTTTTTGTGAACTAGCCTAACAAGGTAACAGTGTAAAACGTCGTACCTTGGCGATCTCTTGTGCAAACTCTGCCTGCTCTAATATTGATGGATCCTACTCTATTGAATCACATGCTCGGTTGCCTGCCCAGCCGGCCGCGTGTCTCTAGGTAGACTCAGAGAGCTATAGTCCGTTGGCTATCGGATAATCGCTGTTTGTCGTTATGTCAGCTAAATTACATTGCAAAAATCTGAATGAAAACATGTCCTAATCAATGTTTAGCATAAAATATTACCTTAATGAATTTCTATTAATTTTTTATTACCTTGATTAAAAAAAATTAAATTTAAATGTAATGTTAAATTTGTACTATGAGTAGTTTTAGTTAAAGTAAACTAAACTTTTTTTTATGATAAGTTCAAAATTAAAACATTTTTGATGATACGAAAGCGAGCAGACTCCAGAAACAGCCTAGTAATATAAATTCAGATTTATTCACGTAATATCAGTATTCAGTAAGTACGAGTGAATTGTTTAGGTGTGTTAATTTCATCAATCTTATTTATCCGGCTCTCAAAAGGAGGAGGGTAATGTTTTTTAGGTGAATTAATGTATGTATATATGTGTGATGCTTTTTTATTACAATGAGACATCCTATACCACTTAAATGTAACCTATTTCGGATATATTGACGAATAAATCTAACGTCTATGAAATCGTCTTTGAATCCAGAATGTCATTGCAATAAGCAGCTTGCAATAAGTGCGTAGGCTCATTTTTGCAGGGAAATTTTGTTTTGAAAATAGTACATGTTCGTAAAAGTACTCAATATACATGGCCTGGGAGTTGGGGCGTGTGAGATTGCTGCTAGGTGATTGAGACAAAATCTGTGAAATGTCAAAGGTGGTAAAAGTGGGAAAGTGGCTAAAGAAAATGGCTTCCTACTACACATAAAGTATTTCAGGCTAGATCTAGGGATTTGGAATGTGAGATAGAATATGAAAAAGTAATCAAGAAACCTTTTGAAATAGTATTTTCTTCTTGTAGGTTTTCTTTTGGGAGCGCTCTGGAATATTAAATGTAATAGATCTTCAATTCTTTACGTTAGTTTAATTTATGGTGTAGAAATTGGTATTCATATTGGAGGCTCAACATTTCTTTTGGCATTATTGTCTAAATATAAAAAAATGATGGCTTAAATTCTTATATAATTGTTGTTAATCGGTATGTTCGCCAGTAACGAAATATTTCTAAAGGTCGATTCACACATATCAGTGAAGCCACAGTTCCGACGGCTAAACTACGGCTGGACGTATTTAGATTTGGCAACTCGGGACATTGTTCCTTAATTATCCTACTAGCAGCAAAATAAAGCTCAGGTAAACTTTAATGCAATTTAGAAAATAACTATTCCACAGTAACGGAAAATAGAGTTATAGGTTTAGTTAAATATAAATCTTTTTAAATTTTAGGAACTCTAGAGATTTTTGTAGGTATTTTATATCTAAAAAGGTAAGACGTCGAAGAATAAAGACCGATCTATCCAAAACCGCATCTAAAACCACGGAGCGCAGCCTGTTTCTAAATAAATAAACCAACTGCCTGATATATGCCAAGTGCGGGAATGGCAGTGCACTAGCGATCAATATCTTATGAGCCTACCTATAAATACATTATTGGCTCTGCTGAGTGGCTGAGCACTTGGGTGTCACTTATTTTTGGTGGCTTATAGGACACAACGCCTTATGTTAGTCTAACTACAGAATAAATAATAGTAAAAGCCTAACCTAGCAAGAGTAATTTTAGAATACGTTTTTGCAAGCTTTAATTTTGCAATATGTGTACATAAGTTAGTTTTCGTCATAATCTAAACAAAATTTTGAGCCCCTTCCCGATTTCCGATTGAGCTGAAATTTGGTTTGTATACCTTGATACCTTGGTATTTATGTAACTTCGATGGCAACGCAATAAAAGCTTGTTTCAAAAATATATCTTGTTTTAAGGCATAAAGAAATCTACAAGGTTTATAGAAACTTTTTATAATATTTTCAAGTTTAAAAGTTCTAATATACGTTTTTATTTTCTGACAGAGTTGATTTGGCTACGTTTTAGCCAATTTTTAGACTTCAACATCTCAGTGCCTAAAAGTTCAACATAAATATTCAGACATCTTTTTCAGTCTGCACATTTGATGCAAGCTACGATAAATTCAATGAAAAACCCATTTATCATCCTTTTTTTTTCATTCTAGTGATATTTTACCCCAGTTTACATACACTTCTCTCATTGCGGCTACTGCGTTGTGTGATAAATTTAATCTCCAGTAAAATTAATCAAAACGCTGATATTAATTAAATACCGGTAACTAATTAAACTCTATCTGTGCAATTGAGCAACGACACGATTGTTTTAGTGCCATTCAGTTCGTGTTGTTTGCCAAATACATATTTGTGTAATTATTTTCATTTTGACCTTGTTAATATTTTGTGATTTATTGATACAAACGAAATGTGGTGTCAATGTTTTGATGAAATTGATTTAAAGGGGTTTTAATACTTAGTCCGAACAGGCGGACCAAGTATCGTTTCAATATGGTGATTAGTATGATAAACATGGATATTATTTTATTCACTATAGCTATATATGGCGGTGTAGGCACTTTACCTAAGTAGAAGCGTTGAAATGGATAGCAAAGTTGCTCTCTTAAGGAAATCATGACGAAATTAAACGAAGCCTTTATTGACAGCATCACTACAAGTCAGGGTAAATTAAAAAAGAAATGGACCATTATTATAAACTTGAAAAATTATAATTATGAAAATGTCATTGCTTCGTACTTGTCCAACTCTTAAAATGGATCGTCCAACAACCACGGTTTTAGTTTGGATTTAAATATTGCGCAGGATGCTGCATATATCTATGAAGGAAGCTGGATGAATATAAATGGGAAGAGTATATTTTTGTTTGGAAACGTTTCTTATATTATGCGTGTGACGTCGGCCCGCCCTTGCATCGCCTCTGCCCCGCGACCTCGTCTCTGGCACGCTCAGTGCTCGCGACTCACTGCAGGGCCATAAATCCTTATTCTCGACACTTTTTCTACATCCCTCCCCTTTCCAAATTCACCCCCCACCCCGCCACTTGTTTGTCGCCTTCTCACGTTTTTGATTTAACTTTTTGTAGGAGATCTGCGCCGCGGCTCGCCAGTTATATTGCGTCGATAAGCTGCGAGTAAATCTTGAGCCGCAATCGCTACTTTGAACGTTTACAAATGCCCGCGGGGTTCGACTTTGGGAAGTTTGCATTAATGTGCAGCAAATATGTATCGCTCTTTTACTCCAAGTAAAAAAACTTATTCTATGATCAAATCAGAGTCCGAAATATGTCTTTTATTTATGTCTAATCCGAATAATCGATATCGACCGTCAAAACTGATTTATTTTTATAGAATCTAGCTAGGTTCCATTTCGTCTCTCTACGTTATTTTTTATTCTTAATTATATTTCTCAATAAAAACAAAATATGCCTAAATGTAATGAAATCCCTCCTAGGCTACTATCCGACAAACGTCAGCCTACAAATTCAGGGAGAACCGCCCAGTCATTTCGAATCCGAACAGCTAGAATTACCTACTACGAGCACTACTATTGCATCGAGTTAATTTTGTATCCAATGGCATTTCGAATGAAATGCAATACGAAGGAAATGAGCCGAGACCGGCAGCCAGCCGCCTGGTGCACGGTAGTTGGGTACCAGCAGGTTGATTAAAAAATATCCGGCGCCGGCCGACCGGCCGACCGGCCCGGCCGACCCGCACTTTGCATAAAAACTCGCAAATAAAATATGGCCCGCCCGCATCCATTGAATATTCAGCATTGAAGCTATGCCGGATTAAAATAATATTTTACGAGAGGACCGGCAGGAAATTAAAATCTTTCTATTGTTTTTGTCACTAAAATATAGGACAAAGAAGGAGATAAAACGTAATCGATTGTCGCAGACGAAGAACGCTGCCGGCTAATGGGTTTTGTTTATTTATGTAAAACGAAAGATTTGGAAATGAAGACGATTTTCTCGATGTTTACTGTTTTGTGAATTGTTAAAAGGTCTGGACGCGTCGTTTTCTTAAGTAGGTACTTTTACTTGATTCTTTTTCTTTTGACCACTTAAACTTTCCAGTTTGATTGCGACTGGAGTTTTTGACCTCAATTTTTTGAGTAAACTAACCTGCAAAGTTGAAATAGCCTATTGGCTTCGCACGTGCTACGATGCCCGTAACCATCTTGCTATCCGTTGGCTCTCTGGAACTTTATCCATTAGACGAGCTTGCCTCTGACATTTCGAATTCTCCATTTGATACCTAATAGCACTAGGGATTTTCGTTTATGTAGGCTTAGGCCATGCCTAGCACCTACTTAAAATAGTTTAGTGAGACAAAAAAGCAGTAGACCATACTGCTATTTTAAATAAAACAAAAAAATTACTTTGCCTATTTTTGCAAACATCAAATATATTCACAATGGCGTGACAGTTCAATCCGAAATACAAAATCCACGTATGATTCTCCACAAATCCACTAATCCTAGATCCGTTGCGAATATTATTTCCCGCCACCTGTAACTAAAGCTTCTGAATATTCAAAACTAGTGACAATTTTTATAAATTTAACGATTTAGAAAAATAAAGTCACTGTAGGGAGAGGACTAGTAGCGACCCGCGGTTTCACCCGCTTACTATTTTAGAAAAACTGTCTTTTTTACGAGATGATAGGTAAGTATAATCTATACTCGTACCTACGTACTAATATTAAAAAGAGGAAAGATTTGTATTTTTGTATGTTTGTGTGGAATAAACTCAAAAACTACTGGACCGATTTTAAAAATTATTTCACCATTCGAATGCTACATTATCCCAAAGTAACATAGGCTATATTTTTTTATATTTTTTTTTATCCACAGCGAAGCGTGGCAAGGAACAGCTAGTTTTCCATAGAAAGTGAACTAAAATTCTATTTTTAAACTCAACCTATGTTTAAAATTATGTTTTTGCTCGTGAAGCTGACGTGATACATTACGTCAGCAAGAAGTTGTCAGAGCTATTTAAGTAGTGGTTAAGCTAAGTCAGCGTTTTTAAGTTCTTACTTATGTACATACATAACATACAAGCCGAAATGAATTCATCATAATGAACAACTTTTACTGTGTCACCAAAGCTGAAATCGCGAAAAAAATATCAGCTGTTTTTTACATTTTGTAGAGTGTTTTGACACTTTTTTTTTTTATTTTTTTTTATTTTTTTTTTATGTAATTGAGTGACGAGACGAGCAAATCGCTCGCCTGATGTTAAACGTCACGTTTGCACACTTTTCTATGGAACAGCTGATTTTTATTTCACAAAGTCTGGGTTGGCCCTATGTATAGTTAAAGTACCTAGTTCATAATGATGGGTATTATGAGCCCTTTCGGCTTAGCTTACCTTTCCCTTATAACCCTGTAACTGTATAAATGCCCTCTTATGTCTGAAAGACGATATAGATTCCATAAAGCATAATAGAAGTAGATATGTAGTAGGTATGTCTTGGTCTTGAGACGGATGACCACTAACTGCCCTTTCCATTCATTCGTCATCAATTAGAATGAAATGGAGCCACAATAATCGTCCCAAAATCAATCTCCTTCTGTATTGAGACCTATTCAGCCCCTATCCTCGATTCGCTTGGGTTTGTTACACAGATAGGAACCTATTTCGATCATAGAGACCTGAATAGGGCTACCGTAGAACAGTTTGGATTTATTAGGTCTCGGGTAACATGTTTTGGGATACTCCACGTGTTGCCTATTCGTTTGGGTCAAATAACAAGAAAAGCTAGAAGTTTAGGTTTTTTACTGTTTGAGTGATAAATGATATAGAAGAATAGATGAATATATTTTTATTGGCAATAGTTATTTACAATTAAGATTAAAAGTGTTTTTTTGCATCTTTGCAATTACATACTATAATTTCAAAAGTTCTATACTTTCAATATAGCTGAGTTGATAATGTTGATATAATAATAGTTACCTTAGAATAACGATTTGGCGAAGCTCCGATGTTACATTTTCTTACCAATAACCCAGTTTATGGTCAAACAAAACTCATTTGAGACTAGTTGCGCCGTGCGGTTTTACCCGCGTTTTCCGGGATAAAAAGCGTTATAGTACAGTCTATGTGTTATTCTAGGGTATAAGCTAGCTCCACATTAAATTTCACTCAAATCCGTTCAGCCATTTTTGCGTGATTGAGCAACAAACATCTAAACATCCAAACTCACAAAACATCTATGCTTTGACATTTATACTATTGTCTAGTAAGATTAGTAAGATTAAAATCCCGGTGTGTATTGGTAATGTCTGGAATTGAGACAACTGAAAATTACAGGAAACAGCCAATTGACAACCCTAGCTTCAATTCTAGCTATAGAAGTATAGATCATTCAGCTCTGACCGTACTTGTTTGGGAGTGTAAGTGCAGGTCAATATTCAGCCGAGATCCGATTGGGCACGATCCGTAGGGCCATGAAACTAGCGGTCTAGTAGTACTAGAAAAGAAAAGATTTTATGGCCTCTTTTTTGAAGGAAAGAGATAAAATTGTATGAAAGGAAATTACGTTAAATGACGTAACAGTTCTATGTGCTTTTGGTTTACATTTCATAGCTCCGACTCGATGAGTCGCTCGAGGTAGAAGCGTAAGCGAGTTTGGGATCAAGTAAATTATGTAAAGGTTTTTTTTACAACGTCACCAGTGGTCGCGGGAATACTTTTTTCCCCGATAGGCGTAGGGACGAAGCCGGCGGTAATGATTGGGATCCGGGAACAATGAAAAATTCTCCCCGCAGTTTATATGGCCGTACAGTCACCCGCGCGTCACTAATATTCGCAAACAGGTCACGAGAGGCGCCCCGATATACACACATTAGCCCCCTCCCCCCTGCCTCCCCTCGGTCCATAATTAGGCACTCTGTGTTCTGTCCGCCGAATCTGAGGAGCCATTCCAGCCCGAACACGATGTCACTGGTAACTTTGGAACAAGTTTTCCGAACGAGTGTGGTAAAAGCTTTGGGAAATAATCGGGTGTGCCGGCACACGCGCGGTCACAGAATAGTTAGTACTATCACTTCGGGATAAGTTAATGATACAAATTGTGTGATAAGTAATAATACTTATGAGAGTACGTGCCGGAAGAATTTACTTCTGAACTTTTTTGTGTTTGTTTATGTACTTTATGTAAGGTTTGCGTTGTATGTTTTTTAACTTGTAATTAGATCTCTATAGGGTAAAGGCGGGATAGATGCCCCAGTGGGATAGATGCCTCATTTTCAAAAAACCTTACTTCCCAAACTCGCCACTAAAAAACAATATTATAACTAAGAGCCGCAGTCACCCCGCACCTCAGGTAGCCACGGCCCGTCGAGCGATGAGGATGCGTTTCGCTCATGTGTGCATTTATCTCCGCGGCGCAGTTTACAAAGACGTGAAAGTTTTAAAGGTAAGTTTAAGCCATTGTGTAACTTTTTAAGTAGTCATTAATTCCGCTATATTTTTAATTACGTCGATGTACTGATTCATCAAATATGCCTCTTGATGCAAATAGTTCGTCATTTGTTTTTTATTAGTTTAAAAAATACTCGGGGCATCTATCCCTATCAAAAAGGATAGTTGCCCTGATTTTTCGAGGTATAGGTGCCCCTCCATACACAATTATGTGTTTACGTGTATTTAGGTATATATGGACTTTTTCTGATTGTAGCATAACCATGCCACGAAAATATAAAAGAAGAGAAGGAGTGCGACCTCGAGCATGTTCTTGGACTACAGAACAATTGCAGTCAGCTTTCGACGAAATGGACAGAAATACCATGGGATATTTTGAATTCAAAAGAAAATATAAAACAAAAGAAGGATGTTGCTGAAAGAAAGGAAAAACAATTAAAAACTAAATTAGACAAGAAAAACAAGACTGAAACTACCAAAGAAGAAAAAAAACTTAAGAAAACAAAGAAATGATATTTATTTAAAAGTTAACGAGGGCCGCCAACAACTAAAACGGCGAATTATTTATTGTTCAAACAGTGAAGATGAAGACAATTCACCTTACAATAAATTGAAGGGGAAGAAAACTAAAGGTTTGCCGGTAAAGAGCACTAAAAGAGGTGGACAGGATAAGCCTATAGGTACAAATAAAGATAGAATGCATAGAATGTTTTGAAAACTATAAAAATACGAAGTCTAAATCCGACTGGATTCAATGTGTAGCTTGTCAGGACTGGCTACATGAACCTTGTACACTTTTCAGAAATTATTGCTCAAGATGTGGAAAACTGAAAGCACTATCAGGCTAAGCATAATTTAAGTATGATCACAAAATGAAGATCTCTATTGTAATTGTGTTTTTTTTTATGATTATGCATGTTGAGAAACTTAATAATAATTAATATTTTATAATAAGAATTTAGAATTTCTATTTATGTTGAAGTTGCTTTGAGAATTTTATTTGATCTCATATTAGAATTATATTCTAAGACAATTAGTTAGTTTATTATTAATAAGTTTTTCGTTAATACATTATAAAGGGCATCTATCCCGCGCCGCAGGCATCTATCCCTTTTAGTATTTTCAAGGTGGGGCAACTATCCATACGGGTAGGCATCTATCCTCAAAAAAGGAGTTCCACAAAAAGCTAAAATCTACAAAGTCTGTAATTTATAGGTCTAAAAAACCAAACCACAGTTAAACATAAAGGATTAAACTAGCTGAATTCATACTCATTATTTATATACAATGAATATTTTCAAAATTAGGAGGAAATTTCAAAAAGTGGGGCGTCTATCCCGCCTTTACCCTAATAGAAGAAAAATGTGGGTCGCGGGATATGCTATGCCGCGCCATGTGCCTTTTCACGGACCGTTTAATTGCATCTGATAGTAATTTTTCTTCAAGTTTTCGGCTATCTAGATCAAATTATTGAAAAGGTATGCTTAATAAATTATGATTGTATGATGAGTATTAACTTTTCACACTTGATGTAACCTTCTCTCCTAATATTGGTAAGCCTTGAGCTCGACCATTAGTTCTTCGTATCTTAGGATTGTACTTAAATAATAAGAGTTTTTGTAAAGTTATAAACGTTATCAGTTTATTGGAAACTAACTTGGTTTTGATCTCCTGATGAAGATCACTGAATGTGATCGAAACTAGTTAACTAGATTAAGTTGTATAAACAACTTAATTTTTACGTGAGCATTCCCGATTTAATTATAACAAAACGTTTTCATCATCAAAATTCTCTTTACTCTGTGCTCATGTGATTAGTAATTCATAGAGCGGCAAATGAGAAATGCATGCTAGACATCTCAATACTCAATACTTTATTGCAAAACATTATGGTTTTGTATGTAGGTCTTAAATAACATATATGTTTAAAAGTCACACATAATGACCCTGATAGGGTATAAGCAAAGGAGCCGTGGTAGCTCAGTGGGAGAACCGCCGCTTCGCATTCTTGAGGTGGCGGGTTCAAACCCCGACTCGTACCAATGAGTTCTTTAGGACTTATGTACGAATTTACATACCACTGGCTTTTCGGTGAAGGAAAACATCGTGAGGAAACCTGCATATTATGTAGTTCACGCAAAAAGGGCCGATTACCGGCCTAGTTGCGGAAAAAGAGCCCGCTCTTTATCTTTTTTATCTTTAGGGTATAAGCAATGTTGTGCGGAGCGGGTTCATTTCATAATAGCTTCGTCAGAAAGAAATTCCTCCTAATGTGTGTTTGTAAGTAAACCAGCGTCTATGGTCAATGGACATGGACACCTGCAACGCTAGTCGTATTGGGTTACTATTGAGAGGTGTTTGAAGACGCTCTTTGACAAGTTTGTATTGCTTTACTCGGCAGCTCAGCTTTGACGTAAACTGTGAATATACAGGGTTATTCACAAAGGGTATGCTAAGCCGAAAGGGGCTCATGGTACTCATCATTGTCAACAACTTTTACTATGGGACCAACCCAGAATTCGCGAAAAAAAATCAGCTGTTATATACATTTTTTCGAGTGTGATTGACATTTTTCTATGGAACAGCTGATAATTTGTTCGCGAATTTCGGGTTTTTCCCACAGTAAAAGTTGTTGATAATGATGAGTACTATGAGCCCTTTTCGGCTTAGCATACTCTTTATGAATAACCCTGTATTTCGAGTTTCTTGCCGTGGCTATGTATGTAGATTGAACCCAGCATTTCTATGCATGTCCTGAGCAGGAACGTGGCGTGGCACCCTGATGGGCGCTTCCTCCCAACATAAACAAACAGACCGACCGTATTGTATGTTTATACGTCCCAGTGTTGCTGTTTGAAGTTTTTGCTCTACTCCACACTCCAACCTAAATAGAGGACAAAAAATGGGTCCGTTGAACTGATTGAATCTAGTTTAAAATCAGTGAGTGTCGATAAAAAGCCCGGAATTTGCTCGATATGTTTTATGATGATTGATATGAGTTTGGTGCAGTAAAGAATGTGAATAGTGCAGCTTGTATTAGCTGACTCTGATTTTATTAGCTACGTTACGATGAGCGTGATTTTACGATCTATGAATTGATTTATGAGATCTTGTCTGCGATTCTTGAATGGCTACTTATCCGAGATAAAAATCAAAAAAGTTAAATGTTAAAGTCATCTTTAGATGGTGAATTCTGAATGCTTTATATGATATGGGTTTGTAATAACAGTATAGATATTTCTATCATTCCCTCATTAACAAAAATAATGGAAGGAAAAAAGGAATATCTTCAAGAATACGTACTTAAAAAGTAAATCTACCATGTACCTATTATAATTATTCCCGATTGTCACCCTTGGGGACAAAGATAGGGTGACAACTAGGAATGTTCCCTCTGTGCACCTTAATAAAATATCGGTCTGTATCCGATGATAAAAAACAACTCATGTTCAATTTCATTTCATCCACTTCAACATCGGACACTAACAAAGTGAGCGAGCAAGGCAGGAATGAAAATTCCACACCACGAATTATTCTATCTTACTGTAAAATTCTGAAATTCTAGTACAGTTGCTTGATGAATATTACTGCAGCTCTAGTAGCAATTGTGCAGAATTACCTGCACTCGAGCTTCAACTTTCAAGCTTCACTGTATGCAGCACTTTATTCAGCAATTTAACACATTGCTCAAGCTAAAGTGGAGCAGTAGGTAAAGTACGAAATTTATCAGGTTTTGGATCGTTACCAGTTTTGTTTGAAATTGTGGTATCGGCACTATTGGGCACATGGCGTGGGAGAGACCTATCAATAACGAATAAATTGGGTTTACTTCTATGATGGGGAGACGGAAGCATGTTGTGCGAGTTGTATTGATTGGATATATTATAATATGCTCTCGCCATACTCCCTTTGCCCATAGTGAACCATCTCTCATACTTTTCAGCAAAGAATAAATCGAAATGTCACGGTCCACCAAGATTCCGCCCTATTAGCTTACGGCGATCTCGGTGCCCCTTTGAGTATAATTTGCAATAAACATATTCGATCAGATAATTTTACTCAAATTTAATTCCCTATGGTAAGAAAACTGCCCCGAAAGTTTTTGCACTTGGTTCATGTTTGTAATACTTTTCACCTCGCCTTTTGCGTGAGATGGTACAATATTCTAGAAAGTTTGCTAGTGAAATACGAGTCTAGTTAAAACTGCTAACTTATGCTGCTAATTTTGTCCATTCATAACGAACGATCTAATCACGAAATACAGACCTAGTAAGAGCACAAATTTATGTGTTAGACTTAGAAGTAGAGTAACATTAACATAACTTAGCGTTATATAGTATAAGCCAAACAAACATGGCAAAGTTAAACGATGTTTAAATTTTTTAATCATTTCATGCAAAGTGATTCGGAGTGGCATTGAAACATTCTGATGTTATGTACTTAGTTCATATTTTTATTTATTTTTAACACGCTTTTATTAGCTTCACCTGTATGTTTGTATGTTTGTATGTAACCGACTCCTTTGAGCGCGTTTTTGACCCACTTTAAACGGTCAGATTTCTTTCAAACTTTGTAGATATATCGAGGATCGATGACAATACACTAAACAAATCGTGTTTTTTAGTTTTTTTAACTAATAATTTTTTATTCATCATCTTCTTACCCTTATCCCACCTACGTGGGGTCGGTATAATATATATACACTTCTTCCATTCATCTCTTTCACTCGTCATATCTGAATTCACTCCTTTCTCTTTCATATTATCTTTCTTTCTTTTTATTCATCATTTTGATTTATTCTAGCACAATAATGAAATCAATATTCCATGCGCCAGAGCGTGTTGAGCGGTCCAAAAATATACTAGCCTCTAGCCTTAGTCATAAACAAAGATGCAGTCTTTTTCCCACTAAAACAAAGACGCTGGATCGCAAAGCAAGCAGTACGCCGAAGCATTGCCACAGCATCATGAAAATTCCAAGCAGTACCGTAGGTTGTGGACATAGCGCTAGTTGCAGGCACTCTATTGGCGGCATCCGATAGAAAAACCACAGAGTATAACGTCTACAGAGATATATCTACAGTTTTTCGCATAATGAGATAGTCATAAGGCGAAAAACTGTAGGTAACTTTTACATGCTACACGCATGATGCTGTTCATGTAAGTAGAGTAGTGCCAATTACTAGAAAGTTAGTTAGAAAGAAGACGTCACCAATATTTTGCCGTTTCTTATATGAAGCTACATACATTTACTTACAGTCAGAACTGCAGCGCCACTTAAGTTACCGAGTGCAACATAATTATAATATAATATTTTTATTATCTGATTTATTCACTACCTTGCACGCTCCTAAATTTTGCAAGTTATACTGTGTTATTGTTATAGAGGATGAAAATAATAGTGCGTGATATCAAGTTTTAGCTTCGAAGAATTACAAAGCTGTTTCTCTGGAAATTTTATTATCTGTGCCGGAATGTCAAGCTTTCCAATATTCCTTGGCGCAGTGTTTGCCCGTCACGATAAATATTACATGCCAATAGGTTCTGTCGGAGAAAGTCGAGCGCAGCATGAGTTTTTTAAATATTTTATTTTAAAACCTTTATATGTTGGAACTGAAAATACCTTAACTTATCATTGTCATTATATTTCTTATGTATATTTTCAGATAAAAGCAAAAGCGTAATTGGTCTCATTTTTGTATAGATACTAAAATATATGCACTAAACTTTGACTTAAAATTTTCGCTTGTTACGATTTTATTGACAGAAATAAACTATTTTGGTTTATTTATTATAAACTTTTACTTTATTAAATATCCAGCGCTATTTTCCATATAAATATTTAACCGAAATAAAAACGCGCAACTTTTTTTAAAAATAATTTACATAATTGATATTTCTTGCACCCTGAACATTTTATATGGAATTTCTTAGCCTAACTACATTACCGTAAGGTAAACAAATCCCGTGTGTCAATTCAGGGTACAATCTATCTCCGCACTCCACCCAAATCCGTAAAGCCGTGAAAAAAATGATTGGCAAACAAGAATGTGTTTGTGTATTTTGTTACACATAGATTTATATGTATATACCAGTTATCCAGCACAAAAATATACAGGGTTATTCATAAAGGGGCTATAGGACAAACCCAGAATTCGCGAAACAAATTTGCTGTTCCATAAGATGGAAATTTATGGAAATTTTATCAACAACATCAGCTACGCTGACGACATGGTGCTGCTTGGACCCTCGATAAGCGCAATCAGGAGGCTCCTCGGTATCTGTGAGAGATATGCTGGGGCACATGGGCTCAGGTACAACGTCAAGAAGAGCGAGTTTCTGGTCTTCAAGTCAAAGGGTTTTAAGACTAGCACCGTACCGCCACTATTGCTGAGCGGTGTCCCTTTGGCTAGAGTCGCACGCTTTAAGTACCTGGGTCACTGGATCACGGAGGACCTCACAGATGCCGAAGATATTGAGAGGGAGCGCAGGGCGTTAGCAGTTAGAAGCAATATGCTGGCTCGAAGATTCGCACGCTGCACAGCGGAGGTTAAAACCACGCTTTTCAAAGCCTACTGCCAGTCTTTTTATACGTGCAGTCTATGGGTCAGCTATTCGCGGAAAACAATCGACGCCCTGCGTGTGCAGTACAACAACGCGTTCAGGAGGCTGCTGGGGCTGCCGCGGCGCTGCAGCGCGTCGGGCATGTTTGCTGACGCTCGGGTGGATGGCTTCCATGCCATCATGCGCAAGAGAGCCGCCTCGATGCTAAGCCGTGTCCGGGGCAGCACCAACAGTATCCTGAGCGTCGTTGCGGGGCGGCCTGACTGCCCTATTATATGTCATGCGGTTGGGCTACATGTCAATCATAGCAATAATTAGTTGGACAGTGCAGATTTATTTTATTCTTAATTATTTTATGTTTCTTTGATTTGATTATGATTTTTATTTTATTTTATTTTTTGACATTTGATTTGATTTTATTTCTTTAATTTTATAATTGACATGTACCAATCCAAATAATTCACTTTTAATTTTTTAATGTTTTAATTTTTCAATTTTGTATTATAATATGTGTGTAATATGGACCTGGTCTGAAATAAATGATTATTATTATTATTATACTACATATTAATTTATTTTCATATTTTTTAATTTTTTTACAATATACATAGAATAACAAAAACAATATATTATAAAAAACTTAAAAACTAGAGTGCCACCAGCAGCGGGGCAGGGCCCAAGCATACCGGTGGTTAAGGCTGCAGAGTGAGGGACCTCACTCTGCAGCCTCATAATAGGTGTGCATGCAGTTGTCCTTTATTGTTTGCGTTTATCGCATGCGGCGCACTACACCACCGGTAGCGAGGGCCGGGCGCGGAGCAGGTTGCCCCGCAGGCCCCAAGCGTACCGGTGGTGGACGTCCCCGTCGTTATTATTATTATTAATATACATTTTCTCGAGTGTCATTGACATTTTTCTATGGAACAGCCGATTTTTTTTCGTGAATTTCGGGTCGGTCCCATTATAAAAGTTGTTCATAATGATGAGTACTATGAGCCCATTTCGGCTTAGCATACCCTGTATAGGTATACACAATTACACGTGTTTGCATTTACCATTCGTGTTCTTTCACCACGTCTTTACTTTCAATGTATGGAATCTTCAAAAGTATGACGAATTTACTTTGCGACGAATATCAAACAACCCCTAAAAATATTGAAAAGAGGATAAAACGTTCGCATAATCGAGACCTAATTTCGATAGGACCTAATTTCTAGTCGAAATCGACGGCTTAACGCTAATGGCAGCTAAAACTAAAATACACATTCTACGTCCTAAGCCCAGCCCGCTATCGAAGGCCTAGTACTAGCTCGCTGTGGCTTCATTAAAGCGAGCGAGGCTGTAAAGGTGCACGCTCCCTCATATAGTATTCATTGAGGCAGCGAACAAAGACGCGGACTTTTTCACTTGCTACAATTTATCGCTGCTACCCCTTTACGTCCTGTGATGGAATGTATTGAAGGATGCCAGGCTGGCACACTAACAAACTGGGGACAAAGTACGAACATGTTGACCTGTTTGGAGTGTTTGGCTCAGTGGTAGTGTATCCGTCTTATAAGCTAGAGGGTTCGATTGCCGGCCGGGTAGGTGGTTGAATGATGAATTTAAATATCTGCTCTGGGTCTGGGTGTTGGTTGTTCTTGTCTTTGTGTGTGTTCTATGGCATCCCCGACACAGGGTATCCTAATGGGGAGCTATGGGTGTAAAACGTTTATTTATTTATTTATTTCTTTAAGTATTCGTGTATAATATGCCTTCAGGTAGGTATGTTTGGTTTGAAGTTGGAAGAATGGACATCATTGAGTTCCATTGATTGCGTGAATAGCCAGCATGATGGCGGTCTATACCCAGAGAAATAAGTGAACAGTGCTTATCACGGAACACAGCCGGTATAGTGTACCCGCTCTACCAAGAAAAGTTTTTATTTTTTTCACTCTTACAACTATAACCTTAAACCTATTATAACCTCAGTGTGAGCGCTATCAAGTTTTATGGCTATGGAAATTTTATGAATTTTTGTACTGAAGTAAAATATCTACTCGACAAATGCCCGAATGCGGTTCACTGTTTACGGTTAGCTTTTAGTTTTATCGTCAGCTGACATTTTTCAAGAGTACACCGCCCTCAAAGACTTCGTTATAAATGTGTAAAGTTGCCAACGCTCTGACGGCTCAAATGTTAATGAACTTTTTAGATATTTCCAACAGAATTTAGACCGTTTCAACGGCTGAATCACGTTTACGAATTTAAACTTTTCACTGCAAATTATAATTCGGTTTTAACTCGAGTTTAACAAAGTTGGAATGTTTACGTGTATAGTAAAGTGAACAGTTTTGAGTGCGAGATAATTTTTAGTGGCCTTCCATACATTCGAGTTTATGGGGCCACTTCGCGTTACGTGCAAAACGAAATAAACCCCTTTATGTGTGTTTAAGCGAGTTATATCGAGAGGAATGTGCGTGTAGTCACCGCGAGATGAATTACTGAATAGAATATGGCAGAGAATTATACTAAAAAAAATAATATTATAACTTGAATTATCAAAATCATGGATTCCTTCCTCTCTCATTGCTCGAAAAAATCACGTTAACATAGATAGATACAAATGTATTATAGTCTACTGCGTAACCATGTTTAATCTACTTTCTTCATTGGCTGTCATGTTTGCACATTTTTAACATTAAATAATAAATATCATTCGATGGCAATAAAAAAAAAATTGAAGCAATTTTTACGTCGGTTTCTTATATCAATCGTTTTAAAGTTTTTAAATTTTCAATAACGTAAAATATGTACGAAAGACGTGATACTCGGTAGCGCGGCCTTAACCTGTCTCTCTGCAAACATGACCTACTCCGCGAGATGTGCGGAGTAATGACCACATTCTTAGTCAGTAAATTATAGTGACAAATAGAAATGTGCTATTCTGTACTGTAAATGGCTGTATGCGGTAAGCTTTATTGCCTATTTATTTGTGCTCATCCCTTTATATAATGTCCCACAACGTTTATTTTGAATAATAACCTCGATAACATACTTACGTTACCTAGTTATTTTGTTTTCTGGGGAAATAAGGAAAGAAACAAATAAGCATCTTTCGGTGATCTCACTCTTATTTATTTACCCGACTGTGGCGAAGTCGAAAAAGGGGGGTTATGTATTTGACCTGTAGATAGAAAAGGATGATGTCCCCTATGTTTTCTCATAACTAATAAACTGCTGAACCGATTTTGATGGATTATATGTTTTTAGATTTATCTTTATCACTGTGTTAGCAAGTGTCACTGTGTATCCATTAAAATAAAAAATAAATCGAAATAGCAAATTTTTGTTGCCAAAATGTACCTACGTCCTATTTTTTTTCCGTAGTCGGTTTTTTTTACCTTTTTACTTGCTTCACTTTTCTCACTTATTTTCAATTTACTTGTCAAGACTGTCAATCCTAATGCAATACCATCACATCTACACAGACTAAAAACCATTCGTTTGTTCATTCATTCGTTCATTCACTCGTTCATTCATTCCTCTCGCCTGCTCTACGCATGACGCCGCTCGTAGCAATAATAAAAGCGGACGTTGCTGTAAAGTTTTCACTATGCTCATTAACTGATGCACCCGAGTACACCATCCAGGGTTAGGTATCAGGAATGGGTATGCTAACCAGAAAACAACTCATAGTACTCATTATTATGTCTTTTTTTACTATAGAACCAGAACGAAATCGCATAAAAAAATCGGTGCTTCCATACATTTTGCGAACATTTTTTTTAGTGATTTTGGTGTTATAACCAGTTTACTATGGGACAGCTGATTTTTTTCTCAATTTTGGAGAGTTTCTATTTTTAAAATTGTTCATAATAATAAGCACTATGACTCTATGAGCCATTTCCCGTGTAAATACCCTTGTTTTATTACCCTGTAGGCTGATAGTTGCCATAGCTTCTGTGTATACCTTCACCAGTAAATCCAAAAAATCTTACTTCTTAGGCCCGGCGGCCATTATCGGCATCGGCAAGGAAAAGGATCCTTCGGCATCCTACATGCAAGCGCACACTGTCGGAAACTATGCTTTGGCATGTTGCAACGTTCTTAGGGATGACGGACGAGGCGTCATTAAGCATTAGGCAAGCTATTCCCCCCGAGTGTTGCCTCGGCGCCGGCGGCGTACCGAAGGATGCCGAAGCATCCCGAAGCATTCTCAAGGCTGCCGATACAGCAGCCTCAAGCATACCGAAGCGGTATTTTTTGTTGTTACGACCATATACACGGCAATTTCTACTTTATTGCCATTACTCGTATGTTAATGTATATTGCTATTTGCCACCTAAAATCCTCAGTCGTGCCGATGCCGATAATGGGCGCCGGCCTAATGCTATATTATGTGAGATAGATCCAAAACAAATAAACATCGAGCTAATATTACAAAAATACGAGTAGACATTTTATTTATTTTATCACAAATTACTATCATTGAACTGCTGAAATATTAGATTGAAACAGTTATACGTTGGGTTGTTGAGTGAAATATTAGGTTATTTATTTGTAGCACATAGAAAACATTATTGTTAATATGTAATGCTTATTCTTAGCCACGAATTCTATTACACTAAATCAGACAGAGTTACAGAATGTGTTATTTTGTGTAATTATTTCTCACTAGCTGTGCCCCACAGTTTTACTCGCTTTAGATTCATTAGGTGTTTGTTTATTTATTAATTTTTTTGCATTAATATTTTTGATTTAGCTAAAATTTGCTAAACTTGTGTAACTCAGATTCTCGAGTTTTAGCGAGACAAATGAACAGCGAATCATTTTTATACCTAGAAGAAGATTTCAATATCCTTTTTAAAGTTGAGGTTATAATAAAAGCATAATATGAGCGTGGATGTATGAGTGTATGTAATGCCGGCAGTACAGTTAGTTATTTATAAAGCAATTAAGGGGTTAGCTGCAGGACCGGAGTGAGATGCGGCGGGCACTGCAGTAATGTATCGCGGTTAATATTAGACACGTTTCAAATGCATGCTCGAGTTTATTATCTAGTTAAATGAACATTACGCTGTGTCATTATTAAGTAAATTTAGGAAGTAATAATATTTTTAGTTGTTAACTAGAAGTATGAATAATGTTTTAGTGAGATTCAAACTACATTTAATAGATAAGTGTATTGACTTTAATTATTTGACTCACTAGTAGTTTTGTGAACAATAGACCTCGTGACAAAAGACCTGGATAAGCTTTTGCCCAATTTCGCTCATAGGAATTCGAAATTCATTCATCAGAAAAAACAAATAACTTGTACCTATGTATACCAAGTTTTGTTGAAAAAAGAAAAAGATGTGTTGTATAACAAGACCTGTACGCGAGTACCAATATCCATACAACTATTCAGACAGACTGCACATTTTGCCTGTTGTTGCAGAATTGCTTGAATCGCTTCGCTCGCTCGTTCGTTCAATAATATAATTAGTAAATCATTAGAAGTAACAGTTTATAAACGGGTTGGTTTTTTTCATTCCAATTCGGCAATAAATTACTTATAATAGAGTAAGTTTCTCAAATGTTAACCACACATTTTTGTTTATATTCTACATAATTTTAAAATCAAAGACTTCTTCTCAGCTTCCAGTACACAAATCTACACATTCTACAAATAAAAACAAACGGTACTAAGAAAAATAGAACTTATTAGCTAAAACTATTTAAAAATAAACCTAAACCCCACATTAACACCTAAACAACTCTCTCTAACATCCGACAGTGAAAGTAAGCGTTAAAACAACAATTGTGCGTTTGTTCTACAAATACCGCGTTTCTGAGTCATTTGGGCGTTTATTTTTGAAGCAATTACACGCGCGTGTGAACCGCCCCTTAACTGCCTTTGGATTAACATGCACCGAGATTAACTGCTCTTATTCTCGAAGTTCTTCGAATTGAAATAGGAAGTGTCTTAGAATACTAACTCGGGCCATTTTATCATAAGATTAAAGGTTAAGTATCAGCTCTAATCAACAATGTCTCTTTAACATTATGGGTAAAATATTCAGGCCATTTAGAAATGAAACTAGACCATTGTAAATCCAATATATGTAATATGAACAAACGTAGATCCGGAACATTTTGAAATAAAATTTAATGGTCAACTAAACAATACTCCTAACTAATATTTTAAACGTAAAAGTGAGTTTTTTGTTTGTTTGTTAGGTAGGCTATGACGCTTCAACTACTTAACCGATCACCATGAAATTTTGCTCACACGTTTTCAGGGGTACAGAAAAGGATAGCTCCTTTTTCATCATTATCACTGTTTTTGATCACTACCTGACTGAAACCGCGAGTCTAATAAGACATAAGTCAGTAAATGAATGAATGCCTAATCGCTAATTTAATTGGTCCGCAACGAAGCTCGCCCACTGCCGATAATTCCGCTATCCAATTAATATTAAACTAAACTAAACTACTGAAAGATTAAGGTAATCCTATTTATTAGTAGCTAATCTATTTCCAGGCGAGCTGCTAATAATTATGATTAGCAGTAGCGTTTCAAAAATGAGAATTTGCTTGTTTGCTTGCTTTATACTTATAGCTCTCCTTTAGGGTTTCCCTGTATCGGGAATGCCATGGAAAACACACAAAGACAAGGACAAACAACACCCAGACCCGATATTTAATTTAAATTCATCATTGAACATTGGGTTCTTCAAAGGGGCTGCTAATAGAGTCTTCAAAAGTCGGAAGCATATCCGTGACGCCTCTGGTGTTACAGGTATCCATAGGCAACGGTGATCGTTTATCGTCAAGCGTTGCCACTTAAGGCTACAAAAATAAAGAATAATCTGCCCGGCCAGGAATCGAGCTCGGGACCTCATGCTATTAAGGCGGATTTACTACCGCTGAGCCAAATAGGTCGTCGAAGTACGGAGTACGGTCTAATTTTAGTTACTCTAGGGCTACTACGCGTTTATTTATAAGGGAGTTTGTAACTCCCACGAGGCCGAGAGAAACACAAAATTTGGCCAGCCCTCAAGCGCTAGTAGTAATAACATTTCAGCTTCGGGTCCTAGGTTGTAGTTATTAATAACAGCTGGTATTTCTGGGTGTCTGTCACGGCGAGTCGCTCGTGATTTATTGTTCTCATTAGCACCGAATGATCTGTTGTTTTTCATGTTTTATTTCACTAACAATTGCTAGCCGTGAAACAGTTAGGTTATCTAATGACATTAGGCCCAAGTTTGAAGGCTTTTTAAGACAGATCTAAATTTTCTAAAACTATAGGCATCCTTGTCTAAGGCTAAGACAGATATATTTTTAGTTAGTTTAGATCTGTCTTAAAATGCCTTCAAACTTGGGCCCATTGTTGTGGCTAATATAGATAACTTTTTCTTGCATCTATCTAATTTACTGGTACGATTAACACGTAACGAGTAACAGTGGCGAATAAATTTACGGGTGCAAAAAAAGATTCGTAGTAAGTGGTCATTACTTAGCCGCTACAAAAACTGCTCTATCTCGGACAACTCGATCGTAAGCATAAAAAAATCACAGTTTAACAATTTAATACTACCTATTTGTGCAAGAAGTTTATTGTCCAAATTATAATTTTAATTTTTTATCTTAATCATGCAATGCAAAGGAAAAAAAAACAAATATTTTGATAAAATTTCAACTCTCAAAATAAATGAATTTGAAATCAAAATTTTACAAAAAAATAGTTACAGCAATTTTGTAATTAAAAATTCGTTTAGCACTTTAACGCTTAATAAATAACATCAATTTATTTTAACACTACCATTGAGCAGCACTAAGTTGGAGTTAACATAAATTTCGGATCAAGACTAATCTTTAGATAAGTGTTTCAGAGAATCAAGAGTAGTTTCAGAAATATTCAATTGGCTTAACACAAGTTAAATTACTTAGTCGGTTTAAGTTCTCCCTGCCTTTTAAACGTAATAAAATGTAGGTCTGGAAGATTGGCTACAAAATTCTTAGAAGAAAAATTTTACTTTTATCTCAGTACTCATTTTATGTAAGTAAAGATACCTCTTGTCAAAGTTACAATTAGGATCGTTTACGTTCAAAATTCATAATTCTACCAGCCATTACTAAATTCGACCCGACCCAATCTTTTTTACGCTTCACCACTTTAACTTTACGACTTTCGAGTCCTAAAATGAAAGCTTGAAGAGTTTATCTGGGCCGTGTACAGTCGTAATTTGTTTAATTAATTATTATAATTATATTCATGGAAGGCCAGAGGGCTGGCCTCTCACTAGTGCCATAAAACATATGGAATCGTGTAGTTATCACACTCGGTGCGAATTTCCAGCCGCTTTACTAATGGAGAGACCCTTTGTTACTCGTTTTATTCGTGAATGAAGCTTAATTTTGGATTCTATTGTCAGATTTCGGTTACGTTAGAGTCAGCTCTAGTACTAAAATTTTATAGGTCAATTGTTTAATCAAAGGTGCCTTTGCTTTACTCACAAAAAATTAATCGTAATTTGAAGTTATAACTCATTAATATTACCTTATTCTCTAAGTGACTTAGGGAAAAGCAGTATGCGTAACTTTGATGTGACGTCACGTTGACATATCTTACAAACATTCGCACTAGCTTTAAAGAGTGACTTATAAATTTCTAAGAAGTTTTAGTCAAAGAGCTAACGATAACTTTTATCCAATTTCCATAAAAAAAATCTTGATGTTACTTTGTATCTGTTAAACTTTTATTCAACCTTAAAAGGTCTGAGGTAGCTGAACTGTATGAAAGTTGTTTTGTAAGGCTGTTTATAATGTGGTGGTGATAGATGGGCCTCGGTGTTGACGTTTATTGGTCTTCACGACGCGCCCTTAAATTTACGACTCTTTACAACAATTTTTAAATGTTAATGGCTATTCCTTTTGCAGTTTTACGACTTAAGCATAGCATAGATTAGCAGTTTCAAGTTGATAACAGAAAGCCACTTCAGTTACTTTTCACATAAATTAGTAGATACCAACAAATGTATATTATTTATTTTTACTACTGTAGTACCTATTTTTTTTATCGATACAAAATCAGGCTTACATTCAATTTCATGATATAAAAAGCTAAAAAAAAACAACAAACAGTTGAATTGAGAACCATCTCCTTTTTGGAAGTCGGTTAAAAATATAACAAATCAAAAGGTTTAGAAAATGATAGAATAGACTTTGAATTTAAAATCAAGTTTCATTTTCTAGAGTAGTCCTCGGTAATTGAAACAATAAAGTGTCATTTTTCCAAAAAGGTCAATTTTCATAGTAAAACTATTGTTGACAGAACCAAAAAGATTTCAGACTTACGAGTATGTACTTCCTAGAACTAATTTCCACGTTTTATTTTTCATGTTAGTTGTTGAAAAACCAAATTCAATCCAGGCCGAAAACAGTCCTCAATCAGATCACAATTTCAGAACCTGCTTATAACTAGCAGTAATGTTGCCAGGAGTTGTGAAAACTTTGACGTCTGCAAGCGGGTAATGCAAACAGGAACGAGGCAAGCTAATAACGCTGTGGTATTACGTTTCCGTGTAATCAAAGGCACTATAAAGTTGTGCCTGGGTTCCGTACTCAAAAATATATTATTTTAGGTGAGACTTTGTTACGAGGATATTATTTGTCACAGCGTGTGTGGAAAAACATTGTTATAACTGACTTCGATTAATACAAAATGAAATACGAGCTACGCGACGTGGTTGAACCCGTGCAGCAATCAAAAACGGTGGTGGAATAATGAAATTTTGCCTATGACTTTATGTACCTACCCCTAACAACGTTTTTGTAAAATTCAATGATTATCAGTTGAGTAGTAAAGGCGTAAAGCGTTGCGTAAAAGCGTAACAAACAAACTCACTTTCGCATTAGTTAATTTACGTTGAAAACGTTATATAATCTGTGTTATCTCCAGTA
This sequence comes from Alcis repandata, assembly GCA_949125135.1. Lineage (NCBI taxonomy): Eukaryota > Metazoa > Arthropoda > Insecta > Lepidoptera > Geometridae > Alcis > Alcis repandata. The sequence goes on from OX421223.1 coordinate 2,732,528, forward strand.
AAAATAAAACTTTTTAAATTAAAAAAAGGAATACAATTTAAAAACCTTAACGTACTACGCTACATACTCGTAGCTACGTTGATAAGAGAAGCAAGCACGGAAACCTCAACGAATAACTTCTACTCATATGCAACCTTAAATCCTCCCACTGCTGGGATACAGGTCTACCCTCGAAGGGTGATTAGGCCGTATTCCACCACGCTGGCCAAGTGCGGGTTGGTGGATTCACATGCGCCATTGAATTTCTTCTCCGGACAGGCAGGTTTCCTCACGATGTTTTCCTTCACCGAAAAGCCAGTGGTATGTAAATTCGTACATAAGTCCCAAAGAACTCATTGGTACGAGTCGGGGTTTGAACCCGCCACCTCAAGAATGCGAAGCGGCTGTTCTCCCATTGAGCTACCACGGCTTTTAAACTTCTACTCGCGTCTTGGTAACTATACAATATTTTTATACTTACGAGTACTACCTTCATTCATACATTTTACATCATACAATATTTCTACAAAGTTCGCCTCTGGTTTATGAGTGCTGTTTACAGTAGAACTCAACAGGCTTCAGCTCCGGGTTCACTCGGTGAATTCGTAATTGGAAAGTTTGATGACCGAATTTTAAAATAACGAGTTCATGTGGCGTGTCGCTTTTGAGTTGGTAAAAGCAGTAAAAGTCTGTTCCACTGAGTCACAGAGTTTCACTGAAGCACGCAGGGAGTTTTATTTCATTCTACATTTGGGTACGATATCTTTTAGGATATTGATTTTTTTTTGTCAACATCATCAGCCATATTCATAATCAAGTTTGGAATTCAGTGGGTTCAGCATATTTAGTGATCTGATGCGTCAGATCAAGTAGAAAGGCTAGTCCCGCCTTAGATCCAAGTGAAGCCAAAAAAACTACCTTACTGCCCGTGTACGTATACTTCAAGTCAAGCACACATTGACGTATAAAAACTACCCGAATCAATCGTCAATTCTTACGTCAGTTGGTCAGAGAACGTGGACAAGAAAAATAAGCAGTAATAAGTTGTTATGCGTCAATATGTGCTTGAAGTATATGGAGTATGGAGTAGGGTAGTTTTTTTGGCTTCACTTGGATCTAAGGCGGGACTATATCTGCCTTTCTACTTGATCTGAGTCCGATGCATTTATTTTTTTGGAAAAAATATAAGCAATTAAATAATTTTGAATTGTATTTTGTCAATATGCGTAGATTCCGAGTTTTATTTACGCACTATTTTATTTTTTGTGCAGTTTATGTTTGAACAGACTTGACATAATTTTTCATTCCTATAATTTTTTTTAGTTGAATCGGATTTGGATTTTTCAACTTTCTGGCCACTTTACACTCGGTCCAGTTCGACAGCTAGAGCCAGCCACTTGACCGGCCGCGGTCTAGTTTATACACTCCCCTTTACAACCAGTTTGTTCCGGTTCAGTCGAGTTTATGCCACCCCTAAAGTAGGACCAGTTATTAAAATATGAGTAGGCAGACTCCGAAAGGGAAAAGCACACTGCATTAATGTGACAAAACTGACTGAAGGACAAGGCTAAAGCTATTCTGAATTCTGTCATGTATCATGTGTGTTACGGCATAATTTCAAATGATAGGTTCAAAATAATTGCTATGATGTTTTGGCGTTTCCAAAACTTAATAAGCCCCACTGCGTTTCGTTTGTATTTTTCAATTTCAAAAAGAAATGAATGAAAAAGGAAGCATTTCAATTCAGGGTAGCTCTACATACGTGTAGCTCCGGTGGCTTCTAACCCTTAGTGACTGTAATTTTCTATCCACCAAAAGGGAACTTGGTTAAAATGAAAGTCTCACGTTTCAAAGGAACGAGTGGTTTGGTATTTTGCTTTCTGATTTTCTTTGAAAAATAAGAGCTCTTCAACACAACTCAGCTTGGCCTTCGTGAATTCTTAGTCGCTCTGTAGTCGAGTCAATGCAGTGTGCCATCTCTAGGTCCTGATTGACCCGGTGACCGTCGGCCATCTTGGATTATAAAATTACGAACGTTTCTAATAAATATAGCGTTTACTGCGAACCGTTTCCGATTATCGAGGGCCTTTTTACAGCTTCGCTAGGGCCGGGCCGAATTAGCTTTGATGTGGAACGGGGATTGCCCAGTCGATTTGCGAGTTCCTGGTGCGGTTAATGAAAATGCCCCCCTTCTGGGAGAGCGTATTTACCGATAAATGCTTTTTATGTTCTTACTTATTTCCATGTAACCCAGGCTGTTACCTATAAGGTACGTAAATAAAGCAATTTCCAAATGAATGAAGTGCTAGTAGGTACTTACCGTTTCCAGGAATAGATTGAAGGTGGAATAAACACGTAAGCAGTTGCTGGAATGGATTCGGATTTTGGTTGTACACGATTAGACAACCAATCCAATGACAATGTTTAATCTCAGGGCGCAGTGCTGTGCCGCGCAGGGTCTTGAATTCTGCGAGTTCAAAATTCTGGGTGGCGCAGACCTGTTATGGGCAAACGTGACGTTTAACATCAGGCGAGCGATTTGCTCGTCTCGTCACTCAATTACATAAAAAAAAAAGACGAAACTGTTAAGCTATGTGGAAAGAGGTGTTATGATAAAAAGCATAGGTAACGCTCTTTTAACATAGTATAGTAATTCTATCGAGCCCCTATATCCTAGTTGGTAGGTATGTAAATAATGTACCTAATGTGATAAATTCTGATCAAATAAATCTTCAAACAATAAAACCCCGCGATCGTCGCTCGCCACCCGCAAGGTCGGCGGCGGTATTAATCATTATCTTATATGAGTGCTCGCGACAAGCAACTTTTTCCATCGCTCGAACTTCGACAAAGATTCATTGCCTGTCGTTGTATTCTAAAACGCTTTTCTGATGGCACGCTGCGACGAGAGCCGAACGAAGCCAAAAGAAGCCGAAACTTTTAAAAATTACCGCTTGGGGAATAATGTCGGTTGCGATCTTATCGGATTCGGCGGCAAGTCGGATTGACTTCCCATGTCCAAGGAGGCGAAGTTTCCCACTATTGGAATATATTTCCTGTGTCACGTCGCTAACTGCGGAAGGGATTTGCGGGACCGAAAGATATGCCAGAGGTGGAAACTCACACATTCCTGTCGTCTTTGTGAGGATTAATTATTTATGCGTAAATACTCGTGCAGAAATATCGTAAGCTCTTTGAATGTAAAGTGTTTATTTAAACAATATACGGGGGTTTACATTTCCATAAACAGTCAGACAGAGCGGTAAGATTACTTTGAAAATCGTGACGATTACTTTTTAGCACGGAAACTCTAAATTAAGGTAGTAACATAGAATGTTTCTTGAAATTACGCCATCAACCCTGGAGGTTGAGATTGAAAAGAAGGCTACGCATTTCCAACCCACAGTCACAGACAGAGCAAAAAAACGTCTCTTTTTAATTTGCTAGTGCTGTACCTGTAGAAAATTAAAAATTAAAAGTAGGCAGCGTCAGTCGCTCAAATAACTCTTTGTTTGGCCCCGATCCGTCGCATCCGGCCGCCGACGCCGACGCGTATATTGAAAGATTAAAAACTTTATTTTCGGCCGTGTACTGCGAAATTGTTTAATCAAAGCGCGGTTTCGCAGACAAAAGGAACTGGGCCGGGTACGGAGTGCCGAGTGCTCGTATGACTGAGGCTATAGGTGCGCGTACCAACCACGACTACTCGACGTATCTCCATCAAAATAGCTGTGCACGAGCTTTTTGGAGCATATAGGCCGTTTGCTGGTTTTTGTCTGAAAACTAGTTTATATGAAAAAGGCTTAGGCTGGTAGGTTTCTGTCGTAATTCTTTATTCTTTTATTTAAATCTGTTAATGTGAATCGAGAATAAAGTTGTTTGTAATGATGATTATGATGTTATTTTCGTTGATGTTTAACTATGAAATGTGATAGAAACGCGGTGGATCAATATTTTATCACCTTGTTGAACTTTGGCAAACTTGAGCCTAAGTCAGTTTTTTTAATGTTCGGTAAAGGTAATTTTAGGGATTCATAAAGTAACCTAATATCTACGTAGAGTTTGCTTCTGTTAAATTCAGGTGCTCATAATTAATCTCAGATAAACCTAGAAATAAAGTTGGAGCACTGTTTTAGATTTAGGTAAAGCCGAAGCCTTCTCTACTTTTACGCGTACGTACAGGGTCACAAGACGCACACGATGACATATCAATACTGTAGAGCTTGTATATGTACGCGCATAAGTAGAGGAGTTCTTAGCTTCTCCCAAATCTAACGCAGTGCTTCATCTTCCTCTCTAGGTTTAGCCGAGTAATGAATTAATGGCCAAAATTAAACTTTCAGTTACGAGCGTGTATAAGTGGAGACCACGGCACGGGTGACAAAGTCCGACATACTTTCGGGTGAATATGCTAACGCTTTGAACAATGTTGCATTTTTCAGATAGGAATTTGGCCTTTTCGTTTTCGAGTCGGAATTCACTGTTTCGTTGTGCGCCAAAACGAGATTTAAACATTTGAAACTGTTTGTAAATTATGTTAGCTGGGCTTTGGCAGGATGTTTGCTTTTTGTGTGGATTTAAAACAGAATACGTGGCTTTTTACCTCGTTTGCTTTATTAGCTACGGTAAATATTGTAGTCATTAGATAGATTAGTTTGCCAAATTATGATAAAAATACTACAACTTGTGTATGTTTCGTTGGCATTGATATCCTTAGGTGCAAAACTTTTTCCTGATTTATAATTTTTTAAGGGTATAACAATCATTCTTAAAATGTTTGTTTTCTTATTTATTTACTTTTATGTTTCTAATTTTGATTATTTTCTTTTGATGAGATATACAAGTTCCAATTTGAAACATCCTGTACCTAGAACATTTCCAAATGCTTTTTAACTTTATCTTATCCAGTTCGCAAGTTTTCAAAGCACCTAAAATAAAGCGTGTGGAATTAAAATTTTCAAACTCGGTAAGATAAACAATTGGACGGATTTCTTCGTAGCCGGGAAAACTTTTCCCCGACTTCGGAACAAAAAGACGAGTCCGTCCCGGCGCCAGCCAGCCGCTGCAGCGCTGACGCGACAATGTATTATAATGCGATGGGCGCTGTATTCCACCCACTTTTCTGATTTATACTTTGGCTAAGCAATAATTTTGTCAATATCGTAAAATATCACCAAAGTTAAGCATTGGATGATGACGTAGTCGGGCTTCGGATGAGTGTTCGTGAATGACTTTAATAACTGTGGGTTATCGATAAGTTAGGTAATTCACAGCAGGTTCCCTCAGGGAAATCACCATGGCTACGACCTACTTATACCTAATACAACGGACACTATCTACTAATACCATTAACCCGTTCGGAAACTGGCTCACATTTACATAATTTTGCATTGATGTGGTAGTGCATTTTTATACGAATGTCACAGAAACCTAAAAAGCTTTTCATATTCATATTTATAGCAAAAGAAGAGCCAAATTTGGCGCCGTCAGCGAACCGATGCTACAATAAATATCATACAGCAGCTAATATAAAAAGACTATATCGTTATAGCGGCTACAGAATATCTGATTGAGATTGCAGTTTTTGCGAATTTTATGTTTTATATGAGACGTCGCGTCGGTTGCATGCAATCAAAAAAAATTCCGATAAAAAGAAAAAAACCCGTTTCCTAGATTTTGCATGTAAATTTGCGTCTTGTCCTGGATTTTCCAAAAGTGCAGAAAACACTTCGCAATTATTATACTTTTTTAAAGTTCTCAGTTAAGATCGTAACTGCAGATTTTACTAGGCCAGTAAAGAGGTAAAACCGTCTGTACGGAAGCCAACTTCTGTTTCGTTGCTTCGGCTTGAATTATGAATAAACTTTGACAGACACGCACATAATTACTGTTTTTAATTAGCGCCATTCAACTCCGTGTTTGGATCCCATAAATAAACATAGCATAGAAAGCTGCCATAAAAGGTCACGTATTCATAACGAGCAAAGGAAATGAGCAAAACTTCACTTCTAACTTCACAGCAACTCCAGTGCAGTAGGTAACTTCGCTTACTCCCGCAGGAATCACTTTAGACGGTAACTTACTAACTTGGGAAAAAAGTTGGAATTTTACCGACACATAGTTGCAGGCTGAATAGTTCTTGCACCTTTATAGACGAAGAAGAATGGCTTGTAACTTGACGCAAATTTACATACAAACTTGTCTTTAGTAGCTTTTTATATTACTAGCAGTTTACTAACATTCTACTTTGCTTTTTTAAGTTTCGGTGTTTGCTTTTAGAGTTTACTCGTATTTTTGCAGATAAAACTTTTCTTTGTTGACTTATCTTCTTCCGTTGGTCTTCTGTTGCGTAGATTTTATTCATACTAATACAGGGTTATACGGAAAGGGTATACTAAGGCGATAAAGGCTTATATATACTATGGTACTCATAATTATGAATAACTTTTAATATGGGGTCAACACTGAAATCTTAAAAAAACAGCTAGTCCATAAATTTTCTCGAGTGCTCTTAACATTTTTCTATGGAACAGTTGATTTCTTTTATGAATAATATATTTAAAATGAATGACTTCACCTACTTTTAAATATATTTACTTGTATTATGTTACAGAGGATAAGATAAACTACTACACGCTTTCTTTAACTTTGATGTCAACTTTCATATTTGTGTGATATTTGCTCCCATAATTATTTACCTTAGTTTAGTCTAGAATTCTACATAGTAAGTAAAAATAATTACTTACACTCTTTATGTATTTTTAGTAGGATTCGCCGAGTCATGAAACAACCACTTAAAATAAGTATTCAGGTCGTGAACTTGTGTAGATGACATCGAATTTACGTTACGTTCAATATCTCAAAAGTGTCAACTATCATTGTGTCGAGCTATAAAACCTCCATTTGGCCTGATTTTACGCCTTTCTAAGAGCTATCGAGACTAGAAATCTGTTCGATCTACATTGAAGGCACTACAATGAAAGCTTTATGCGTCCCACGCGCAGGTTTACGATGCGATGCGATGCTGCGCTTTGTCACGCTCACAAAGTCTTATTGCATCGATTCGACATCGGCCGGACCAAAAGCAACACACTGAAACATGCTCTTTATCTTGTAACAAATAAAACATCAATTCAAATGGCAAACCAAAACGTGAAAAAAGTGACATCTCTAGCTAGCGTTCTGTTTGTCATCACCTGACGCTTCAATGATTTAGTCGTTAACTAATGGTTCCGTATGACTTTTTACCGTCTCACCGTCTCACCTGGCCAGTGCACCAGCAAACTTGGTGGATTCTGTTCTGTGAAGAGGTGCGAGGGGTGGGGCGAGGTACCGCGCGGGGCGGGGGATGCCAAGTTTTATTGGCCTCGCCGCATCGGGAATTTCATTAGAACACGAACTCCAATTCTCGGCTGAACCGTAACTAATTGGTTCTGCTCTGCTCCGTGTTATTTATTTGCCTGTAATTATGTTTAAGGCAAACAAGTTCTTTTAAACACGGAATCGATTAATGTTTGTAGAAAAATGTTCGCAATTTGCTTACTTTTCTCTGATTAATGGCAATTCTCACAAAACACGTTGGATGTTGTAGAATGTAGGCTATGAATCTTGAAAGCTAACGTCCAATAAACTTATTTTTAGCTAATGGTTTGTCTTGTTTTTGTGCGTGACACTACTCATTACCTAAATGTTGACAAAAGACTAGCTTAAATAGACTTATAAGATGTTTGTGATGGATGTAAGTAACTTAGTAATAAGATCGGCCAGTCATTGAAGTTAATTCGGATAAAATCTTGGAGAAAATATTCAATTTTTCGTGCAACAAATATTTTCAACTATTCACTATTTTCAAGGGTCGGCGCCGAACCCCACTTTTGAGCCTGAACAAATACGCTTATCGTGGCTAACATAATTTCAAACTTTGTTTTAGAAAAATATTTTGAATAGAAGAAGGAGAAGTTTGTTCAGGATCTATTTACCTTTTTGCTCATTATTAACTATTCAAGTTATGATGAAATTAACATTGTCTAAAAATAACTTACACGAACAATTGCAGTTATATTTTGGATATCATTGGCGTCACTTGTAACACCAGGCACCTAAGTAGTTTATTTTAAGAGTTGGCAAAGAGGGCCTTGATTGCTCTACTATGACTTTGGCCAAATAGAGCTTTTAAAGTACCCGTGTAAAGTAATCTTTATTATTTACAGATTCGCGTTGACGGTTTCGACGGATGGTAGCTACGAGTGCGGGTTGTGTGTGTGCGTGCCGCGAGTGTTCCGTGTTGTGACATAGCGTGTGCGTGTGTGGTCACGCGTCAGTGTGATCGCGCGTCGTTGGGATCGCGCGTCGGTGTGGTCACGCGTGGTGTGATCACGCGTCGGTGTGATCACGCGTGTGAACGCGGGGGGCATGCGCAGTGCGGGGGGGCCGCGTGCGCGCCGCTAGCGAGCGCGATGAGGCGCGCGCGCTGCGCCACGGCGCATCTCGCCTTGCTGGTGCTAGCGCATCTACCGCCACCTGGTGAGTTCAATTTTAATTTGTAATACAATATAGTTAAAACAGTTTAGAAATATAATTTTGATAAATAAGTTAATTTTAAAAATAGTTTAAAAAACAAGTTTATCTTGCATTGTCGTCGGAGTTACATACTTACACCACATTTCAGCTCAATTAGACATCGGGAAATGATTCAAAATTGAGTTGCAAAATTCCAGAAGAAACTAATAACAGCTTTTAAAAGTACCCTTTGCCAGTGAGATGTATGTATGCATGCAATACAGATCAGATTTATATATATTATCTTGAATCTTACTGACTTTTACTTTTATGACGCTTTCAAAGCATCCAAATGCAGAGAAATTTATAAATTCTGCGACATTTTTTAAAAGAAACTCGAATGAATATTTTCAGCGTAATATTTTTAAATTTCATGGACCGCAGCGCGCAAGTGCCGAGTAAAACGAGCGTTCCGACGCAAAAATTGTTTTATCTCCCAAGTTTCGCGGGTTTCGATATAAAGGGCGATCCCTGATCAAATTGAAAAGAGTGTGGTTCACCCTAGATTGTATGAATAAAATTTACTTAATCGTAAAAACTTGGGAACATGGCCCTTGCTCGGGCCAGATCAGATTAATATCGGGGGTGAAACTTTAGGCTACATTTTATTAGGGTGGAGTTTAACTCGCACAATATAAACCATCCGAGTTATGATAAGGGTGTTAAATTGGATAATTTTCAAAGGCAGTTCCGATCGAATTGGAGGGGATTATTTGAACTTTTAACCGATCTTCGAGTCCGAAATTAAGTATTATTGCACTTTGGAAAACGAATAAAAGTTCATTCGGTTCTGTTCGGGAACGCCTGTAGCCCGTAGTGTTATAGAGTAGATGGGGTAGGTTAGGTATTCTTTGAATTTTTAGCCGAAAAGACTACGAAAATTTAATTGCTTTTCGACACGTTTATTTATTATAAAAGATTAACCACATTATTATCTAATATAGAAAAGTTAGTATTATAAAATGCGAAGAAGATAAAAAAAATTCTACATGTAATGATAATACGGTCTTAACGAATATAAAAATCGTAGAGTAGACCCTACATAAAGATAACAGACCGGGATGAATGGCGTACAAGAAGAAGCCTAATGCTCATCTGTGCGATTACGAGCTGATAATGATAACGCTGAACGAATGTTTCGGGCCAACTTTTTCAAAGTAAGAAATAAAATCCAGTACAGCGCAGTGAGTAAGTGGCGTAAGACTCCGCACCTTCATTCCGAGGCCATTTCACACACTACATTTCTCGCGAAAGGCCCTTCCCGGGCTCGTAAGGGCTCGAGAATGGGCGTGATTATGATTTACGCTATACGTTACATAGTTTTTCGGCCGTTAGGGTTAGAGCGCATTAGGTTAGACATAATTGCGTAGCGCGGTGCTATACGTTTTTTTCTTGGTTGAGTTTGATAATTAATTTTGTCATGTTTTGGTTGAGGTGGTATCTATAGGAGACGGTGATCGTTTACCATTAGGCGGCCCATTTATTATTTAATCTTTGGCATTTAAATTCCAACCCATTGGAGTTCATTGCTAAAGTTTTCATGGCCGGTCTGCGAATAGGCGTGTGTTTTCATGTTTCTTTTAGCGATAGTAATAGTTATTTGTTACACTTTTACCTCAATATACACGATCTTCATCTGTGCTTTGACATTGTAATTTGAATCTTATTTCGTGTTGTATACAATACAATTTTTAAAAACAAGCCATCCATTTAAAAGTTTCAATGTGCAGAGTGCCAGACCACCGTCTGTGCCTTGACATTGTAATTTGGATCTTATTTATTACCGAATACAATACCATTTTCAAAACTAACCTATCCATCTCAAGTTCCTACTGAAGGTGAAGTGCTATGCTAGTGCATTCTGACCCTTTCTGTAATGGAGGTGATAAACTATTACCTATTCCATGCGATACAGCCAGATGTAGGCCTCGTTGCGCTATTGCGCGAAATATGGCTTTATAATGAGGAAAAAAGGATTTGAGCCGCGAAGACGGGAACTTCACATTTAAATTGTGATGAATAGCTCATGTTTGAGTGGATTGCATTCGTGAAAGTTAATCGTTTTACTATCCAATGAGCAGTAGAAAAAAAGACAACCAGTGATAATGCGTAATATTCTCTATTTTTAACCGACTTCAAAAAAGGAGGAGGTTATCAATTCGTCTGTATGTTTTTTTTTAATTTTTTTTTATGTTTGTTACCTCATAACTTTTGACTGGGTGAATCGATTTTGATGATTCTTTTTTTATTAGAAAGCTGACGCTTCCCATTTGGTCCAGTTCTGATAATGGTATCCATGAGAAAACCATATAAGTCTTAAATTTGCATTAAGTACGTTCGCGACAAATAGAGGAATAACTCAATAGTCGGTCTCTTGAAGTCGGTTTTTTTTTGTTTTGTAAAAATAATGTTCTTGTAATTTTATCAAAATTAGTTTAGTATTTACAGAGATACGTGGCAACAAACAATCACACACACTCACAGACTTTCGCATTTCAAATATTAGTAGGATTTTGAAATAGTGTGTTTGATCGCCATCTCGCCTGATGTTAAGCAATGAACATTAATAATGGTAGAATTAATCATAAATAAAATACCAAAATGCGCAATTTCTAGGACAAATTGGACACTAGTATGAAGTAAGCACGAAGAAAAGCTTTTATTAGACTCCACAAAGCGTATACGCTTCGTAGAGCTTAATAAAAGGAACTTTACTTTAGCTATCCGACTAGGCCTTCTACGAATCGTAGCATCTCTTGTTGAAGCTCTACGAAACGTAGCCTTTTTGTAGAGGCTCTACGAAAGAGGCTTTTACTTGTTCTACAAATATTATAGGTACAAAATAACTTTCGTTTCAGTTTCTGTTCCGGTCTAACAAATGAGACCTGTTTTTCGTAATAATTACTTCACTGGTTTTTTGTTTAGTCTACTATATAATAGCTTCATTAACTAAGCAGTAAAGGATAACCGAATAAAAAGGGTTAGGTACCTAATAAAAATTAACGCTCACATAACCAAACAAACAAACCTAAAACCACTGAAACGAATTTGAACAACATCAAAACAGAAAAACAGCAATTAAGCCGTGAATCTCTATAAAATAAACAGTGCTAAATTCAACCTAATTATTATGGAGTAAAAATTCAAAATTCGTGAAAAGGTTCAGTTGCGAGGTCAACTTCAAAGGTGTAGCTTGAAAGGTATTTTGTTCAAAAGCCGCTTACGTTTTATCTGTGAATAATGCCTTTCCTCGACCGCAGTCGGTACAGACACGCACGAAACGTGTTTACAGTATTTTACAATTAGTTACATGGCACTGAAAGATTAACTGTTATTGTTAAGTTAATGTGATTTCTGTGTACATTAAAATAATGGTTATAATTGGGCTATTTACAGGGAAGTTGTTATTATGAAAATCTATACGACAAAACTAGCACGCTTTAACACTAGTAACAGAAATAAGGGGTATTTTGTAGGTGGCTTTTTTAGGGAAATGGTTATAGGCGTACAAACACACATGTATACAAATACATTTCTTCCGTTCCATTGTAAGTAAAAAAACTTTCTACAAACAAAATAAACTGAAAAACTATGCTATTATTAGAAAAACGTATAGTTTGTATAATTGTATGTTTGTACGGACGAGGGAGTAACTCCAGGAATTAGAGGACAATTAAAAAAATAAATAGATAGCTACAACCCGGTCACAATATTTGTGCACCTCGCTGGAATGCGTATAGCCTTATAGCGGGTGACAGGTGACAGGTAGGGTGACAGGGGAAGCGGGAGAGGCTCCCGCTTCCCCTGTCACCTCTCCGCGCACTCCCCGGTGCGACAGTGCGACTATATAAGGCTATACGCATTCCAGCGAGATGCACAGATATTGTGACCGGGTTATATATTCCGGAGCGGTGTAGGCTGTTTTGTAAATCTGTGAGGGCATTGATCAAAAAGCACCGGGTACGAAGTTCCGGTCATCAGCAAATAAATTAATAAAATATAACAAACTAGCTGCGCTCCGCGGTTTCACCCGCTTTTTCCGGAATTAAAAGTAGCCTATGTGTTAATTCAGACCATGAACAGCCTTCATTCCAAATTTCATGTAAATCCGTTCAGCCGTTTATGCGTGAAAGAGTAATAAACATACATCCATCCATTCAAACTTTCGCGATTAGGTAGGATAGTAGGATCTCCAAAAGCGCTGAAATATCATTTATCATTTCGTTCTCAGTCTAGCCTGTCCACTCGCTACCTTACAAAAGGCATACTGAGCTGAATAGAAACTAACTTTACAACTAAACCACTCTAGCGTTGCGTTACATTACAACAATCCTCCAAATTCGAGATTATAAGGTGATCCCGACAAAAAGCCACCCTACATAAGCAAATTACTCGAACAATGATCTCAAACGAAGCCGACAAGATACCATCTTCGATTGGGCCCCTCTCGAGCACAATACCCGTAACTAGAGGTCGCTTGGCCGGGGGAGAATGGGTAGAATGAGGCCCGCGAAATAAGGCCCTATTGTCCCTTTGTCCTGGTTTACCTCGCTTCGAAGAACGGCCACATGTGATTTGTCGAGACTCGAGGCTAGGAGGTGAAAAACTACGTATAATTTGGGGGTCATTTGAATAATGCATGAGTCTAATCACATTGATATCAATTAAGTTAGGTTAAGTTACTTTAGTTTCATTATGTATGTTAACATTGAACTCTGTGACGCCAGTTACACATTTTTAACCGACTTCAAAAAAGGAGGAGGTTATCAATTCGACTGTACGTTTTTTTTTTATTATTATTATTTTTTATTTTTATTTTTTTATGTTTGTTACCTCATAACTTTTGACTGGGTGAATCGATTTTGATGATTCTTTTTTTATTAGAAAGCTGACGCTTCCCATTTGGTTCCATTTCAATTTAGTCCAGTTTAGTGAAGTTGGTTTTTGTTTTTTGTTTTGTCAAGAACATTATTTTTACAAAACAAAAAACAAAAACCGACTTCAAAAGACCGACTATTGAGTTATTCATCTATTTGTCGCGCACGTACTTAATGCAAATTTAAGACTTATATGGTTTTCTCATGGATACCATTATCAGAACTGGACTAAATTGAAATGGGACCAAATGGGAAGCGTCAGCTTTCTAATAAAAAAAAGCATAATCAAAATCGATTCGCCCAGTCAAAAGTTATGAGGTAACAAACATAAAAAAAAAATTAAAAAAAAAACATACAGACGAATTTATAACCTCCTCCTTTTTTGAAGTCGGTTAAAAATAATGTTCTTGTTTAAGCGTTATGACCATATGACTTTACAATGTTTAGCAATTTTTTTTCGTGATGTTTTGGTTGGGATCTTAAAAACTTAAAAGGAGTTGCCTTTTAGCTTACTACATTCATTATCCATCATCCTAAGAGCTAAATGTCGTGTCTCAGTTTAGTTGATAAAATAGTTTTGGTCCCAAAATATGATTTTATGACGATGTAACTCGGCTCAAGATTGGCCGAAACTTGACCGAGACTTGACCGAACCCAAGGTCCTAGCGACCATGGATGATCATTTATCATTCAAGAATAGTCGGCCGAACATAAGTGACTATCAACTTGAGTAGTCTACAATTAATAGTAACGTCATGTTATAATTTGACTATTTATTATAATTGATGTGCTTGAATTGGATTTGAATTACGTATTGATAGTAACTTAGTCACCGAGTGGTGTTTCTGCAAAATTGATGGACGTAGTCATCAGTTTGGCCGCTGAACCGTAAACTCTTGGTGCGAGCCTGAAATTAGTCATTTTCGTTTTTGTCTTGTTTTTCTCTATAGCCAGTACAACCCAGTTTAGCGTGTATGCTTGTCATGAATGAGAGAATATACCGAACTATGGGTGAATCGTGGATATACTCGTAAATTATCCTATCTTATCGTAAATTAGTAATTTACAGTTTTATCAGGTTGTCTTCTTTTGTAATTGGTGACAGTGATGATTCTACGGAAGCTTGCATAGGTTTTTATTTATTTATCTGTATATGAATCGTGTAGCGTGTGTGCGTGTGTGTGAACATATCTATTTGAAGGTCAAAGAGAAGCCCTACGGTTATTATATGACGAGATTACTGTCTACCTTTTATAAATTTGATAGATAGCTAACTTCTTTATCGTTCACACCAGAAATGGTACACATCAAATCAATAGTTTAAAAACTAATGTAGCAACTTAGAGTGATCTCTTCCAGGATGAATTTTAAGTCATTTTTCGTTAGTGTTATTTGATGAAGTGCTCTAAAACCCTTTTTATTTATATATTTAGATCTGTTAAACCCATTAATCTCCTAGAATTAGTTACGGAGTGTGAAGCGATCATTTCCGCAGCGATCAGTGGAGCTCTATCGGCAGTCATTACGACTGTTGACGAGTTTATGTGTTCTAAAGAATAATTGAGGGTAGAGTAGCAAGAACTTCCCGCAATTTATTGCTCATGGAACTTGCCGGCAAGCAAACTACAAATTACAAATTATTCAAAATGTTAACTGTAATTCTGGGTACGATAGTGTTGTCGTGTCTTATGAATCCGACGTGGTCGTCACGAAAATCGTCGAAATAAAAAAAATGTATATGAAACAATAACAAATCAAATAAATAATTACGGGTAAAAGACTAATATTTAAACAACAAGAAAATATACACTAAAGTAACAAATAATAAAGCCAAAGTCAACTTCTGCAAATTACTTGTCACCCATACAAACAGAATTGTGGTTTGGTTCCACACAAACAGAATTTGAGAATACATTTATATAATAGATCAGTTATATTTTGGAGCGTTGATTTAGTTTGCAGGTGTATTTAGAATTAACTTTGAAGGCGGCGCATCATTAGTCACTCGTAATGTTATTTTGGTTTGAACAAAGATAGAGTTAGCTACATTAATTAATCAAGATAATTTTAATATTATTTCAAACAGTTACATTGCTAACAAAGCTGAAGGTAATTATTTTTACTAAAATGATAATTACTCTAACTTTAGTGCTATGGGTTGTTTACACGTAACGAATACAGTGGCGAGACAGTAAATGAGCCTACTTGGCCGAGCAAACAAATCATGGTTCTCGCCTCGTCAAACTGTGTATGCAAACCGAGTACTTGGCCGAGGGCACTCTCGCCACTGTACTCGTCACGTGTAATCAACCCATTATTCTGTCATATAGTTTGACCTGATAATGTACTCCAGCAAATTGTCATTAATCTTAATCTAGACTGCTTTCATCTATTCTTTTAGACGGGCACTGAGCTTTAAGGCTATCTTTCACTACAAGCGATGAGAATCACATCTCGGTCCTTCTTTAAAAGGTTTTAAAACTTTGCGATGCAGTTAGAAGCATAGGGGCGCTTGCATTTAGTTTCACAAAAATAATAAAAAAGAGGGTAGTGCAATCAAAGAAAAGGTTTTGTTGTAATCAAAAAGGAATGGCGCAGAGTTCGCTACGTTTGCAGTGGAGGATGGGCTAAGGGTAGTCTTAGAAAATTACATAATCACTGAAAAAAACAGTTTAGCATTCTATCAAACTATAGTGATCCATGTCGTCCTAAATAAAAACATTAGAATTACCTCTAGAATTTAGAATAGTACTACGTTTAGTGGGGTCCAAACGCTTAACCATTCGTTACTTACATGTGTGATTTCTTTGGGCAATTTAAATACGCCTGTGTAATAGATGTCGTTCAAATCTACGTATCTACGTAACCACGTGTCTAGTATCTGAGTATTCTACGTTGTTTGGCTTTAAGCTTGAATAAAGCTGTCTACCCGAGGACCTGCAGATTTTTCAAAAGCTCAAACTACACGCCGCTAAGGATGAAAAGATTGGAAAAGATTGGAAATTCAGCAGTGGGCGGACAGTGCGTCGCTCGTTCCACTTGTTTTAGTCCTTTTCGGCTTTACGCTGATTTATCGGGCTGCTTTCACACTATAGAATGAAAAATGACTTTCAAATAGTTCGCTTTTGTTAAGAAAAAACGATGAAGAACATTTTAAAAGTTATTTGCTTCGTTTTTGTGCTCTGTAAATATAATCGTTTTTGTTCTAGCGCGGGCTAAGAAAGTTTTCAATTAAACTAATCTTGAAATATTTTGTTTGGTAGGTGTTTATTATTTTGAAATAGTTTAGATTCAACAATGCTTTTGAGTAAAAAGTTGAGGCTTAAATGAAATTAAACATGCGTTTTCTTTGTATTCAATGGCTTCGATGTGATAACTACAATAAAATAAAAATATTTGATTGTCGTTGGCGTTGTTTCCCAACTACCTCATCAGACTTAAATCTTTGACATTTTTTGCGTTATTAAGTAACATAGCAAGTTTTTCCGATCATAGTTCAAATAAAAAAGAAATAGCGATATTTTGATAGCCATGAACGTTCACCTATCCAAAAATATTAATGTTCCAAATAATTAAAGCAGAACAAATCTTAATATAATAGCTATAAGTATGTTTATCGTTTTGCTGTTTATCAGTCGCAATAATAATTCCAAAGTACGCAGTGCGAGAGCCGATTCTGTCAATCCATCGCATTTCTGTGAATCTGTACAATGATACATTAACAAATCCGCTTATTTAATTAATTTCGGCGTTCAGAGTTTAAACGTATTACCGATATAAATCTGTATTGTGAATTATGACAGCGCGTCAGCTTTGCTGCTTTCGTAGGTGTGGATACTTTCAGAGAGACATGATTCGGAGTTCTGAATTTCGGAGTTTTGAACTTATTTTGCTTTAGTTATAATAATGTCATTTTTTCGTTAACGTACGTTACACATTTCTAAGTTAACGTTGTATTTTTTTTGGGACTTAGTTAAAAATGCGCTTAATACAAACTAAATGTTTGCATTTGTACAACTATGCGGACAACATAATAAGTGTCTTTTGTGACTGTTTCTTAACTGCTAGTTTTATCGACTTTCTTTGTTATTTTAAACTAAGTAAATACACTTTAACTACGCTTTTATTGCCTAGCCTACGGTACAAAATACTTTCAATGTAGCAAGTTCAGTTGCAGTCTATCGGCGATAAAAATTTAACAACATTTGTAGATTGGTCAAATGATGAAACTAAATTTTTAGCGCTAGAAGAGATCGCTTTATTCGAATAAAACGATGGTGGCGTCCTCACGGAACCTCACAGATAAATTGGCCGTATCAATACGCATTCCTATCAACCGCACTAAAGCCTTATTGACATCCTTTCATCAAACTCCTCCAAACATCAAATATTACTCTGAAGTTTGAATAATTATAATTTACCAAACAACTACCGAATAATAGGGATTTAATTGCGTAGATAATTAAGAGTTTTCCAACTGTTACCGGAATTAGAATAACTTTGGGCGAAAAAACTCGCAACTAAGTCGGTGCTAAGTTGTAGCCGAGCGCCAGCTTTCTAACAAAAATATGGACGCAGTGGACATCATAATTTGCAGTAGTTAAGCTCACCTAATGTAGAATAAATATTGTTTAAAAAAAATGATACAACTAACGAAAAGGAGGGAAAATAACTCCCAAAGTTGCCCTGAGAATTATTGTTATTATTTTTAATTTGAAAATAGACTTGCGTTTGACCGCCATCTCGCCTGACAGTATATAATGCAGTCTACGATGGAGATCGCTGCCTTTTTTTTTTGTTTACCCAGTGGAAATCCTTTATGGATACCACGACCGCCCCGGGGGAGGCAGGGTGGTTATGTGGGAGTCTCCGCCCTGCGGCGGCATACCCACTAAAACCACTGGGGTGTTCGGCATCCGCCTGAGATGGGGCAAGGTGGGGGGGTCGCGTTAGCAATCGCCACCTCGCCCCGGCGATGGGCCCGATTAGGGCCCCCCGCGTATATGGAGGGGTGACCCTGTTCCCCAGGATCACCCCCCAGACAGTCAGTGTGGGGTCGTGCAGGCCGGGAGAGTCCCCCGACTCTCCCGGCAACCCCACTGCAGAGGAGCGAGGATACGGGCGAACCGCCTCCTCGCTCCCTCGTCTGCGCCGGAGCGGGTCAGATCGGGCGTCGTCCTCTCTGACCCGCTCCGCGGCCTCCTTCTGCGTCATCACCTCTTCGCAGAAGGAGACCTCGGCCTGGCACGATCTCTCGCCGCCGAGCACGGCTTTCACCACGCTCGGCAACGAGAGATCCCGGCCTATGTAGGCCGAAAGCGTATGCCGCTGGAGGGCCCCATGCGGCACACGCTTCCAGCGTCCACCCTCCTCCTTTCCTTGCACTCCCGACCGCAACCCACATGCGGCGAGGAGCACAAGGAAAACCCCCCTGGTGGCAGCAATGCCACCGTCCAAGCCATCACGCTGTGCCCTCTGCTAGTCAGAGGGACACGCGGATGGGCCCACCGTGTCGGGTTATTGGCCACCGTGCGGTACTACTGCATAAAAGCTGCAGTATTACCGCACGCTGTTGCCCAGGGTGCACCACGTGGAGGTTACCCGTCCTAGCACCCCATGGAGATCGCTGCCTAGAAAGAACCGATTCACTCGCGTCTTGAAGACACCCAGATTATATCTAGGTGTCTATCGGGATACGCCCACTCGGGCAAAGCATTCCACGCTCTATCAGTGCTATTGTCACTGTTCTAAGCCACACCATATCACGTGAGGCATCAAACCTAGGGTTTCTGTGGAAATTTCGGTGTCCTCTATTAGTCATTAACTAGTCATTGAGAAGGGTTCAGTGACGAGACATTCCACATAACTTAAATGCAGCCGAGTATCCTAATTTCGAACTTTCCGCTCCAAGAATTAATAGTTATTGTTAAATCTATATTATCGTGCACGAATTTCTATATCTGTAATCATTTTCACAAGTGCTAATTAAGGTCGTTTTGAAAATGCTGTCTGCAGGACTGCTTATTTGTGTGGCAATTAAGTCTCTTTTCAGCCATTACGTGTTATTTGCGATATTCCAGTATTTCCGCGTTTTATTAAAACCAGAACAAAATGACTTATCTACGGAGAGAAATTTTTCATAAAAGTATAATCCTTTGATATTTTTGTAAATTTTAATATGCTCGTGTTAAAATAAGGGTTTTGTTTTTCAAGATAGAGGACTCAAAATGGCTGAGATGAAAAATAATTGGCTGTGTCATACAGACAGACAGGCACCGGAGTCTCACCATAAGATTTCTTTCCCATTTGTGATTCAAATCCTTAAAAAATAAAGCTTAAAAGCCGATTTCTTTTTCGTAAATCTAGGTATACTAATATAACAAAGAGGAAAGATTTGTATTTTTGTATGTTTGTGTGGAATAAACTCAAAAACTAATGGACCGAATTCAAAAATTCTTTCACCATTCGAATGCTACATTATCCCAAAGTAACATAAGCTATATATTTTTTTTATCCACAGCGAAGTACACTAGTATTCAATATTACTGAATCTACAATTTCAGTAGCACATTCAATAACATGTTAACAGAACTAAAAACTGGAATGGACATGCTATTCATTCCAATATCGGTTTGACGCAAATTGATGCGTGCCACAGTCAATGGGCAAAATCAAATTTGTTTTCTGCTGGAACCATGGACCAAAAGTGGCAATCCGTCACACCTGTCGCCACTTGCTGGCTGATGACGTTCGATAAAATTGTCAGAATTGTAAAAATTGAACTGAAATGTTAGGCATTTCGCGATTCGATAGTCTGTGTCAGTTTAGATTTTTTAACATCGACATGTAATATTTTTTTTTGGGTTTTTATCTTACGTCCATCATAGAAGTTAATTTTTTTTGGTTTTTATTTGATGTTATTTACCCTATTGGCTTGAAATAAAAAAAAAACAGTTGCTACAAATATGTGACCTTTCCTTTCTATTTACTTTTCGTAAGATCAAAGTATTGTTTGTCGTCATATTACTCCAAATCTAAAGTTCTAACATTTAAAGTAAAATCATTATCAACTTAAACCTCAAAATTCCTAAAAAAATCTTTTTTAATTCTAAAAATTTCATCACCATCATCATTGGTTCAGCAATTTAGCTGTGATAAAGTTGCAAACATACCAAGATAGCTCCATTTTTATTTGTGATCACTAATCTAATTTCTATGTAAATGACAAACAAAATTATTCAAGACAAAAAACCCAATCATATCAACTAAATCTGTCAGGGTATTTTTAGCAGTCTAGTGGAAAGTAATCTAACATCATTGTTGCTCTTGTAGGTTGAATAATGTTCCAAAAGAAATCAAAGATGGACTATGTACATAGTGGTCGTATTAGCCGGGATCATTGTAATCAAGTAGATGACTATTCAATTATTTTAACGTGTGGTGCAATACTACGAATTGAAAACCTAACTTGTTCCTCTAGATTCTGAAAACTCATAGCCTATGTTCATAAAAAAACCAAGCTTTCCCCGTAAACCTAAAGCCACCAGTAGTACCCATTTAATCGGCTCTGGTCGGTCTGGGCACATGCGGTTTGGCCCCTATCGAGTTTCCACACATTTTTAACTGAATCTAAAACCACGTAAAATATGAAACTGAAATACACTTTTTCCCATCACTGTTTTGAACAGCTTTCAAATATTGAATACGATTCCGGAGAACAGAATAGAACGTTTGTCAAGTGTAAAAAATTTAAGTATGTTTTTGTAATACAATGAAAACTGTTTCTATCGATTTCTCGGAAAAAACAACAGTTATTAAAGAGCAGATGATGATATTTGCTGTCATAGTGTTCTATTTTTAAATGAAAGAACCTTCAATTGACCTGCGGCACCATTAATCACACTGGTTTACTCAGCTCACCCTCTGACAACGATATCGACATTACACCACTCAATTAGCCAGTAATGACCACGCACGGTGTAGTAGACGCTTTGACAGTGTGGCAACTACTGACAGAGTGAAATTAGCTGTGAGGACTCGATGGCCTGAGTGGTCAAAACGACCGCATTTAGGACTACGTAGTAACTTCATGGTAGTTTTAATATACTTTAATTTCGTTTCAAATAAAACTTTGTCACTTTTTTAAATGCATTTAATTTCAATTACTGAGAAAAACTAACTCTGAGAAACTCAAAATAAATTACTCCAATTGAATTGCATTGAATTTTGTGAATCATATTTCTGCACAATTCCGAAACATGATGCTCATATTTGAACTTAAATACTGTAAAATTACCTGCAAAATTGTATTAAGTTTGGAGCAATCGTACTAAACATTAGATGAGACAGTAAATGGAAATACTTGGCCGAGCAAACAAATCATGGTACTACTGACTGTCTCGCCTCGTCAAACTGTTTATACAAACCGAGTACTCGGCCGAGGGCACTGTCTCGCCACTGTATTCATTACGTGCACTCAATCCATAAGCTTTTTCTTCTTATAGCTTGTTCTAACAGATAATACAAAAAGCTTCAGTACTGTTTATCGCTGCATTTTAACGTTGAGTTAAAGGAGTGACCAGACAAAATATTGTGACAGCCGCGACCATCGCCGTGACATACACTCACCGCGGTCAGGAGGGGCCGGGCTTTTGAACGTAGTAACTATTGTTTATTCTGTGTCTGAGCGTGATTGCGTGGACGATAATGATGATTGAAATGCAAATGTTGTCGTTAGAGAAAGGGTGAAGGCTACTTGCTTCTGTTATGAGGTGATTAGAGCGAAAAATGCCGCGTTGACCACTCTTCAGGTGCGTGGTTGGAGATTACTTTGAACCTGAACAATCATTGCTTTTTCGCTTTCAGTCACTGCTATTCTTATCGTCGCTCATATACGGCCGGTACATACTTATGCACTAAGAAAAATAGTCATCAAAATTCCGATGAATTCACCTAAAGTACGGAGCATACTGATATCACCAAAAAGTACGATGATTAGCACGTTTTTACGGTGGCAACCATCATAATAATATATATAAGTGTCACCGTAAAAACTGGTGCTAGTACTAGTTTTTACGGTGACAACCATATATCATAACAGTTGTCACCGTAAAAACTGGTGCTAATCATCGTACTTTTGGTGATATCAGTATGCTCCGTACTTTAGGTGAATTCATCGGAATTTTGATGAATTGTGTGAAGTGAAGTGAATTCATCATTCTTTTAGCGGAATTTAGATGGACATTTTTCTCAGTGAACCTGAACAATCATTGCTTTTCGCTTTCAGTCACTGCTATTCTTATCGTCTCATATACGGCCGGTACATACTTATGCTTATACTTACTACTTAGGTGCGTATACCAATCCTGCTAGTAAGTAGTAAGTCAGACTCAGGCCACTATTTCCGCCAATAAATGGCTAAGTTACTAGTTAGTTAGGAGGTAAGTTGGGGTCATTACGGGCCGATATTGAGAAAGTTGTGACTTGATGGGCCCCGACGGTGGTGATAGGTATCTGGGATGAGCTAGAATTACGTGAGTATATTTTGGAATGGGGAACCTTTTGCCATACCTTTTGCTTCGTATATCACGGATTGAGTAAAAAGAGGATTGATGGACTTTTAGGAATGTATTTAAAGACCAAATCTAATAAGGTTTAAGGTTGCCTGGAAGAGATCGCTCTTAGCGATAAGGCCACCAGTTGTCGCACTAGTTTTAGTTGTTATAATCCTTTTGTTTCTAATTTATGGTGTGAACAATAAAGAGTTTATCTATCTATCTAATAAATTGATACGTATATGGAGACAAAAGGCTGGTAAAAGACAGTCAATGCTGGAAGTAACTCTGCTGTTAAGAGGGACGCTATAAAATGATTAATTTTATTAATGTATTCAATAAGTTTTCAATATCATCGATTTCAATTTAGTTGTTTATTCGTTAAACCGATAGAAGAACATTTATTAAAATAGAAAGAGTTATGTTTGTTTAGGTAGGAGTTGTGTTTTAAAAAGAAACTGTATGCCAAACAACTTTAGATATTTATGCTTAATGCTCAAAGCACTCAACTAATAACTCTTCGCAAACGTTATTCATAACGCTGGTCTGTTTGCACCATTTGTCACCCACACGTAGCACCACAAAGAAACTAGATCTACAGCAAAAGTCTAATATTAATCCTAATAACGTGTCCTCGAGGTCCTGCGAAAGTCGGACGTGACCGAGGGAATAACCGAGTGATCGCGTGTGGAGGAATGGCGATCTAAGGAGACATGCATTGAAATTTACGCGCTTACGTATGTTTTAAAGCTAGCCGTTGTAGTAAGGGTGTACGCAGGGACGGCCTTATCTGAGTTTCGAACTTTGAGAATCAAACTTTAAGGTTAGTAAACAAAAAAATAAACGTTTCACACTCATAGCTCCTCACTAGGATAAATCCTGTGTCGGGGATGCCATGGAACACACACAAAGACAAGGACAACTAACACCTAGACCCAGAACAGATATATAAATAAATCTGCCCGGCCGGGAATCGAACCCGGGACTCTGGCTTATAAGGCGGTTATGTTACCACTGAGCCATACAGGCCGTCAGATTGTCGGTAGGTTTGTTGTAGGTTGGTTATTGTCAAACCCGATACGAATTTTCATGTAAAAACCATTAATAATTTATGTCAGCAAGGATGTGAAAAATAAGTTTACTTATTTTTCACATCAATGGTAAAAAAAACACAATTTAGTACAAGAAGTAAGTAATTATGATGTAAGTCGGAAGTAAAAAAATTGTAAATCGGTAAAAAAAACGCACCCATGTCTTCTCTCTGAAGTTTACCGACGAAAAATCTGAATTAATATAGGTAGATAAGTAGTTACGCAAAAAAAAAACAAAAAAAAAGGAAAAAAAAATGTCAGGAAAAATATGGCGAAGTTTACCCGTATTTACCAACTTGATGGTTTTTCTTAAAATGTCAAAAATGTAAAAACAAAAGGGTTGCTTTAATTTATTTATTAACCGACTTCAAAAAAGGAGGAGGTTATCAATTCGTCTGTATGTTTTTTTTTTTAATTTTTTTTTGTTTGTTATCTCATAACTTTTGACTGGGTGAATCGAATTTGATGATTCTTTTTTTATTAGAAAGCTGACGCTTCCCATTTGGTCCCATTTCAATTTAGTCCAGTTCTGATAATGGTATCCATGAGAAAACCATATAAGTCTTAAATTTGCATTAAGTACGTGCGCGACAAATAGATGAATACGAGTAACTCAATAGTCGGTCTTTTGAAGTCGGTTTTTGTTTTTTGTTTTGTAAAAATAATGTTCTTGTTTTTGCTTCAATGCTCTTGGTCAAGTCATATCAGTTCCGTAATTTGTACTTTATCGTATTGACTTGTGTAGTCTTAGACATGATTTTAGGGTTCCGCGCCCATTGCCTTTGCAGATTTAATAATTTTGTCACGCCAGAATCAAATTTCAGAGAAGTTAGCCAGATAGCGGTGGCTGGTGTCGTGGTAAAAAGAAGTCCTAACAAAATTCACAGAAACTGGAAAAGGCGATTAAAGTTTTTTTAATAAACTGTTTTGACAACTATTTAATTAGTTAAACGTCAAAAATAGACGGTTAAATAAATAATCGCCGTGTTAAACTTTGATGAACATGGGTGCGGTGGTGCGTGCCGTTGTTAGGGTTCCGTTATACCCCCGATGGAACGGGGCAGATAGGATAGGTACATATTATTTATGTGTTTGGGGTTGGAGGATGTTTTGTGTTTGCATGTGTAAACATAAATTGGTTGCATATTGGAGTTGTTGTGCCAAACGAGACGCAACCGCGACACCGCGAGCGCGTCACGTTTGTAAACTCACCTGATGAAGGTCACCGAATGTGACCGAAACTAGTCGTAGTAGACGACTTAATTTTTACGTGAGTATTTCCCGTGTTTATTTATAACAAAAATGTGTGAAAACCACGTTAGTTTCCATAGTAAAATATTTGAGTTCTTTACGCTTTTTCTGTAGTAAAATAATCTATATCCTATACTTAATAATCAATTAGGTATAAATAGTTTTAATTACAAATCGCTATAATTATTCACCGTTTTCGGTCTAACTAGGTTCTAGGAAATTTGAATACACGCTATTAAATAATTCCACACAACAGCCAGGGTTGCTCTTAGCGCAAGACTGAATATAATCACGTTGGCTTTTGTATCGTCTTTTCACTAGTTTCTTCTTTACGTGTAATTTAACATAATGACCATTACGTCAATTGACATATTTTAAGAAAGTGAAATATAATTCAAAGGAAAAACCACAAAAAAAAATAATTGTTTTTTTTAATTGACATACCTATTTTTGAGAATGTGAAAACAAGAACATTATTTTTACAAAACAAAACACAAAAACCGACTTCAAGAGACCGACTATTGAGTTATTCATCTAATTGTCGCGCACGTACTTAATGCAAATTTAAGACTTATATGGTTTTCTCATGGATACCATTATCAGAACTGGGCTAAATTGAAATGGGACCAAATGGGAAGCGTCAGCTTTCTAATAAAAAAAGAATCATCAAAATCGATTCACCCAGTCAAAAGTTATGAGGTAACAAACGTAAAAAAAAAAAAAAAAAAACATACAGACGAATTGATAACCTCCTCCTTTTTTGAAGTCGGTTAGTGACTCTGATTGGTTTTGGAAAAAATTCTATATTCTATGACAGAGATGTCATTCCCAAACATTTTCCCACTTTTCTATAACGTTTTGATTATAAAATAACAACTTAGTTCGGGCAGGCTCTTAATTAGAGGTCATAGTAGGTACGGGCCCTGGTTCTGTGTAACCAATTAGGTAATAGGGTGTTTTCCAATTTCCTAGTGCCTATTTAGACAGATAGTGGAGGCGATAGAGCGTCAAATTAGAAACGCACAGGGTTAATAAGGAAAGGCTATACTAAGCCGAAAAGGGCTAATGGTACTCATCATTGTGAACAGCTTTTATTATCTTTATGATTTCCTTTTTGTGGTGTCAATGAGGAATAATCTTAATATATATAAATCTCGTGTCACAATGTTTGTCCTCAATGGACTCCTAAACCACTTAACAGATTATAATAAAATTCGCACACCATGTGCAGTTCGATCCAACTTGAGAGATAGGATAGTTTAAATCTCAAATTATAGTCGCAATTTTAATTTATTGCAAATTATATATATACTGATAATTTTTACTATAAATTGAAAAGTTAGCATCAACATACTACGGTTGCTATAGTTACGCAATGGCTTTTGACAGGACAACGTCTGTCGAGTCAGCTAGTTGTATTATAATTTATGAGACCATCATCATCTTCCTACCCTTATCCCACTTACGTGGGGTCGGTACAGTATGTACACTTCTTCCATTCATCTCTATCATTCGTCATATCTAAATACACTCCCTTCTCATATCATCTTTCACACAGTTCATCCAGTTTATGAGACCAACCCTGAAATAACAATAAAAACAGCAGTTCCATACGTCTTGTCGAGTGTCAGTGACATTTTTCCATAGAACAGCTGTTTTTTCGCGATTTCAGAGTTGGTTCCATAATAAAAGTTGTTCATTATAATGAGTACCTACTATGAGCGCTTAACAGCTTAGCGATTTAACATAGCCTTTCCTTGTAACCCCGTGTAGTCATCTCCGCAGCAGGATATTATCCGGAACTCCATGCCTCAGTTTATCTTGTTATGTGCCGCTGTTAATCTGCGACTGCATTCAATTTGTCACCATTGGCGCTGTTTCCACGGGAAATAACAGGATAGATGTGCTTATCATTATAAACAACTCTTACTATGGGGCCAACCCGAAAACTACAAAAAAAGGCAGCTGTTCCACAAGAAAATGTCAATGACACTCGACAAATTCGACAGCTGTTTTTTTTTCGCTAATTCCGGATTAGTCCCATTGTAAAAATGGTTCATTATGATGAGTATTTACTATAAACCCTTTTCAGCTTAGCATACCCTATCCTTGTCACCCTGCATAATATCAGTTAATATTTATTTAAAAGTAAGGTTCGGAATTTAAGCATTTCACTCGTCTTAGCAAATTTTCTTTCCAATCTTTTACGATGTCGCATATCTTCTATACTAATATTATAAAGAGGAAAGATTTGTATTTTTGTATTTTTGGATGTTTGTGTGGAATAAACTCGAAAACTACTGGACCGATTTCAAAAATTCTTTCACCATTCGAATGCTACATTATCCCAAAGTGACATAGGCTATATTTATTACCTGAAAAAATTAGGGATCCTTACTAAAACTTCAATAGTGTCCACCCGTGCGAAGCCGGGACGAGCCGCTAGTTCTCTATATACGTTTTAGTGGTAGCTCAAAGAATCTTGCAGTAAGATACTCATACTAATAGAACCTAAGTAAATCGAAAGATGTACCATGATCAGACGACGCGGAGATTTCTTGGAAATGTAATTGAAATGTCTGAGTGTTTCGTACCTACAATATTATAGTAGATACATGTATGAAATATATGCTCAGATAATACAAGAGGGAAAGATAGAGAGAAAGATAGACACAGTGGTTATCTGATCTGAAGCCATAATATACTGTGTTCCGGATGAGCAGTGTTTCCAGCGAAATTTCAGAACAAATATCTTATACCTCAGAGTGACGAGCGCAGTGCTGTCTGCTGTGCCGCGCAGGGTCTTAATTTCTATGTATTCAAAAATCTGGGTGGCGTAGATCTGTTATAGGAAAACGTGACGTTTAACATCAGGCGGGCGATTTGCTCGCCTCGACACTAAATAGCAAAAAAATATATAAATGCTGTGGATTGTTCATTTTTAACCGACTTCAAAAAAGGAGGAGGTTATCAATTCGACTGTATGTTTTTTAATATTTTTTTTTAAATTATTGCTACCTCATTACTTTTGACTGGGTGAATCGATTTTGATGATTATTTTTTTATTAGAAAGCTGACGCTTCCCATTTGGTCCCATTTCAATTTAGTCCAGTTCTGATAATGGTATCCATGAGAAAACTATATAAGCCTTAAATTTGCATTAAGTACGTGCGCGACAAATAGATGAATAACTCAATAGTCGGTCTCTTGAAGTCTGTTTATGTTTTTTGTTTCGTAAAAATAATGTTCTTGTTTTGTTTTTATTTTTGTGTACGTACAGGTCGTTCAGTTAAGAACTGACGAGTGAATAGAGAAGTGTTTGATGTGTCAACGTGTGCGTCTTGTCGTCCGCGAAAGCAGAGATCTTGGCTTCACCTAAATCTGACGCAGTGCTCCATCTTTCTAAGTTTATCTGAACATGTATGGTATGTATGGGATTGTATAAGAGTGTATGAGTATCTGTCAGTCGACGTATTTCCTTCGTATTTGAATTGGCTGCGATTGTGTTTGAACTGCGTGATTACATAAATGAGTAATAATATTCAAGACGCAAATCAGAGTCGAAATGCGAAATTCAACTTCACTTATAATTATCAGGAAGTTATAGAAATATTGGACATCGGGATTAATGCTTCTAATAACATATACAGGTTTATTCATAAAGGGTATGCTAAGCCGAAAAGGGCTTATAGTACTCATCATTATGAACAACTTTTTCTATGATACCAACTCGCGAAATAATACCGCGAAAATGAATTCGCGAAAAAAAAATCAGCTGTTCCATACATTTTGTCGAGTGTTATTCACATTTTTCTGTGGAACAGCTGATTATTTTTCGCGAATTTCGGGTTAGTCCCATATTTAAAGTCGTTCATAATGATGAGTACTATGAGGACTTTTCGGCTTAACATACCCTTTATGAATAACCCTGTATAACCGATCTGAAAAAAATATGTTTATACTACATTACCTGCGCCCTGCGGTTCCAACCGCATTTTTTGGGATAAAAGGTAGCATATAAATTAGATAGTCCAGGGTATAAGCTACCAAATGTAATTCAAATCCTTTCAGCTGGTTTTGCTCGATTGAGCATCAAATGTCGAAACAAACAAACTTTCACATATATCGTAGGATTCTACAGGGTTATTCATAAAGGGTATGCTAAGCCGAAAAGGGCTTATAGTACTCATCATTATGAACAACTTTTGCTATGGGACCAACCCGAAATTCGCGAAAATAAAATCAGCTGTTCCATAGAAAAATGTCAATGACACTCGACAAAATGTATGAAACAGCTGATTTTTTTTTCGCGAATTTCGAGTTGGTCCCATAGAAAAAGTTGTTCATAATGACGAGTACTTTAAGCCCTTTTCGGCTTAGCATACCCTTTATGAATAACCCTATATACCATATCGACGTTCTAAACCTTGATTCTAAACACATGGGTTTAGCATAGATAGATAAGATTAATTCTTCATTGTTTACATTACAATTCAAATTACAAGCAAACAGATAATAAGTACCTACAACTACTGGCAGCCTTTTCGCAAAGATGTAGCTCCACTATGTAGCTCCACTACGAGTATGTAGCTCCACTATGTAGCTCCACTATGTAGCTCCACTATGTAGCTCCACTATGTAGCTCCACTATGTAGCTCCACTACGAGTATGTAGCTCCACTATGTAGCTCCACTATGGTTCCGCTGAGGAGTCTAGGCGTCTATCTATTAGTCGTCAGAAAGTTGTATAAATATGTCCAAAGTTCTAAAGAAAATCTGAGAAGGAAATCCTTCCAAAGAAAATCGCCAGTTCATAAATAAGTAGATGAATAGCTTAGATTAATATCTCTCGAATAGCATACGTAAGTACTTTTTTATAAAACTTTTCACACAACACTCGTTAATTAGTCGTTAACATTTTCAAACGAGCCATTTAATTTTGTTCGTTAACGACCCTCGTTCCAAAAGGTAGAGCACGTTATATTTAGTCTATACCTTGTTTATATATAGTACGAGGGTCACGGGAACGTTCCCTATAAGTTTGTACGTAGGTAGAGGTTATCTGAAAGCGGCCCAGCGGTTAAGCGGTTATCTGTCTCTTAGCGGTAAGACTGCCAGCTGTTGCACTAGTTTTAAACGCTAATTAATTTTGATGATTATTTTTTTATTAGAAAGCTGACGCTTACCGTGTGGTCCCATTTCAATTTAGTCCAGTTCTGATAATGATTATTTTTACAAAAAACAAAAACCGACTTCAAAAGACCGACTATTGAGTTATTCATCTATTTGTCGCACACGTACTTAATGCAAATTTAAGACTTATATGGTTTTCTCATGGATACCATTATCAGAACTGGACTAAATTGAAATGGGACCCAATGGGAAGCGTCAGCTTTCTAATAAAAAAAGAATCATCAAAATCGATTCACCCAGTCAAAAGTTATGAGGTAACAAACATTAAAAAAAAAAACATACTAAACTAAAAACACTCTAACTCTAACTAAAAACATACTAAAAAAAACAACATAATTGATAACCTCCTCCTTTTTTGAAGTCGGTTAAAAAAAATTATCTAACGAGAAAGACAGTGACTAAAATAATTTGACACGCGTCAGAACTTAAATTCATTGCTTGCACACATTA
Source organism: Alcis repandata (assembly GCA_949125135.1). NCBI lineage: Eukaryota > Metazoa > Arthropoda > Insecta > Lepidoptera > Geometridae > Alcis > Alcis repandata. Next base: position 2,763,481 of record OX421223.1, read on the forward strand.
ATCGAGTGGGTGGTTCCTAAATAAGTAGATATAATTTGGGTGTCTTCAAGTCGCGAGTGAATCGGTTTCTTCTAGGCAAGCGTGCTCCATCGTAGACCGCATCATTGCTTACCATCAGGCTAGATTTTACTATGGAAACTAACGTGGTTATCAGACATTTTTGTTATAATTAAACACGGGAATGCGACCGAAACTAGTCGTAGTAGACGACTTAATTTTTACGTGAGTATTCCCGTGTTTAATTAAAACAAAAAATCAGGCTAAATGGTTATCAAACGCAAGTCTATTACTGAATAAAAAAAAGAACTCGGGACACCGGCATAAAAACCAGACATGTCACCCACTACGCTAATCTGGTCGCCTAATGTAAATCATTGCAATAACTGCAAATGTTAATTATCATAAAATTCAGGCCCATTACTAAAATTGGCAGTCGATCTTCATTTCCCGATCGTAATGCGTTTCCGAAAGCCTACCGACTAATCATGATTTAAATCATATCGATTATTCGCATCGCTCTTTCAAATCAATTCGATAGTGGATTCGATAATTATTTCGATGATTATTATAGGCTTGTGTCAAAGGGCTAATATTCTAGACTAGGTCTGTCATTAGCTTATTACATTCAAATTTATGATCGGTGATATATAGGTATGTACTGAGTTAGGTACAATCTACGTTATGTAGCGGCGACAACGCGTATTGCAAAAATTACAAACCACGCGCTTGACATAAACCGATATTTTATTTTGTTGGCTAAGAAATCAATTATTTCCTGTTCACATTAAAAATTGTAAATGAAAGAAAAATAATAAAAGTCTAAATACTCGTAAATTACAGTCATAACATAAACATGGATGAAATTAGCGGCACCTATTGCATCGTCAAATTTTATCTTTATCTTTATTTATTCATTCGTATTTATTTATACATTCTGCAATGAATGCACTTCGGAAGCAGTCAACTAAGTACTGATGTATGTGGTATGATATTGCATTTTGGTTACGATTCTAGATCACGTCCGCATATCTTTTTTTTAACCGACTTCAAAAAAAGAGGTTATCAATTCGTCTGTACTTATGTTTTTTTTTTTTTTTTATGTTTGTTACCTCATAACTTTTGACTGGGTGAATCGATTTTGATGATTCTTTTTTTATTAGAAAGCTGACGCTTCCCATTTGGTCCCATTTCAATTTAGTCCAGTTCTGATAATGGTATCCATGAGACCATATGTCTTAAATTTCCATTAAGTATGTGCGCGACAAATAGATGAATAACTCAATAGTCGGTCTTTTGAAGTCGGTTTTTGTTTTATGTTTTGTAAAAATAATGTTCTTGTCTTTGAATACAAAATTAATACAAGCAAGTTCAGTCAACTTTAACTTTTATCGACATTAGATCGAGCCTAATTATGCTTGATGCATATTTCTTTTGTGCTTTAGGGTTTACTAAAATCCGTACCTAAAAGTGAGAATGACGTAATCCATCCGTCCTATCCGACCGTCGGCGTTGTTCGTTTGTTTTAGGCGGGAACCTACGGGACAGTTTAATTACCGCCCGGGATTGGACACCGCGGTTACAACAACGCAGTTACCTAGACCAGATGTCTAAAGTACCTAATCTAATACTTTTTTACCTCCGACGGAGAGATTCTTACGTCTTTACTAAAGAGCCCTTTTAAGTCGCGGATTAAAAAGTTATAAGTTAAAGCTAAGTAAAAAGTTAATATAAGTAAGTTAATACCTGTGTATTAGTCTGTAACATAAACCCAAACCGAAAAAACGATATTAATTTAGTTTGTTTTGTTTGAAAGATGACTTGATTTGGAGTGTTTTTAGATTGTTTTAATTTGATTTAAGATAGTCTGTTAAGCCGTTTGGTGACTGTCAGGTCTTATTTTAGTGTTTAATTGATACTTTGGCTTTGTTTGCATTTATTTTAGCAATAAAATCTAGTAAGAATTTGCTATGGATGGCCTTCTTGTGCTAGCCTAGAAACCAGTTAGTTGTTAGAAACGTCGGTATCCTAGCTAGGGAGTTCTATTGCTTTACATGTTTTTATAGGTTAATCATAAAGGATATGCTTAGCCGGAAAGGACTCACATCACTCATTATTATGAACAACTTTTACTATGGGGCTAACCCAGAATTCGCGAAAAAAAAAACAGCTGTTCCGCACATTTTGTAGAGTGCCATTGACTTTTTTCTATGGAACGGCTAATTTTTTATCGTGAATTTCGGGTAGGTCCCACAGTGAAAGTTGTTCATAATGATGAGTACTATGAGCCCTTTTCAGCTTACCATACCCTTTATGAATAACCCTGTAGACTTATTAAACAACATTAGCTCTATATGATCAGTATTTTACAATACTTTGATAGCAACACGAATCATTCCCACTTCTCATAACTCCAAAATCGCATTTTCTTTTTCCTCTCACATACTCGTATCATGCACATTTCGCCCTAAAGTGCTTTAACTACAATAGCTAGAACGTAGATGGAGAGATACATGCACTAATGACATCCTCCGGGCTGGCTCGCTAAGTGCCCAATTATTATGCGGCGATTAGCTGCCGGGCTGTCGACTGTCTTAACTACTGGCGTTGTATAATTGTATATATATAATTGTAGTGATACTGTATAATATTCTCTATTGAAATTGAGCAAATAATGGTGGGTTTTAGCCGTAAGTAACATTATAAGTATTTTGTAACGTATAGCAAAGAATGGGACGCAATTAGGTGCAGGTTTGAGTCTGAGTTTTTAGTCATGCTTTCTTAGAATGACCATAGTCAATCGAGAATTGACCAATATTTTAACCTTATTTTATGCAGTATTACAGTCTATTTTTAAACAATCGACTTAAAACCCAGTCTATAAGTTAATCTACATTTAAGTCGATCGGTTTCGAGCATTATGTGCAAATTCATTGATACTCGTACATGAGAAGGTGACGAATTTAACGGCCTGTCAATTGTTGGGAAGTCGAAACCAAACATACAAACACAATTATACACTTACCCACCTATCTACTCACGCAATTCGTTCAATAGTAGGTATGTATAGGTATACATTTCACAAACACGACCCCAAAGGCGGCGCTAATCGCTTCGAGTCTTGTCTTTGTCTCATAGGCATAAATTAATTAGCAAACGCGCAACTATCGCGCAACAGTCGCTCTACAACGCAACTATTCCAATTCACACTAGTACTCCGTGATCTTCCTATTGTTGACCAACAATAGCGGTATGTGTCCTGTTTTGTCGCGAGTTTCCCAACTTCTGGAATGCTTGTAGCTTAGCTTTAATCTGCGGTGGAAGTTGGCCGCCTTGGGAAAGTTTTCCAGCTATTTGTGATTAGCTTAGGTATATGGGTTTAGCTGCAGAGGAGCGGTGAATAACAATTGGGTTTCTTTTTTCGTTTTAAGGCTGGCATTTGACTGAGGCCGGACAAAAAGGAATTGTGAAGAAATGTGGAATGTGTTTGAATGGATGGAACTTCCGCGTATTTGAAATACTACAGAACATGAAGATCAATCACACATCCAAGGAGTAACTGTTTGGAACATTGCTTATTTTTTCTTAGTTGTTGAGAAGCATTGACGCAAGATAGAATCACATAACCATTAAAGTATTTACAGTATTTTATTCTCATTCCATTTCCGTCCAATTTCCTTACGTCGTTATAATTGCGCTATCTCCACTCGTTATTTTCGTTTCATTCGACGGAGCAATAAAATTTTAATCGGAATGACAATCGTCTGAAATGGAACGTTTTATTGAGTCGATCGTTCCGATTTGTTTGGCGTTTAGAACGAATCGGCGTTTTTGCATTTTTCCTTCAATTCGGTGTAATTGCTATCATGCCATTGACTTTTGTAGCAATTCTGTGGTTTCATGAGAAAAATATTGATCGATTACTTTACCTCGTCAATAAGTGTTTACGGTAGTAGTGCCTGTGAACAAAAGTGATGTAATATCACAGCGCTCGATTTAAATAATGAAAAAGTTTGAGCTGTCAAAATTCATGACTTGACCGCGGTATTTAAGGTATAGAAGGCAGGTGTTAAAATTTTAGATTTAACAAAATAAGTTACTAATTTTAAATATTTCACAAATGAGAAATGCCTAGAGTTTATTTTGGCAAATTTTCTACGTTACTGCCACTATTTTTTACGTAACTATAAGAGAAATATAGCGGTGTGGGAAAGCAAATAGGTGTAAATTATTACCCCATTATGTCAATAACACACCTCTTCACAAATTCTATTTTCCTCTCCAAAATTTTGGCCCTCAGAAGGTTCGTTTTTAGGCCAAGATTATAAAAGTGTTTGAGTTTACCAGCTTGACTGTAACATTTAGACCATTTTAAGTTTATCCCAAAACATAACTCTGGCTGCCGAGACACTTTGATCTTAGATTGTCTTTAGTCTTGATAATTCACCTATGTAATAAATTAATATTATGTATAATGTATGATGCTTTGTACAATGCCCAGTGGCATGCACTTTTATATCACTAAGATGCAGCGTTTAATGTATTCTAGTAAATTATTTTGAGATGACATTAATTTAACTAGTTAAATGTTATATTATTTGACGAGAACCCATTGTCTGAACAAACCTGATTTAGATTTCGAAGCAATTGCTAATAGCTAAAGCTTGTATAAACTATGTAATTTTGTAAAAATAATCTTTCTTGATGTAGTCAATTATTTCAATGGAATCACCAGCTACAGTATCAGTGCTCCTTGATGAAAACACGACATTGAAGATGTACCCGAAACACTGTAGCTCCCAATTGTGACCCAGATCAGGTAGTTAATCACAAGTCGTAGCTCAGGTCGGGCGATAGTCGCAAGCCGGTGCAGAACTCGTGTACAACTATACACTTCACAACAAAATTAATGACCGCCAGCAGGAAATTGAGAATGTAAAGGATTGATATGATTGATATGTGAAGGAGGTGGTCAAGGGCCGTACTGCAAACTTTTAAAACGAGCCTATAAAATTAGTTTAGTTAAGACTAGATAGACACGGACACGCTAATAGTGTCGCAGATGGTTTGCAATGTACACGAATACAACCATCATTGGGTGAAATTCCTATTAATTGTGGCATGCTTCGCTGGCGATTGGGACACGCGTACCATCCGTGCTACTCAGATTCAATGTAACAGCGACTCATAAGACCCTACCACTTCCTCTTAAGTATTATTATAGGCTACACAACAAAGATACTAGGTATCATTCCAATATTACTTAAACTTTCACGAATAAAAAAACCTGAAAAGTAGACCTAGCAAGCGGTGACAGATGTCAAAGCGGCCGTAAAGTTTGGCAATGACTGTAACTGTGCCATATAATAGCCAGTTGTAACTTGTACAAGTTATATCAGTTGTACAGTGGAACTTTGTTTTATGGCTGTTGCGGCCATTCATTGTTCCATTGGCAGGTCTTATTGGAATAGTTTAATGACTTTCGCTTGATTTAGTTTGCATTTACAATATCTTTTGTCAATAATTGTTTGTATGTCGAAGACTGAATGGAAATCCTAATGATTTTCTAAAAGGTTTTAGGCTTCTGAATCCCTACTAATATTATAAATGTGAATGTAAGTTGGTTTTCACGCGAAAACAACTTAATTGATCATCATGAAACTTTGTACACATATTCTTGGAGGTATTAGAAGTAACATAGGATACTTTTTTATTACCGCTAATGAGATAATTTTTATCTCTGAAAACTCATGTTAACCTTTTGACCGCGGGTGAAACCGCGGGGCGCACCTAGTAGCTTATAAATCTGGTGAGTTCCCACTAGTTCTATTGATTGTTCTATTGATAGAACTAGTTGGAATTTTTTGTCCAAGTAGTTCCATTACTTTACGTTTTTCGATGAATGTAACTAACTGGACCATTTTATCCAATTAGTTATATTGCAAGATACGTGATTAATAAAGCATGCATGTTCCATTGCGAGTATTCCTAGATTCGATGTGTCAGGGATTTCAATATTACCAGGTATTATATTATATTATTAGGTTATTAATCAAAACCTATTGGTCGGTAGTGCCACGGGTAACTAAGCAGATCACGGGAAACGATCAATAGGTTAGGTTATGTTAGAACATGAAAAACAACGCACGAGCCGAGCGAGCGTAGCGAGCGTGCCGCGGCAGCGGCCGGCGAAGTGCTAGAAAGCCAAGAAGCGAAAAAAGTTAGGTTATTAATCAAAACCTATTGGTCGGTAGTGCCACGGGTAACTAAGTAGATCACGGGTAATTTTGTTGTATGCGTTCAATGAGCCAATCAGAGAAGTAGTGCCATGGGAAAGTAAAATTACCTATGACACTACTGGTAGTGCCAAGCAGTAGTGCCACGGGTAATGGACGAATATTTTGTTGTGTCGTCAAAAAGTTAAAAATTATGCAATAAGTATGTATTTCAGTTATTAAATATATTATTCAACTATTTTATTTTTATGTAGGTAAGTATCATTTGGAATCTAGGAATACTCGCAATGGAACATGCATGCTTTATTAATCACGTATCTTGCAATATAACTAATTGGATAAAATGGTCCAGTTAGTTACATTCATCGAAAAACGTAAAGTAATGGAACTACTTGGACAAAAAATTCCAACTAGTTCTATCAATAGAACAATCAATAGAACTAGTGGGAACAGAGCATAAATCTTAGTGTTGCTAGTAATAAGTATGACCTGGCTCAAACTTAGATGTGTTTTCTGCTTCATTTGTTCGTCAATTGCGTTCATTATTGCAAAGCCTAGGTTGTGTTCAGGCTGTGGGCTAGAGCTGCCAACATTGCTGACCTTTTGAAACTGGTTAGTTAACCTAGTTACTATGCGTAGGTTTTGTACAAACCTAAATGCCTGAAAAACGTAAAAATACTGGATCACCAGAATACAAGCACCTATTATAATAATAATATTATATTTAATAATGTGCTTGTATTAGGTCAACTTTAATTGTACCTACCCCTTTTTGGATTTTATGACTAACTAGCTGCGCCCCTCGGTTTCATTCGTACGGCGAGGATTTAGTGATGATGAAAAGTAGTATTTCTCTATTTCAGAACACCTGACAACTAGTACTGTAGTAGGTACCTAAAATTAAATGATGATCGACTGAGAACTAAAGGCGAAGAAGCTTAACAAACTAACAACAAAAACCAATTCTCATTGGAATTAATTACATCAATTAGGATAAAAAATACATGACCAAAATTAAACACACAAAAAATGTCTTACGTCTCATCTAAAAGTTGTCTGGAAGATATCGATCTAAGCGATATGACCGCCGTTTGTGCCTTTTTCTTACTTGTCTAAGTTTGTGATTAACTTTTTGTAGTCAAAAAGGAGATTTTGTATTATAATTAAAATTACATTATGATCCCTAATTATAAAAACTAAAACGAGATTTTGACACATTTTCTGATAATTACCATACGAGCACTTATAGTTACCATAACAATACCCTTAATAAGTTCTTAACAATCGATCTATAACCAATATAATTGTCCAGCTGGCCTCGGACCAACTGTCCTCGCACATTAACATAGTGCTTGTATGGCCATCATCGATGCGTTTATTCATGCAAATTACAGAGCACCCTGCTGTAATAGTAACTTACCATCATGCCAGCTGCCAAGCTCTCACTGTTTGTCGATCGCGGTGGTAATTATTGAAATTGGCAACACTAACCGCTTATTTAAAAACATTAATAAAAAATGTATAAAATCGGGTAACTGTAAACTGTTAGCTAGAAAAAGCGAATGGATATAATGATTGCCTGTTCAAAAAACATTAATAAAAAATCTTTAAAATCGGTTAGCTGACATTAGCAAGGAAAGAACAAAACGATTTTATGCAAAGTATTTGTTGTATTTGATTAAGATAGCTGTATCTACTCCTTTGCCCGCGTATCTTGAACAGGAATATTTCAACTCAATCTTTTATACATCCCACTACTGTTGGGATACTAAGTCTAGAAGGATGATTATATTCGGCCGTATTCCACCACGTCGGCCAAGTCTGGGAACCAACCCGCACTTGGCTGACGGAATTTCATACAATATCTATTAATTAAGACATAAAAAATTATGTATAAAAAATAATCTTACTCGTAGTGCACTTTCATAAACCTGAGAAGCGTCTTCGACCTGATTCGGGGAAGAACTGACTACTGACGATCGCACAAAAAACTGAACGCATGTTTTGTAAATTTCATTCAACTTTTGCCACCATTCCTAAGTCCAACAACCCCAATTTTTTTCTCGCATACTTTAAAGTGAGTCATAAACTCGTAATTCATGAGTTGAAATAAATCACAGATCATGTCATGTCGCCGACGCCAGATGTCGCGGCGAATTGATGCGACACGCGCGTGACATGTTGTAACTGTCACTTTGACAGCCAAAAATAGATTTGAGAATGAACAGATATTGTTAAAACTAAGATGTGAGGGAATTTTTATTTGATGTTGGCTGGATTTTATTGGGTACGTATTCTATGGCTTGCTACGGCTTATATGATCATTTGACAGATTTTCAAAATAAAATAAAAATAGTTTCAGATACATAAATAAAATGATTAGTTAACACTGCAGTGAGCTTGTTTTCAGGCCATAGAAATGATGTGTCCACTTGCCACTTTAATAGACATGAAAACATGACTGACAGGTTCACGAATCGTATCGATTGCTCTAGAATCAGCCCATTTATCAAAAACATTCTGAGTCCGTCCCATTGAGCTTGACTAATTAAAACAACATTACAATGCATTTTGTAAACATAAAACTAAAACAGTCATTGTTTTTATTTTATTGTTTACGAGGACATAGTAAGATAACAATAAAATGTCAAACAGTATGCGACTTAAATTAATCTTCCCTATTATTCTCAATACCATTCTTTTAAAGATTAGTTTAACAGACAAGTCCTCCGATAATGGGGTGATGAGTGGTGATCACAAAAGCAGGGCGCTTGTATTTTTAGACTAGGGGTGAGTGGTAACTGTTACCATTTACCATAGCACCCGACGTGTTAACGGCGGCTGTTAAATTTGATTCTAAAATAAATAATTCTGCTAGTGAGCAAGTTATTTTTAAATTCATAAAAGGTCAATTACTGAAAGCTTGTTCACAGCTTGTGATAAATCTTGAATTACACAAAACGATTTGTTTGAAATAGATTGATCGTAGTGACGACTGACGGGATTAAGTAGAAGAAAAAGTAGCAGCTTTTTAGTTTCGTTTAAAAAGGATATTAAAGTGTATTTTTATGCGCAATTGTCGTTACTGAGTTATATTTATAACTTCACTTTTGCACGATAACTATCACATAAATTGGAGGACAGTTTCAATTAGTTTTGCGTTGTGATCTGAGCTTGTCACATCAATCTATTCCAGTGGCTCATGTGCACACATCTTCGCGTATCATCCTTTTCGCCATCGGCTGCTGCAACCTGCATTCCATATTGCTGAATGCTGAATGCGCGAGCGCGCGTCGGGGATTGACCTCGGGGTTTGGGTAACTACAGGACGTCAGCTTATCTACCGCATCAGTTGAGACAGTGAAGCGGACGTACCGTATGCTAACTTGTTTATTTACGAGTGAAGTTAGTGAAGAGACACCTCCAGTCCTCAACTATTCTGGCGTTTTTAGCAGAGTCTCCTAACTATTCTACGGTCCTGATGGCTTACCACATGCATTTTATGAGGATGTTAGGAATCTGCGTTTTATAGTTCTTCGAACATTTATTTATCGCTTTTTCTTGCTTATATTTAACTGTTCCAAGAAGTGACTCCTTTAAGAGTGAGTTTTGTTACCAAAATTCCATAAATAATAAGGAAGGAATCTTTACAAGGAATCTTTACAAGTCAATGACTGTAAGACATCTTTTAATAAAAAGGATGCTATTTATCATCAGCATCTGATCTGATTTACCCAGAATTATTGTTGGTTCATAAAAGGAAAAAAAATCGAAAATATTCCCAAGTTTGATTCTTAGAAGGAAAAATATTCCCAATAAAAGTAACTGTAATAGAAGAAAGACTCGAAATGATTTGTAGTTTTCCAGAACATTTTCTGTAAAGTTATTAATACGTGAACAAAAGAGTTATTATTATCTTTGATATTTATTTTATTTCTATTTGTAAAGTTCAACGAGCCGACCACAGTTAAGGGGCAGACCTTGACGCGCCGCTATCTCGCTTACTCATTTCAACATTTTCGAAGTAATTATTATTATTTAATAGTTATTTAATCATTGAATAAAATTATATAAAATCGTAATCGGTTAAATTACTGAGAATCATATCACTAGTCTCAACAAAACAATCATTTTGATCCAAACAAGTTATCATACATACTCAAAAATAGGTAAAACATAAAGTTCAATTTTTAACACGCTTTTATTAGCTTCACCTGTATGTTTGTATGTTTGTATGTTTGTATGTTTGTATGTTTGTATGTTTGTATGTTTGTATGTTTGTATGTAACCGACTCCTTTGAGCGCGTTTTTGACCCACTTTAAACGGTCAGATTTCTTTCAAACTTTGTAGATATATCGAGGACCGATGACAATACACTAAACAAATCGTGTTTTTTAGTTTTTTTAACTATTAATTTTTTTAACACGCTTTTTCTATAAAGTTTCTTTAACTTTTAATACCGTTTAACTTACAAATGGTAGTTTCGTCATTCGAGTCAGAGAACAGAGTGGCGCAGTGGAAGCGTGCTGGGCTCATAACCCAGAGGTCCCTGGATCGAAACCACGCGCTAGAAATCTTTTTGCTCAATATTTTTTGTTACGCATCAATTTTATTTTATGAGGTCTGAGGATCGAAACCACGCGGCTACAAATCTTTTTGCTCAATATTTTTTGTTATGCATCAATTTTATTTTTAATTTGCTTGAGCAGACGGCCAAAATCGGATAACACCAACACATTTGTACATATTAAGAATGGTTAATAGTTAGCAAATCGAACTAAAAAGCGAAAAATAAATAATAGTTAAAAAAAACTAAAAAAACACGCTTTTTATAAAAAACCGAACTAAAAAAATAGAAAATAAAATTTTATAAATTTAAATTAAGAATAGGGTTGAAAGTTTCAATAAATATAAATTAATAATAGTGTAAATAAATAAATAAATGTATTTTATTTTTAAAAAAGCGTGGGGTGCTTTCTAAGATATTATCAAAATGCTAATCACTCTACTCATGTCTGTCAATACAAAATGTATCTACAAAATATATAATATCTACATATTGACCCATGCACCCCACGCTTTTTAAAAATAAAATACATTTATTTATTTATTTACACTATTATTAATTTATATTTATTGAAACTTTCAACCCTATTCTTAATTTAAATTTATAAAATTTTATTTTCTATTTTTTTAGTTCGGTTTTTTATAAAAAGCGTGTTTTTTTAGTTTTTTTTAACTATTATTTTTAGGTATCGAAACTGGTTTGAAAAAGGTTCACGTTCTTTAAATAAAGATTTTTCAATTATTAACTGTTGATGTCCCGAAATCAAGAGATCAATAAAATTGAAATAGCCTTGGTGTTTGGGACTTAGACCTAACCAAACAAGACTTCTGGCTAACCAAACATCCTGTCAGATTCAGATTCAGATTCAGAAATATTTATTGAACAACTGATACATTGTAATTTATAAGCTAGATGTTAATGCATTAGTTGAAATTGTCAGTTTGTATGTCTGGTTCGTGTAAGCAAAGTAATGCTTAAGTAACTCTAAGTAACTACGTAGGTAATGCAAAACACTACAGCATTTCCGATAATAGATAAACCTTTTTCTATCGCGACCCAATGCCCGACATCTGGTGTTGTGGTCACTTTATCATCCTCAATGGCTCGTCTGCGCCCGCAATCTGTCCACGATTCTGCAAACTTAACTTCTCATTCACCTCCACCCTTAACCCCAACCAATACGATACACATTTCAATACCAAAGCAGCAAAAGGCCGTGCTCAATTTACGGACGCGACAACTAAAAGTTTCATCCGAACCAGAACCTTATTTCTTTGGGATTTCGATTGAGTTTCGGTTGCAGTTGTTTGTAGTCCTTAATTAAGGGGACATCCATCACGGGTAGCCATTGATGGTTCATTGATTAAGTTGGTATTCCATTTTTTAGGACACACTGAGATAGATTGGTCTGGTTGGATGCCAATAGAAACGTACTTAGTGGTAGTAGGATATTTGCGGACCGGAAGCTTGGAAATGTACTAACTGTCGAACTACAGGGTTATTCATAAAGGGTATGCTAAGCCGAAAAGGGCTCAAAGTACTCATCATTATGAACAATTTTTACTATGGGACCAACTCGGAATTCGCGAAGTAAAAATCAGCTGTTTCATACATTTTGTCGAGTCATCATCATCATCGTCAGCCTGTATCGACCCACTGCTGGGTATAGACCTCTGCTGGGTTTTGTCGAGTGTCACAGACATTTTTCTATGGAACAGCAGTTTTTTTTCGCAAATTCCGGGTTGTTCCTATTATAAAAGTGGTTCATAATGATGAGTAATATGAGCCTTTTTTAATCCCAGCTCAGCATATCCTTTCGTTATAACCCTGTAGATAATATTGTGCTCGAGTCTGAAAGTCTGAAGGCCACAAAAAGTTTAAGAAGCCAACTAGTTTAGTTGCCTACCTATCTGAGGACCAAGCAAGGGCTGTTGGAGCGTAATGAAGAATTTTTAAGTTTCAAACTTTACAGACACGGCCGGCGTGAAGCTTAGGTGCCGCGGAGAGAACCCTCGATTGTGTAAAAAGCAGTTTTCGGCTTCTTTCCCAAGCGCGCCTAACTTGGTATTTCACTTGAACAAAAGTAACTAGATTTCTTTTAGAGTAGTTTCCGTAAACAACGTCCTTTCTTCACGTTTAATTAAAACACTTGAGCTGACAATGGGCGCGGCGGGAAGCGAGACGCGCTTAATTTGCCCTTTTGTTTGCATAGAGGTAGAAGGCTGAGTTTCCTGATGAATGATACGGATCTGTTGGGACGAGAGCTGAGATACGTCTTCACTTGTCTCAATTGTTAGGTTAGTCTTCACTTGTTACAAATTGTTCGGTGATATTTTTTGACTTTGCCAATTATAATTACTATCATTAGCCAACTGCAAATAAAAGAGGGTAATATTTCTTGAATAAGTTCATACAATTTTTTTTTTTTATTTTTTTTTTATTTATTTTTTTTTTTTTATGTGATTTAGTGACGAAACGAGCAAATCGCTCGCCTGATGCAATTTGTGTATGTATGATAAATACTTATACGAGTACCTACATGATGTTTTACCCACAATACCAATACTACACTGGACAGACGCATTTTCCCTTTACTGCATCGGCGGTTGTAACAGATATCCAGAATCTTTTAATGTTTTGAAAAGTTTTACCCAAATAATACTGCCATAAAACAAAGGATACCTACGTGAAAATTGAAAAGCCAAGACCTTAGCAGCGAATCGCATCTGCAGCAAGCATTATATCGTTTAGGAAAGTGATTTCAATGGTTTCTCGTTAAAGGTCGCTGGACGGATGCCAGACGGCGTGGGATGGCTACCTACAACAAACGATGTAGCCTCCAACATTGCTTAACTTTGCTAGAATAAAATAAACAAATATTTACAGGACCTGTGTTGTTTGTGCTGGGATAACAACGTAAAGTTACGATTTTCAGACATCCTGTAACTCTGACGTTAGAACCCTACAAAAAAGGTCTTCCTAATCAAGGAAAGCTGATTAGGAAAGTTTTTTAGGCGCTTAAGGACGGCTCTGCCGAAGCGACCGACGGTGTGGCCGAAAATAGCGCACCCAATTTATATTAGAGACTAATTCTTGAACAATGCCTATAGCTGTACCTACCACAATTTGTATTTGATGGTGGTAGCTATAGGTTAAGCCCAGAATCACACTACAACTATTGTATCACGGTGTTTTTTTTACCAAGAGCTCAAAACCGTTGTAAGTTTGAACTGAAGCCCGTCGTGATGCCACTATTGAAAAATATCGTCTCTTAAACACCATCACAAAACATACTATGTACCTACTTACTTTTAATTATGTACGTGTAATGTATGTCATAAAAACAGAGTTAATGTGACGATATACTGTAACGTGCTTATTGTATTGTATTGAATTTTATTGTCCTGTTTATAAGATTTATTTTTCCATCTCCAGGTTTGTGCGACGTCGCGGGAGGCGCGGGCTCGGTGAACGCGCTGCCAGCGGGCCCCGGCGCGCGGCTGTTGCCTTCCTTCGACGCCGCGACGCCGCGCAACGTCACCGCGCTCGTCGGCAAGTCCGCCTACCTTAGCTGCCGCGTGCGCAACCTTGGAAATAGAACGGTAAGTCAGTATACATTACTAGTAGGAGTTAGAAGGGTTTGTGCATTTGTGCTTGTCAGTCATTGGGTGACACCAGTGTAGTAACCCAACAGTTTTAACTGTAGATATACAGTTTTTTGGAAACTGTCTCAGTTTTTTAGAAATGCTTTTTCTACAGTTGTTTTTCGATTTTATATCGAAATAAGACATTTTAGCAAAAACTGTAAATTTTTGATAATTTTACAGTTTTTTTTAGATCTAATCTACAGTTTTTCTCTTAGACAGGGTTGGCAACACTGGGTGACACTCACAAAGCGCTTTAAGGATATCGGAGGTCTAGCCATTCTTAAATTAACTGATGTGCACTAGTAGTTCGGGGCAAACTGAGATCTCGCGACCCCTCTGTCTACACAACCCCTCAGCTTGCATTCGAACTTAAAAAAATAGTATTGGAACGAACTACTCACCAGCAAACTTCATCGTTATCGTCGGTCAAACATACAAATGCCAATTGGTCTCATTAGACACTGATACCAATGCTTCGCTCGTTCAATTATGCAGCTGACTGATGTTTATTTATCTATGTCCTTCGTCGACAGCTGATGTCCAAAGCTAGAAGTACTATCTATTTCATCCAGATATCTGTTCTCGCAGTTAACTGTGCCAATGTCAGTCTTTTTCCGCTGCGTTTTGACTGCAGAGTCGTAGCGCTTAATTGCCCGTGGTAATTGCGTTAGGGGCGGCAGCTTTCCGCTCCGTATTCCGCTCGCTCCGCTCTCGTTTTCGTCTACTCTACCATCGTTCCGCTCTCGCTCACTTCCGCTCCCGTCGCAAACGGACGTTGTGGCTGTTTATGTGTACTGCCTATCTTTTAGATAAATAATATCAAGCAGATTTTACACCTTTTGATATTAGGTGTTTATTCCTTAGTGTGCTTAACCAAATATTTTTCAGCATGATGTTATTGTAACAATTGAAAAAGTAACTTTAAGTAGTATCACTCGGGTAAATTACACCACAAGTGCTAGACTTATGACTGGTCAGTTGGCAGAGCTACAGTGATAAGTGGAATGAATTTCGTAGCAGCATTTGGGCCCACCAAGATTGGACGCGTAGTATGCTACGAGTGCTACGAGTTACGTCGCATACCACTCGTTGTCGACTCTTCTATTCCCCCATAGAGACGCCCCTGTTAGAGATTGTTTGCATTGATAATGGTATGCGAATCCACCGCGATCCGGCAGAAGTATGCGCGCGGATGAAACCCGACAAAGGCCGTATAATCACACTTCTTCCTTATAATCGTTTATGTAGCCCTGTATTTGTTTATGGTAATTTGCCGAATGAATATTCATGGGCCCGCTTTCTTCGCACCCTGCCACACTGCAGATAATTTTCAAGTTTTCTAATTAAGGATTTTGTGGAACGTCCATTTTGTTTTGTTTATCCTTAACCCGGGGGATCGATCGTTTAAAATATTTGCTAGAGGGATTGTTGCTGAAGTAACAAAGATAAAAGTGACTACGTCCGTTGGTTTTGGGGACCTGTTTATTTAAAATTTAAGTATAAAATTACACAGTAAATTCGATTACTTAAGTCATA
Source organism: Alcis repandata (assembly GCA_949125135.1). NCBI lineage: Eukaryota > Metazoa > Arthropoda > Insecta > Lepidoptera > Geometridae > Alcis > Alcis repandata. Next base: position 2,779,465 of record OX421223.1, read on the forward strand.
CATGACCATTGAAAGTGATAGGCAATTTTTGCAGTATGTATGTTGTCTAAGAAAAGTCTGTCCATCCAAGGCTGCTCAGATGATATTATTGGTAGGTAAATAAGGTTGCGAGGTTGACCAACTCTTTTGTATCTTCTAACCATAATGCTTGATTTGTGATAAGGCACGCAAGTTAATGAAAATGCGTGACGATGTTTTTTCCCCATTTATACGTTTTTCGTCAAAGTATCAACAGTCAACACAAGAAAAAGGATACTGAACAAATACAAACATTTTTGTTTGTAAATATTTTCTTATTTGAAAAGGAAAAGATTTTTATTATTTCGTCGACCCAAAGTGGCTCGGGTTGTAATGAAATCAGAGGACTGCGTAACGAACTTACCTGCCAGCTAAATACATAAATTGCCTTCGAGTTTAGTGGCACTTCGTCCTTTGCTGGGTAATCGAATGACGCTTCTCGGCTCTCCTTTGAACCATCGTCCATTTAGTGCGTTGGAAAATGGCGAATTTCCGCGATGGCCTTTTGAAAACCGCAAATCCTATTCAGCTTTAGAACTTAGCTCAACAAACTACAAAGTTCTGGCGTGAATTTTATTAGAATTTATTTTAAAAATAAAATTCCAATTCTGTGTAGACCAAAGACGTCTAAAAGATAAAACCAAGCTCTAGGAACACAATTTGAGGCACTCATTGTAATGCCAAAATACGCAATTCATTTATTATTATGCCGCCGGTTGTAACATTATTCACCAGGATGGGATGAAAGTTTCGTACTGCTATGATTTATATACTGTGCCTTGAGAAAGTACTGCAAATATACAAAAGGGTAAGAAAATCAATTTGTGAACCTCACTATTTGAATTAGCCTTTTTGAAAGTCTATTTTTGGTTTTTACTAGCTGCATTCCACGTTTTCACCCGCTCGGTCATGTTAATAATAATGAAAAGTATCTTATATTTAAGTATGTCCTTTTCTGTACCCTTGAAAACGTGTACGTAAAATTTCATGATGATCGGTTGAGTAGTTAAGGCGTGAAAACGTAACAATAAATCTTATTTATTATTAGTTAGGATTATAATAAAAGTTTGTTGGTCCTAGTACCCTAAGTACGAGTGATGTATTAGGGTTATACAACGTCATGCGACCACCGCCGCCTTGTTGTATACGAATTTATTCCCGAACCTTCCCATTTAGGTAAGTAAATGGGTGGTACGACTTTCTTTGGAACAAGCTCAGAACTTCTAGACATATTTCAAGTTGAAACCTACTTCGCGAGAAACCGTTTTAAATTAAAATGCGTAAATTACGTTTTGGCTGGCATTCAACCTCAAATATACATTATACAGAGTTGTTTATGATAAAACCTTAAGTATTTCTAGAGCACATTTTGAATAATTTTTTGGTAAAAATATTGGACTCGTTCAAGTCACACTATGCCAGTCACACCACATAATCTCAGCGTTTAATACTAAAAGAGTCTTAAGAGATTGTATGTTTTACTTAACCTTTTACCGACTGAGTGTTTTTGTATGGTGTAGAGGTAGCGTAAACTCTGCAGTATTTCGTACAAATCTTATGTTGTAGAAATGTACGGCGTCAGGATTCCTGCGAGATTCCAGGAAAAAAAATTAAATAGTCTAACTGTGGAAATTACAGTACTTTCAGGGAAAAGCGCAGCTTAATGCGGCTCGGGACGTCGATCAATTTTATACAAACCTATTGGTTATTTATTTTTTCTTTAACTATCCTTTGAAGTCCTGTGATCCTCTATCCTATCCCACTAGGACAGGAAATGTGTTGCGACTATAAACAGTCAATTAAAACACCCCCGGAAAAACAAAGCTAAGAACACTCCCGATTAATTCACCTTTCCAACAAAACAAGAACAAAATCAAACCGTTTAATCCGTTCGGGAGCTACGATGTCACAGACAAACACACTGACACGTCAAATTTACAGCACCCCGTCGTGTTTGCGTCGAAGGTTGAAACCCAGACTAATCAAGAACTGACAAGATACTTTCAAAAGATCAAAAATGACACCGTAGCTTTTTAATTTACCAACATAAATTTAGAAAAATTGCCCTTACTTACCCAACCATGGGTCGGAAGTAATCTTTCCATTTTTCCATGTAATCAGTGCCGTGGCAAGCAGCCCTCGTCCCGGCTCCGCTTTAAGCTGACCGCGACATTATTCAGGGAGGCGATTTGCGGCCCCTTGAAATCGAGCAAGAATTTTCAAATTTCGGTATACTTCCTTAGGTTTTATTCTGGCTGTGATGTTTTATGACATTTTACTTTTCTCATTACATTGCTGATGAATTGTATTCGTACTTTAATTTTGAGTTAGTGTTCAAAGCAACATCCTGAAGTTATCATTACAACGGAATTCATTTTTAGGAGTTACATTATAAACAAAAAAATAATTGAAACTGCCACGTATCTACTTTTTTCTGGCTTAGTTTTTTTTTTGTGTAGTACAGCCAGATGGTGATGATTAAAAATAATTAAAGTTTGTACAAATTTTAGATAGTATTTTTGTGGAAAAGGACTATCAGAGTTTAAGAATAAGTATTTTAGAATTCAAGACCCGGCACAGCACTGCAGTCGTCACCCTGAGATATAATGTTTAATCTCCTATTTGCTCTAAATTTCAGTGGAAACAATGCCCAATTTCAGTGGTATCTACAGTGAAGTTCACTAATATATGCAATATCTAACTCTCTACATACAAAACTACATTTTTACCGTTTACAAAAGTATTTCCATTCCACATGAGCGAACTCCTTTCAGTCACGCAGTCTTCAGGCTTCCTCAGTAATCGTGATTCGAGCGGACACGTCAGTGGGCACGCGGCGACCGGTGGATCATGAGGATTATCAGATCAACGTTCTGGCGTCGGATGAACGATTGGTGCGTGTGAAATCGTCTTATTAACATTTACTTTGGTTTTTTACTTGGTTTTCTACAAGCTGTGCCTAGCGGTTTCTAAGAGAACGGAGTCTAATGGTTTTACACGCAATTCTGTAAAACACGTTATGTTGCGGGTTCTGGGATTAAAAGTAGTTTTATCTTAATCCAGAATAATAATCTGAGAAACATTGTCTACTTTGACAAAATTTTATTCAGATCACAGCAGCCGTTTTTGCATGATTTAATCACAAACTAATAATAGGAAGTAGGGTAATAGGTCTATTTTACGTCGTGGTTTTTGCAGTTTTATAAACTTGTTTATTTTATTATACAGTAAGGAATAATGATGATTCTAATAAGTATTAATTACTAAAACAATAAAGAAGAAGACAGTTGCAAAGAAGTTATAATAAGGAATAGGCTTGTCCTCGCTTTTTCGTTAAAATTAAAAAATTGCTATATAAAGCATGAGTTACATAGACAAAGCTGCAGGTAAAGACTAGTATTTTTCAGTTCCCAAGGGTCACACAAATCTTTCTATTCCACGTCAGTAGATTTCCCGCGGTCACTCAGCGTGATGTGCTAAGACGCGGTAGCGGCGTCCGGTCGGATCACAGGGATTAGATGTCGGATCTGCGGATGTCATGGAGTTGGGATCGATACGTGTGAACGAGGATTTACTTATATCTAGTTTTTTTTACAAAAATAGCGGTTCAGAGATACGGCCAGCCTGATGGTAAACAAAACCACCGCCTAAGAACATCTGCAACACTAGTGGTGTTGATGACGCATTTTACTACTACTCGTAGTAGTTCTGCGAACGGTCCTCGCGAGAACTTTTTTGCGACAATCACAGTGTTTTATCTTGACAACTTTTTGGCTGATTTTACTCGTATTCGGAATTCTTGTTTAGAATTAGGTAGATATATAGATACCTACCAAATTTTACCAAAATCAGCCGTTAAATCTGGCGCTGTAGCAAATTTCCCCCTTTTTTCAGGGAAATACCCCCTCAATAAAAAAATACAACGTCCAGTAGCGCTGGATTGAGGTAAAGCATTTTTTTGATCCAATCATTATTGAATTCTGCCGCATGAATTGAAAATTGTGTCAATGTAAATCAGCGAACGCTAGTCTTTGGGCCAGCGAAATAATGAAAGCCCAATAAGTTTCTTTTTATAACTTACTTAATTTTAAAAAAGTAACCGTTGGCAGGCGGTGTCGGTGGCTATATTAAAATTTTGCAGTAAATAGGATAGTAGATGATTATTTGTGATTCCTCAGGGACGTCGCTCGGCTATAACGTTTAACATTAAAATACGAAATAATTATTTTCCTTATCGCACGAAATTAAAATGTCTCCTGGAATTTCAATTATGGCCGTGTTTTGAATTGTGTCTATTTGTGTACAGTACACCCCTGACAATTCAATTTGTCTTAATTTATCTCGAGGGTAGCAACCCTTACGGAATATTAATACTTTCGACGTGGTGTCGTAGCACTTCGTAGCTCCTTGTAGTACGTAGCTTCATAGCAGGCTTGTAGCTCGTAATTGTTATCATCCCTTAGAAAGACTAAGTATCTTTTGAAGTACCCTATTTAAATTAGTTGAGGACTATTATAGTAAATAAATTTGTTCTTGCCTTTAGGTGGAAATTTAGTGCTTGATGTTGTTTTAGGTTTGGTTGTTACATAAACAAAACTTTATCTGCGGGCTTACAGCAGAATAAATAAAAGTAACTCGTATTAAAATTATAAAAGATTGTTTCTTCTCTTTCGTTGCTCTTGCAATGCTAATACACTGAGAAAAGTGGCCATCAAAATTCCGCTAAAAGAATCGGTCGGCGGAATTTAGATTTCTAATTTTTTCAGTGTGTCGATGTAGACCTCAGGCGTAAATGAAGTTTATTAGCCTTAACTTTACTTGGACACTTGAGTACAACATATTTAATTTGTTTTCTCAATTTTTCGAAAAATCACTTTATTGCCACGAAAGACTTAAAACCTGAATATTCACAAATGATCCAAAACCGATGAAATGTATTGATCTCTACAACCCTCTAAAGTCTGTGATTGAAACTGAATAATTCATAGAACCGCTTCGGAATTAATTAATAGAGTGTTAATTAAACCGCTTTCCACTTCTGATCGTATTTCTTCCGAGAGTTGGAATCTGGTCAGGCGAGATTAAAAGTGAGAATGTAAACTAGTGGAACAAATGTCGCTGCAACGGCTAAATGTGGCTTTGAAACTGCAGAATGTAGCTTTGAAAATACTGTCGATATGTTACTAAATAGTACTAAGTATAGCTATATATACGTACTAACAAATGTATAGCCGGCTATACATATGCTAGCTAAGACAAGCTAGATGTGAGGATTTTTAGATTTTTCTAAACTAAAATATTTCCTCAATTTGTCATCAAGAAGTAACAAAAGTGTGTCAAGCACATTAGGTTTTTTATCAAATAAATTATACCGAAATTCATACAGCAATTATTTCTGTAAAATTTCTTTCATTTAGTAATTAAAAAGACATAAACAGGCAGGTAGAATGACTATCGCATACTCGGATCTAGGTTGAGCCTAAATAATTAACCTTTGACTGAACAACTCGTAATTACCCCTAAATTGTTGCTCTAAAAGGTCGCTTTCAAAAACGTCCTCAATCCAACGTTATTCTAATTCAACATAAACAACTAAGCCAGTAGTTAGTAACGCATGACCGTCCTGAGCCCACTAGATCAAAGGGCCCTTTGTCGGTACGCAAACACGCGTTCCGCGGTCACCGCGGACGCACGCGTTTGCGTCAAGCCACGTGCTACGGACACTTGCGAAACTTTGGATGTTTGATAAATGCTTAGGTGTCTGTTAGGCAGGTGTCTCACAGTAAGCTGTCGGTTACCAGCTATTTTTAGCTCAGGAAACTTTACATCCGTATTCCGTATGACGAATAAACTCCAGTTTACAAGGCTAGTTAGAAATTGATTGGGCATGTTCTCAATTCGTTGTGTGGATACTACAATTGATACTTACCTACGAGTATGTCCGATAGCGTACCTATACCGTTTGCGTCCAATAGCTAATTATCGGACGCCAAAACATAATTTGGATCACTGTGCCAACAAAGTTAGTTTTTACGTTTAGTATTATTAAAATAGGACAAAACACAATACAGATGATCCCGTTTATATTATAGGCATGTATTACATTACAACAATAATGTAGATTGGTCAATGTGGCTTTCAAAGTAAGCATGCCACAAATATTTGTTCAACTAAGTCGTCTAGCTTACGACTCATCTATCACTATCAGCTCAGTATTAATTAGGTCTCTAGGTCGCGGTTACACCCTCAATCATAAGCACATTAGAGATAGCACTTGGGAGACAGCTGGGAGAGCATACTGTGTTGCTAGTTCGTTATCCAAAAGCTTCTGAATCGCAATCTTCAATACACTGAGAAAAATGGCCGATGAAATCACCTAAAGTACGGTGACAACCAAATATTATAATAGTTGACACATTAAAAACTAGTGCTGATCATCGTACTTTTTGGTGATATCAGTATGTTCCGTACTTTAGGTGAATTCATAATTCTTTTAGCGGAATTTAGATGGCATTTTTCTTAGTGTAGAGGTAAATACTTCTGTAAAGCTATGTTAACCCTATTTCAGAGCAAAGACTATTTCAAAGCAAAGGCTATTTCAAGTTCTTAATGTATTTTTAGGCCAATGTAGCTAGTAGGCGTGAGGTCATGGCCATGGTGATGTGATGGTCTGTGGGTGAAGATCGTCTTGCAGCCTAAACTCTTTAAGTGTCTTGGCTACGGTCCACAATTTTGCGTACGTCATCGAAATTTGTGTTTCTTCGAAATTCAACTTCGAATAATGTCCTATTGTACCTATATGTTAGCCAAATATTAGTAAATTTATTCAACTTGCTTCATTTTGAGGTTATTACACACTACAGCGATGAGGTTACAGTAACATTATTCATATGTACGAGTGTACTTAAGATGTAAGTGAAGTGATTCTATATCTGCCACATTACTGAGTGTTACCACAAAATCCTCTAACGCGAACTTTCAACGGAATTTTCGCATTATCTCCTATTGCCAAGGTTTGAGTAAACAAGTGCCTCTGAGAGTTAAGTTCAATCGTAACTTGATATAACTTGAGCGAGTTAGGGTCGCGCCTGCGGTTTCCCTCACCCTGACTTGGGTAAGTTAGCGTAGTACGCAAGTGGCGCGTTTAAGTCGTTACTTATTCGTAGTTCTATTTTGTAGCGATGCTTGGATACAACTAGCAGTCGGAATAAATTTGAAAAGCAAGCGATTGGTCTGATCATTTTGGTGAAAATGCGTTTAAGACTGACTACCGTGCTTTGGATGGTAGGTTGTTTACGAAATCGAGAAACGGTTTACGATTCAGTATACCTACTTTTTAGTCGTCCCCGGGAGGAATTATTTTAATGTAGAACTGCAGGTATTTACGTCTTTTTTCATCACAAGAATTGATAGAGCTCTGATCATGAATCAGTGCGTTGTTGAGTAAATATTTTAGGTGATAGCTGATAGCTAAACTCCTGCCTGTGATGTGATATCTGCTAGATTATTTATTAAAAATAGGAACTATAAATTGAAGCCGAAGTGCACAAAATTTGTCAAACCTACGCTAGGTTTGACAAATTTTGTGCATAATAAACCAAAACTTTTGAAAACACTCTACAAAAACGTCAGCGAATATGATCGAAACTATATTATAGTCAATGTACCTATATACGGCTAAAAATGAAAGGGACTATTCCAGTTTTATCAAAACTAAAATGTACTAACATTTAGCTTAAATGTGTTGCAAGTTAGGTCCGTCTTAGTCCATTTGAGTAAGTAGTGTGTGTTGGCTGGATGGGACAGTGATTTGTGATCGGCGTTCAATCAAGATTTATTGCTTTCTCGAGAACGATGGACAGACAGACTTGGTCATTTGTCCATATGAGACATGTTCAATTTACAATTTCGGGTCTGAAGTTTCGATTTAGGATGGAAATAGATTTGCTTGAGATGATAATACATATGTATATCTATATACTTTGAACAATGTTTTTTTTTTGTATTCTGTTTTGTGATGCCTACGGTGTCTATAGCTGAATGCACACTGGTTTATAGCTAAATGATAGATGGCACGAAAGTATCACTATAATTAAATACACTTTCTTCGTAAATTGTTTAACTAGTCAAGATAACCAATGAATAAACTACTGGGAAAATAAGTTTTTTTTTTGTCTCTGTAGTAGGGATGATCAACAGCCATTAATTGAACGAATGGAACTCAATAGCCTCGCTACTGTACTTACTACAGTACAGTACAGTGCTATACTATACAGTACTCTATACTCGGTACTGTCAAGTGAACTGATAATGTAATTTGACAGTTTCTCACCCTGTCCGGCGGCTCTTGAACTACTGAGAATCATAATAATATCAGCCACAACTTTATATATTCTATAGATATGTAGTTGTGTCTTTTATACAGAGTTTTAAAGAAAGGGTATGCTATGACGAAAAAGGCTCATAGTACTATCATTATGGAAATATTTTACTATAGAAAAAAACTAGGAAATAACTAAACAAAATCAGCTGTTCCATACATATTGTCGAGTGTCATTGACATTATTCTATGGAACAGCTGTTTTTACCGAAATTTCCAGGTTAGTCCTTCATAATAATGAGTACTAAAAGCCCTATTTAAGTTTAGCATACCCTTTCCTTATAACCTTGTAGATATGTCTATAGATATGTGGTTATAGCTGACGACGATTCCCAGCAATACACTGGTACAATATAACCTAACTGCTTTACTAGTTTATCTGATTTGATTGATCAACCAAATTGTGTGCATGTTCCCAATAGATATTGTGTTCCAACCACATCGTAATTCGATCACTTGCGCCATAAACTACATAAATATCTGCATTACGTGAATATCGACAAAACAAGCCTGATAACAGAACTAGAATTAGACTACGCACGTTGGCAAATGAATAGTTAAATGGCATCACAATATAAATACCATGTATATCGTCTTTAAAACATCACTACTCGACTAATCCCTTTTTCATGTAATTATAACTATTTGAAAATATTTTTTTCCAAGTTTATTTTAATTACTATCATTTGAGCAAAACATACTCATTTGAAACAAAAGAAAATCATGCGTCAAAAAAGTGACAGACATAAAAATGTGTTATTAAAACGTCTAACTGTGTTCACATCAAAACAACCTATCTATTGTCTTGCAATCGTATACGATTAAATCAATCACAGTTGTATCGAGTATCTGGCGCAAACGGCGTGTAAAACAATACCATCGGCGGATCGGATACGCGAGTATATCATTCGGAATCGCCGCAAAAGCATGTTAAGAGTTACATCATTGGATGGTCAATGAGTCTTCTGCGTTGGACGCGATCCAGGCAGGGCGAGGTGCGACTGCTAGCGAGATAAAAAAAAAATATGTAATATCAAAAATTCTGACAGTGATTAAAGTAATACCTATAGAGGTAATCAATTGGCATTGCAGTGGTTTGTCGCCAACAGTCGCGCCATACCATGACTAAGTTTTTACTGTTGTTGGAACTAGTTTTATTTTACTCAGTACGGTAGCAACCGTTTTACTTTACTTCTTTTTTATTGGTTCTAAAATATATTTGTACAATTTACTTATTTCACCAGTACCTAACTTTTAATGTTATTTAGGGTTACGAAATATTTATGATTTCTGACAATTAATTCAAGGGTTTTTCTTAATTAATTTACTTCTGATCTTGTTATTCTAATGTCCTTCTCAATGAGCGTGACAAAAATAGAAAGCAAAAAGGTTCAAAAATAACGTCTCAAGTCAGACGTGTTGTTTATTTGAGCCTACAATGAATTAAACGCTAACAGTGTCACCACACCTTCACGGTGTATTTTCACAATTTCTGAAATATTAAATTACGAACTGCGACTATTATTTTACTGTATTCTACCTGCCATTTGTTTCAATATAGTCTACCTTGTTTTCAACTCCTAACTTGCTAGTCGCTTGCAGTCGCGGCATGAGCCGATCAATGGCACAATTACATCACACTGTCATGTTTTATTTTTACAGTTTTTGAAATGTTGAATCACGAACTCTAACTGCCATTTTATCGATATAGTCTACCTTGTTTTAACGGCTCGCTAGTCGCTTGCAGTCGCGGCATGAGCCGATCGATGGCACTCGACGGCTGAGTTACCGCGCCCCTCTACACGGCGCTGGCAGGGCATCTCCTCACGGTTTATGTTCTTTGAGAGCCGTAACTCGCCCGATTGTATTATTTACGGTGTGCTGCCGTTTCTAGCACTTTCTAAGTCTGTGGTAGTTAAAAACTTTAAAAACTGGCTGAAGTTTGTCGTACTAATATTTAAATGTGAAACTTTGTGTGTGTATGTTTGTTACTACGTATGTATCTCCGTAGGTAGGTACTAAGCCATTTTTGATAAAATTTGGAATAGAAATAATCGAGCTAAAAACGTGCTCCATCGTAGACCGCAGCATTGTTTATTACCATCAGGCGAGATGGCGGTCAAACGCAAGCCTATACAGTAAAAAATAAAATAATAACATACCACATTCAAACCAGTTCAGCCGTTTTTGCGAAATTGAGCCACCGACATTCAAACTTTGGCATTTATTATATTAGTACACGCGAGGCCATTAAAATAATTTTAAACCGAGCACTAAAATGATAATGAATTTCATTACTCGCAGCCGTACGTCGGATATAAAATCGAAACACACGTGAAATTCGTCCAAGAGGAAAAGGTATTTATCGCTGTATTCATAAACCGCCCCAACGGACTCTCCTGTATTGAACATGATTCTGATATTAAAAAACTTTTTCGATTCAATTCGAGGAATTGACAGAGCTGGGATCATAGTTGTTTAACAAAACGTTTCTAGTGTGCCGCGGGTACTTTTATTTAGCATTTATTTATTAAATGCATATATACAGCATAAGCCGTGGTAGCTCAGTGGGAGAACAGCCGCTTCGCATTCTTGAGGTGGTGGGTTCAAACCCCGACTCGTACCAATGAGTTCTTTGGGACTTATGTACGAATTTACATACCACTGGCTTTTCGGTGAAGGAAAACATCGTGAGGAAACCTGCATATGTCCGGAGAAGAAATTCAATGGCATATGTGAATCTACCACAACCCGCACTTGGCCAGCGTGGTGGAATACAGCCTATTCACCCTTCGAGGGTAGACCTGTATCCCAGCAGTGGGAGGAGTTGCATAATATGATGATGATATGTACAAAGCTTATATGAAGCTTATTACATTTATATTGTATTTTTTCTTCTAATTCGTTCACATTATTTGGATTCACTTATTTGGTTTTACCACTTTGAAATAGTTTAGCAAAGATGGAAAGTAAACAAAGTTTATATTAACAAAATATGTAGGTGGGTCTTAATACTTATAAACGTTGCTAAAACTAAATTACGGTTTAAAGTGATCTGACAACTTTTTGCTTGTGAAATGCCACGTGCGAAAACAAATGGAGAATTAGCATCCTTGAAAGCTTTTTTATTTATGAAACTTGAAAGCTCAATTCAGTGTTATTCATAAAGGGTATGCTATAGGTAGAGTTAAAATAAGTTAATTTAATTTTTTTTTAATAAGCTTTTATTGCATTGTAATCGGAGTTACACACGTATACCAAATTTTAGCTCAATCGGACATCGGGAAGTGGTCCAAAATTGAGTTGCAAGATTCCACCTGAACAAACATAGTACATACTCGTACCATGCATTGCAAGTTAAATAAAAGTTTTTTTAAACTTCTAGCTATAATTAAGTAGCAATTATTCTCCTAGCTTACTTATCTTTAATTAAGTACTTATAACTTAGCATAGCAACAACATAAAAATAAATAACAGATTTATTCCATTGTCTTAATGCTCTTTGAGAAGGAAAACACGAAAACATAATAAAATAGAGAGGTCATTTATCGTTCAACTTCGGGAAACAAGCATCCGAGTCCAATTCTGTTTCCTTTCAAACACTACTCAAAATAAATCCGGGACGGAGTGGTCTTGATACAATACCAGGTAAAACTTCATGGCTACTACTTCTTCTTTCCCTAATTGAGTATCAAGATTGTTTATTTTTACCTACCCTATTGGCGCTATTTATGGCCGATTGGAGAGACCCTATTCATAGAAGTATATGGTTTCCAACGGCGCTGTTAATTATTTTTTTTTTTTAACTAGTAAAGTAGTACCTACCCACTCTACTATAGTATAAAATATGCAAGAATGTATTTTGTGAGGTTTTAAAGTTGTGTTTGTTGATAGCACTTGTTTTAAGAGCGCAAGCGTTTCCGTCGGAACAGCGTTTTGATCGTAAAATGTTGGCAAAAATGGCACTCGTACAAAAAGTTCATTTTAAAATTCGCCCTACTTTCAAACTTTTCGAACTTTTTAGAAGTTTTTATTGAGAAAAATGGTTTATGCTTGATGTGATTGATTTATTACAGCCTGATTGCTCGCTACACATTATACAGCGTTAAAGAAACATCTATAGAAAAGAACTTCCTAAAACCAGCAAACCTCACAAAAACGAAACTTCCTTCGCATTATAATTTGTAACAAAAATATGGCGGGTATTTTCGCGGGCGAAGTTGCGCGATTTATATGTAAAAGTTGGGAGCGCGTGTCTGTGTGTGTGCTTTTATCTCGCCACATTATCGTATTATTTCCCGGACGCCGTTATAATTCAATTTTGTGGAGTTGGCACCCCTGCTGGACCTCGTCGTGTTTACATGGAGCTAGGGATGAGACGGATACAACATTTTGCCAAATATCCGACAAATTATTGACATTGACAGTTCAATATTTTTTGTACCTTTTAAATAGCGTGTATCTTTCCAAGAACGTACATATAAAAAAATAAAGTAAAAAAAGCTATACCTACCACAAGGAATAAATATATTATAGATAGTTTTTTCTTTTTCAATAAGTACATTAGTTGGCTATACCTATAACAAAATATTAGTGCACTTTATATGACACAATTAATATCAACCAACAAATAGTTATACCTCAACGACGATTCGTGATTCTAAAAGCGGCCGGATACCAGATTTTCGCACCAATATTTTATGTCGGATCACCCATCTCAGGCATGACTGTATCTGTTATAATATAACAGTAAGTTGGTTACGGCTAAGTTCGGCTGCCATTAGTAGGTAAGTGCTTTAAGATATTGCCTAAAAAGATACTGCCTAAGAAAATATTTCGTAGATAATCAAGATATCTCTAAGTATATTGATAACTTTGGGATAACTATAGGATATTACGGTATTATCATGATGATAAAGACATAACCTACTCGTAAACTTATTATAGCACTAATAATCTGGATTCGGACGAATGCTTATTATTGTATGATATGCTATTAATCGAATTTTCTTATTCGGTCTTCCAGGAACCCTATTTTTGGGCCCTCGGGATTATCTCCGTCAGGCACACTCTCATGACATGTCCAATGAGTGTAGTCACGGGCTGATGATGACAATGATATTATTAATCAGCGCTGCTCATAAATGAATGCACTAAATATATTTAGAAAATTCGATGTTAAAGTAAATGACATACTGGACAACGTTTGAATAAAATGTCCCAAAAAACGTGCAAAAAAATACGAGATATTACAGTAAAATGATATTTTTTGTGTGAATCTTTTCTAGATTTACATTATGCCAAATAGTTTTTGTTATTTATGTTCCGAGATAGGCTAACGGCTGATCTAGGGCTTACTCTTCCACTGAAGTATGTCATAACGTTTTTATGTCTAGAAAAGTTATTTAGATATTCAGGAGTTCAATTGGGATTCATTCACATGGGATTCAGAGCTTGTGATTTCAGACCTGTGAAAATCTTCAATCCAATTGCTAGGTGTATAAAATAGAGCATGAAAAATGTATTCAAAGAGGCTTACCTTCGAATCCGTTTTGCTTATACAAATATGAATAAAGAAAATCCACAACGTGGAATGTTTAACTATACCTACCTACATCGTGTATAGATAGATTTTTTACGAGTTTTTTCATTCACATCAAAATATAATAGAAACTTAATATAAAGCCTGAAGCTGTCTTTTGACGAACTCAGTGACTTAGGCTTAGTAAAGTTACGACAGAAAAAGTTTAATTTGCAATCGAAATGTCTCGGCTTACCCACGGACTCAGTAATTCGAAACTTCTATGAAAAGATCTCATTTCCGTTCCATAAAGTCATTTAGGGGGTACATCTTTATCTGCGCGGGTATTCATCAAAAGTTTTGGTTATTAGGGGTTAATTTACTCGTGTATAATGCTGGTAGATGGTAATGATTGCGCTGAAAGGAGATGATTGATGAATCTCGGACCGAGGAAAGTACTGACTCACTGTTGTCTGTAGCCAGCCTTAGTGTAGAATATAAAACTTAACAGAGAGCTAGATTAAAAGGCGGTTGAACGTGCATGGACATGATAAAATCGTAGCTGTCACGTTGCACGCAGCGATCTGTGTCCCTCACCGCTAAGTTTAGCTATAAGTACTAATATGCAATGTTTCTATTATTGTTTTAAAAGTTTATTAATATTAATAAAATCCAGTTATAATTTTTTGGTAATATAAACGTGAAAAAATCTGCGAGAGAAATAAAGTACTCAAAGTTTTTTCTAAAGCAGTTTTTCGGTCAAATTTTCTAATCGGTGATCTCAACCCTCTCCCTGCCCCCTTCCCGCCCAATTGCCCTGAAAGGCTGAAGGCCCTGTTTTTCTCGGTATAAGCGGGATTATTATATTATAGTGTTACAGATCACTTAGGTAACGTGGCGTGACATCTGGGAGGTTCCGCAGGGAAATACAGATTTTTCTCAATTACATTAGGAAGGTATCCGATCCTGATCTATGTAGTGGCCGGTAGGAAACATCAATAGTTTTCGTGGAACTGAAATTTTCCTAGGAATTTTCGTTCTCGTAAAATGGAATTGGTTTTGATTATTGGCGTATGAGGTGAGTTCCTCATATTTTTTTATTCTATTACGTCGAAACATTCAGAGATTCTGAAACAAAGATTCCTTTCAGTTCCAATTTCAGAACACATTCTTCCCGAGCATTGGAACGATCGTGTAATTACATAAAACGTCAACTCTGCGCCGTAGTTTCATGCTCCAAAAATTATAGGCACTTAGCTTAACAAGCTGCGCGAACTATTCCGCTTTGCCGGCAAAATGTCCTTGATTCGAGAAACTATGCGAGAACTATGCGCCGCTTTGATGTGCCGCCGCTCGCGTACTATTGGCGGGAGAATTTTGCAGATTGAAAAATTAAGAGGATTTTAAGCAATTGCATAGCTTCTGTCGCGGGCCTTGAGCGTGGAGACCGAATCCAGAAATTCCGTAACGACAATAATCTCACACTTTTTAATGATACTTTTTTGTTTTGTTGCCATCTATCGATGATTAGCAGAACTTTTAATGACTTTTTGAAATATCACGCTTGTCTCTTTAGTTCAGCAACTCGCCTCTAGGTGTCTAGATGTCGATAAATAATTATAATTGCATAAGTTGATAAAAATGCTATGCAATAACTTTACCGCGGCAGTCCCCGAGTGCCACACGTCTTTTTTTTTACTTTTAAAAGAGTGAAAAATCATTAGACAAACCTTCTTGTAGGACACAATCATCTGCTTCTATTGACATCCATAAAGTCAGGGATTTTAAGATGCATTGCCAGTCCTCTGAAGTATTTTCCAGGCCCTTTTTTGAATGACTCTAAATCACAGCTTCGAATGACACAAAACTCTAAACCACAACGCGGAAAGCAAGGCAACACCGGAATCCAATAACCGATACAAATAAGATGAATTCGAGGAGCGGCTCACGTTTTCAAATCAACGCTTACAGTGGAAGCATAGAAATGGGAGGCGGTAACTCCACCGCGGGAGAATTGGTGAAGATTGAACGCCGGTGGACGACCACTCCGCTCTTTGCGGGCCTCATTACGCGGACGTGGCCAGCATTCGCTTACAACACTGCCAATAAAAGCGTTCGCAAATGAAACAAAGGCCGCAGATAAAGCGGCACAATGGCCTGCCTATCGCGTCACTCAACGCTCAGCCCTTTTATAATTGAATGCCGTTTTGTTTGCGTTCTGTTTCCATACTACTGAGTAAAATAATCTTACAGAAATGTAGCTTTTGGAAGCGTAAACCAATTGACACTTCGCTACAAGCGCGGCGTGTACAAGTGTAACTACGAGTGTTAAGAGCCTGAGTCATGCAGAGAACAAGCGAAGCGTCCTATTCACCCGTCCATGCGTATGTAATAGTAGTTCCAATGCTAGGTCTGAGTTATCTTTCTGTACATATTCTGCTTGGTGATGATACCCTGCGGGGCGAGTGAGGGCCGAGAGCGGTCTGAGAGCGACGATAACCCGTGATTTACCGATTCCCTTCGTAGAAATATCGCTCTTCAGCCATGGCCGCTGTTTACAACGGTGCCAAATTGAATAACGTCGATAGTTCGCTGTATACAGTTACCGATAAGGTGTGAGTTTACTCGAGTTATGGAAGGAAAACTTACGGAAAATAGCCTGAAAAAGAGTGGAAAGTCTACAGGTTCCAGTAATTTATTGACTATTCATAGTGATAGATTCGATAGCGGATGGGGTGAGCGATCCTTTATTCCGGACTGTTCTGTACGGTTTCTTTTACTTCGTAAGGTAAGGTGAAAAAGTTACCTGTACCTACTGTACATCTTTTTAGGTAAGATAAATTTGCAGTAGGTATACTCAGTCCCTAACTGAGGTACGTTGTTATAGATTTTGTAAATCTTGTTGGCTTTTACAAATACTATAACATTATGTCGTTCTTCTGCGTCTGTGTGTTTGCCTTCTTACATATAAAAGATTCTATTATTGTAATGCGATACCAACAGTAATAAGCAGCGTTTTTTCTCTTCACCGTTTTAGCCTAATTCTGCTAAAAATACCCTCATAAAGCCAGGGTAAATTGCTAGTTTGTTATAAACGTCTCTCCCTATATTTTTTACATTTTACAAGACCTTGTAGTAAGTAAAACAATGCCGTCTTTTAGCGAAGCAATTTGTCCCCTCGTCCTCCCTTCCTCTACCTGCCCTCATCTGATCCTCAGGCCTTTATCACTTAAAAGCTCAGTGACAAATTCCAACAAGTAAACGAGCATTACCTTAATTGCTCACACTGGGGGGGGGGGGCTATTGTTCCACCATTTTTCCTTTTCAATGGATATTTTAAGTACTGCCTTGTTTTACCTCCCTCTACTTTGCCTGATAATGTATTTTCTTTGTCTATTGTGCTGTGATTCGTCTAAATCGTTCCGCTTTTTATGCTCTCGAGTAGAATGGACGAGCGGAGCGGGAGCGAGTGATGAAGTTTATGACTGTATTCAGCTTTCTTCATTGTGAGATTATGGTGGTTCTAGTGGTATAATTTCCCTTAGCGTAGAAAGGTAGGATGATTAGATCTATGATGAATGATGATATGTTATAGATTTACAAAAGTGCCAATAACCGAGCCTGTTGAGAAAGGAACAGAAAAAACTCGAGAGCTTTTTCATTTCATTAGTAGTTCTTGAAACTCGCAAAGAAACCATTTCATTTCAGTCTCAAAGTACTAAACTACACTATTTCACTATATACAGGTAAGAAATAGCAAATGGCATTGGTCCACAGTGCGGAGTGCACGTGGGTCGCAGCGTAGTCGAGTTGGTTAGTTCATAATGATTTCAGTTTATATTTGCAGCCGAGTGCAGGTTTCACTGCTTTCCGCGTCGCTGGGTCGGCGGGCCAGGGCTGCCAGTTGCTTTCAGGTTTCATACAATACCGCTTACTAAATTACTAACTTCTGAGTTAGCTGTGTTTCGTGAGCATTCGTAGTTTTTAAGGTAGTCAGGTTTACATTTAGGTTAACTAACATCATGTACTTGTGCAGTAGTTTTGTTAATCAAAATTATGAGATTATGAGTATAGGTGCGAAGTGTGAAGAGCCGTATGCACCGAATACTTGATCGGTGGCCGTATTATGTAACTTGTCAATAATGATGATGATTTATGGTGGGGCACAAATAATAAGAATGCATCCATACTAACCCTTAGTTCTATACTATTTAACACCAACTATAGTTAAAACAAGTAAAGTTGGTGTTATCACACATTTTAAATTAAAAGTAAGAACAAAAATAAACAAGGAAACACTCTAACTAAATAAGTAAGAGCAGTTTGTATAGATACGGCTACATTTACCCAGTTTTGTACATATAGGATCTTTAAAACCCGCGTTAGGTGTTACCTACTCAAATATATAAAATATCCACGGACAAAAGCTAGTATTTGCAAAGGTTAAGCAAACTGCGGTCAAAGGGCTCGCAAAACATTAAAACCCTTTTGTCCGGGAATTTGAGAATTGTGAATTTTAGTAAATTGTAGTAGATTTTAGTAGTTTTCAGTAAGGTGGTTAGTGGAGAGTGAAGCCCTAGGTAAGGAGAGCGGGTCAAGTGCCGGCCGGCCGGGCGGCGGCCGCCCAGCTAGGCGGGCGGTAATTAAAACGAGCCTTCTCCCCAAGTAGGTCAGGTATCAATCGCGGCTTGATGGCATAACAACTCTTCGACCTTCGCACGTACCACTTGTAACGACCGATGAGACGGCAACTATTCGACCTCGGATCTTCTCGAAAGTCTTCGTTATAATGAGACTGAGCTAAAGGTCACTTTTTACTTCCTTCATAAACGGAGATATTAATCGTTGAATGTTTTAATGATCTCAGCGAAATGTTCTAGTTTGTTGTTTATTTTTAAACGACCGATCAAATTCAAGTAAAAAAGTTAGTTCCGATATCATCGTTATTACTGTTCCCAGAGCTTTTATAATTCACGGCTGGACGTAGGCCTCCCCTTTTTTTTTTTTTTTGGGGGGTGGTGGGAAATCATCAAATGACCCCTCCCACTCTTGGGCAGAGCGGAAGGGAGTGTCAGACTTCTACTGACCAAAAACCACCCATGTTCCTTCTACGCCCTTGTGACGCCGAGGCCGCGGTAACTTCTACCCGCAGCCCCGATGGGTTCCTTGTTCCCTGAGAGATACAATCTTGGGCTTTTCAAGGTCAGAGTGAATAGGTATCTTCTAAGTCTGCGTGCTTCATCTTCGACCACATCGTCGCTTACCATCAGGCGAGTTTGTGGTCAAACGCACACTAGTTCAAGTTAAAAAAAAATCTACCTGAAATATTAATACTAAAGAAAAGCAGCTGAGTACGTAAGCAAATCGTCACTTGTCAAAAATCCAACTTTCCACAATCTCAACTTGCAGACACTATATTTTAGTTACCCAGGCGTTGACGGAGCCCTAACGAGTGTAAATAATTGCGAGTCTGGCTTTAGACTAAGGCCTAGACGTCTAGAACTACACTCGCACTTAGAACCCTTTCGCAATAAACAGCTTCAAGTGGAGTTGCTCAAGTGTTAAATTCACTGAAAATATTATGATGAGATCGCAAGTCGTCCTTTGTTCTAGTTAAATGAAATGTCAAAATGTGTTGCTTGAGTGTTTTGGAATTTATATTTTTGCATCTAAATTTTATAACTTAAAAGCACTCTGTGGAACAAATAGGTTTATTGGAAATTATTACATTTTAAAAGTTCAATTACTCACTTTAGTCCATTCACAGTCCTGAATTGCTGTATGCCAGAAGGTTAATGCTATATAGTCAGAACTCTGGCCAATATCATAGATCATTCAATAAATTGGATAATGGAAGACCTGAACTAATTTCACTTCTTTTTTAAAACCTTAACCAAGCACAGTACAGTAGAAATTTGCAGAATACTAAATTTGCTATGTATGTATTAAACTTGCATGAGATAAAAGAAGACAACACTTAAAAATTGTGAATTATCCAAACACATTTTTCAGTTTTTCATTGTTTAGTCGATTTTATATTGAAAAATAACTAAAATCTGGGAAAATCTGTAATTGAAAGCTGTCTCAGCACAAATTTTGAGTTTTATAATTTAACTGGTGCCTTTAAGATCTAGTCACGTATTTTCTTAGCACAGTTAATTATGTCGTGTGACGTCACAAGCCTGCAAATTATCTAATCCGTAGTCCATAGACGAGAAAAATAACGCGAGAAACTAACTTAAAATGCACAGCCTTAAGTAGTTAGTAGTCTTTGGCCTTAAGCTAAATTTGGGTTAACGACTTCATTTTTGCGTGTTCCAAAGTTCCGAGGTTTAATTATTGTTATTAACTTTTTATTAAAGTAAAAACTAATATGAAAATAATGTGTTAAGTATGTTTTTGTGGGTGTGGATGAAAGTCATTACAACCGCTGTGTTAATACAACATTAGATGTGAACAAAGGTTTTGCTTGTAATTTTTCAGTATGCTTGCATTTTCTCAGCGATACTGAAGGAAAAAAACGTATTTAAATTCATTTTCAATAAGTTTTTATTATTTCCCTATCTTTATAATTCTAATTTTTTATCTATCTTGTACCAAGTCTGTTATGAATCTTGCAATCGAATTTAAAATAGCTTTCCAATGAATTGGAAAGCTGATGCATAAAACATTGTGCAGAAGTTGAGAACTGAACGACAATCCTTTGAAAAAAGTAGTTATTAATTTATGATCTGGTGAAACATAATACTATCTTTATCATTGTGGATTTTTGTGACTGACAACTTTTTTAAATTGTGACTTAATGTACACACAGAGTTATAAGGAAAGGATATGCTAACCCGCAATGGGCTCATAGAACTCATTATTGCGAACAAATTTTACTAACATATGGGCCCAACCCGGAAATCGCTAATAAAACAGCTATACCAATACACTTCGTCTAATGTCGTTGATATTTTTCTATGGAAAAGCTATTTTTTTTCTCGATTTCTGGGTTAGTTCCGTAGTAAAAGTTGTTGATAATAATGAATACTATGAGCCCTCTTCGACTTAGCATACCCTTTCCTTATGACCCTGTACAGGGCTTTACTTTTAAAGTTCGCTTAAAGTTAAGTGACATTGGTAAGGACTGCGCACTGCATTTTTGTATTGCGCACAAGTTAAATAACATTTGCCAATCTAAGCCAAAGCCCATACAATTTAGGTAAAAAGTTCGTATATGTATGATCATTTTAATTTAATCAAAAGCTGAAAATTTAGTTGTTTACAGAATGTTCACGTAGAGTTAAAGTAAACAAAGCACGGAAGAGGGATCAGAACTTTATCAAAGCTTTTCCGGGTTGAAGTTTAAAACAACTGCATACTGATGAGATCAAAGCTTGGACTTAGCCCTACTCGATTAGTTTAATATGTTAGGTAGATTTTATCCGCTAATTCAAATATAATTGCCCTTATTTTTATTAAACTAAACAGAAAATAAAATGATTTCGATAAGACGGTAAATTTTAACAAGCCTTAAAAATTCGCTTGCTCTTGTACTAGTAGTTTTGTATGTGGTTTACAGTAGGCAGAAACTTTTGCAAAATATCACCAGCTCCAATAACAACTATTGAAATAACGGAAACATTAATTATTATCCGAAATTGCCATTGAAACTAGAAACTGATACAAATCATGTACAAAGCACATTCCAAAGACATTGTAACCGTGAATATACAACATTCAATACATTGTACTAACGAACAAAATGCAGACTCGCATTCAATACCGTAGGTACCATTTAACTGCTCCATTTAGAGCCAAACTGCAATTTATGTCTATCGATATAAAGTTGAAATTGCTTTGCATACAGACCGTTATAGTAGGGTAGGGTAAAGTCGACACAATGCGGCAAAGATCCCAACTCTACGAGTTATTTACAGCTAAAGTTTTCTGGAGCCGAGAGGATTCCTGTAGTAAAATACGAGTACTAAAATACCTGTATTGCTGCAGTTCACGAGCGCGTTGGTTTTACTTATATTTGTAGTAGTGTGCGTAATTTCTAACCCCAAGGCAAACTGTTAAGACTTTCTTCATATACAAGGTTATTAAGGAAAAGGTATGCCAAGCCGAAGACCGATAGTATTCCTCATTATAAACAACTTTTACTAAGGGGTCAAACCGGAATTTACGAAAAAAATCAGCTGCTTCATACATTTTGTCGAGAGTCATTGATATTTTTCAATGAAACAGCTGATTTTTTTAACGATTTCAGGGTTAACACACAGTAAAAGTTTGTGTATTTTCGCGTTTTTTAGCATACTCTTCCCTTATAACAATCCTCCCTGTAGGTACAACAAGTATTCATAGACGCTTTAGCCGCATGTCTTCGAAACATTCAATTTTAAAGGTATCTCTATATAATGTAGATATCCACTGAGATAAGAATTTGCAATATTGAACCCTAAAAAGGGTAAAATAGGGCACAATTGTTTGTTTAAAAAAAATGCCTCGGTTTATATTAATATACTGCTTACTGCAGGCTAAGCAAGCGAAGCCGTGAGCAGCCGCTTGTACATAACAAAAATTTTGAACACAAACAAGAGCTGCCTGCACTCATGTATTGCAATAAATTTGCAGAAGTAGTGCAGCAGCTTGAGTGGAAGCTTCATGGAGCTTCGTTGGAGAAACTTCAGTTAATCAATGGTAATGCAGCGCGTAGTGTATTTAAAACAGAGCTGGAGTCGGTCTTAATATTCTACAAGATATTTACAAGAATTAAAATAGTTCGAAGTGCAGTTGCAGGGAATTGTGCCTAATTTACTTTATTTAATACTTTAATGTAGGTAGTTTTAGTCTTAGTATGTATTTTATTTGAATGTATTTAAGTATTTATAATTTTATTTTTATGTAGGTTTATAAGACAGTTTTCTTCAATATTGCACACCCCGTTTTTATATTTTTTATCTATCCTCTCCATCCTAAGGTTGCCTGGAAGAGATCGCTCTTAGCGATAAGGCCGCCAGTTGTCGCACTAGTTTTAGTTAATTATAATCCTTTTATTTGTAATTTATGGTGTGAACAATAAAGAGTTTATCTATCTATCTATCTTTAACCAGTACAATTATGATTACACTAGCTAACCCGTGCCCACTTCGTTGGGCATAATGTTAATAAAACCCGAAGCCATCGCGCGCCGTCCGGACCGTTTTTTCTCCGATTCACTTTGCAAAACGGACTACCACGTAAAAGCCTTTTTATTTTTCGGTTTTTTATATAACCTATGACACTCAGCAATAATGTGGCTTTCTATTGGTGAAAGAATTTTTAAAATCGGTTCAGTAGATCCCGAGATTACCCCTTACAATTTAACAAATATACAAACACACAAACTTTACTTCTTTATAATATTAGTATAGATAAGAAAACGCAGCAATTTTAAAATTAAACTACATCTATAAATAACTAATCAAATCAACGTTCAAAGAAAAATTGCATTAAATCTTGTAGGTACCATTCATAGAAAACTCCATATGATTCGGTCGAAATGTTTCTAAGATAAAGGGAGCATTTGTGTGCATGAGCACACACAAACACACAAACACACAATCTCTAAACACATACTCGTACCTTCTCCGTTCCGTCGACACAATCAATAGCTTCAAATTTCAAACTCACGTTTGCACTGAAGGTTAACCAGTTAATTACTCGCTTATGATTTCACCTTAATACGAGTGTTTTGAATTAGGAGCAATCTAAATTTTCTCAAGTAGAATTAAAACTAATCTACAAGTAAGTTAACGCTAACTTGGTCTAACTCTAACTTAGAATTAACTATATAACCACTTATGTTACATGAACTTACTTTTGGCGCTCCACTTTGACAAATAGGCTAGTTTTCGCGTCGCTAAATTGATAAAACGCCATAATCTATCGAAAGAAATATAAAAAGAATTTCTTTTGACAATAACGCTATTAATCAGAAGAATTATGATTGAGCTCTGTTAAAAATAGTTCTAGCTTAGAAAAACCTTTTTTTCGCAGTTTTTTCGATTTGAACTCGTTTTAGATGATTTTTCAGTAATTAAGTATTAGATAAATGATTTAGGGTATGACAGGTCAAAATTAAAATGCCAAGCTCAGATAATATTGCCTGATGAAGAGGTCTCAAGGGGTTGCGATGGATCACTGTAAATTAAAAAGATAAAAGTGATTTTTTCAAATGAGATTGAATTTTTGAAGGATATTTTCAGAATTGAGTTGGAATGAATTAAAATGTTGACGCATGTTTTTTTCTGTTATGGAAGCTAACTTTTTATCTTAACTTAGCGAACTGGTACGATGAATTCAAGTTTTTAATTACAAAGAAACGCTTACTAAGCTAAAATCTCCACTAATATTATTAATGTGAATGTAAGTTTGTTTGTTACGCTTTCACGCGAAGCCGCGGGTAAAAGCTAGTATATTATATAGAACAGTTATACTTTCTTATTACCTAAAAGACAACTTTAAATTATAATCAAGATTATCTTGTTTCAGGTAAAACATAGACAAATTTACTCAATAAAGAACATGGCTGTCACATCTGCAAGAACGTCTTATATTTAATTTCCATTGCCACACAATGAGTCAATTTAACATTGTTACAAATTCTAATTCTTCTTCTTCCTAGCAATTATTTGGCCCGGTTTTGATTGAATTGAGCTGTAATTTTGTATTACTTTTCTTCTAACAATTTTGATTACAAATCATTATATTGTTGTAATAATATGGACGAACTTCGGTAATACTAAACGTGTGAAATGTCGCTTGCTGAACGGAATTTAATGTAGTTTTGAACGTGGATTTGAACCGATCTCTGGTCTGTGGGTTGGATATTGGAAGCTGACAGCCGTATACAGAAACGTTAATGTTACAATCATGACAGCACCCGTGACATATATGTCTAATGTTAGGATAAATAACAACGAGGAATAAGATATAATCGGAATTTCTGGTTCCAAATACTTTCAAAGAACAGACTTTGGTAAAACCTTTCTTATTTCTTACTCGGCCCACGTCAAAAGCTTTTACGCTTTATTAAAAATATGTAAGTCACAGAAATATGAAGCCTAAAAGTCACGAAAATCTATTTAGTTTTTTCTTTTGTCAGTATTGGTCAGCCATCAATTTTCCCAAGAAATACAGCAATATGAAAAAGATAGCCGATTATTTTATAACAATAAGCCATTTCTCTGACCCCTAACCTAATAAACCATCGCACTACTCACGGTTCCCTGGAAGTATTCCCACTCGGGATAAATCCTTCCCAAACAAAGGAAAAGGGCGTTCCCCCCACCACATATATCATCAGGAGAGGGGGGGTGAAGGTGGCTGGAGGGGGCGACAAGTAATGCACCGATATCAATTGTATTTCCTCTCCGGTTCGGTTACATTATTGTTGGGGATTTATTAACTCCGAGATCTGAGAGGTTTTGGGATTTTTCTTTTATTTTTTGACGTTTGCTTTTATAAAGACGTTGGATTTAAAAAGACGTTATTTTTATGCTGCGTGCGTTATACTGTTTTACTTTCGTCGACAAATTTTATATCTGTCTCAAATTCATCTGCCTAAGACTTACGCACAACTATTAATTTAAACCCGAAAAGGGCTTTGTCTGCCTGTCCCTTTATTTTTCTGTTTGTTTGTACCCGTTTCACGACTTGGAATAGATGAATTCCCGAGCGCATGCAGACAAAATGTAAAAGGGTAAAAAGTATTCCATACCTTTTATTCCGTAATATTTGCTGCGGAAAATCTGAAAAATCATAGGTAAAAACTGCGAGGTGCAAAAATGTTTGTTTTACGCTCTCTGTAAAGCTGAAACTCTAAAAAATACAAAAACCGCAACGAAAATATGTATAGATTTGTCTGATATGACATTTTTTTTTATTTATAACTAGCTGACCCGGCAGACTTCGTACTGCCATACACTATTTCTCTATGGTACTGCCTAATTAAATATAAACACTGCACAAAACACTATTTACAATTTTATACCTATAATTATAGGTACGAATTTGTTTCGTGTATCAGTTGACAAAAGCAAACTCATCCATGAAAAAAAAAACACTGACATTGACATTGACAATTTGTTGTTGTTTCATCTTTTTTTTTAATTTAATTTGACTTGGAGTCAAATCCTTCGAAATTTTAAAACAAATGAATGAACTATTCGATTTCGTTTTCTTTTTTTTGTTTTATCTGTGCTCCAACGCACACTGTTTTGATAGATATGATTGAATTTGAACTTTGTACAGAGGTAATAGAGTGCAAATTGACTCTTGGACGTTAGGAACATACCTACATTGCTTAAACAACAGTGAGTGCTTGCAATTCAATATGATTTTTATACAATAGCAATAAAGCTCGTTTTAGTTAGAAAACGTTTGTATGGGAAAAAGAAAAGGGCTGTTTTTAGGGTTTTTCAATATTTCTGAGAGATTTTCTTAATATTTTTTTCCGTAAGAACCTTCTCCTAATAATAACAAATACAACAAAAAAAGAATTAGTGAAATCGGTCCAGCCATTCACGCGTGATGCCGTGACCAAGGAAAACGGGTTTCATTTTTATATATATAGATACAGAAAAGGATTGTAGAATTTTATTCAATTTGCGTACTATTTTATTTAAAGAGATTTTGAGCAAATAAATCAGAACATAGATACGAGTATGGTATTCGGGTAAAGTGCAAAAATTACGAATTATCTGAAGATTATTTATTAATAAATAGAAACCTTTTTATTTCATAAACATTAAGATATTTAGAACTGATATACTTACCTACTTAAATAGATTGATATATGAAAATTTATTTAAGTACTTTTAAAATATTAAAGTTTACAATAAAACTAATATTTATGACCCCTTCTAAAAACCTCCTCTAGAATCGTTTCTGAAGATTACATGTACCAAATAAAGAAACATTTTAGAAATATTGACAAACACCATTGCTCAATTTACCTTACAGCACTTGTTGGCTAAATGCAGAGGCTTCTAAAAAGTCATTATCTATTAACCTTTCCTTTGATCGGATCTAACACACATTTTTTCCTACGGATTCATTTTTTTTTCTAAAAATATTTACTGAATTTACAACCACCGCTTTAAACGGTAAAGGGCAAAACCTAGCCAGTCTTTATGTTTACTTACACGATAACACCCACACTCGCATTTCCATGTCGAAACTAGCAGACTAAGCAAACGTCTCTGCATATTCAGACGGCGGTTTACCATATAAATTGTGCGGCTTGACACGGGAGCTGATTGCAGCAAACATCCTACCGTGCCGGGCCGGCAGCGGCGATCGGCGACACGTCACGCGACACGACACGACACACGCTTGTCTGCAAGCTGAGATAAGTCAAACCATGCGGTAAAAAAGGTGCAGAGCGCGAGCGATGTTTGTTTCTCTTTCTCTCTTGTTAGAAAAGTAATGATAGTGAAAGCAGCCAAGTAATATCGTACTAGTAGTTAGTGTCGATTATAAAAGATTTATTAAAACAATTATGTGAGTGAGTGACATCATTAGCAATGAGTGACAAAGGCAAGCCATAAAATTGTGGAAAAAGTAAACGACGTCGCACACTTTTATTATACCACCTATACTCCCACTCACGGCTAGTTTATCGCCGCGTGTCGGTCAAATGTCGTATCGTCAACTATGAAGACCACCGGTGCTAAGGCGACCGCACTAGTTCGACGCGACAACTAGTGCGGTCGCCGCGCCGCTTCGGTTCGTTGAATATGGACTTAGATAGCGCGAGTATTACTGAAGATAATGTATGCCATTTGAAGTTATCTGGGAAAGCTATTTTTACTATACTGCTGGAATCAACCCTAAATTATTGTTTGATTCACAAGCAAACTTTGCTTAGCTTTGTATAGTAATCGTAACTGCATGTTCACATATGACTGAGTGTATATGTCAAAACATTTGTAAATCTAAAACCCATATCTAAAATTACTTCACGTATTCATGAATGCTCGCTAGAAACCCGTCTAAAGATTTCATTGAAAGGATCCTCAGTGTATTAAACTCTTGAATTCCTGGAACTCGTCGCTGATTAAATTTATGCTTCCTCGTAGCTCGACAAAATAATCTGATAATAAATCTCTCTATAAATTGAATGGCTTTGAAAGGTTTAATATTATCCTAATAATAAAAAACTCAATATGAAATTCTTGGAAAGACTAACGATAAAAAAAATTATATATATTTTTTTTAATTTATCAAGCTTGCATATTTCTTAAAACTGCCTTCTTCATCTTCTTCTCCAAGTGCCTCTCCACTAATAAAGGTAGGCAAAAAACAAGGTTGGTTACAACTGCCACAGTATCTTTATATAAAAATATCTACAGCATTTAAAAGTTAGAAGCATTCAGAAATTGCCATATTGTTTATTGAATGCCACAAAATCTTTCCTATTTCGCAAGGAAGCGGCAACTTAAGTGTGAAAACGAGGGCTAAGTGGGCCTCATATCCGCTAGCACATCAACGACCTACATACCTGCCCGTTCTGGGAAATGCCTGGCGACGACGTCGGTAAATGCCTGGCGAGCTAGGTAAATGCCCAGCGAGGTAGGTAAATACTTAGCGAGGTGGGTAATAACTATGTCGTGGACAAAATACCTTAAGGTAATTATTATTGTAGGTTTAAATGCTCGATGTGAATAAACCAGCACTTTAGTTGTTTTGTTTTCATTTTAATTTCTTAGCATTTGTTGTTTTCTTTAAGTTGAGGTAACGAAGTTGATTCAAGTTGAATGTCATTAGTGCGACTAAAACTTGTTTGTTTAAATAAATTATAAGTTTTTAGTTCCTCAAGTTTAAGTTGGGAATTGGCAATCTTGTTTTCAGATGAACTAGATGAACTAAGTTAAGAAAATAATATGAATTATATTTATTGAAACTCCGTGAAACAAATTTTACCTACGGTTTTGTATGGATTGGTACAAAAACTTCGATTATGTTTGAAAGTACCTACTTGACGAGTTTCATCATTTAATCGTAACCATCTATATCTCTAACAAATATGATAATAACCCAACACAATATGACATAACTGTGTTGGTAACAAATATTTTCTAAAAGCTTTATTTTTTTACTCCCAGTCAATAAGCCTAAAGAACTCTCTTCCACTTGCATATATGAGACGAGACATAGTGATAAATTACCCTCCGCCTCATAAAATATGGGGCAAATAAGGAAAACTGTGAGGCTCTGATGGCGAACGATTAGCAATAACTGCCTAATACCTCGATAGATTAATCCGGGTTCACTTCCCGGCGCTTACCGTCACCTATTTGGTACGTGGATCGAAATGATGTATTAATATTTATGAAGGGACGCATAAATATGTCATCCAGTGTTATACACTTTTAGGAGTTTACCGGAGGCTGAGGTCACCTGATATTTTCAAGGAAATATACAAATATGGATATTATCGAATGTGATCGAAACTAGTCGTAATAAACGACTTAATTTCACGTGAGTATTCCCGTGTTAATTATAACAAAACATGGATAAATTATTTTTAGAAATTAATATTCATTTTCACTATTTACGAGAAATGAGAATACTTGTAGGTATAAGTATGAGCATCTTGCTGAAATTATGATTCACGATATAATAAAATAAAAACATTAAAAAAAAACGTACGACGTTAGGTATAAATAATAGCGTTATTTTCAATAATCTGCGTACCTACTAAAAAGGTCAAGCCTCTTAAAATTTTATTCAATTGATTACTGCGTGTATTTGTTAAATCGCGGTTCTGTAAATCTGTCAAACTTCTCTGAAATCAGCGTGTTTATCAAGTTACTAACAACCGTTGAGTCGTTCCGTCGTAGGTGAAAAAATGATCATAAAACTACAACTATTTTAATAGGTCTATGACTTTTAACCAACTACGGCGATTTATGTTTTTATAGAGCATCTCGTTACAACAACCTTTTTACTCATATGTGCAGAGTACAACAAAATCCTCGTAAGGTACAAAAAAACCCCGTGTAATAAATAATAAGCAGCCCTCTGTAATCTAAGCCTTAGGCAATAAATCTTGTTCAAGATCAGCGAAATATTTCCAAAACGAAGGCACGAGGCTTGGAACAGTCAGCGAGCGATTCCGGGAAAACCCTGTAAACAACGTCTAAGGGTAACATGACAAGTTTCAGGTTTTTCTGGAAAAAAGGGATGATAAGGGCGAGAACTCACTGAAACTGGGTTGAAATCTTTATTTTTCCTATTAAATTAGGTTTAAAGTAAGATAAAACCCAATTCACTTTTTTCGTTATGATTATTATTTAACAAATAATTTTGACAGTTTTGGCATAGCCACCTAAAATGTCAAAAACAGTTGTAAACATTTTTGGGGCATGAACTTTCGTCGTGTTTCGTTCGTGGTTTGAGTTTAAATATTCATGGAAAAAATACATATTTTGACCCTTTGCTCTACACACTCACAGCTCTGATGGATTTTTGCCCTAAAGGTTGTTTTTTTCATCGGCGTTGTGGAAGGGGCGCAAGAAATTGCAAACTCAAGCAAACTGCGGAAATGCTTCATTTTTACACAAACATTATGTGATAAAGTGTGTTATAAAATGTTCTCAGTGTGTAGGACTCATTAAAACAACATTAAGTAAATATAATTTGTTTGGCCAAGGTATTGCCATACGTAAGGTATTTCAAAACTTAGTCAAAGTTAAACTGCACTAGAAATATCTTCAGTTACAGTCAGTGGTAGGGCTCTTTTGCAGAGCCCGCCTGGGGAAGTACCACACCTTTGCCAGTTATTCCACCGCCAAGCAGTAATGTGCAAACATTACTGTGTTCCGGTTGGAAGGGCATTGTTCCCAGTGAAATCACAGGGCAAATGGGAGATTATACAACTTATATATCTCAGGGTGACGAGCGCAGTGCTGTGCCGCGCAGGGTCTTCAATTCTGCGAGTTCAAAATTCTGGGTGGCGCAGACATGTTATGGGCAAACGTGACGTTTAACATAAGGCGAGCGATTTGTTCGCGTCTCGTCACTCAATTACATAAAAAAAAGTTTTATTCCCTTTTAGTTTAGCCAGTTTAGTTCATAGTCAATGTTGACTATAAGCTAAACAAAATACGGCTATTTCTGTAACTGCGTAACTGCATATTAATATTTACTCGTTCAAAACGTTTTACTTCCTGCGTGAGCTTAACTTTAACTTCAAACACTTAGCACGTTTCCCGCAGGCAGGATTATTATTTTGTCGTAGGTGAAAAAACTTTCATTGAAAGCGGTAGCCGGTATATTTTACGCTTCCACGACTAGGGCAGGCTTACATTATTTAACACGTACTAGGAAAATGTGCGAATTGCGAATGTGTGTTATAGGTTTTAGGGTGTAACGTATTTCATTACGTGTATTAAGTTTTGATGTTACACGTGAGTAAAAGGAAACTTTTTTTGTAAAATTGTGAAACATTACAATTTGTTCCAAAAACATGGGATTAAAATAAGGAGATTGTCTGATGTTCAGCCTGTACTGGCAAAATGTGGCAAAATAACGTTAGATTCTATTGTCATTGTGCTGTAATAAATTATCGCAAGTTTTTAGAGTTTAATGTAGTTTGTTAATATTGCTATGACTGATATTGAATGAACAGTTTTACAATATTCATTTTAAAGTCATAATCGCAAACCACACATAAGTAGACACTTTGAAAATTCATTTTTTTAAACTGATAATCAAACCAATTGTAAGAAATTTATGTACACGCTAAACCACACAAAACATTTACATATTTTGTTTAATTTTACTGTATTTGGTCTTAGTGAAAAATTACTGCCGGTAATATAAGTCGCCGTGTATTTTCGTATTTTCCTAAATCGGTAAAAATAGTAAGCTTAAGAAAGTCCGTTTTTCTGACGCTAGCGAGAAGTTATAGGGAGGTTTGTCCCTTACCACTGAATATTTTATTCTGTTCTAAAGAAAGTAGAATGTATGAGTGAAACGAAAATAATTGTTTGATTGTTTGTTTTCGTAAATACTCTACTATCGGTTTTCGTTTATGTTTACTTTATCCTCCGCTCCATAAATTTCGTATCATAAATAAGTATGTTTAATATCCTTAAGATTTTAATGTGTATAATGTATATCCTTAAGATTTTAATATTGTAATGTATTTATCACGATAAATACTGAGCTATAGCTTGAGTGTTTGAAAATCCTAAACCGCTTAATTGATTTGCAAAAAAAAAAATTGTTGCAAAGTAGTATAGGTTATATATGTATATATATGTTTATATATAATGAGGTTTATTGAACAAGTAGGTAGGGAAGTAGGTCGAACATGAACAAATTTAAACAAATCTGCATGGGAAATTAAATGCACATGAGCAATGAGTATATTTTATGATGATATAAACCTCTATTTTGAGTGTAAGCCGTGCCGTGTGTAGTAGGGGCTAAAACTCTTAAAGCCAGGCTTTTCCATGAATTTCCGAGCTCACCCGCGGCCGGGCGGAGGACGTCTTTGTTTTGACATTATCTTCTAAAACACAAATGAGGTTCAGCCCTCGAAATGAGGGCGCGCTCCTCTCTCCTCATTATAACCACAAGAGTATAGAGCTTGAGAGAATAAACGGCTGGACAAGCTGCCCAAACAAAAATAGGTGAAAAAAATTATAGATGATATTTTTATGATCGAAGTTTAGATATGTGGTAAGGCAAAGTTGCGACAGGTGGATCAAAACTTTAACAAATCAATGGTAGCATAGTAACTTTAGCAGTAAAATGGTCGATAGACCATGATTATCTGGGATGTCCAGTAATCAGTTAACTCGGTGGGATGATTAAAATGATTACTATTAAACATAGTAACCGAGTGACCTAGACACAATCATATAAAGTCATATTTATTATGTTCGTCAAACAGTCAAAATATACGATCCTAAGGGTACGAGTATAAGTGATATTTGTGTAGAGTGAATAGCTTCTAGTGCTTTTCAAATATCGCTTCTGTAACTGTACCAAGATAAGTAAAAGCCAGAATGTGACTTGTCCCGTGGTGTATTGATCCAAGCTCGAAGAGTATAAGATATGGCCAGGGTATATTTCAGAGGTGTTTTGTTTATAGCCTTTTTGAAGCCAGTTTTGAAGACTTGGAAATTTTATTTTGAGGCGAGTTTTTCGCAGCCAAATTAGCGCGTCTGGAACTTTTAGGTCACTCTATGAGCTGGTATAAAATCTACATAAATCTCAATTTAATTTTTGATAAAAAAAATCGGTTGTCTGTAAAGTCGGTTTACTGACGATAGTTGAACGTGACAACGTCATAAGAAAATACTGATGGAATGGTTTCATTTTTCAAAAGAAAATTTTAATTTTATTTGTTTGATAGATATTTTGTATGGATATAGAGAAGGAGGTTAATGGAAATCACAATTGAATTGATCAAGTTACATTTATTTGTACGCATAAATGCAATTACGACAATATATCACTGAACATATATTTAATATCGAAAGAATCATTACCTTTGTCGCCGTTGTATTGTATTGTACTACAGAACTGGCCTCTACTAACCATGTTAGTTGAAAGAAGGTTGTTTAAGATAGTTTTGATGTTATATGTATTTAAAGAAAAACTACAAATGCCTATATTATTTTCTTAGTAAAATTTGGAAATGTATTCTAGACGCGATGGCAGGTAAAGTTACTTTCGGCACAAAATAAATTAATGGACCTTTGAACTTTATTAATATTAAAAATGATGTTTTATTTAGAACTAGCTGATGCTATAACCTTTGAGCTGAGTCCCGGCCTCGCATACAGAAAGGTTCAACTCACAATCGGATGAATAGTTTAGGAATGCTTAAAGAACAAACAAGGCTTACAGAACTTATAATTATGAACTCATTTTACCTGGAATTCACGAAAAAATATCTAAGAAAAGAAATGGCTTATAGAACTTATAATTATGAACTCATTTTACCTGGAATTCACGAAAAAATATCTGCTGTTCTACAGATTTTTTGAGTGTCGTTGTCATTTTGACTATTTTTACGTTTTCGGCTTGGCATACCCTTTCTTTATGACCCTGTAGATTACTAACTGTGCCCCGCGCTTGCACGTACTCGTATCCTGTATGTTATCCATATCAATATATTTTTCACGTCGATGGTGTTCCCTTAGGGTTTCAGTTTTTACCTCCAAATCAATTTCATGCAGATCGTTTCAGGGTACAGAAGTAACAAACATCCACATACTCACGAACTTTCACATTCATAATATTACTGTGATCCGACACGCAAATACAACATACTTTATTCTATATAGCATTTTACTTACCACTGAAAAACGACAAGCATTGCATCGCAAACTTTTTAGTATGTTTTAATTACAAAGTTAAATTAGTTTCATAATATATACGACTCATTATACTTTTTCCGACCCGGAAGTTAACACGAGGGTTTATCTAGCATTTATTTAAAGTTTATTAGCTTGAAACACGACAGTTAGAAAAACTTGAGTTATACGAAAGCGGTGTTAGGGGCGCTATACATAGGAGGTCGGCACATTCGGGACGGCAGTATTTGTTGAAATGAAATGAAATATTTATTCATAGCATTGCTACAAGTAAAGGCAAAAACAAAAACAAAACAATTAATTTATTAATGACTAGATAATAAACGGCAATGCCGGCCGGAAACTCCTTTGCATGTAGGTTTGACTGCCAGTGCATGAACCATTGTAATATGGTTTATATTTATATACTAAGTAATTAACAATTGGCTAAAAATAACTTTTATCAACTAAATAATAGTTTATTGCTACGTTATTGCAATGAAATTCTAGATCGTGTTTGATAATGAAAATAATAATTTGAGTTAAGAGCCATTACATGATAAACACATGATAAATTTTATTTGGTCGTGTTGGGAAGTGCCGACCGGATAACAGTACTCGTATATTAAACTAATATTGATGTCTTAAAGCTGACCAGCATAACCGGACAGCCTTTTCCCCAAACAATTATCTACAATAATTCGATTTTGCCGCCCGACTCCGCCGATTAATGCCGGTCCGCTAAGTGTGTAGCGCCCCTAAGTTTTAAGTCATCTAATGAGTACTAAGTGCTAGACTATTCATGATTAAGTAAACGTCTAACTTTGGACTTTAAGTTAAACTCATTTGGCTTTAGTGTGTAAGTTGTTGATTGTGAAGAAAGCAATTATTCGAGTAACCGCTTAGTCTATTTTGTGGGTTATTTGTGATATTGAAAACATAGGCGTCGGTCCTATGGTATTCTATCTTTTTAGGATTTCGTACCAAAATGGTAAAAGGAACCTGTGTGGTTAGACTCCGGCGCCAGTCTGTTCGTCCGTTTGTCAAACCGTAGTCACAGCAAACGCCTTAATAATAGGTGAGTAGGTATTGTGTTAATTTTAAGAAAACGTAAATTATTTGATATCTTTTTAAAGAGCATGCAGCCGACCTCACTTACCTTCCTTTTTTTTTTAATGTAATTGAGTGACGAGACGAGCAAATCGCTCGCCTGATATTAAACGTCACGTTAGCCCATAACAGGTCTGCGCCACCCAGAATTTTGAACTTGCAGAATTTAAGACCCTGCGTGGCAAAGCACTGCGCTCGTCACCGTGAGATATAAGTTGTTTAATCTCCTATTTGCCCTGTAATTTCACTGGAAACAATGCCCTTCCAACCGGAACACAGTAGTGTTTGCATTACTGCTTGGCGTTGGAATAACTGGCAAAGGTGTGGTACTTCCCCAGGCGGGCTCTGCAAGAGAGCCCTACCACTACAAAAATCATTCGGTTTCGGACCTCAATCATTCGGTTTGCTTTTCTGGCAAACCGAAGGATTGAGGTCAACCTAAGAGTACAAATAGTTTGTAAGGGCTAATTTAATTAACTTTTCAAGTTTTGGGTAAAGAAATTTTATTTAACATTCATAAAACACTCAAATAAAAAACGTAGCCTCTAGACTTTTAGTCGGAGCGTCAAAGAACTTCCTCAGTAAGTAATCTTCATAAACTAAGAAATTCAATTCAAGATGAATTCACTAAAAATTCAATATCTTTATCTCCATTTGGCCGGAAATGTGATTCCGTCCCGGATGCCCTTTACGACTCCACTTGCAGTTTTTTATCAAATAACTTTCGTTGGAAATCTACTTTGTGGGATTTTATGCACTAAACGTTGATAGTAATAAAAAATGTAATTAGTTATTTCTGTGTGCGATTTTTTTTAGAAGAAGATAGAAGGAAAATAAATGTTGTTTGTGCTTTTATGTCTGTTGCCGTTTTGTCCAAAATGGATGGAACAATTTTGAACGGCTAACAATTTCTAGCGTCCTTTTTAGTTGATTTGTTTTTTTTTATTTAGTGATTTTATTTCTTTAAAATGCGCGAAAGAGACAGCAGCCAACCGTTTATCCTCTCAACCGCCGACTTCACACAAACATTTTATCTTACAAGTAATAAAGAGCTTCTAAACTACGTTCAAAGCATACCTTAACTTCATTTCGTAGGAAGTTCACAGCTATTTCAATTAGTTGCCATGAAGCCTACCTCAGGGTAGTTGGTCAGTCCACTATCCCTTGGCGCGGCAACTTTGTCCAACTTCCCAAAGTTACCAACTTCAGCTACTTACCGCTTTCCGCTTAATTTCAACTTGGGGACGATAAATAGGTCGCTTGTTTTGGGGTTTTATCAGTTTTGCTCGATTTTTATGAGATGAGAAAGTAATCAACTGGATTGGATGGCTTTTATGAAAAAAAAAACAATGAATGTCATGCAATGGTATTCCTAATAGTGAGCAATCGGTTTCTCAGATATTTTTTTTTCTGTCAGTCTTATAGAAATAAATTTTGGCGTGACAGAGACGAAAATATTCACTTCAATACTATTAAATTAAGTTCCGCTTTTGAATGTGTACTACCACTGTAAAGCGTACACCGTATTAGTACGACATAGCGAATGGTCTAAAGTAATGGTCTTTAGAGATCATCACAGTCTAACTGCTATTGCTCCGCGTCTAAAGGTCTAATCCTCTTATACTTTAGTGAATGCAAAGCGTAGAACTGCAAACTCCTAACTTTAGAACGCTCGCTGTTTGACCATTGGCTTATCGTGCAGTAGGAACGCATCAAAATTATGTAGCGTTTAGCTACGAAAGCGTTCAGCAAAACTGTCCGCGCGAGACGCCCACAACTTGTACTAAGTTCTAATCTGTTTTGATTAGCCAACTTGCGCTTTCGGCTTCGCCCGCTTAGCAAGTAGTAAACAAGGCTTATTCCCGGAGTACTCTATTCTTTTGTTTAAAAAAGATAAGAATCTCATACATTAATTCGCAAAATGCTACAATATCTTTTTTTTTTTTATAAAAACATTATCGCTCTATTAGGCGTGATTTTTACAATTTCTCTTCTCAGTGGGTGAAGAACAAGCTCCCCAAATGTCGTGTTTCTAGTACCAGCGCAGCGGTTTAAGCTGATATGTCAGTCAGACTCAAACAGCCTTAACACAGAATTTTATTTTCAAATTCAATTTCTTTTAATTTTCATTTTTTACGGCCAATTTTTTGGGACAATTATGATCTATTTACGTACAGGTGAGGGTTGTCTAGACGACCCTCTTTGCACCCCAGCGAGCGGATTACGCCACGCACCGATTCACGTAATAAAATCATGCGCCGCACGCGAGGATGAGCATTATATTTTGTTATGGGACAATTAGGGCAATTTACTCTAAAATAGGTTAAATTTAGTTGATTACTGGTGTTATGGTGTAAATATTGAGGGGTTTTGTGAAGTCTAACAAAGTAAGAATAGCAGGTACCTTAATAGAAAGCAAAAGTTCTTGAAAAATGGAAAAATATAGTTAAAACATTAATAGAGTTTGCGTGCCAGAACCAATTAATAGAGAATTAGGTATCTCTATCCTCAATTAAGTATGTATCTAATCAACCTGTCCCCATTCACTATTTACTATAGACATAGTCTTCTAGTTCATATCGTCCTCCATCTATGGATCACTAGTGTTAATACTACTAGTGATTGAATCAAATAATGCGTATGCTGCGTGTCTCTTGTAATTAAAACAAATTTGTAGCTAGTTTAGGTCAGTGATTTGATTTTGAAACAGAAATTAAAAATACCCGCACTCACAGTCCCAAATCTAAAAGACAAGAAGAATATCCTCTCTCTGCGTCAAGAACGAAACCGTTTACATTTTTCAAGTCCAATTTGGCTCTAACTCCTCCGCAGGCTTCCTCGCTCCGTAAATAATTTATCTCGCCCATTGTTCCCTAAAAAACTACCTTCCACTGTTTTCTATACGTAAATAATGTACGAGCGGTTGTGCATCTAACGGCGGCGGTGTGAAGCGGTTTTTCTTTGACAATTGAACAAAGTCGACCGCCGGAGGCTATGAGGCCCAGATAAGGGTCTTCCTACACCCTCGTCACGCCTTTGTCTCGGTTTGTTTGTTTGTATTTTTATCCCGCCCTCTAATCCGAGAACTGATTGTCCCGCACTGACTCAAATTAAACACAGAGATAGAATAATGAAAGATACGGATACATACTGAGAGGCGACTGTAGGTAAAGGTCAACCTTAAGGGTTGCTCGGCGAAGCTGTTAAAGTGTCGACGTAAAAAGAATAAAGCGAGTGATCAATCTTAAACGTATTTTCCTTGTTTGAATCATATATTAGGAAAAAGGTCAAAGGTGGTGTGTGACAAGTTTGTAAGTTGTCCGTAAATAGGCTTAAACGTTTGTATCTAGACATTCAGCACAACAGCATTTGGATTTCGAATAAGATGAACAAATAGATTGTACTGTGGGTTAGACCAGTGAATTATTACACCTGATTCCACAAAAATGCGTACAGCCTGAAAAATAGCCTAGAAACTGCAATTCTCTGCCTGGTCATAAATTCTAGTTAAAATTGCCACACTACCGAAACCTAGTTCAACACGAAATGATATCGCGGCCAAGGTAGCAAATAGTGTGACAATATGCTATGAAAAAATGCCCAAAACAAAAGTTCTTCACGTGAATATTTTACATCAAGGCTAAGTTTATTCTCGACATAAAAAGTCTGCTCTTTAATGGATTCTAGGTCCTAGGTTCTAGACTATAAATCTCAGTAGATCTGGGACCGATATAATCTATCACGTATTCTTTTAGTCTTCTTACGGTCTAGACTGAGCGAACCTAACTTGATTGGATGCTAACCAATTTAGATCGTGCGCTTTCTTTCGTGAGCTTTGGCGTAATTTCTTTGATTTTTTGCTGCAGCTGAATTAATTAGTTTTGACAATCATTAGATTGAGTTAAATATTAATGCTGAGTTTTATGAGGTATGCTCAAGATAAGTCTAGCCTTACAATTTACTTGTAAATAAGGTCTAACTCGCCATTTGGCTCGAAAAATAATGTACCAACTTATCTCATCTTTTTTTTCGCTATTTTTTAATTGGGCAGGCTACTTTTTACTTTTCTATTGTTTTAACAGTCGTGATCTGCATCAACGTTTCATATAATATTGATTATCTTCATTGACAATTCCACACACCAACTATCAACCCACACTACTTTAGACACACCTTCAGATGTAAATACATCCTAGAACTTTGACATAGTGAACTATAGGACCATACATTTTTGCTGTAGATGTTTGTAGCTATTTCAATGATTTTTTGATGTTCATGATATTATTATATTTCCGCTAAATGCCAATAATCACTAACCATCCCATTTTCCCCTCCAAAAAACGAACAACAACGGCATACGTAGCAAATTGCATTGACAGCACCGGACACTACGCACATCGTAACGAGTGCTGGACGTGAGCCGACTGTCCAAGCGAACAAATCTAATAGCTAAGTGGCCGGTAGTAATCATCGTGCAAATAGTTGACGGTGCCATTGAATTTGCTGTATAAAAGCTGTACAATCCTATAACCCACTAGTGCGTGCTTAGTGATGCGTGATCGACTAAACTAAGCGATATTGTAATCCAGCGAATCACTAACTAGGTAACTGTCATATTGTTTTGACGAGAACCTATTGGTTAAACAAACTTGATTTATACTACTACCTAACAACCTAATAAAGTTTGTCTCCTTATTTAAAACTATTCAAGATTGGGTACTGAACTCATAAAGTGTAGTCAAAATAAGATTTCAACTGTGTAAAAACTTTACGAGCACTTCTTATTGGCATTCAAAATGCTATCGATACCTAAGTAATAACGCTAACGGTGAATGAAATATTCTGATTGAAATACCAATATTTATTGATATTCCAGCAATGCACTGTACTCAATACTTCGTGAATATAAATATGAAATATTCAGGAGAAATTGTTAGATTCTTTTAAGTTATAGTAGGATTCCATTCAGCTAAATACTTATGAGTGATCATATTTCAATTTCAGTACGTCTCAGTCGACATTCCAGCTCCTGAACCGCTTCATATCATTATTATAATAAAATATTCAAGCTCACTTCTGCGCCATAAAGCCGAGTTCCAATCCTGCGAGAAATCCGTCTATCAGCGATAGTGGCGCTCTCATAAATCCTTAACGTCACTACAACTACTAGAGAATGACAAAAGTATATGACGTGAAGTGTATATTCCGTACTCCTAATACGATGATTGCCGCATCACACTCACAAGAAAGTATTGAGGTAGCTTTATTTTTTACCCTAGGTTCTTGTCTCTTCTTATTTTTCTTTTTTTTTATCTCGGTAAAGTTGTATATAGCGGGTGCAACCGTGGAATGCAGCTGGTAAAATATTAAAAAAATATACAATAAGTATAAAATTTTTGATGGTTTTGTCTCCAAAATATTAAATTATTTGTCATATTTTATGCATACTTTATTGATACTTAAAATATTATGCAAACAACGTTCAATTAAAAAAAATTTCAATAATTCAAAATTAATTTATTTCAGGTTAAATGTACCCATAATCAAAAACAAAACTCAAAACAAAATTAAAATTATTACACAGTCAAATTACATTATCATTTCTACCAAAATTACATTAAATTAAATTAAAACCATCATGTCAAAAATAAACCAAAATAATCAGACAAAAATAATAATAATAAAACAAAAATTGAAATGTCATTACAGTGCTAATTCTAGTACTTTCGCTCCGGCATCGGTACCGATAGGTGTCTATGCCACAATGCCGGATGAAAGCACAGTCAAACCTAGCCGCGATCATACTCAGGACGGTGTTCGAGCTGGCCCGCACTCTGCGCACCAAGGACGCTGCCCGCAACCTCATGGTGGCATGAAAACAGGTAGTATGGGCGTCCGCGAACATACCCGAAGCGCTACAGAATCGGGGCAGCCCCAACAACGTCCTGAACGCATTGTTGTAGAGAACGCGGAGGTCACTGTATCTCTTTTTAGTGTAGTCAGCCCACATGCTGGACGTGTAGAGGGATGTACAGAACGCTCTAAAGAGCGTTACTTTGACCTCTGCTGAACAACGTGCAAACCTGCGGGCTATCATGTTTGCTCTAACCGACAGTGACCTCCGCTCCCTCTCAATGTCTTCGTCGTCTTTGAGGTCGGCAGTGACCAGATGCCCCAGGTACTTAAACCGTTCAACCCTTTCCAGGGGAACACTATTAAGAAGAACCGTCAATGCTTGTGTTGTAAAAATATGATATTCTAGTACACGTAAATCATATATTTTACATTCATACCTCTCAAAAGGAGGAAGGAAAAACTCTCCGTGGTAAAAAAAAAAGACGTGTGTCATGTCAAAAAATATCAATGTGCCAGTCGGAGTGTTAGGTTATTTTCGTTACGGAATTTCTGGATTCGGTCTCCACGCTCAAGGCCCGCGATAGAAGCTATGCAAGCAATGGCTTAAAAATGTAACGTGTAATTCGTTTTTTCTATTCTTGGTGTTTTAATATTTTAGTCTCATGCCGGATATACTCTGAGCGGTTAGGGGTAAATTCATATTTTTCAATACTCGTACCATGCATTCCCAGAAAGCTTTGATTATTTCTTTCAAAACGTTTCGGCTGTAGAGAGTAGTCCCACGTAAACCTATAACGTGGAACATTCGAGGAACTCCCTGAAACATTGTTCGTCGGCGCCACAGATGCTATTAAATGCTACATAGCGCCTCTGTAACTACCACGTGGGATGGCTGGAAACAGTAGTTAAGCTTTGGACAATATTGAACGAAACTTGCTTGAATTCAATGACGCTGACAAAGCAGAATTTGGAGCACCCATACTTTATAAAATTTTACGAACTCTGTCCACAAAAAATTTAATTAAAAATATATAAAAAAATGTTAAAGAACGGTTACGCTCGTTCAAATTTTCGTCTTAATTTTCCGCTTACAAAATAAGTTGGGTACAGTTCAGCATTTCGAGTACTAATACCTACTTATCAGTTTCTAGTGCTGAGCTGTAAGCTAGTTTGTCAAAAAGCTGTCGCTAAGCCGAGCACGTAGCGGTGCTTTCTGGCAGCCTAATTCTGAACAAAACTCCTTTCTGATCTAAATTGGTTCTAGACAAATATCGTATAAGATAAACTAAATATTAAAAAAATACAATTGTAAGTAAACGTTATAAAATATTTCTTACTTCATCACAAAACTACTGAGCTGCTTTAGATGTAATTTGGTAAGGATGTAGCTTATATAATTTACCTGTAGAAATTAACGGTTTCGGCACATGCTGCATTCGCTGCATTGCTCTTGTCAGTGGAGTAATTTCCAGGCTTGGCGGCCATCTGTTAGTTTTTTGTATGACATGACAGTCGTAGTAGACGACTTTATTTTTACGTGAGTATTCCGTCTATTCCCACTAGTTCAGTTGTCCAGTTCAGTTGACTGAACTAGTGAGATTTCTTTTCTCGTTTGTTCAATTGAAAATAAGACTAGCTTCCCGTGTTTAATTACAACAAAAATGTGTGAAAACCACGTTAGTTTCCACAGTAAAGTTTCTAGCCCTCTCCTTCTTTCTGTTACCCACCAAATACTGTGTGACGTGAAGTACTGACTGACTCCCATACATCTGGCCATTAACTCTAGAAACGGTTATATAGGCGTTTTCTACGCCGAATTCAAATTAAGCTGTTGTTGGTGAACAATAAAATCGCAGTAGTTCCGAGCTACGCAGATTGTTAGAGCAAGCCGCGCGTTTTATAATAATCTAAGTTTTAATGCGTATCATTAAAATTAATGTAGCAGTGGAATAATTACTGGTAGAATAGCGTTGGGTGTTTAAAACTATTACTAATTGGGACAGGGAGTAATTTATTTTTTACTAGGTACACCTCAATTTTATTTTTCTGTTCAACTGTTGGTTTTTCGGGTTAAAAAGTGACCTATAATAAATAGCTAAGTGTTTATCCAGGGTATAAACTAGACTCTATTTTATTTTTCGTGATTGAGTATCAAATATCCAAACATATTTCACATTTAGGTATATACCTATTGGAAATAAAAAATTTTAGAAAATTCTATAAAAAGTAAAAATACTATCTTAAAAAATACGTAAAAAACTTAAACCTGAAAACCCATAATCCCCATAAACCCCATATACCCATATACCCCATATACCTATAACTTTGCGATGTCACTACTAAAACCTATGATATAACTTATTTTAACAAGAACTTAAAACACCAAGATAAAAATACATTGGCCGCGACTTTGGCGCTAAAAAGCTTCTAATAAATATTTATTTCGTATTCAGCATCGCATCTATCAGCTTAATACAAAGCCTTAGTATTCTTAAAGGCCTAGTGTTCATGACTCAGCTAAGTGAGTTTCACAAGTAACAAGATTACCAAAACTAGGGCGTCTATTCACTGGACTTATTTAAATGCAAATCTTTCTTCGACAAAACTCAGGATTAATTTCGAGAAAGGACAATATTTAATACGTCTACCGAGTAAGAATGGTTTCTTCAAATAGTTTGTTTCACTGAAAAGTAATGTTTTGAGAGAAATGTGTTTATTAGGTACACTTGTAAAGTGTACTAATTTTGTTACGTCTAAGAAGACAAACCTAGACAATTTATGTTTATTTCAAGTAAATTGGGTTTGTAAGACATTTATATGTTCTTAGAAGAAATGTATAGCACTTTTTTGTTTTCTGTACCATTTAGGAGCACTTATTGTTTTTCTGAAATTATTTGTGCACCATTTTCTACAAGCACTACATTAGGACAAAAACTAAATGGAATATAAGAAATAATAATACTTTATATAATTTATTTAGTGAATTAACTGTACCTTTCAAAGTTATTTGAGACCAATAAATATTTCTGATTTGTGGACTTTCCTTTTGTTACCAATCACATTAAAACTGCTGAACAGCCGTAGGTTAAAAACACGTTAGTTTTCATGGTAAAACTTGCTATTGTTATTATTTATGTCTCTGCTCAAAATACAGGTCACTGTTTTGTTATAATTATAATGAATACATTTTGACAATGCAAAATATAGATTTATCATCTTATTCTGCTCGACTATTATGAAACAAATAAATAAATCATCAGAGTAAAAATTTGTTTGTCTTCAAGTCGAGAGTGAATCGGTGTCTTATAGGCGAGCGTGCTCCATCGTGGAATGCATCGTTGCTTTCCTTCAGGCAAGATGGCGGTCAATCGCAAACCTATTGTAAAATAAAAAATACGTGTCACGTTGTTTGTCCGCTATTATAGACTCCTAAACTACTTAACCGATTTCAATCAAATTTGCACACCGGGTGCAGTTCGATCTAACTTAGGAGATAGGATAGCTCACATCTCAATTTATAGTAAAAAAACATGAAAAATTAGAA
Organism: Alcis repandata; assembly: GCA_949125135.1. NCBI lineage: Eukaryota > Metazoa > Arthropoda > Insecta > Lepidoptera > Geometridae > Alcis > Alcis repandata. The sequence continues at coordinate 2,824,239 of OX421223.1, forward strand.
AATTTAAAAATACTTAAACCATATAGCGCTTTGGACAATGTAAACTTTTTTAATGTAACTTTTGACATTTGACATAGAATTGACGCAATGGCTTTTGACAGTACAACGTCTGTCGAGTCAGCTAGTAATATATAAATCCTGGAATGATTAACACTTTCTGTTGAATAGCGGCTGAAACCGCAGGGCACAGCTAGTACCTAAGATAAGATAAGATAAAGTTAAAACCTAACCTAACCTACCTAAATACATAATAACATTACACAATTTTTTGCCTTTTTGGAGAAAAATACTCCCAAATTGATACATTGCTTCGCGTGAAAGATATTTAAAGCTTATTTGCGACGTAAATCCTATAAGATAATTGAACAGTAATTCAGTTTTCCACCAAAGCTGAAATAAAAACATGACAAGAGCTGGGAGCGTCGGATTTCTTCCTCGGTTTTGTTCATTGTTTTCAGAGATAATGCCTTTTGTGGATTTATTAAAGTAAAAAATATTAAGAAAGAAAGAACTCACTGACTGGACGAAGATAGTGGAGATATTGGGATATACCGACCCTGAATAAAAAATAGGCTATTTTTAACCGACTTCTAAAAAGGAGGAGGTTATTAATTCGACTGTATGTTTTTTTTATGTTTGTTACCTCATAACTTTTGACTGGGTTTTTTCTGGATTCAAGGGCCTTCGCCTATCGCGGGCCTTGAGCCCGCTCAAGGCCCGCGATAGAAGCTATGCAATAGCTTAAAACTCAATTTTAAATATTTTTAAAAACAATCTTTTATTTTGCATTACATCTACACACGTATAGGAGTAGCATACCATAGCTCAATCGGATATCGAGAAGTGGTTCAAAATTCCACCCGATAAAATATAGTTACGTACATACATTGAAAGTTAAATAAAAGCTTGGAAAATTTAAAATTAAAAAAACCCCGAACGTTGAAACGGCTTAACCGATTTTCATCAAACATAGCTAAGAACACGCCCGACTAATTCACCTCTCAAACAAAAAAAACGAAATCAAAATCGGTTCATCCGTTTGGGAGCTACGATGCCACAGACAGACATGTCAAACTTGTAACACCCCGTCGTTTTTGCGTCGGAATTTAAAAATGAACACACTTAGTATTATAGCCAAAGCTTTACTAGGCCAGTACTTATTCCCACCATACATTGCGTAAAGCCGTTTGTCATTTGCGTCGTAAGCCTGCCATCGAGGATTTCATTTATCACTGACTTGAAAGTTTTTATTAAAGCGCCTATTTGTCGCTGAGTTAGACAAGTCAAAGTATCTCGTATATTTCACGTTGTTCAACAGTTTATTGTTGTTTATTTATTTGGTTCAAACATTTTTGTTGCAGGTAAGTTGCTGACTAAATTGCGAAGATGTCAACCTGGGTAAGTTTTTAAATATAGGTTTATAAAAATACTCGTATGAAGACGACTATTTTTGTTATAATTAAACACGGGAATACTCACGTAAAATTAAGTCGTCTACTACGACTAGTTTCGGTCACATTTAGTGACCTTCATCAGGTGAGTTTACAAACGTGACGCACTCGCGTTTGCGTCTCGCGCTTTATACGAGTACCTTACATTTTTTTTTCTCGATTTAACGGTTTTCCCATAGTAAAAGTTGTTCATAATGATGAGTACTATGAGTCCTTGTCCCTTGTTGTGATTAACCAGTTAGCGTATCAACTGTTTTTATAAGTACATACTTTTAAGTGGAATTAAATTATTTGTAGGTACCTACTGATGTTTGTATGAGTTAGGTATATTTATTCATTTCAATGTGATAAAACAACAGCATAAACTTACCTTCAAGCAACAAGACTTATGCTGATGAAAAATAAAACAATTCCCCGAGTTTCTGGCTTATATTTTATGTTAATCACGTTTTTACGAGGTAGGCAAGTTTCAGGACTCAAGCCACTCGTACGAAATCTCATCACTTAACAATATAAATATAAAACAAGTTTGGGGACGTAAGTTATACCGTCCAGTAAGTTATAAAGCCTGTATACACTATATAGGGTCATAAAATTGGGATGTAAGCCAAAAACACGTTATCTTCGTCAGCTTTCAATCAATTACTTTTGTCGTGGTTAACATGTGTGTTCATAATTCTAAAACAAAAAAAGGAGGAGGTTATCAATTCGACTGTATGTTTTTTTTTATTTTTTTTTTATGTTTGTTACTCGTACCTCATAACTTTTGACTGGGTGAATCGATTTTGATGTTTCTTTTTTTATTAGAAAGCTGACGCTTCCCATTTGGGTTTTACAAAACAAAAAACAAAAACCGACTTCAAAAGACCGACTATTGAGTTATTCATCTGTTTGTCGCGCACGTACTTAATACAAATTTAAGACTTATATGGTTTTCTCATGAATACCATTATCAGAACTGGACTAAATTGAAATGGACCAAATGGGAAGCGTCAGCTTTCTAATAAAAAAAATAATCATCAAAATCGATTCACCCAGTCAAAAGTTATGAGGTAACAAACATAAAAAAAAACATACAGTCGAATTGATAAGCTCCTCCTTTTTTGAAGTCGGTTAAAAAACAACTGCATTTTGATTAGCCGGCCTCAGCATGACTCGCGAGGAACATTTCTCTCTTGCTTTGGTTGCTAGGCTTACTACAGTCCAGACTAGACGTTGCTGACGAGACGAGCAGTCAGGACCTGGCTATTGATACTCAACTAAATATATGAAAATGCTTATTTACTTTTCAATTTCAGAGTTGATCCTATTGTAAAAATTATATAAATTAATAAAGATTATTGGCTTGGCAGGTTCATAACCCTGTACACGGGGGAGTTAGTTGTCAAGAGAGCATCGCCCGCGTCACGCTTTCATTAATTACGCAGCTTTTATGCTGCAATAAAGGCAGTATAAATAGCTCGGCCTGCTCCGGTATGACGGCACATGACGTGGCGTGATCGCACCGTTATAAATCGTAGGCTCATGCCTTCACATTATTTAACGCGCGGGGCACGCGAGCGGCGCCGCATGTCGCATGCGACCCACGTCATTTGTCGCCGCATTTTTATTTACGCGATAGGCACGGTAAATAGGCTGCGTTTTTGTTGCGGTCACGTCTGGCCGCGCCCTTATTGTGTGCACCGGCCGACATCCGTACGGTTTATTAATTTACGAGCGCACCTACGCCGCTACCGCCGGATTTCATACTTTACGCCCGCATTAAACCTGAGCTCACTTTTAATTTAACTATTTACATCGGTTTCTAACAAGTTTTTATAGACATGCGCCAAGTTTAATTAGTTTAATTTAGCTCCGAGCACACCACTGCGACTCGGCCGCAGTAAACTTTCGATAAACCCGAGAAACTCCACCGATGTGAAGTTTTATCAAAGAGCACGCTATAAAACATCAGCGCCGAGATATAGTTTTATGGCTCCGAGACGGTAAATAATTATCAGCAAAAATTTTCCGCTTTGGCAGTAAGAAAAGCAATAAAAGCGTGGACGGGGTGAAATGTCATTAAAGTTGAACAACTAGCGCAGATTGCGCTTCGCCAGCGGACCGCAGCGCGGCGCGGCGCGCGGGGCGCCGGCGCCACCGCCTTCTGATTTTAATTGCGTGAATATTCCCGAAACTGTAATTGATTGTGTTGATTCCGAACTTTGGCTTCTGTATTTAAATTCAAGCTGCGTCCTCGCCCGGGAATCACCGGACTTATTCCGAGTGCGCGTTGCCCTGAATCGACGCTTTTGTCTAGAACGAAACGGAACGATTCTAATCCAAATCTAATTTTCTCCGGCGATGCTATTTTACGTATCAGTTAAAAGTATATTGTACTCGCAATCACACTAAAACAGACTGTCCGAACCGAAATTGCTTCCGACGACGACAGGTCACCGGGTTCGTAATAACTTCGGACACCGGATTATTGTTGGGCAAACTTATTTGCCGTTTATCTAGCCCCTAATTCCGAGTATTAAAGTCTGTAATTGTGTCAGTAAAACGTCGCGGCGGGTCGGCTTGTCGGTTTAGTATTAATGTGAGTTGTAATGCTAGAGCGTTAAGGTCCAAACTCGCATGTCAACGAGGACCGCAGGTTGACGGCGCCTGTCATTTTGACAAGCGCCGTGATGGCGAGAGAGGCTGTTTTGTGACAAGTAGATTCGAAGTTGAGCAACTGAATCGCGCCGAGTGAGCGTGGGATTATATAACTTTGTTAATTATAAATCAAAGGGATGTTTCCGTTTAGAGCTCGTCTATGGAATTACAGCAAATTGTTTTCTAAACCCTAATGCGCGATGAGATGAGAACTCTTCAATTTGAACCGATCGATATTGGTAACCATAGTGATCGGTGGAGCTATCGTCGGAACTAAACGAAATGAAAAGCTCTGATATTTGTAAGAAATTGAGATCGTTATTGAAAGTCGAGTCGAAAAGAACTTTAGTTAGCTCAGTACTAAATTATACACTACGTTTAATGGCTACCTCGTATCAAAGGAAAACGCTCTACATTCTTTTATTACACGCTTTGCATTAGATTTGCCTAAATGTGTCCGCGTGTGTGTGTGTTTTTTTATTCGGAAAAGTCTAAGTGTCATAACAGTATTTATTTAAAAAAAACTCAACTGTGCGTGCATCGTTTCGATTCGTGTTTTGATTACGTCATCATTGAGCTGATCTGCGACCCTATCGGCTACCTTCTTCCATATTTTATTCTGGCTTCATGGTTCTCAAAATGGGACAATATGGCTTCTCTCAAGCCCGACGTGACGTTAATCTGACCTTGAATTTTCGAATTTTGTATTTTGAATAAAAAAAATAGTATCAGCTAATTTTGATGTTGAAGTTTGATTCTCGAACTTCGAAAATTACCCAATGTCGTTGTTAATGGAACTATAAGAGTTGGCTTGAGAGTTTGTTTGTGTCGAAGTTATTATGAACCTTTTTTTTTTTTTTTTTTTTGTTTACCCAGTGGAAATCCTTTATGGATACCACGCCCGCCCCGGGGGAGGCAGGGTGGTTATGTGGGAGTCTCCGCCCTGCGGCGGCATACCCACTAAAACCACTGGGGTGTTCGGCATCCGCCTGAGATGGGGCAAGGTGGGGTCGCATTAGCAATCGCCACCTTGCCCCGGCGACGGACCCGATTAGGGCCCCCTGCACCTATGGAGGGGTGACCCTGTTCCCCAGGATCACCCCCCAGACAGTGTGGGGTCGTGCAGGCCGGGAGAGTCCCCCGACTCTCCCGGCAACCCCACTGCCGAGGAGCAAGGCGACGGGCGAACCGCCCTCTCGCTCCCCAGCCCCGCTCGCTCGCACGTGGTGGGTAGTGTGGTTAGCACCACCCACCCCACCTTAAGCCCACGTTCCTTTCACACCCGGCCGCAAACCTCACGCGGCGAGGTGCAAAAGGAACCCTCCTCTTTCCCTTGCACTCCCGACCGCGACCCACACGCGGCGAGGAGCACAAGGAAAACCCTCCTGGTGGCACCGCTGTCACCGCCCGAGCGTGGAGCGCCGTTTCCTCCAGCGTCCACCACACTCGTCACCGGCGGCAGCAGTGCCACCGTCCAAGTGTGGAGCGCCGCATCCCCCGGCGTCCACCACACTCAGACCCTCCTCCTTTCCTTGCACTCCCGACCGCGACCCACACGCGGCGGGGAGCACAAGGAAAACCCCCCTGGTGGTCCGAGCCATCGCTCAGACCCCGGCTCATCCGCTGTGCCCTCTGCTAATCAGCCCTCTGCTGCCAGAGGGACACGCGGAAGGCCCCACCTCGGGTTCCTCTTCGTTTCACCGGGCTCAGTGCCACGGCTACTTATCCCCCCCGCCACGGAAAGGCGGGAACCCATTCGGGGGGGGGGAAGTTATTATGAACCTTGTGCTGATCATAGTTAACCCATTAAAGGTAGCCTTTCGAAGCGAGCGTCTATAGCGTCAGTGGCGCCGCGACTGTGACGCCGTGACAGAGCGACAGATAGATGGTCTATGCAAATGTATGAAATTCTAGGGAACGTCATTCGAGCGCAGCGACACTGACGCGGCGTCTGTGACGTCACAGTGCCGCGGTAACCGCGTTGTAAGCCAATAAGCGCGGCCATATACGCAGCGCTAAAGACGCAGCGTCTGTGACGCTTAGTTCGAAAGGCTACCTTAAAGGGCTCATTAGATTCGCCTTGACGTGTCCGTTTTATTGCATTTTTTTTGTAAAACTTGTTTTGATTCACAACGTTGGATACCAATAAAAAAATTGCTATATACCATAAACAGGGTTATAAAGAAAGGGTATTCTAAGCCGAAAAGAGCTGTTAGTACTCATCATTAAGAACAACTTTTAATATGGGATCAACCCTGAATTAGCGAAAAGAAATCTGCTGTTCCATACAATTTGTCGAGTGTCATTGACATTTTTCTGTAGAACAATTGATTTTTTTTTCGCGATTTGGGTTGGTCCTATAGTAAAAGTTGTTCTAAATGATGAGTACTATGAGCCGTTTTCGGCTTGGCATACCCTTTCCTTAAAACCCTGTATATAACAAATAGTTATATCGCAACAGAAATCCATCGTCCCGAAACTAAACAAGATTTATGATAGGTGCGACAGAACGTGATTGAGCCACGTTCGTGCCTCGCGTGGAAAATCAGAGATTCCGATTATTTTTACAATTTCATACAAATCTAGTACCCACCATTTTCTATTTCAAGTTTTGTGAAACTAGATGAGCGAATTTGGATTTTGTTGTTTCCAAATTTTCTATGTGTTTATAAAAAAAAATGAAATGGAAAAATTTGAGGGTACATCTATAAAGGCTTTTTTTTCGAACATGTTTATATTCTAACATAAATAGTTAGATGTAAATCCTCTCTGATCAATGGTCGCCTGGAAGGGATTGCAACTAGCGTTAAAGCCGCCACTTGTGGACTAATTTGCAGGTATCTTCTGTTTGCAGCTGTATTTTTATGGTGTGCACATAATAAAGAGTTTTTATATTATGTAGCTCATTCATTACATGGAGGGGTTCTCAACGAGTCACACCAAAACGAGTCACAGTGTGACTCGTTGGGATTTTTTTTCCCAACCAGTAACACTGTGGTGTAATAAAATGTTGTGGTAATGCGTATAAAGAATTAATACCGCGTGGCAAGTGCAGTCAGCGAGCACTTTGTAAGGTGGTTTAAGAATTATGAATTTTCTTATTTGGTATAGTAAAATAACGTTTACATTTGGATTTCATATTTCGGTATATGATTCGAAATATAAAAATCATAAACACCTTTCATTTTGAATTTTATGTAACTTTTTGCCCAATAAACAAAATTATTATTATTTTTTTTATATTATTGCACCTTTCTGTAGCACCTTGTACACTACGTTTGCATGATCGTGGTAATTCGTTAAGGTGGGGTTATGCTTGTATCTTGCATTCCGTGCGCCGTAGGGCTGTCCCGGGCTTTCGTATCCGACACTTGCGGGTGTGACGAACAAATCGACACACGACACGAGCGGGTTCCGTGCAACGGTACCGTGATAGCTAGTAGTTACTGGTGTCATTAATCACGTGGTGTGAGTTAATCTTTTCGTAATTTTAATGGGTGGAGATGGAGATTTTATGTCCACGGGAAAGTACGAGTTAGTACTTTGCCCGAGTTTTCCCGATAGATATAATTTGGGTGTCTCCAAGTCGCGAGTGAATCGGTTTTTTCTAGGCAAGCGTGCTCCATCGTAGACCGCATCATTGCTTACCATCCGGCTAGATGGTGGTCAAACGCAAGCCTATAATTAATTTTTTTTTTAATTTAAAAAGTGAGATGGGACAGGGTATTTATTTAAAAAATCAATTTAATCCTTGATTTACAATCTTTAGCATGACGCGGCTGCTTAGACGTCCAGTGGGCGGCACTATTAGTCTCCCAAACGCTCGAGACGAGAAACGATTTTAGAAAAAATCCTGAACCTCTATCCCTCGTTGTTTCTAACAAAGAATTCGCATTTTCTTATTATTTGTATAAATATATTTTTTAAAAGATTTTAGTTACTTTTTAACCGAGTTCCAAAAAGGAGACGGTTCTCAATTCGACTGTTTGTTGCTTTTTTTTTGTTATCAAATGTCATGTATTAAATATGACATTATTATGAAATAAAAAAACAGCTTAACTATATAAATCGAAAATATATTTGATTCATTTTATTAGTTGTAAAATTTAATTCTCTTATCTAAAATACAATAGTTAACCACTACACAATAACAATAACAATTAAAGCCTGGCTGAGCGCTTTTTAGTGACCGAAGTTATTTTGCATTGATATGGATTGACCAAAAATTATATTAGAAACTATTCTACTTATTAATTTTATTAGTTATCGCATGAATAAAAAATAACTTTATAGCCCAAACAGATTACATATAAGCGAATATGTACGTAAGTTAGTATGATACGCTAGTATATATATAATTAATAAACGTTCAGTGATTTTTATCGATATCTTTCATTCAACACTAGGCTGTTAGTAGGTGCTCTTCGTGGACATAAACATGTAAAAATAAATTTAAATCCACGAAGAGCACCTGCCAAAAAAAATGGATAGGTGCACTTCGTGGACTAGGCTGGGTGCTATTCGGACGGGTGCTCTAAGTGGACTACTTCCTTTTTTTTCAGCTTTCTAATATTTCTAAATTTTAAGACCACACAATGTGTGATGAATGAATGAGTTTTGTAGAAAATTACGTAATGAGTAATATGAATAACAAATAAATTCGACAGATAAATATTATTGAAAATGAGACAATTTCGGGAGGAAATATTGTTATTTCTTTTATTAGAAAACTAGCCGTACTCCACGGTTTCACCTGCTTTTTTTACTTCTAAATCACCCCTGTATTATAGAAAACAAAACAAAAAATAAATATTGAAATCGGTCCACAGTTCTCGAGTTTTAGCGAGACTTACGAACAGCGATATTTTTTTGTATTTAAGAGAAAAGAAGAAGAAGATTTGATGCTAAGCCTAGTACTCCTACCCTAATTCTAGAACACGGCAATAAAAACGTAAGAACAAAACTAACAGACTAATAGTTAGATCTCTACAAAGTTTAACAGAGCCATGCTCGTCCAATCTGCTGACTTGCAAAAAGAAAACGCTCAATCGGCACTCGAGTTCAATGGAGAGAGGAGGAAATTGCACGATGAACTCAGGAATACCTACATTATACCTATACTGTACCTTTCTACATGTAGCTATGCTGTGAGAAGTCGTAGAGTCGAGAGTCATGAAACAGATTTTTGAGTGAATAAAAAGAACTCCAAAACTATATGTGTTACAATGACATGTTTCACACACAAAAATAAAGCTTATGGAAATCAAATCAAAATGATGTACATTGGCTAGCTTAGATCTGTCAAATAAAACCTTTAAACTTGGGCCCATTGTCTACTTAAGATTCTCAGGAAAAGAAATTCGGACAAACAGAGCGTCGGTTCTGAGCCCTGAGCTTGTGAGGCCAAAGGCCAAGCAGAAACACACTGGTTATAAAGTCCCGGGAATCAGTTAGTTGTATACTAATTTAATTAACAACGTTACTGGAAAATACTCTTATAAAAATGTTAGTTCTGTGTATCCTCATAGTTTTTTTTTCTGAGACAGCAAGACAGGATATAATTAATTATTATTAACTACGAGTTTATCCAGCAAAAAGAACAGCTACTGTATCTGAATACTGCATCTGTACAGCTGTTCTTGTGTATTGTTTAGTAGAATTGTAGGAAATTGTTATTAAAACAATCTAGTCTCCTTCACACGAATATTCAGTTAGCCTAAATTAACTTGTCCTATCCAGCACTCGTTTAAACCTAATTCTGAGGTCTGTTTTTTCCCGTACCAGCTTAAAAACAAATATTTGCTCCTCAATTTTTAACGAGGTAAAATTTCTACGAGTACCTGAAAGTTACTCGGAAACTTTGTAGGTAATAGGATTACCCTGGGACTCTCAATCCCAAATAAGTTTTATGAATTACTAAGCTTTTTAAATAATTAAATTTTATTTTCCAAATTATTGGACGTAACTTATTTTTGTTATTGATAAATTGATAATACTAACCATTGAAAGCATTAATTCTTTCCTACTTAGTACTCATACATAAATGTGAAAGTTTGTATGTTCAGATGTTTTGAAGTTTCTATATAATCACGGAAAACCGGCTACACAGATTAGCTTCCAATTTGGTATGGTAAAAGCTTATACCCTGGATTTACACATAGGCTACTTTTTATTCCGGACAAAATAACGGTTCTTGTGGGATTAAGGGTGAAATCGCGGGGCGCGGCTAGTAGATACTCGTAGATTAATACATTCATGGACATACAGATTAAAATCGTAAAGAAGTTCTTTTCAAAAACTACACAATTACGGACAAAATTTCATTATTATTGTCGAAAAAGTAATAAAACTGCGAATCGGATTGAAGCTAGTCGTGTTATACCAGACTTTAACAAATCAAATTCAGATCCATTTAATTAATTAAATCGTAGTTCGTAGCCCATTATAGCTAACATTATCGCCTTATTTCGAGGCTCTATTTGGAATTAAATTTTGATTATCATTATAATTATTAGGGATGTTTATGACGCTTTTCGATTAATTAAGCGTCAAACGAAATTATTGCATTCAAATAGAAACTTGGCATTAAATGTACTGTGATCTTAATTCTATCATTTTGCAGAACTCAGTGAGCACTAGAACTTAGTACTAATGTAGTATTATTACTATCTACATATTTTATCAGTTTTCATAAAGTTATAACATTTTATTGTGTATTTGTTATTTTATAGGTCACTGAGCGAAGTGGGGTCACAGGGTCTAAGGGAACAAATGCATGTTTGTACGTTTGTATTTGTCCGATGATAACGAGAGTTCAGCTTAAAAAAATCTTCATAAAAAATTTGCAGACATTTCATTCATTCCGATACAATTTTTTGATTTGATTAAAAGCTATATCGGTCGAACGGTTACAGAGATAATTGGTTTCGCGAGATTAAGTTTTCCGTTAACTGGTCGCTAAGATATTAACAAGACAGGAACTACTAGACTTAGGTGCTCAATTAACTAATCCATCGATGTTACACAATAAAGTAGAATAACATTTTATTGTTTCTACGAAAATAAAGTACAAATACAGGAAAAAATGGCGAAGAAGATAGATCTTATCGCTGAGAGCTATGTCTCCCAAATAGCAATGTGTTTCATCTCGGCATAAGTCCCTTTCTTTTGCAATAGTCAGAGCAAGACGTCCATTTGACTGAGACTATTTAATACTAGCGGCCCGTCCCGGCTTCGCACGGGTGGGTAGACATTAATTTTTTAAACATTTTGGGATAAACGTAGAGTTTTTTTTTTTTTTTTTTTTATGTAATTGAGTGACGAGACGAGCAAATCGCTCGCCTGATGTTAAACGTCACGTTTGCCCATAACAGGTCTGCGCTACCCAGAATTTTGAACTCGCAGAATTCAAAACCCTGCGTGGCACAGCACTGCGCTCGTCACCCTGAGATATAAGTTGTTTAAACTCCCATTTGCCCGGTAATTTCACTGGAAACAATGCCCTTCCAACCGGAACACAGTAATGTTTGCACATTACTGCTTGGCGGTGGAATAACTGGCAATGGTGTGGTACTTCCCCAGGCGGGCTCTGCAAAAGAGCCCTACCACTACAAAAAATGTTTCTTTATGCGGGAAATAGGTAGATATTTTTTGATTTCCTATTAAAATTTTTAAAATTTTATCTATAAATCTATTTTTGTTCTCAAAGTTCTCAAAAAAATTTCTAACCTTTGGCGATTTTTTTTTGTTCTTTCATAATTAAGAACCTTCTCCTGACAATAACAAACACAACAAAAAATAAAAAAGTGAAATCGGTCCAGCCGTTCACGCGTGATGGCTTGACCAAGGGAAATAGGGATTCATTTTTATATATTATATAGATTACCATATACAGCAAACATTCCACATTGCTTCTTATCAACTCTTTCATTGCTATGTAGCGTGACTGCGCCATATAACTCCTTTGAGTTCCTACCGTCCGCGTCGCGATGAAAACATAAGTCATACGAGCGACGTGCCTGGATGGAATGCCGGATAATGGCAAATAGGTATTGCGAATGATCATTGGCTGGTTTGAAATGGTTTGTGTTACAAGCCTCGTGATGTCATTGGCGCGGTGATGATGATACCTACACAGGGTTATACAGAAAGAGTATGCTAAGCCGAAAAGGGCTCATAGTAATCATTATTATGAACAACTTTTACAAAATCAGCTGTTGCATACATTTTGTCGAGTGTCGTTGTAATTTTTTAATGGAACAGCTGTTTTTTTTGCAAATTCTGGGTTGGTCCCATAGTAAAAGTTGTTCAAAATGATGAGCACTATGAGGTCTTTTCGACTTCGCGTACCCTTTCTGTCTAACCCTGTGTATTTGTTTTTGTACCCTTGATAACGAGCAACAGTTTGCAAAACTCCATAATGGTCTGGTTAGTAGTGAAGACGAAAAAGACGCACTCACTTTCGCATAAAAAAAGAAGTAAGTAAAAACTTTCAAATTTACATTTTAATATTACGTTGAATTTATCAACGGGATCAAACGTTTTATATTAGATGTGACTTCTCTGTGATAACACAGTAATCAAAGTAATGTTAATTATGATCAAATTAAATCACTTAGACTAAAAGCGAAAATCCTCTACGAAATCTATTAATTTTTTTAATTTTTCTATTCTAGTAATTAATTTAAAGTAATTAATTTAAACTCTTTGATTGGAGGCCTGGCCTATCACAGAGATACAAGAGATTGTTTTTAGCCATAAGGCTAGCTTATAAGTCAGTTTGTGATGTCGTCCATGTTAACCGATGATAACCGATCTTATTTCATTCTACTAATAAAAGCAATAAGTAGATTCATACAAGAACCTTTAACATAAGTACGATATTCAGGAGAATCTTGTCCAACCGCCCGTTTTCGATTATAATCTAGGCAAAGTGGTTAACAGGGTTGCTGGGAACACAATCCGGGGTTGTAGTTAAGCAATAACGGCTCGGTTCGATCGGTTCTAGATATTGTCTCATTTTGTACGGTGTGGCTAGTTCTTATTCGTAGCTGTATTGTACGAGTAGTGTAGGTATGGAACGATTTACTTATGAGATAAACTTAATTACTTAGTTTCTTATATTTGCTTATTTTTAGAGTAGTTAATGGTTTATGAGTAAAAAAGAATCCAACGTAAATCGTTTACATTCTTTTCAATGAATGAATGATCATTGGTAAATAGATATTTGATCCTTCAGATTAAAGCATATTTCTCCAGCTCGAAAAACGACGAATAAATATCTGAATATGAAAAATTCAACACATTACACAGACTTCCTTACGCTATCCCATTTTGTTTTCATCTAAGCAGTGGTGAGTAAGTACACACATTCAAACTTTTGAATTTAAAATGCCTCTTACAATTCTTGTTTTGTTTGTCAACCTAAAACGCATCCTAATTTTACGGTAAAAACTGCATCACTAAAACTTTCAAGTTTTAAATTTAATTTGAATTCTGTGCGCCAATCAGAGCGCTCAGCGATGGACAGAGTAAACAAGGTCAGTAGATGAAGTCTGGTCGGGATTGCAACCGGCATGCCTTGTATTTGAGGCATGTTTGCCAGGGCAGGCGGGGTGCGGACGGGGCGGTGATTGTTTGTAGGAAATGGGCCAGAGGTGCACTTGTAGATTCGAACTGTAGATGGGATGATAGCTTGTGATCGAGCGGCTGTAGCAAGGTAAAGCGAATGTTGGCTGTGCCTATCTTGTTAGCTAGATCAATGCTTCGGATTCCTGAATGTCACTAATTAAGGCTACAACTACCACTAATTGAGGAGTCTGTCGTGTGCCAAATTGTGCCTTAAAGTGTTGAAAATTGGAAACGAAAAAAATGGTGTGGGTTGCCAAAATTCACTGGCACCATAGCATGCTTGGAGGTAATCGAGCTACTTTCTTTATAAGGATTAACAAGAGGTCATAGATAAAGTTTATTAAAGTGCAGTCTTTTTCTGGCTGTATTTTAAAGAAGAAAAAGTATTCTACACAAGAAAGAATAAAAGCTTCCGAATATTTTCAACGGTTTACCTCCAGAATTATTAATAACAAACATTTTTCTTAATCCGAGCTAATATTTTATGACTTGCAGACGATAAAACAAATATCGCCGCACGTGTGTTACGGCGAACCAACTTGGACCGAGTAAAACATAATATTTATGCGAACTCCAAACGAGTCGGTATTAGCTAATTCGTTTTTACGATAGTGGGGGGATTTGGGGGTAATACCCCCACTCCTCCTGCTTGGCAATCCCGCAGATTTATGTCGCGATAGTTTTGTTTTACTGCCTTTGCCTACACTGCGGCGGAATAAAACTCGCTGTAGATAAATAAGCCGATTGTAGATCAATTTTGTTGTTTGTGAGAATTTGTCGCTGTTAGTGGTTTATGATGAGGGCTGCGGGAGTGGATAGCGACCTGATAATTTAATTAAAAGATACAGAACTTTTTAATTCTGAAAACAAAGACTAAGAGAGTATTTAAAAAGTCATTAAATTAAAAGTTAAAACTCAGTGCCTGCAGTTTATCTGCATTATCCGGGAAGAAAGATAAGGATGATCCTTTAAAATAACAGTATTTCTATTTGATCATTGTGGTTGGAGTTAAATAGGATGTGGCTCTATACGTTAATACCAAATAAACGAACTGAGGTCTTTTTAGTTGTTTGGGTGACAGTCTTGGGGTTCGTTCATACAATTCTATAAAAAAATCAAACGAAAAGGTATATCATGCCGCTCTAATACGTATTCTTCCCCTTTTCTTGTCACTGTCAAAATGTGGTAGGCTGATACAGGTGAACTGCATCATTGTGAACTGACCCTTAGGCCCGGCGTCGATTTAAGCGATGTGTACTTTATATTTGGATGCTCTGAATACACGAAACACGAAATTACAGATATTACAGGGCAAATATGTAGGAGATTAAACATCTTATATCTCAGGGTGACAAGCGCAGTGCTGTGCCGCACAGGGTCTGGGATTCTAAGAAATCAAATTTCAGTGTGGCACAACCCTGTTTATGGACAAACGTGACGTTTAACATCAGGCGAGCGATTTGCTCGTCTCGTCTCCCATTATCATAAAAAAAAACGAACGGCAATATACGCGCTTAGTAACAGATTGCGCGCAGATCATTTTAATCCAATTTTAACCGACTTCAAAAAAGGAGGAGGTTCTCAATTCGACTGTATGTTTTTTTTTATGTTTGTTACCTCAAAACTTTTGACTGGGTGAATCGCTTTTGATGATTCTTTTTTATTAGAAAACTGACGCTTCCCGTGCGGTCCCATTTCAGTTTTAGTCGAGTTCTGATAATGGTATCCATGAGAAAACCATATAAGTCTTAAATTTGCATTAAGTAAGTGCGCGACAAATAGATGAATAACTCAATAGCCGGTCTCTTGAAGTCGGTTTTTTTTAATACAAATAATTATTATTTATATTGTTCAGATTTTTATCAGTGATATTCAGCCCTTTGATTAACAATCATTACGTAAAATCAGATTCTACTAGTTCAATATAAAAAAGTCTCCTTTCAACATCTTTGTATAAATACACTAAAGTAATTTATCCCAGGCCAGAATTCTTGCTATCCCTTGTTATTCACGGACGAATTCACAAAAGACTCTGAATCAAATTAAAATGAGTAGGTAGACTCCTATAGTAGCAACCTTGTCTTCGAGCCTAAGGCTCAAGATGTACCTACGAGGAGGGAAATTTTCTTTAGAACTTGCTTCGAATGCTAATTCGTTTTTAAAGAATGCTTGGAAAATCTTTTAAAAACATGATGTTACTGTTTTTATTAGCTCTATTTTGGATGTATCTACATCTACAGTTGCAGATTAATAGATTTTTTCGTTTTTCTTTGCTATGCTTCGCTTCGCTGCTACGAACTTTTTTCGTATGCATAACTGGCTTCCTGAGCTGGTTGGTATTCCAAAGTTTGTAATTAAACATGTTTCTACGTTTTCACTGCTTATATTAATTTAAACTTGGCTTTTACTATGCACTACATTATCTCTAGCAAAAGGCAAACTGCATTCAATGTCGAATGTATTTGCGATGAAAATGAAAACAGATTCGACCCGTTACATCGATAATTTAAATTTAAATTCGAGAAGCACGAAATGGCGCACCAAAAAGTAATGAGTACATAATTACGGTCCTAAAATGTAAAACATCATAGCTATTGAATTGTTTCATCAAAATCGAAAGACGTATAAAGACCTAAAAATAAAATAATAGCTTGAAACAAATTTTCAGTAAAGGATAAACTATCTACAACTCAGTGCTGAAACTAGGTAATCTACTAACTTCTGCAACTTATATCTCAGGGTGACGAGCGCAGTGCTGTGCCGCGCAGGGTCTTGAATTCTGCGAGTTCAAAATTCTGGGCGGTACAGACCTGTTATGGGCAAACGTGACGTTTAACATCAGGCGAGCGATTTGCTCGTCTCGTCACTCAATTGCATAAAAAAAAACACAAATTCTCGTTAGCAACCCCAACTAGGGAATTAATACAAGTAAAATCCTTTCCGGGTGGTTTAGTCTGAATGTCAAAATGTACTGATCTACATAAAGTACGTACTTTAATAAGAACTTTTCCCGAAATTCTGGCAACACTTATAATAATTATGTAGAGTTAGTCTGTTTTACAAGCACGGTACAGGTTGCGGGATACTTTAATGACGCTTAGGCCTGATGTCCATCAAAGCAACGTTTGGCTAGCGACGATAACT
The DNA here is from genome assembly GCA_949125135.1 of Alcis repandata. NCBI lineage: Eukaryota > Metazoa > Arthropoda > Insecta > Lepidoptera > Geometridae > Alcis > Alcis repandata. Next base: position 2,841,104 of record OX421223.1, read on the forward strand.
ATAACTAGGTAATAGAATAGAGGTTATGACGTCACATTGCGGCTTATCTAATTTTGTAGACCAATGGCGTGACGAACTCGAAATTTTTGAAAAGAGATAGACGATTCTAGCCTAAGACAGAAGAAAGTTATAGCCCAGCAGTGGGACAAGACAGGGAAGTTAAAAAGTAGGTAAACGTCACGTCACTCATCGTTTTGATAGACACAGAGCTTTATAGTTTAATCTAGAGCTACATACTATATAGGGTTATTCATAAAGGGTATGCTAAGCCGAAAAGGGCTCATAGTACTCATCATTATGAACAACTTTTTCTATGGGACCAACCCGAAATTCGCCAAAAAGAAATCAGCTGTTCCATAGAAAAATGTCAATGACACTTGACAAAATGTATGGAACTGCTGATTTTTTTTCGCGAATTTCGTGTTGGTCCCATAATAAAAGTTGTTCATAATGATGAGTGCTATGACCCCTTTTCGGCTTAGCATACCCTTTATGAATAACCCTGTATAAGCGACTTAAGTTTGATAAACAGGCTTCTTCAAATGTATTTAAGTGCGCATTATTACCCAACATAAAAAAAAAACTTTATCAATGGCTTCAAACGTATGGGATCACTCCACCGTTGCGTCGCTATCATTTGCAATTTTTTTACAAATGAATGCGTGTATCACGACGCTGCTCTCGTCATCGCGCAGTATTACAGAAGACTGTTAAATGTCGGTTCACACATATCAGTGAAGCCACAGTTCCGACACAGTACCGGCACAGTGCGAAATATTCTTTCATACATTCTCTATGAACGCATCCCCACTTGTCAGTGTCAGTGACGACACATTGCTCTCAATGCGTTTATAGAGAACTAGCGACCTGCCCCGGCTTTGCACGGGTATAAAATATAGCCTATGTTACTCAGGGATAATGTAGCAATCTAATGATGAAAGAATTTTTGAAATCGGTCTAGTAGTTTTTGTGTTTATTCAACACAAACATACAAAAATACAAATCTTTCCTCTTTATAATATTAGTATAAATGTATGAAAAAATATTTCGCACTGTGCCGGTACTGTGTCGGAACTGTGGCTTCACTGATATGTGTGAATCGACCTTAAATGTTCCAAAAAATTGTTGAAACAACCACGATTCTATTAAGCTTGTTATGAGCCCCAAAAAGTTTTAAAACATTGAATAAGCTCAACACGGACCGTCGCAACTTCAAATTATATAATTTCCATGAATTAAATTTTGCTTTTGCTTTGAGAAGGTCAAAAGTTTTAGTTAATTTCGCTCACTAAAAATATAAATCCAATTTACACATTATAATGAGTAGAATATTTTAGGGGTTTGTTATTTTAGGCTGGGCTTCCTGAAACGGGCACTGCTGGCGCATACCTTTATTTATATTACGTTATTGTAACATTGTACTGAGTGAGTGCGTTTAGGCTGAGTGGGTAGCCCTGATGTCCTTAGGCCGCCTGAAGGCACACAGTCAAGTTTATATACGGTTATTCATAAAGGGTATGCTAAGCCGAAAAGGGCTCATAGTAGGTACTCATCATTATGAACAACTTTTACTATGGGACCAACCCGAAATTAGCAAAAAAAATAATCAGCTGTTCCATAGAATGAGTGTCAATGACACTCGACAAAATGTGTGGAACAGCTGATATTTTTTTTCGCGAATTTCGAGTTGATCCCATAGTGAAAGTTGTTCATAATGATGAGTACCTACTATGAGCCCTTTTCAGCTCCGCATACCCTTTATGAATAAACCTGTATTATTAGATCAGTACGTACTTTGATAGTCATGTCCAACGCGACAGCACCCACAATCGAGTTTCAACATGGCCGCTTGTTTCATCACTCATCTGAACCTCATCATCCCACTTCTGGGATTCCTGGTCTACCCTCAAAGGGTTTAATTAGTATTCATACAGTTACTCATACAGTTACAGATACGAAATTCTATTTAAAGCTCAGAATTATCCCTCGAAGTATTTTAATTCCGAAACACGGATTTCCAAATCATCATACTTCAAAAGTTCCTGATGGTTGCTCCATAGGGCTCCAAGGAAAGTTACCAAGCCCCGTCATTACTCAACTTCATAAACAAATCCTGTTTAACAGTCCATTGACCCTTGACCTCATCCTACAGCCATAGATACAAGATTGAGCCTAAGATTAACTTAGAGAGAAAGATAGAGCATGACGTTAGGTTTGGGTGAAGCCGAAAACTCTACTTTCTCGCGTGCGACACTTCAATATTCCTCTACTCGCCGCACTGTAAAGCTCTGAACACGCAAAAGTAAAGGAGTTGTTTATTTATTTATTTACAACTACTTATCACACTTACAGCAGTGCCAAGGCGTATGATGCGTCAAATAAAATAGTATGGTCATAATAAATATGGCCAAAATAAAATAATAATTAATGTTACAACAAAATAGCAATTGAAAAATAAAATAAAGCAACATCAAATTGTTGGCTTCACGTAAAACAAATGCAGTGTTAGCTTCACCCAAATTTAACGTAGTGATCCATCTTCCTCCTTAGGTTTATCCTCGGATTGTGCCCGTGTTTGCTCCCACATGCTTTGGCTGGTGAAGTTTTAACGAGCGGACGTGGTCACGCATCGCCGGTGTAAATCCGCCCTTAGAAGCCGACCTGGACGGACTAACACGCTTTATGGTCCCGGCCTTAAATGGTTTACCACTTTAAAGAATCGTTAAAAGGAAATATGTAGATACTTGATTTGCGGTTTCTTTACAACAGCAGGATTTAATCTTTCTGTTGCGTAACTTCAAAACATATCTGAGATGAAACAGTATTTCATGTTTTTGTGAATGTGTAATTCTTTATGCGTATTATTTTATGACTCTGAAATAGCTACATATGCTACTGTTTGACCTAGAAAAAAAAATACCGGGCAATTACGGCTCGGACTCGCGCACGAAAGGTTCCGTACCATTATCTATAAAAACGGCAAAAAAAACCACGTTTGTATGGGAGCCCCCTTAAATATTTATTTTAATCTGTTTTGATGTGAAACATCTATTGGCGCACGTAAAACCGATTTCTGGCGTGGCGACGCATGCCGTGGCGACGCGTCGCCACGGCGTGCAGTATTCAAGCAAATAAATAAATGACGACGCGCGTACCTAATTGAGTTTCAATTTTCGAACGGTTTTGTGTTCTGCATATTACTTTCAAAATAATGTCGATGTTTAACATCTGCCAGGCGTCCCGTGACGGCTCACATTTTTTTTTAGTTTACGGACAGACAGACAGCGAAGTCTTAGTAATCTTTCGGGTACGGAACCCTAACGACTCCTACAGGACAGCAGGGTAGATCATACAGGTCTAGTTAGTTAGTCAGCTAGTTTAGCATACAAATATAGGAATCAAATAGAGATATACACTTGATTTTGTTCTACTATTCATAGTCTTTCTCTCTGAAGTCTGAACTCTTAAACATTGTTCCACTATTTGAATACTATGCTACCTAACTACAAGTACTATGTAAATACAGAACTAAGTATATTCCTTATACTACTATATTTGTATAATAGTTCATAACTAGCGAAGTTTCGTACCAGTCTCACAGAATCTCACTAGACTCTAGTTTCGTACCAGTCTCACAGAATCTCACTAGACTCTGATTGCCAGAAACTTGTCAATGTACGTACTAACTACTTGCTACACACTTCCTACGTGCTTTGTACGTATACAGGGTTACAAGGAAAGGGTATGCTAAGCTGAAAAGGGCTTATAGTACTCATCTTTATTAACGAGTTTTATTGGGCCCAATCCTGAATTCGCGAAAAGTAATCAGCTGTTCCATGGAAAAAAGTCAATGACACTCGACGAATTGTTTAGAACAGCTGTTTTTTTGGGGTTTCAGGGATGGTCACATAGTAAAAGTTGTTCATTATGATAAATACTATGAGCCTTTCGGCTTAACATACCCTTTCCTTAAAACCCTATATTTGTGGTAATTATGCCCCAACAAAAATATATTATTTAGGTGCGTAATATTTCGTATCAAAACCTTTTGTGAAGGCAGCTACAGATTACGAAGCATAATAAGATCTTTGGTGGTATTTTTGCGTAAAAATATATTTATTTGTAAACATGCAAAGCTTGGTCCACAATTTTTTTTTATGTGATAAATAATTTGGTTTTGAAAGCTTAGGAAATAAACAATTATAAATGTGAAATTGTAAAATACGGTATCTGTTAAGTTTTTACTTTGTTCAGGATCAGATTAACCAACGCTATCTAGTGGCCAAAAGTGGCTGAGATTGCAAATGACGATCAAATCAATTCAAAGCAGTTGACAGATACCTGAGCTTTTCTAATTGACGGATAAAACAAGAACATTATTTTTACAAAACAAAAAACAAAAACCGACTTCAAAAGACCGACTATTGAGTTATTCATCTATTTGTCGCGCACGTACTTAATGCAAATTTAAGACTTATTTAGTTTTCTCATGGATACCATTATCAGAACTGGACTAAATTGGAATGGGACCAAATGGGAAGCGTCAGCTTTCTAAAAAAAAAGAATCATCAAAATCGATTCAACCACTCAAAAGTTACGAGGTAACAAACATAAAAAAAAAAAAACATACAGTCGAATTAATAACCTCCTCCTTTTTTGAAGTCGGTTAACAAGTTAATTAATTTTACAAAAAATTAAGAACAAACTTTATTGTATTGTCATCGGAGTTACACTTGTATGCCAAACAGCTCAATCGGACATCGGGAAGTGGTTCAAAATTGAGTTGCAAAATTCTACCCGAATAAACATAATTATTATAGTTACATACGAGTACATTATGTACGCATGATACATACATTACAAGTTAAATAAAAGCTTGTAACAGTTGATATGGAAAACTTTGACACGATACAGAACCAGTTTCACACCTTCTCGTAGTACTTTAGAAACTTTTTCAGATTCTATACAAAGCATTTTTTAAATATCTTACTTAACTTTTTAACCGACTTCAAAAAAGGAGGAGGTTATCAATTCGACTGTGTTTTTTTATGTTTGTTACCTCATAACTTTTGACTGGGTGACTCGATTTTGATGATTCTTTTTTTATTAGAAAGCTGACGCTTCCCATTTGGTCCCATTTCAATTTAGTCCAGTTCTGATAATGGTATCCATGAGAAAACCATATAAGTCTCAAATTTGCATTAAGTACGTGCGCGACAAATAGATGAATAACTCAATAGTCGGTCTTATGAAGTCGGTTTTTGTTTTGTAAAAATAATGTTCTTGTTAAGTAGGTACCATCATTTATATTTATACTAACAACCAGGAAATCATAGACAACAAGCGTCTACTAGGCTTTAAAGGCTAAGTCAGGCACTGGCTAGTCAAGGTTTGGCTTTAGATTAGATTGGCCCCGTTTCAGACATCTTCTCCATGATAAATGTCCAATTTCTGTATCATTTCCCTCTTATACTTTATGAAAACAAAAGTTCATTTTAATCCAACGCCGCGCCTTCCGCATTATGAAAGACATCAATCTTTCATACAAAAACTGTAGCAGGTAACGAGGAATATTCATCTCCGCGGAGCTCCCATGCAAATATTATGTGTGATTGATTATCCTTTGCGTTTAGTTCCGGCGAGGGAAAGAGAAGGATACATTATCCTTTGAGTTTAGTGAGAGAAAACAACGTGTCATGGAGAGTCTCTTGATTAGATGGGGTTCTTTGAAAAAGGTTGAGCCGCTACGGGGATTGCTACGGCGTAGCTGGGTCAATGCTACGCCGTAGTAGGCTTTGGTGTTGACGTAAGATAAGATGAGAGAATCTTCACTGTCTATCAACAATGAAATAACCAGACGGATTTGGATGAAATTGTGTTTATACACTGAGATAAATGTCCATCTAAATTCCGCTAAAAGAATGATGAATTCACTTCACTTCACACAATTCATCAAAATTCCGATGAATTCACCTAAAGTACGGAGCATACTGATATCACCAAAAACTGCGATGATTAGCACCAGTTTTTACGATGACAACTATGATTTTCACCGTAATAACTAGTACTAGCACCAGTTTTTAGGGTGACAATCATTTATTATGATGGTTGTCACCGTAAAAACGTGCTAATCACCGTACTTTTTGGTGATCTCAGTATGCTCCGTACTTTAGGTGAATTCATCGGAATTTTGATGGCCATTTTCCTCAGTGGATGCATTTATATGGATTAACATAGGCTATTTTTCATCTCGAAAGCATGTTCATATTGTTATTAGACTGCAGATAAAACCGCAGTGCGCAGCTAGTATGTGATGCAAATATTTAGGTGGCCCAAGCTTTGCTCATAGAGCGGCGTGCACATAGTGGAGAAAAAACTCAATTTGCGTCGTGCCCACCGCCACCGCCGGAAATTGAGGAAAAAACACTAATTGCGGTTCACTTGAAGCGGTTTTTTACTAGGAATCACAATGACGCTGCAGTGCTTGTAGGACAATAGTTTAGGGCAAGGATTAAAAGTTTTTAGTACGTGTGTTCTATGCCTAATAAATAAAGTTTAGGGTCTATGATAGAATGTTTTTTTGGTTTGGATTGTTCTGTGTAAAAAGTAATAATGGTAATTTGAGATTTATTTCTGACACACATTAGTCCGTGATGGGTAGACAAGAAACCCTTTTGGCGAGACGTTAGTGCCTATATAATACGTCTCTGTGGACTAACTTATTGGCAACTATTATAATAACTTATTAATAACTTATAATAACATACTATTACAACAACTTATTACCAACATAAACCAGCGACTTACAATTCACATAAAAAAATCCTTTGTTGAATAAATAGTTTTTATTTTCAGGATCAATGCCAAGACACTTAGTGGCTTAGTGTCGGTTACTCCAATGACAAACTCTTGTGTGAATTTTCGAAATGTGTTTTTCTGGGAATTTCCCAATTACAAAATTGTGTTCTACAAACTACGTACCTTTTCTATCTCATGTATCTGAAGGTAAACGATATAAAATAAAACGCGCCATCTCATAATTCCCACATCAATAAAATTAAACAGACAGCTGTTTCCCAGCTCAGCTCAATTTAATATTGCAATTAAACTTATCGTCCACTGTTATACCGCTCATATTTTTTTAACCGGCCGTAACTGGCTACGGCCGACCGACGTCATTCAGCCAGGTAAAAAATAAAATTAAAAAATATTGCACGACCATCAGCTGTAAAGTTTCTCGTTAAAGTACAAGTAGTTAAGCGAGTTTGCAAGTTGGGTGAAATAAGGGAATAAAAAGTGGTAGGTGGTATAATGTTACGCCCCGGGCTCGCTTATCGGGCGACGCGGCGCTCTGTGCGCCCATAAACATCACTCTGGAAAATAATAAAAATAACTTTGTGGCGCAAGTTGGGAGCGTTTACCTTACACATTTTATTTTAGCGGCAAAAATTATGATGTGATGTGAGATTAGTCAGAAGTGAGCTTCATAATAAGCGCCACGAATTTGTAATTTTTGAAATGAAAAAAATAATACTGTTTGTATATGCTGAGTGCCTGGTGTCAGACCTTTTTATTTTTTTGTTTTAAGTTAACGGCTACATGCGGTTTGTGCATTTAACTAGAAACATGAGTAATTGAGTAGGCCCGCATTCAAGCTAATTCATTTGACAGATATTACTACTTATGTTTAAGAATATTTTACTTGCATTACATACATACTTTGCATCGCTTCAGATTGTCTTAAATTTAAGTTAAACTAAATCTATATGGAAATAAGATAACCTTAACCCAACCCACGAACATTTTAGTAATGGCGCTTAAAATATAAGTTTCCAAGATTGCGTAGGTCTCTCGTAATAGGAAGTTTCTAAAGATAAGTAATTATAACGACGCCAACCCTTAAAATAGACTATTTTGCGTACTTTAAGTGTCAAACAACTGAACTTAAAATCCCACGTCAACTTTGAAAGTAACTCAATAAGTAAGAGAATCAATTGATGGATTTCATTCCGTTAATGGCATTGAAATAAAATGCATGTTTTTATTTAATTAAAGGCTTGCATTTGACCGCCATTTTGACTGATGATTGAGCAATGATGCGGGCTATGGAGCACGTTTGCCTGGAAGAGACGGATTTCGATATATCTGAGATGCCGGCAAAGCCGACTAGATGTTGCATCATTAGCTCACTGGGTTAAAATACTTGCAAGGTTTAGTGGTTTTTTAACTCATTTATCCACCCACAACTACACACCCATAGTCGGTACGACGAACCAACATATTTACAAAAATCAATAAAAACAAAATTTTGACAAAATTTCGCAGTATTTAAAAGCGAAGACAGCTTAGAAAGGAAATATAAGTCAAGAATTAATAAGTTAAAAAAAAGTATTTTTTCTAATTTTAAAACTCGCTATCTCTTCCCCTCTACGCCCGCCCGGTAGCTCACTGCGGGCATTATTTTTACGTTTCGAACGAGTTACCCATTTATTTGGCTACGGCGGAATATATCCGCTAAATTGCTCATATGTACTCCGCTTTATGTAACACAGCTAAAACACGGCGGTTCAATGAAAAAAATATTCATATCGGGCATTTTCGGTTTGACGTCGGTATGGCGATGTTGTTTGATAATGCCAATTGAATTTTTTGGCTGATCGTTCATATATTAACGAAATGGGCCCAATATTGATGAAATGGAAAAAAATACCTAGATTTGCACATCATCGCATACTCGTAGCACTAAGTAGGTATTAGAAATTCGACTAAAACTTGGCAACCGATCATGGATGTTAAACAGCGGACGACACGGTCAGTCTTTGGATGGGTAACCGCGAGTGGCATTAGTCACAAAATGTTACCCTAGTTTAGATGGCATGTAAAGTTATAGGCCCCAGATGCTTGTTTTCACAATGTAACTACTTTAAAAACAATTCAGATGTAATAACGATCACAAACCTTCTTTAAAAAAATACGATATAAAAAGTAAGTCTCCAGGCCTCGAGGCGACTTCAGGAGGCCTATTCTGACGAGTGAGATATTATCTCGGTCACTGTCGCTCTCAATAGAAAAGTTATGAGAGTGAAAGTGACGGAGATAATCTCAATCGTCCAAGAATAGGGTCCCTGATTTGTCTCAAACTCGTCTTTTACGCCCGCTATTGTCTACTTTGAAGCAAGTAGAAATTGTCACGGTCAAGACATGACAGTGAGAGTAACAGAGATAATCTCGAACAGCCCAGAGTACCCTCTCTGTTCAGATCCACGCTAAGAGATAGTACGGCCCTAGTAGCCCCCTGTCTATTCCTCGAAGTGCGGTAAACGGGCTCAAACATAATGTACCAATTAAAAATATTTGCCGAGCGAAGTTTGATATTAAAATTAAGGCTAACCTTATCCCGCCATCCAAACAATAACATAACCCGATTTGGAAGTAGTTAGTGTGAAGGGCGAATTTGAAATGGTTTCGGGCGCTTTTAGTAACTACTCAGAATGCCCTTAAGCTCCACAGATAAGTCATTTAAAGTGTTTAAGTTAATCATTATTTCGTAAACTTTGACCAACGCAAAATAAATTGAAAAAGTTTTGAGTGGATTGTTTCAAAACAGGAACAGGGATTTATTTATATTAGCTTATATATTTTTATTTTATTTTTAAAATTGGATTTTTTATTTACTTTTCTAAAATCACACGAATAACCAAAAACATACGTGTGGTAATTTTTTTTGCAGTAAAATGTATTGTTTGTATGATATTTTATTTGTGTCTGTAGCAGGTATGGTCTAAATTTTATTTCGATAGGTTTTGTAGTCTCTGAAAAAAATACCATTTAGATAGAAGGATATACGGTTGAACGTAGTGGGCAATTATAAAAGTTCCTTATTGTATTATGTCAGCCCAAAAAAATCGAACAATAGTTACGATTATGTAGTGTTTTTTTAATCTCTAATTAAATATTTAGTAAAAAATCTATTCAAATCTATCCATCTATTCTGTCTATTCTTCTTTTTGGCGATATTAAAATCTATTCTAGCCATTAAAATAGGTGGGATTCCAACGAGCCACTGTTACTCGTTAGGAATTATTTTTCCAAACGAGTAACACGGTGACTCGTTGGGACTTGTCGTGATCCACCTTAAAACACCACCAACTATAATTACTTAATGACACTTACGTATTTACATACACTTAGAGAGTTACAATTTCCAACACAGTTTCGTCGATTAACATTGATTGGTTTACACCGTAACGACATAAATCCAATCTACGCTAACGAAACCTCAAGTAATAGACGGTGAAGTAATCGTGAAACCCACGCGGAGCCGGGCCGGGCCGAGCCCGTGACGTGACACACGTCAATGATATGCGGGGAGACGTAATCTTATTCGTTCTTTAGGTCTATGAGTGTAATGGGACATTTATTTTTATAAAAGGCATTTGTATGTTTGTGTGAAGAGTACGGACAGTACGGTTGATTTCATCTTAATGCTTTGCCTGAGTGGATCTTTTCCGGTAGATATAATCTAGGTGTCTTCAAGTCGCGAGTAAATCGGTTTCTTCTAGGCAAGCATGCTCCATCGTAGACCGCATCGTTGCTTACCATCGGGCGAGATGGCGGTCAAATGCAAGCCTGTTTCTGAATAAAAAAAATAAAAAAAAACGTCTTGAAATTTTGCAAGCTAGAATCAAATTCCAATACTGTTGTTAAGTTTATACATGAGTGGAATCGGTCGAGAGCTTGTGGAGATACGCGAGAATTCCGCGAAGTACCTACTAGTGGTATTAGTATCGAGACATATCACTTCGCACAAGGTCGAGCGACAACATCGTGTGTCGCAATGTCACATAGCTGTGATGTATGTCAATTGTCTACTGGGCTAAAAGTAAAGTGCCGACGTAATATGAGCTTTATCAATAGACGCTTTGTGAGTATGTTTATGACTGAGTAACTGGTCAACGTGATCATTTCATTTGCGTTATAACCCGCCTTATTCCTCTTCAGTATCGTAGGTGGAATAGAGAATAGAATAGAGGAATAGAGATAGCTGTATCTATATTGCAGTGTGCATGCTGCGTATACGCAGTGAACATGCCGACCGATCGCCGAGCTCACAAATCGCCAGTGTGCCAACACCCTAATCAGCCCGGACACGGCACGCCCGGCCGCCAATTAGCCGTTTGTCACGAGATTATCCCGGATTCGGCCGGGTCACTGTTTCTTTATCATATTAAACCGGTTTAACCTCTGGTTTTGTTGGCACTAGCCCGAGAATTGGGTCCTTTAAGACGGCTTAGGGTAATTGTGATGCGTAAGAAAATAGAAGATCGTTCCCTTGAATATAAAGAGATAGCGCTTTGTTCCGCGATCTTGAATTCAAATAGCCTTTGTCCTCCGAAATGGTAGCGCACATTTCTTAAAAAGGTCTATTTCTGTTAAACCAATAGTATCAAAGACGGCACTTAATGTCTTTGAAATTAAATTAAATCGAACAAAAAGCTATTTTTATGTCGTTAACTAAAGCAATTTTGTAAGAACAGTCGTAAATTCTAACAAAAGTGCTTTAGTAGAGTGCGCTTCAACTAGGCTTAAACATACTTATACTCAGGTAGTACGGAGCTTCTGGGATGTCCAAATACAAAGGAAGCTTAAGCAACTTAGTATTAAACCTTATTTTAATTTAATTTTTATTTATTTCTAGTAATCCACAGCGTTTATATCAAATATTTACATTACATCTAAAAACTTAAAAATAAGGCCAAAAATTATTACTAACTTACTTATTTTACGTCGTAGGTTCTAAATTTATTTCTTTACTTATGTTTTTTACTACTTACATGAACCTTAACTACCAAAAACCAAAAAATGCAAGTAGAAATCCAAACTTTTACATCTCCAAAGAAGTGTACACATAATTATGACTCTGACGAAAACAAAACGAGGTAAAACAAAAGCTTGTAAACCCCCAATTTACGGTCAAAACATTTCACGTAGAAAGGAACTCGGGCGATTACCGGATGGTTTATTTACGTCCACGGGCCGTTGTCGCGCGGCCGCTGACGCGCCATCCGTCTTGTCGCGGCGGCATGCGACAGGCGCTAGACACGCGCGGTTGTCGCGCGACAGCACACAAGGCCAAGGAGTTAAACGATGGCATGTATAGGCGGGGAGATGGGGCTATTGATTGCTGTGTTTTTAATTATTGTGAGGTTTATTTTACTGTGGCGTTTTTACAATGTCAGATGATGAAGTAGGTTTGCTTGGGGTGATAAGCTTAAGTGTTTTTTTTTTTTAATATGATTAAGTGAAAACGAGCAAATCGCTCGCCTGATGTTAAACGACACGTTTGCCCATAACAGGTCTGCGCCACCCAGAATTTTGAACTCGCAGAATTCAAGACCCTGTGCGGCACAGCACTGCGCTCGTCACCCTGAGATATAAGTTGATTAATTTCTCATTTGCCCTGTAATTTCACTGAAAACAATGCCCTTCCAACCGGAACACAGTAATGTTTGCACATTACTGCTTGGCGGTGGAATAACTGGCAAAGGTGTGGTACTTCCCCAGGCGGGCTCTGCAAAAGAGCTCTACCACTATACTGATTATAATTATCAGATTATATGGCATTCATTGACTGACTTTTATTTTAACATTTGAATGTGCATAAGAAAGCTCATTTATTTTTAAGGATAGAATTATATTTATTGGTAATAAAAATTTCATTCATGCAATGAATATTTAAATTCTTGTGTATTATGAATTTATATTTCATTCCTATTTACGGCCGAAATATTTTTTCTGCAACTAAAGATTTACTAATAAAAATCTCATATTGCCTTCAGGTGGCTTAAAAACTATAAAATTAGAACTAGCCACATGACCTATACGAACTTACCTACTTACTATAATGTATATTAGTATTTTTAACTCCAGCTTTATAACATCGCAAAATAACCCAGTTCACTGACCCATAATGGCTTTAACCTTTTTGTTTGGACTATTGAAATAAAATTTTAAAATTAAATCATGTCTGCAGGCTAACACGCGAACTACTCATCTAGCGTCGAGTGGTGTGGCGTCCTATCCACACCCCGGCTGACTGACACTGCATGTTTTATGATTACAGACCGTAATCACACCTATTTACTATTTAATTTTGTATATCTACCATCTACCTACTTGATTACTTCAAGTACGTCTTAGCCAACCTTTTATATGAGTAAAACTAAATGTTGCTTCCAACCGACCATTTCTTTTTGCAACCAGTTAAACCAGCGTGTGTTAATTTTTCAGATTGTTTGCTGTGATTTTCACTTTTATTTTCTTGGCAATTTTTTTTTTAGATTGAAGTATGATTACTAGACTTGACTAGGGCTGAAAATAATGATGAGGTTTTCAATCAACATATTTACAAAATCAAGTTTTGATGTAATAACAATTGCTACTAGCTCTTAGACTATAAACGTCACAAACACACCTAGTGTGTCGAGTGCACGCGGTAACAATGTCCGACCAACTAAATGAAATGCTTGGGCTATATATAGCGAACTATACGCGGAGCAATTTAGAATGGCAGAAAGAAACTGACGGTACAATAAAATGGGGCGAATAAATTGGGGCTCAAATAATATCAAATACTTTATATTTTTGTTCTGTAGATATTTTTATTTAACGCTGCTTAAATGCTTCTATTGCTGCCTTAAATGTTCTGACAAGTTTTTGCTGAAATTGAATTGCATGAAGTTTCGCGTGCAAAAACAGGCAGAAGAATTCATGGCACTTTTTTAGTTTCAGCAGTGTTTATAAGCAAGACTTAATATATCTAAGTTAATCCTCTATTACACAAGTATAATTGGGATCTCCATCAGAACCTTTTCGCTGAAAGACAATTCTGTTGAATGCACTTCACATCTAAACACCATAGTTTTAAATAGACCTGAACGCTGAATGCCAGAAGTAGCAAAACGTAATACATATATTATCTTAAATTGTCGGAATCGAAAATAGTCTAGTAGCAAATCGTCTTCATATTAAAACGTCACTAGATAATGTTTAATTTCAATTTTTTGTTTTTACTTTTTACGGACTACAAATACTGATAAAATTGATTCAGTTACAGCTGAAGTACTTCTACTCAAAACACCATACAAAAATAAGGAAAAAATACGTAAATATAGGATAACACGAGTTTTGATTTAGTAGCAGCCAAATTGTAGACATAGTTCATAACAACCGCATATTAAATACCCTGGCAACATAACTCTTGCAGCGGAAACCTGACTCCCAGATAATTAAGCAGCCATAGTTTAGGATCCTAAATCACCGCCTCCGCCATTAGATCGCCTCCCATACGTTAATGCCCTATAACAACAATACGAGAGATGACCCCACATATTAGGGCGACAGCTCCTACGCTATTATGACAGCGATTAATAAGGCCCGACACACGACGAATGTACGCCTTTGTAGCCGTTTCGAACAATTACACGGTTACTATCTTCGCGAGCAACTGCTGTTTGTTCTGTGACAACAATCGCATATCTTTTGCTCGTGGCGGAAACAAAGGCTATATAAAGCGGAGCTTTGTATGTGACTGAAGAAGTGTCTCTAATTGGTTGAATCGTTTTATTTGATGTTCTTTGAGATAAATTAGCTTAATAATTGATGTAAGTATGTTTTGCAGTACTTTGACAAAATTATATACTCAGTTAAAAGCACCGAAGTCGGGATCGATGGTTAAAAGCAAGTCACTGAAACAAATTTTCAAAAAACCAAAATGTAACTGGCCCGTGACATAAAACCTAAGGCAGCAAAAGGCGCGTAATCTCCTAAGCCGTTCCGATAGCCGTTCAATCGCACATATCTCGTTGCAAACATCGAGACCGCTTACATTACGCAGCCACTTCCAAAAAGGGTCCACGCCATTGAACAACATAAATATGGGTAGAGCATTAACCGCACCGAGTGTGGCCCTATATCTTTATAGAGGCACTCGGGCTAGGCGCGCGCTATGCCCCTTGAATTGCAAGCAGGGTGCGGGCCGTAAATCCCGCGCGCGGGCCGTTCGCGGCTGATCTCCGCGAGTGCTGCCAGACTAGACAAGTTTGCGCCGGTTGGCTACGATGGAACCCTGAAATCACACACACAGTGACTGATTAGAGCGAAGCGGAGTAGTGAAATGGTAACGAAGAAAAAAGCGCAAATATGACATAACACTATATACGGAACCTAACAGCTATTTAGTTTTGTAGTTTTATTGGTTCTATTTTGCTGCTTTGTTTTGATGAGATATCGACTTTTTTTTTAAGTTGGGTACTTATCTTGGCATAACAATAACACAATGTACAAAAAGCAAAATAAATGTAATTTAATTTTTATGTCAGAGTAAATTGATTCAAAAGCCACTTAACAAATTTTTAGAGTTACTCCGACCGCCAACATCTAGTAACACTGGGCAGGCCGCATTTATCAGCCCGCGAGTTTGACACCAGTGCTAGGGGCCTGTGGAGGGACCTCAATGGGCGACAATGTTAAGGGCAGCTGTTACAATACATTTTTACCTTGTGATATTTTCTACTATTGCTGTTTCTCGTAGATTAAAAATTAGAAAATCATGTGAATGTGAAAAGTATGCACCAATTTGTAACGACAAAAACGAGACGAAAAATTCGAAGCTTTTCAAACATTCATGAAAGTAAATTTTAAATCTTCACAAATTGCGATCATCAGTTTCCCGCGCCTGAAAGCGGGATAGGCCCCCCCCTATCACGTATAATCATAATAAGTCACTAGATGGCTGACGTTACATTTTACCAACATAAAAGCGAACATGATTTCCTTATGTTGGAAAAGGCGTATTTCGTAATACACTTTAGCTACGGCGCGGCACGTCTGGTGCCGACCTGTCAAAATGAAATGAAAAAGTGTAATAAGGAAACTATTATAAATCCATCCTCGAAGGGAAGGAAAAGCTTCTGGCTCCGACAATTTACTATTTACCTCTGTTTACGGGTACTATACGAAATTTATGGCGCAAAAAAACGAACCCTCTACCTGTGGATAATGTTATGTGAATTTAGAACCGCTCGTGATTTCGTTTAATGAAATATTATCGTGGAGCGGCCATTTACATAATACGCTGGATATATTACTGGGTTACGGCATCGTAAAGATAAGGACGAAAAATAAAGGAGAGCGTGCCGCAAAACAAAAACATCGCTGGCTCTCTGCTGCGCGCGGTGACGTAAATACAGAGCGCTCGTTTCTACTCCTCTAATCTTCTTTTCTTTCATAATCTGAGTTATGAACTGTAACGAACCAGTTGCAAGTTATGAGACAGTCTGTCAATTCAAAGAATCTCGTCGTAAAATCTCTAGGGCTTATGTCAAGCATTCAATGCTTATGAACCTCGGCTGGCAGCAGTGACAGACGTCATTGTACCCATGCAGTTGTACTCACGTTTGCTCGAGTTGTGCTCCATATACTGCAGAACGTTCTTTTTTTGTTATCACATTTTGTACTATAAAAGTGAACTATTCGAAACGAAAATATTATTAACTGAATGCTTTGTCTGTGAATAGGATAGGTATTCCAAAACTGACTAGTGGCTATATGAAGAGACAAAAAATCCAGTAGGCATATATGGACGGTGGACGGACTACAATGGAGTCGTACGAATTGCCTGAATATTTAATGCATCGGGTCCGCACCGCACCGACGGCAAACATGCCGGAACCGACTATGCATTGTAAAGGAAAAGAAAATTATACGAAACATTTCCTCGAGTCGTAATAAAGAGCTTGATGTGGACGTCCCCCGCCGCGCGTGGTACATCGCCGCCTCGTTACGAACACAAAGAGTATGAGCCCAAGAAAACCAGCGGTCTATTTACAATGCTGCTTTGTTATGCTGCTTTCAAAATGCACTTCAACGTGGTGCCGGCTGTGAATTTGTGGCTATTGAGGCGATTTACACTTCGTTTAGAGCCTGTAAACACTATTTATGGGCTAGTTACATGGCACGTATTGTGGGTTTAAGCCTTTGTTTAAACGCCTGCCAACTACATTTGCTGTTTGCAGTGCTACTTGAGAACCCATATTTTAGGTATGTACATTTGGTTGTGGTGCGTAAAAGAATCGCTTGGTTGCTTTCAGTAGCTAGAAAAAAGTACGTAAGAAAATATAATAAAAATTTGAATACCAGAAATTCTGAGAGACAGACTTCCTGAGGACTACAAAACTGTGTCCTCATGAAGTTTGAATTCGTATTGTTTGTAAAGTCGCGATAAATTCGAAACGGTGTTCAAGTTGCATCAACTTTTACTTTCATTGGACATTCCGATTGTACACACACAAGCGACGTTCCACGGTAGCGGCAGTGCGTTAAGCATCGTCCTGATTCGCGTCAAAATGCGATATTTATCCGTCACATGAGGCGGCGTGAGGCATGAGGCGGCTGGAATGCGGCCAAAACGCGGAATAAAATGTGCCTCGTTCCACTCAAATAAAAGTCGTTGCGAAGTTTTAAATGCACGGTTTATGTGTTTATGTGGCAAGTGCGATATCACTCTCGGAATTGGCGCGGAGTGTTGCAGCGTTTAATGAATGCAAATGTGTGTTGATGGTATCGTTGGGACCCATGAGTCGACCATCGGCGACGGTAGCGGGCGGTTGGGTCTGCTTTCTACGATACAGCTCTTGATTAAACTTTTGTAAAAAAAGTACAAATATCTTTCAAGCAAAAATGGGATATGGCGGATTTTTCTTTTTATAATTTCGTTTCTCATAATTCTTGTTCAGATATTTTACCTCGATTAGGTAGAAACATAATTATTTTTTATCTATACTAATATTATAAAGAGGAAAGATTTGTATTTTTGGATGTTTGTGTGGAATAAACTCAAAAACTACTGGACCGATTTCAAAAATTCTTTCACCATTCGAATGTTACATTATCCCAAAGTGACATAGGCTATATATATTTTTTTTTTATCCACAGCGAAGCGTGGCAGGGAACAGCTAGTCTTATAATAGTTTGGTTAAACTATTATATACTCGTACTGCGGTATTTCGCTAATAGCCTTCTCATCATCATCGGCTTTTAGACGTACTTTCAAATGATTTATTCTAAAAGCCTTATATTCTACTAATACTGGCCAAGAGCTCCATTATTCATACTTAGTTACCTACTCCTTGGCTTGTCATACTCAATTACTCACCTGTAAATAAGCTATCAGTAAATATTTGTAACTATGGCTTAGTTACAAATATTTGAGGCCGTCCGATAGACGGCGAGTCCTGCCCTAAAAGGTCTTTACCTACTTTTATCTTTAGACTAACACAGCCGATTGTCTGTTCTGTGTTCTGTACTAACAGACGTACTAAACAAAGACAGGAAAGATGTCGGTAAATAATATGAACTAACAGTGCGGGCGCTAGGGCCTTATTCTGGCTAGTGAGGTATCATCTCCGTCACTGTCGCACTCGTCAGAAACGTCGCGTCGTAACAGTGAGAGTGACCGAGATAATCTCGAGCAGTCCAGAATACCCCCCAGATCAATACCCAACGTGTAAATAATACTAGAAACATGATCTTATGCCTAGTCCAGTTACTAGTAAACAAAGATCGTTGCTTGTCGAAGTTTCTGGTACACTAGGTCAGAATAATTATTATTGATAGGTTCGGAGAAAAGCCGTGGAGGTTACTATCAAACTAATACTGAAGGCTTTAGCTGACAGATCTGAGTTTAGTATTAATAATTTTAGTTTAATTACTTAGTTTAGAAGTATTAATTTTTCTGAGATTATTTATTTTTTTCTTTTTTTTTTTTAGTTTCTGAGATAATTGGTTGTGTCATGCAGACGGACGGACATAAACCGGACTCTCACCAAAAGAGTTCCTTTTTATAATTTTAGGACGGAACCATAAAAATAACAAATAACAAAATAACATTATTAAGAGCAAGTTAATCTTAATTCAAGTAAAAGTTAACTTGAAATAAAATAAACGAGTTTTTGTCTGCGTCAGAGAAACAATCTGAAACTTTTACATTTTTTCGTCGTAAGAATGTATGAAGCCTTGTCTGTTTAAGAATACGTTCACTGCAATGTTCAGCGAAATCTCATTCATTTCCATGATATTTGCTGTACCTACTTGTATTCCCGGTAAACTATGATAAATGTAACACTAGATTTGCTCTATAACATCGCGAGTGCAAATTGAGTGTCCGCTCGACTTGGTTGCAGCGTCGCTTTTACTAAAATTGTATTTATTTTCACCGTACGGTAGCCCAGGCTTTCAAATTATAATTTAAAGGAGCAACAACTTGTCGCAATTTATTTAGACCTGCAAGTGATGAAACTTCCAAAGTTTATAAACTTGCCAAGATTTTGACATTAGAAAATTGCTAAATTAATAAGTTCATATAGGCTGAAATGTATGTAAGAGGTATTAGAGTTTTGACGCCGCATAATTGATATTTATACGTTTATGTTATGTATGTTTGTTTGTATGTTTGTAACCAACTCCTTTGGGCGCGATTATGACCCACTTTAAACATGTTTTTTAGTTTTTTTGAACTATTAATTATTTAACAATTAAGTTGTGTGCAAAAGTCTAGCTTACCTGTCAACCATATCCTTTGAACTTCCGTAAGCTTCCTTGCAAGTGCAAGTTCGCTTAGTGTATTTTGTTCGCACCGTGGTTTGTGAGTGCTTGTTAGGCTTTTTATTAACGCTTCACGTTTCAGGCGAGTTCTTCTAACGAACTGAACACTGTAGAATTGAAATAGTTACACTTAAACGTTTTAGTTAGCTTATTTGTTAATGGTTTTAGTACAACCTGGTAGTTCAAAATGCCTTAATGAACCAACAAAGCGTTGAAAAGGTCCTGATCGGTGTAAAGATGAGAACACACCAGTGAATGTAGTTAACACCTGAACACTACGTCAGATACGTACCTACATACAACAACCTACCGCACTACTTGATACTTCCCAGTTAAATCTTAATATTTTCATACTAGCTGCGCCCAACGATTTTGTCTGCCATTCTAAACCCTTTATTTTCATTTTCTTATGTTAATCAAGGGTAGGTGCATACCAAATTTTAATCAATCCGCTCAGTCGTTTTTAATTGATTGAAGAACACACAAAATGGAAATAACTTAATATATAGGAAGAAGGATTAGGTCTCATCTTAATGGAGCTAACCATGCTCAAGACTAATTTAGACTACAAACATTTATTATGTTTGTGGATAGTTCATGATCTACTCTACTATCAAAACGTACAGCGGGCTTCATACCGCCTTTTTTTTTTTTTTTTTTTGTTTACCCAGTGGAAATCCTTTATGGATACCACGCCCGCCCCGGGGGAGGCATGGCGTGGTTATGTGGGAGTCTCCGCCCTGGTGGCGGCATACCCACTAAAACCACTGGGGCGTTCGTCATCCGCCTGAGATGGGGCGAGGTGGGGTCGCGTTAGCATTCACCACCTCGCCCCGACGATGGGCCCGATTAGGGCCCCCTGCGCCTATGGAGGGGTGACCCTGTTCCCCAGGATCACCCCCCAGACGGTGTGGGGTCGTGCAGGCCGGGAGAGTCCCCCGACTCTCCCGGCAACCCCACTGCATAGGGGCGAGGAGACGGGCAAACCGCCTCCTCGCTCCCCCTGTCCGTCTGCGCCGGAGCGGGTCAGAGCGGGGGTCGTCCTCCCTGATCCGCTCCGCGGCCTCCTTCTGCGTCATCACCTCTTCGCAGAAGGAGACCACGGCCTGCCACGATCGCTCGCTGCTGAGCATGGCTTTCACCACGCTCGGCAACGAGAGATCCCCGCCTATATAGGCCGAAAGCGTATGCCGCTGGGGGCCCCATGCGGCACACGCTTCCAGCGTGTGGAGCGCCGTATCCTCCGGCGCTCCACACTCGTGACAGGCCGGGGTCGCCTCCCGTCTCGCGATCTTGTGCAGGTACTTTCCGAAGCACCCATGCCCGGAAAGCACCTGCACAAGTCGGAAGGTCAGCGACCCGAACCGCCGCCGCGTCCAATCCCGGAGGACCGGTCGAATGGCCTCCACCGTCTGCTTACCAGGCACAGGTGGGGCCAGGTCCTCCGTCCACCGCCTCAACATGACGGCCCGCGCATGCCGTCGCATGCGCCTGACCTCCTCTCCCCCGATAAACTCCCCGCAGGATCTCCCCGCCGCCACGAGGTGGTAAACCTCGGCGAGGACCTCCGCTTGGAGCTCCCAGGGGGGATCACTGGCCAGCACGCAGGCCGCTGTCCAGGACACCGTCCGGTAACCGCGTATCGCCCTCGTCGCGATGACCCGCTGCGGACGTCGCAGCAGGGCCTTATTCGCGCGACCTAGGGCGTCCGCCCAGACCGGTGCCCCGTACAGGGCCATACTCCGGATTACTCCGGAGTACAGACGACGGCATGTGGCGCTCGGGCCGCCCGTGTTGGGCAGCAGCCTCCCCAGAGCGGCAGCGGCTCCCAGGACTTTTGGGGCAAGCTGGACGAAATGTGCCCCAAAAGTCCACCTCCCGTCCAGGATGAGACCCAGATATTTCATCCGGGTCCCAACCCGGACCGAGACCCCGTCCAGCACTACCTTCGTGCCTGGAGGGGGCCCCCCCCGAGGCCCATGGAACAATAGGGCCTCGGTCTTGGAGAGGGCAACCTCCAGCCCCAGGGAGCGGATGCGGTCGACCACAAGTGTCGTGGTCACTGAGGCCAACCGCACCGTCTCCCTGAGGTCCCTCCCCCTGGCTACGACCAGGGTGTCGTCCGCGTAGCACGCCAACCGCACACTGTCGGGAAGCGTGCCACGCAGCACCCAGTCGTAGCCGATGTTCCACAGAAGCGGTCCCAATACCGACCCCTGTGGAACCCCGCAGGAGACGCAACGGCGCCTCAAACCGTCACGTCCTTCCACCAGGACCTCGCGGTCCTGGAGGTAGTCGGCCAACAGCCTCCGCAGATACAGGGGCACTCCGTGGTACCGGAGCGCCTCCTGTATTGTTCCGTGCGGGAGGCTGTTGAAGGCGTTGGCGATGTCCAGCGAGACAGCCAACGCCTTGTCCCCCTCACCGACCGCATCCTGCGTCCACCCCTTGAGCCAGAGCAGGGCGTCCACAGTGGACCGCCCCGCTCTGAACCCGAACTGGGCCTGCGACAAACCAGGCCCAGTTCCTTCCAGGTGCTGGATGACACGGGAAGCCACCACCCTCTCTAGCAGCTTCCCCGTGTCATCCAGCAGCACGATTGGCCTGTATCCGGAAGGCGAGTCGCTAGGTCGACCCTCCTTCCGGAGCAGGCACAATCGGCCGTCCTTCCACGGCTTCGGGAACCTCCCCGACGAGAGGCATGCGTCGAAGAGGTCCCGAAGCTGATCGCCCATCTCCCTTAGGGCGAGGGCTTCATACCGCCTACTGTACACTTCAACAAAAAACAGTAGTTTATTAATACACAGGTAAAGTGACAAACTGAAGTCAGAGCGCCGTCATTCAATTTATCATGCTTGGCATTTGAATCTGAATCGCAATTGAATCAAATAGATTTCCGATGAAACTGTTTCAACAAAACAAGATGAATCCCAATAAATTGAATTTGACTGAATTTGGCTCCTAAATTAAAAATCGTTATTTCTGTGCGGTAGAAGAAATTATTTATTTAAATTAATGAAATAAAAGATCGAATCCGAAAAGTAATTTCGTAACATAATTATTTAAATTAAAATTATTTTGGAACAGTTTACCTATTTAACCAAATAAATTGAAATTGGTTTTACATTCTGGTAATCTTTCTGTTCATTAATATCAACAGCTCAATCTATTCACATTAAAATAGTAATTGTTCCCACAAATAGCCAAAAATACAATAAAAGAAGTACTTTTTTTTAAAATTCAGTTATAGGCTTGCGTTTGACCGCCATCTCGCCTGATGGTAAGCAATGATGCGGTCTACGATGGAGCACGCTTGCCTAGAAGGAACCGATTCACTCGCGACTTGAAGACACCCAAATTACTTACTTTTTTACTTACTACGTTAGTTGTATGTATAAACTTTACCAAAAGTTTTACACCAGTATTAAAAGCATAACTTCTTAACATCTCATTTCCCAATGTCCCTGCGGTCAAAGTAAGCCTTCAGGTAAAGCTACCTACAGCCAGGAGGTAACTACCCACTACCTTCTCCTTGCCTGCAACCCTTTCATAAAATAACTAGGTTGCCAGAGTAAGGACCTCTCTAGAGAGATGTTCCGATTTCCAGTCTTATGAAATTTCCCATTATATATTTAGGTACCGTATTGTGGCTAGATATTTTATCAGAATGAGGAGATAAAAGGTAAACAAGATTATTTTAAGGTAAGAAAATATAGAGAGCATAAAAGTCGGCTGCTAACTCTATTTATAACGTTATAGGCAAGTATAAATTCAAATTCAAAAAAATTACTTGTAAATAGTACTTATTACTAAGATTGTTTATCCTGTCTAGTTTTAATAACTTCATCGACGATGGAAGACACTGAATCTTGCGACACAGGACTCACCTAGTGCAAGATTCAGGGTTCATACACAATTCTGTAACATTTTTTTCTGACAAATAAAAAAAATTTTTTAATATTTTTTTTAAATCCTAACATTACCTGCTTATCTATATATCTATTATGTTTGAAATAATTTCTACACATTTTTAGGGTTTTGTGCTCAAAGGATAATAGGATCTTATTACTAACCCTTTGCTGTCCGTCCGTCTGTCGATCAGAAAGAGTAGCCGTGGTAATGTTTACCAAGTCAGATAAAAGCCAAATTTCCAAAGATTTGGAATCCAGAATTTCCGAAAATATTGTGACAATGACCCAGTGACACACTGACTTTGACCGGCTTTGAGACTCTTCCAAGAAGTGGTCGGTTTCATGACGGTACGTTAGCTTAGGTGGTATATAAGTAGTAGCTTCTTCCTTGAATCACTCAAAGCCTTTTCCCGAAAATTGAAACGGTTCCTGTGATATAGAAAAATAAATTACAAAGCGCAGCTAGCTTTGTAAATAAATGAAAGTTTACAATTTCCCTCTGATCTCTTTTTATTTTCATCATGCAAATAGGTACTGTGTAAAGCCGAGTGCATCATTTTAAAGCAGCGTACGTCAGGCGCAAGCTTCCATTCTTTATGCAATCTCGATCCGAGAGACGGAACGCTATCTTTTTAAACTTTGATTCTGAGCTTTGCATATATTTGAGAGGAATGGAACACAAGTCACTGTTAAAATTTAAAAACTATCGTGCTTAATCTTGCACAGAAAATGCTTGGTCTCATTTCTAAAACCTAAAACCTCGTTAAAAGATTCATATAGATTAGTTCTAAAAATAAAGAAGTTTTATACGCTGTGTGACTAGCCCTCATATCAGAGTATCTATATGTATGATTAGTTATACAATTCTGGTTAAAAGCCATAGAAAGATGCAAAAAACTGACGAAGTAGCTAATTTAAAACAGGACAAGAAAGTGGGGGTGTGGTGACTTAGAAACATAAGGCTGGCTATTGAAGATATAGACGATTTTCCGGATGTGTTTTACATCGATCAAAAAGCTTTAATATACAACAAAAACACGTAAAAATTGTAAAAAGAATCGCGCTACAACTAACGCCAAGCGACGCGACATCGTTACGCAAAATGTTGCCACCATAAAAATCCCCCGCAAGAGAAATGACCACAACAGCTAAACTGCGTGTGAAAAATTCTAGTCTCCTTTAAATAAATAACAAAAGATTTGCCAACTCACGTTGTTTGGATTCAAAGCGTTTACGAGCCGCGGCTTTGCGTCAGCCGACGCTTTCGTGGTGTTTTGTTGTGCTACATAAAATATAAGGAGATTTGTCTCCATAAGAAGTCAAGGTTAACCGCCGCTATGGGCAAATGGGACAAAGAGATCCCTGATAGTAGGAAATTAAACTGCCAGCTTGTATTCAGGAGCCGCACTTTGATAAATCGCACCCAGTGTTCGGGAATTCTTTACGATGATTTGGCGTTACTCGCGGTTTTAGCGTTACCGTAAACTCTTACAAAATTTCAATAATAAACCTCTTTGTTTACAAAACCTTCCATAAAAAGTTTAACGCAAAAAATCTGAGATTGATGCTAGTCAATTCAATGGAGCTTCTTTCTCTTTCTTTGTAATTATATAGACGAATTGAAAGAAGCACGTCGTTTAATAACAATATACCTATTCATATCACAAAAACACGACTATTTTGTAAGAAACTACTCTAAATTAATATACATAATGTTACATTTCCTGTTACTAAATCGGCTATAAAACTAAGCCCATCAGAGCTGCTCCATTAAGAAGACAGGGAAACCTATCTTCAGTAGACGACTTACAAAAACTAAAATTGATACCACAATATCTTCATTAAGAACATGCGAGCCGATCGTTGGGAAACAGAGGAAATAATCTACAGAGAAGAGTAGCTTGGAAACTTTGTACACTTAAAACAATTTGAGAACTTTATAGATAGACGAAAAATTGATTTCGTTTGTTATCTACTCGTATATTGTTGAATATCGTTGTCGTTATAGCGCCTTGAATTGTCATTTAGCTATTCAAATAAACATCTAAACTTAAAGGAAACTCCTCCATCACTAAATATTATGTAGGTTTTTTAAAAGCTGTGAATTGATACTTCATTGGTATGCGCCGTGAAATTCCACGCCATTGGGTTTATAGGCTCAAATTTTTACGCTCATGACCTTTTTGTGGCGGGAAACAGAGATAAAACTATAGCTGCAAAAAATCTAGCTTCCAAGCTACCACTTTCTAGTTGAAATTCTGTCGCTAACGATGTTGTCAACCTCCGACGCGCGACTTTGCGTTTGTAGTGAAACACCTAAGGTTTTCTTAGTAGTTTTATTATGGAAATTATCGTATTTTGCATTGCAGCAGTTGTTTTTCTGTGTAGGTTACTCCTCTGTGGACTGCATCGTGCACACACATGCGATGCGTGTCACGCGGCGATATATACCACGGTTCTTAGTTGAATCGGTTTTTGCCGGATATTTCCGGTTCGAGAATGGTGTTTATGGGTTTATTAAGTTAATTAGATGCTATTTTAAAGCTTTTGATGTGAAGGAACTTTTAAGTGCAATTTACTTGCTCATAAAATCTTTGATGCATAGATTAGTTGGAGTTTGTGACATAATTGAACTATGCAATTTTGTAAAATCCCTATAAATTTTGTTTTGTAGTTCTATTATTGTTGTTGGCGCAGTGACCCAAATTTTGAAGGCAAAATCGTGGCTAAAACGATGCACCTGACACAAATACAAAATAATCCTCAGTAATCCTTCCTCTTTAATAGAATACGTAATATCCGAGTCTCCGAGAATGCTCAGGGTCCCCAGTCGCGGGCCCTTAAGTTACTCCCCTCAACTTGGGCCTTTGCGGTCGAAGAAGCTTACAGTTATGCGCTTATGAACATAACGTGATTAAACTTCCTCATAGTTGGGCCTGCGGTCGTAGAGCTGCATTGTTTAAACTCATGGCTTTCGTGGTTTATGTATATCACCATCACAAAATACCGCTATAAACGTGGGCACGACATCTACGTATAAGTCACTTGGTTAATTGTGTTAGCTGTGACTTGATGTTGCTCAATAATATAACATAAAGTAATACTTCTTTGACATCACAAAATGGAAACCAAACACAATAAAAACATAACAGAAAAGCACAAACGGCGGACTAGACGCAGTCTTATTTTTAAAGCAGAAAAAAAAAACATAAAAAAAAACAGCTGAGCACAGCAAATACCGTACCTCTCTTGCACCGTTTCTTACAACACGCTACGAACTAATCTCATTTTGCTTTCAACAATTTATAATTCAGTAGTACTGCACTGGCAGCACTGTACATCACACAAGGAAATTATGATTTCAATTATATTAGTGAAGAAAGTTTCTAAAAGCAGCGTGTTTTGGACGTCCAACTTCCACCTTAAGATGTCTAGTAGACAATCCTAAACAGTACTCAATATCACTTGATTTTTTAAGTGATATTGAGCCATTTAATCACACGTCTACAACACATTCGTGTAAATCTTATACTCGTAGGTAGAGCGGGGAAGATAAAGGATTTTGCCCGCCAGTAACTCATTATTACAATAGAGTTAAATAAATAAAAAACATTTATGTGTTTTTGAACATTTTTTAACCGACTTCAAAAAAGGAGGAGGTTATCAATTCGACTGTATGTTTTTTTTTTTATCATTTTTTTTTTTATGTTTGTTACCTCATTACTTTTGACTGGGTGAATCGATTTTGATGATTCTTTTTTTATTAGAAAGCTGACGCTTCCCATTTGGTCCCATTTCAATTTAGTCCAGTCCAGTTCTGATAATGGTATCCATGAGAAAACCATATAAGTCTTAAATTTGCATAAGGTACGTGCGCGACAAATAGATGAATAACTATCAATCGTCGGTCTCTTGAAGTCGGTTTTTGTTTTTTGTTTTTGTAAAATAATGTTCTTGTTAAATGATAAAGAGAATGTGTATAACTCCATCTCTTGGGACATCATAGAACTTTTTATCTCGAGAAAAGGTAGAATTATTGTGGGTAAAATTGTTCTAAAACAACATAAACTATACGAGTATGCTTTTTTCGCAATTTCACTACCTGCTATTTGGCAAGGCAATAGACATATCTCGTAACGAGTCTTGGTTCTTCATTATGTAGTTCATTACGAACGCAGGTCGTTAAGACGCCCTCCGACCTCCCCTCATAGTGATGGCAATCATTGTTAGCATGCTATATGCTATTGATTTGCTAGTTACAAAAAATATTTGAAAGATTTTTAGTAACTTCTTTTATATACGAATGATAAATCTGTTTAGTTCTGAATCTCTCAAGAACATTGAAAATTGCAATTCTGTCGAAAACTCAGCGTATAGAGGTATTATTAAAAAAACTAAACGTACTATTTTTATTTCTTTAATAGTAGGTATTATTTGTCTATCAATGTTTTGCCTTTTTGCAGTTCACACGAGCAGATATGAAAATGCAGATGAGAAAGTATTTACGTAAACATACGTATTGTAAATGTACGTAAATAATGTGTTCAAATGTACAGATGCGTACGATGAATCTTAGCAAAACGTCACAGGTTCTATTTCGTTTCAGGTTGCTAATTTGTGATTTCACGTGCTAATGCAAGTTCTAATTATTCCACCACTACTCCCACGAGAAGGCACAGGAGGCTGCACCTAAATGAGTTACAAGGTAATTTGTCACCTCCGTCCCGTGATGATATAATATGCATACGATGCGACACTAAACCTTGTTGTGTAGGCACTGTTTAGACGCTTCGTAATAATTGCTTATGGTTTGGATCAAATCTTAATAACAAACATTATAATGCAAAATGTTTTGTCAATGTTTTGTTTACCTACTTATTTTGTATACTTTCAGGCCTTAATCACTCAACCGATCATCACGACATTTTGCATACATGTTATCAAACGTACAAAATAACTATAGCTTACTTTTTATTATCATTATAATCAGCGTTTTAACACCGGACATGAATCCGCGGGGCGCAGCCAGAATGTTGTGACTGCTTCATTAACACGCATAATATTATTAGCTTCACCTGTATATTTGTAACCGACTCCTTTGGGCGCGATTTTGACCCACTTTAAACGGCCGGATTTCGTTCAAACTTTGTAGATATATCGAGGATCGATGACAATAAATTATTATACAAAAAATAAAAAAATATATACCTACTTATAAATAAATTAAAATAATTATATGAAGCTAACAAATTGTGTTTTGCTCAGAACGCGATTTCTATGATTACTGTTAGCTAAGCTGTGACTCCACGGCTACTGGTATATATTCTGCTACGTGCCACGTTTGTCAAAGAGCGATGACAATGCGTGGTTTTTAGTTTTTTAAACTGTTCTATATTTTACTTGCTAAAATATCCTTTCAAAATCTAAACAAAGGGTGTGAATGGTTTCACAATTTCCGGATCATGCTTCGCGGTATTGCCCGTCTAGTGTCAGTATATTTGTCCATTGAATTGATTTAGCCATTTCGATATAGCATTTTGTAGCAATACCAAACAAGAAAAACCATCAGTTTCTATGTTCCTCGTTAAATAATTCAACATTTAGAACGTTTGGAATAAAACTCAAATACGCGGCACATTAAGGCGCCCGTATCCGTTTCCGCTCAAAGCGGGCTCGTCGCAAAATTAAACAATCAGTAATTAAAACAGCGAGGATTCATCCATTCTATTAGCATATTAATGAGCGGGCGAAAACCTATTAAAAACATAAAGTTTTGCTAATTAAGTTGCAACATACAGAGAGAGGTGCCAGAGTATCATTCACAGCACGATCATTTTGTTGTGCCAGTGGCCACAGTCATGGTTCGATACAACTGCGAAACACCTGACCCACTGAGTCTATACAGGGTTATTCATAAAGGGTATGCTAAGCCGAAAAGGGTTAATAGTACTCATCATAGAAAAATGTCAATGACACTCGACAAAATGTATGGAACAGCTGATTTTTTGTTCGCGAATTTCGGGTTGATCCCATAGTAAAAGTTGTTCATAATGATGAGTACCTACTATGAGCTCTTTTCGGCTTAGCATAACCTTTATGAATAACCCTGTAGATTAGCAGACTTAATTCATCTGAAAAACATTTTTTTTTGTTCAATTGTTATTATCAGTGTGAAACGGAGATAACAAATAATTTCTAGCCCGAGAATAAGCCTGCAGTTACTCATACAAGGCACAGGCACAGGCACAGGGAGCCACAGAAACATTCATAACAGCTGTATATGTCTTGTAAAGGTTAATGTCACAGTACACTACCAACAGTTGTTTAGGGCCTTTTTAACCGACTTCAAAAAAGGAGGAGGTTATCAATTCGTCTGTATGTTTTTTTTTTATGTTTGTTACCTCATTACTTTTGACTGGGTGAATCGATTTTGATGATTCTTTTTTTATTAGAAAGCTGACGCTTCCCATTTGGTCCCATTTCAATTTAGTCCAGTTCTGATAATGGTATCCATGAGAAAACCATATAAGTCTTAAATTTGCATTAAGTACGTGCGCGACAAATAGATGAATAACTCAATAGTCGGTCTTTTGAAGTCGGTTTTTGTTTTTTGTTTTGTAAAAATAATGTTCTTGTGTTGGTACTGTATCGGACACGATATTTCACTTTTGGATTTTATCCAGCTCCGCTATATCCCGTAAGTCAGAGAGCACTCATATAGCGGCTCAGTAAATAATCTGTGCTGAGAAAACGAAGCCACACCGACAAATGGGAGAACGGCCTTGGACTCACAGCAAAGTATTTTTTTGTAAAGTACAACGGTTTTGTACTTCAGTCGGGTGTTAAGTGGTGGCCTCTTAAATTGCAGACAAGAGCAATTAAGTAGAATTAAATGCACCAAGAGAATTGTGGGCTGTATTACGTGTACTTTATCAATGCTCCAGTTATTTATTTCATTGTACAAACTTGTAACGAAACCGGCTTTCTTTCATTTGTCATAACAGTTTTGGGCCGTTATTTGTAGACATAGTTGACAAAGACGATGTTTGTACTTCTTAGTGAAATCAGATTTGGCCTAAAATTCCGTGAAGCTGCGTTGAGTAAAGCTAGATTGAAATGTAGGCCATTTAGCGTTCAGGACTATTTAGCAACCCTGGCGTTATAATATGAAGACGATTTGCTACTAGACTATTTTGAATTACGACCATTTAACAAACAGTGTTCCGTTTTGATTCAAATCTTGTTAATCTTTAAATTCCTTTAAAAGGTTTTGTTCCTAATTCAGTGGTAATCTTAATATATATAAATTACGTGTCACGTTGTTTGTCCGCTATAGACTCATAAACTACTTAACCGATTTCAATCAAATTTGCACACCGTGTGCAGTTCGATCTAACTTAGGAGATAGGATAGCTCACATCTCAATTTATAGTAAAAAAACATGAAAAATTAGAAAATTTAAAAATACTTACACCATAATTTAACTTTAGCGCTTTGGACAATGTAAACTTTTTTAATGTAGGTAACTTTTGACATTTGACATAGAATTGACGCAATGGCTTTTTTTACCAATTCGAATTAAATAGTCATCGTTAAGACAGGACGCAACGTCTGTCGAGTCAGCTAGTATTATAGTATATTATAGTATTTTACTCGTAATCCAGTGCCTACATAGTTCCAGTGGATTTTTGCCGAAGCTCTGGAAACCCTATTCTGGCTAGTGAGATATTATATCGGTCAATGTCGCTCTTGTTGGAAATGACATGGCATTTCGACAGAGATTATCTCGAGCGCCCAAAAATAGGGTCCCAGGCTCAGCGAAGTCACTACGTTAATTATATTCCGTTTATTCTCAGCCCCTCTCACAATTATTAACAACTGTAACAACTAGCGCCGCAATTGAAAACTTGTTAAACTAAATACAAGTAACTCGCTTTAATTGTATTTAATACTTCGTCGGCCTGATTGGCTCAGCGGTAGTGTATCCGCCTTATAAGTCAGAGGTCCCGGATTCGATTCCCGGCCGGGTAGATTTTTGAATGATGAATTTAAATATCTGTTCTGGGTCTGGGTGTTAGTTGT
The DNA here is from genome assembly GCA_949125135.1 of Alcis repandata. Taxonomy (NCBI): domain Eukaryota; kingdom Metazoa; phylum Arthropoda; class Insecta; order Lepidoptera; family Geometridae; genus Alcis; species Alcis repandata. Next base: position 2,872,759 of record OX421223.1, read on the forward strand.
CCTTGTCTTTGTGTGTGTTCCATGGCATCCCCGACACAGGATTTATTCCTAGTCGACTAATAGCATAGCAAATCCACATAGCTCCCCAGCTATGAGTGTGAAACGTTTATTTATAGATAGATAGATAGATAGATAGAAAAACTCTTTATTATTCACACCATAAAACCTAAACCTAACCTAATTTAATTACCTATATAATAACTGTGATAACTTTGGCTTTTTAACAGTTTTTATGTAATAGGCACGTTGGTTATTACAATATGTTCTGTTGTATGTACCTTGCTTGAGTAACTACTCGTATATGAACCAGCTCATTTATTTGTCTTGACTTCTCGCGTAAACGAGTATCATAGTTTTACATTTTTAAATAAAAAATTTAAAAAAAGTTCTAGATGAAATGTTATGGACTGTGAGTGTGTAATGTTTAAAAAATAGTCCTAAGTTTTGTTAATTTTTTTTTTATACTATCGTTATTTATTTACATATATTTACATCTTAAATTTAAAATAAGCTAAAATAAAAAACTAAAATAACTAGAACAAAGAAATTTACAAAACTAAAGATCAAAAAGTAGGTTTTGCCCGTGTGGCAAAGTACCAAGAACGCTGGCTGCATTCCCGCGCTGAATTGCCAGTGAAATTCTTTGTTAAAATAAATAAATAAGTTTTGGGCTAGTCGCACGCTGTTTCGCTGCTGTGCGTGTGATGAGTAGTTGTAAAAAAATAAAACTAATAAGTTTCGAAAAAAAATGCAAGTATTTAACGAAAAAATGTATGAAAAATGTAACTTTGTGGGTAAATTAATGGTGCATATTTCATCTATAAAAAATTAAATACGTCTTAAATTTTTTGAAAGAAGATACGAGGTACTTTAAAGATCTAACAACTTATGAGACTTCATTTGTAATAGTAGGTTTTAGCAAAATAATCAATTTATTTTACTATTTGTTGTAGTATTTATAGCAAAAATCTGAAAATATCACTATGGAAACTAACGTGGATTTCACACATTTTTGTTATAATTAAACATGGGAATACTCGCGTAAAAATTACGCGCTCGCGATTGCGTCTCGTTTGGCATCAAAAGAGACGCAACCGCGTTCGCTTCACGTTTGTAAACACTGAATGTGACCGAAACTAGTCGTAGTAGACGACTTAATTTTTACGTGAGTATTCCCATGTTTAATTATAACAAAAATGTCTGAAAATATCGGTCCAATTTTTCAATGTAAAGAATATATCAGGTCAATACCTGATATTGTGTTGACATTGAAAATGATATCTCATAATACCGGTTCATGAGATGTATTTTAATTGCAACATGGATAAACTTTATTATTTGTCCGATACAAACAAACATTCAATTTATTTCTTATACAAAAACGTTTTATCCAAAACAAACAACAGTGCTTTAAAAAAAAAAATGCACTTGAAATTATTCAATCACGAAATTAAAAAAAGTTGCTGTTTGTTCTGCAAAATATGAAGTTCCCGGAAAATTCATTTCCAAATGTGCAAAAATAAAATGTTTTTTCCGTTTACAGCTGTTAGTATTTTAACAGCTATTAACTTGAATTAAGGCCCGTTTATTTCTAGAATTACGCTCTTCTATATTCAACCTGCTATTTAAAATAATGCTAAAATTATTTAAGAGCAAAACAAAAACAATCTCAGACATTCTGAGCACCGCACGAAAACAAACCGAGCTTTCAAAATATTTTGATCACAAAACTTATTTCAAATCCGACGACAATTTGGCATCGACGAACAATGAAAACTAACGGTGAAAACTGCTCTACTTCAAACTAGACACTAACTTTACAATGTAACCTGCATTATGTAAGTAACTGCTGCAGCGCTTCATATCGTTGTAAATATACAAGGGTCCATCTAGATTAGACGGTGAGACGATGTTGATGGGCAAACTTATGTCAGGTTGGACTGATAGATTGAGTGAATGTACATTTCAATGATTTTTCTACTAACTTATTTTTTAGAATATTATTCAACTGAGTTTAAAAAGCTTTCAATCTGTTTTAGATGTAATGCTTCCGTTGGCATCTATATTGCATATTTTTCTTTCTTTATGTAGTCTACTGTACGTGTCAAATAAGTATCAATCTTTTTCTACAACGTAATAATTACTTTTTCTGTTGTCAAATTTTTGCGATCTATTGGTTCTTGTTATTGATTTAAAGTTTAGATCTGATTTATCTTGGCAATGATTTTTCGTCAATCAGTATAACGAGTTAATCAAAAACAACTGTTGTGAGAAGATAATTAATTTATGGAGTAAAACGCATTTTAAGTATAAAAAAAGTATAAAGTAAAGTAGCCTTGTCCAGTCAATAGGCCCAAGTTTGAAGGCATTTTAAGACAGATCTAAACTAACTAAAAATATTTCTGTCTTTATCATTGCATGCCATTAGACAAGGATGCCAATAGTTTTAGAAAATTTAGATCTGTCTTAAAAAGCCTTCAAACTTGGGCCTAATAGATAAGTAAATAGATGGTAAATAGTTTTACATAAGTACTTACAACTATTCTATCATTACATGCAGTCACGTGGTCTAGAAGGTCTTGAATATCCTTGCTCTATTAAACTCCTTTCAAAATGTCAGTCAAATTTGGTGGAAGAATATAGGGGTTAAAGCAACCCGCAGAGCGATCTCTGTTACGCTGCAGCTTCGGACAAAGCGCTGGATAGCTGAACAAACAACAGGCATAAGTTTTATGACGCGGGCTTATCGCCGTGAATGCAGTACAATGGCAGTCGGAGTTGAAAAGTTTGATGCTTCGAAGGACCGTAGATAACAAGAACTTAAAACTTAAAGGAGAATTCTCGTTGGACTGTACTTTCGGAGCGGCCGGGTCGTTTCAACTTCAGCGGTTTTCAAGGGAAGCTCGGTACTCAGTGAGATTGTTACTGCAATCGAGACGCAACAATTAGGTGGAAACTTAAAGTTAAGGGCAAAATACAGTGATTATTAACAAACTTTGACTTTTATTTTTAATTGTTATTTTTTTTCGGCTATGTTTTCGCACTTCCAGACAGTACAATCACCCGCCTAATTGTTTAACACAGTAAAATAAACTACATATGTCTGCTACAAATACAATACCAACCAAATCAGCCACTTCAGATCCAGTTTTAACGATACAGATTTCAGAATCTTTGCATTTATAATTCCCGAGAGAGCTCCAATTTAATGTTATCCATTATCTACGGCATTATTTCCTTTGAAAGACGACTGATTACGCTTCGTGTCTCTATAAATCTATTCTGATTAAGTTATAAGTCATTGTAATACCTCGAAACTAATTTGGCGGAGCATATTCAATCAGGAGGTCTGAGCACCTGAGTCTAGATCAGGCCATTAATCAGATGTGTAAGATGTTGCGCAGACGTAGCGCTGACGTCGTTCTACGCGTAGCATAGACATATACATAAACCTTATCATGCATTTTGAACTACGACTTGTAATGTTACGTGCAATTAAACTTTTACTGTGAATGATTTATTTGCGAAACAGTGGCATTTTAATATGGCCCGCGGGTCAAACTAGGAAAGAAAGACGAGATTAGAGCATGGACAAAGGCGGTGTTATGGTCTGAAGCGTCAAGGCTGTATGTTATTCTACTAAGTCTTCGGTTTTTTTTTTGTGCGTAATAAATATAATGTTGTCTTTCATTGTATTGTATTGTGAGACAAGTAAGTTAATACGGGCGAACCTAAGTGGAATAAACATTAAAAACGCATTATTTATGTAGTTTTCGCATATAATTTTCAAATAAATGATAGGTTATACTTATTAACTAAATTTTTTAAATGTCCTACATATCTATAGCAATGTTTTTTTGTATGAAAACCCCATATACACATGCGCATTATCCACAAATGTTCGCGTTACAATACGTATTGTGTTACAAATGTCTGCACATAGCTTAACGCATTCGCAGCGAAGACGTAGTCAGCGTTTTCGACGTACACCGTCTGTCACACAATCGCGTAATGGCCCGTGACAATGGGTCGTGAATTAGCTATAGGTATGTAAAGGTAATGAGACAATCAGTCAGTTGCGTAATTAATTTCTGCGTGTAAACATTATGTGCAGAGGTCTGCGAGTGTGCGCGGCTGTCTGTCTGTACTATAGCACGAGAGCCCACGACCAAAATTTTTGCCTTATCGTTTTACGATCAAAACTGTATAAAATCGATAGATTTGGTAATTCTGATTGCAAAAATACTAATTTCAGAAATTTTCTGGTAAAACGATGCGACATGGTTTTGGTCGTGGGCTCTCGTACTAACGTAGTAGAGAGAGTTGGTTTTACTCGCCGACGTTGGATTATAGTTTAACTTTGGAAACTAACGTGGTTTTAAGACAGCTTGTTACAGTTAAAACCGGAATAATCACGTTAAAATTAAGTCGTTTACTACGACTGGTTTCGATCACATTCGGTGATCTTTATCAGGAGACCATAAGCTTGAAACTGAAGCTTAAGCTGGGAGTTGTTGATGGTAGAATTTATTACAATTTTAGTGACATTCTGATACAATTTGTTATTATTAACGCGGGAATACTTACGTACATTCTGAAATCTCACAAATTTTACTAGTTACAGTACTTAGCTTATCATTTTACTCGTATCTGCAATATTATTCTGGTCAATCTGCGGAAAACAGGTAACCAGTAAACTTTAAACTTATATGTTGGATAACTCAAATTTATAATGATCAGAGACTCAAATAATAGTTGTGCAGAGTTATAAAGAAAGGGTATGTGCTCAGCCTTAAAGGCTCATAGTACTTTTTTTTTGGTTTTCGCGAATTCCGGGTTGGTCCAAAGTAAAAGTTGTTCTTAAGTACTATGAGCCTTTTTTCGGCTTAGAATACGTTTTCTTTATAATCCTGTATAGAGAGGATGGCCACAAATATTATACCTATATTATGGTGAAGAAAAATACCTACAATATATTTTTATTTTTGTGTTTTCACCAAATCACAAAACTAGTCATTACTACATTACTGCCATATTATCCCCAATTTTGTGTGCCCAATACTCGACTATAATGAATTACAAATATAATTTATATTCCACTTACCTCAGTTACTCACCTCAATTACTTTTGTCTGGGCCCTTTTCATCGTAGCATTACTCAAATTCCAATGCCATCTATCGTCCAATCACAGGTCGATCGCCAAACACCGACCGAGTAAACAAGCTACTCCAGTGACGTAATCTACCGCTGTGAATAAACAGAGAGGCAGCTCCGGTGATGGATTTATATTTATAGGTACCTCGTATCAGTGTTTCCGCCGTGTCACCACTACGTCTTGAATGAATTAAGTAGAGTACGCGAAACGTCTTTAAACATTACCGGAAAACAAGAATAGTGTTAACAAGGGTGACAAGAGGGCATGTGACAGTCGGACAAGGGTAACAAGGGATGCTTTATTTTGACGTTGCTATATAATTTTGTATTAAGAATCAGGCGTTACTTCGCGGAAGTTCATCTTCAAATAACTGTAAACTTCAATAATTTTGTATCCATTGAAGTGAACTTATGATACCAACATAAGACCACGTCCCATGTACATATTTATGTTAAAATCACGTCACTATCTATCGTAGTCCTATCGAAAATCAGAGTTCCTTTTTGGTTAAATAATATGTAAAAAGTTAAAGTGAAATATAAAATTACAGTACCGCAGTCAACCATTATTATTATTATGGCCTGGTAAACTTCTTGTCATCTCAAATTGTTTTCCAGTCTGTTCCTGCGTGTATTTTTATATGTTTTTTTATTAATCTATCCAAATACTAAGACTAACAAAACAAAAAAAAAACAAATCAGTCAAGCTAGACTAACGCAATTGATTTTAATAAACATAAATACGAAAATAGGTATTATTAGGTACATTCTATGAATAAGATATGGTCTCGGTTCGTTGCAAAAAGGCGGAGTGACGGTCGTATCTTGGTGATTTATTCATTCAAGAGACATCCACGCCACCTCAAGCACAGAATAAGTGCCAACTACTAGGTATATCTAGCTACTTACCTACTAGTGCCTATGTGTTGCACATTTTATGAAAACACGGGAAGGTTTCGTTACAAATATTTGCCGTTGTTTTGTTTCTCGGATGCTGGTGCTTAATGTAAACAGCGGGTCTGTTACATCGTAGATCGTAGGGTTGTCGTGCAATAGAAATTTATGGCTGTGAAATGTTTAAGCTGTTATTTGACAGCAATATTTTGAGTGTACCTATATAAATTCTAAAGCTCTAAAGTCTAAAAAGTCTAAGTTCAGATTATTTCAGTTTTTTTCTCTAACTTTTTTTTTTCGAAATGGAAAGTAGTCTATTTCACTCTCCGAAAACCCCATGCAAAAAATAAACAACTTCATCACTTTGTTGTTGTGTGAAACAGAAACAAACTTAGTACATTTTAGTTGGCATAATAATACTTATTTATAAAAAGGGTAAGATAATGATAAACATTGATGGGCACAATACTTCCGTAGCAGTTCTGTCTAGCCCTGTTTTCCCCTCGTGTACAGTGCACGATAATTATGCATGTACTCGTACGAGTAACAAACTTTGGTTTTGGGATAATACCCGTATTTAGTGCGCGAGCACCCTTCCTTGAGTGGATACCGGAACACATTGATAGATTTATGTGAACTATGCATCTTCCTCAACTTTATGTCAGCCATCGCAATTCCCATAAATCGTTACCTCGCTTAAGTCGGGTAAACAAGTTGGAGACGTCACATACACGTGTTGCTAGGAGGTACAGAGTTTGACATTATGCGATTAGGTAATAATTATTATTATGCCAATCGACGCGCGACGGTTGCCTAGATTCATAAGTATTTCTACGTAGGTACGTAGATTGCACCTAATGTGTGATTGCTTTTGATTATTTTGACTATAATTATACTGAGATATACTGAGATAAGTAGTCGTTGCACATTACATTTTTTGACTGCTAATATTTGTACTTACATAATTCTGAATTTCAAAATTCTACGAGCTGTGCTCAGGTTTCTAATTAAACAGTTCTCATAGTTTCTTTATTACATTGCCGGAGTTGCAAAGCCTCCATTTGCAAGGTTTTAGTTAATTTCTTACTTACTCTAACATCAAAGTGCCTTGCGGGAGGGAGTCATGCAGCCCACGTCTCTACGCAAATATTAGTACATGTTTATGTTTTAGTTCTTAGCAAATGAAACTAGATGGCGCTTTCTTACTGTTCTTCTTTTTTTCAATTTTATTCAAATTTAAAACCTCCAACCAAACGCTAGTTAATATTAGTGTGACTCGAGAAAAACCCTTTTAAGGTTGACAGAAAATCACTAAGTAGATACCTACCTACCCCAAACAGTCCTCCAAGTTTCCCGACAAAGTCGCTAGGTAAATATCCCAGTTATAACACCAGGAAAGGTGACATAAGCCGGTGGCGTAACAGATACGCAGTACGCTGATACGCAGACCCTTTGTGCGAGCCGAGCGGCGCGTATTCTGGGAAACCAAGTTATGTTTGCAGTCGGCGTGGGGTGGAACTAAGCTAAAAGTGGTGTTGACTTCGTAATATGCTTTGTTTGTAAAAGGTACGAGCTTCATAATCCATCTTAAGATATTACTTATTGTGACATCTAAAATGGTTCTTTGTAAATAATTGTAGGCAAATGGCTTTTAATACTGCCTTATCTATTTTTGCTTCTGGATAAATAAACGATAATATGATTTTGTATTGAAATTAGAAACAGAATGTCGCAAGATTGTGTTCAAGGGTTTTAATTGGCTGCCTTCATTTGGCTTCGGTCATAGAATAGACCAGTCAATGAGTTCCAAGAAAATATAATAGATAGAAATAGAAATAGAAATAGAAAATATAATAGAAAATATCAGTGCCTCCAGTTAAAAAGGGCATAACTCGAGTTATGCCCTTTTGTTTTTATTGCACCATTGTAATCTACGTGTCGTGTTACATAACATATCAAAAGGACATAGCTCTAAGTAAACCCTAACCTACTTTTTTCAATAACATCAACGGCATAACTCGTTGTTCGAAAGGGCACATCGATAGTTGTCAAGTCAATTTTATAACTTAATCGACACAACTATAATAAATCCAAAAATAATATCAGACAAAATGGCATAATGCTAATTATGTTAACTACAAAAAGATACAATTCATGTTAGTTTAATGCGTTCTGAAGATAAATGGGAATAAATGCAAATAATCCATTTTGTAATCATGTCTAAAAGGGAACAACTTCAGTAGTAGCATTTGTTCAGATGAATCTAAATGGAATTTATCGTGTTGATCCTTTATTCATATCAGTCGACCAGCATGCAGAGAAACTGTTGAGACGGTTGAAATTAATATTTTCATTACTTTTCATGCAATTTTTTTGTTATTCTAGTGACACGAAAACATATTTAATCATAATATTGCGTATAATATTTAATTCTGTATTTCCAGACTGATTTTAAAACCTAATACCCTATGCATTTCAATTTATAATTACAAAGAACGATAATAAGACGTGCAATTGTTTTTTTCTCAATCGTTAGTTGTTGTCAAAGTGTAGTGCAAGTTCTTTTTCCTAGTAAATTAGATAAAAAATGAATCGCGGTAGAAAAATGACTGATTTAGTGCTAAAACCATCTGAAAAAGTGAGTATTAAATGAACTTATTTTGATTTTAGATATAACTTGTTGATAATCTAGTTTCTCATATCATAGAATCCTATATCATAGGGTTTGTAGTTGAACAATATCGAATCGCCAGTCAAGACTACAAGGATAAAGTCGAAAAAGCTAAAACAGAAAGCTGGAAGGAGTTCTGCACGAATCAGGAGAAGGAGAGCATGTGGGACAAGATCTACAGAGTGATCAGGAAAACCTCAGGAAGGCAAGAAGACTTGCTTCTGCGGGATACCGAAGGCAACACTGTATCCCCAACGCACTCTGCAGAACTACTAGCCAGAACTTTCTATCCCGACGACTCTGAATGCACAGACCAGCCGTGCCATACAGAACTGCGGACGGACGAAGGAAACACCGATGGACTTACCGGAAGATGATCCACCATTCACATCAGCTGAACTAGAGTCAGTGTAGCGAACACTGAACCCGAAAAAAGCCCCCGGAACCGACGGGCTCACTGCTGACATCTGCGCTGCAGCCATCCGAAGCGAACGGGAAATCTTCTTAGCGATAGCAAACAAATGCTTGTCACTGAGATACTTCCCCAAGCAGTGGAAAGCGGCGCACGTGATTATCCTACGCAAACCCGGTAAAACAGATTACACACATCCGAAGTCATACCGTCCTATAGGTCTCCTGTCCGTCCCTGGAAAAACCGTCGAAAAGCTTTTGATAAACCGACTCCAAAGGCATCTCCTCCCGACCATCAGTCAGAATCAGTACGGTTTCATGCCCCAACGAGGAACCGAAGACGCCCTCTATGACCTGATAGAGCAGATCGACCGTAGGCTCAATTTCAAACCACACGTGAAAGCCCAGTGTAAAAAGGTGGCAGATATCTACAAGCAGATTGCACGTGCGGCGAAAGTGACCTGGGTTCTAAACAGCGCGATCACGAGAACCATCTACGTCGCAATAGTGGAACCCATCATCATGTATGCCTCGAGCGTGTGGGCGCAAGCGGTAGACCTTGAGGAAAACAAGAAGCACGTGAACGCAATCCAAAGAGATTTCGCCCAGAAAATCTGCAAGGTATACGTACTGTTTCCCTCAAGTCAGCATTCGCCCTCTCAGGTCTTCTCCCCCTCGACCTGAGAATAACGGAAGCAGCCAGTCTGTACAGAATGAAGAAAAACTTCTCCCAAGAGAAGCGGAGCTCGAACGAAACGTTAGTTACCTGGACCAGCCACACCCGTCAACCCAGACGTCCGTGGAGTTCGAGCACCTAGAGAACACCTCCAACCAGCTAGTAGGACCCCAAGTCTACACAGACGGCAGAAAAATAGAGGATCAAGTTGGTGCTGCCCTAACCTGATGAGAAAACGGTATAAGATTTAAGATGGTTTCAATATAGCCAAACCGATCTGCTAATTGTTAACTACAAAACGAATTTAAGCAACGGAAACGGCTTCACACCATTTTCATTTCAAAGATTCGGAAAACCTAGAAATACAACCAATGTATGGTTGTATTTCTAACGTTATCTCCAATGTATCTCTGCCAATAAGCGTGGAGAAAAAACGCGATTTCATGACTCTTCTGCCGTTTATAGACACAGAATGTCATGACTTATACAAAAAAAATTGCTTACTTCTGAATTGGGAAATGCAGAGGTAGATCCCGATTTAAGTTTTACTTGCACAACGAAGAGAATACCAATGATGATTAATAGTATTGGCTAAAATACTTACTTTTTATTACTTTTTAAAACGTTTATTTCAGAACTTTGATAATAATATGTGTTGATTGGTTTAATGTTGATTATTATAATTTAAATAAGTCTGAATTTTCATAAAACTTAGTTTTCTTATAGATTTTTGTGAATTACTTTTGGGTAGTGAAAGGAATTACTCATCATATTCTTTTTTAGCAAATATATAAATCGGAATAACATATGATATTCCTTTGAAATCAAATATAGTCCTTAGTATAACTAAAGTTACCCCCAATAAGCTTTGTTAACAAGGGCACAACTCGAGAAAATCTAGAAAAAAAATAAGTTAGAGTAATTATACAGTAAACGGATTGCCTGCAAATTAACAAGCAATTTTTTATCGACATTTACCAATTAATAAAAGTTTGAGTTTAGTTGCAGAATATCTTTTATCACTAAAAATTTGGTTTTTTGCCTCTCCTGAAAAGTGGCGATTTTGAGTTGTGTCCTTTTTTACTGGAGACACTGATATAATAGAAAATATAATAGAAAATATAATAGATGCAACATGTTCTGTTGAAACGTCGTGGGTTGGTATTATTCCTATCTTTGTTTACAATCTATAATAATAATAATATTCAGTATGATATAAATATTAAAAAAAATAATCAAGAAGTAATTTAGCTAGGTACCTAAATGTCTATTAGAAGGCAAAACGCAAGTCTCGGTCCAGTAAATCACTTGTTCAAAGCCACAATCTCACCATGCATTATTGTCAACTCACAGCATGTTAGTATAACTAGTGGCGCCCCCCGCGTAAGTTTGTTCGTCGCCGCCCTTACACGTAAGTTTGCCTCCGCTATCTCCCGCGGCCGGCCCTTTATGTAAATGTACGCGTTAAGCCAGGATGGATACACGCAGGCTTTAGCGGTGTAAGCTACGAGAGGGAGCTTTTGTTACTAGATTTTATGCTTTGGAACCAAGTTTCATTGTCTTGAGAAAATCTTTTCAAACAACACTCAAGATAGGCGTGAATTAATTGCGGTTGAGATTGTTTAGAGGTTTTTTGAGTTAGGAACGTTATTGGTTTGTAGCTAACGTAATAGTATGTGAGCAAGATGTATTGATTCTCTTTCTCATTCTCTCTTAAAAATACTGTATGTTTTACCTTCCATGATACGTTTCTGCGATAAAGAAAGCTGCGATGCTGAAAGCTACGGCGTAGAGCAGCACTACGGCGAAGCAGGCTACGTGATAGTAGGAAACAGATGTGAAGAATACTCTTAGCATTTAGCCTAGTCATCGTGAGCGTGATTTTGACCAACAGAATTTTAAGCACTATGCACGCTGTAGCGTCACGTAGCGGTCTATGCACTTCTATCAATATTACAATATCACAGCGCTCGCCGCTCGATACTTTTATGAATATCGGTCCTTAGTCCCATCGAGCCATGTTTGTATCCAACATGGCCCGCGGCGAAGCCCAATACCATATAAAGGTCACAGTATACCTACCGCCATCCTTCCCGATTGAAAAATATACCCATTACTTGTTGCCACTCGTGAGGGATCTAAACTCAAAGGAAGGGCTTTGTGTAGGACGGAAATGGATAACATGCTTATTTTTATGGGAAAATGTAAAGAGAAAAAGGACTCTGCGATATGACGCTGTAAATATCCGGTCTGCTCGTTTTATCCCGCAGGCGATGTCTCTGGGGTTAAATATAGACAACTGCACACGCGGTTGTTTGCAAAACTACTATTTTTAACCGTGATTTGCGTTATATTTTCTTTCGTATGTCCAAAATTGAACAAAAGTTTTAGCATAGCTACTATTCTGTTTTTACTAATAATTTCAGATATTTATTTGTCATACTTTAATTTCAATTTCATTTCACATTTAACAACAAAAAAATTACCTAAAACCAAAAGAGAAAATTTAATCCGAAGTCTATTTAACAGATTTTTATCACGAAACCCAGCTCGTAAACAATACAAACCGCAACTTATTATCAAACAAAAAGGTTCAAAGTCATAACCAACAAATAATGTGTTTTTGTTAGTTATTCCCGAAAGCTATTTCATACCTAATTCCTAGGTAGTCATTAGACTTCATACAATGAGCTACGTGAGCTCGCCCCGAACGTAATGACCTAAGTTAGGACTAAGCTAGCTTACCTAATACCTATTTACCATTTGCTTGTAATAAAGAAATTCACCGCAAATGGAGTTGTTTATTTTGAACGGTAATTTGAATAGCTTGCGTAAACCGTTCGTAAAAGAAAAGAATAAGGAAAATTGAAATGTTTTTAAATGTTCTCTTTGTAGTTTTTTGGAATACGGCGGTGGATCGAATACTTGATTCGATAAAATGTTGGAAATTTTTGTAGGAGGAAATATTGGACCAACACTTTTTAGAATCTGTAAATAGATTAAGTGTTCTAAAGAATTATGTTAAATTTCGAAGAAAACATTTTCTTTTTACCTTGTTTTTAAGTAAAATTGCGGTCCGGTTTAATCGATGTCACTTTTTGCTCGGTACATAATTCTCTGTATTTCCTGGTACTGTGCACTATTTTTTAATAAGTCACTTTTTCACCATAACTCTTTAGTTAAAATGCTAAGTTAACATGAAGAGCCTTTCTAACAAATTCTGCTTAATGCTCTAGCAACTTTTCCCTGACTTTATACCTATTGTCACGTGCGAAAACAAGTCCGGGAATTTTAAAACAGTGATTATGCTAAAACAAGACTTAGAAGTATGGTCCATGGTAATTTCTTTTTGTATACCTACCAGTAGAGTGTAAACCTCTTTACTACGGATCTTACCTACTTATAAACACTGCTAAAGGTTAGTTAGTTTAAAATTTCTTTATTTAGCATAAGTAGGTATACATAAGGTACGATTACCAGTGTACGTTTGGTTTCCTGGTAATACAAAACAGTGGTTGTTAAAAACGTTTTTCAAGCACGCAGGCTTTTATAAAAACTTATAGAATAAACATTACAATACAAACAAAAGATTTACGATTAGAATACTGGGAGTTAATACAATATAATTTTACTATGTATGCTTTAGTTGGAGCGATACATTTTTTAAGGTGATAGTTATGATACATAGGAATTATCAAAAAGGAGGTAGGTAGAAGAACTTTAGTGCCGTCGTCGCTAAAAAACACTCGGCAGCCCGCAACTAGCAACAAGGACTCATCGTGAGGTGGTCACGCACACAAGCGCGCGCAGCCGCCGCGCGGGGCGCGCGCGCCGCACTCGCCCGATACACGCTGGTAATAGTAATACGGGCGAGAGTGGCGCGCGCGCGCGGGGCAACAGGCGGCGCACGCTCACACGCGCGACGCGGTCTATTCATCGCGCATTAGAAATAAGTGATGTGGTAGCTTGTATCGATTATATTTATCGATAAAAGTGAGATTCGTGCTACGTGTTTGGCACAAATTTTTAATTAGGGGATTTTTGTTGGTGGGATTTTTATGTAAGTAAAATTTTTCCGAAAGATTATATATGTAGGCATCGATTCTAGGAAGGCCTATTTTTCGATGTAATTTTTGTAGGTTTGTTCGAATCGGAGTTTGGAAGGCGTACTTTAGAGCTTTGTTTTGAATAACCTGTAGTTTGTTTATATTCGTCTTGCATGTACTACTCCAGACTGGACAAGCATAGGTAATACAAGGTCGTACCAGGGTGCGGTATATCCGTAATTTGGTTTGGCTGCTGAGGTACGAGCGTCTGTTTAAGACTGGGTTCAGTGCGTTTAGGGCTTTAGTACCTTTAACACTCAGCTTAGAAATATTTTCTGTCCAGTTTAGCTTGGTGTCAAGAGTTGTACCTAGGTATTTTACTGAGCGGCTCCAAGGTATGCTATAATCGCCAATTTTTAATGTACGTGAAGGAAGTGTGCGTTTTCTAGAAAACATAATTGCCTCTGTTTTAGAGGTATTAATCTTAAGTTTCCATTTTCTGAAATAAGCCAGTAGAAGTTCGACAGATAGCTGGAGGCGACCAATGACGAGATCAGTATCAGCGGAAGATGTGAAAGATGCTGTATCGTCAGCAAAACAAGCAATGTTTGTTCGCGGATGGACTGGGATATCATTTAGGTAGTCCAAAAACAAGACTGGGCCAATGATAGATCCCTGTGGGACTCCTGCTGGAACGGGTTTGGGAGAAGATGAGTAGTTATTAATGTGGACACTGAAGGAGCGGTTAGAAAGATACGATTTAATCATTTTTACTAAGGGAATAGAAACATCGTCTAAAATCATTTTGTGCAAAAGAGCTTCGTGCCAGACAGTGTCAAAAGCCTTTTCGATATCTAAGAGAAACATGCCTGTAGACTGTTTGAGATTCAGGTTATGCGACACTGTCTCAGCAACCCTGGCTAGTTGTTGAACTGTAGAATGACTGTGACGGAAACCAAATTGTTCGTTAATTAAGAGATTATCAGATTCTAGCAATAAACGTTTGTTAATGATTTTCTCGAATAGTTTACCCAGACATGGAAGGAGGCTAATAGGACGATAGGAAGTCGGGTCAGATGGGTCTTTGCCAGGCTTCGGGATCGCAATTACTTTAGCCACTTTCCAAGGAGAGGGGAAGTAGGTCAGTGCTAGACAAGCATTAAATATTTTAGTTAAAAGCACAATACATTTCTGGGGGAGATTTTTTATCAGGATGTTTGAGATCTCGTCTGGTCCTGGGGCCTTACGAATTTTTAAATTACAGATGCATCTCTTGACTTCGGACGGGCGAACCAACATGATGCGGACATTAGGGTCAGTTGGGTCGTTTAACAAAGAATTTGAATGTTGGATAGCTGGGAGTTCATCACTGTGCCAATCATGGGTTAAGAGCATGTTTTTTAAGAAACTTTCAGCTAGTACATCGCATTGATCTTGCTGACTAGTGGTAAGGGAACGATCTATCGATTTGAGGGCCGGGATGGCGGTCGAGGTTGAGCGCAGGCTTTTTACCAGTCGCCAGAGGTCGTTTCCAGGGTTATCGACTCTATTTAGCTTATTGATCCACACTTTGTCATTATACCGTGTTATGGCTTGGTCAATTCGAAGTTTCAGGAGGGTAATTTTGTTATTTACCGTCTTGCGCAATAATATGTTGCGTTCCGTAGAAGCATAACGACGTAGCCAATTTTTCTCTTTTATCATTCGTTTGATACAACGGGGTAGCGAGGAAGAACACCATGGTTTGAATGATGAAAGAGGTACACAAATGTCGCGGGTCTCGAGTAATAACGTTTGAAAATCTGTAATAGTTGAGTCAATTTCATTAGCGGTTTTGAAGACATTAGATGATATATTGGTATTGAGATTAAGGAGATTACGGTATTTGACCCAGTTTGCTTTAGCATAATTAAATTTACGGATTAGAATGCGGTTAGTCTTGCTATTAAATTTAGAAAATACGGGAAGATGGTTAGATGATAGAGCCGAGATGGTAGCTATGTCACAGGGAGGGTAAAAGTTTTTGCACAAAATTATGTCGGGTATGGATGGACTATAGTCAGCACAATAATGTACTAGAGTAGGGTCCAGAGGTGCGTGGATGATGTATTCGCTATTAAGCATGTGCTCGTATAGCTTAATGCCACGGGTATTGCTGGGACCAGGTGACCAAAGGGGGTGTTTTGAATTCATGTCGCCCATTGCTAGGACCTTGGGGCCAGATGACATAATAGAATCTAGATCACTAGTAATAAGAGGGAGATTAGGGGACTGGTAAACTGAGAAGATTATGACATTACCATTGATTAGGTTAAGGGAGATACCAACTGCTTCCAAATTTTGCGTTTGAGGAGACTGAATCAGGCTATGAGCCAAATCAGAGCGCACAATTAAGGCCACACCCTGGCCAATACCGTCGCGATGCTTGTCCCGTCGGTAACAAACAAAACCAGGAATGTTAAGGGCGAGTCTATTAGTTAACCTAGTCTCGCAGACTGCGATTATATCAACGTTAAGTCTACTCACCGCGAGTTCACCGAGTTCTTGTTGCTTTTTGTGGATGCCATCAGCATTCCAATAAAGTACGCGCAACTCATGACAACTAGACATAATGTCCGAGGTGGGTTAATATAAGTATCACTTTCTCCATGAAAGTGTTGCATTTGGTAAATTCTTGCTTTAACGATTGAATGGTCGAAAGGATTTCGAGCATTTCCACCGTTTCAAGGTCTTGGGGGGTTTTTTCAATTGTTGGTCTAGTACACGGTGGCAGCTGGAGTTGTCGTGTCCTTACAAGAGGTTTTGTTGCGGGGGGTGGGTTAGAAGACCGCTCCGGTATGTCAGCGTTGTGATATCTTGAGGTTACAGGTTGGTGATCATGGGTTTGCTTGTTTGTGCCAAATTTCGTGATTTGAGCCCATGTGTTGGGTGCAGATATCTTTACGCGTGCGGTTTCAGATATCATAGCTTTGCGTAACGTTTCACGTCGGGTCTCGATTCGGTTGATGTATTTTAGCCGTTCGTTGCACTGCGCGTAGTTGGCAGGATGGTCTAGTTGGCAGTTACAGCAGCGAGCCGGGTCTTCTCTGTCCTTTTTAGTACATTCCCAAGTGGGGTGATCCTGGGCACACTTGACGCATCGTGGTGGACGGTTGCAATTTCGAGCAGCGTGGCCAAAGCCTTGACATCTAAAGCACTGAGTGCCAGGCTTTTTACTGGGTTTGTAGCGCTGGATCTCCACAACGCAGTTTGAGAGATATCTTATCTTTTTAAATTTCATCATGTCAGTGCCGCTGGGTAGTTGGACCAGGACAGGCGGGCATTCAGACGGGATTAAGGTTCGTAACTCGGAGACACTGGCTCCAACGAAGCCTAATGATTTTAGCTCATCTGGGATGCTGACGTGAACAAATTTTGGTAGTCCTTTGATGACTACTTTAGGGAGCTTTTCGTCCTTGCGTGTGTAAGTGTGGAAGCTTACCTTTTCGTTTGCCAGTCCTTCCTTGAGTAGCTGGTGGTCCTTAGCGGAGTAACACTGTACTCGCACCATTTTACTTCCTCTGTGCTGCATGTGATAGTCTTTGCAGTGTTTATTTACTACGTCTCTTATGTTTTGGTGGGTCCAGTTACCTTCTATTTCGATGATTACTGGAGGAGTTTGATTGACCGTTTTCTTCTTGCTGGCATGATGGTATGGGTCCGGGACTAGGTCGACAGCATCGACGGGAAGCCCTTTGAACCGATTATCGGAAGAAGTTTCCGTGTTCTTGGAACTGCTAGTGAGGGTTGCGACGAACTTCTTGGGTTTTCGCCATTTGTCTGGGGACACTTCGTCTTCTCTTGCTCTCTTGTTGGCCAAGTTGGGGTTGGATGAAGATCTGGACAAGAACTTGTCCATGGTGGACTAAGGTGTGATCTATCGACAAGTAGTCGATAGCACCTTTGTCCATCCCTAATTTTGCACTAGTTAAACGAATGCGGAGTAGTTACTGGATGCGTGTGGTCGTGGTGACAACCAAGCGCAGAAATGCTAAAGGTTAGTCACAGCTTAAAATGCTCTGTCTACTTCTCGCTGACGTAAACTGTCACGTGCGAAAACAAGAGGGAAAACTTTAAGCAATGATTAACTTCATCATCATCAGCCTATCGGATTTTTGTCCACTGCTGGACATAGGCCTCTCCTAAAGAACGCCACAAGGCACGATCTTCTGCCTCACGCCTCTACTTACTACCTGCCGCCTTACGCAGGTCGTCGCTCCACCTGGCCGCAGGGCGCCCTACGCTACGTTTGCCGATCCGTGGTCTCCACTCTAGAACCCGTCTACCCCAACGGTTCGTCTGATTAACTTATGCAGGCTTTATACGTAAGGCGCTAGACCTTTTACTATTTAGTGAAAAAGAAGCTGCAACCAAACGTAGAAGCAATCTAATCCATAATGAAACATCGACGCCTCTGCACCGAGCACGGATCAAATATTCAGCAGCGACGGGCGCGACCGCCAGCGTTGCACTGCTCCCTAGAGACCAGTGAATACTGTAACGGTTGAATGTAATCAGCAATGTATGCTGTGCTTTGCGGGAATGTCGTTGAGATAACCTAATTGCACAGAAAATAAATGGAATAAGTGTTGTTTTGTCGTAGATTTTGGTATTTCAGGCCTTATCTATGAACAATGCTTTGCAGTTGCTAAGATTGACAAATGTCTTTTGACTGCGCAATGCAAAAGTATAGTGCGTAGTACTTAGCTTTAGGAAAACTTTATAAGTAAGACCCTTTGTCTATTTATAGGTTGGATTTCCGAACGGTACTTTTTTAAGAAACAAAACAAATGAATCAGTCCCAGGGAATTTAAATAAATCCTACCATTTCTTCTACCAATCGGAACCCCGAGGAACGGGAAGTATCTTGTATTTACATTATTCTAGTGGAAATGAAATAGTTTCATTATACCATTTCTTTTCTTACGTTTATGCATGATTATTGAAAACCAGCTTCATACCTACTTTCTCCGTTAGTAAAGTTTCTACTTATGACCTAGGTACTTTAACAATGTATCTCAAGTGATTAAAAGTAAATCTGCTTTTAACCGCTTGGGAAGCTATTACCACTTGAATGTAAAAATATTTACTTTGTAAGTTGAAGTAGTAAATAGATGAACTAATTGATGTTGATTGTGAACTTAAGTAACAATAAGTTGACATGCTTGTTAAGATATTATTTTGTACATTTATTGTATAATTTTATGTTTTGTAATGACTTGTAATGAATATTGCCAATAAAATGATTATGATTATGATTAAGTTTTTTACAATGTTACCAAGAACACTTTACACAAACACTTTTGTTCACATTTTGCTTTTGGTATTTAAATCAGTTGTTCTCAAACATCTTTTAAATTTTCTGCTCCAAAATGCTTTGAAAGCTCAGCCTGAGACAGACATAGCTTTTATCTTGCTTTTATCCATAATTGGATATTTCCCTCCAAAATACTGCTCATTATTGCAAAAATCCCGCGGCTGGATCCATTTATGTAAATACTTTAATAAGCACGCCTAATAGGTTTGAAGGCCACTCTATAATGAGATTGGAAAGCTCCTCGGGGAAAGCTGGAACACTGAAGTTAAAACAATTTGGTCATTAAACGTTTGGAATTATGGATTATTTTACAACTGACATTTTGTACATTTTGGGCCGGATGCAGACGATTATTAAATTAGAGTTTGGTAATTTACATTTTTGATTGCGCAAAGCTATTTTGCGTGAAATTTGATATCTGAAACGATTTCCAAAAAAAGTCTTATCTTACTTAATATTATAAAAGTGAAAGTTTGTAAATGTTTGTTACCACTAAACGCTAAAACGGCTTAACGGATTTACATTAAATTAGATATGAAGGTCTTTCATGGTCTAGATTAACACATAGGCTACTTTTTATCCCGGATACTCCTGTTAACCTTTTGAAGGTGGGTGAAACCGCGGGGCGCAACTAGTTACAAATAAAATAAATAGGTCACTTTTCAAATCCTGTTTTTCTATTTTCATTGCATTTGCATTGAATCGGAAACTTACTTTTCTAATCTAAAATAACTTACTTGCAACTAAGACTTCTTGTCTATGTTTCCTTACTACTTATAATATTCCAAGTTACCAATACTCGCCAATTGCAATAAATTCACTTGCAATCACTATGCAAGTAATATAGTAGAGCAAATGGACCGAAACTCCATAACTAACATGGCTGACAGGAAACTTTGTTAGAGGTCAAAGTGTAGTTGATCAATGCCGGCAATATGCTTTGCACACTTTTGTATAAAATATTGTATTCAATGATTTTCGACAATAAATAAATCATAATTCAAACATTTCGTGACACAAGTATATTTTTTTGACAAATCTAATTTATATCTATACTAATACGAGTATTATAAAGAGGAAAGATTTGTATTTTTGTATGTTTGTGTTGAATAAACTCACAAACTACTGGACCGACTTCAAAAATTCTTTCACCATTAGAATGCTACATTATCCCTGAGTAACATAGGCTATATCTTATACCCGTGCAAAGCCGGGGCAGGTCGCTAGTAATGTATAAAATTATACCTTTAGTTTTGCTATATTAAACTAACATCGTCGTGGTTTGTTGTCACCTTTTGCTTGACTTTCAGGGACTTTCATGTTTAATATATTTGTGTTTCGAACGAAGATTGGATTTGGATAAAATTCAATCAAAGTTGTCACCAATTTGTTTTCTCGGTCTAGATGGCCTAAGACTAGGATAGTCAGATATCATGAAAAAACACCAAGGGGGTGTTCTGGGTTCTTCGACAGTGACCGAGATAATATCTCACTCGCCAGAATAGGGCCCCAGAAAACCGATTAGAAACTGATCAGTATTATTGTGATTCCATTCAGAAACTCTAACTCACTGTAAATTGATTAAACCTGTAAATTTTAAGCGAACTAAATAACTAACTTCTCGAATTCAACTCGAAAGTAACTGGAACCCACGGAAATAAGTCCACGAAAAACGTTTTGAATCCGCCCCGCGCTCCGAACTTCTACTTATTTGTTTAAAACTGGTTTAAACTGGAGCTTCTGGCGCTGTTTATGTCTTTGTGATATTTGAGATACTTTTTAGTCCGATGAGTAACTTTACTGTGGACCGGAAAGGTTTTTGTGATTGACTTTCAATTCCGGCTTAATTAAGTTGTTATTTCCTGATTGATCAAGAAGGGCAGAATTTTAGTATCGATATAGGATAGAATCTAAGATTTGGTTTTCATGTCAATGAATCTTAAGTCAATATTTTTATTTCGAGCTTGAAGTTATCATTTCCCAAATGACGAGTAAGAGATAATGTTTTTCGAATGTTATATAATGACTTTATGGTGTGAGTGTATTGTGTATGTCTGTATAGGTGTTCTCAGGTGTATTATTATGTTCATAGTACTATCGGCTATATTCAGCAAGTCCGGTTTTTTGCCTATTCCTTTTTGTAATAACCTATTTGTTTTACTAAAATCTATTCTTATGTCAGTGTTATATTTGTATATTGAACTTAGATTGTTTTTCCAAATTAATAGTTTAATTTGTAATTTGTCTTTGTCTTATTTCAGGTAAGGAGAGAATAAGAGAAAACATCATGGATTTGTAAGTTTTTCGGATTACCTACATGACTCGCGTTAATGGATAAACTTATCAAATTACTGTATTTTATAGGAATTTTAAGGTAAAAATGGACCAAATACAAATATAATATCAACTGGTATAATACAATTCTAATTAGCCTTTAATCATACCACTGCTGGGGTTTACCCTCAGAGGGTGAATAAGCCGTATTCATCAAGCTGCATGGCCAAGTTCAGGTTGATAAATTCGTATACGCCATATAATTTCTTCTTCAGACGTTTGCAGGTTTCCTCAGTAAAATATAGTCCAATACTTTTAGAAACAAGTTAAAAATAGCATAAAAGCTTCAACGTTGGCGTTAATTCACTTGAATGTATTTCACTTCATAAAAACCATTCATAAAATCCAGCAAATTAAATTAAATTAAATACAAAATTGTAAATAACTTGTTAAATACAAAATTGTGAATAACTCCATTAATTTTTCTTAACCGAATTCGAAATGTTACAATTTAATTTGTACAGCATAATAAACTGAAGAACAAAATAGTTTTGGAGCGAGAGTAATTTAATAATAGCTTTAAAGAACGCCATTTTATCGAGTGAAAGGACAATGGTCGCAATTTCGCGACAAATAATTTTACTTCGGAGAAACAACAGTTTTGTCTCGGTCAACCGAATTGCTGATAACTGAATATTTTGTTTGTTTGATTTAAAAGTGTACACTATACAATGTTCAAAAGAGAATAATTCACTGTTGATTACACTTTTTGAGAATAGCAGAACAAATCCTACTAATATTATAATGGTGAAAGTTTCTATGTTTGTAACTCAATCATGCAAAAACGGCTGAACGGGCTTGGACGAATACATGTAGGCTACTTTTTATACTGGGAATTGCGGGTGAAACCGCGGGGCGAAGCTAGAATTAGAATATTGCTTGTAAGGTACACTTACAAGCTTCGATCAATATTAAGTTAGTAGTAGTAATTTTTACGTGAGCATTCCCGTCTAAAGGCTGACCGAGTCACCCTTTGCTTAACTTATGTGATTGGTTACGAACACCCATGAGCTACGCTACGAGTGCTACAACTGTGACAGTCATTTATCTTCGACATCGACGTTTTCCATAGATTTTGTAATACAGGGTTATTCATAAAGGGTATGCTAAGCCGAAATGGGCTCATAATACTCATCATTATTAACAACTTTTACTATTTACCAACCCAAAATTCGTGAAAAAAAATCAGCTGTTTCATAGAAAAATGTGAATGACATGAGCATGCCCTTTATGAATAACCTTGTAAAGATAGATATTATACTAACGTTCAGTTCAGGTATGCAATTGTATGTGAACGTCTTTGAAGAACCGAACGTAATGACGTCACGAAGACCGCAACCGGCAGCCATATAACCGTTTCCAGCACGTTTCAGGCCAGAATGGGGATGGAATAGGCTGTCAGAATAAGTTAGTGGTATAGGCGGAACAGGTTATACAGGGTTGTAAGGATAGGGTATGCTAAACCGAAAAGGGTGCATAGACATGATCACTATGCGCCCTTTTCGGCTTAGCACTATGAACAACTTTTACCATGGAACTAACCCTGAAATTGCGAAAAAAATATCAGTAGTTCCATAGAAAAATAACAATAATATTCGAGCCAATGTATCGAACAGTTGACATTTTTTCGGGATTGCAGAGTTGGTTCCATAGTAAAATTTGTTCATAATAATGAGTACCTACTATGCACCGCTTTCGGCTTACCATACCTTTTACTAACCCTGAATGGAATAGGCGGGTAATACGGGCCGGCTAATATGAATGGGCCGGGTGACAGCTGTGGGCGCATTTACAGTGTGAACCGGACCGATTAAGCCTTTGATTCCTTGATATTATTTATACCTCTAGGTAGATAGATAGATGGTAGGTGGTGGTCTCTGATAAACTTAGAGAGATCGATGGACCACTGGCATTCGATTTGGGTGAAGCTAAGTGCTCCTCTCCTTTTACGCGAACGTACACTTTAGATTAATCTTTTTTCTAGATTTATCTGTGTTGGCGGTGGTGGGATAGTAGATAGGTGCGAAAGTATTTAATTGCATCATTTAATTATATGATTGATAATAGTGAAAGATCATAATCATAAGTAATTTGTTCATTGAACGAAATCTAACCTATAGTTTCATTTAAATGTATAATAAGCCATTAAAGTAATTTATTACTTTTATTATTTTATTGTCATTAGAGAGAATCTAAAGTACACAAAAATAAATCAATAAAAATCAGTAAAGCGAGTGAATATGAATGAATGGTATTATACAATTCATATTTCAAATTTATAAAGCTCATCAAAATTGTTGTAAAACTGTATCTCGATAAAAAAATACAATTTCAAAAGGTTAGTAAGTGATATAAAATTAGATTGTTCTAGGTCTAGGTCTAGGTATACACATCATTTTTTATACAAAGCAAACAGCCACCAAACCAAGCCATTTTGATCAATAACCATATACAACTTGATAATGGCAATTCCGAAAATAATCCGCTAAATAAGTAGAAAAATAACAATAACTTCGAGTTGAAATCTCAGCTCGCACGTTCCAGCCAAATGGAGCTCGGAAAGAAAAGGGTCAAAACAAGCTGAAGACATTAACACTAGAATACAGGCTATTAAATTCAATATTCTCGCCGCAGTGTAGAAAATAATAGTGACCGTCGGCGCATATGGAGGCGCGAGTGCTTGTAAAAACTAACGGTATTGTGTCTGCCCTCGCTCGCCTAATGCTTATTAATGACTGGTGCTGAGCGGCCGGATGGAGGCTTCCACTCGTGAGAGGATTCCAGGAGACAGATATTGGGTGAGCACCAATTTGTGAACCATTTGAGGCCTAGATTCTCTTGTTCGCGACGGGAATGTATGATCCTAATGGGATATGCGAGTTGAATGTTGATGCCGCGGTCTAAAGTGAGGTTTGATTTGTTGGATACGAATATGAACTGTTTGTGGATATGTGAAGTCTTGACTTGATTTTATGCAAAATTGATCAACTTACTGGGTGAGAGAGAAAACTCTAAATAAACGCAGTTTTTATTTTAATTCAATAATGAGTATCTCTGTAAAAAAGGCAAAGCACAAGGGTACAAAACTTTCATTGAAAATTTTGGTTACATTTGAGAAAAAAAAAACCAATTTACAAACCTTATAATTATTATTACCTTATTAGTGACAATAATCATTCTACATTTTTAAATTCTTCATTTAACGTTCAGCCGTATAAATACGAGTAGAAAAATCTATATCAGCGACACATTTTCACATTCCTCTGTCTTTGCCTGCCACAATAGTAAGCACCATTGCGCATTGTTTACTTTGACAACACTCCAGCGCAAAGTTTCAAAAATCGTATGTCATTCGAACATCCAATACAAGTATTTGAATCTTTTATGATCCAGTAGTCATGCAGAATCCAATTACAGTAAGTTGTACTCCTGACGGCGCAGCGTCGGCGGCGGGCCCCGGGGACGGCCGCGGTGTGCAAACTGCGCAATTTGCCTGCAACCGGGCAAAACGACAGCGAAGCTAAACAACCTCCAGAATGACTTCTATTTTACTATTTCATTTGTGAAAAATGTGCAATCTGAGGAAATAATTTGGACTGTGGCGGTTAGTACAAACTGTTGGAATTACAATTTTTGAAGGTATATTTTCTGGTTTTAGGCCACAATCATTTGTTTGTTCTAAGGCAGTGATGCGTTTGTTCTCACAGGTACCAAATTATGTTAGTATAAGCTTAGTAAGCCGTCGCGGGCAATTAAAACGGGTTTAAAACTTCGACGCTATATCTTATTAGCCAATCAGCCGACACAAAGCTTCTTATTACCCTAAACCAACGTCTGTTTTGCCAATTCATTCACGCAAAAAATACAAATCTACTCAATACAATCTGAAGAAAAAAGTTCTTTCCCAGCTTCAGTAATGAAGAGATTCATGGCCTTCACCGAATACAAACAAGTGAGATATGATTATGGATTCAGCAATTTCAGCAATCAGAGTCAATGCGAGTGCTAATGTAACTTCCGAGAGAGAATCTAACGCGGTGTGAATACCGAGCGGCGGAAACGGAGCCGACTGAATACACCTGGGCCAGGCAAAAATACACCCGATCTGACCTGGCCCGACGCAAAAAACATTCTAGAAAACTTAAGTCTCTACGAATCTGACTAGCGGAAAAGTGCTCCGAATAGAAATGGTAAAAACGTTTGTGAAATCGAGTGAAAAGTCGAAGCGTCGGACTTCGCAAACGTCCCTAGCAGCGCGTTATTCTAATGTGGACTCTGCAGTTAAGACAATAGGGCGGAAGTGGAGTGCATGCGTGGAGAGTGGGCGGCGCCCTTGCGGAGGCAATTCGTTCCACATTAGAAGGGCGAAGGGCTTTTTATATTAATTGCAAACGCCATTACAAGGTCATCTAGAGGGTCTCGCTGATGTATGAAAATCGTTCCACTTTGCCTCGCATTCTGAACTTAATCGTTCCATCGATTCTTATTGCTTACATGGAATCATCTTTCTCGAAATTGATTTTCGTCTGGACTCTTGAAGGTGACGGAGTCCTCCAGACGCGATGTAAGCCGAAACACCTCTGGCGAATTATTAATCATCTCCATTCGGCTCAACGAGCGTTAACTTCGTGCAACCGCAAAGTTTGCGTTTTTAACCAATCAAAATAATTACACAAATATTGATGTAAATCCAAAAGTTTGTGAGATTGCTTGCCCTCAAAACCTTATAACAATTAGTTTCTAGCTTTGATGCGACCTTCACATAAACTGAATTGCGTAAGTTGATCTACATTTATCACGTAGTCTACGCGTAGGTACAGATACTGGTAGGTTGTTTGCTCATGTAGGACAATACGTCAGTGAACAGTTAAAAAAGTATAAAGGAAGAGAAACGTAATTAAATTCAATATACCTAAGTTCATAACTTTTAAAGCGGACAGAAAAACAGGCTAATTACTGGGAGTGGTTGCGATGGGTGATAAAGGGTCGCAAACACCGCAAGTCGCCACTCGGCACGCATCGCGGCGGTAAATCACATCCAGATTGAATAAGTGCCGTGGTCCCCGGACATGTACCTACAAATTGCTGTAACATGGAAGCAAATAGACTTCGAATTATACAAGCAAAGTTTATTTTAATTACAGTGTAAGAAAGTAAGCACAATGCAACTCACTGGTTCAAAAGGAAAGTTTGAAGTGCTCTTTGCTCTACGCTCCCGCTCCGCTCCGCGCCCGCTCCTGCACTAGTGTGTTTCGATTGAACGGAAGTCACGGCGTCATTAGTTCTTTCACAACTCTTTGGGGGGAAGGTATGGGGGAGGGGGAAACATGGCAAATTGCAGTATTGCGCTCGATGAAGGTGATAAATTGCTCAATCGAGTTTTCTTGTCGCGTAATCTAATTTTAAGCATCGTTGGAAACATGTTGATTGTTGACTGAATTAAATGAACAATTTTTAAAACGTTTATCCGTTCTATCAGAAATTAATTTCTTACTTGATACCTACATAAATTTAGTATAACATTACATAAATTAAACTCACATAATTTCAGATTGAGTCAGAAATCACGACTACTCGTATAGTTTCGCTCATATTCAGTGATCCTATTCAAAGAGTGATTATACTCGTAAGAATGAGGCGCCCGCGGCTTCGTCTTTGTGGCACACTTTGTTTTAATTAACCCCGTGTATTTAAAACAAATTGTGTCAAAAACAAGTTTAGTTTTCACAGTAAAGAATTAAACTGCTTGCAATTCCGAATAGGAAACTATTTACTTTAAAGACCTAAGTCACAGTTATACTTTTTTGAAACGATCGAACTATTTTTGTGTCAACTACAGTTCAGTTTCAGAACAAATATTATACTAACCTACTCCAAGTTTCATATATTTTCCTGAGCACATGTGAGCTAAAAGCTACCGGTTTTTAGAATGATGTGGGGAATATTTTAGTAAACTATTACAAAGACTGAAAGGTTAAAAAGCTTACGTAACATTGTTACCAGCATTTTACGAATATTTGGCTTGTTTACGAACACTTCAATGTAACATTAGAAACCTACATAAAGTAGGTACCTATTCCTTTCCAAGCAGCATTTTGTTTACAAGGTTTCTTATCGTAACAAAGAAATTGTAACGAATCACTGCCGTAAAAGGGTTCCATTACATCCGATCACTCATTGTGTTTCCTGAAAACAAAAATCGTCAAAATTCCTCGTAAGTCTCCGATCAGATTTTCACGGTTCGCTGAGTTTCGAGGACTGAGCAACCGAAAAACAAGCACGTATAAAATTTAAACGTGCCTGTTTTTCGGTTATTTGAAGCGGGGTAGCGTGATCGAGTTTATTTTCAAGTTTTCGCTAGGATTGAACGGATTATTTGTTGACTTTTGATGCAGTACTGTTGTTTTTTAACTTAGCATGATATCAAAATCAGACAAATTGCAAACCGTGAAATAACCCAATCACTTTTTACTAAGATGTTTTTTTATGTTAGGAATTCGATAAAAAAAGATAAAAATGAAGGTTTAGTAACTCATACGCTCGATCAAAGATATCTGGCTCGATAACAACTACAACCATCTAATTTGCTAAGATATTGATTTGGCAAATACCGCTAATATCTCAATATTTCAGTCCTATGAGTTCAGTTGAACGGAAGCGAGTGCTCTGGCGACATAATATATCAAAGCCATTTGTCGCGGCCGCGGGTAGCGGGTAGTGTAGGTTCGAATAAAGGACGCCGACTTGCGATCAATCTTACTTAACTTAGCTCTGAGTTAATAAGCTTACTGTTGCCAACTTAGGGTTTTATGTTTTTCGTCGGCTTGTAATGTATTGTGGTGAACAGATATGTCTATAGATTGCAATGATATGGCAAATAAAAGCGCTAAAATGGAAGAGAGTTGCCAATCAGATTTGCTGCCTCTGCCAATCAACTCGCTTACATTATATAGGTATATGTAAAATAAAAAAAAAAACATGAGTCTCAATAACAAAAGTAAATTATGAGAAATGAGAGCGCTTGATAGATTGCCCGCTTGAAATGTCGCGATGGTGATAAACTACTTTTAAAGTTATGGTCCCTCAAAAATTTAATTACGCACCACATCACGCCTGGTTTTGTACACCAAATCCGCTTCTAATTGTACATTTCATGTTCGCACCTAAGCTTTCTTCGACACTAACAAAGTTTCGATTACGTGCGCTCCAGTTCGAGCCCACCTGTTCTAGAGCCAAAAATACCATCCGAATTGGCACCGTTAGGAGCTCGCCTTGAAATATAGTTCGCTTTACTGCCTAGTGCAACAGAATTTTAAGAGAAACAAGTAAAACAAGTGGTCTGAGAGCGAAGAAATAACTTTACGAAACTAAACGCAGCTTTCGGTGCTCTGGAGCGGAGAAATTAAATAAATGTTATACATCGACTGTTCCCAAATAGAAAACTGCTTTACTAGATTTTTTTAATATGAGAATAATTCACGAAATTGATACTTCTTTTTTTTTTCTTTTAGAGTCGGCGATTTCATATTATATTATAGAATCAAACTTTATTAAAATACAATTGTAATATGTATTTTACTGTAACTATGCGTTAAGTTATTTAGTTAGTCTTCTTTATATATTTTTTGCTTGCTCTCCCTAACTTGTGCAAAAGTTTTGGCGTTGTCGTCCGCGTAATAAAATATTTTCCCTGTGAAAGTTCTAGGTTTTAATAAATATTTTGGCCTGTGTATTAAACGTCCTGAAAAACTTTACACTCTTTAGATTAGACTCCATTAGCATTATTGAAAAGTTGACCGTCCGAAAAAGTCCTCGAGAAACCTCTATAAACTTCACTCAGCGGGGAGAATCGTTTTTCTCCCCCTCGTCTTAAGGTTCGCATTCGAGTGGCCGTTTATTGCCGTCTTACGCATTACCATTGATCCGGATATTATCGGCTAAGAATAAGCAAACAACATCGAGTTTTGGCGGTAAGTAAACACTCCGTTTTGTCTACGTCGGGATAGCCGGCGTTTCTCCAAAGACAGGCGAGAATCAATCTACTGGCGAGTAGCGTAAAGTTGCAATTTGCGACGGGAATAATCCCGGTGAGCCATTCATCGGCCTCTCCATGCCACTTCACCGCTGGCCGTGATTCGAGCCCTTCACTGACAGATATTTGCATAAGTTTGTTTATGAATTTCGGTTGTTCTTCGTCAGTCGACGCGTCGGCTACCACTTAACTGGTTATCATCTGTTTATTCAACGAAATTGAACGCAAACAGACCGAGTGCAGGTGCCACTCCGCGTAAATTGTTTTTATTTTGTACATTTTATTTTTAGTATTTTTAGCTGGTCAGTGAACCGGCTGGTTCGAGTTGAATTCACCTGGCGGTGTTATCGAGAGGAGGCGCGTCACACCCGTTTCTGAAAGGTCGACGTTCGTTTCGTCTTACTAAATGAAACACATAACAGTTTGACGTCTCGTTAGGGCCCTTTAGGGCCGCCCTCGGTGACTCTCGGGACACTTGGCGTGCACACGGTTAAGCCATTAAGGAGTTAAACCGAATTACCTACTGTGAGATGACTCACATTAGCTCGGTGCGATGGCTTTCTTAGAGTTAAGGGTAAACCCTTAACTCTAAGAAAGCTCAAGTGAAAGTTCATGCATGTTTTAGTAACAATGTTGACTCGGTGCGTTATTTATTCCAAAAGCTATTGCTTAAGTTAAGTAATCAGGCTATTTACCTTAAGGTTCTTTGATTAAACTAAGAGCCACATTATACATTTAAATTCATGATGCATTTTGAGAGAACGGTTTCGAATGTGAGCCTTATTACGGGGGCTTAGAGCGTGTTATTCTGGGGGCTGTTTTGCTAAAGTTGGTAGTTTATTTGTACCCTCGTCCGTGTGCCGGCGCTACACAAAGCTATGATTAATCGGCGAGCGAGCGACGGCGCTCATTAAAAGTTGCCGACCGCAGCCGTTTACAGTTCCTACCTGGGGACGGATCCGGAGTCCGGACTCCGGACCGGCCGCCTCCGGCTCCGGATCAGCTTGTCTAACATCGTCGAACTTTTTTACAAGCATTTTGTTATTGTCTGCATTATAAATCTCTTTTACCTTTTATTTTGTTTTCTTTCAAGCAGAAATTATGTTTTTTATTTGTATATCAAACCCTAAAGTTTTTATCTGACGATTGATCTGCTAATTTCAATTTAAGCACCTTGAGCTATATGAAATATGTTTTTTTTTAAATAGGCTTGCGTTTGACCGCCATCCTGCCTGATGTAATATGTAAAACTCGTATAAAGCATTTGTGCGGATGAAATACTTTTGAATTTACACAAAACAGTCCTCAAGTTATTTATAATTACCGACCATAAAAATACAGGTATAGAGAATAAAAAAGTATGTCAAACAGTAATTGTGTCCCGTGAGAATCGGGCCAGTTATCCTGGAATAATTTAATGAGAGCATGCATTATGGCCCACGAGAGACGCAATTCAGTTGCATTATGACCCAAGAGCCCGTATTTTGAAATGAACTTGTTTTCGCTGCCCGACGCTTTTAGGGTTCCGTAGGAAACTAAGGAACTCTTCTAGTTGTATTATGGTGGCATTTTATTTCCATAACATAGTGTGAAGTCATATTTACGAGTCATATTTTACCGCATGTTACATACCGCATGTTGTTTTTGTTTGACGTATGGTATCTGACCTTTGGACTGTACTCGCCACTGTTTGATTTTTCCACGACCACGTAAAAGTATGGTAAGATACTGTCTTTAAACTTAATTTGCTTATTTAAGTTTTGTTCTTATTATTCTCGTAAATTTCGAAGTAATAAACTTAACGAGTTCTTGCGTTTTATGGCAGTCTAAAATTTTAAATACTTATTACCCAGTTAAGAAACAAAGGGAATAACGAGGTCTAACCACTTAATTATTGTTGAAGCTTCCGTAACTCTGCAGGAGTTTATGACACCGTCATAATGTTCTGACTTAGCGGGTGTGTTCAAATCTAAACAGTCATTTATACGTAATAGTTTACGAGAACTTTGACCACATTTTCGCATAGTATTCGCAGAACTGTTTATCTGTCCCTCTCACTCTTACGACTTATCTAACAAGAGAGACAGTCACCGTGCTGTTCTCGCACGCGCCAGAACGACAGTTGTCTGCCCTTGAACTACAGACATCCGCCTACTCTCAGATCAAAATCTTGTCAGCGTGTTGTAATTAATCAGACATTCAAAGCTGAAACGTTTACTCCGTTTACTATTTGCTAGCTAAATAGGTGTTTCAATTTCAATTCATTTATTAAGACCATAGGTACTATGGTCTTAATTTGGCCTTCCTTGGCATAATGCCATAGGAGGATACGTTCAATACTTGGTAACGTCAAATACATAATTTTGTAAAAAACAGTTTAGAAAAAAACATACTAAAACATGTCACGATAGTCAATAATTTATAGTTAAAAAAACTAAAAAATACGCTTTGTATAAAATACCAAATGAGTCGGCTACAAACATACAAGTGAAGCTAATAAAAAGCGTGTAAAAATAAAATATAAGCAGCTGTAAAGGGGCTTTGTCAAAAATGTCAATACAATTACAATGTCACTTTTGCATTTAAAACAGATTTTTGTCTGCGCCAGAAGAATAGACATACTCTACTCTCAGATCAAAATTGTGTAATTAATCAGAAATTCAAAGCTGAAACGTTTACTCCATTTACTATTTGCTAGCCAATTATGTGTTTATTTGAAACGCAATAAAGATCAATAAACTGAAATCAAAAGCCAATAATTAACCTTGTGATCAGCTGCCAGTATCGTTTACCCATTATGTCACGCAATGTCACGCCACCATGATTCGTCGAAAGTGTTATTGGAAGTGACAGTCGCTGATAAAGTGGGTTCAGCCGCGTGAAAATGTTTATCTAAAAAAAGCTGTCGCGTATTCAGGTCGCCATTATTGGTGTGATGGCGGCACATATTATCGTCATCGTGTGAGGTGCAGTTACACACGTGACAGCAGTCAGCAGTGTTGCTAGCGGCGAGCATAGGATGCCGAACGCAAAAACGATGACAGCGTCAAGGTACTTCTAACTTAGGTACTTCTATAATATGTTTACGTAGGTTCTCCTTAACCTGTATCGTGTAGTAAATGGTTACAAATGTGGGTACATATAGCAATTTTCGTCGAATGACCAATCACACAAATTTTACCAATCAGACATATCGCTTTTGTGAACGACAAACGGTGAATTTGTTTCTATAAAACTAAATTACGAATGACAAATAAAAACATGGTATAATTTGCTGTCGGCCATTTTATTTTTTGCCAGGATATATATTTTACAAGACTCGTCATCATTATCGGCGTCACGCTGCGGTACCATCGTACTTGTTTGACCTCACCTTTACAACACGCGGGTGTCGAGCCTATTTAAGTGACTGCTGATAAAGTATGCGTGAAAACCGTATGACACGTGCTTAGATTAGCATTGACAGTTATGCGGAGCGAAAACGGTTATAGCCGTGCTAAAAATTTACGTGTAAGGTTCTAGATAAGCCCCAGGCATTTCAATTTTTCCTAAATATTTAATAAGCTGGTTAGGCCTCTACCATTTACGCCCTCTATCTGAATTTAAGGAAAAACTGTAGTATCTTTTCAGTCAACATTTTACAGAATATATGTAATTATCAATAATAACATCTGACCTAATAGGTACTTCATTTTTCTGAAAAATATAATATCTTTGATTTTATGAAAAATTTCTATCTAACATAATTTATTTCATTTGAAAAAATCCAAAATGGCTAAACTAAATACGTATCTTTTTTGCTGAATGTCAAGACCAACCCATTGCGTACTATCGCATTTATTTTATTACAATCGTCTGTGCCCCGCGGCTATCACATATTTGAGACAAATCTCGGGTCGTGATTTTAATATCGCCGGCGTTTGGATCCAAGCCCTTTTCTGGCGAGTGAGATATTACTCGTATCTCCGTCACTGTCGCTCTCATTAGAAATCTCATGGGAGTGAGAGTGACGGAGGTGATCTCGAGCGCCCAAGAGTAGGTCCCAGAGGTCCTATCCGCCTCTACATCACCTCTATATCAATCAATCTGTCAGTCCGGACGGGCATGTTATTAGCATTATATGAGTGTCAGCGTCCCTTGTCAAACGCCGTGTGATATCTACGATCAGCCGTATCTAGAGTTGCTACAAGCTATTACTTGCAATTTATGTCAGGTGACGCTTACGCTCATGTATAACATTTTATTTTAGCACATGACGGCATTGATAGTTTCTACTTCATGTTAGTTTGTATGTTCTAGTCAAATATTGTAACTGAACATTGAACGACTTCTTTTAGTTTACTTTAGTTACTAGATTACGGAAATCTAACGCTAGACTGATTTCTACGTATTAATATTAATCAAGGAGGAATATAAATATCACTTGAGAGAATAAACAGAATAAACACCTTTCATGCTAGCAAATATGTGGACGTAATAAATAAATAATCTATGGTATCCATAGAAATATAATACAATCATTTGCTCTTACGAATTTGTTCAGTAACATTACAGTAATGTTTTGATAAAACCTTTTTGCCCGGAACCGACTACATACGGATGTTAACGACGCTCGTCGTCTCACAAATAATAAATCTGTGCCGAGTGCACGATGCCATTCCGGTCGGGGCCGAGAATAGGCCTCTATTTTCCGACTTAGGCCTCCATTTGCCGATCGCAGGCCTCCATTCGCCGATCGGCTATAATGCGCGGTATTCGTCGTTTACGTCCGCTGGTCGGAAACGCTCGACCCCTTCGAAACTGCTCACATTTATTCAAGACGCACATTTAGTGTTTCGTTTTATATGAACATAAAGATTAGGCGTAAGAGGTGCGCGGCTATTCCGCCTGCCGCCGTAAAACAGCCCTCAATTCGGCAAATGAGCAATGAAACGATTTGGCCAACATTTGAAGACCACCACGTTTCTTTGGTACCAAGATTGGTCCCACTTTTCTGGTCTTGACGCTGGTGTAAAGCGTTTCGGCAACACATGTGAAGTGATCTACACAACTTTTGTTTCCATTCAATTTATTTAA
Organism: Alcis repandata; assembly: GCA_949125135.1. Lineage (NCBI taxonomy): Eukaryota > Metazoa > Arthropoda > Insecta > Lepidoptera > Geometridae > Alcis > Alcis repandata. The sequence goes on from OX421223.1 coordinate 2,907,410, forward strand.
ATGTTGAGACGTACCTATCTACATCGGCGCCTGAAAATATTATAATATCAAATCCCACGACACATTTCTTAGCATGTGTCACCCTTTGACGCCATTTGGGCTGTATGTAGGCACACATTTGTGTTGGCTGCAACATTGGTCTTTATTTACGTAGATATTATGGCGATTGGCGCCAATGTTGGTCCAAGTGGTCGACACAACACGGTGCGTTTGATTAAAATGTAACGCGTGACGGCAGAGTTAATGTTTGATTTGGACACGTCCGTGTAATTGTAAATAAACATTTAAAACCGTAAACTACACGAACGTATCTGTGCATTTTTATTTTATTTGCACTTTTATATATTAATTTCAAAACAATATTTATGCCTACCAAGTATTATGGTTCGGTTTGCAAATATTTTACTCAAACAAAAAACAATCCCTGTAATGAAATGTAAAAAAAAACGACGACAACTAGAATAGATAGCACGTTCTAAAATATTTATGGCAATGAATAAGTGAGCAACAAGGAACCAATGAACATTAGAAGACCAATTATGAAAACTTCTATTCCAAATTAAATTAGTCCAAATTGTAAGTACGTTTGACGCTTGAGACGGCAGCCAGGCCTCCGGCGGCACTCCGGGTTTAATTTCACGGCTCCCTCGGAGGCATTCCTGCGCGCCCTCTAATATTTTAACAACAACTTTCTGCCGTTTCTCAATATCTGTGCTCTGTTTGAATTGGTTTAGTTACTTTATTTAAACACTTGGATGCTTGTACACAGCTGCGACTCAATTTAGAATTTGTTGAATTAACTAAAACTCACAACTAATAAGAGTTTAGCAAGTTACTTTTTTGTTAAATAATTATATTATTAGGATATTTCTTAAATATTCTCTAGTCGTATGCCGTTTTTATTTCATAGTGTCAATTTACAAGAGAGTTTGAATACAAACACGTATTTATTTTTCGCCATATGCTTAATGTAATGTCAAACTTATTAGTATAACTAATAAGACTTTTTCAATGTCAAATGCATGAAACTATAAATGTAAAACTTTATTTTTATGAAATCTAAACTCTTAAATTCAGTCAATTATGGACTTTAATTAAACAACACATAACTTTATATTAGAAGAATATTTTCAACCTTTTTTTGTAACACGAGTCCTCAGTCCAGCTACTGGCCATAAACAAACGAGGCTCGAAACATAACTTTGCGCGGAACCAATAAGTTGTTCTCAAGTTCCAAAGAGTTGCTTGATACAATGCTGCTGGAATTGGTAGGTATTTGGTCCAAACGGGAATTATAAATACATTGGACAGTGGGAAAATTGACTTTTATTGCCGTCTTGAAATGGCTTGGAGCAAGTGAATTAACATTGCTCAATATAGCTCCATGTTTTTTCCGTCTAACGTGGTTATAAATAAATGATTTATCCGTTTTAAGATTCGTTTTTAGTAATATTATACTGAAAATTATTTTATAAGCAGCAGTGCCTTAGCAAAGTATAAATCAAAAACATAATAAAAGTGAGCTATGAGCGTGAAACGTAATTTTTATTTTTAAAATGTTACTACGAATATAAACATTACACAGACAATGTAAAAATTAAATTAACAATTTATACTACCAAATTACTATTCTTAAAATACCTAATATATACTTAAATTATAATAAATTCCTAATAAAATCGTTAAACCGACAAGTTTCGAAACAATGTCTCAAATTACAAGATCTCAGAATCCTGTGAAGATATTCTCGAAATTACAGAAACTACGAAACCTACAATTTCACGAGAACGCGCGATTAGATAATTATATGTAGTTTGTAGACAAAGACACAAATATTCTCCTCCAAGTTTTACTGAAGTTCTGAACTTGCTAATCACTTCAACTTCGTATAGCAATTAAGAGTAATTATTATTTGGTTAAATGCAATCATGTTCTGTTCATTTGAAAATTAAAAGTTGGACTTGCTTAGTAAGTATTGTGAATAGTTTAATTTTGCTTCATTGATCTGTACCTATACAGGGTTATTCAAAAAGGGTATGCTAAGACGAAATGGGCTCATAGTACTCATCATTATGAACAACTTTTACTATGGGATCAACCCAGAATTCGCAAAAAAAAAACAGCTGTTCCATACATTTTGTCGAGTGTCATTGACATTTTTCTATGGAACCGCTGATTTTCTTTTCACGAATTTCGGGTTGGTTCCATAGTAGAAGTGTTCATAATGATGAGTACTATGAGCCCTTTTCGACTTAGCATGGCTTTTTATGAATAACCCTGCATAATCAACAACTAACAAGTGAATCCGAAAATTCAAAACACTCAGTGTTTACAAACTAGAATTCTAAAACATCATAACCAATTTCCTAAGCGGCACAACATTCCCTGTAAAAGTCATCCACATTACGGACATACATAATAGATAGTCGAATAACAAGTAATTGGCACTTCCTTTTGTGATCGCAGTCCCTACAGCCGCCGCCTGAGCACAAAGGAGCTTTGATACGCCGCCAATAACCGGACGGGCCTATTTCAATATTAGGAAGTGTTGTGAAACTTGTATGGGATTATTTTGCTTTTACCTAAGAAATTGTAAAGGTTTTCTTTACGTCGAAATGGAAAACTACAGGGTTTATTATAAAAGTAGGACCTACTTGTTGGGTTTATACTGTACTTTTGAAATTGTGTAATACTTTATATGGGTGTACTGTACTTATAGTTCTGAAGCAATGTATGAAAGCTATGTTGAGAAAATTCTATAGAAATCATCAGAATTATTTTACCCTTTTTCCAGTCAAGTAGATGGAGATAGTGTAGCTATATGCTACAGAATATATATGCTATATGCTTAGACTAAAATAAAATTTTTATTTTAGTCTAAGGCTATATGCTGATATGATGCAGTGCATCTACTTGACGTTAAAGATTAGTTATTTCATGTAATAAGCACACATCTTCTTATCGTGTCAGCGGTACAAATAAGTTACCGTTACACAATTCTTAGTTTTAGAAATATACTAGCGGCCCGTCCCGGCTTCGCACGGGTAGACTTTGGGATAAACGTAGAGTAAATTGAAATCGGTCCAGTCGTTCACGCGTGATGGCGTGACCAAAGGTGTTGAGAATAATTATAGGAACTCTTTGTTATAACCTCTATTCTCATGCTATTGCGTAACTATAGCAACCGTAGTTTGTTGATGCTAACTTGTCAATTTATAGTAAAAATTATCAGTATAAAACGCACACTGTTTTGATAGATATGATTGAATTTGAACTTTGTACAGAGGTAATAAAGTGCAAATTGACTCTTGGACGTTAGGAACATACCTACATTGCTTAAACAACAGTGAGTGCTTGCAATTCAATATGAACTTTATACAATAGCAATAAAGCTCGTTTTAGTTAGAAAACGTTTGTATGGGAAAAATAAAAGGGCTGTTTTTAGGGTTTTCAATATTTCTGAGAGATTTCCTTAATATTTTTTTCCGTAAGAACCTTCTCCTAATAATAACAAAACCAACAAAAAAGAATTAGTGAAATCGGTCCAGCCATTCACGCGTGAGGCCGTGACCAAGGAAAACGGGTTTCATTTTTATATATATAGATTACTTTACTTTATACTGACGAGTAGATTAACTCGAATCTTACTAAATGTGTCATAATAAATATAACAGTTTTTTGAAATTTTACAAAACTGTCCAAATTCTTCGCTAAGCAGTAATTATATTATAAAAATGTGTTTTGGAATCTTAAAATCTTTCATTTACATGCCGTGATGTTACTATTTACATTCGAATTTAAAGTGTAGTGAATAATTATTAAGAGATGAGTTGATGGTTTTATAAACTTTACTTGATTTTTTTTTAAAACATTTCACACCCGCACTTCCACAGTCTTCACTACGAGGATGCCATTAAACTCACACAAAGAAAAGAAATTATCAGACCCAAAGCAGATAGGTATTAAAATTCGTCATTGATACACTGCCCGGCCCAGTATCATAATGGTGTCATTATTCAGTTCTATACCTATAAAACAATATGTATACAGGGTTATTCATAAAGGGTATGCTAAGCCGAAAAGGGCTTATAGTACTCATCATTATAAACAACTTTCACTATGGGACCAACCCGAAATTAGCGAAAAAAAAATCAGCCGTTCCATACATTTTGTCGAGTGTCGTTGATATTTTTCTATGGAACAGCTTATTTTTCTTTTGCGAATTTAGCGTTGGTCCTATCGTAGGTAAAAGTTGTTCATAATGATGAATACTATGAGCCCTTTTCGGCTTAGCAAACCATTTATGAATAAACCTGTATAGTTATACGTACAACATTACGTTGCTAAGCTGTATGTGATTTATCGGAATAATTGTCAAATAACATGTTTAGACCGCAGGCCAGACGCATTAGGCGCGCCTCATCGCGTCCGCCGCAACACTACCCACACACTATTTATTATAGACAGTCATTCCATTTTAATATCTATTTTAGTACACTTTTAGTACTAACGAGAAAATGTGTCAGAGCAGTTTGAGTTGATATGCGTCTATTATAAAATTGATGTCCGTTTCTATCAAGATTTAAATCACGCGGGCCAATTGGGAAAGAGCTGATAACTTAAAAGCATAAGTGCTTAGTGCAAATCGGTTTTTAAGTGAAAACTTAGCTATAAATCACAAATCTTGTATTGAAATCATTTAAGTCGTTTCGGAGACAAATAATCACTCTAATTGTCATAGTTGGTTAAAAATATCAACTTTTACAGACTCATCATAAATGAACACGAGATATGACAATGTAATGATGTGTGATGTTAGGTGTGTCTGTAATGTGTGGAGTGTGTGTTGATATGTGTATGTCATTTTTATTCAAGTCCATCATGTTTTTTCATTAATCATCGATCTTGTTTTCGCTTCAGAGAATTCCACAACAAATTCGTTATATTGTTAGAGAAACTATCAAAAGTCTGAATGTAATTTAGTGCTTTTGTTAGCGGTGTGAAGACGAATAAATCATCTATTCAATGGATGAAGTTTGACTTTTGAAAAGACTAAGTTAATTTTATATTGTTTACAAGAAGTTATTATTTACTAGATTTGATGAATAACAGTGATGAAAAAAAGTAGCCTAAATGTTAATCCAGGGCATAAGCTGTCCCGTCGAGGCTGCGGGTCGTTCAGAAGTTACCGCGGCCTCGGCGGCACAAGGGCGTAGAAGGAACATGGGTGGTTTTTAGTCAGTAGAAGTCTGACACTCCCTTCCGCTCTGCCCAAGAGTGGGAGGGGTCATTTGATGATTTCCCACCCCCCCAAAAAAAAAAGGGCATAAGCTGTATCTATTGCATATTTGATCGAAATCAGTTTAGCAGTATCGAAGATACGCGGTAACAAACACTCATACACACAAACTTTCGCAATTTTTTATTTTCTTTTTTTTCGCTTTCGCTTTTTTTCTTTTTTTTTATAATATTAGTAGAAGATTATAGTATAGGAGTAGGACATTATTCGTTTCTACACCTCAGTTTTCATAAACTCTGTAATTAGTTTAAATATTATACCATGGTTTAATTGTTCGGCGACCGAGAAGATTTGAACCTGCATACAAACCACGATCCCGGCTTACGCCCCAAAGCTTTGGCAATTAAGCTACAGTAAACCTGTCAGTCACGTCGTAAACTAAACTCAACTGACTTAAACTGTCTATGCAAGGTTATAAGCTTGAAGCGCTCTTAGCGATAAGGCCGCCAGTTGTTGCACTAGTTTTAGGTGCTTTAATCCTTTTGTTTGTAATTTATGGTGTGAACAATAAAGAGTTTATCTATCTATCTATCTAAGTGCTTTAAGCCAAATACACGTAACTATTCATATGTCCAAGTTTTACTATTGTGCCAAATTAGAAATTGCAGAAACGTATAAAATTGTATTACGAGTAACACCCGATAAAAGCATACCTATAGAAAGGCACATTTTTAGAGATTATAGGGTTGGTCTTATAGTAATGTAGTTCAAAAATTGTACTTCTGAACTACTTTTGCTATAAATGGTAAGCTAAAAATATGTAATTTCAATTCTGTATTGTAGGTACATTCCCAAACCTACTCGTAAATACCTTGAAACCTTGAATAAAACCAATCAATGATTGGTAGCGTCGTCATTACATTATACAAGTTATCTAAACTTCAATGCTAATGTCATAGAAATTTAATGTTTGTATGTAGGTATGTATATTATGTAAGTTTCTGGAGGGTATTCTCCGAAACCATTGCACTGGTCCGTTTTTAAAAATTATTTACCTACAGCTATACATCTATTGTGTAGCCCCATACCGTACCAAAATCTAAGCAGCAGCTAGTAAAAAACAGAGTGTAAGGTACCTTAATGTTGTTTTGACCCGCTGCTCTCCAAACAAGACTCAGTATTTTACATATTTAATCAGCAGTCAAAAGAACGAAAGCAAATATCTCATTAGCTGAATTCTGCGCCACAGTAGAAACGTTTGTAATTGTTTATCTAAGTAATCGAGTATTCTACCCAGCGTTGAAGTTCTCTTTATTTTTCCAAGTGTCTAAGTTTTGGCTTTGTTTAGTGATCTTTGTTTGGCTTAAGTTAACAACTGTCTATCCAGTCACTTATTGGAAAGTTTCGCGAGGCTTTAATATTTATTTTATTCTTATATTCGTACAGATGATTGTTGAGGGTAAAGTTAGTAGATCAGAACTTGCAACTGAAGTTAAAAGAGGTGTGTGTTTAATAGTTAGATTAGTTTTTAATAAAATACGCCTATCTTAATATATATAAATCTCGTGTCACAATGTTTGTCCTCAATGGACTCCTAAACCACTTAACCGATTATAATAAAATTCGCACACCATGTGCAGTTCGATCCAACTTGAGAGATAGGATAGTTTAAATCTCAAATTATAGTCGCAATTTTAATTTATTGCAAATTATATATATACTGATATTTTTTACTATAAATTGACAAGTTAGCATCAACATACTACGGTTGCTATAGTTACGCAATGGCTTTTGACAGGACAACGTCTGTCGAGTCAGCTAGTTTTTTATAAAAATTGTCCAATAAACTTCTTACATGCAACCGGAATTTAAAAAGAAAACAATGATTACTACAACCATTTCCTATCCAATTTGATAAATTGCATGAAATTCAATTGTACCTTAATTGAAATTAATTTCAGGTTAAAGGTACAGAAATGCAACAGATATCTTTATGTAATACAAAAACAAAACACAATGACCAGATATCCTGATCAGAGTGCTACCAATGGTATATTCATTACCTAATTAAAAATCCCTCCGCTGACCGCAGCTGCGGTTTCCGCTTCCATATTCATGCGACAAGCCCCCAAGCCGCCGGGACACGCTCAATAGCTAATAATACATTAATTTCCTCCCGGGTGCGATCCTCATTCGAACCAGTATAGTACGGTTGTAGCCGCACCGTCCCGCCGGGTCTGCCTTAGCAGCTACAGCGGTGATTCCACTCTTAATGTGTGTTTAGATTGAGGCTCCTTTAAAGTGATATTAGTTTGTGGTTTTAATGTCGTTTGAAAAGTAATGTCGTTTTATTCGCTATTTTTTTTAATAGACGAAAGCAACAAGTAAATTGAAAAGCAAATAAAATAACGTTCTTTTGAGTTCAAAGCAACGTTGTAAACGAAAAGGTTCAAAAAACATCTAAATTTCAAACGTACGCCTCACGGCTACAAATTGAATAAAATCAATCAAATTCAATAACGGTACAAATCGTCGCCCGCAGTCGTATCCGAAATAGCATTGGTTTTGAAACGGCGCAAACTATAACCTTCCTCCATTTCTCAGTGAGAGCATTCGGCGCGCGACATTAATGTTTTCGTTTCCGTCGGTCGGTCGCAAACTTCGATTCCGATGCAAATCGGATATACTACAGGGGCTTAATTTCGTCCCACCTTTCACTGGGGGTCGGAGGCTGGCGACAGGTTCGCCGGTAGCCGTTACATCGCTGGGCGAGCGCGGGCCGGCGGCGGCGCGGCGGCACGCGGCGGGCGATGGACGCGCTCCTCTCTCTCCGCTCGAGACCTAGGGCGTCTGCGCGGCGGCGCCTGCCAATCGATAAGACCGCAGACCTCGCCGGCGACCTGGTTCCTGCACACATGCACCGCCTTGTAACCTATATCGCACCCACGGCGTTGCTTTGACACTACCGACACTACCGATGTCAAAAATTCTCACTTCGAACCGACGACGCAGATTGCAGCCGAACCTCTCATCGCATTCCGCTTCACAAATCCTTTGGCAGTTTCCAATTTTAGTTTTCCTTTTCCTATCTCGCTTGAACAGCGTCCGGCGATAGAAGCTTATTCTTTCCTTTCGATCATGCATTTCAAATGCTCAAAAATTTTTGTACAAATTGACATGGGCCGGTAGAATTAAATTGAAAAGAGCGTGTCTTTTTCCCTGCTCATCTTTATCATTAGATATTTAAACCATTTTATGTACCAGCGATCCGTATAACCTTTTCCAGATTTTCTTTTCTTGGCCTTACAAAAATGTAAAGCAGACCAATCAAATCCACTATCCGCGTCAAAAAGTCGTAAACTCAACGAAAACGTCTCGGTATTCAATGAAGATGAACGTAACTGCTCATATCGAGCTCCCCTCGGATACTCTATAAATATTGACACGACGACCCTTGGACTTTATAACTGCCGCTCACGGTAACGTTAAAGTTTGCGCTGAATATATGTAGCTCACTGCTGAATGTGGCGTCACGTAGCTTGCGTAGCTCTTCGTAGCTTGAAACGTAGCCTTTTGTAAAGTTGCGTAGCACCCGTAGCTACGTAGCGCCGAAGCCGCACTACGCCCCAGGCGACGCGGCGTATCGCTACGTAATAAAGTTATCCGTCCTAACACAATATTTTGATGCGTTCTCGCTCACGGTCGGTTTATTGCTACTTTCATTCGGATCAATGAAATAAACTCGAGCCGGCGTCGAATGTGGAATCGAGTTTCAGCCACTCAATCATTCGATACTTCTTCACATGTTTTACATTTCTAAGGCTGGCTGTTGAAGATTGATTGTGTTAATTTTGTTTCAGGTACGTGTCGTGAGTCGTGACGAGACGGAGTCCATATTCGTGAGTTCGATGATAAATCGAAATCCTTCCAAACCCTAAAGTTCCGACGTTAATGTCAGCGAAGGTAGAGTAAAATATGCTCCCGCTGTGTTATTACGGCTAAGTGATTTTTACGAGCGGAAGTTTCGCTCCATACACGAGGGCCACATAACGAACTTCGCTTTCGGCGCTTGATAACGGAAGATGTAATTTTTCCTTCGTAGTAAAAATGTGAAATTTACGAGGCCGCCTGAATCCTTCCCACCGCTGGGAAATAACCACTCCGAATTTCGGCTCTACATAATTAAAACGACAAATGTCCGGCATTATTGACGTTGGTCGGAATCGGCCAATGTTTTCCGCCTCGGCCAACACTTGGCCAACGTTGGCTGGCCCACTCAAAACGGATATTGCAAAGTCAGGGCTATATGAATGGTATAATTTATATCTCAATTTCGGAATATTGTTGTCCATTATTGTAAACGTGTTTTATAATGATGGTTCGGTGAAATGTATTTCTCTGGCATCATTTCGCGTTCTGGCTTGATGGGGCTAATAAAAGAGCGTTTGATAATTAAAATTGTTATTAAGATAAATAAGAGTAACTATAAAATTTGCATAAAACGAGTATAAGTATAAAAAATGAGATCATATTAAAATTCAAAACACATTATCATAATAAAATTAATACATGATCAAGCTTTTTTATTTTGATAAAATATGTAATTCCAAAAACGACTAAACATATTTCGATGAAATTTTATGTAGTAAATTAACAAATTAAATTAATTTATCCCGGAAGAAATTAAATGAAAATGAAATTAAAATCAACGAAAAAACGAAAACGAAAAATCAACGTTCACAATAGGATAACGAGAAGGTACAATTGTACAACTTTGATCAAACAAACATTTCTAACTTTTTTTTTTAGTTAATCTGTAATGTCCCACTGCTGGGCAAAGGTCTCCCCCAAGTTCTTCCATACCTGCCGGTCTTGGGCCAGCACCGTCCAGTCCTTTTCAAACTTCCCCAGTTCGTCGCGCCATCGCGCCGGAGGGCGGCCTGGGGTCGACTGTCCGGGGGCACCCACTCTGTGGAGACCTTTGCCCATCTGTCCGGGTGCATTCGGCTTGTGTGGCCCGCCCACTCCATTTCTAACTTAATAATATTTATTTAAAGTATCACTCGCGTATTCACCTTGCGTATTCCACAATCATCGACGTATATTTTTACGGCTCGCATTTTTACACATCTAATACACTCCCCCATACCTCCCCTCTCATATCGCGTACATTCAATAATACAGTAATACCCCCCTTTCCCCTTTTATGGCGAGCATGCGGTTTGCTGGTAATGAGACACGCCTAACAATACAGTCGAAAGTAAATCTTGTCTCTATTACATTAGGTTCAATTTGGAATAGACAGATTTTTTGGCTAAACGTGCGAAATTGAGCGGAAATTTCCATTGTTGCGATTAATTTTTAATCATAATCACAATATTAGTAGGATCAACTCATTATACATAGTTAATAAATAATTAATTAGTATTGGTCTAATAATTATTACTATTCATCACGAATCAATGTTTATTAGCTTCGGTCGCAAAACAATTGCACGGTTTTGTTTATTTGGTATGCTAGGGATTAGCCATCATTGTCTGTCTTATTAGAAAGGTTACGAGAGTGAAAGTGACGGAAATCTTAAGCTCACAAGGATAGAATCACCAAACAAGATGAAAAGATTGATTTTGGCAACTAGTGGTGAAAAGTAACAGAACTTAAAATTCGTAAGTTCAAAAGCATGTTGCTAGAATTTTAGGCCGTCTGGCCTAAAAAGATCTAAGAACCTTATTAAAACTTTGAAATCGGCCTAAATGCTCTGATGGACGCCTTCTAATACTTTCCCAGCTTTCTTCTTCAGATAACAACAGCTTTAGGTAGTCACTTCTTTGTTTGACAAAACAGTCTCAAAACTTGCCTACACAGTTGCTAAAGTACTAGAAAATTAATACGGTTAAGTTTAGATTATAAAATGTAAGTAATTTTTTTGTTGATGATATATTTTCTAAACCGACATGGCTTTTCGGTGAAGGAAAACAACGTGAGGAAACCTGCATACGTCCGGAGAAGAAATTCAATGGCGTTTGTGAATCCACCAACCCGCACTTGGCCAGCGTGGTGGAATACGGCCTAATCACCCTTCGAGGGTAGACCTGTATCCCAGCAGTGGGAGGAGCAAAGGTTGAGAATGACGATGATGAATGTATACTCGTATATCTTGTGTCAAATTTTCAAAAATGTTTACGTCAAATATTTCGAGATCTTAGCGAAAAGTTTCGTACCCAGTCCTGCATGAAATACCATCGCATCTTTCACCGTCCGGTGGAGCACCGGCAGAGTATGAATCGGAAGCGAATCAATTTGTCCTTTGTGAGCGCTCGAGAGCGAATATTTTTGCATTAAAACCAGAGAACGATAATGCAAATGTAGAATTTAAAAGAAATCTCCAACCTGGAGTGCACTTCAGTTTTATTATTTAATCCAGGTTTATTGGGGTCAGAAAAACAAGCGCAAAGACGACTTATCGACCAATGCCACTCTAGAGTTTATCTCTAATACTACTTACTTTCTTTTATCTTATCTAAAGTTTCTTTCACAAAATTATTGCAAACAAAATATGCGTATTAAAAAAGTCAAAAAACGAAAATCATTAACAGTAATTGTACTATAGATGCTTATTGTAACAAATGCCTTTTTCTCATCGATTAGTTACATTTTTAATACATTCTAAGTATTTTAAAGCTATAGATGCTTACAGGTAAACCATATAAACCAATATGAGTGTCGATTGTTTGCACTAAAATTTGGTAAATAATAATAAGTATTATGTAATATCATTAGCCATTTAATAACCTCTTCAAAACTTCTCTTATTTGAATTTGGTAGAAACAGTAAACCAAATGTATGGGTTTACTTATTACGTAAGTTTTTAGATAAAAAAAATTATAAAAACAATAGCCAAAACATACTTTTCAGTTCTAAAATTGTTTGGTACGAGTAGCAAAATTAAATAACCAATCGAGCTAATCTTCTATATATATATATAAAAATGAAACCCGTTTTCCTTGGTCACGGCATCACGCGTGAATGGCTGGACCGATTTCACTAATTCTTTTTTTGTTGTATTTGTTATTATTAGGAGAAGGTTCTTACGGAAAAAAATATTAAGAAAATCTCTCAGAAATATTGAAAAACCCTAAAAACAGCCCTTTTCTTTTTCCCATACAAACGTTTTCTAACTAAAACGAGCTTTATTGCTATTGTATAAAGTTCATATTGAATTGCAAGCACTCTCTGTTGTTTAAGCAATGTAGGTATGTTCCTAACGTCCAAGAGTCAATTTGCACTTTATTACCTGTGTACAAAGTTCAAATTCAATCATATCTATCAAAACCAAGGAATTTTAAAATTTCGAAGGATTTGACTCCAAGTCATATCAAATTTAAAAAAAGTTGAAACAACAAAAAACTGTCAATGTCAGTGTTTTTTTTTCATGGATGAGTTTGCTTTTGTCAACTGATACACGAAACAAATTCGTACCTATAATTGTAATATATTATAAGTATAAAATTGTAAATAGTGTTTTGTGCAGTGTTTATATTTAATTAGGCAGTACCATAGAGAAGTACTGTATGGCAGTAGCAGTACGAAGTCTGCCGGGTCAGCTAGTCTTAATATATATAAATTACGTGTCACGTTGTTTGTCCGCTATAGACTCCTAAACTACTTAACCGATTTCAATCAAATTTGCACACCGGGTGCAGTTCGATCTAACTTAGGACATAGGATAGCTCACATCTCAATTTATAGTAAAAAAACATGAAAAATTAGTAAAAATACTTAAACCATATAGCGCTTTGGACAATGTAAACTTTTTTAATGTAACTTTGACATTTGACATTTGACATAGAATTGACGCAATGGCTTTTGACAGGACAACGTCTGTCGAGTCAGCTAGTTACCTAGAAGTTTTTATGTAAAATCATTTGACAAACACCTCTGGCAGCCTTCTGAGAAACCCTATTAGGAAAGTAGAACCTTAGAAAACTCGCTCACCTAAATTTGGAGAATATTTTGTTTCCCGGGCACCTAAACCGTGTGTGTACGTCTAGCCTAATGGATAAAGTCGTCTACACACGAGAAAGCGAGGAAAAAATGTCACTGAAGATAAAAGAAGAATAGGCGTGAATCTAGTCGTACTAGTGTCGAGACATGAATTAAAGAAAGCCTAAGATTTGGAGGCAATTTTCTTACTGTTTATGTGTAGGATAAAAGGAAAGTAACCTACCTTAGACATATTATTATATTATAATGCGGATAGGCTAAAAAAACATACGATCTTATTTACTTGTTATTAACTTTGTATAAAAATGCTTAGCAAGAAAATTAGACCAGAGGACGAGAAAAATGACGTGGCAATTTATACATCTTTACTATAATATATCTATTTTGCGTAGGTTTATAATATGACACAGATTTGTTTATTATTATATCTTATGTATCATCTCCATCCTAAGGTTGCTTGGAAAAGATCGCTCTTAGCGAAGAGGCTGCCAGTAGTTGCACTTGTTTTATACCTCATATACAACCTTTTAATCCTCCCAGTGCTGGGATACAGATCTACCCTCGCATGTTGATTGTCGTATTCCACCACGCTGACCTTAGTATACCTATTTGATTAATCCGGTGTGAACCAAAAAAGAGTTTTTCTATCAGTATTTCTATCGAATTCTCAAAGTTTTTTCGTGAGAGTGTAGAAGCGACACTAGAACCTTTTCTCTACAGTATATTGCATTATTTTCATACATTCTAACAGGCGCCGTATACGCAGTCGCACCATCTGGTGGCGAAATTTATGAAAACGATATATTACACATTGTACCGCGATAACAATATTCGACGGGTTTTTTTACATTTTCGTACGGCACATGCAAACCATGGGAAATGAGGGAAATGGATATATTTTGACTGTTCTTGAGTTAGGCTTGTTGTTAGCTGGGCAGTTGATACAATGAGTACACGCACACATACATCCTTACAGGAGTAACACGCACGCAGATATTTTTTTAATTTTCTTCTTCGTCACCTACTATTTTTCATGTACCTACTGTTTTGTGTATCAGATTTAGCCTAATTTCGTAAGAGCACTATTCTCTGGTAGGGGGCAAAGGAACCAGTAAAAATACCTAGTCAAAAAGAAATTTAACAATTCCAATAACAATTTAAGGCAGTGTAAAATTGCTAACCTTTTTAATTGCTAAACTAAAATTGCGGCGCGTTTGCAAAATTATGTTTTTTCTCCTCAATTACGAGTAATAGAGAGTCTAACAATTTGCTTGGACTTAAACTAGAAAGTCTGACAGTAGTTTTATACCTTTTATTAGGTATGTTTGAGTTGAAAATAGTTGAAGGAATGAACAGCACTAAGTAAACCTTTTTCAAGCTTTGATCGCTTTGAACTAAAACATAAGTACCTACAGCTGCTTCGTAATTCTTCACTAACCATCTACATAAATATAAAGGTTATATAACTAAATATAAAGGTTATATAACAATACCATTTTCATGGGTGCAAGATATTCAAGCACGATCTAACAAATCGTCTTGGCAGCAAAAAAATTCCTTCACAAAACAGAAAATGAAAACATTCGTATTTCAAAACATCTCAATACCAAATAACTTCTACATAGATTCAGCAATTCTTCCATGGCATTGATACACGAGTCAATTTGTAATGTTATCCGCTACAGTGGCTGTCCATGTTTACACTACGGATGAGCTACTGCGCGACGGCAAATAATCGCAACCCGGGCACAAAGGAAAAAATCTTACAGAAGAACAAGTTCTTGCAATTTCAGCACATTATACTTAACATTACCTACTCCAATTCCAAGAAAAAGAAATAGGAATTAATAACTATTTTATTGTATTTCGGTTCCATTTACTTAAACTCGATACCTAATAATATACCTACTTCTGACGGTACACAGTATAGATATGACAAATCACTAGTACACGGATATGTAAAATAGTCGCATATTTTACATCGAAAATTTAATATATCACCAACGATAAGATAGTCTTAAACATTAAACGCATATGTAAGAACTACGTGGAGCGGTGGTAAAGCACCGTTTTAACTTTACAGGAGTTGTTTTTCTCTACGTGTTCTACTCTGAACTCAACAGAGTCCTCCCGCATCTCCCCCAGTCCATGAAACGATCCGTATTGTCCATTGTCTGTTTACTCGCGTTTTTAAAACGGCAGCTAGATTTTATAATGGCTCGGCGGGAAGGGGGTTCCAGTGTGAATCCAGGACCATCCCTGGGAATGTTAATCTTATTTGTTCGCTTCATATTGCCTTTATAAACAGCGGGTGTTTGTTTTGTTGAATAATACTCCATAATACTTCAAAGTGTGGTTGTGTCGGCGCGCCGGCGTCTGTCATAACTCGTACATTGTATGACGGACAGTATGAGAGCTTACACGACTGGATGTACTGTAATTAGAATGAACTGTGCCTATACAGGGTTATTCATAAAGGGTATGCTAAGCCGAAAAGGGCTCATAGTACTCATCATTATGAACAACTTTTATTATGGGACCAACTCGAAATTCGCGAAAAAATTATCAGCTGTCCATAGAAAAATGTCAATCTCTCGAGTTGATCCCT
The DNA here is from genome assembly GCA_949125135.1 of Alcis repandata. Lineage (NCBI taxonomy): Eukaryota > Metazoa > Arthropoda > Insecta > Lepidoptera > Geometridae > Alcis > Alcis repandata. The sequence goes on from OX421223.1 coordinate 2,923,261, forward strand.
GTATGATTGTGTAGTATGTGACCTAAATACAAATACTCTCGAAAAAAGGTTTCGTAACTACGCAGTGCGTGATGTTATACTCGTATAAGCGTTTGTAATGTTTGTTTTCAATTCGAACAAGAAATTGGCGTACAACAAACCTACCATTTTAAATTCAAATAGATCCTAAATATTGAATTCTCCGCCTACAGTGTGTAGTTAGCATCGGTAAAACAAATATCAGTGGGTGTTTGAAATTGGACTGAATTTTACAAATTGTGTTTCGCACCGTTTAAATATTTTTCGACTGCCGCCGCGCCGGCAGCAGCACGCGAAACAGATATGTTTACCTAACTGGTCCGCTTTTAAAACTAACAAAGGCATTTCAATAAATAAATTTTCGTTTGCCAAAGCAAGCACTATAGTTTTTACACAGCAAAACAAAAAAAACTCACAATACAAAATTCCAACTTTATTAAAAGGACCGACAAGTAAATATCAATTAAAAAGCGTCAAAGATAAACAAACTACAACAAACCTTGACAAAGACAGGCTTTCAATAATGGAAAGCTGTCGATTCGGCCTACATTAAAGGCTCAAAGAAACAGGAATCATAAATCATTGTGCTCCGTTCCAGGAACAATGCAGACGGAGCCTAGCCTAGCATTCATTAGTGTGAAAAACGTCGATATTCCTAGATAACATCAATTACTTGAGACTCGGGTAAGGGGTGGTAGCAGAAAGCGAGGCAACGATAACAATCCTTTATTCAATGATCTTATTCATGAGGATATGTTCATGCAAACTTTAATATGTCTTACTATCTCTGCTTCACAATATTTTTTTTTATGCCATAGGTGGCAGACAAGCAAACGGGCCTCCTGATGGTAAGCGATCACCGTCGCTTATGGATACCTGTAACACTGGAGGCATCACAGATACGCTGATACGCTGTCTTGTATTTGAATAATTAGCACCATCGCATAGGTCGAAATTTGAGATAATGACGTCATATCCTTCTTTGCTACGTCACTTTGCTCTTAAGTACGACGACCACTCAACAACGAAGTCAGAAAGCAACTATGTTCAAGTTGCTGCTAAATATATTTTGTATCTAACTGAGTGGGTCGTACCATTCAAAAGTTCCCATTTCCCGGTCCTTCACATGAAATTTATAAGTCTATGCTATGAGATACAGGCCCAAGTAATAGCTACGGGTTCTGTCACAGAATAACAGCAGTTACAGTCTCTTTTGTTCTCGGATTCGGACTCTATCGGGTACCTACTTCATCTTTTCAGCGGAAACTCGCGGATAGAGATCTAAAGTGATTATTCTAAGACGCCTTCGAGTCTTGGAGAAATATTGATAAAGAAAGAAATAAGTCGGGATGGGAAGGGTTGCGGGGTCGATTAAACGACTCGCTTTTACGCAGTCGCGTAAATTAAAACTTAAGCCTGTTTTCACGGCGTGATTTCTTTTTGTTCTTGTTTTCATTTCATTAGCGCTTCCTTATTGTTTACGAGGAGACAGAAAAAGTACAAAATTTATACGCTTTACGCTTGAAATTTTGTACAAAAAGTAAATTTGAGGAGAACATAATACTCACTTAACGATTAACTATTTTTTTATTATTTGATTAATCAATATTGCGACGCAATGAATCCCAAACCTAATTAATATGACATGGTTAAGGGACCACTCACGTAGACAGTAATTAGTGAAATAAATTGATTTAACATGTTTACTGGAAATCGTAATCAGGAGCTATGGCTGTGAAACGTTTTGGGTTGATTACACTCAACGAATACATTGGCAATAGTAAATGGGCATACTTCGCCGAACAAACAAACCATGGTTCTAGCGACTGTCTCGCCTCAAACTGTTTATACAAATCGAGTACTCGGCAGAGGTCACTGTCTCGCCACGGTACTTGTTACGTGTAACTCAACATTGATTTAGCTATACGTATCTGTTTCAAACGCACTCCCCAACAAGAGTTAATATTAGATTAAAATCCGATAAATTATTTATCTAATGCCACAATCATCATCATTCTTTAAAAACGTGTTTCTTATCGGCACAGTAATTTTCAGCTTTCAGGATTAAAAGGTACCCCTGACCTAGATACCTAATCGTATCAGTTAAACTTTTAATAATCAATCTTACGGTATATTTCCTACAGTTTATCTCGCCAAGGCTGTCTTTCCGACAGTTCTCGTGTAAACTGTGTAACTGTGACAGTTCATTTCCCCCGGGAGCTTCGCAACAATGCCTGCGTCGGCGTCAGCACTTGCATCCTGGACCTTGATTCTGATAAGAATAGACCGGGAGATATAGATAAATTGATAGATAAACTCTATTGATCACATACATTGAAAGCAAAACGATATAATGACGGTTTGTCGATATGCTGATGATAATGAACTCTTAAATCCAATCCAATTAAAATTATCACACTAAACTAACTTGTTATAAACGTGACAGTTTTTGTTTTTTATGAAATTGAGTGACGAGACGAGTTAATCGCTCGCCTGGTGTTGAACGCCCATTACGGGTCTGCTCCACTCAGAATTTTTAACTCTTATAATTCAAGACCCTACGCGGCACAGCACTGCGCTCGTCAACCTGAGATTTAAGAGACACGCGTGCGTGCATGTGTTTGTTACTCTTTCACGCTAAAGTTGCTGGACGGAATTAAATGAAATCTGTGTAACAGATAGCTTTCGGATTAACACACATTATCCCAGCGCGGGTGAAAACATATAGCGCAGCTAATCTCACATGGATAAAAAAATATTTATTTATTAAAACTATTGTGATAACACCTTTACAGTCTAAATAAACTCTTGCGCTTGCTAAAAAATGTTAGAGCTGTTGTTATTGTGTTGTTGTTTTGGTGTTGTGTTCATTTTAAAAGTTGAAAATAAAACTTCGCAATTCTACATAAAATTCTCCAAGAACACTAAATGGCATAAAAATTGCAAAAAACAACAAAATTTTCTTCTAAAAATCTCAAGGTGCATTTTTACTCGCAGATAAAACGTTCGCATTACGAGTGGCCTGCGCCAACTCTACGTATAAACTCTGTAACTGTGACAGTTTATCTTTCCCGGGGGAAAGCTCGCTTCATTGCGCCGTGTCGGCGGCTTCGGCTGCATCCTGGGGACCTTGGGACGTTGAGTAGACCCGGGGACCGGGGATATTGATTGCAACGATCGTGGAATAAAGTTTTATTATTTAATCTGAATGGTAGGAAATTAATTTTTGATGAGATGTCTCAGTTACATCTGCTCCTAACGAGTTGCTTTACTAACAACGTCCTGGATGGTACTGAACTGAAATATTAGAGCTTTTGTTATAAAAATTGTGCAGAATCACCTCGTCGTCATTCTGGGAACAATGCAGGTAAATTCCTTAGGTTTAAAGTATGTAGCTCTTGTATGTTTTACTATGAAAGCTGAGGGGTAATTCAAATACGTGCTGACGCGCCACAATCCGGTATGCCACATTCTTGTTCCCATACTCCAGTTCTGTACGCCATACTCTTGTATTCTGTTACCTCTTTTTAAACATATCACATACGTAAACAAAGACCTCATTATAGTTTCACAAAACATCTGGCCTCTATATTATTAAGTATCTCCAAGACTCTAGTACCTAAAATATGCATTTCAAATTCGTTCTTATTTACTAAACTCAGTATGAAAACAGATAAGCCCGAGCACCTGAGCGCTCTACCTTCCAATAGTGTAGGTAACTGAACCACTGTTTGGTATGGAACGTTACATTTGCAATTGCAATTGCAGCTCAAACAAAACCACGAGCGCACAGACGGAATTCTGAAGTTAACTTAAAGTGCTTATTACCTAATCTTTAGATAACCATTGACTTCAAAATATAAAAACCCCTACGTAAGAATGGCTAAATTGAATTTAGTAAAACATGGCAAGGGACTGTTGCTAGAAACCTGCTTTCAAATAAAAAAAATCTAATTCACCCTTAGCTACTATGCCATAGACAGACACACACAAACACACATTAGCGGTCGAACTTAATACTCCCCTCTTTATTTACTAAAGAAAAATATATTTTATTAATCTTAATAAACCAAGATTGTGGCTACTTAGTTTATTAAGATTAATAAAATAATTACAATTAGTCTAAAACTTAATTAGGTGAATACTATCTGAAGTTAAGAGTAGTAATGACTTGAAAACGAGAAGGCTTCCATCTGGTCATCTCGGTGAGTTGCTGAATCGGCGCCTCGTGATCGGTGCCTAGGTCGCTTGTGAATCTGGAGCACGGCCTATGCAGCGTCAGCGGTTCCGGTTATTGAGCAATACGTAACTCCTCCACCCGTAGATCAGCAACTATTTTCCAACTTGTAGTTAAAATATTGCTGAAAATTCTTCCAGTGAAATTTCCTGTAAGGGTGAGGTTTCCTTGAAGTTAAAATCGATGACGGTGATGAGCAGCGGCTGGCAAGATACTTCGTCGTTCTAGTTAATTATTGTAAATTCTGGTGTTGACAGGGTGCAGTTCGATGGTGAGGTTATGAGGTAGCTTCCCTGGAGTCGCTTGTACTCCTCCTTGCTGTCTTTCAGGTGAACTTCAGTAGGCCCAGGAAAGGTTGCTACATATTCCTTGTTTCCTAGTTGTTCCATGGCTTCCGTGTCTAGGTTAACAGTGGTGAGATTGCAGGTTGCTCCCAGTGAGTGGTGCGTACTGAGTTCCCGCGCGCAATCATGCTGGTACTTGACTAGGGTGATGATGTCTTCCACGCAGAGGTACTGCTTGTCTACCTTCGGGCATTCAGCCTCCATGTACGCATACACATCCTTATTGGTTGCAAGGAATTAGGGGGGGGGGGGTATAAGGATTTGGTTATACCTGTTCGGAGCGACCGAGAGCTTGTATAAATCGAATGTCCCTGCGCTATTGGAATTTGGAAAACTATAACTGCTTATTGATGAAGTATGACCCGGGTTTTATAACAGTATGGTAATCCCGTAAATCTAAGCTTAATACTCTAGTGTCTCCATGGATTATCTGGAGTCTATCTACCTACCTAATGTATATATATCTATCATAGAATGATGCGTGCTTAAGGCGCGCACAAAAGCAATCTTTTTAGGAACTATCAAAATTGGTGAGCTCCATGCGGACTCGGAAAGTCTGAGTATACCTTGCGTCAGCGTTTTATTTATTTGATCGCTAATCTCCTGCCGATGAACAAATGGATGACGATAGCATTTTGTATAAACCGGAGCCTCATCGGTTGTACGGATTCGGTGTTTTATCTGGTTGGTAAAAGTTAAGTTTTCACCATCAATATAAAATACATCCACATATTTTGAACAAAGAGCCATCAAATTAGCCCTTCCTTCTTCATTTAGATGATCAGTGCGAAGTCGCGATAACACTTTCTCGCTATCTGGGGCGTTAATTGGTAACCGAACGAGTTTCCTGCTGTTTGCCGGAGTTATGCTTTCGTACAGGTTAATATTTCGCGAGTCATGCAATAAAATTGGTGTCACCGCTGACCTTGTGTTTAGCGACAGCTGTTTTAAATCAATCTTTGCTTCCCATTTTGTAAGCAAGTCAAGGCCAACTAGTCCATCGAAATGGTTATGCAATTTGTATACGAAGAGTTTGATCGGGTCGTACTCATTAATTTCCGGAAAGCAGGGTACAGTTATCGAGTAGTCGTCTCGACTAACAGCATGAACATTTGTGACCTCAAACGGATCATAATCCGATTGTACGTGGATACTGTCATGCACGTAGCTACTGCCATCCTGCTCGTAAGTAGGATAGTACTCATAGCTGTCGGTCCCATAGCTATCACCGTAACCGTCGTGATAGTCGGCATACCCGTCACTAGTGCACTCGTTTAGATTCATCTCACGAGTCCTAAAATAGTTTGTTGGTGGGGGGTTGCCGTGCCTACTCCAGTCATGTCCTCTGAACCTAGGCGCTGTTGGGGATAGTGCCCTAGGGGTGAAATGTTGCACACCGCTCATCGGTTTAGGGTGGAACAATGGTCGAGGTTGGAGTTGGAACGTGCTGCTCCGCGAATTATAATTTGGTGGCGGCGCACTGAACATTTGTTGCGTGCGCGTCGGCATCCGCACAGGGGGTTGGTTGTTCTGCCCTGGGTTTAGTTCAACTGGGGGTTGAGGTTTAAACTTAAGCCCTTGAGGAGGTGCGAGCATCGGTCTCTGAATAGGGGATGCTAACAACGGTGGTGGTGGTTGGTTAAGTGACTTTTGCTGTATAGGTATGGAGGGTTGTACTCTGTGGTACCTGGGTTGCGCGTCAGCATTTCGCTGTTGAAGATAAAATTTATACATCTCTTCCTGGACGTATTGCAACGCCTGCTCGATAGTTGCAGGTCGCATGCAACGTATTCTAGAACCTAGCGGCTCCTGCAAACCGCGAACAAAAGCCTGCATTGTCAGTTTCCTATAGAGAACTCGCTTCGACTCTATAGTAGTCTCTAAGCTTTCATGTAGCGCGATGTACGTCATTAAAGTACTACACAACGTTTGACAATAGTCATAGAATTCTTGCGGCGTTCTATGACCTTGCGAGGCTAAAGAGAGTTCATTATATAGCGCCGCCTCATCGCGCTGATCCGCGAAGTAGTTAACTAGTGATTCCCGAATCTCTAACCAAGTATCCGGGACGCCATTAGAGTTGATTATTGTTGCCCCCCGCCCGGTTATCTTATCAAGAATGCCGCTAAGGAGGCATAAATTCCTTAGCTCGTAGCCAGGCCGCGTGGACATATAAGTTGCTACTAGCTGGTCGCATATTTCAATGAACCTGGTAAGAATATTAGGGTTCCCGTCGAACTCGGGTACTGGGCGTAAGGCCTTAAAAATTAAATCGAGCTGCTGAGCCATTCCTATAATTAGACTAGTTGAATTATTTGAATCAACTTCTAAACCTACATCTCTAACACTATCTAATTCTATATTACGGCGAGACTGACGAGATGCAGTCTCCCGGTCGTCCCGATTTCTGGGATGAAAAATTTTGGAAACTTATAGGATAGGGAGGACACAAGATAGGGTCCGGAAGCAACACAAAAAAGGAAGTTTCTGCGTACTTACATGCACATTCTGGTTCCTCTGCGTATCGATTTCTGGATACTCGTCCCCGTACCGCGGCTAGTAGATCCGGATCCCAGATGAAGGCTTAGGAGCCTGTCAGCGACGAACGGTAGTCAGGTCGGACGATTCGAGATGCTGGAGACCGCTGCGTACTGACTCTAGGATCCTACCGACTGCGCCAATTACGTTAGCTGCGATCGGAGGACTTTAAAAGAAACCAAGATTGTGGCTACTTAGTTTATTAAGATTAATAAAATAATTACAATTAGTCTAAAACTTAATTAGGTGAATACTATCTGAAGTTAAGAGTAGTAATGACTTGAAAACGAGAAGGCTTCCATCTGGTCATCTCGGTGAGTTGCTGAATCGGCGCCTCGTGATCGGTGCCTAGGTCGCTTGTGAATCTGGAGCACGGCCTATGCAGCGTCAGCGGTTCCGGTTATTGAGCAATACGTAACTATTATTAATAACTCTATATTATTAAGTATCTCCAAGACTCTAGTACCTAAAATGTGCATTTCAAATTCGTTCTTATTTACTAAACTCAGTATGAAAACAGATAAGCCCGAGCACCTGAGCGCTCTACCTTCCAATAGTGTAGGTAACTGAACCACTGTTTGGTATGGAACGTTACATTTGCAATTGCAATTGCAGCTCAAACAGAACCACGAGCGCACAGACGGAATTCTGAAGCTAACTTAAAGTGCTTAGTACCTAATCTTTAGATAACCATTGACTTCAAAATATAAAAACCCCTACGTCAGAATGGCTAAATTGAATTTAGTAAAACATGGCAAGGGATTGTTGCTAGAAACCTGCTTTCAAATAAAAAAAATCTAATTCACCCTTAGCTACTATGCCATAGACAGACACACACAAATACACATTAGCGGTCGAACTTAATACTCCCCTCTTTATTTACTAAAGAAAAATATATTTATAAATACAAGTTTTTATTGCCTTGTCATTGGATTTCAATAACATACCAAATTAAAGACGAGCTTCTCATATCACGTAAACTCGAAACTCCTAGAGTCTACTTTCTCTTTTGTGTGTTGTTTATTAACAGTAAGAGGTAAGATAAGATATAGGAACAACATACATCTACTTGAAAAACATAACCATCTCTTACTGCAGTCGTGTAAAATCTTATAAATCGAATGCCACGTAACGATCTCTTTGGCAGAAAAATTGACGACAAACATCAAAAGTCAAAAAGATTTTGTAAGGTTTTATTTTTAAAAGGAAAACATCAAGAAGTCAAGTTTTATAAGTGCGGTCTGGTGACCACGTGAATTCCGTATACTTGAATTATAAATCTAAGGTCTGAAGAACATAATCACTGCGTTATCCTCGCCGAAGTGAAGTGTCTTCCGACCTTTTCTCAGTATCGAAACTAGGGCAGTGGCCCCTACCTGCGACTGCGGGCCTCCGAGGACCCCCGAGACTACAATTTGCGTGCATTTTTAAAGGCGACCCTCTAGCGGCGGGAATTTAAGGGCTATTGCGAAATGCGGAGATGCGTGCGGCCGATACGTGAGGACGAAGGGATAGTTATCGCTGAAGGTCGCAAGATTTGGCAGGTTTTTGTTCAGATATCACATCGTCACATTTTGATAGATTGTGAGTAAGGCAGGCTGCACATATATATATATATTTAAACTAGAAGTTGTGTACGCGCTGAACGGATGTTTCGGAAATTTTGAATAGAGCTAGCTTGTTAGATATTACGTAAGCTACTGTCTACACTAAAAAGAGCGGTTTCAACCGAGGTATAAATGTACTTAATAAAATGTGTTTTTGCACAAAACCAGAAGTACGTGAAGAAAAATAGATTGAATAAAATCCAATAAAATGCCAACGCAATAACTCTACGCGCGACTTCCGTTCCTATATTGATCGAAAAAATGTACCGTCTGAATGTGAGGCTACATTAATATGGAGACATTCAAATTTAAAGACTTTTGTTCAGACTAACAAAACTAACTAACTAACTAACTGTTTTGTTTTTGTTTGTTGTTGTTCTAAGTTTTTGTTGTTTTGTTCTAACTAGGTTCCGCCACTAACCGCCAAACTGAGGGTTGAGACTCCGTGTTTTGGAAGTCAGTTCCTTATGCCAAATACATTCCATAGTTGTGGACACTCTATTTTTAGCGTTTAAACTAATATCAAATTAAAATACGGTACCTACAGGTACGAGTAATAAGTACCTATTTGGCACCGCGTTACTATTTTTCTCAAAACAGCTAAGAACACAAGAAAGTAATTAGTATACCGTAACAACATTCATAAGACACCAGCTAAAACTGCTTCAACTAATTCCAAAAGTAGCAAACGACCCGTAAAACTCGCACAAAGCCCCTCGCAACAGCTAGTAAAGTTAAAGCCGCCTTATGCAATGTATGCAAGGAGTTATTAAGGACGGCGTTAAGCAACGACAACGACGAGCGAATCTTGGATGGCTTTATGCAAAACAAGATATTCATAAACATAATTTTATTTGCGTTTGTTTGTCGTGAAAGATGGGTATGAAATTGTTTGTGTTGTATTGCATAGTAGTTTATTCATTTATGTAAGAGTTCTTGTATAAGATGTAATAGTGACAAACTAGATTTTTAATGCTTTTAACCTGACATGAAAGTGCTCTATTTATCGTTAACTAGCTGCGCCCCGTAGTTTCATCCGCGCTGTGATGATGATGACAATTATAGCAAAAATAGAAAATAATATTGTTTTCTGTACACCTGACAATGTAATTGCAAAATTTTACGATGATCTGTCGAGTACTTAGTTAAAGCGGAAATTATAACAAGCAAACGAATTTTTCGCATTTATAAAAAACTCAAAAATTCACCAAAATATTTGTTCGGTCAGTCACGTTATTTTTTTTAGTAAATACTAGGTCTGTGAAACTTGAGTGAAATACTCGAAAAGGTTGAAAAAATTACCAAAGACCCTTAGACCTCAAGTAATAACGCTACCCCTATCCCACAGATCACCGAACTCGCCTTTCTAGTCTATCCTAAGCTCTCCAGACTTATGAATAGTTTAGGGATGAGACATGTAACGTACAGGCTCCTAACGGGTTCCACTGAGCGAGCCTTCGTGGTCGTAATCATAACTTACATCCCTATTACTACAAGAATCTGAACTTACTTGCCACGTTCAATAGTTGATCTGTGTTTTTATGTAACTATAGCCGTGGTTCGCGGTTTCTCTTCTCTAAAGAGAATTATTATATTTTGAGAAAAATGAACGGTCCTCTATCTGCAGGGACCATTTTTTTTTTTTATTCAAAAATAGGCTTGCGTTTGACCGCCATCCTGCCTGATGGGAAGCAACGATGCGGCCTACGATGGAGCACGCTTGCCTAGAAGATACCGATTCACTCTCGACTTGAAGACACCCATATTATAACCATCGGGGAACACCCATTGAGGCAGAACATTCCACACTCGTGCGGTTCCACACCACCATCCATTTTTCTGGAAGTATATGTGTTGTAAACTATTTTTATACCTTAATCTAGATATGTGCAGCTACTTTAGATCAGATATTACTTGTTTACTTCAGATAGAAACATACGACTAACGACTACGACGACGACGACGAAGGCCCTGCGACTCAGTTGGTAACGCGGTGACTGTAGGTACTATTTTTTGTTTAAATACTTAATAGCTATTTGGAACGTCTGACGTTTCCTAGTTTAGAAATGGAATGCCACAGCGGGTAGCCTCGTATCGTGTCTTGGTAGCACGTTGTAGTAGCCTGAATATCGAGTGCGGTTAGTAAGGACGACGTGGCATCTATAGATAGGTGTTCAGCCCGTATGCTAAAGCTGAGACTGGGTGCCTGAATCAGGTACTTTCACTTTGTGGCAAAAATTGTCTTGTTGATCCACAAAAAACAAACGACTAGAATAACTAGAATAACTAGAACCCAGAACCTTGTACTTCTATCCACGATTTCTCAGCTTTTCATGTGATTTCCGGAACATGAAGAATGCATTAGTTACACTAATTTCTTATTTATTTTCATCTAATATACTTTTTTTGTTGTTCAACTTTTTATTGTGTAGTAGCTATATCTATATTGTCAACTCAGAAAAGCTACAGTAAGGTTAGCCACGACGCTGCATTCACACTTGTCTCCATCTTCTCTGCATGTTCCGATCCAAAAGCACGTAAACTTACAAATCTGTTACACTTGACACATTCTGGAACTATCTGAGCCAAAATTGTAAATTCCTTGTATAAACAACCGTGAAAGTGTATTAAAAGCGTGAGATTCTCGCTGTCGCGTCGCGTGTCACCGCGTAGCCGCTCGCCTCAGGTGGAGGAAATGAAATTCCAACTCCGATCTCGACCGCTGTCACCCGCAACACGGGATCCACCGCCTTACTATAACGGCATCATTTTATATACTAACTCTATAGGTACATAGGTATAAGCTAGTGCTTCTGGCGTACTTCAACTACCTACTTATGTTGAACGCTCCTTTTCATACAACTTTGGGCAAGTAAACTATTCCTTATGCCTACTTGGACAAAGAAGTAAACCCCACGACAGTCGCGCTACTTCCAAAATATGTGAAAGTGAATTCTTAACTTCCCTTCAAAATAATGTAACTCCGCTTTCAAGAGTTTAAACTAAGCGTTTGTAACTCAGTGCTCAAGTACAAAGTTTAGGCAGTGCGCCGCCAAACCGCTGATGGCATAAGTTTGGCGTACCTACCTAAGTTTGGCGTCATTCCTTATTGGCGTCAACTGCGCGCGTTTGACGAGTGCGCGAATGGCACGCGCGAGATGGGTGTTTGCTTCACTCGCCCGACTTTATTTGCTGATGACAATTTGTTTGACGTCACTTTGTTATGACTTCTTTATTGTCTCGGTGTACTGTTACTGAGTGTTCGCAATTTATGGCGCCAGTACAATTTCTGTTTATTTGCGTACGTGCCACTCGCGAAATGGCGGTAGCTCAATTTCTGACAGTGAGCTACTCTTATATGCAAAGTGTCTACATTGTACTTACAAACTCGCAATGGTAAGTTTACGTAAACAACCTGATCAATATAATGGTAATAATGGTCGAGAAACTTTGTCAAGTTCAGAGAAGTCATAAAAAATGTACAAACCGTTAAAGTAACGTTTAAATAACTTTACAAATGCGTCAAGCACAATGCTCAAGTGACGTCAAAGCGCGCTGTTGTTTGAATTTCTTGTACATAACAGGCTATATATATAATTGTACTTGAATCATGTTATGACGCCGTATTGATTCTTTGGTCAGTGTTTAGCACTTTTAACCTCTAAAAATGTATTTTAAAAGCCATACAGCATTTCGCCAAACTACGACCCCGACACATTGACAACTGAACCGTCACAATCTCCAAACACCGCACAAAGAGTCCTCGACGTTTCACCTCAACGGGTTTTAAAATAAAATCTATTTGAACCCCTCCGCTTTGGCGCCGGTGTGCAAACAAAATTGAAAATTGGCGACGCAAAATAGCGAGAGGTGTTAAGCCAAGTACGAACCATCGCCGGATTGCATGCAGAATTCGGGATTGTATTTTTTTTCAATGCGGGTGACACGTTGATACGACATGGACAAAGGAATGGATATGGTATCTCAGTGAGTGGCTTTGATCACTCTTTGTGGCTGAGATACCAAGGAAAACGTATAAAAATTGAGTGATATTTTTACGTACAAAGTTTACATTATATTTTTATTAGTACTTATAATTTAATGTGTAAATAGTATCTTCCGTCAATTCCTTTCATGGGTTGCATTCTCGAATCCTATTCTTTGGCCCTCGAGATTATATCTGTCCCTTTCACTGTCATGACATTTCTTATGAGAGCGACAGTGACCGAAATAATATCTCACTTTTAAGAAAAGGGAACACTCACTCCAAAGACCTTTAGTTTCACATCTATTTAGTTATCAAGTTTCTCAAATTAAACTCTTCCAGTTGCCAGTATCTGTGTGTTGCTATCCCGACTTTCAACTCTTTTCGCTAATGAAATCGAACTTTGAGGGTATTGTATTCTTAGCGAGCTTTCTTCAGTCGGTTTTTTGTTAGACACATATAATCAAGATAACTAGATCCTTGTATTTATCTGACGCGATAGAAAAAAGTTATTTACAATGTATTAGAGTAAGGTATTGAAATATGTGTACCTATGTATGTACATAATGTACATCGCATTTCGAATCATTCAACGAAACATCAAAATTCAAATTAAAATGTCAATTGAAAGTTAATAATTCATATTTCTTTATCACACCGAATTCATACATAATTCATCATTCATTTGTCACCTTCATCAAGGTCCGTTTGTTGATAAGCTTTTAGGGTTACACTAGGTTATGTGAAAGTTGAATTTGTGATAATTTGTAATCTAAAACGCTGACAACAAAGACAAGGTCTCTTCTCTCAATCTCAAATTTAGTCTCGGTATGAACTGTCACTCCATCTGATACCCATCTGTTACACCCCGTCTATTTGTTAATTCAGACTCACTTCCTAAATCAGCGTATCTAGATAGTAATAATGCCGGGCTTTGTTTTGCGACACCACGTTGATGCGCAAATATAATTGCGACGTAAGATACTCTTGGATAATTAGATTATAATCTAAGGATTTGCTATTGAAATGTTCTCGACGATTTCGCTGCTTACATCATGGATCCGGGATTATTCGCGTTATCGTGATCCTGAAGCTATCACTGTAGGTACTTATATGCTCGCTGACAAAAGCGGCTTGGGATCTTACTTAAACACTCCTTAAAATTAGTCCCTAGTTATTTATTACTTAGTGACCTAAATGACTTTATACGACTTAAAGTTGGTATTCCGATTTTCTGGCCGTTTCTTTGAGTTTTTTTTCTGAACCACCACCGAGGAACTTTTTGAAGCAAACAAAACAAAAAAATATTCGAGTCCGAGACTAGTGCACGGCAATTGATTTGTACCAATACCTACCTATAGCTGAAGTTTCTTTGTATTTCTTTGAATAACAAATCTCAGAAACGAATAAATACACGAACGATCAATATTCCAAAACAGATACATAGTTTCATACATAATACATTACACATACATCTCGAATTTTTATTTCACTCTTTCCACAAATGCACAGTAAAAAGGTGATTCGTCTGCCCTTGTTAGTTTATAAGTCTTGTGTCTCTGTCGCACATACTTAATGACCGAGACGTAAATGCGAATTTAAAACTGTAATGTGAATGCAAATACGGGTCGAATAAACAAGTACGTATAACGTTGGCCGCGTGTAGGCATTAACTCCGTTTTATGGTTTTTTTAAGGTTGAATAACGCAGGTTCCCGACCCGATGTTATTTATTATTTAGCTAAGGCTGCGCGGAATAAAGGCAATTGCGCACGTTAAGGCTCGATTCTGAAGTCGAGGTAATTGAATTAAGGTACATTTCCAGCTTCGCATTATATAGTCGAGACAATCATAGATATGTTTGTTGTAGGTACAGGTGGTAAGAATCAAATGCACCGGGACCGGGCAACGGGGGGGGGGGGGGGGGGGCTTTTAAATATAAATTACTAAGACTCCTCTTTCTTTCTGTCCGTCTGTCTGTCACCAGGCTGTATCTGTAACTGTGATAGTTACACAGTCGACATTTTCACAGGTGATGTATTTTTGTTGCCGCTATAACAACAACTACTAAAAAAATAGAATAATATAAATATAGGCTCCGTTTTAATTTTGTTTTTGATTGTGGGTACATTTCACCTGAAATAAATTAATTTTGAATTTTGAATTTTTTTTTTAATACCACAAACTTGTTTTTTTTTTCGTTTTTATAGATAATGGTACGGGACCCTTCGTGCGCGAGTCTGACTCGTACTTGGCCAGTTTTCTTATTTCGTTTTGTTTTCAACGCAAAGCTCAAAAGAAATCATATCAACAATTTCAGAACACGCTTCCTTTATTTACTTCGCTAGAGGAGCGAGTCTGTGTGTTTTGGCTTCTGATACTAAAGAACGCCACTCGTCGCAATCTCGTATCGACTGCTTTGCAACAGTCAGCGGCTTGAAGTTTGCGAACAAATTTGAACAGCAACAGGGGCCTGTTCTTGGGCACTCGAGATTATCTCTGTTACTCTCACTGTCATGACATTTGTAATGAGAGCGACAATGACCGAGATAATATCTCACTCGCCAGAATAGGACCCTAGTTGCTAACTTGGATCTCGGATGCTAAGTTTGTACCTATTTAGTTCACGACAGTTGTTCACACCGTAGTAGTAGTTCAACGAAAACTTAGCTCCTAACTTAGATACGTCTTAAGTGAAAATTTATCTAGTTGGTGAATACACCGACAAGACGATTTGTCGAAGGTGATATTGGCTACCGGCAATATCGGTAGTATTCACTTGTTGTTAAGCTTTTAATAGCTGAATCGGTGGAGCTTAGATACAATTTCCAATTCCGTTCTGGTTCGCCTTTTACTTCCCGTATCTATTTACACCGTGCTAATTTTATTCCCTATTTAATTCTATAACAAAACATTTCGTTTGTATCTCGAAATTCGGAAATCCTTTCGAAATATTCCACTGAAATAAAAGCCGCACTCCAAACATTAAATGATCCTATTAAAAACTTTCCAAAGTATTTGCTACCGCTACCGCGGCCGCCTTTGTTTCTGTACGGAACAAACAATAACCGGCGTAATAACCTTCGGTTCCTGCAATCTTACCTCTATGATCCGCGACGAAAGTTCGCGAACAAAAAGAAAGCTTAGCTCGTCCACTGTGTGACAGGCATTGTCCCGAAGGAGCGACAAAAGCGGCGTGTATAAGTAAGTCAAACAATACGAAAAAATAATATATCTGAGTGAGTGAGGGTCCCTGTAGGGAGTTAGAACAAAGAGGAAGAATTCGTGAGGGACACGATAGCTTGACGACGAGTATTCAAATATTATACCTGTGTAATGAAGATACGTCGAGGACCAAGTCCTATTTGTACCGTACTCCGTGGCCACTGTTAGTCAAGAATCAAATTTACGCTGAAATTAAATTCAAAATTTAGCTATATTCTAACATTTGCGCTTATTTATACGCTCAGTCTATATAAAAATGTTATGTTGGTTTGTGTACGCTTCAAAAACTCAAAAAGTTCTGCACCGATCGAGCTGAAATTTTAGCGTGATATATAATACGCATCAGGGATTGTTTTTATCTATTTCTTATTATTATTTTTTATCCACAGCAAAGCGTGGCAGGGAACTGCTAGGTAGAAAATAAATAATTAATTTCGAATTAGGTATTGTACAGCTCGAATATAAGATAGTATCTGTTTGTCTCAGTGATATCGTACGCTTATGTTATTAGTAGTAACTACAGGGTTCGAACTAAGTATCAAGCAATTTTCTTATTCTTATTCATTTCTTCTTGATGAAATGTCGGATCATTACTAGCTTTATGTTTAATTATTCAAATTATTACAGGATTACTTTTAACAATATACTATACCGCCAATATTGAACTAGCTTTTTATAGAGTAAACTATATTTGTCGGAATGTTAACTATGGATGATTTGAAATCAGTATCGCATAGCACTTATGATTAATAGCACTTATTATACTAGCTGTTACTGTTCAACAGTATCATCTTGTAGTAAAAGGTCTTGTAGACATTTTGAAAGATTAAAACGTGCGTATAAGGTAAATAAAGTCTTCCTTTTTTTATAACGTTTCACACTCATAGCTCCCCACTAGGATTCCGTGTCGGGGATGCCATGGAACACACACAAAGACAAGGACAACTAACACCCAGACCCAGAACAGATATTTAAATTAACCATTCAAACATCTGCCCCGGCCGGGAATCGAACCCGAGACCTTATAAAGCGGATAATTACCGCTGAGCCAGTATAATCTAGCTACCTATTAACCCGTCGATATCAAGACCTGACTCACATTAAACGGCTATCTATCTCCGTGAGCGACTCTCGACTCGTATCCAGCACTTAATGACGGAAACCGGAAAATAGATACAAGAAGATATAAGGAAAACTCATTTTCTGTTTCCATTCACAGTTTTCCTCATCAAATACATTGACAAAGGTATTCTATCCCGATTCAAGACGATATTGGATTAATTTTATCGCTAGTGCCACTCGCGTGGGCACTAAATTAATTCTCGAAACATTGATTCGATCAGTTCAAGAGTATATATGCCTATTGTATGTTTCGAGTGGGTCTATTTGTGTCTATGTTAGGGTAAATCAAATCCACAATTGGATTGAAGTTACGCTGAAAGGTAGTTATTTATTGTGTTTGAAACAATAGAAGGTTAACTGATGTGTTTTCGGCAAACAATAGGACTTCCAATGGTTTAGTTCTGAAAACTACATCGTATTGGTATTTACTAGCTTTGCGTCTGAGGATAAAGTTTTAAATGTACTAGCTTTCGCCTCTTGGTTTCACCCATTATCCTACAGAAACCTTTTCTTTTTAATGATTAAATGTAGCTTGTACATCAATCCAAGGTATGAGCTATCTTGGTTCCAAATGTTTCTTAAATCAGTCAGCGTATTATGTAATAAATCCTACTTACAAACTGTCGCATTTATAATATTAGGGTGATAGTGATCAAAGTAAAGTTGCCTATTGTTGGAATCCGTTTACATTTCTATATTTACTCGTAGCCTACAGCACCAAAGCTCTTCAAATTATCAGCTCTGGACAGTGGAACGATTGGAATTT
Organism: Alcis repandata; assembly: GCA_949125135.1. Lineage (NCBI taxonomy): Eukaryota > Metazoa > Arthropoda > Insecta > Lepidoptera > Geometridae > Alcis > Alcis repandata. Next base: position 2,941,102 of record OX421223.1, read on the forward strand.
CTCTCTGTTTCTAGCTACAACTACAGGCCCATACTCAGTAGTGCAGCTCCACGACCACTCTCAACACAATATTTGCTATTACAGCCAGTGTTTCCAGTACCTAATTCGGTCGCGCCGCCTGATGGTGGGCTATATGTTAGATAGATATAACCGGAATCATCGTTTCATTAAGGAAGACACTCAAATCTCAACCCGCATTCCGAGGCCTGCGCTCCAACTGTATTCAGTCTTAATGGCTAAGAACGGCCGGATTGCCGGCGCGCCGGCTCACACAGCCGGATACCTGATACCTGACGGTACCTAGCGATGCAGTCGGCAAATGAAATTCTTGAAATCGCGCTATGTCAAGTGTAAGGCGGAATGTACCCGTACTTTGCTTACGTAGCTTTTTGGAATGGCGGAATTTCGTCGGTGAATTATAGCCATAGTTTCGAGCTCTCCGTGTTGTGCGAGTATGCTATTCGTAATGGACGCCATGATTTACGTGTCGCGTAGCAACGTTCAAGAAAGTGCATTACCAAGTTTTGAGGTACAAGTTGGAATTTCATTTAAAAGTTGCGCGTTGTATCGGACGTTTTCAGTTTACAAAATGGAGAGAATTTTCAGAGTAAATACAGGGGCGTATTCCGTTACTTATTCGAGTTCTCGGTCGGTTCCCGTCTCACCTGTTTGCAGCAAACAGCGCGGCTCATTGTGAAAAATTGTACAATTCCCGCCGCGGGACTCCGCAGTGATGCTTTTAGCACATTTTGTCGCTAGTCGTCGCGGGGACGAGCGATTTTCTCGCTATACAAATAAGATGCCTATTGTTTAAATAAATAAAAACAATCCTTCCGCGATTTTTAATTTTAAACTGTAGCAGTTTTTTAATTTTAAATTATAATAATAAAAGAAAATAATTAGTAAATTTATAATTTTTTGGTAAAGAAGATCGCTTTTCTTTGCAACTTGCGACCATGTGCTAAAGGCGTGGCATGATATGGCAGTGGCAGCGGTCTTCCAGGTGGCTCTTCACATTTTGGCAGCTTTAAAATTTTCCTCAGTCTTAGTTCAGTTTTATTGCCCTTGCGTTATGTTGTGCGGCGACCGCATTGCCGCGTTTTACTGCTTCATAAAACTACATGAGAGGAGCGGAATGAATTATTCATTCGGTTCTGGGCCCGATTATCGAAGCTACAGTTAAAAATTAATGTATAAAGAAAAATGTATTGTTCCGGGGTAATAAAAACGTCGGGTAGGAATAGGAAAAGCTGGGAAAACAATGATAGAGCGGCGACCCCGGTGTATTGTAAAGATTGCGCAAGAAGAAACGAGGCCCGGATAAGGTTGGAAAAAACGCGTATCGCGGACGCTATTGTGTGCGGAGCTTTATTGCCGCTCGATATGTCGAATGTGCGTATTTTTCATTTGCGCTTGTATTATTTCCGAACCTTTTGTTGGTGAGATAACGACACTTTGAATATATTTGACACGTATACACAGGAAGATTAGACTTTTGGTACAATGTAAAAATGTTATAAAATCAGCAAATAAATTGAATATTATCTGTGTCAACCATTCTAAACGGCTCCTGGATTTTATTTCTGCCGTACCCGAATAGTATTTTCACGTCTCATTTTCCTCAATATTTATTTCCGGTGAAAACTTTTTTCGATGACTCGTAAAAACCGTCAAATGGAGGTTCCTCAAAAATGTGTAAAACCTAACGACAATTTAATGCCGGAGCCTCGGGTGAGTGACGATGCGGCCGTGCTGATTCCGTGCTACGAGTAGGTGGCGAGCCGGGTTCTACAGGGTTATTCATAAAGGGTATGCAAAGCCGAAAAGGGCTCATAGTACTCATCATTATGAACAACTTTTACTATGGGACCAACCCAGAATTCGCGAAAAGAATCAGCTGTTCCATACATTTTGTCGAGTGTCTATGACATTTTTCTATGGAACAACTGATTTTTTTTTTCGAAATAATGATAAGTAAAACTCACATAGGTATTGTTTACTAAAAATAAAAAAATGTATATGGACACTATTTTGTATGGACACCATATCCGACTCAAATCATTCAGGTCTCGTCATTGAAACAGCATGTGTCCTAACTACGCCAGCTTTCGTAGTACAATTTATTTAGGCTGATTGATCGAACTTAATACTTTATTTGCAATCAACCCGACGCGCTATCTGCTGATAAATTACACTCATGTTCCATAAAAATGATGTGGTCATAAAAATACCGACGTAAAACGCCAACATTCATAACAGTAAATATTCTAGCACTCATGTGTTTCCTAAACGTGCGTGTCTCTCGCGTTATCATCACACAAACGCCTCTTAACTCGAGGTCAACGCTTCGCTCTTAAATTAGGTCTTACAGTCTACGTGAGCAAAGAAATTCCTGCATTTATTGTAAAAGTTGGAGCTTCTTTCTTGTTTCATACGATCACGCGCTCGTTTCCTCTGAGACTTTGACTAAATAAGCGGGACAAAAGACCGAGGCCTCGCCGCGGTACGTTCGATGAAACAAAACATCATAAAGGAATAACGTGCCGATTTTATTAGACTCCATCTGTGATCGCGGCTGGAAACTGCGGACGCGTGTTTATGGAACAATGTTTTTTGTGTAACATTCAGATTTTCGTATACGTACCTATCGTGAAGATTTTTATGACATTACAGCCTTGTTTGTAATAACAACACTATTTATGTAGAGCTGTGAGCACAGCCGGGGGAGATCGGTGTCGCGACCTTTTCAGATGTCACCCGCAAAAGCGAGTTTCTTTTCGAAATATTAGCGTCAGAAAGGCCAGACGTTTCAAGTACAGAGCGACTCATGAGATCTGAAATTTCACTGAGCGCGGTGAATGAGCTAGGTTCTTTTTACTGAGGGCATCCTAATCTCGGTGGCGCACGCCCTCGGCGCCGCCCAGCGACAGAACTCACAAAAAGATAACCTATCTCGGCTTCGTATCCCGAAAATTGCGCCTTTTCATCACATTGAGCCGCCCTGATTACATCACATCGGCGACTGCGGTTTAAACTGGCACGTATGGGGTATACACATCCATACATATATGCAAACAATTTAATGTGCTTTGAAGTGAGTTTCAACTCAACGGAATTATCGTAATAATTGGAGACAATTCCAAATTTCAAACTGGTAAGAAGATAGCAAAAATGCAACCAGATAAGTTCATCTTAAAGATGAATTAGAAGGGATTTATTATCTTTTGAAGTAAAAGTAGAAAAAATAACCATTAATATTAAAAAAATATCTTCAAGTCCCTAACTTTTTTCACAGCGCCATTTTTGCTGAAATACACAATCGCGTCATCATTTAGGTCCTTTTTCCATCTTTATGGACCGCTAATAATTTAGAATCTATTGTCTGTTGTAAAGAGGATCGCCAGTCCTGCAGCGGGTGGATTACATTTGTTATAATTAAACCGTGAAAAACAACAGCGCGGTATAAAACACAGCAGCAGTAAAAGGCAGTACAGGGATACGGCGAAATCTCGTCCTTCACCGGCCCAGACCCGCCTCAAAGTATTTAATCCTCCGAGCACTCGCCGCAACCTAATGAAAAAGTGACAAAGACTCGCAGGAACGCGCCGGAAAGAGGAAAAAGTAGGACTCTCGCCCTCCCGTCCCTCCCACTTCCCCTTTTTTTTCGGCGCCCACAACACAAAAGTCGTACCCTCGCTTATGATGTTTTTGTCACGAAACTTTTCAACTTGTTTCATTCCGACATTGTATTTCAAAACACGATAAAAATCTTGTTTTACGATCCCGTTTTGTTTCGGCCAGTATCCGTGTTTTACGCGCGAATAAATAATGTGAAATGGGCTTTATTTGCACATTCATAAAGCGGTTTAACATCTGTGATTAAAAAATATTCGATAGTAAATTCGAACAGTCGTATTTAAATTCCAATATTATACCCCAATTCATTCTTTCATTCGCTTTGTATCCAAAGGGTAAAACGAAATCAATAACCGGACAAAAACTGTTTTTATTTTTAATAAACTGTTATTGCAAGCGTTGTCGCACTGAGTGAAGCTACGTACTGTAGCCAGCGTAGCCTCGTAGCAAACATCTACGTAATCCGTAGCTCGGTGCTACAAAGTCACTTAGAATAGAATAGAGAACTACCCTCAAAAGTAGAGTTCAAGGTCGCCACTTATCATCGTCCGCGCCCAAAAACAACAATAACTCATTCCCAGATATTGGCGCAAATGAGAGATTCCAGCGAGGAAGGCGCGCACAAAAGTGTAAACAGGGTAAACGCGATTAAGGGCTGGTACAGAACAGCGAACCGTAGTCAGGCCAAAAATAAATGCAAAAGCTTGTCAGCAAGTCAAATGGATACATGTAAGATGAATAAAAGGATGAGAATTTATGCATAATTATGTATGAAAACAGATGATTTAATTCTACCCAACTGAGAGACGATCCAGCTTGCTTGATTTCAAAGTCTTTGAGCATAACAATTGCTACAACGTTAAAAAGTTTCACTACCAAAAAAACTACAAAAACTACTACCTTAAAAAACACAAAAAAACGTTACCTTTCTTAAAATTACAAAAAACTTAAAACAGCTAGTAAAACGGCGGGCCATAGCTAGTAATAAGTGAAACGTAGTCCGGGCGGTTCGCTGACAAATAGCCGGACAGCGGCGATGGCTGACGCGTCTACTTACTTATCGCTTAATTATGGCGGCCCTGATGAATTGGCGGTCACGCTCGTGAGGGCCTTCTTCTCCTCGGATATTAGACTGCTGCTTCACTGTGGCCGGCTATTAGACTGCCTTCATCCTTGTTTCCTGGAAGATATAATCTTGGACTTTTCAAGATCAGAGTGAATAGATATCTTCAAGGTCTGCGTGCTTCATCTTCGACCACATCGTCGCTTACCATCAGGCGAGTTGGTGATCAAATGCGGACTTATTCCCGTTAAAAAAAGACAGACTATTTTGCTTGTTCATCTTCGGCTCTTCAAGGTCAGAGTGAATAGGTATCTTGTGGTCTTTCGTGCTTTATCTTCGACCATATCGTCGCTTTCCAATAGGCGAGTTGGTGGTCACACGCAGACTTATTTGCGTTAAAAACAAGGTAATTTAAAATATATTTTAAGACAAGCTTTAGTGCTTTGTCATCGAAGTTACACAGGTATACCAAATTTCAGCTCAAGTACATAGGCAAATGGTTTATAATTCAGTTGCAAGATTTAACCCGAAATACAACAACGAACTGGGCAAGCTAACAAAAACTTGTAAAAACTGTAGCCATAGCTATTAAGTTATTAATAGCTATGGTTACAGTTTTTCCAAGTTTTTGCTATTAAGTTATTAATAGCTATTAGATTACTAAGTTTACCAGTAGCTTATATTGGTATAGTGGCACTTATAGTGGTAGCTCATCCAATATTATGTAGAAGTTTTACTATTTACAAGCTATTTTTATAGCTCAGTGGCAGCTGGTAGTGTTAACAGCCAACTATCATATTTTACTTCACACAATCCCTTTCCGTCACGCTAGGATATAATCCTACAGCAAGCTTAGCATGGGCCGTAGACAATTTGTCTTTCCACCTTTTTCATCAGAGCTTAAATGTAACAAAGATTTTTTTAATTTATTCTAGAGGTAGAATCAACAAACAGTACCAGCAAAATATACAATATTTTCATACTAGATTACTTTATCTAGTATGAAAATATATGCACCAGCAACGTCGACCACAGATTAATGTTTGTCTCTTTCCAGCGGGATAAAAACGTAGAATAGTCAATTTTTCCACGGCCTTAACCCTGCGGCTGTATTTTTCTTGAGCTGCAAAACCAATTCGTGATAGCTAGCTTGCCTGCGGTAGGACAGGTGCTTTATTCTCGCCTGATATGAGGGAGGCTACACGACCCAGTGTGAGCGTTAAGTCTCTACTTTGCTGATAAAACCAGAAGTAAGATATCATAATTCTTAAGCGAGGCTTTTACGCAAATTGTAGGAGCGTATGAATGTCGGTGTTACGGTTTAATAGCCGAGTATACTAAGTAAGTTACGTGTGTTCTGCTCCTTTTTTATGACCGTGCGTGTACCTGCGCACTTTAATCAAGCGTGCGCATTTTATATCTTTGTGTTATTATTGTAAAATCAATCCATTTGCCAATCCAGATCTTTGGAAACGTTCAAATTGAATGAAAATACTGGGAATATTATAGTGATTCAAAATGAATGATTTATATCAATTACATTCAGCTGTTATCGCAATATTAAAGTACTGGATTCATTTTGAATGTAACCGGCGCGAGGTCGGGAGTTACTCGTAATTACTTAGCATACAAGCTCCATACAGAGTCGGCGGTGATTGAAGTTCACTAAATGCAACGGTTTCAATGGATAATATTAATACAGACGTTCTGATTGCCAAAGCTCACATGGCAACACAAATACATAGTACGACACGCTTTCACGTTACGTAAGGACAAGATCTGAATAGACACGATTCTAAAGCAATCTCATGCTACATATGTTGTAATCATATTTATAGCCCAATAGCCATTCAATATAACGAAAGAGAAATTTAAGACGTAGTATTGAAAATACCCATGAGCCATTTTTGTGGTTTCCCATTTGAAATATAAATCTTTATAAGTATTGCAATCTCTCTTACCGACATCTTCCGATATTTTTTCCATAAAAAACGCCATCGTTGCTCTCATATGTCCTCGTATGATATCCCTTCAAATTAATCTTAACGCCGCCCGCCCTTGCCCGAGGCGGGCGGGCGCTGGCCACCCAGATAACGCTATCTCTTCTATGTAAACCAAAGGAATTTATTCGGGCAACCGTGACTTGCCTTTAACATTTTAGAAATCAATTTACATCTTAGAAATATACGTAAAAGAAAATAGGATAAGCTTGAAAAATAGCTCCCGTTCCAATCTCCAAGCAAATCACACAATTACCGGGAAATTCTAAACTCTCTAGAATCTTGAAGTAAGATACATAGAGTACATAAGTTTTACTATTATGTTTTGCAGAATTATTTTAAAGTTCCATACAAAAATGCTCCTGATCTTATAAACCATGGATCATTCCTTCAACCATAAGTAGGTATTTTTGTAAAAAAAAACGCAAAATCACCGTCCAAGCAAGCGCGAGGATGTTTCACGAAAATCGTACGCGGTGTTCATATTTACCCCGGTCGGGATTACCCCGCACGAGTGAGCGAACCTGACGCTGCAGTCGAAAATTAAGCGGGGTAATTGCGCCCATCGCCGGCACCGACCCCGCCAAATGAAGACGGATCTCATTTTTGCTCATCAGAGCGTCGCGGCGCATCATTAATCCGGAGCGTGGCGGTGGCGGCCGCCGACCGACCGACGGCGGAATGGCGGACGCCGTTTTTGCCCTGACAAATAGCACGAGCGCACGGTAAATGATCGCGGCGGTAATCGAGCGCGGAAACATGTAACCGCACGCCTTGTTTACATGTAGGCCGTGCATGAGCGTTATCTTTAGCGCTGACTAATGGGACCAAATGGGAACGCTTACCCCGCGACCTTTTATAAGCCTCGCGAGTACCTACACTCTACAGTCTAACAACCACGTCTCAGTATAAACCGCACGCCAATTTGTTAAGTTGAAAACTCGGTTACGACTCGTCTGTGTCTTAACACGCTCGCGTAAATTAAAGGGCTCACGTCAAGACGATTTCAATTATGCCTCGCGTTTCAAGAAAACCGTGTTATGATGTCTGAATCCGCTTCGCATCCGGTTTTGTAATGAAATGTTAATTCTCATTGTTATGATAATGCAGTACAGGCGGCGCCGGCGGCTGGAGCCAATGATGCACAAACAGGCAGACGCTCTGTTGGCGGATGTTGTTTGAGGTCATTGCAAACTATATTAACTCGACACCAAACAATAAGCATAAAAAGTAAAATTGAAAAATATGACCCAGTGATTTCGTGAACCTTCAGCAACTTCCAACTGTTTTAAATTACCGTTTTGTATTTTGGCATTTGCTTAAACATATGGAAACTGGCATGTCTTAGTTTTTAACCGACTTCAAAAAAGGAAGGGGTTATCAATTCGTCTGTGTGTTTTTTTTTTTTAATGTTTGTTACCTCATAACTTTTGACTGGGTGAATCGATTTTGATGATTCTTTTTTTATTAGAAAGCTGACGCTTCCCATTTGGTCCCATTTCAATTTAGTCCAGTTCTGATAATGGTATCCATGAGAAAACCATATAAGTCTTAAATTTGCATTAAGTGCGTGCGCGACAAATAGATGAATAACTCAATAGTCGGTCTTTTGAAGTCGGTTTTTGTTTTTTGTTTTGTAAAAATAATGTTCTTGTTCATTGAAAACTCTTGAAAGTAACGTAATTTAGTTTCGCCTTTTACAGTTTGGTTGTTAGTCAGTCCGGTGTTGCGCTGGGGCAGTGTGCTATGGCCATCATTCGTGAATATTTCACGGGTCGCCCGCACTCCGCGACCCGTCCCGCTGCTCTGTGAAGGTGTTTGAATAATTTTATCTCCTTTTGTAAAGGTCAATGGGAATTGTGAAGTAGGGGCGTGTATTGTATGAGATTGTCGCGTTGTTTGTATTTGCATACATGATTGATTCGACACGATCACTTAAGAAAAGAAACACTTTCTCTTACTTCCTTACTTGTATTGGTGCCAGTGAGTATTACCTATTGGTAGTAGTTTAGTTATAGCATAACTTTTGTGAAATATATTTTATTCAGTTATAGCACTTTTGACCTGTTTCAAATCAGACAAGTCGAAGCAATTTGAATTTTCCAAATACAAATAGTAAAATAAGTGAAATGTTTACAGAGTAGACGATCAAACAAAACTTCAATCGGTCATAAACTAGATTTCTAGAATCGCAGCTTATTTATTTCCTCGAATTTCTAAAATTAATGCCCTTTCAATATTCTGCGCCTAAGTCCTAACTGGAGGCAATTTTCGTTAGGTATTTCGTTCAGAAGGCCGCCTGTTCACCGACTCAGTAATACAGGATGATTCTGGGATAACTGTTAACCCAAAATCGTATTGTTATACGCATCATTATGAACAACCTTTATTGTGGAACCAATCGTGAAATAGTAATATTAAGCTGTTCCGCATTAACACATTTTGTGATAAAGTCGTTTCGTTTTATGTATTATATTTTGTCGAGTAACAGTAATTCTTTATTTTCAGGTTTTACAGCTAATTTTATTGCGACTATAGACAAAAAAAAACAAATCATTTTCATTTCTTGTTTTAGAAACTTGACGTCATGGTAAATGTGGTTCATCATAATGAGGATCAGGTCTCCAGTTATCTGAAAAAAAAAATTGAGAAAGAGACACATGGTCCCAAAGAGAGAGAAAGAAAGAGTTATCTGAAAATCATCCTGTATAGAACCACCTAGTTTGGCAAATGCCGTCGCGCCTATACAGCTCTCTGGGGACGCATTTCCATCTGTATTTTTTCTTTTTATTTTGTGACGCCATGTTTCACTTTCTCGCTCACGCTATGACGGTGTAACTGACGATTTGTCGAAGGTGAAGGTAATGTATGGCGACGGTTTTATTTTATTTCAATGCTTGTATTTTATTTAGGATCAATATGGGATAAAAAGTTTGGTGCCTCCAATCATATTGGTGCAAAGTGATTTGTCGTTCCAACTCGATGAATGCAATGGAAATGATAGAGATTTTCTGATTTGTATAAAAAAATTCCATACTGTTTAGAACTTAATACTTTAACTAAAATGGTCGTATGGGAGACATTATGCTAAAACAACCAAACATTTGTCTCTGGACCAAGCCTCCTCGTGGACATTTTTTAGAACATCTATTTTGTTACAGTCCTCAAAACTTATTTATAAAAGTTGTGGAGCCACCGTTGTATTTTCGAAACAAAATTAACCGCCTTTAACGTTAAATACTAGTTCACTCATTTGGCCACCTCAACAGATAAATTGGTCGGCTATACATTGAAGTACGGCCCGACAGCCTTTCATTCTGGGCGGAACATTAATTTCATCCGCTTGAAAAGAGTTTTTGCGTCCTTGTAGATAACTGAATTTTTAATCAACGAAATATTTAAATGAAACCCGTCCAGATCAGGCTGGACTCCAGGAAATGACGTAAGCGGATTAAGCACTCGTTTCGCCTTGCTCTTTTTGTGATTATTTTTTAAACGAAACTTTTTGAAGTACGTTTTCAGAACGTCTATTTCATCTGCCTTATCTGCCAACTACAGGATATAGGTCTCTCTTAACGTCACTCAGTTCTACATGTTTCTAGTCTCGTCTTTTCGCTTTAAATCACTGTCAAGTCCCGCGTACATCATCGGTTCATCAAACGCCAGAGCGTCACGGTGCCGGTGCACTGAGCCCGGTTACGTTTCGCAAACGCAAACGCAAACCAACCTACTGCACTATCACCTTTGTGTCTATCTTGTTATGGTTATTTGTCTTATAACTATAACCGCCAAGTTATATTTGAGGCCTTCAGTTATTTTGAAAATTCTAACATCAGGGCAAGCCACACTTTTTACACTTACTTTTAATCTTTTTTTAAATGTTTAAATCCGCAATTGACCACCAATTTGCCTGTTGGTAAGCGACGATATGGTCGAAGATGAAGCACGTAAATTTAGAAGATATCTATTTACTCTGATCACCTTGATTTATCTTATTGCATCGGTCTTCGCGTCACGTCGCGTCACGTTGCGACACTTGCGTCGCCTCCCGATCGTAAAGTCGTAAGAGCGTAACGCAAATAGCCTTCCGAGGCTAAGCCCAAGAATATAGCCATTTAACAGTCTGCTACATCTTAATTTTACAGCCTCTCTCACAACTTAGCTGACAACTTACGAAAATTAAACCCTCAGACCTTCCCAGCTTTATGCTTTCTCATTCTGTGTTTGTCGCACTTGCGCAGTAAAACAAAATTAGCACTACCATCTCTAAAAGTAATGTTTGTTGGCAGAATGACGCGTGTAAGAAACTTTTCTTGTCTGTCTTTTGCGATTTATGGGTCGAAATAAACGGAAAGATTTATCTTGGAATTGGTCGCAATTGGCTTTAATAACCGTTGAACAGGGTTGATGACCTTTGGGTTGTCATTTAAAGTTCTAACATTATTGACATTTGATCCTATTTGATTAGGCAACTAAACTCACTTACTTGTAATACAAAATTAGAGTAAAAATAATCTCTGTCCAACTGTCTTCTCGTACTTTTGTTAGTAAATGCCTATATTGTTACTGGTTTGGTAATTGGTTTGTCCTTGAACAACAACTGCCAAGCCATATCAAAGGCAGTTTATAAAGTCTGAAATCAGAGCTAAACACTCGGCCTATACATCTGTAGTGGTAGGGCTCTTTTGCAGAGCCCGCCTGGGGAAGTACCACACCTTTGCCAGTTATTCCACCGCCAAGCAGTAACGTGCAAACATTACTGTGTTCCGGTTGGAAGGGCATTGTTTCCAGTGAAATTACAGGGCAAATGGGAGATTAAACCACTTATATCTCAGGGTGACGAGCGCAGTCCTGTGCCACGCAGGGTCTTGAATTCTGCGAGTTCAAAATTCTGGGTGGCGCAGACCTGTTATGGGCAAACGTGACGTTTAACATCAGGCGAGCGATTTGCTCGTTTCGTCACTTAATCAAATAAAAAATAAAAAATAATAATAATTAACTTTTTCATCTATATAATTATATAAAAATGAAACCCGTTTTCCTTGGTCACGGCATCACGCGTGAATGGCTGGACCGATTTCACTAATTATTTTTTTGTTGTATTTGTTATTATTAGGAGAAGGTTCTTACGGAAAAAAATATTAAGAAAATCTCTCAGAAATATTGAAAAACCCTAAAAACAGCCCTTTTCTTTTTCCCATACAAACGTATGGCAGTACGAAGTCTGCCGGGTCAGCTAGTACTCAATAAATAATCAAACAGTTTTATTTTATTTTTATTGCCATATCTAGATTTTGAATTGTTATTGCTAGGTTTTTATGTTGCTTTCCTAGGTCATTAATGTGTGTAAGCAGAACTCCCAAGCCAAACTAAACCTCGTTGCTAACACGCCAACTCCTCGAATACACAACAAGCGACCGATAACTCGACATCCGGGTTCTCATCCGCAATGCCAATTAGAACGACCCGTGGAACTATTCCTGTACCTGGAGCGTGCAGTTCAATTGTTCATCTTGTTCATTTGTTTGTTCATCTTGTTCAATTGTTCATCTTGTTGATTTGTTCGTCTGCTCGTTAAACACTCACGCTTCGTTTCATCTGACTGACAGTTATGACTGATGTTATGAGGTTTATAGCTTTGATTAATTTCACCATGATGTTTGATGGTATGTTAAATAGGCGTGACGAAAGATTTTAAAAACCTCTTCCATAATGTGAGTACACATTCACTATTTACAAAAAAGCCTTTATTTCGGTAATAAACTTAAGTTTAACGAAGTTTGAAGCCATTTTTCACATATTTTTTCAACAGTGCCCGAAAACAGCTTGCTTGTGTCATGGCGTCGATTTGACGTCACGGCTAGTAAACATGTCATTGTGTCTATGCGTGATGAGCGGCGGATGACCTGAGTTCACAGAGGCGTGACGTCATACGCTGTGATTGTTGTTTCTGACAAGATGGCCGATTGCTGTATTTTAATGTTTTAATTTATTGAAAATCTTAATAATCTGTTTTTTTTAAATAAAAGTAAACATGTGTTTTAATTTTTTTTAATCTGGCTAGTCCCCTGAAAGCATTGAATCGGCGATTTTTTGATACTGTCGTCATGCCTATTGTCTTTATATAGTTTTGAACATGTACTTGAGAGGAAATTGTTATTTGTATAACTATTGTCAAAATAATAAGTCAAATTGAAATTAGAAAAATACAAACTTTCGTCATCAACCAATTTGAAATACTTTAAAGGTATTCTTGTCAGCGCGCCTTTCTTTCTTTCTTCTTCCGTCCAGTGCATATCAGAAATTTCCATTAAATTACCTTTTTACTCATTCATGAAAAGGCTCGCTAGCCTTTATCTGACATTTCAATTTACATTCCGCTTGTAAATTCAGTACGACAGTTTGAAAGTTACCAATTAACCTAAATACTGAACTAATAACGGAACCGCGGAATATAATCAGCTCATATTTCACCCGGATCAAGCAATGAAAGCCGTAAACAATAATCAAAGAACAATATCGCAATCCGTCTCCCTGCTAGGGATGGGCGATGTAACAATAAATATCATTCGAATAATTTTGTATTTCAAACTAAATGATAATCGAATAATTTTTAATCGATTATTCAGAGCTCGAACTAGCTATTTCTGATACGGGCACTAATATTATTTTTAGTCTCTACTAATATATAAATCGTCGTTCAAATTCAAATTATTCTGTTTCATAAATATTATGTAATATAGTGAACATAATTATGCATATTATTATATTTGTAGTTGTTTTAATCTACTTATAAGCCACGAGTTGTTCGACCTGCAATAAATTGTTTGATATTATTTTTATTCGAATAAACTCTATTTGTTCCATTTCTACTCGCAAACACTGCGATCTCACCAACTTTCCCACAGCCACCTCCCTTCCAATAATAACACCGACTCGACAAAACAGGTAATTAATCTTGTGCTCTCTACATTAGCCCAGATATTTTTCCCTCTAAACAAAATGTTAGAACAACAAAACACTTTAGCTTGAAATAACTATTGTTCTCGATCGCCTTCGCTCACGGTCACTGTTCTAGCCACCGCGTAGAAAATGCAATAAAGAAACAACTGCGACTAACGTATACGTACTTAACCACATGCGTAGTGATGTGAACGTGCAGCAGATTAAGTAGGCGACAATTTTAAAAAAGAGAAACTAGCTAGATGTGTAAATAACTTTTATTGTATGGAGGATATAATTATTTCGCGGTACGGCGCATGTCGCGTGTACGCTTGAATAAGAACGTATAAGCTAGCTTAGCAACGTTATTTAATATTGGAGTTAGCATGTAAACTTTGTCCATTTTGTTAACATGTTTTGTCTATGCAATAACAAGCAATAATTCGATGCTACATAAATTATTGACACTTCGTCCTTCAATGATCGTGGAGGCTTGTCCGCCCTTAAAGAATAAATTTTCGAATCTTTTTTCGATGACACAAAGAAACTAGAAACTCTGCAAGATTTTCTACTCGTTTTTGTAGCTGTGGACTTCATGCATTTGTTTTCACTCTTGGTTTGAAGACGAAATAAACTAAACTTGAAATCTTTTTCCAGTATTTGTAAGGGCGAATGATTTAGTGTATTGTGCAGTAGCTCGTATAAAATGTAGTTACAAAAGGAGACCGCTACAAAACGTAATAAATCTTTCATTTGATAATAAAATATATAAGAGCAATTCAATTCAAATACGAACCCTAAAGATAAACTTTTACGACGTACTCCGTTAATGCTTGTTGTACAATGTAAATGACCAAATTGTATAAGTATGACTTTTTTTCTCGTACTGCAGTAAGTGAACATAAAAAGTATTTGCTGTGTGTGTTCTTTGAAATTAATATATATATATATATATCATATGAAAAATCGGAGTTACAAGCGTACAAGCTTTTACATGTGTAACTCCGATGACAATGCATGTCATTGGATTTATACACATACCAAATTTCAGCTCAATCGGACATCGAGAAGTGGTTTAAAATTGAGTAGCAATATAATCTACCTGCACAAACACAGGAACATTGCAAGTTAAATAAAAGTTTTTAAGAACAACTTCAGACGTTAATCCTAACAATGAGCTTGAGCTTTTATCAAAAGTAACACTTTTTCCTATGTAGGTAGTGCTAAAAATGACGAAGTGATCCACAACCACATAGTCGCTTATCATCAGTTAAGTTGGTGGCGAAATATCTTTATTACTCTAGATAAGTATCCGTGACCCATAAATCTACATTTTATCTCCACTAACTCTAAAGAAGAAGTTACACTAAGCTCTATAGTGTTATTGACTCGAGTGCTTTATTGTGCAAACAATGCTAAAAACTTTTTCCCAAAACCTTTTCACAGATTATTTACATAAGAGCTGATCTCGAAGGATTGGATCGTATTCCACAGTCGAGGTCACTGACCTATCGACAAATGCCATCCGGTTCTAGAGCCTTGAATACCACCTCTAACTAATGTTAGTCCACTGAATGGAAGTAGGCTCGTACCTAATATCCTGAAAGCCTTTTATCTGATGTAGACTGGTCTCAGAATAAGACGGTAACAAAATATTTATATCTCAAAGAATGTAAGTGAAATATTTGCGAATGTGATTTCTGATTTCTTTCACACGAATGAAATAATTTATTTCCCGGCTCAGGTTTGTCCCAGTGCCAATACCTAGTTAATATTGTAGGTCGTAAAATTGAGGACCGGACCTGAGCGCCGAACGTAGGCACACGTGTATTATAAGATTAGATTATGTTATGTTATTATGTTCCGAAAGCGTGTTGGACCTTACTGTTTTATTCATTCTCGATTCTCTTACTAACTGTGCTTGATATGAATATAAAAACTTATTTATAACTTAACAACCGTATGTAGGAGGATCTTTGGATTCTGCTAAATTAGCCCGGTAACAATTGTCCTCGAAAAATAACTGTTAAGCTTTATTGGTTACCTTAAAACGGTAAAACTCAGCCTATAGAAACTAACTTTCCACCTCAAAACTTAACTACAAAACCGACCACGAAGACAATCCTAAACTCGAAATTTCAATTAACTTTTGTTAATATTTTGCGTCCAATTCTCAAAGCTTCCGCGTTGCTGGAAATTTCGATTAAATCTACAATCTGCACGAGTGGGCGAACAGTCGCCGGCTTAGGGCGCACTCACACTGCTCGATACAGCCGGATCTAAGAGCTAAGAACGGCGTCTAGTCGAACGACCTTTGAGCACTATTGTGGGGAGATAGCTAAGACCTGCTTAAAGGGGATGTCACATAGACGTTCGCTTTGTGTTGAGAATAATTAATTCTGCACAATTACGGTGTAGCATTAGGGTTTATCTATGTTATGATTTTACATGTATTAGACGACGCTGTGAATACTTATGTGTAGCTAGATTTGCTGTTTAACTTTGTCTAGTGATAAGTTTATAGATATTTATGAAATAAAACAGTGCGTCTTTTGTAATAATGGCATCGTAGTGTAACATAAATGTATGTAAAACCATTACATTTGAGACTCTCAATTATTTACATAATACGTCGGCAGAACCGATTACAATGAAATTACATCATAAACCCACCGTTGTAATTAAATATTTTAGATCCCAGAAACCATAAAAAAACTGGAAAATCATGCTAAAAACTACTATGTCCAACTAATAAAATGATAACATTACAATGTAACTAACCTTAATGATAACAAATATTACTACAACAACCTACAAAACACGAACATTTCGTTCATAGGTACATACCGGCACATTCGTATATTGTAATCGACTTCCACATTTGAATAATTTAGTGTAATTGCATATTGTAAACGTCCCCTAGGTCGGCCGGCTTCACACCGCAGCGCACCAGCGCACTTCTGACTAAATCCTTGGACTAATTCAGTTTTATTGCTGTTCCAATGTTGCTTCCTTGCGCTGAACACCGTCCACAGTCGTTTTACTAAAGCTTGCTTAATTACTCATGTATAAACATTGCTGGTCTTTACATTTTTGAACGAAGATTTAGTAGTTACAACCGTTTAAGTTGAGGGGAAGACGCAGAGCTTTATTTTCACAAAAAGCTTCAATCAGACTTGAATGTAGCACGGTATTTGATTTATTTTATCAGCTTGACAGAATAGCTACTGGTTGCAAACCAGCGCTCCGTCGGCAGACCACCAGGTCGACGGGTCGACGACATCAGACCCATCGCGGGTCACTCGTGGATGAGAATGGCCGAGATTGGAAAAAATAGCTCAAGGGAGAAGAAGCCTATACCTAACAGTGCGCAGTTAATACAGGCTGACGATGATGATGATGATTATCCTTTAAGCGATAAGGCCGCCAGTTGTCGCACTAGTTTTTAGGTGTTATAATCCTTCTGTTTGTTGTTGGTCTGTTTCTGTTTGTATGGTGTTAACAATAAAGAGTTTATCTATCTATCTATCTATCCTTTCTGTTCTAAAGACGAACAAACATTTGCAAAAAAGACGTCTATTTCTTTGGACTTTTAAATCGGCAGATCATTTTGAAAATAGTAAATAAACGAAATAAAAGGAAAAGTCCTTTCCGAAAGTTACTGTATAAATCGCGATAATTCGAATAATCGTTGATTTAGATCGCTTGTACATTCGACAGTACACGGATGGAATATCACCTAGAGCGTTTTTTGCCTACCCTTCCTTTACACCTCCCTTATATACCTTTATATTTATTTATACCTTTACTCTGACCTTGAAAACTCGAGATAAAATATAAATGAAATAATTTTCAGTGAAAGTTTCAAATTTCAAGTATAGCTCACTAAGAGGTACTTGACCGCATTTGATTCGATATGTGTAAGTAGGAAAGGAAATCAAAGACACCCGGATAGATCAAAGAATTCTTGAGATAACGGAACCCGTATGTGTGTTTCGTCTTTCGCTGTATGATATGTAGGTACCGAAAATTCACACTGTAAAACAGTACCCAATTTTCATCAGACTGACAAATGTATTTAACAATGACTGGTTCCAATAGTCTTAAATTTATAAAGAAAGTGATTTCAGATATTGTATTCATCCAATTGTCCATAAAACTGGTTGAAATTATCATCTAAGTACATCTAGTATAAAATTCGTAAGTAATGGTATTACGTAGACATAATATAAATAAACTACGTTATGAGAAATTTAATGATCCATACATCCAATTATCCAAATAGATCATGGATCCTTCCCACCATTACGTAATCGCATTCTAGCAGGTATACTTATATACGTACGTACATATCACACTCCCACGTCACATTGTGATATTTTACATAAATATTTAAGAGTGAAAAAATACGAATGAAAATGATTTTTTATGTATGAAAAAAAATTGAATCAAAAACCGCATCTAAATCGGTTCACCTACTACGAGCTACACACACAACGGTCACACTTATATTAAACCCATTTTTTGCGTCGGGGCTTAAAAATTGACTTAATGTACGAAAAGTGATTTAATTTCTAAAACGTTTGACCTTAAGTACTGCAAGCGCGTCCACAGCGCGGCGCTGCGTAGGGTCGAACTGGGCCAGGGACAATGCTCCCGTTTTTTACCAACAAAGCCGTGCTCCGAGCCGTTTGACGTCATAAATTAAATTAGAGCATTGTCATGCAAATTCAGACCGTATTATAAGGCAGTAAGCCGCACTGTGCCGATGCAAAAGTCTGGAGATTATGAAAATGGGCGCACTGATGACCGTCGCGCCGTCTTTTGGCGGGATTGTGTCGCGCTCTCAATGAGGGACGAGCCCTCTCCAGAGGGAACATTGTGGGTTTATTTAAGCATTCTTGACTTATTTTAGCACTGAAATACATTTTCTATTTCACTTGTCCTATTTTCATGAGATTGCAAACATTTATTTTAACATTATTGACCTCGATTTTGTCGGATGAAAAGTTTATTGTTTTTTGGTACGGACAAAACTGACATGAAATACATATTTTGAAAGACAATGTAAGCTATGATGAGATTTTACTAATACTAGAAATTGTAATGATATTAATTAAATACAGCAAAATGCATTTACGAGGTTTGTTTATCATACTCGTAATGTCAGTGAGAAACTAATATTTCATCGAATTTAGTCTTCGATAAGCTAGTCGACCTGCAGGTCTGCTAGTTTGATACTTCCTAAGATATTAGTGACCGGAAAACCAAACCCGCCGGAACGCCGTTCGTTAGACCGCTTCGTTACTACGCCGCTAGATGCTACGCCGTAGCTGTTTGCTACGACGCCTTGTAGCTATCAATTAAGCTACAGCGTAGCTGTCGTAGCGCGGATCATAGCAGTTTATTTTCGTCTAAGTTTTCTGTATTATTTTTTACTTAAAATAACTACTATTTTGCTTAATAAGCTCGAACTAGTTTTATTTAAATTTTTCTTTTTTATAAATCTCAATTTCAACGGGACACAGAAGTTTATGCTAAAACACAATCACATCAAATAAATATGTAATTTGCATGAGGTTTAATACGGCGTAGATTAGGAGTCGTTTTAAAATACCGACTGAATATAAGCACTGAACTTTTGTTCAAAATAAGTTAGTAATAAAATTTAATTTCATTACCCAATCAAGACGAAATGTTTAAACGAATAAACGAAATTAATACGCAAATTAGTGAATATTATACTTTGTTGTTTGAAGCCTTGAAAGTTGTTTTGCTCTAATTTACGAAGTTCTATTCATATGATGGCAATTTCGTGTTTCGAGTTTCAAAAATTTACCACGCCTCGGTTTAGTAATAGATTTGCTCCACATTTCTGTGTCTAGGGGCGTTTTCCAGTTGTAACAGATATGACAAGCGCTTGGAGCGCTTGATTGACGTCCCGAGTACTTCATTGCAAAAATATATGAAGTTATGTGTACAGATCATAAAGCGCCTGAAGCGCTGCGGTCGGTTGACGTGATCCGCCAGTAGCGCCTCGGGCGCGCGTCGGTTGCGGGTCCGAGAGTTTTTTTAAACATATCCCTAAAATTATCATTATATATTTTTGTTGAATAGCATTGCTAATTTTCTCGCCGACGTAAGTTGGTTCCATAATCTTTTTATTAGAGAATTATATATTTTTATACAAGGTATAATGTAATGGTAAAGGTGTAGTCATACTTACATACTTTAGGGTTTTCTCCCAAACGTCAAACGTCATTCACCACCATTCACGTCATTTATCAGCAACTCATCTCATTTCAATTCAAGGTTTCCTTCAAATCATAAGATTGGTTACAAGCGTCTTATCTTTTAGAAACAATTTTAACTGAACAAATACTTAGTTATTCCAACTTTTCATGCCTCAGAAATAATTTTGGCGAACTTATGTACTGGTGTGGTTACTTATGTTGCGACAAGTTATTGTGTTTATTATGCATCGTTGTGGCACTTCTAGGAATCGTGAGCATAAATTGAAAGGGCGATGTCTATGGAATATGCAAACGAGGTTCCGCCTTGTAATCGGCACGCGTGAACTGAGCATCTATGGTACTAAGAGACGTAGCTTACTTAGGGGTATGAGGGCTTATCCTTCTCTACAAACTTCTAAATCTTTGAAAATCTGGTAGTCTAGTCATTATAGACATTTGGAAAAACATTTTGATATTATATTTAATACTAGCTGACCCGGCAGACTTCGTACTGCCATACAGTACTTCTCTATGGTACTGCCTAATTAAATATAAACACTGCACAAAGAAAAGGGCTGTTTTTAGGGTTTTTCAATATTTCTGAGAGATTTTCTTAATATTTTTTTCCGTAAGAACCTTCTCCTAATAATAACAAATACAACAAAAAAAGAATTAGTGAAATCGGTCCAGCCATTCACGCGTGATGCCGTGACCAAGGAAAACGGGTTTCATTTTTATATATATAGATATAGATATAATATTAAATTTAAAATATTATATAATATCAAGAACTTAGCTTTTTCGATTCATATTATGCTTTTCTACTTCGTTTTTTCCGACGTAGTGACTGGATGACTGGATTAGCTATTTCCTAATCCATAGATATGAAACAAACGACGACGACGTTATTAAATAATTTGTGACTGTTTTTAAGACCCGACGTAAAAATAGGGTGTTATAAGTTTGAACGCTATGATTGAATGTTTGTGTATCGTTCTGTGGCTCCGTAGCTTATTTAGGTGCGGTTTTTTTTAAAGCAGTGATTTTCTAGCAGTGGTTCTTAGACATGTTTAATCAAAGTCGGGTTATGGTTATCCATGACAATATAGGGTTTTTTTAAATTTAATCTGGTTTAATTAACTTATTTAGAAGCTTGTTACTATTAATTAACAGAGTAGATAAGTGACAGCATCATTTCATTAGTATGTATCAACACAACACTAACTAAATCACCTATCATTACTGACATTCCTGATTTAATATCTATTAGTGACGTCATCGCGTAGTATCTAATACTTATACTGTGACCTCAACATACACCAGACACCTATATATGTTTAGTATACAGTTACCTACACCTTGCATAGGGTGGAAAGTGGAAAGGGAAGTTACGGCTATAATCACTGTCAGGAATGCCATGCAAATTGTTCGGAAGAAACGTTTCCTGGCAACTGATGACGCAAGTTGCCACTAGTTGCCGCCAGTTGGCGCCACCTGTCACTAGTTGACAACCCCAACCGCTGTCTACCGCTGACATAGACTAAACAGCAGTTACTACGGTTCCTGGCACTGATAACACAGCAGCTACTACGGTTCCTGGCACAGACAAAACAGCAGTTACTACGGTCGTTCCTGGCACAGATAAAACAACAGTTACTACGGTTCCTGGCACAGACAAAACAGCAGTTACTACGGTCGTTCCTGGCACAGATAAAACAACACTAACTAGGGTTCCTGGCACAGACAAAACAGCAGTTAGAGTCGTTCCTGGTACAGATTAAGTAACAGTGAGTACAGTCGTTAGTTCCGAGTACAAGTAAGTTACCGTCTATGTAAACTAGCCCTAATAGATGTCACAGTTAAGCTTATTAAGTTTGATTTGATTTGGGGTTATGCCCGCGGTTTGATTAAATTGGGGTAATGAGAATTCCAATGTACTTACCAGTGATTAAATCGTATTTGTAGGTAATTTTGTGTGCGTTTGCGTATAAATATTACAAATGCATTTATAATCTATAATTGATTAATATAGTTATAAATTGAATTTTATAATTTTGGGGATAAGCTTTACTTAAATTAAATTTTTACAATTAAAAAAATTTATATTGTTAATAAATTTTATTTTATCTATATATATATAAAAATGAAACTCGTTTTCCTTGGTCACGGCATCACGCGTGAACGGCTGGACCGATTTCACTAATTCTTTTTTTGTTATGTTATTTACTGTCAAGAGAAGGATCTTATGAAATAAAAAATTAAAGAAGTTGACCGGAACATTAGAAAATTGAGACTATTCAAATTCAATTTTCATAGTTAAGACAGGACAACGTCTGTCGGGTCGGCTAGTTGTAAATAATTTCTTATATTATAAAATTTAAATTTTTTATAAAATTATAATTTTTAATTTTAGAAAATTATATTATATTATAAATGCGGAAGCTTGTCTGTATGTTTGTAGTCTTCACGTTGAAACGTTTGCACAGAATGGAATAAATAGGTAATTTTTCATCATCGTCGTTTTTATCGCCGCCGGGTCCAGCTACGAGTAGTTCAGAATAAAGTAAGATAGGTTCAAAAAGTCGACTGCAAAATGTAGATGCAAACAACTATCTCCCTTTCTCTCTGAATACAAATCCAGTGACACTTTGAATTGAAAATCGGCTAAGCTGTTTAGGTACTTGGAAGTCACATTAGGTGGGTTAGGTGCCTACAATAAACAATTATTATATTATTAGGAGCATCTACGGATACATAATTAAATACATAACATACTTATGATACACTAGCTGACCCTTGCCCACTTCGTTGGGCATAATGTTAATTAAACCCGAAGCCATCGCGCGCCGTCCGGACCGTTTTTTCTCCGATTCACTTTGCAAAACGGACTACCACGTAAAAGCCTTTTTATTTTTCGGTTTTTTATATAACCTATGACACTCAGCAATAATGTGGCTTTCTATTGGTGAAAGAATTTTTGAAATCGGTTCAGTAGATCCCGAGATTACCCCTTACAATTTAACAAATATACAAACACACAAACTTTACTTCTTTATAATATTAGTATAGATTAACCTAAAAAATGGAAGCAGAGTATCGACTGCAAATACGTGTACTTATACAATTAATACACAAATACTGGCCAAGTGCGAGTTGGACTCGAGCACGAAAGGTTCCGTACCATTATCTATTAAAAAATCACAATTTTTGTATAGGAGCCCCTTTAAATATTTGTTTTATTCTGTTTTTTAGTATTTACTGTTGTAGCGGCAATAGAAATACATTATCTGTGAAAATATCATCTGTCTAACTATCACGATTACGGATACAGCCTGGTGACAGACGGACAGATAAACGGATGGCCAGTGGAGTCTTAGTAATAGGGTCCCGTTTTACCCTTTGGGTATGGAACCCTAAAAACGCATCACATTTAAATGTTATTGTATAATATGTCTTATTAGTGCATAAATTTATTAAATACTGCTTTCGTATATGTCACCTGCACAGTATGAAAAAATCGTAAACTTGCGGAAGTGAATCTGCTCTTTCTTTTTACGATAGCAAGAAACGCCGTACAAAAAATATTTTCGCAAGTTTTCCTGCAAGTTTAAGGAAATATTTAACAGAAAAACAAAGACATCAAAAATAAAATAGAACGCGGTGATGAATTAGATTAAGTATTCAAAGATGGAGTGGAGACCAAACAGGAAATCGTTTTGATTGGTCTTTGGGGAAATGTTAGTATTGCTGTAATGGTTGTTGATGGTATCAAAATTCAATATTTTCCTTGTAAGCTTCGTTATTAAGCGACAAAACTTTTTTTGGAGGCATATCATAGAATCAATATTTTTATACTGTTACTAGTTGCACTCAATTCTTTTACACACGTAGTGATGAAAAACTGTGATGATGATGATGATGATGATGAAAAGTAGCCTATGTATAATTAGCCCAAGGTATATGCTATCTTTCTTTAAAATTTCATCCAATTACGTCCAGCTATTTCAGCGTAAAAACGTAACGAACTTACAGAAAAAGTTGCATAGTGTGATTGTGACAGTGTGATGAAATTTTACCAAAGTCTGTGCATCTTTTTCCACTGTAGATAGAGTGAGAAAAAAGTGAGTAAGTTTGAATAAAGAATGAAAGAGATGGTTGTAGGCTCTCAGTTCCCGCCTATCGCAAGTCGCGAGGGACTCGGACTTGTTTAACTCAAAATTCTCATAACTTACCTCATTTAAATTTTTCACAAAAAGACAGAGTGGACCGGGCTGAGTTTTGGACGAATAAGACGTGGACACGAATGTCGGAAATGTTTTTACACATTTTTACGATATTATATTTTAGACCGTGCACAATATACTCGTACATACATACACCATAAAAGAAAAATAACATCCTGCAAATAAGTCAAAATTCTGGCAAACGATCAGGAAGACTGTTGATTTTTTCTTGTCAACAAAGACTAAGAATCACTTATTTTGATCGAGAGAGAAATAATACTACTACTTAGCTATCGCATTAATTAATTATTTTCCTCACAATAGTCTTTTAGTCGTCACTCGGGACAAAATCATCGAAATTCAAATTCACTTTTCAATAACAAAGAAACGTTTTCTAAAATCAACGATTGTCATATCCCAAGTCTTATTAGTTCAAGGAATGAGTGTGTTTGACAGCAGAAGAGAACAGCGCCATATAATAGCGACGAATCAAAGCTTAGACTGAAACTGTTTGTAAAATATAAATGTACTTTGTCTTCTCGCTACTAAAAAGACAATTCACTTACTCCGTTCTTCAGAAAGGTGAATTTGAATAATATACAATGCACTCACGCACTGACTAAGAAATCTACAGAGAAGCAGTTAATAAGCACTGTCAAACTTGAGTAGGAAATGCGGCAATGAGACGCCACTTTTTCTCACTTTGCAAGTGAGAAAAAGTGGCTGTCCTCGTATTTTCACTATGGATAAATAAACATAAATATATCATAAATAAAAATTAAATGAAAAATTGAATTATGTCAGGTAATTTAAACCCATACAATACAATTCAAAATCATCATCAATATAGCCTTAATTAGGTCACTTTTTAATTAACATCTACCCGGAACAAAAGCAGAACCGTAGGAATTTCATTATACTGCCACATGAAACCACCACGCGACACGTCGCGGCTCACGTAGTTAACCATTTCACAAGTTTGCGCTGTCAGCAGTTATTATTCTGCACATATTATTCTCGTGTTTACGTTGTACGCGAACTATACCTACTTGCTGTTATTTTGCGCTGCTTGCTCGACTGACACAAACACTTTCGTCGTAAGTTTGCATGGCTGATAGCGAGATAGTGTGTGACGTCATCTTCAACAAGCACTAAGATAAATGTGACTGTTATGTCATTTATTTTCGTTCAAAATCTTTCTGTGGTACATATTTGAACGTTTGTACTGATATTATATTATAAACCATCCAGTTTTTATTTAAACCTTGGTCGCTTTAAACGAAGGGTTAATAGAGTCCTCAGAGGTAGGCAATGCACTGAAGATGCCTCGGGTATTGGAAGTGTCCATAGGCGGCGGTGACCACTTACCATCGGGTGGCCCGTCGCTTGTATGCCACTTATTTTTATAAAAAATATTATCTATTGGTTAGTAAAGCTTTTTCTATTTTTATAACTATATGTTAAGTATACACTATAAAACACAGGTAAAATCTAACTAACTAACCAGTGTGTCTGTTATTATTATATAGGTCAAATAGCTCTGTTTTTGAACATAGCAACCAGGTATAATGCATTATGTCTTTTAATTAGCGATCCAGCTTCTCTGTTACCTGTCCAAACAAACGTGTGAGCGTATACTCTGCAACGTAATGTAGTTTAGAAATGGAACGTATTTACGTAGGAAAGGCTTTCAACTAGCAAACGGTTCAAACAGGTTCAACGTACCGTCATCTCGCAATCTCAGGCAAACTTGAGAGAAAGATGAAGCACTGAGATAGATTTGGGTGAAGCCAAGAACACTTCCTTCGCGCGTACGTACATGAGATGCACACATTGAGAAAAATGTCCATTTAAATTACGCTAAAAGAATGATAAATTCACTTTAAGTACGGGGCATACTGGTATTACCAAAAAGTACGATGATTAGTATGATTATCAGTATGCTCCGTACTTTAAGTGAATTCATCATTCTGAGCTTTTGTACGTACGCGCAAAAGTTGAAGAGTTCTTGGCTCCACCCAAATCTAATTAATGTTTACTGTACGAAACTTTGTTTTAATTAATTAAAAATAATAAACTTCTTCATAACGAGACTTACTCGTACCTCTAACATTCAATGTTATTTAAGGTCAATTTAATTTGATTTTTATTTATTTTTGACATTAATAAATTAGACAATTTTTTTTTGCACTCATAATATTTCTTATTTTTTATTTCTAGCGCAGTGCCCCATCGTTCTTTTTAAGTTTGTCTGAGCTCGCAATAAACAAAGTTTCAGGCTCGACTGCACACAAACACGACTTCAGTGAAAGCTTCTTCGATGTTGTTGAACCGAGAGAACAAAGGTTCGACTGTAAAACATAATTCGCTTTTAGAACTAAGTACCAATTTACCTTTTCTCGTTTTATTCTCGAGAATTAAAAATTTACGAGTGAAACGCGTAATTATGAGTAAAGAAAGGTAGGGATACAGTGTTAATGTGAAACGGAGATCCGTGAATTCGAGTTTCGTATATACAGTCAATTGCGGTTTTTTTGAATTCATTGTATTTTGTTTCAACCAAATATACGAGCTTTGTCAAAAATTTAATACGATGAAGAGGTTTTAACACCAAGAGAGCAGATAAACAAACTTTTTTATTTAGAGTTTATACAGGGTTATAAGCTTGAAGAGATACCAAGTCGAAGATACGTAAAAGTAGGGAAATGCCGAAGAACTTTTACTATAACGACTAACGACCAACCTTGGAGCCGCGAAATAGAAACCAACTATTCCATAGCTTGTGTCAATGACAGCTTGTTTTTCCTCATTCTAAAAAAGAAAAAGGGTCATAGTATTGATTATTTTGTCTAAAATCGCGAAAAAAATACTCGAAGAAAAACTGTCCTATAGAAAAATGTCACACGACAAAATGAACGGAACAGCCGTTTATTTTTACACAATTTCACGCTGAGTCTCACACAACAAATTGTTCATGATGATGAATAATACTCCTTTTTGGGTTAGCACACCTTTTCCATATAACCCTGTAGGTATATCTTAAAATGTCAATCAAACAGTCAATTAACTCTAGTGCAGTATCCAATTAATCTTTATATCGCTCATACTTCTAGTAAAGCAGGGCAATGCACCAAGAGCCAGTACTAAACCCATCCATTTATTTTTATGATAGAGGCTCTCCATTGAAGCTCCACCCCTAATGAAAATTGATAATGGCTATTAAATCTACAGGTTAATAAAACCAACGAGCCCGCATGAAATATTGGATTGGATCTGACGTTTTTACTGTTAAATATATTTAAAATATTTTTCATGAGTGTACTCGTAAGAAGGTTTAAAATCGACGCGACAGCTGTAAGTGGTGTAATATCGAAAGTGGTTTGGTGAAACTAAGATTTACCGTTAAAGGGCCTTGGCTACCGAAATTTAACATACGTTTAATTATTTAACTATTCGCTGATATTTTACTTATTGAATAGTTGTCAAACACAGTTGGGTTAAAATTTAATCGGCTTGTCAATTTCGATGAACAAGTCTTTTGAAAATGTGTTAAAAATAATATTAATAAATTGAAAAAACATGGCCAAATATTTTTAGAGTACTTTCATTTGTTCTTAAGCTTCGTTAATTTATCAACAAAATTGCACAGTCCAAAATTAAATTAATATTAATAGGTAATCAAAAGTTGTATAAGTAACAAGTAATTATTTATTTAGTGGCTCGTTAGTTTCATTAATTTATAGTTATTGTTTATAAACGTTTTACAAAATCGAGTTTAAATAATATACGACTTTACTTTCTCGTGCTTTCTTAAACATATTATAAGCACAAAATATGATCTTTAAAATGCCAAAACTTTGAAAACCTTTAGAAAGTAGATCAACAAATATAAATTCATATAATAATAAATTCTATTAAATTCTAAGTAATTAAAATAAGGTTAACTATTTTCCAGTTGGAGTTTGAATTGAAATTAAATTTTAGCCACCAAATTAAAGTAAATTATTGAAATGTTTTTTAGATCTCGTCATAAAGTTGAAGCCTCTCCGCTCATTTTGTACGTAAATTAATGAACTCTAGGAGGTTGCGAGTGAACGGCATTGTTTGCTTATTTATTATACTTGACAAATTAATTATGCGAGATATTAGAAGCTGCGACGAAATCACGACGCTTTCACGAATAAAATAGACTTAAATTGAACGTAGCTTTAACGCGTAAAATGTCTTGATTGCTTGTAAGTAATTACACGACATCAATCGCTGTGCGCAGTCGATACAAACCGAGTTACAAGAGCATAATGACCGCGACTTTGAACTTTATTGAACTTTGCCAATTGAACTGCAGCAACAAAATTTAAAACGAACTTATCAAAACATCAAGACCAAAAATTGTATAAGTTTTGAACTTATTTAAGTTTTAAAATTAGTCTAGACCATAGACCATTCATAAATGCTAAAGAATTGGAAGAACTTGGTGATGATTTTCAATTTCAAATCACTTTAGTATGGCGTTTTGGTAGTTGTAGAAAATTTGGCGCCAAACAAGCGTTATACCTACCATTGAATGCCAAATGCAAGAAGACATTAGACCTCGTTTGAACCCCTCATTTCAATATGGCGGCCACAAAACCCGCGTCAAACCTAATAATTAATTCACTATCAGCTCATTCGCATGTGTAGTTTTGAAGCAGTAAGTATAACTTTATTTGCATGTATGCATAAATATTGTGTACAAGTATGTTTGTATCCATGAGGCACCGCAGCGCCTCCAGAATATTCTGCATTATAGATAAACTTATGGCATTAGCATACCAAGCGGTTTGATGCATAATTAAACATGTACAAACTAAGTATATTTTACTAGGAACATGTCTTACTAGGTCTTAAGTTATTGTAGAAGTCAAAGACCGTAAGTTTAGAGCTGTTAAATACTAAAATGCTATGTTTATTACTCGCAAATTGCTTGTACTATTTCAAGGTGTTGTGCGAAATTTGCATCAAGTTACCAGAAAGTTTAGACGCAAAGAAATTTTCATGATGCCAAGAGAAATGCTTGCAGCGATTTTAAGCTTGAATGGAATGCACGGTGGTCGAGCAGTTTGTCTTTCAGTGGATATTAGATTGAAGCTAATTAAATAAAATATCTACTTTTCTTAATACTATGGACCCAAAATGTAAAAAAATACCTTCCAGTGTCATTTCCACGTACCATTAAAAGGCAAACGTCAATAAGTTACGTATAGCTCAAATAAGCAAAAAGCCTTACTACGATTTTTCTAGCAAAGGGGTTCCAATTAGAATTCCCGCAGCGTAGAACAATGCCAATCACAGAGCGACGCTTAATAATTTGATTACCATTCAAAAAATAGGTATAATCCTTATCTCATTCCAGACCCTTATAGGCTCCCAGAGACATCGGTACAACCCTCTTGGGTTGGAAACTGCCTACATTAAAGCGTATTTAGACACAATCGAAACCTTTCCGATAAGTGCCCATTGTAAGAGTACGAATATCGAAAAATCATTCGATTACTCGATCGTTTGCCGCGTGACTAGACTCGCTGGTTCGTTGCTCTCTAGGTATTGTGTTGAAGGTCCTGTAGACATCGATTCTCGTCGTTATCTGTGCTTTTGTATATTTATCTTTGTTTATGAAGCCAGGTCATGCTAAGGGCTGCTTCACACACGCCCTAATCAAACCGCATCGCAACACGAAGCTGAGCTGTACTCGGTAAAGTGGTCACCACAAAAAAGTGTTGTAACAGAGTACAACACTCTTTTTTGTGCACAGCTGCATTTGTGATGTGGTCAGGGGATGTGACCAAATTCCACACGCTCATAATGTACGTCAACGTGAACTGTTATAACTTTTGAAAATATAACCAAAACCTTCTTTTAACAAAACTATTTTTATGACTATTACACCACTCCACTCTTTTGATCAGACTGCTCCTATATATGCGTGGTGTCGTAGAATAGATCGCTATAAACGATAAGCTTGCTAACAAAAAATAAAAAGAAACCTAGTCCGGAATTTTGCTTACTGTAACTTTTTTATGTTTTTTTCTGAAGCGCCCTAAGGTTTGTAGATTGTGGAAACTAGATTTGGGAAGCCTCAAGTTGCGGTACTAGGGCTGCTGTTCCTAATTTTAGTATTTCCATGTCCTATTTCACTGTGTACCTTGTTACGTGTTTATATCGACTCTGTTGGGAGTTCGCAAAACACGAAATGGCTGGAGGCGGTAACCGTATTAATAGTAGATGAATAACAAGCTTTTGATAGTTATTTTATGCGTAATAAACGTTTTACAATCGCTTCTACGAGTTATTATCGTGTATGTCTGAGCTATTTTATACTTTTCTCCTTTTAGAATGTGATAAAGTGTAGCACAAAATTACATTTAGTAGGCCAGCTCATTAATAACGCGAAGGTTACCTTTTATAGTACTTTTCGTGCAAGAATAACTCTTGAAGTTTTAATGAACACCTAAAGACTACTTAAAAATTGCGCTTGAATTTTTAATTAATAGGTACTTTTTCAACACCCCCATTAACTTGAAACATGTCGCTTTGTCAAATTAAAAGGAAAATTATCTCCTTAATACCTGTTATCAAGTCCCCACATGGAGTCGCCCGCCCACGTACCCCTGACACGCAGTGAAAAAACTCACCAGAGAAAAAGCTACAACCTTATAAAAATATCTATCAATTTACTAAGGTTTTGATAGCTATTTTTATAAGGTTGTAAACGTAGGCGGTCACCAACTGGAGACGAAAATAGCGGCACGTGAGTATTAGATGCGAGCACGCTACACCATTGCCAAGCTCAGAGAACTAACTAATATTCGATTCTGAAGTAAACGGAGGCTATTTTTGTTGCTAAAACCTTAGCTTTGGGCCCTAATACTATTCTGCATATTCTGTTCCTGTCTCTCGTACGTGAATCTGAAGATGAGCGACTCAAGCACCTAACACAGTGTATTTAGTAAACTTTTGTGCGTAAAGCTTGTCCTCTGTAAATTTCCTAGTGTTCGTGAGAACCGTAGCTCGTCGGAGGCGATAGGCCTTCGCCCCCCGCGCCCGCGTCCGACGCCGTCGGAATACTAATTCAGCTGTTTACGACGATTGTCCCAATACTCCTGATAAGAATACCTATACACACCTACCTACCTCTACAATATATTTGCTTCCTTTTAGTACAGTAGCGTGCAAGATAATAAGGAAGGACATTTTATGTGAAAAGGTACGCGTATGCAATATTGTGGTGTTTTCTTGTTTGTTGCGGAAATGGTAAAGTTCATTAAGTTGTTTTTCTTTTTACTTGGCAAAGAATGTAATGGAAGTTTCCTTCGGGTTTGATCTGAGTTTGATATGAAGTCTTTTATTTTTACTTATACAAAATACAATATTTTTGTATTGTATTTTGTATACGTAAAAATAAAAGATTTATTCCTGACTAGCTGCACCCCGCGGTTCCAGCCGCGGTCAAATTTTTTTTTGTAAAAAGTATCCTATGTTACTTCTAATACCTCCAAAATATGTGTAAAAAGTTTTATGATGATCGGTTAGGTAGTTTTCGCGTGAAAGCGTAACAAACAAACTTACATTCACATTTATAATATTAGTAGGGATTCCAGACAAAAACTTTTGTTGTCTGATCCCACGCGCTGTATTTACGTAGGAGCAGATGCTGGGCTTCTTTATAACGATTACATAAAAGGTATGTGTTTACCTGTAAAGAAAAGAAAGATTTTTCTATAAAGAATAATACCTTTGAAACCATTATTATCTTCAACTTCTATCAACAATAACTCCCATTTTATTCCTATCTAAAAATTGACCCGACCGTTCATCCTTCTAATCTCAAATTACCCCTGAAGTAAAAAGGAACACAGCGTATTAATTAAAGGGCACATGCCCTCGGTAAATAAAAGGAATGCCTAATAAAGGCCACATAGGCCCTCATTTGCATGCCGAAGGCCTAAAACAACTGCCGCTTTAATAGGGAAAAAATAGCAGCCCTTTGATGTAAGCCCCAATCGAGATGAAGGAAACTGTATGTGACAGCGAATCATAAATACACTGAGAATTCTGAGAAATATTACAACTGGGTTACACGATACACGTGATCACAATAACTGTGCCTCGCCTGACTTTGTGACACTTTGGGGTGTGACCTCGCTTATTTCACTCTTCGTGCATTCGTTTTTGGATCTGATTTATTTTGGACTTGTATTTTACAGGAACACAATTGTTTTTCAAACATGCTTGAATATTATTGATTATGAATATTGAGTGCCGTTGTCATATTTTTGGATGGAGGAAATATACATACTGTACCCACTCCAAATAAGTGGGAAGATGATGACGACTGTAGAAATATTTTTGTGAATAATCTCGCAAAATTTTGTGAGAGTTAATAAACAACTTTTAGCGGCAATTAGGCAGTGATAAAATTTGTATTGATATTTGTTTAACCTCAATCTTGATTTCATGTTCTTTTATCAAACGCTTTTATTGCGTATCGCAACCTTTCTAAGTACTATAAGTAACCTCATGTCGTTATAAACACGCGTCTTTGGAAGAGTGATCGATCAGATTTGCACTACTCTCGGCACCTCGGTCTACGATGCTCTATACATTGCTGAAGATAGGAAACGTTACCGCAACATCGTGAGAGAAACTATTTGATGCACTGAGAAAAATTTTACCTAAAGTACGGAGCATAGTGATAATCACCAAAAAGTACGATGATAAGCATCAATTTTTACGGTGACAACTATCATAATTTATATAGTTCTCACCCTAAAAACTGGTGCTAGTACTAGTTTTTACGAGTTGTCACCGTAAAAATTGGTGCATATCACCGTACTTTTTGGTGATTATCACTATGCTCCGTACTTCAGGTGAAGTCATTGGAATTTTGATGGCCATTTTTCTCAGTATGAGGAACACGATTTGAGGAGGAGACTTCCAAAATCCATACGGTCTGTTTATCTAGTATCCTTTGTCCACAGGTTTCGTGGATCCGGCACCGCGACTTGCACATCCTGACAGTGGGCGGGTACACGTACACGAGCGACCAGCGGTTCCAGGCGACGCACGCGCCGCAGACGGACGACTGGACGCTGCACATCAAGTGGGCGCAACAGCGCGACGCCGGCGTCTACGAGTGCCAGGTCTCCACGCAGCCTGTGCGCTCCTTCTTCGTTACTCTGCACGTAGTCGGTGAGTGTATCCTATACTCGTATCTATAAGGAATTAAAATAATCGTCGGTTCCAGGCAACGCACGCACAATAGCAGGGTCTATTGCGGAAAGATAATTTCTAGGCTGACAGTATACTGAGAAAAGTTCACCTAAAGTACGGAGCATAGTGATAATCACCAAAAAGTACGATGATAAGCACCAACTATAATAACTACGGTGACAACTGTCATAATATTATATGGTTCTCAGTTTCTCACCCTAAAAACTGGTGCTAGTACTAGTTTTTACGATGACAACCATATATTATGATAGTTGTCACCGTAAAAATTGGTGCTTATCATCGTACTTTTTGGTGATTGTGATCACTATGCTCCGTACTTTAGGTGAATTCATCGAAATTTTGATGAATTGTGTGAAGTGAAGTGTATTCATCATTCTTTTAGCGAATTTTAGATGGCCATTTTTCTCAGTGTACCTTTGTCACTGTTTCTCTCTTTTGAAAAGTCGTCAAAGTATACACCGAGATAATAATTCATGAGCCCTGGCTCGAGTTTTATTAAGTAACATTTTATGTCGGTCACTGTCGCTCTCATTGGAAATGTCATGACAGTAAGAGTGATCGAGATAATCTCGAGTGCCCAAGAATAGGAACCCAGAACAGAGCTCTAGTACATGTCATGCTAATTTTATTAGTCAATAGACAATCTAAATATAGGGCTATTCATAAAGGGTATGCTATGCCAAAAAGAATGTCAATGACACTCGATAAAATGTAAAAAAGTTGTTCATAATGATGAGTACTATGAGCCCTTTTCGGCTTAGCATACCCTTTATGAATAACCCTGTATATAACCGCTCGTCTTCTGCCCGATAGGATACTAAAGCTAGTGAAACGCCAGTTTGGTTTTAGAAATTAGTGCGACCCTAGTCAAAGCTAAACTAAACCCAGGCTTATTCAGATTTACTGCGATTTTCCGTAGGACAACAACCAACTTGACCAATTTACAAAGGATTTACAATAGAGAGGCAGTACTCAGTACAAGAATTGTATATATCACGCTAGCTAAATCTATATATATAAAAATGAAACCCGTTTTCCTTGGTCACGGCATCACGCGTGAATGGCTGGACCGATTTCACTAATTCTTTTTTTGTTGTATTTGTTATTATTAGGAGAAGGTTCTTACGGAAAAAAATATTAAAAAAATCTCTCAGAAATATTGAAAAACCCTAAAAACAGCCCTTTTCTTTTTCGCATACAAACGTTTTCTAACTAAAACGAGCTTTATTGCTATTGTATAAAGTTCATATTGAATTGCTAGCACTCACTGTTGTTTAAGCAATATAGGTATGTTCCTAACGTCCAAGAGTCAATTTGCACTTTATTACCTCTGTACAAAGTTCAAATTCAATCATATCTATCAAAACAGTGTGCGTTGGAGCACAGATAAAACAAAAAAAAAGAAAACGAAATCTATTCGATTTCGTTTTCGTTCATTCATTTGTTTTAAAATTTCGAAAAATTTCTTTTTTTTTAAAAAAGTTGAAACAACAACAAACTGTCAATGTCAGTGTTTTTTTTTTCATGGATAAGTTTGCTTTTGTCAACTGATACACGAAACAAATTCGTACCTATAATTGTAATATATTATAAGTATAAAATTGTAAATAGTGTTTTGTGCAGTGTTTATATTTAATTAGGCAGTACCATAGAGAAGTACTGTATGGCAGTACGAAGTCTGCCGGGTCAGCTAGTTGTATAATAATTTAAAGATGAAAATGAAAAAATGAGCAGGAATACGATAGTTTGGAAAATAGAAAACAAGGCAGGAAAATTTGCACTAAGACAATTATTTTTTAAAGTTTTCTGTACAGCTGCTAGCAGATTATTTTATCGCTACTATGTTTTATTTCTCAGACTTCTGAAATTTACGAGACTTTCACGGAACTCGCTTGCACAAATACCTTTTCTTTTCTCCTGAAATTCTGAATAGAGAATGCTTTGACCTTTTTATTCGACTAGTACTTTCTAAGAATGAAAGGGAAGATAACGAGAATGGAATTTATTTAAAATAAATAGTATTAAGAGATGCTTTTAACGCTTTCAGAGTTACAACAACTCATGAAAGCTGCTATTAGTATCAAAGCGTGTTTTCTATCATTCCACGAGTTGGTGTTTTGTTTCTTAAATACTAAGCTTAAATACAGTGGGAAACAGAATCAGATTTTTAATTGTCAAAATACTTTCGGCGTAGCGTGATCCTGACCTTCGAAGTTCTGGTGTACAGTTATTTCATGTTTAACATATTTACAACATACCATACATTGTAAAATATAATAAAAATAATTTATTAAATCAGGCGTCACTTTGCGGAAGTTCATCTTCAAATAACTGTTTTCAAATGCACAGTTAAAAAAATATTTTAAAATAAGAATACAATGTGGAAGTGTAAATAAAAGTCACTTAAAGCAAATGAAAGAATGAACTTTGCGAGAGTGCAAAAGACGCAAACCACGTAAGTTAAAGCGAGAGATAAACGTTTTCTATCGACTAAATGTCAGTAATTCCAAAATTACGGTAGCCCTTAAAAATATGGTATCAATTCCATGTCCCAAAATCTAGGAAAAATATACGAATACGCCACGGGCTGCTTTGTCAGACATTAATACCAGAGTTGCCACACAGCACTTTTCGAGACCTCGTAAAAGCCAGGCTCTTTCTAGCTTCGTTATGCTTATCGGAAACAGCCACTGTCTCTGAAACTTGATATTACAGAATTAGCTTCATATTACTCGACACGGCGAAACCAAGATGGAAGACTTTACCAAAATGAGCATGTGTGTTTTATCTACAGTCGTCATAAATACATGTCAATTAGCTTCAATACAAGTAAAATCGGGAGGATTATGTTTATTTTCGTGTACAGGGTTGTAAATAAAAGATATGCTGAACCGCTAAGGAGTTGTATTTATAATCTTTTGAAATGGCAAAAATCATCACGTTTTTAGGGTTCCGTACCCAAAGGATAAAACGGGACCCTATTACTAAGACTCCGCTGTCCGTCCGTCTGTCACCAGGCTGTATCTCATGAACCGTGATAGTTAGACAGTTGAAATTTTCACAGATGATGTATTTCTGTTGCAATAACAAATACTAAACAACATAATAAAATAAATATTTAGGGAGCTTCCAAATAACAAACGTGATTTTTACGCCGTGTTATAGCTAATGGTACGGAACCCTTCGTGCGCGAGTTTGACTCGCAATTGGTCGGTTTTTATACAACAAAAACGATATGTTTCTTAAATTAATCCTCGATTTGATGGCAAAAATACACTAGAAATACATTTTAAAACAGTTAGTTGAACCCATCTTCATATACTGTTCAAATCCTCTGTCACAGAGATAACCGTATACTGCTTCCGTACTTGTTTCATGTTTACACATACGCATTGTGTCCTGTATTTATACGAGTATTGCCGTATTGCGTACCGTAATGTATCCGCGTATCGTACATGGATTAACGACGCGAACAATATTTGCGTTCCATTCCATTTTCAAATTTGTTGTGAAGTGCTGCGGAAGGGGAATCCTCCTTCATTTCATTCACTGTGTTATTGGTGTGGTTAACAAGGGAAACCACTTAGGTACTTCGTAATATTATTTTGATGATGTTATTATTTTGAAAGAGCATTGTCTTTAGCTGTCATAGATATTACTTATGCTTAGATAAGTGTTTCTTAATTACCCATACTGCAGTATATATATAAATATTTTTTTCTAAATTCTACTTTCAACAAAAATTAATCGACCTTGACATACAGACAGACAGAGGACCAGATGAACAGACACCTCAGTCTTATCTTAAGGGTTCCTTTTTACCATTTTGGTAGAGAACCCTAAAATGCCATCAATGTCATGACACAGATCTAGAAGTTTTAGCTATGTTATGTTGTCGTTACACGATGTAGTGATTATGCAGTCTAGCCATTCTAAATCTAATCCAAAATAATTATCTATCATACAAGCATCTCGAATATGTTCAAAAACAATACTTCACTTCAACAGAGTATTTAGTAAAGCAAAGTCAATCCCAAAACTATAAAAACAGCTAAATGAAAATACAATTAAACTTGTCTGAGTCGCTGTCTGAAGTCGCTTACGAGCAATTACTCGTATGAAATGATAGTACCTAATGTTACTAAATCTGTACTAAAATGTTGTAATTATTCGTACTTACGATTAATAATATTATAGAAACTTGGCACATGAAAACTCACATTACTGTTTAGGTTTGCTTAAGTCTACATACTTATCTAATACAAACTTCAAATCGATTATTTGTTTTGTTTCGAGTGACATTTTGAACTCTTCGTGTTTCTACTAATAATTATACCTACCTAGTTCAGAAGTTATAAACTATTTTAATTTTAGTATTTGATGCTTTAAATTGGCCAATGTAATGGAGTACGATCTAATCACTTTTCGAGGGTAGACCGGTATCCCAGCAGGAGGAAGTATGAAGGTTTTGTTAAGAGAGATAGAAATGCTATCTATTCTACTATAAATCTGTTAAAAATGACAAACGTAAGCAATCAAGCCAAAAAGTAAGAAGGTAACCTTAAAACTTAATTACATCCAATTTTTCAATGTCCTTCTTGTGTTTACCTCAAAAACATTTTATTGTGCTAAAAAGCTTTATTTTTATATTTTCACCAAAATTTCCTCAAGTCCCAACTAAACACTCACAAGTAAGTGTTCGTAACTGAAACATTACAATCGTTCAAAATCATCTTTCGTTAAAATCACATCCCTACATTATCGTCACCCGACAGTTACTTACCTCGACGCGCAAATCAAAATTGTATCGATTCAGTTAATGGATTGTTTTTGTATTCATCCACAGCTATCTCGATTGCACAGTCATTTCATCATTTTACGACATTTCATTGTATCTGATCGAATCGCGAATCCCTCACAGCCGCGGCCCATCATCACGGAACGCTTTAACATATTTATTGGGCAGCGGCGCGTGCTCCTCCTTAATAACCCTCCACTGCGCTGTGAGATAACACCCGGGATATGGACCGAACCTGCCTACACTGATACCAACTTATTTATACAGCTGGCTAAATGATGGAACTAAATAATCCATAAGAGACTTACGGTTCTGTTCAGTATGTGCGATGGTGGCTCCTTCCATCGAACTCGCAGATTAGTTTGTCGGTATGTAAGGATCATTCACACATTTCGCGAAATGTCTACGTGATTGGGAAATAATTTTTGCTCGGATTTTTCTTTGCCGATTAAGCTAGCTTCGAATATCATTTCATATGGGAAGCAGCATACTTTACCACGATGATACGTGCTTTAAAAGATTAGAGCAAAACAAGGATGATAAAGAATGAAGGAAGATACTTATCGTGAATTGTTTATTTGAAATTGTAGATGATGATAAAAATAAAACAATTCTGTCAATGCTATTCAGTTGCTTTTGAGGCACGGTCAGCTGTAACGTAAATACTGGTCTCAAACCGTGAATAATCCTAACATTTACATAGATTGATAGACACACACAACAACAATAACATTTCAGTAAACTCAACTCTAATCACTTTCCATTCCGTTTGCTGTATCACATGGTTTGTATTTGAAATACTATATGCCTTTCTATTGCTAGTATCATGAGCCGAAAGCTGCGGCACAAAGCCAATTTGTATGCTAAGTCTATTGTAGCGGTATGGTCCAGCGATGGAACCGGTAATGGTTCGTGAGCTACTTGTCATTAGCCAGCTCTAGACAAAGCACGCCTCGGAAGACGGTCCCGGCTAAGATAATTAGCTAGATAGATATAGAAAAGTGGCTAGCGAGTGGATTGATTCTAGCTCATGAAATTTGAAATTGGACAATCTGACTTCCTCAAGTCCAAGGTGAAGGTGACGACACTCGGGCCTTCACTTAAAGTATGTACTTCATAATTTTGAAACCGAGTGAGGAATCCAAGTTGTGTTATGACATAAAAATTCGTATCGGCTAATTTTGACAACAACCTAATAGTATTTTTGAATTTCGGATGCCGATAGAGCCGCTGCTCGGTATGTCCCGGCTATTAGCGATTTCCATTACTAGTAAGCTCATTAAAACACGGCTCTATGCATCCAGTGAACGGGGTAGACCCGCCATCATTGATTCGCCGGATCTAAAACTAGTTACTACTAATTAATCTGTGGTATTGATACAGTCAGCTGGATGGTAGCGATCATTTCAATAGCGCCAGATGTGCAAACGAACGCACCCTCGGGTATACTACCATGCGTAAGCTAGAACAGTTAGCCGATTTATTTACGTTATAATCTGGATCACCCTGTCTTCCAAAGATAGAGCGGGATAAAGTGCTACTTAGGTAAAATTAAAATGGTTATGATAAAACAGTTTTGAGTTTGTAGTAGGCCCCCTAAATTGCCGCACCGACCCCGCCGTTTATCCTAACCCGATTACAATATTTTGTTTACGGACCTTAAGGCAAAATAAAACCAGTAAATTTAATAACATTCGCAGCAAATTTTGATTAAAATTGGTCGGCGCGATAACGTTTAACGATTCTAATTGATTTTTGTGTTCGAAAGGAAACACGATCTCGATTTGCTATAACGGTATTTAGCTATAAAACGTTCCGTTCTACGCATTTATTTTCAATAAGTCACTTCGCAGACTCAATGTAAAGTTCAGTTTATTTTTATGGCCCCAATGAAAACTTAGGGCTAATTTGAAAGCTCTTAAAGAATAACAAGATTAAATATTAACTGGAACTCATTAAGTTGCCGCCCGTGCCTTATCTTAGTTACATTTATTAAACTAAGTTTAATTTTACTGGGGTACTGACTGTGAAAGAAAAA
This sequence comes from Alcis repandata, assembly GCA_949125135.1. Classification (NCBI taxonomy): domain Eukaryota; kingdom Metazoa; phylum Arthropoda; class Insecta; order Lepidoptera; family Geometridae; genus Alcis; species Alcis repandata. Next base: position 2,981,305 of record OX421223.1, read on the forward strand.
GCAGCGAACTTTGTGCAAAGAAAAATATTTTTAGTTTAATGTTCATGTTGAATGTTTGAAATAACTGAAAATAATAGGGCAGAAGAACCATTCGACGTAATGTACTGTAACTTGGATATTATAAGTTTCAACTTTAATATTATCAGTCTGTCTGTGAGCTCTGTTATAAAGTACTTACGAGCACGCTCCTTTTGTAGGATGTCTTGTGTGTGAATATAAAATATTTTGATGATTTTTTTTAAGGTATTTTTGCTTTTTTGAAACTAGGAGCATTTGTTAATCTTAAAACTTTTTTATTCCCTTCTAAATATTCTTTACATTCAAAAATGTCAAAAATTCGCGAAAAAAATACGTAGCTCTGACCTGGAACTTGAGCTATATGATAAACTAAAATTTAATTTAAAGAAACTTAAATTTAATTTAAAATTAAATTTAAGTTTTTAAAGAATAAAAGTTGTTCCACTTCATAAGGAACGTCGAAAAAAGCAATCAAAACCATTTTTTTGAACCAAAAAAAGAAGATGAGTTTTACTTTTAATACGATTTTAAAATTAATTCTCTAGTTATGAATAACTACGCGCTAATGGCGAACGGTTATTAAGGTTTTCTTTCTAGGCATGGTTTTAAAGCGGGTCGTAATAATCTCATTATCTGCGTGAACAAAGGATACTAGTAACTTGCTTTACAGATGCAGCACTACATCATAGAGTATAAGACTTTTACAGAAAAACAGTTCCAATCATTCGTAAAGCCATTTACTAGTACAAAATTTGCTAAAAGTATGCGCATGAAGTTTTAGTGCAAACAATATGCCTGAACGACTCATGGCGCACCATGACTACTTGCTAAAATTAAATATAAGTGATCATATTAAAAATACACCAAATTTTTAATTTTACCTGACTTTTTGTGATTTTATAAAAATATATCGAGATTCAAAAAATGTTTCGAAAATTTAAGCTTTTCGCTAAATACAGGGTTATTCATAAAGGGTATGCTAAGCTGAAAAGGGCTCATAGTACTCATCATTATGAACAACTTTTACTATAGGACCAACCCGAAATTCGCGAAAAATAAATCAGCTGTTCCATACATTTTGTCAAGTGTCATTGATATTTTTCTATGGAACAGCTGATTTTTTTTCGCGAATTTCGGGTTGGCCCCATTGTAAAAGTTGTTCATAATGATGAGTACTATAAGCCCTTTTCGGCTTAGCATACCCTTTATGAATAACCCTATATTGCAAGTAGGTAATTAAGTAAGTCAGGTTTAACTTCTAAAATCTATGTCTCTGCTAGGATTTTCTATGCAGTGGCTTCATTGAACACTCGCTGGATCAGTTCGATCGCTCGTACAGTTGGCGAAGAGCCAGCCTCCATGCACCTCCAGAAATTATACCCTACTCGAGCTAGGTGTAAACCCAGGCACTACTTTAGGTGCCTCTGGAGCGTTCTGAACCGATGAAGCGGAAAAACTAGTTTTCTCTCACTTTAAAACGTTTCTTCGTATACTCTCGTTCAGGCTCTTAAATTGAAATAAAAGGCATGATTATTGTATTGGAAATACCGCAAGTTATTATTATCCTTGGCAACAAGTTAGCTATCGCGTGTACCGGAATTTGTGAGTAATTTGCCTTCATTAGCGCGTGTTTCCGCAGCGCACGTGTTAAATTGCCGTCGGAACCGTTCGCGGCAGTTCGGCCGTTTCCGCCAAACTTCGTAACTCAATCAAAAGTGTATCTGTGTAATTATGTTTGTAATTGTACCGTACAGTCACGTGCAGTAACTAGTATTGTTTTTCTGCAGATTGCGACGAGATTTACCAGAGGATGTTTTCCGATGGAGAAGGTGTGTCGGTGTTTTTTTTTTTGTTTTTGTGTGCCCACTAACCGCTTTTAACTTTACTCTGGGTTTTTCTGTGTGTCATCAGACAACATCTTTATTTAATGAAAATCATCGCAAGAATGTCAAATTTAAAAGTACTTAAATTAAAATCGTCTCGCCAGATAATAATCGATTGAATCGGATGTTATAATTAGATTTAACATAGATCTGTCGTTATAATAAGAGTTAGATCTGTAAGTAAAACAATAGACAAAATTAACTCCGCATTCTTTATACTTGTATTAGCCACGATATTTCAATGAAAAATAGAAATTAAAATTAGAAACAAAACGTTTCGTCAGTTAAATGATTCATATGATACCCGTAACTTGACTCCATTAATAAATTTCGGTAAGTACGAGTATGTTAAACTCATTAAAAAGTGGTCGGTTTTTTTTTCGGTCCCATTTATTCTGACCGAGTTATAACGACGTTGTTTGTCTTCATTTACGACAAAAATCAAATCCTGTATTTGTTAAACGACATCGTTCCTCTCGGTACTGTGATTGTATGTCTTGAACAAAATAAAGACTAGATTTGTGTGTCTGTTTTTAACCGACTTCCAAAAAGAAGACGATTTAAAAATTGCCTCAATGTTTTTGTATGGTTGTTACGCGATTACACAGCCAATCATGGAAGAATGGACTGGCTGTTTCTGTATAATTTTGAGTTCCATGAAGACTACATTTGTGCCTATTTTTGTAACAAAATTATACAGAAACAGCAGTCCATTATTTGGCGAGTGTCCCGGCTCGAGCCCGGGCCTTTTCCTGATATAACGTCTTGAATGATTGGCTTTATGATTTACAATCACATGGATGTCGGAATTGTTTGGCTTATTACAGAATTCGCTAAAATACCTAATTTGAGTTTCCTTATAAATTTAGATACTTGATTTTAGATACCTACTGACTTATTGGTTTTATACGTTTCCCTCTCAAATTTTCTTATCAACGTGTCCGTCAAAATAATAATATGTCCGTTATGCTATTAAGCTGTATTTCTCACAGGCCTATTTCATAATACGAGTACAGTTAATTTCCATCGTCCGTCATTCTTCTTAACAATAAGTCAGTAAAAAAGCAATTTTTACAAATACAAAAAAGTCTAGACTGAAAATGTTTAAGCTTTCGGCTTCAAAACCTAATTGTATGCATTGAAAGTGGGGAAGGTACAGGTAAGTTCGTAATAGCGTTCAATCTGTCTAAAGGTATTAAGGTAAAACTGTTTGCTTGATCCCTGTTGTAAGTTTGCGCCGCGAGTGTTGATTTATTTGCCTACTAACAGAGTTCTGTTGTTGTTTGTTAACTAACCTGCTAGTAGATAGATTTTGGAACATGTTTAAGCAACCTCTATAAGCAATGGGTGTACATACACTATCTTTCTACATTAAAAGGGGCAATTTAAATGTTTTTTAACTCAAAAGAGGCAATTTAAATGATTTGCGGCCTAGTAATTTTTCAATATAGGTTGGAAAATATCTTAGAACAATGAAATTGCTACCGAGTACTTTTAAAATATACGTTAGAAAAAAGAAAGATAGAACTTTGTTTACGTTCCGTTACCTTCTTTCACGTACTTGTTTTTGTACTCTTGTTTGGCCTTCCCACTGTTTTACTTTGCCGTTTTCTTTCTAAGCACCAAAGTCTTTTAGACCTTAACTGTGCTTCTCAAAGAATGAGGACGAATGAAATGAGGAAGTTTTTTAATGTTTTCTCGAAAACAAAGAGATAGGTATTTACATTATACAAATTCATATTGTAATTTACATATTCAGGTATAATTTTGAAGTCTATATCGTATCTATACTTTTTCGTATAAAGATCGCGTGCTCTCGTGTCGCCGGTGTCGTTTGACTCTGCAAACATTTCGATACGATTTGGTGATAATTGAACGCCATCCATGAACTGTAATAGCTTTTGGGGAACTTGGAAGTTAAAGGGGGTGTACCTACCATACTTTACCTTGCTCATTATTCATAATATGAGTTAAGAATCTTCTTGCTGAATTAAGATGGAAATTCGCAGGAGCTGTATGAAGTAATTATAAAAGTAAGTAGAATGTAGATATATAGAGGACTTAGCTGGGTCAAATTGTGTAAATTGACAATGTGTTCAGGTTGTGTTTTTATTTGTCGAAAGTTGTTCAAACAAAATACACATGATAACCTAGTCTACGAGTAGTTCCATGCAGCTCCGCTTCATTCTGGCCCTTACTCTTCGAGAAACTATCAGTTTTAAGACTCTCGTTTCATAGGCAGAATGTTATATTCCTTACTGGATACTGATTACCAAACATGATGAAGGGTATCAGAAAAGTAATATATCCTATCACTTGGATACCAGTATCCTACGACGATCATTTTTTCTTCGTATGATACTGGTTACCAAACTCTGGTATCATACGCGGCCGAAGGGCTCGTGATCACCAGATCTGTTAGTTTCCTTTGAAAAATGTATTTACTAACACAATCCTCAGGTGACCTGTGATCAAACGTTTTATCTTCTTGCCGTAAAAAAATGGAGAAAATAATGAATTCCTAAGAGGAATTTTCTTAAGGTACCATCTTTATTTATTGTGGTCAATATTTATTGACTGTTTTGTTTGAGATATATTTTATTAACTCATTTATTTATGAGTCAAAATTGGCCTGACTCAGGTAATCAGCCCATTCGTACTAAGTTAGAGTACTGCGTTGAAATTTATACGCCCCGAGGGAGGAAATAAGGGGTGATGCGGCGTAATGGTTCAAACGGCCGATTAATATTGACGTACATTTTAAACGATATAACGAGGTAACGGCCGTTCGTAGCGGAACGGACAACTGAGCGGGCGGGCAGGGAATATCTGACGTTTGATGGTACTATTGGTGTTTGACTTAAGATATCTGCTAAGCAATTCAGAGAGTCAGTTGCTTCATCAGCTAGAATGTTGTAAGCTGTGCTGTTTTGTTTGTTCAAACTATTGGACTATTGGAAACAATTCATTTACTTGAAGTTCTGCCGATAGCTAATCACTTTAATCGAAACTCAATTTTGGTCAATTGAATCAATCGAGATCTTTAAAATATAGAATTGCACATATAGGGCCTTATATTTAAAACCTGCTTAAACTAAATCAGTTCCGTCTTGTTTTCGCACGTGACATTTCAAGTTAGCGAGAAGTTGTCAGAGCATTTTAAGCAGTCTTTTGACAATTACTTAGCTAGCTAATTAGCTATAAGGTGGCAATTTGAATGCTTACATAAAATTTGAAATTAAAACTGACACTACGGTACAAATAAAAGTATACTGCGTCTCTCTCATCATTAATTGAATTTGCAAAATATTCACTCCAATCCCATGATAACTCCCACATGAACACGATTACACGTGATTACGTTGAAATGAACGCCATTAGGTAACCGCTCGGATCCGTTGCGTTAGTCATGCGTTGATGCGAGCCACATTAATATTAATGGCGCCACCATCCTCCCGCGCTTGAAGGTACCTCATTTGGAACCGTATCATCGATACTCGGGGGCTGGGGAGTGTGTCTAAACGTCATGTAGCATGATTATCACAAGTTAATAAGTGCCTACTGAGATTTTTCCTTGTTTTGGCGTTTAAATGAATTATTTATTAGTTTATTTTTGCCATTAGGTGAGCTAGAATCTGTTGCGTTAGTCATGCGATGATGCGAGCGGTTTTAATATTGTGGGTACTTTTTAATTGAAAGGGCTTACTATAAAATTGAAGACTTCGTCTGTGATAAAGTCTCTTTACGTAAATTGTATTTAGACTGTAATAATAATACTTGATTGATTATACCTACTATTGTAGTTATTTTATACATTGATATTTTGACATTGCAATTATTTACATATTTTGTTTTGACATTCTAATAATATTATTTTCTTTGACATTTAATTTATTGTGTATTAATTTATTCGTAAAAATTGTATTAGACATTCATAAGTGTCTTGACTGATTATACCTACTATTGTAGTTATTTTATACCTTGATATTTTGACATTGCAATAATTTATATATTTTTTTTGACATTCTAATAATATTGTTTTCTTTGACATTTAATTTATTGTGTATTAATTTATTCGTAAAAATTGTATTTGACATTCATAAGTAAGCATTGATGTACCCATATTTGAATAATTTGAATAATTTGAATAATTTGAATAATTTGAATTTAGGCGCCACCATCTTCCCGCGCCCCACCGCACATCATTTGGGATCGTAGTATTCGGTACTATAAGACTGGGGTGTGAACATCAGTTTAATAGTATCCCTTTTACAAAGTGTTGATATTTGTCCTTATTTTGAAAAAAAACATTTACAATTGACCAACTTTATTCATAGTCGGCATACTTTCGACTTATATTATTTTTAGACTTTTGATAAAAAGGTACGTTTAAGGTTAGGTATTGCAAAGTAGATTAGTGCTACTATCACGACTACTAAATACACTACTACTTAGTACTATAGGTACTACTTAATACTATGATTTAGGAGTAACTGCGCCAAGATATTTAATAAGTAAGTACCTAATAAATAGTGTTAGCCCAACCAATTAAAACACAACTTCTTCCCACAAAATAGCATATCGAGCTATTCAAAAATCAAACGTTCTAAATACAATGAGCGTAGGCACCGCTCTTCGATGCGCACCTTTCAGCTCTTAGCATACAAAGCAGGCCGTAAAGCAAGATTACGCCGTCCGTATGGTATTCACTCGTCAGTTGTAATCCGAGCAGTAAACCGAACCACCGGCCGCATCCTTCTGTATTTTCAGGCTCCGTTTCATGAAATAATCAACACTCGGCGCTGGCGTCGTAAAAATAACAGTTTTTATTAGTCGTTACAATTTTCCTTTCGCCATTGGAAATACATCAATATTTATGAATATCGGGATGTGGGATACGAGTCGAGGCCTCCTCGGGATCGGGCGGGTCGAATACGGAAAGGTTTACCCTTACCTTATCGACTACAAAAACCAACATATTTTAGAAGGTTGCAAACGCTTGAAATTAAAAAAAATTGGACGAGGCTGAACTCACACAAAGACAAGGACAAGTAACACATAGACCCAGAATAGATGATGTTGATGATGTTGTGTTGTTGCTGTTTTGCGAGACGCGACTGCAAACGCGTCACGCTTGTAACTCACCTGATGAAGGTCACCGTATGTCATCGAAACTAGTCGTATTAAACTACTTAATTTTTACGCGAGTATTCCCGTGTTAATTATAACAAAAAAAAATACAAACATCCGAATTGAGAACCTCCTCCTTTTTGGAAGTCGGTTAAAAATATGTCAAAACCACGTTAGTTTCCATAGTAAAACTGATGAAATTGGTTGTTAGGCAAATCGTCCATCAGCAGGTTTCGGAAATAGATTTGCTATTGTAGCAGAAAGTGAAAGCGAATGAAAAGTGTTTGTTTTGATTTCGCTTCCGAAATCCAATTATCCAGGAGCCATTAATTACGAAACTCTCGATCCCTCTCTTCGGGGACAGATTAAGTAATAGTTTCTACGTAAATGGAGGTGCTTACGTTGTAACTATTACTTGATCTAGGGTTCCTCTCGAGATTAAAGCAAAATTATTCAAACCAAATCGTATTATATTTGGTTTGAACAAAAGTTTAAATTATCGATCTGATATAATGAGATTTTTTTACTAAAATCTTTTGTATTAAAAAAAAGCTTTGTTTATGTAGACAATATGAAATTATTTAAGTTTTTAATAAGAATTATGGAATTTATATTAATGGATTTGTCAGGGATTTATCTATTCTTACACCAAAAATCATAAATTGTTATGAATATGCCTTATTTTAGTTTTAACTTTTTGAACAAGACTTTCATGGAAAATATTAAGAAAATAAAATTATTCTGCACTACAAGCGACTATAAACATTCAGACACAATAAATAAAGTATTATTTACGTTGTACCATGACATCGTAATAGCAACTGTGACGTAACCGAAAGTTCCGAATACCCGCGAGCATTCCTAGCGACCTCTTTGCATGTAATTCAAGCTAATTGAGGATAATTACTGTTCTGAAAGTCAGCACAATGTGTTCTTAGAAACGTGGAAGAGCATTATTTTGCATGCGACGAACATTTTAGTACCTATTTGAGGACGTGTTTATTTCAAGAGCTTTTTTCTCGGAAATAAACTGAGTTACCGTACCTTGCCGAAGTGTAAATAAGATTTGGTAGGGGCTGTCATAATTTGAAAATAATTATTGTTTTGATGTTAAGTTGAAGTTTGTCGCTACTGTTGAGAGAGCGAGAAAAAAATTTAAATATCGAAATTAGAATATTTTTGAACAGCTATGATAATAATTTAAAAAAATCCGTAGATAACAAGGGAAAGACATTAAATCCCCAAAAAGAAATAAACAGACAAAAAAAATAAAGAAAAGAATTCAGATTTATGTTAATAAAATAAATCCCGCAACAGATAAACAAAAAGCCAAACTAAACCCCAACTTTAGTTTCGCCGACGCCACAGAATCTCGTAGAACATTGCACTATGACATGTTTGACTGGAGCGGCGCTCATAACTGTCAGCTCTTGAGGGCTGTAAAACGGAGGAATAAACCCAGTAAACCCTATTTTCCTCGTGTTTGTCCAAGACCGACCGCAGACCCCCCCCCCCTCGACCCCTCGTCCCTCGAAGAGTGAGTGCCTCTACCACACTACACCAATTCGACACAGGATTGACGAAAAGCAGAGTGTTGCGTTGATACGTTGGAATAAATGATTGAGTTCTGAAATGTGAGCTATATCTCATGTCACGTATCTGCAACAGAAACATTTAAAGGCTCGTCTTTCTCAATGCACGCTTTCTACATTTTTGATCATAGAAAAAAAAAATCAATTTTTAAGATATTAACGCCCACTTAAGACAAATACGTGAGCCGCGTAAAACAAAAGACAATCGTATCATACATTTGAAAGTTGTCATTTATACAATACATACGACAAGCGATTCTTAGTTTAAAGTTTTGTTTTTTCGGTTCAGTCTCGGTTCAAACCCGTATTTGTCCGAGGGTGACCGCAGATTCCATTCACCCCTCCCACAGCGCCGAGTTCGCTCTGTTCCAAACTAAATTGATATTAAAACCTGCGTTAAAACTAAACTAACAGCACGTTTCGCCACTCGGCTCGAGTTTCTACTTCCCAACTCGATTATATCGCTTTAATTTACCGTATTTCATTTTAGAAACTACAACTGAGAGCTCGGGCTAACTTTATGATGATGCGAGGTTGGCAGAAGCTTTGGAAAAGTTTTTTATGTATTGCTGACCAGGAATTTGTTCTCAAGTTTATATTCATTTTATGTCGTTGCTATCCTATGGGAAATGTTAATTTTTGTGAAATAAAACGCAGCCCGTGTGTTAATAAAAAAAAAAACGAAAAAGGGCACATAGTACTCATCATTATAAACAATTTTTACTATGGGGCCAACTTGAAATTCACACAATAAAAATCAGCTGTTCCATAGAAAAATGTCAATGACACTCGACAAAATGTATGGAGCAGCTGATTCTTTTCACTTTTTCTAGATTGTTCCTATAGTTAAAGTGGTTTATGATGAGTACTATGAGCTATTTTCGGCTTGGCATGTCCTTTCTTTATAGCACTGTATACAAATTTTCACATTTATAATATTAATAGAATATATTTGTACATTTAGCATTAGCAAGTTTCCTTGCAAGTTTAAATATCAGTAAACTGTAGCTAGTATCCAAGCTGCCGTCAGTAAATCCGTGTGTTTGGTAGCAAGCTTACAGTTTGAACAGCGCCGTGTACCGAGAGGATTTGCAATAAGAAATGATACGGGATATTATACTCGGCTACAGAACGAGTCACGAGTGTCGCAGTGAGACGCAGTGGGTCTTAAACCTGATGGTTTATATTAAAAATACCGGGCAGTAATTTCATTAATATGAAAATTTGTGATCATATTTTTTTCAAGTGTTTTTAATAGTTCTTAAACTGTAATTTGTGAATTTAAATAGCTCGTGAAGTCGCAGAGGTCAAGTTTTTTTAAATCGAATAAATCCTCGCTAATCACCAACGCGCCGGTTGGTAAGCGACGTTGTGCAAATAAATGCGGCCGCGAAACGTGCAATTTACCAGACTAGTTATTTAATTTTAATTCATAGGATAATTGAATAAAGTAACCAAGTATTTATTATTTGTAGTTAACTACGTATTATTCGTTTGTAGTGCCACGATTACTAGTAATTCTTTTCATATAATTTGTCATTAGACTAAAAATCACTAGCTGCACCCCGCGGTTTACCCGTGCAATTATGATGACGGTATAATATATTGACGGTGTAAAGTATGACCTAATCCAGTGTAAGCTATATCTACTCCAAATTTCATCAAACTTCGTCCGACCGTTTCAGCGTAAAGAAGTAGAATAATAAGATAAACTTTCGCATTTTTCATATAGCGTTTATATTTTGTTACTCGGCAGTAATCACATACTCACACGTGAGCACTCCTGTATGAAAATTAACGTGTTTATGAAACATTTTGTTAACATGTTTTGTTGTTGTTTTGTTTTGTTAAAGATCATCGAATGTGTCGAAACTGGCCGTAAGCCGGCATAATAACAAAGTACGTGAGTGTTCCTGTTTTAATTAAAAGAACATTTTCGTATATGTACAAAATACGTGTCAGTAACCTTACAACAACAACCTGAACAATTGTACATGTATATAGCTATAATATATACAATTATACATGTTTTTGTTATAATTAAACACGGGAATACTCACGTAAAAATTAAGTCGTCTACTACGACTAGTTTCGGTCACTTTCGGTGACCTTCATCAGGCGAATGAATCAAATCAAATCAACCTTCTGTGTGAAAACCACGTTAGTTTCCATAGTAAAATTATACATGTCTAATTGTATATAGCTCGTGTTTCTAACTATTAATTACCTAGTTTTACAAACAGCCTCCGAATAATTCATATAGGCTTAATTACAGGTCTTTGAAACCAAATCACTGATAAAGCCGTGTTTCGGCGAAAAAAACCGTTATGCGAAATTCTCAATTACCTACGGGTGAAACAAATTTCGCACTAATCCAGCAAAATCTCATTTTGTAGCGTTATTAAAAAATGTTGACGGTAACGTTAAGTTAGATTTAGTGTCAGCTAATTGAACATCCTTGCAATGAAAGGCGTCAGTCATTGTTATTGATATTATTATATTATACTAGCTGCGCCCCGCAATATCACCGCAGGACCACCTCTAAATTATGACCTACCAAACAAAACAACAATCATCAAAATCAGTTCATAATTGACGGTGAAATCGTGTAACATACCTACATACAAAAACAAACAAAAAAAGAAGCAACAAACAGTCGAATTGAGAACAGTCTCCTTTTTGAAAGTCGGTTTTAAATAGACCATCTTTGTTTACCAAACATGTACAAGTCATGTGCAAGACATCATTCTTCCATCAGGAAAGTTCAAGTAGAAAATGGAGGTAAAAATGTCATAAATATGAAGTAACAACACGTATCGACGACGTCACATTTCAGCCGTGAGAGTTATGATCTTGATAAATCACGCGCCGAAGGTATCAATAGGGCCTCGGTAATGTAGCCCGGGCGGCGACCCGCCTCAAGTAACGGTACCAACTTATAAGTGCGAAAGTATGTTTGTTTGTCATACTTTTACGTAAAAAATGAATTTAACGCTTTGACAGTAAAATTGCTTGGGAATAATGAGATTGCAGCTGTCACTGGTATGAAGCTTTTTAAACTTTGTGATTTTAGCTGAAAATCGCAGTGCAGTCTTGGCACAATTTTTCGAAAATCAATATCTGAATGGCACTAGAGATGTTATGCAAAAAGTGGCACTTACAATCATGTCACCGACTTGCCAGTCTAGTTACCTATTGTCTAATTGTGTATATAATGTGAAAGTTAATTAAAACTGTGGCAAATATCACGTGAGTACTTTATACTCGTTGGAAAGCTAGAGAGTGGAGTAGAAACTTTTTATCCCAGAAAAATATGGTTTCTGTAGTAAAAACCGGGTGAAACCACAAGGCGCCGCTAGCACCTAAATGATCCGACCTATGTTACAGCGGCCGGGACCCATCGGCCCACCACTTTGGAACTCGATTGTGAGCAGAGGACTAAAGGTGAAGGGTTGTCGATTGAACCGAATTGTTTACCTATTTGGGCGATATCGCTCTTGGATTTACCCACGTTTTGTGGACTTAGGTTTAACTAGTTCGTCTATAGCTACGACTTCTGTATTGCACACTACATCCCTTATTTACCTACCTTAATCTACCAGCTTCGAGCCAATACCCGATGAAAGTGTCAAAAACAAAGAATGATTTACGATCAAAGTTTTCGTAAAGACTTGATTTCTTTGCTATGAAAAATGTCGAAGAAAAAGCGTGTCGTACTTTGCCCAACAAGAAAAGTGTTTTATCATTATGTAAATGTTGGCTAGAACACCCCAACGTAAACAGCGAGCACTTTACCTTTACCTAGCGACTACTAGCGAGGCGTTATCCTAGACTCTATCTCATAAACAAACTCTAAAGCTGCCTGTTCACTGTTCAAAAATGGCTGTAACTTTTGCCGCTGAATATATTGTGCGAAATCTACCTCTGTCTCTTGACTTCAAACATATCCTAGAACACAGCGTAACATTAAAAGATTGAAAATATTGGAGTAAATAAGTCTCAGTTTTCACCATTTTAAGCATGTTTTTGCAGATTTTTTTCATGATTAAATGTATCCAAATTTGTTTATGTAATCAACAAAGCATTAAAAAAAATCTCGTGTAAATTTGGAACGTATTAGGTCCACACAAACTTTAGACGTACCTAACTATAACTATCGCAACGCAAGAAGTATTGTGACGTTATGATATCAAGCTAACTTTTGCAATATCTGGCGACATTGCACGATATGCTTTACGACATGTTTATCCCCTAGTGAATAACAGACCTTAAACTGCGGCTGACATATCACCGCTTAGAGCAAAGGGCGCTTAGTGCTTCTCATTTCAATGACATATCACACTTACTTTTCTTAGAAACTTGTAGGCCGTTACGTCATGTCTTTATATGTTTTGAAGCTACAGGATTACTACCTTAGAGTAAACTTCTGTGATCAAATACTCTACTTAACGCTTGAAAGGCTTTCAAAATTTCAAGCTAAATGATGCAAGCCGAATGATTGATAGCTTTGTTTCCAAGCGAGTAATTTCACAAAACGAATATACAAAATTATCTGTTCATATTTCAGCAGATCAATTGTATGACAGACGCATCTGAAATGAATGTAGTGTGTTATTTGTACGTCCACGTAGTTTGGGCGCCGCCATAAAATATAAATCAGTTCCACACATTATGAACGTCGCTCGCACCGATTAGTCGTTTGTCGAGTGCTCATTGTAATGCGCCCGTTCTGCTTATTTCGCTCATGGCGCTCGGTCCGCTCGAGCCGCTCGCGCTCATTAAAGCTCATTAAATGTAGCCACTTACCCCTCGTGCCACGTGCTCGCATTAATGTAATGTGCACTCCGTGTCACCGCTCTAATGATACCGACTTGTATTGTCATGACGCTGGATACTCGTATCTGCTTCTGTTTTGGCTTTGGCAACAAAATTAACTGTCGGCCTTTGGTGCAGTTTAGTAACGTGTACCCGTTTCTATTGAGAACGTATTTTAACTGCGTAAGTGAAAGTTATCAAGTTACAGATAACGCCCATAAACAATGCCTGTTACTCAAATAAAAACAATTATAACGTACTCAAGTTTATCGCGAGCTATAATTTTAACGCGCACCATACAAAAGCGAGGTATAAATTAATATTTCTCGTCGCGAGCGCTCCGCCAGCGTAATTATGATATAATTTAATGTACGCATCCACTTAGGAATAGACACATAAAGAGCCGGTGCCGAACACCTAGTGAAATTGTAACAAATCGCGTCGCTTTAACTTCAGCCCTATGGCGACGTGGTAAAGTTTACTTCGTACGTGTGGAAATAAGCACGTACCGAAGCCATCTCATAAATATTTCCATTTAAAGTTGAGCGTTATGTCACAGAGATAAAGTTAGTTTTTAATTAGATGACTTGATACGGGAAAGCTCCGAGCGCATGAAAGCGAAATGAGCAAAGGGCGTGACGTGACTATCGCGTGCGGCGAGCGACGTAGACTCGAGGCCTTGGCGCCGGTAGGACACCTTCGCCCCGAAACACTAGCAGAAAAATACCTAGTTTGCTACTAGTTTAGATGAAAACTTTGTCTCCTTGTTACGTATTACAAAACATAACGTCCAACGCTGCACTGTCGAAAATTTTCATTGGAAGAAATGCTGTTACACTATCTAACGATATAAGGTTCTTAAATAAATTAGTAACGGTCTCTTAGCTACGGTTTCGTGCTGGAGCTGTGCTGCCCGCATTAAATGTAGAGATGACAACGACATCGTTAGGAACACAATTTATTAAAGCTCGAACAACATTTTCATGTTTTGTGTGGTTTCATTCCAAATGTGTCTAAAACCCACAGTTCAGACGTTAATGGATGTAGATTCCCGCCCGCCCCGACACTACGGGCTTGAAGCAAAACAAACATAATTACACACTAGACGAAAGTACGCCGCCGCTCTCTACATCCGGCTTTTGGAAAAAATAAATTCACATCACATTCACATCCCACTTAAAACTTCTCAAGTGTTTATTTGGAATGATGTAGGTAGGTCCTAATACTACGAAGAACTATAAAGTACTGCCATATAATAATATGTTAAAAGCTAAGAGGATATTCTTCCTGGAATAAACGGTTAAAAGCTTAGATAACAATATTATTATTGCCGTTTCTTTTTTCTTTCTTATTTTTGATGATATTTTTATTTACAAGTACAAGCTTTATATTCGAGAAAGTATATAATGGTTCATGTATTTTGCTTATAGTCAACACAGGTAACCTGTAAGAGTATTGGAATATTACAGCCCCGTTCATATTACAGGTATAGTTATTCCAACTTTTTTATAGTTACAGACAACAGAAGATTTTATTGGCATTAGTAAGATGTTATTATTATTATTAAAGTTGGCGTGGTTGAATTTACGAGTAAATATCTATTTTTGGAATATCTATTTGGTATTGTTCTTTAAACCAATTGGTTTTTGGTATAGTTTTTGTAAACCACATAGTAAAATTGAACTTGAACTTATTGAATTGAACTGTCGAGCCAAACAGGTCGTCGAATCGTTCTATCTACTCTATCTACTTTAAAGTCTCTTTATAGCGCTATATTGCGTTTCCCATGATCCCCTGCAAGCGGAGCGTTGTTGATCGAGACTAGCTTTATTTATGCTCGTTCTTCATTAGCTGTTGTTAGATGTTAGCTCGCTAAATATCCTGTGTTTTGTTACTCGAGTGCAGGCTGAGCTAACACTGCACGGGATTAGCAGAACGGGTTACAACGCTAATCGGGTAATTACGTTTAAAGTTTAGAGGGATTAAGGATTTCATTTAGTTAGAGCAGGTTTAATTTTTACTTGACTGCGCTTAATAAGAAAGGATATTTGTTTGAACTGTAGGTATGTATGTCCCTTTAAAAGCAGTAAACGAGAGAACCGATTATTATGAAATAAACACGTACGATAGATTAAGCCGTGGTAGCTCAGTGGGAGAACAGCCGCATCGCATTCTTGAGGTGGCGGGTTCAAACCCCGACTCGTACCAATGAGTTCTTTGGGACTTATGTACGAATTTACATACCACTGGCTTTTCGGTGAAGGAAAACATCGTGAGGAAACCTGCATACGTCCGGAGAAGAGGTATATTAAAATCATAAAAAAAATAACTAGCTATTTTTTAAAGCAAATGTAAAATGTTACAACCAAGTGACATTCGCACAATAAAGACAAATCAAACGACATATCATAATCAACCAGTCATTAAAATTAGTTCTGCCGTTTAGTAGTTACAACAACCTTCTTTTTTGTCTTCTCCGCAGTAGGGTAGAAAGAAGGTATACCATAGATAAGTAGAGTCTTCATGTGACAGACCGCAGCTCGCTCGCGTCGTCGCTGGCTCCTGTAACCTTATATCATCAATTTCCGTTCTATTCCGTTTCACAATTCGTTCTGTTCTGAACATTGTAATGAAATTGCCAATCGTCTGGATTATGTTTCGCGGATTCGATTACCGACAACGAACAATGTTTTGCGACGGGCGGATGTTTTCGAATACGAGAATCAATATAATTAACGTTGAAAGACTTTGACATGAATTGGAACTTTATTATTTTAGTCAAAATAGTGTGGTAATGGTTGATTCATGTTTCACTTACATAGAAGTTTTTTAACCCACACATAACACTCCAACATGAAACACGCATACCATAAACAGTTGCTAGTAAAACTGCAGATATTAACTACATAGTAAGAGCGATTCCTGATTATTATCGGACACGATATCCGTGCCGGACGCCGATACGGAGTAAAATGAATGAATAATGTACCTGCCGATATCCGGTATCAGAGCGGACAATCTGATAGGCAGATACATAAGTCATAGATTTTACTTGCCCCGATATCGTATCGGCATCCGACACAATATCGTATCGGATAATCTGGACCCACCCTAACAAGTACCTCCTGAATATTCAGCAGTACGGTTTTGTACGTCCTGCTATCTAACTCCAGCATTTGGTCGATTAGTCATAGATAGACGTTTTAAAGTGACAGTAAATCTGTGAAATGATGGTCCTTTCGCCCATATTGGAGCGGGTGGCGACCGCGCAGGCGACAGCCTAACGAATGGCCACGATAACTTAGTCCCGCCCCGACTGCACTTGCACCCATTTATTTACCACTCTAACCTACGGGTTTCATTGCAGATTGCAGATTTGCTCTAGTCTAAAAGTGTAGCGCTCTAGTACGCCGTGTTGTAGTTTATTTACAACTCTGGTAACATTCAGACTGTATATCTGATCTGATTTGAACTTCGTTTGCACCAAGGCTATGTGAACGAAGTCTATGCTTTAAATGAGATGATTGCTAGTGATTGCTTGTGTTTGTGTGTGATTGCGGACACCGAATGTGACCGAAACTAGTCTTAGTAGACGACTGAATTTTTTTTTACGTGTGTATTCCTGTGTTTAATAATAACAAAAACTAGCAATGAGCTGAAGCTGAAGCGTTGAGCTGGTAATAATTGAAAAAAAAAACATTTATAGATAAAAATATTTAACCATACAACCAAAATACCAACTTGTTGACTTAAAGTACCTAGTATGTACTCGTATACACGTAGTGTATGTGTAATAGGGTACTATAGCCACATGAAGGCACACCAACGAAGCCTCAATGTACTCGTATCTTGACTGAAACGGTGGTCACCATGGCTTAAATCAGCTGGGAACTACATGTGTGCGTGTAAGACGTAGGTATACCTATGCATGTGGCCGAAGTTTGCATACCTTCGCTCATTTATAAAGACCGATCTTTTGCCTCGAGCTCTACACTCAGTATCTAATATGAATAAACAACAGTCTTGGCCTGTTGGCGCATTAAAGCTGCATCTTTAAAGAAACAAACTGCTGCATTCCAGCATTCCTCGCCGAAGAAGCTGTCTTCACGCGCGGCTGTTGTAAATCTCGCGTCTTTGACCCCGACTAAAGGAATAGCGCCTATAAGTCAGCCGCCGACTGCACTGAGATCGCCCAGCGGGATAAACTGCATTTTTAACGCCCCACACTAAAATAAACAACTGTTGAAAAAGATGTATTAGGAAAGTTTTAAGCTGTAGTAGACGTAAACTTCTTTGTTTGCTCTCCAAGGCCAGGCTAATGATAGTGCACAGATGGCTCAGATTTTCAAAAATTGATCTAGGTAATTATTTATTTATTTATTTAAGTCCGCCTAGTATTATAACAAACAAAATTTAGGCCAAATGTCGCAGCATTTATAGGCGAAGACAGCATGCAATTTAAAAATCTATAAATTTAAAAAGTCATTAATTTTTATTAAAAGTAAAACGAATCAATTAAAGTCAAGATCAAATAGTATTACATTAAAATGTCAAAAATTGATTGCGTTTTGCTAAAGTGATTAAAATAAAATTAAAATAAAACAGACGCTAAGAGCATTTGCGCACAGCGTCCGCGTTTCACAGATTCGTGAAACGCGGATGCTGTGCAGTGCACCAGTGCTTATTCAAATAATACTCAGGCTATTTCGGTCTTTCAATTTTCTGCTCAGAAATAGAGATCCAAAGATGAGAGAAAACTCGTATCAAAAGCGCAACCTCTCATACAAATAGCACTACTACTTGGGACGACATTTCTCGTATCCGTATCGAATGCACAAACGCTCTTAGCCTCGAATTAGAACGTTTTCAAACACCGACCTTCTAGTATTTGCTAACTTAAATACATGCAGCTCAGCCTAATCGTTGTAGCGATAAATTAGGGGTTTGATAAACAAAGGCTGACATGTTCACCGAGACACGAGGTGTGGAGGAAGGGTCAGATAAATATAGCGAAGGATAGCGCCGCCGTCGCTTCACTTCACCGATCGTAAACGTTTTATGAACTGAACTTTTATTTCTTTTAGTGTAGTGTAGATGTATTCGACCTTGTCTAAGTATAACCTGGATTGTTATTTATGTCCCTACTTACGGCAGCGTAATATCAGATTTTTATTGAAAAAAAAAGATTTCACCTTAATTTTTTGCGTAAATGTAGACACGTAGGACTTTACGAAACATTTTGTACGAAAAACTTACAGAAGTGTGTACATAAAAATGAGCAAATAAATTATTGTCACTGCACATATTTTTAATGGAAGTAATTTCTACTCCAATTCCCTGCAGACCTTCCATCTCACAGATTAAACACGATCACTTACAAGTTTCTTATCCCCAGTTAGGGCCTATGCACACCGCGTTTTTTAAACGCGCCGTCGACGCGCGTTTCTAAAACGCGCGTCGACGGCGCGCTTTTATCCTACAGAGCAGTTTGTTGTCGTTTGTATCGATACAAACGCGCGGCACCGGCGCGTCTGTATCGATACAAACGCGCGGCACCGGCGCGTTTGTATCGATACACACGCGCGTTAGCATCGCGTTTGTATCGATTCAAACGCGCGGCACCAGCGCGTCTGTATCGATACCCACGCGCGTTAGTATATGGTGGGGTCAAATTAGACCAGCAAATAGATGTGACCTTACATTAATTCCTACCCAGCTGAAAATCGGTAGGATTGTTTATAACACCATCATAAATAAAACCTAAAAAGTCTTCATCGATCGGATATGTGCAAAAATTTTTACTCCGTGTAGAAGGTCACCAAAACGGGTTTTCGTGATTTTCTCAAAAACGGTTCAAGCTACGAGAAAACTGTTCTAGACAAGTATGTTCACTATTTAGACACGCGGTAGCGTGTCAAGCCAAGTTTAAGTAACAGAAATTGTTTTTCTTGAGAAAATGTCTAATTACAACGAAACTCTCAAAAACAGTTCTCTATTTCTTGTTCTCAGTTTTCTTTTTCAAATATTAGTGTAACACATCGTTGCACTACGCGTTTGCATCGCGTCTGTATCGCTACACACGCGCGTTTGCATCGCGTCTGTATCGCTACACACGCGCGTTTGCATCGCGTCTGTATCGCTACACACACGCGTTTGCATCGCGTTTAAAAAACGCGCAGGTGTGCAAAGGTCTACAGGCTGCGTCTGACTTGCGTGTGTATCGTGTCTGTATCGCTACAAACGCGCGTCAACGGCGCGTTTAAAAAACGCGGTGTGCATAGGCTCTTTATTTTCATTCACAGTTGTATTTTTCTTTGCAAATCACATTTCACGAGCCAATTTCCATTAAGGTCCCGCGGTGAAAGTAATACGTGTTTGCCCAAAGTTTAGATGGAAAATAAAACTTTAAACAAAACGCAGAAACGTTGACTTACTCACGTTTTCGCAAACAAATTCAAATTACTAGGAAGCCATTGCGAGGAAGCGGGCTTCATAGAACTTGTGACAGGATCGGCGCAAAGTTGCCGGAACAGTTTCACAAGGTAGGCGGGCCCGGGGGACGTACTTGGCGCTTGCTTCATACTGGGTATATATTTCACTAGCTGTTCTTCACAGTTTCACGCAGTATCTTACAGGAGCCGTTTATTTTTCTTGGATTTATTTATTTATTTTATTTAGATGCTCACTGTGCTTACAGCGAAGCCAAAGCGCACAGCAAGCCAGAATTACAAAAATATTGTACATACACTAACAATAGGTAGATAACTTAAAACAACTATGTAAAACTTAAAAAATGGACACATAAACATATAAAACAATTAAAATTTGTCGAAAATAAATCAACTTCTGGTTCCTGACAAATCAAATCGTTGAGCAGATTAATAGCCCGTGCCGTAGGAGCGTATCGAGCTGATAAAAGTAGTATGATGCTGAGATATTATTAATCTAAGGTTGTTGTAGATCCTACTTTACTTATTTTATGTTATTTTATTTGGATAACGAACAGCCTTCGAACAGAATTATTTTTAAGTAACATATACGCTTAGGCAAAAAAAGGTTATCACTCATAGCATACTAATACGGGATAAAGAATTCAGCGCGAAGCAGTAATAAACAAACAACATCACTCACTCATCGTATTTACATAAAATTTCTCATAAATATATTTTTTTAAGTCTTTGCTATATAAACACACAAATAATTAAAACTGTCCAAACTGACCGTATTACCATCAACGCACTTTCATTTCTACAAGAGTGAGCTTAATTCAAACGCGTCAAATTAATTAATTTAAAACTTTGTCTTTTAAAACTTAGGTACCTACTCGTAAACAGTCCGTTTTTCTTTATCTTTTCACTTACATAATATTCTGTCTTTTTTATTTGTAAGCTAATTACTTGTCGCTGGCTGCTGGCGACACAACTCCACGGAACACCAAAACTTTACAAAATCGCGTTCACTTTGATGTCGTTGAAGTGTTAGTGAGACCGATAATTTTGAACTTCAACTTCCCCAACTTATGTATCATTTTGTAACAAGATCTGACAGATTTGATGGAATTAGCAAAGTTTGACAAGTGAGTTTCGGGGTGATATCGTGATATCATGTTATCAGGCCGTTTCTCGAGCCCGTTTCTGGAGCCCAGCGGCCGTTGGCAGGACGTACGCGGCCCAACTTCACTGCCCCCTTTCTATACGTTCATTATTGAGTTCTCAACTACCTCGTTTGATTGGTAATCATGAGTTAAGTTCGGCTTTGATCACCCTTCTTCGGAACTATCCGCTGATAACGGCGATGGGTTTATTTGTTTTCCAACTCACTTCCTGTAGATTTGTTGCTAAAAATAAATTTGCCCGTCATTTGCACTGGAGTTGGGAGAATTGCGTTATTAAGTTTGTATTGTTTAGCGATCGGATACAAGACCATTTTGGCTTGTTTTCGAAACTTTGACTAAGTTTGGCTTACAGTTGACTTTCGGGCTCGTAAATTTTCATTTCTTAAGCAATTTTCCGGAATGAAAATACTTTCTATGTTTATCTCTACTATATAACAAGCCTGTGACTTATCCAAAGAATGAGCTATTCCAATTTAATACTTCCTCTAAAACTATGTAGCTTTCTGTTATCTGATGATAAACTTTTATTGAAATTGTACCAGGAAATATCGTTCCACAGAGGATATTTATTCCAGTGCAGCGCGAACAATGTTCCGATTATTAGCTCTACGAACTCTACGTAGCTCGTAGCACACCTACGTAGACCCGCTACGAGCTGTACGCTACGTAGACCTCGCACTCAGTCTACTTAGTAGAGCAATAAAGTAACGGAGAAATGGTTGGTTTTTACGAAATCCGCTTACGAGGATGTGTGCTGAGTGAATATGTGCTCTACTTGCAGGTAGAGTTTTGCAGCTGACATTATTCATCTTTTCCCGTGCTCTAATTTCAGAAAACGCAGATGTCCAGAGGTTCCTGCGATTGTGTTAGAAGTTTTAAAGAGTGGCTTGTCTAGTAATTGTAATATACGTGAAGAGTGAATTGTAAATTAATTTTACCTGGACTCAATAAATATTACCTAGGCAAATAGCTTAGTAAAAGAGAGGTCGGTTCCCAGCAGTGGAATAGAGTAATGTTCAAACCCATTAAACCTTTTAAACCATAAAATTAGTATCATTAGTTAAATAAGTTATCATTTTGCCACCCACTGCCGAGTATTGGTTTCCTTCATATATGTATATTTAGTATATTTGAACAAAACTCTAACATTTTTCTGTCTACAAATTGTTTTTCCTCTTTGACGTATCGTAAACACGTAATAAATATACAAAAAAGTCCTTTCAATAAAATGTTTATCGAAAATGTATACCTGTATCTATAAATAGATGGGCGTTTTGCTCGTTTGATACCTCGTATAAGGTGATTAAAACTTTTTATATCGATTGAATACGTTTCTAATTTACTCGACACGATATTATTCCGATTTTCCGCTCAAGATCTTCCGATATCTTGTATTATACCGTTTTTAAAGTAAGAAAACAAGCGTTGTTCAAACGTGAACAATCTTTCAATTATGATATTGCAGCATATGGCAACATTACACTTGGACAGTAGTTCACAACAAAGTCAACAAACAATTCGTTGTATATTTGACGAAGTTATAATGTAAAGAGTTGTATATTTTAATATGTTTATTTATTGACTATTAGGATACATAAAATATATTTACATCTTAAATTTAAAATACTCGTAACAAACTAAACTAAATGGAACTAAGAAATTTATATATTAGTTGTATATTTGCCCAACTCCGATAGCTTTCCGACTTCCGTGGACAAATGTAAGCTCCATCATTGGCCAGACTCGGCCAGCACTTGGCCAAACATTTGTCTCAGTTGGTGCAGTTCCCAGTGTTGATTAGATGGGCGGCTGTCAATTTGTCGTGAACTCGGGTCGTGAGTGGATCAGAACGGTTTATTGGTTCATTGGTTCATCGCATTGGCAGCCGTATCCGCTACGCTCGAGAAATCAAATTCAATCTTGTTCGCTGCTGCTGTGATGTTCGTATTGTACTCGAACTGTTCATATTGCGTACCATTTCAATTCGTACTTAATATGAAAGATATGCTGTTATATTTTACAAGGTTTTATTTCAATTGACATATTAGAGGTGGAGCAAATCTTGCAACTGAATTTTGAATCAATTTCCGAAGTTGATTGAACTGTATGGATTATCTTAAACCATTCCGTTTTTAATAAAGTATGGTTGTTGTAGAATGGTAGGTAAAACCATTAGGAACTGGGCTTTACAATATATCAACCATTTGCTCGTTTCTAATCGAAGTCTTTAATACGTCTTTATAATTTTCAATCAGCGTTCACTTTCCTCAAAATTACTTCGTCAAAATACGCAGAAAAAACGCTCTACTAAATAAGAAAATGTTAGCAAGGCTCTCCCTTCACATTTCCTTTGACTCCACTTGATTGCACTTCATAATTCTCACTTAAAAGTACTTGGAGTGAGAAGGAAGCTGGAGGAGGAAGGCGGTTGATGGAGCGCGCCCCGATAGCTAGCGAACATGAAAAATTGTCCTTCACAGCAGAAGGCTTAATTTCCCGCCTCAATTACTTTACACGCCCTAAATTTGTGATCCCGATATTGATTTTTAGTGATTTACTTCCATTCTCATTTTCCTTTGTTCTAATGCCGCCTTAAATTTAAAATACCTTCGGAAATCAGAACGTTTAAATTGGGATCCAAAGATTTTTTTAATCTTGTTAAATCTGATTGAGGTAAATGTTTGGGATGTTGTTTCTAGCTAAATATTTTTAGTCAGTCTTTTAGTCTTTATTTATAAAGCTCTTGTATCTAATTTCCCGTCGTTCCTGTAGTGGTAGGGCTCTTTTGCAGACCCCGCCTGAGGAAGTACCACACCTTTGCCAGTTATTCCACCGCCAAGCAGTAATGTGCAAACATTACTGTGTTCCGGTTGGAAGGGCATTGTTTCCAGTGAAATTACAGGGCAAATGGGAGATTAATCAACTTATATCTCAGGGTGTCGAGCCCAGTGCTGTGCCGCGCAGGGTCTTGAATTCTGCGAATTCAAAATTTTGGGTGGCGCAGACCTGTTATGGGCAAACGTGACGTTTAACATCGGGCGAGCGATTTGCTCGTTTCGTCACTTAATCACATAAAAAAAAAAAAAAAAACAACATCAATCAAATTTGCCGCAGCGTTGGAGCAACATATCACACTGACATTTCATAAATGCAAAAGTTTGTCTGTATGTCTGTTACTTCTTCATCCTGAAACGGGTGGACGGGCTCAGTTGAAATTTGGATTAGAGATATTTTATACATGGATTAATTAGTAACTTTATTAATTCATATATTTTGTGCTGCTGCCATTATCATTGTCGATCACTACACAAGACAACCATCAGATACTCGTATCACGATTCCAAATATATCCAAGCAAAGACCTACTCGTACGCTTTTTAGTATTACCTTCAAATAACAACGTTGGGGGAAACAACCCTCTTTATTGTATGTGTCACTCATACAATGACCTAAGCACTGATGTATGCGATGACCTCGATATTTTTCATCAAACCTTATTTAACTTTAAGTACACTCTTTTTAAAATTATTTAACTAGTTTGGCGTTGTATCTTTAACAGTATAACTTTATATGAATGCTGTGTACAATATTTAGATGTGCAAATTTATAATGTTACATTTCTTGATTAGTTTATTTAAGTTTTAGTTTGTCAATTACTTTTGTACCTTACTTAAATAAAATAAAAATAAAATATAGCTAGTTATTCAGTATCCATGTAGTTTTCTTTGTATTGTGTCTTTTACCTCCCAGGAACAGTAGCTTTCCACAGAATTTTACTTGTATTATTCAATAACAAACACAGCCCCAAATTGCCAAAACCTTCAAAGCTTTGCTAGATATTGGATGTCATAGAGACAAAGCACTAACGCATGTTGATCCAGGTAACCTACTCGTATAGGGAGATAAGCCATACGACGTGGATCTTTTTGAGCAATTTTGTAACGTTTCGCTCTTGTTGTTACGTTTACGCTTACGTTGTTTTCAAGAGAAATTATTTATGTGCTTTAAGCAAAGATTTCATTCCTCTTTAAAACAATCAATTCCAACTTCCGAAGGTCTTTAGCTACTTCTTTCTTCCATCTCCACTAAATAATGATAAATACTGTCTCAAACCAGAAATGATGGCGCTTCTTAGTATCAAAGACGTATCAGTCGCAATTTCAGTCGCTACGCCAACAAAGATAGTTAATATAATTATATTATCTCAATTAATCCCTTTCAGAAAATTAATTAAGAGAATTTTCATTCTGATATCTTATTCAGACTTCCTTGCGACAATGGCTATACTTTACTAATGATAATAGATATGATCAGCAAGCCAATAGTGCAAGTTCTAAATCGTGCAATCATAAAACTTCACTTCTTTTTGGCGCAAACAACTCAAACTTGCACTGAATCTCAACTAAAACAGAACTGTGTCAGATAACTTAAAGCAGTGTCATCCACAGCGCTGCAGATTACTCGACAGTATACATAAAAAGCTTTGGGCAGCTGCGGACGACAGTTCAGTCGTTCTTTCGGAACTAGAAGTTGATAAGGGCGACTACACACGATGACTCTTTATCACGATGCAGCGGAACACATGAATTCATAGAATGTGCTATTGCATTGATACACACGCATATAAGGCGCTTGTATACAAACGTTTGTTTTTGTTGACGAAAGACGTCCTGTAAAAATATATTTTACTTATCCTACTATCGTATTTGTAATATCACAATTACGTTTATGTCAATCCAATATTACGGTTGTATCGGTGTTGTGACACGTTTGCATCGCGACTATATCACTGCAGCTACTGTAGGTATCGACACACACCACCATCACTACAAAATCGCTGAAGAAGCGCTGCAAAAGTTGCTGCATCATTGTGTGCTCGCTGCAAAAAGTTGCCATATCACCGTGTACCGTGTGTAACCGTTCTTACTCCGAAGTTGCAGATGCGCAACTTCCCCGAATGTAAACGACTCGGAGTGAACCAGACCACGGTAGACGAGCGACAGAAGCCATTGTTTTACTAGGTTTGCAGAAAGTTTCGTTTTTCCGCATAGCAATAAGGTTTCAAGTTTACTGCTACGGCTGTAAG
Organism: Alcis repandata; assembly: GCA_949125135.1. NCBI lineage: Eukaryota > Metazoa > Arthropoda > Insecta > Lepidoptera > Geometridae > Alcis > Alcis repandata. The sequence goes on from OX421223.1 coordinate 3,007,444, forward strand.
TCGGTTTGGAAAGTTGATACTTGCGGCCATTATTATTCTAACGGGTATATATGCATAAAGACTTAAAGACTACAGACTTAAATTCGATCTTTAAATGGATAGATTTATATCTATTCAAAGACACAACACGTTCATGTTGTGTTTTTTCATTCATGACAGAATGAAAAAAAAGTTTAAAACTATTCGCCCTACGGTGTAAGAGTGCATCTGTGTAATTTGCTGTCAGTTGTTACTTTTATCTCTAGAATAAAAACTCATTTTAGTTTTGATTGTACCTAAATCTTTACATGAAACTAGAGAAACCTAAAAACGCGCATGCTCTTTCTTATAAGCTGCTTAAAATCATTTGTTAGATACTTACCTTCTGTATTTGTATCCTAGTTGTCAAAATGGGTAACTCCAAGCACCTAAATAACGTTCCAACAAAGTTTAAAACGAAAACAGAACGTAACAAAATAAACTCTGCCATCCGTTCACCGTTGACAATTCCATGATGCATCTGTATTTTCAACAACAAAACGAATGTGCTCATGAAAGAAAACTGATAATCCCGCGGGAAGCAGGTTAACGTAACGTTGTTGAAATCGAGGGGGGCAGGGGGCGTTGTGCAGGCGCAGTGCCCGCCCCCCTGTAGACAGGTATGATTTAAGCAACTCTCGGATATTACAAATCTCCGTCAAGTTAATTTATGTTTGGAAGTAGATTTAGCGCAGGTAGAGACGCGGACAAATCGTCTGTTGGGGTACCTCCAGTGGATGCTGGTAACACTAATGTCTCCTATTACTTAGTCGGTCGGCTTCATTTGTTTAGCGCGTCAAATGGAGCAAGCATTAATGGAAGAGGTGTCTGCTATTTTCGAGGACGTAGTTTCTTCGAGATGCGTTTCTGCAGCTTTTTTTCTATTTTTTGTTAATTTCTTTTTCATAAGTCGGTGAGTAAAGGTTGGTAACATATAAGTCTTGCAATGAGGATTTGTCTCTTATTTGCCATATAAATAATCTAAAAAAAAACGATCAAAATTGTCTTAAGTAGTTAATAGCCCCGTTAAGGTACCATTTTTGTAGCCAGTCTATTGTAGAAAGTCTTAGAGGGTTTTGATATTCAAAACTTGTAATTATAAGTATTGTAAGCATAGCTTGTTGTTTTAGTCAAAAACATATTTTGGTTTATCATTGAAATGTGCTACCCCAATAACAGCCTATTAACAAGACTATTGTCTAATTATAATGGTCTATTGTATTGTTGAAATTCTATAATAAATGGGCCAATCTGGCTTTCCTCAAAGGTTACTGACATTCAATTTTTGAACTACTTGACTTTGAAGCCGGACAAGTAAAGTAAAAACTTATATTCTGTCGTGTCCGCTAATTTTGATGACAACCTGAAATTCGATCAACAAACTTTGAAAATTTGCTGATTCCAGGCCAGAGTGAAAACAATAATTTTATTCTTAATCATTTAACCTCACATACTTATAAACATTCGTACAGGCAATATTTTAAAGAGCGTCTGATATTTGCCTTACTCGCATTAAAATAAATGATTCGGTGGTTTCATACAAAATATTCACGGCATGAAGCCATGATTGTAAAATGTAAAATAAGCTCTTATTTTACAACACATTAATTTTATTCTCTGTGGCGAACGAAACGATCCCGGATCGTGTCTGAATTCATTCATTCTCGTTACACTTCAATCTTTAATTAACGATTTGTACTTGCAGATAATTTAAATAAAATACAATAAGGTCCTTTGATGTAAGGCTTGGCAAAAGGTGTGGAAATTGAACTATATTAATGGTAAAAACCACTACGAAAACTAAAGTGGTTTTGACACATTTAGTTGTAAATAAATGGGAATGCTCTCGTAAGTTTTTACTAGTTCGGGAACCTTTGGGTTTCATTGTAATCGATTAAAGTTATGCTATGTCACAAATAAACTTTGATTTGTTTTGTAGTGAGAGTGTGCGTGCGTGTGAGCTTCGTGAGTAGTCCCGTATATAGGGTTATTCATAAAGGGTATGCTAAGCCGAAAAGGGCTCATAGTACCTACTCATCATTATGAACAACATTTACTATGGGACCAACCCGAAATTCGCGAAAAAAAAATCAGCTGTTCCATACATTTTGTTGAGTGTCATTGACATTTTTCTATGGAACAGCTGATTTTTTTTTCGCGAATTTCGGGTTGGTCCCATAGCAAAAGTTGTTCATAATGATGAGTACTATGAGCCCTTTTCGGCTTAGCATACCCTTTATGAATAACCCTGTATGTAAATCAAAAAGGTAATCTTTTTATTATTGATTTTCTTAATGAACTCGTTGAGTTATTTCAGGGTTATTATTGTTTGCGATATTTACACGCTTTCATGAATATCTACCTAGTTTAAAATAACTGCCTTGTTAAGGAAAGTTGTTTATTGTTATTGTTTGTTTGTTATATATTTTTGGTTGTTATTAACTCTAATTTGAATATTTGTTGAATTTTTTTGCTAAATTTTGAATCAAAATGGATCTTTTGTTAAACAGATGTCTCCTACATATTTTAGGGACAAAATAAAGCAAATGGTTTTATTAAAATGTAATCATGAGCTAGATTTATTCTCATCCACTGCTTTCCTGCCACTGGCTCAGACATAAAAAGATATGGTACGGAAGAGGAGGCTTATACTCAACAGTGGGTAGATAATTGTACTTCAACTTCAACTTCAATTTTTGTTAATGGCTTCTGCGGGGTTGCCACAATTTAGCCAGTGTCAAGTGGATAGAGTGAGTAGGTACGTGCCCAGTAAAGTAGTGGAGACTTTACTAGAGGCTTTTCTAAGGAGTTTTGGAAGCAACACGGAATGACACGATTCACTGCATTTTATGATTTGCCCACACTCGTGCACGTCCTCAAGCACTTAATGGTTATTTTCCCCACTTAAAATAAACATTAACACTCAAAATTACACAAGTTTAGTAAAACAACAAAATGAAGCAACATGTCTCTTCCACGTTCCCGCCAAAACTCTAGATAATTGTAAATGGTGAGGAAAGGCTGATGACAGGTAACGCAAGTGACATTTACAACAGAGCGCTTAAACAGGGATGCCTAATTTAATTTTAGGCTCTTGTTGTTTATATTTTAAAACCATCAATATAGGATATAAAAGCAATTCTTTTTCACGTCGATGCTTGAAACAATCTCAAATAAAACCAAAAATAAAGGTACGTGGATCTTACAATTTTCTTTTAATAGGTAATCAAGTGATCATCGACACAAAGCCGATCGTCAGATGCCTGCGGGCCATAAAATATCCCATTTGCTTACAAATCCCGCACGATAACCTCGCAGATAAAGTGCGGGATTATGTGCTGGGTGTGGAAGCGCATTATTTCTTTATAGTCTGTGCTTCTGGAATATAGCAGAGCCAAGAAGGCTGACTAGTAAAAATATAAAATAAAAATGTTGACAGAAACCACTCAAAAAACATTTATTGAATAAACATAGCGTAACACTAAAACCATGTACTCGTATTATTCTACATTTGAAAACGTTTTTGAGCAAAAATCTACTGACATCTGCGGCAAGAATCTAGCCATGTAAACCTCCCTAGTACGTGTCATTTTTCAGATACAACTTCGGCTTATTACACTCGTACAACAAATGAGCAAAAACAAAAGTCCGTCAGCAGCGCGGGTCTGAGCCGTGGGTAGTATAAATCGGTACAATTCCAGCTGTAGTTACGTAAGTCCGGCAGGTAGAATAAAATCGCGCTGTTTGGCGAGTTCCGAACAACAACACTTACGGCTAAATGCGTTGCAACCACCGCCATTATGGCAAAAATTTACACGTCTGCCGTAGTACGGCCGTTACGTAACACCTGAAATAGAGCTTTCTTTGCCAGAGCTGTGGCTTAAAAATCTCCGGTATTAGTGTGAAAGCTGTCTGTTTCAGTGCTTTAAATAGGTTTTTTTTTTTGCTAAGATAATATTATAAATGTGAAAGTGAGTTTGTTTGTTACATTTTACGCTTTTAGTACTCATTCGAGCTTTACAAAGTTTTGCATAGATGTACAAAAAAGGACTTAGGCTACTTTCATCATCATCATCACCGTTTTTTTTCCAATTTTATTTTTTGTTTCATAATTTCATAATCACTTTAGTTTTACCTAACTGTTGTAAAAACGTTATATTTCTGTTAGAAATTGAAGGGATAAGATGCAACCCTACACGACGGGGGTGTCACCGACGGCGCGGCGCCGCGGCCGGGAAGAGCAAATCCAATAACGCCTGCACTCAACACGTTTGCTTCTTCGCCTTTACCGTACACACTCTCTCTTTGACAATAAAGTCAGGGCCACACCGTGGCTGACACGCTTATGAATTAGTTCAATTCACGAAAACAAGCATTACATATCCGTTATCTTCTTAATATATATAAATTACGTGTCACGTTGTTTGTCCGCTATAGACTCCTAAACTACTTAACCGATTTCAATCAAATTTGCACACCGTGTGCAGTTCGATCTAACTTAGGAGATAGGATAGCTCACATCTCAATTTATAGTGTCTACCCCTGCGAAGCCGGGACGGGCCGCTAGTTACTTATAGATTACGAGTACGCTGTCCGGCTGGTAATTTGCTAATAAATAGGTAAATACAAAAAAAAAAATGTATTGATAATTAATAAACATCTTTGTTTAAATTAATGTTGGTTTTTTTGACGGTAAAATAAAATAAACATAACTGTGTATTACAGTATCAACATAAGGCTGCATTGGTTTAATTTTTACAAAAATGTTCAGGATGCTTCATTTAACTGTAAGTTTAAGTTTTAAATAGAAGTTAATTTTTTACATAGCTAAAGAAATCAGGTGAAGAAAATTAACTAAACAGGTGAATTAGCTTTCTGAAATTAGAATGTGCGTTGGTAACCTGGCTTTAAACTTACATATTCACCCCTGCGTATACTCTCGTACGCACACAAAAACACCGACGTGGTACTGTGGCGGGAAAACACAATGTGGGCCAATCGGAATAACAAGGTCAAACTTACACCGCCGGGGAACGCTGTGAAATTATTTCAAAAAACTTCTCTTATTGTGTTATGTATGACCTTTGTTGAATTATCTTATCTTATTATCTATTATTTACCTTTGTTATATTGTGCTTTACTTATATAAGCCTGATTTTAATCTCAACTTTGCTTGGTAATTTAATAAGACCGATGCGGTCCGAGCTTCGTCTACTGCTCTTACGATGCCTACGAACCTACGAGCTAATGTAAACGCACGGCTTCAAGAGTTTTTTTCGTGTCGTGTTGTTTCTAATTAGCGCCGTTAGTGTAATTACCGCCGTTAGCGTATTTCGGACCATGCTCGTGGCATTTGTAGTAAAAGAGAACTGTATAAATGTGTACGAGAGCTGTGTATGGATTTAAGTTGTAAAGTAGAAAAACGCTAAAAACGTCACCAATCAAACTAATAAAAATCCCCAAAAACCTATCTATAGTATACTCGTAGTACTATACCTAACTCTTTGTCCATAATTAAGTGGTATTTTATAAAAAAATAAATCTTTCTCTTAATACTCCGCATTTAAAAAATCAGTGTAGCAGTATGGATTTAGTGATTTTTATTCGAGTAGCCGCCAGCAAAGATCGCTCTGTGCCATATTTCAATGGCAACCTCCCGGCATTAATTAGAGTGGTTGTTGTAGCGAGTTACCGGCTCCGCGGGAATTACTCCGAACGATATTAATTAGACAGCGTCTCGAGATATTTTTGTCGGCGAGTAATTTATGCGGCAGTTAAACAAATTAACGTGTAGTTAGCGCCTACGCGGCGGATGCGCCGGCCGGGGGAACGTTACGCAAAAACAACAACTTGGCACGCCATTGCGAACGAATTTATTCCTTATCTGCTGCTTTTCTTCCTCAAGAAAACAAAAGATTGCTTTCTCCTAACAATTTAAGTCTTCCAAGTTGCTTGAGGAAAAATAAACACTCGTAAACATGCCACCATCAAGGCTTCTTCAAAAAACGGAAAACGGTCCCTATATGGAATAATCCCTGAAGTACGGTCAAATAACTGAAAATTCGATAAGCCCTGTCTTCAAAGACATTCCAATATAAGTTATTTCCCTTCCAAGTAGATCAAAAAGAGGGAATTGCCTCAATATCCTGAACTACAGCCGTACCTGTCGCCCCCACTCCCACGACGGAAATCGGAAATCATTCCATATCGAATTGAAAGCGGCGGTTCCGTGAAATAAAACTATAGCCGTTACGTTTTATACGAGTCACACGCCACGCCACGGCGTCCTACTCTACATGACGCTACGCCACGCGTCGCCGGCGGAGTGCAAACTACAGAAGGAAAAGAAAATGGATGCAATTTATGTCGTCTCCTGTAGGGCGACGGGATCGCTGCGGGACGCGGCGCGACTTACTGCAGACTTTACGACCCTTGTTACAGAAGGCATAAGGTTTGATTCCGCACGTCCCGGCGGTAAATGAGCGATGGCAGTATTAGGCGGATTTAGTGGAAAACACGAAGACGTCGTGACGCAGCGCTACATGGAGCCAATAGCGCTGCAAGGTTTATTTTTATGAGAGTTGCGGCGAGAACAGCCTGCTGGATGGGAGTAAGCTGGGCTTGAATTGAATGTCTATTGGGATACAGTAAATCTTGTATTTGACGTTTTTAACTCAAGTTCTGATAAACAACACATGATTTGCTTTAGTGTTTCACGATTTATGTCAGATATATCTCAACCTACTACAAATTACTGCAACAAAATGGTTACTAAAACGGCTGACGTTAAGTCTGTCATTTCAGCTGACTGAACGCAGCTAACAATAAAAAATAAATCTTCGGTAAACGACAAGCTGGCAAGCGGCAGCAAATCCTTGCTACCCTGCTGGGCAGTAAGTAGAACAACAAGCAAATCGTGCTGTGCCGATGAATAGCGCGGCACGGCGGCAATCTGTATGGTAGGGTGATGAGATTGCATAGTCAAAGCTGACAGTTTGTGAGACAGCTCGGACAGAGCTTGAGGCTAGAGCGAAGCCTGCAAGCAAGCTGAGTGGACGGCTTTTAGGACAACTTGAGAAACAATACGCAAGGCGGCTACAAGACGATTCTCGGGACGTTTTATACTCCGATATATATCACGCGTCGCCGACAGCAAGCAGCCATTACTTACCAACTTGCGACAACGAAACTACGAGTGCAGGTGTTTAAAATAAACGCTACCGCTGCGCTACTAAACTTCACTTGTGTTGCAGTTTGTTGTCTACGCTAGTGTTGACGCTTGAGATATGTCTAAATAAGGATAAGAGAGAGGAAAGACAACATTAAAACGCTAGAAACAACATCCATGCTTATGTCTTTCGATAAATCTATTCAGTGGGTTAGCTAGTTCATTAATCTGCACGAAATACTTTTATCCTGTACAATTCGATTTATTGGTATTTATTTTGTACCCAAGACAAAGGCTCTGTTACCTATTTGGAGCGAAAGAACCCAAAAAATGTCGTTCCGCATAGCCATTATTATTTTTTATTTTTGTTTTTTTTTTTGAGTTTTAAACAAAGCTTAAAACTGTAGAAATGTTAAGCTACCTTTTATTTAAAACTCAATCTAATCGGTTTAAAGGGGTTATACAACAATTTATAATATACCTATATAATACAAAGTACATACTCATTTTTTTTATAGAATTAATGCGTCAAAATTTTATTTCCTTCAGTATTAAGTGTGTTATTAAATGATCATTGATTCTGATGGACCAATTTGACAACGCCTTAAATCATATATTCATAAATCAATCACGAACTCGTGAAGGCCACGTTGTAAGACGATTCAAATCGTATCATCTTATCGAGGTCAAACTCATTCCTCTTGCGCCTAAAGGTAGAGATCAGTATTCGTCTGGCAGTGTCGTGTTTACAAGACATATTGTGTGTTCCATACAAAATGGCACAAGTTAGCATCGAGACACAAGATCTCACTTGTATATTTGGAAAGATTGGTTTATTTGTTAGTCTGTTCCTTTTTTAACATGAAAAAAAAAAATTTTTTTTTGTTTAATCAAACGATTATTCACATATCACAAGTGTCACACACAGTCTATTGTTTTTTTAATGATTTGTTAACGGGATTGAATTACATCCGCCTTTAATTTCATGTGATAGCCGAAATACAAACTTTTATCAAAAATTTGAAAATGAATTGCAACATGCGACAGATTTTTGTTTTTTTTTTTGTTTTAATAGAAATAACCTATTACTGGTAATACGAGTATTAACAGTTGCGGTTAGATATCGGTTGGAACCGCTAAGCTCAGTTAGTATCTAGACATTTTTTCATTACAATAATATAAGGGTTCTATAGGACAGAGCGTGGAACCTCGAGGCGCAGCTTTCTTAGCCTCGAGTCTCGATTGCTGCGATATATTGCGCACGTGACACATCCACACGATACTATAATACTCAATTTATGCAACCAATATACAGCCAGCCACGATTGTGTAAACTAAAAAACCCTTATAAATAGAAATGAGTTTCTTTTCACAAACACGACTTTTGGCCGCCGTATTACGGCGTATTTTCATTGAGTGCTTAGAAAAATGTTTGCTCCCAGCAAACGTTCGCTTGCTCTAGAAATGAAGACGTGACTTTAATAAACAATAAACAAATTTTATTTTCTACTTTTATAACGTGAATTCTGTGTTAGTACAATAAATTTCACTTTACTTTTACAGTTGACAAAGTCGACTTCTTGGAAAAAAGATGACAAATTCAATTTATAGACTTCATCCTTATTATTTCATAACATCAAACAAGATAGTAGAAAGCCTGTCAATATTGAAGCAAAAAACAACTTTTCAAGATAGTATCGCCTTGAAACTTACCTTGAAAACTGCATCATATTTGCATCAGAGAAAAATGCTTCCATTAAATTGCAAGTAGGTTTGTAAAATTAAATACATTTTTATAGCAATTAATGCGTAGATGCGAGCCTCCTCAGTGACGGGACGTGACTTTCCGATGCTATCGGGAGCGACTCATTACGGCTTCACACTCTCATGAGGACGAACTTTTAGCAACGCACTTTCATTTAAAGTTTCTTTTAAAATTATAAAATAGGGTAGCAAACAAGCTATTATAACATAATGTGGTTTTATGTGATTCGGTATCAATAATTCAATTTGTATGGTAACGGTGTCACGCGGCTCATGAAAAGCGGTAGGTACATCAAAAAAAAATTAACTAATCACTAAAAATAAATGTTAGAACTGTAATAAATATAGTAAAGTAAAACAAGAAACCCTGTAAAGCGAGCTGTTTCCACTTCCCCCTTGGCGCCGCTCACTTCAAACTACAAATAGTTACAAATAGACAAGAAAAATTGGATATTCAATAACACCCTCGCGAAGAAGCGAGCGGGTGACGGCGACTTTAAAAACATGATAGATGGTGCGTCGCACTTCCCCGCTCTCCCCACGCTGGTGGCGCCCTCGCGGCTGATCTCGGAACTAGCTGCGCTACGCTGTTTTGTCCGCAATTTTACATGTTTTGTTCTCTTTTCGGGATAAAATGTATAATCAGGAAAAATATATTTAGGTTCTTTCTTTTCACTTTTTTTTCCTCTTTTAAGTATATGAGGTGATACAATCCAATTTTTATACATAAATTTCGTCAAACTCAAATCGAACCTTATGTTTGACTTCACTCTTAGAACTTGCCGTAGAGATCTTAGTGACACGTTGAGTAGAGCGGTAAGTTTGCTTTTAGAAGCCCTTTGTTTAAAAATGAATCTGTTTTTAAAAATGACAGATTTAAACAATTTTTTTTATTTTTTTTTTGTATTCGCAACCATTATTTTAAACCAAAACCATCCATTTTCTTACCCAACAGTCATAAAACTAACTGATAGAAAACATACTTCATATTTACAATCCTTACGTACACAAAACTTTCACATTTTCAATATTAGTATGATATTGTGATTTATCGACGGATGCTTCGACTCGCTCCGCCTTGCCCCACTCTCCCCATGAATAATGGAAGCTGTATCGGTTTAAAGTGCGCCCTGATTGGGACAAGCATCGCCAGCGAACTATTGAGAAGAATAATAGTGAGCGCAAGTCACGCACCCAAATATATTCGGATGGATGTTTCCATTCACGGACGATTTTTGGTTGTATTTGACTCGTGGGTAAATGCGTGGAGAGTTGCAAAAAAAATGCTAAGATACCAAAGCAATTTGTAGTAAAAACTCTACGAGCGTAGGGAGAAATTTACATTTGCAGTGATAAGGAATAAAAATTGCACTTAAACTATTGAATGAGGACACTAGTTTTTTTTTTATCTTATAGAAGATAGGAACAGGCAAACATGTTGTTAACTAAAACGATATTATTGTCTATGGAAACTGCTACTGTCCATGCGTAATACTCGTAGATATTCCGAGTGCTACGCCGTAGAGACCGCTACGAGGCCTTCAAATGTCTACGAGCCTATAAATGCGCTCTCGTTCCCCAAAGCAAGTTACGCGTACATGTAGTTTGCATAATGTCTATCTCTTTCCAAATCGTTCCTTCCTTGGTACCCCTAAAGATAATTTCTCTATCCAAACACGCTAATTTCAATCTTAACTTAAGGCCATAAGAAGTATATTCGTGTAAAGGCAAGAACTGCTGAAGGTAGATTTCTTCCGTTCGGTTAAACTTTTAACGCTCAGTGAGTGCGAGGCGGCTGTTTGCGTGGAACACTCGAATAGTGCGAATAAGTCGTTTTATCATTTCACAAAATAGGGGAGGGAAGGTGGAGGGGAAACTTTCCACTTCATAACTTGAGACATGTGAATTTTAATGGCAATTGAATACCAAATAAGTTATATTTTGAAGTGTCAACCAGTCATCAAAGATTGTTCTAAATATTGAGGTCATTATTAATAGCATAATGACAAAATTAAACCACAGCTTAACGGTCTTTTATCTTTGGACGGATGACCGCTAATGGAATTTGAAACTATATCCTACCATGGATGCCACGTTAAGTACTAGGTTCCACTTGTTTGTTTTTTAAAAACATCCCTTAAGCCATACTGCTTTAGGCTGCTTTTGTACAACCTTAAAAAACGGACAATGAAAACACTCAGCTTACACAAACATACTTACTAGCAATTTTTTTTAAATATCACTAAAACTGTATGAGAGAATAAATTTATTTTACGAGTGTTTTTTATCTAACCTATGCTGTCCCACTGCTGGGCAAAGGTCTCCCCCAAGTTTTTCCAGTTCTGGCGGTCTTGGGCCAGCGCCGAGATTATATTGTACCGAGATTATAGCCGCCATATTACGAGTAAACTAAATAAAATCTGTCTAAATAAAATTTTCTAAGCCCGCTATCTATATTTCCACGAAAGTGTGTAACAAGCTTTATAAGCTCTATAAGCTTTGCCGCGATCCTGAGAACTCCAGCTTTAACACAAAATCCTTGAAAGTCTCTCGGATAGTGAATGTAACGTCGTTAGCGGCGTTAGCTTTACTTAGCTCTAGATATCTCTATAACCAAACTAGCTGTGCCTCGCGATTTCACCCATTAACCTACAGGAAAAGTAACTTTACCGGGATACAAGAACATTATTTTTACAAAACAAAAAACAAAAACCGACTTCATAAGACCGACTATTGAGTTATTCATCTATTTGTCGCGCACGTACTTAATGCAAATTTAAGACTTAAATGGTTTTCTCATGGATACCATTATCAGCCAGGACTAAATTGAAATGGGACCAAATGGGAAGCGTCAGCTTTCTAATAAAAAAAGAATCATCAAAATCGATTCACCCAGTCAAAAGTTGTGAGGTAACAAACATAAAAAAAAAAAAAAAAAACATACAGTTGAATTGATAGCCTCCTCCTTTTTTGAAGTCGATTAAAAATGAAACCAATGTGTTACAAGTTATTAAATCAAAAATTAAAAACCCCCGACAAAACAAAGCTAAGAACACTTCCGACTAATTCAGCTTTCAAACAAAAAAATCAAAATAGGTTTATCAGTTTGGGAGCTACGATGCCACAGACAGACAGACACAGACGTCAGACACGTCGCACATATAACACCGCGTCGTTTTTGCGTCGGAGGTTAAAAACTGCGGATCTGTCGACTAACTTTTTCGATGTTAAAATTTCGTTTCATGAACCTAAAAATCGGACAACCTGGCTTTTCTCAAGCCCTCAAATCACTTTGGCCTTAATTTATTTAGCTATGTAATATCGGCTAATTTTGAAGACAACCTGAAGTTCATTTCCCGAATTTAGAAAAATACACTGCTCATTTCGTTCTCATCATCATCTGCCTATCCTTATCCCACCTACGTGGAGTCGGTACACTTCTTCCATTCATCTCTACACTGAGAAAAATGGCCATGAAAATTCCGATGAATTCACCTAAAGTATGATGATTAGCACGTTTTTACGGCGACAACCATCATAATATATGATTGTCACCCTAAAAACTGGTGCTAGTACTCGTTTTTACGGTACCAATCATAACAATTGTCACCGTAAAAACTGGTGCTTATCATCGTACTTTTTGGTGATCAGTATGCTCCGTACTTTAGGTGAATTCATCGGAATTTTGATGAATTGTGTGAAGTGAAGTGAATTCATCATTCTTTTAGCGGAATTTAGATGGATATTTTTCCCAGTGTATCAATCGTCATATCTGAATACAGTCCCTTCTTTTTCATTTCAGCTTTCTTATTGCTCATTTCGTTCTAAAAACTCTAAGTCACTGAGTCGATTCACCGCAATGAAGTAACAAACACAATTTACACATACAAATTATCTCATTAACAATAATAGTGTGTTGACAAAGTCTATTTCATTAGCGGAATAACATCAACGATTTCATTACCTTTGTAAGATATTAATTGGAGAAATCTGAACGTACCTATATTTTACTGGTTACAATGGAGCTTCTTTGATCACAAAGCAAACGAAACCTATTCTATATTTAACTAGCTGTTCCCTGCCACGCTTCGCTGTGAATAAAAAAAAATTGATAAAAACAATCCTTGATGCGGATTATATATTCATGCTAAAATTTCAGCTCGATCGGTGCAGAACTTTTTGAGTTTTTGAAGCGTACACAAACCAACACAACATTTTTATATATATAGAAAGACGTATTTCGACTTCAAGCCGCCTTCTTCAATTACCAACCAAGTTAACCAACTAACCAACCAATTTAACCAACCAAACCAATAACCACCAACCAAACCAATAACCAACCCAACCAACCAAACCAAACCAACCAAAACCAATAAACCAATTTTAGTAACCAATATTAGCTTGACGACTAATTTAATTCAAACTTGGAAGACTGAAGACTCAAAAGATAGTGTTATGGTTATGCCTCTTCCTTTTACCCAACTTTTTTTTAGGTGTAAGTAAGTCTTTGTGTATGTATTAGTCTGTTTCTGTAGGAGCTACCAAATTAACGGCTTGATCGGAATTCGTTTTAATTCCCGAAGTACTTAGCCAATATGTTGGTACCAACCGAACACAGTTTAGCCCTCGTATTATTCTAGTATCTGATTTTATTTGATTTTATTGCAGTTGTTGCTATTTTTACTAAGAAACTTTTAAAACTGATAGTAATTCTACTATCCTATTGACATTATAAATGTCAAAGTTTGCATGTTTGTAAGCTCGCATGTTTGTGAGCTTGGATATTTATTGGTCAGTCACACAAAAACGGCTTAACGGAATTGGATGAGATTTCGTATGAAGCTAGCTTATGCCTTGGATTAACATATCTATAGGCTAATTTGTTACTTCGGGAAACGCAGGTGAAATCGCGGGCCGCAACTAGTACATTAATAACTATATCATCTAAGATACTAAGACAATAAATATTGAATCTTCTTATTACAACATAAAGCAATCGAAGGTCGCATCGCACATCAAACTCGCTCAACTCCGCATTTCAGATAAACATCAATAATATGAATACATTCGGCGGGTACGCCATTCGATCGCGGCTGACTTACCGTCGATTCCCTAATTTTATTTCATGGCGTCATAAAATTATCTTATTACACGATATCTACAGCACTTACGCGGCCGCGATCCCTTAATACTCAGCAATAATTTTACGAGCGCCCTCGCCTTTTACTACTTATGACCCTTCAGCGCAAACCCCCGTTACGTCCGATTTAACCTGTCATAAATTATACCTTTAATTTAACTTGACTGCTTACCACTCGCGATTCTAATCTCTCGATTAAAATAGGCGTGACGAAAGATTTTAAAATCCTCTTCCATAATGTGAGTACACATTTACTATTTACAAAAAAGCCTTTATTTCGGTAATAAACTTAAGTTTAACGAAGTTTGAAGCCATTTTTCACATATTTTTTCAACAGTGCCCGAAAACAGCTTGCTTGTGTCATGGCGTCGATTTGACGTCACGGCTAGTAAACATGTCATTGTGTCTATGCGTGATGAGCGGCGGATGACCTGAGTTCACTGAAGCGTGACGTCATACGCTGTGATTGTTGTTTCTGACAAGTCTAACGGCCACCACTGGGGCCAGTTTTAGTGGTGGCCGTTGGGAGTATACCCTGTATTTTAATGTTTTAATTTGTTGAAAATCTTAATAATCTGTTTTTTTAAAATAAAACTAAACATGTGTTTTAATTTTTTTTAATCTGGCTAGTCTCCTGAAAGCATTGAATCGGCGATTTTTTGATACTGTCGTCATGCCTATTGTACTATCCTTGCTTATGAATCTTACTCCTACTAATATTATAAAGGTGAAGGTGTTTGTTTCTAATGAACACTGAATCGGCTGAACGGATTTACATGAAAGTTGGAATGGAGTTTCATCATGATCTAGATTAACATATAGGCTTTTCATCTCGGTTTGTGGTTAACCTTTCAACCGCGGGTGAAACCGCAGCTAGTATTATTATAAATGCGATCAGAGTTTGTTTCACTTTTAAACTTTTACTACTTTCACAACCGATCATCATGAAATTTCGCGTACACTTTGTCAGGGGTACAGATTATAGTGTAGGCTAGTTTCATCATCAGCATCATCACCGTTTATCATCACTGCTCGGATGAAACCGCAGGACGTAACTAGTCTTAATATATATAAATTACGTGTCACGTTGTTTGTCCGCTATAGACTCCTAAACTACTTAACCGATTTCAATCAAATTTGCACACCGTGTGCAGTTCGATCTAACTTAAGAGATAGGATAGCTCACATCTCAATTTATAGTTTTTGGACATGGTTTATTAATTAATCGAGTTTAAAAATTCTTGAATATCAACAGCTTACGGTATGTCAGCCGCATTTGACGTATAAATAATAAAAACTGCCATTTGTCAATTTTTGACAGTTACTTTAGTGTTACATTAAAAAAGTTTTTATCAGATATTTTTTGTCAGATAAATAAAGTAGTTGTTAAAGTATCATTTGAAGAAATCCATATCTTAATATATTTATAGTGTCTACCCGTGCGAAGCCGGGACGGGCCGCTAGTAATTTAATATTTTCGTTTGCCTAAGGTTAGATCTACAAACAATGTTCGGTCACTAACTTGAGAGGGTTGGAGCAATTTAAGTTTAGGTCATAACAAATTACGAGTTTGCATTTCGTAATGGCTTGGTGAACTGTAAATACAGTGCGACAAGGGTGAATGTGGAGGTGATAGATCGCTGTAACTAATCTGTCTCTTCAACACTGAAGAGAAAAAAAGACAGAAGTAGTTCCACTTTTGAATGCGTTCTTTAAGCCCTGGTCGCACTATAAGTCAGATTTAATGGCGCTATATGGTTTGCCGGCTTTCAATCGTGATGTGTGTCAAGTGGTGTGGCGTGGCGTGGCGTAGGCGGCGTGTTGCGAGGGGACAGTCTGTATGTTTACCCACGTCTGTTTGCAGAGCGGCGTCACTCGACGACAGGTGGTGTAATTATGAGTGACCACACGCTTTTCCTAGTTAATAAAGATGTTTATTTTTTCTGAAATTTGAGATATTGTTTTCATACTGTTTGGATGGTTTTTCGTCATTTACACCTCAACACTCTATTATACGTGATTGAGTGAGTGAGTGGTTAATGGTAGTTACTGGCGTGGCTCGATCAGGGGTCATGAAAGCCGGACAAACTAAGTGCTTTGCGGTCATACGTTGAACTGCACTACTACAGAGTAGAAAACTTCACAGAGGAACAGCTCACAAGGGTACTAAAGCAAAGGTTCTTGCTCAATACTGAGTATACGTAACATGTACAATGTACATACATTGTACCACCGCTTAGGTAAAAGTCATAATATGCAACTTGTACCCAAATTGATAAGACGTACGAAAGTTGTCTCGGAAGCTGGTTTTCTGGAATAATACGCTGCGCACTCGCCGGCCGCAACGCTAATTATACTGTTTGACACCGGCCGATTGTGTTTCTGATATCTATAACTACAGCCATGTAGTAGGTACCTATGCATTATCAATTTGGCGAAAAGCAAAATTAAATCTGAAACGGGGAAGTAAATAAAACATACTACCAAAACCATAAAACCTTAACGGCCCTCGCACACCGAAACATGGTCGCGAACCGATCAATCATCGCTCGGAAAACGGGCCGTAAAAAGCTACCCAATGGATTGCGCTTCGCTGACCACTTCCTGCGAACAAGCTGCGACCCCGCACGGCCCGATACAAAGAAAACAAATTAGTCACGTATCCACTGAAAAAATAAAAGTTTATCTCGCAGTGTAGCGGCGCGGCGCCGGCGTAAAGGGCAATAAAGCAATCCGACCGTTTTACTAGCACATAAGACAGCGAAAACGTGAAAAATGCGTAACGATACACCGACGAGGGCTCATTAAAGCAATTCGCTTACACAAAGTGGCTCCAAATGGCGTACTATTCTTTGTGTAGCGGTGCTCGCTCGCGCCGCGAAATATGACGTCATAAAGTAGGGAATTAACTGAAATGGCCCGCGCCAGCCTCCGTCCGTCGCTACCGTTCAATTATTACACCTCCTTTTATTTCGGCTCTACAATAGGTACATACGAGCATTTTCACGTGTGATTGTTTTACGCATCGTTCAATATCGATTCGATTATATTGCTCCAGTATTCGGAGCCAGACGGGACCCGACCCAGGTGTCCGCACACAGCTGGCTGTTTACGTATCCCGCACACGTCGATCGTACCCTATCTCATTATGTGTGCGCAATGAACCGTCCGTGATTATCAATAGAGTAGGTTTACATTGCCGGCTCGCGGAGTGGTGTACCGAGCGCGCGTCTAACAAGGCGAGCGATGTAATTCCGATTGCAACAGCGCTCCGCCATTAGCCCCCGCAATCAGGCGCTCTAACAAGCTACAACAACAACACCGAGAGCTGTAGTTTGAATGTAGATGCGGTCTCGTTGCATAACTTCCCACAGACGTCGCGCGTCGTAAGCCCCGCTCCGGCACTCTGATCCCTACCTATAACTTCGTATTTGCATTCTGCTGCAAATTTAATTGTTGACTTAACCAGCGACGTACGTTCAGTTTTCAAGTTTAGCTAAAATAGGTAATGTTTTGTGTGCAGAGGAAATCAGTGCCGTACTTAAGCGCCTTTATTAAAGCAATGGTTTTCCCAGAACAGACAATGAGACTTGGGGAAACGAGGTTATTCGAATGAGACGGGCGTCGATGGCCGCCCATGGAAGGCTCTCATTCGGTATTCAGCTCTCGAACGGGACACATCTTCGACCCTCCGTGTCACAGACGGAAATTAAATCTCTATCGACAGCGAGCTACCTTCGCTACCCGGCGTCGCTCGGGTCGCGTCCTCAATGCCGTTTAATTGCGATTTAATGTCGACTCTCATAAATCAAGGGAGGGCGTGCGACGGCGGAATTAGTGCGGTCGGCGGCAGCGCCACCTATGAGAATTGTGCAAATAGGGTCGTTGTAAAAACGGAAGCCTATTTCACGGCAAGAGAAAGTTTATATCTGAAATGGGATCTAGTGTTATTGTCGTTTGCGTCGCGTGAGTCAGAACAAGGCGTTTCCGGCGCGAGCGGGAACTGGGAGCTTTAAGCGGGACGGCACGTACTGAGAACGACAGAAAGATAACTTTGAAAAGTGGTGTGCTTAGGTAAGCGTTTGTCGCAGATATTTTTCTGTTTACCTGCTGTCTCTACTAAATAAATAACATTCAACTCTTTAATATGATCTTTATCTATTTACCATAATTATCTGAAGGTATACTGTCAGAGCTTAGAAAACTCAAAATATCTGAGGAACGTGAATATAGATAACATAGGTTCTGAATTTCGGAGTTTCGTAGTACAGACGTCCGCTTTATTTTCTCAAGATATTTTCGACTCTGCCATCAAAAGTCCACTTGGTAGGAGAGACGATAAAATTTGGTCCCGTTGGTTTGACTTTTATATTTTTTGGATTTTCATTCCTATTCATTTGATTAGAAGAAAACTACATTATGTTAAATAGTTATATCTCTGTTGTCGTATTCTGTAAAACGTCTTCATTGAGGCGCCGACTATATTGTGCGAAGGCAAAATGCGGAAATACCGCGTGCGTTCACGCGCCCAATCCGCAACTAGTGTGGCGGCGGGTGTTGGGGTGTCACGTCGGGTGGCGTAGTGTGTAGCGTTGTGAACCGTTCTCTTCTTGAAACGGGCCTTTACATCTAGTTGTTATTATTTTAATTGCGATTATAATATCCGAGTGGTAGCTTCAGAACTATTTTCAAGTTCACAAGCTTCTATTGCCACGTCTCTATTGCAATTCAGCCTGGAATTTGAGCCGCACTTTAACGTGTTCTTAGGCATAGTTTATTTAATTTATTTATGCAAACTTAACATGCTGCTATCTTCATCATTTTACGTTTCAAGGAATTTTTTACTACACATTTTCAGAGTCGTGATATCTTCTCTAGAACTAGTTCTTACGGGTAAATCCGTTCTGTGGTATGTTTAACGGTCCCAATACCATTTTAGTAATATTTTTTTTTTTTTTTTTTTTAACTTAGGAAGTTCACATTTACTTTTATTTTATCTGTAGCTTGCTAATGTGTCGGTTATAGTTATGTCGGTAGCTTAAGTTATATTCGTATTATAAATGACAAAGTTTGTGTGTGAGTATTTGTAACTACTAAACCGATTTTAATTAAATTTGGAATGGAGATAGCTTATGCGCTGGAACCCTATTCTTGGGCGCTCGAGATTATCCCGGTCACTCTCACTTTCATGACGTTCCTAATGAGAGCGACAGTGACAGAAATCATATCTCACTCGCCAGAATAGGATTCCTGGATGAATATACAGGCTATTTTTCATCGTCATCCTTTTCATCACCGCGGGTGAAACCGCGGGGCACGACTAGTTCAAATAATTTCGTTCGCATTCCGCGGCAGTACGACGTGCGTAAACTTTGCTAACAGCGTCAATGGCAGCCGTAAACAAATGCACGGCGTGGCTCCGTACTCGTAAACCGACGTTATTTCTTACAACATAATAAAACGTAAATGTCGCGCCACTTCATAAAGTGAAGCGCCACCGGATGACGCCGCCCAAGGTCCTAGTTTTGTGCGCTCGAGATAATCTTGGTCATGTTCTCTCTTTCGTGGGCCATGAGACTGATATTAAAAATCAGAGATCGCTCATTACTAAGGACCGAATTAGGTATATAGATTATATGCTTGAAATATGCATGCAAATAATGTATTAAAAATGGGTAAAATAGGCATGAAAATTTGAAAAATATGCATAAAAATTTGTAAAATATGGTTTCGGTAATCTGTTTATATGTATATTATGTATACGGCCATTTTTTCGGAATAACGTAATTTATTTTTAGTGCAAGTATATGGAGAAAATTTTATTGTAACATTCAATTTTACACTTATCAAAAGGGTAATCTACCGAAAAATGTAGTAAATATGCATGATCAGTAGATTTTAGACAAAATATATGCAATGATCGCTGAAAATGTTGTAAAAATGCAATTGCATATGCAAATATACAAATGCATATATTCCGGTCTCTACTCATCACAAATACAACGCCATTCAGTTCTGGCGCCGTATTTAAGACCTCATGACATGGCTTAGCGGCTGTTGTTATGGGACAACCACCTGGGATGTAGGTACCTATTTCTAGGTAATTGCTTGTTCGGCACCGCCCGCTTTGAGACGCACAGTCTGTCACAGATTCAATTAAAGCAACAATGACTGGACGTGTACCTTGGACTGGTCAGTGATTACGTCACGCACAGGCGTCTTCATTTGCATTCTGCGTCAGAATTAGAGAGACCTAAGCGTTTATTCAGGGTTAAACGGAACGTGCACTTGGAACTAAGTGCATTCAACCGCCGTAATGAGGACGGTGCACTGCAAATATGTCGCTTCAGCTAGGGTTACCAACATTTTCAAGAAATATTTTATGCGTTATTTTAGGTTTAGACCACAAGTCTGTTTTAAGTTTGAAAAATTGCTTATTGACATACACTACACAAAAGCACAGTGATATTATCATAGATAGTTACAATAACTTATTTTTCAAAACAACAAATAAGGATAAAAATATGCTCGTATTTCTATTCACAAATAAAAAGTATATTGCGTGTAATAACGTACACATTTCTTAATTAAAAAGTTGACAACCCTCCTCTAGCCCTGCCCCAGGCATCACTCGCTAGCCGCATGCATAATGCATGCTTTTCATTAATTAAACTGCAAGTAGAAACAGATTTGAAATATCACATGAAATATGAATTGTCTATTTTCAATGCTGATCAATTTATTTAAGCTATATACGTAAGCACTCTTTTAGAGCCAAAAATAGACGGAAACTTTATCTCGTAAAAATTTTTTTGGCACGCGATCTATTTTTGGCGTATTATAAAAGCTGTGTTGCAAATTTCATCACAGCTTTTATGACGAAGATGTAGATGACAGCGCTGTTACCACGTTTATCTCGAAATACTACTGCAGTAGTTTTAAATTTGACCACGTGTTTCACCGTAGCGCAATATAGGGGTAACATTTTAACAATTTTATGTCTCCTTTACGCGAACAAAAAACCTATAGGGCGGAACGAAGATGAAGATAATGGTACTGATGCTGGTTCTTAGTTTCAAAAATAAAATTTTATCTCTTTGTCAAATCAAATCTCAGGTCACAACGATTCAACAGATTTAAGCAAATTAGTGTTGATCGGGACAAACTGTTCGCAGTTGACGAACAATAAGGTATATTTATGAATTTAGCTCAATTTGACTATTAAGAAAAATGTGCGTCAATTACAAGGTTAAGTTAATGTTTGTAGCATAACGTCTCCGACTTGCGTCAGATAATTATAAATTGTAACAAAAACACATAAAAATCCGTGCTACCCAGAAGCTCCAGATTAAACAATAGTAACGAAGTAAAGCTTATACGACTCAAGTTTATGACGACACTACGATCGAGCAGAAACTTTATTCATTCCTCTTGTAGTTTAAGCGACGTATTCAGTTTTCAAGGATCCCTCGCTGAAGATAAATATTCAATTGGATACTAAAAGATCCCTTCCGTTGTGTTTGTTTCTCGCAAGGACGTTTGAAGCGTTTTATCTGAATGAATAATGCCCGTTTGTTCTGTCTCAGAGCCAATTATTGACACTCTTTCTGTAATGGAAATCTTGTTTGCATTTATCTGCTTTGATTAACATGATATTTACGCTTATATAACTCGGTTTGGCAGCGATTTGTACGGGCTGGGTGTAATATTTAATTTATTTTCGTTTTTGAAAATGCTTTATTGCGTTAAAGACGTAGTTACGAATGAAGGTTGGTACCTGCAATAAGCACGGACAAACAAACACAGGTAGTAAAATAAATAGGTTTGTAAAACTAAAAGCTTTCGACCGTGATGATTGTAAGGAAAATAGGGAAGGGCTTTGCACAGCAGTAGGGCAAAATAGGCGCTGAAAATAAAAGTATACTTTAGATCCATATAAAAATCAATAAACTAAACTTAAAAAGCTAAGGGTAAGAGCTTCGCTTTGAATCTCCTGTCCTATTGTCTATTTGTACCTTGGAAACTAAATTGGAACCACTACCTGACGTCCAACTGAGCTGAAATTTGATATACCTACCTGTGTAGCTGAAATGGGCGTTGCTACCCGCAACACGGTTTATTTTAACTGGTGCAAAAAGCATCATCCTCTATGTTTCAGCTAGACTGTCCCAAATTCGAATTGCTTTTTTTTTTAACTCCGACGACAATGTAATAATTATTTAACTTATTTTTTTATTCATATTTGTTTTTTTTTCAGTGCCATCTGCGCGGATACTGGGCGGGCCGGACCTGCACGTGGACATCGGCTCCACCATCAACCTGACCTGCCTCATCCAGTTCAGCCCCGAGCCGCCAGCCTACATCTTCTGGTACCACGAGGAGCAGGTGAGCGGTAACAAAGTAATTATACCACCATTTACTTCTTGTCGAAGGTGTTTAAAGTTATGAGTGTTGGGTTCAGTACAAAATTTATTAAAAAAGTGCCTAAAACAAGTAAAAAGTGGAAAGTGCAGTGTGGCAACTTCTCTCGTGAGAAATGGCGATAAATAATTTGTTTCGTATATCTTGAAACCTTGAATCTTGCCTACTTTGTTTGTTTAATTGCATTTCTAGTCGAATTCCACAAATAAGTAAAATATTAACCATTGTCTTCGTTTACCTTTGGTCCTGTTTAAACTAATATGTACCATGGTATTTGTATGGTGTGTGTGGCTCTGTCGTTTTTCAGCGCTGACCCAAATTTCATAGCTTTAAAAATCTTTGTCTTTAGTCATAGAGTCGAGTTGTCGCGCTCAATTGAATACTAAGTACGTTTAATTATTATGGAAGTATGAAAACATACCGGGCTCCGAGAAACCATTAGTGGAACACAATAATTATGTTATTTTGTTTTTCATGTTCACTAAAAGTAATTTGTTACGGCTTTCTTTTTTTCTCAATTTAGTCTGGCAACTCTATTTATAAAGGTCTTATTGCTTTATAAAATTTAAATAGTTTCTGAGAGTCTGATTTTATTAAACCAACAATTACTAGGTCTTTTGTTAAATGTTATTTTTGGGTAACTAAGTAAAATGTTATTTTAGGATTTAGCATAACGTTATTCATTATTTCATGTTGTTGATTAACATGGTTGATTATGTAACTTACGGTTTGAACAAAGAGAATACGCAGAATCGAGGTAGTT
Source organism: Alcis repandata (assembly GCA_949125135.1). Lineage (NCBI taxonomy): Eukaryota > Metazoa > Arthropoda > Insecta > Lepidoptera > Geometridae > Alcis > Alcis repandata. Next base: position 3,030,718 of record OX421223.1, read on the forward strand.
CGGAGTATCTCATTTGTTTACAGTTTAAAAAATTACAATCCTAAATAATTCCTGAAAATACGTCTAATTAATAAAACACAGTACCAAATCATTAGTCTCAGAATAATATACCTCGTAGCTGGCTAAGCGCGAAACAATACGTATCAAACCACAACTAGCTGGTAAGATCTGGTAAGATGTATCAGCTCACATTCCTCCTCAACCGAGGCGTCTCGAGGTGACACCGCGGGACGCTAATCACCACACGTCTTAGGCGCATACTGGCGTACTGATCGATACGCCGCCGATACGCCGAGATCACATTCCACCTGTTACTCCGTGTCATTAGTACGCCGCGAGTCAAATCACGGCGTAGTTAGATCTAAGCACTCGTGAGAGACCACAGTTGGGTACATAATTAGTTTAATGTCTGGGTTCATTTGCCTTTGTAAAAGGTGGAAACGAGCGTGTAAGTGTATTATTAAAATTGGTTTTTTAATTAAGAAAAATGTCCTTAATAAAATTGTCTAGTTAACTTACTCCATTTCCATTTGACTATGTAACTCAGGCTGCTATTAAATGCTTTAAAAAACACAAAATAAGCACTTCAAAAACCAACACAATATGGAAAAATCTAAAAGAAAGAACAAGGTAAGCTCCACTTCGCTTCACTCGCATACTCCTAACTTCCTGACTATACAAATTTGATCTTTTTGATGATAACATTTTGAATTTAAATACACGTTTAGTAATCTGGTTTGCCTTAAATTTATTTCTCATTTATACTGTGGTCACAATAAAATTAACACGACGTGTGTCTTTGGAGGCCTGTAGAATTCATTAAATTATATAGGTAACAAAATAAACTTTATACATTACATCGTGATAATTATGTTACAACTACACATTTTGTACTACCATGTGTCTGTCTTATGAGTCTCGGGAGGCGACTGTCATGTTTAATGAAACTATTGAAGTGCTTATCTAAACATAACTAGAACGTAGATTGGCACTAATTATGGAGCGCTTGTCGTAGCCTGCGGTTTCACTCGGTGTTTGTTTTTAACCGACTTTCAAAAAGGAGGAGATTCTCAATTCGGATGTTTGTATTTTTTTTTTATGTAGGTATGTTCGGGCATAACTCCGTCAAATATAGACGGTTTTGCAAAATTATTTTTTTATTCGAAAGGGGCTTATTCCGAAATGGTGGCATTTAAATTTCATATAGATCTGATGATGGGTTTCGGAGACAGACAACGAAACTCTCCAAAAAATGACAGCAATCCAAACGCAATCGCTGCTTTCGCATAAATATGCATTGTTTACGCAATCACACATAATAACATCACGTATGTACACTCGAAAGGGTTACGCAAAATGTTTCAGTAAGTATATCAGATACGCCTTCTTGACATTAAACTACTGCGCATTAAACTAAGACGAGCAGCGTCTTTAGTAGGTCAACCCATATTTTATAATACCTACGTATAAAATTTTATCACTAAAAATACTAAAATAAAAAACTTTTTAACAAAAAAGAAACCAACTTCCAGAAACTCTCTATTAGCCCTAAAAAGTATAAAATAATACTAAATCAAATCTACTTAATCTTGAAAATCTAACCTATATAACCTAACCTTCCTAACCTGTAACAAAATTTAACAATTTTTGGTTGTTTTGTAGGTAACCTTTATTCGATAATTTGAAAACACTTAAAAAAAAGCTTATATTGCATTGTCATCAACGTTACACGCATATGCCAAATTTCTACTCAATCGGACATTGCAAAATTGAGTTACAGGATTCCACCCGAACAAAATATATAGTTACATACATAGCATAGCTATATTACATTCCAAGTTAAATAAAAAAAAAACATTTAATAAAACTTCGATATTGTGATTTCTCTGATTGAAATAGTAGTCACGAGGTAATCATAATAATAATTAATATTAAAACCGCAAGTGTCTTAAAACATGAAATGTCACGTCTCATAGGGCCTCGTGTCACTTATGCGTCGTGACGGGACGTGACGTTCTTGGTTCAAATGTTAATACGTGTGGTGACGCGCCTTAAAACTTGACTTTTTTGTTGTTACCGTAGCATAAGCTACTAACAACTACAACTACTAATCCACGTCAAAGATCTTCAGGTGGTTTAAAAACTCTGATACCAGGTCTAGTCACGTCACCTATACGAATTTGCTTCCTTTAGTAGCACAAGCAAAAAATATTTGTAAAAGCTTGTTTTTACCACTCAATCCACCCATAGGAAAAACGGGTGGATTTCTCTGTGCTCTCGGAGCGTAATAGCCGCCTCGATAACGTTATCCCGTGCCTACCCTCATCATTGCCTCTATCACCCATCGCCGTTTACGTCGATAACACCAAGATTAACACACAAATTACACAATTAATGATAAAACGTTTCATTACCTTTAACCGTATTAAATGTAAAATAAAGCAATTAAGCTAATTAGCACCGTATAATAGGTAGCAATAAAGCAATATTGCCATGTAAATTAATATCGCTGCTTGCTTCGCTTTTCTATTTTAGGGCTGAAAAACGTGGTAAGAGTTGTAAGTGGCGCCGCCAACGTCGACGGAGCGCGGCGGAAACGTTGCGTCAATAATGTACATACGTTACTTCATCGGTGTTTACAGGCGGGCTGTAATTAGCGTGAAGCCCTTAGCACACCATCGCAGTCGCTTTTATCTTTGCATTTTCATTCGTAATTTTATAATTTTCAATAGGAAAATCACTTCATTACAAAGGGTTGTAACGAAATCACATAGGGGGTTGTTGTAGAGTTCTAGTTGTTCTCGATATAAACGTGTTTTTGGGACGTATGTCCTAAATTGCTATTAAATTTATTTAACTTATTAACGTATTTGTATTTATAAAAATGAATTGCAATCGCTCGAAACTGATTAACCTAACCTAACCTATCTACTTTTACGATGCAAACTGCATGCGCGCGTTAAATTCGCTCTCTAAGTACATCCCGTTACACACTATCTACTACTACGAGTATAGTTATAAAATCGCTGAAAGCTGTTACTGCTGGACTGGACTGCTAAGGGCTTAAGGGCGTGAATGAGGTCGCTCTTCGCCCGAGCCCGCATCGTCGTGTCGTGTCAAAACTTTCTCAAATTAATTATACGTAACGTGCGTGCTACGCGCGTCATCTGCGTCGCGCCATGTGCGCCTTTATTACTTCCACAACTGATTACGCACGCGCTAATAACTTATTAAACGGCCACTATCCTACACGTCTACAACCCGACCCCACGCGACGCGACACCACGCAACGCCTCGTAAATTCATAATTGAATCAAACCCTAACATCTACAAAGCCTAACCTTGACCTGGCTCCGAAATTGCGTAACATTTTGCGAGTCAAAACAGGGCCTCGAGATGTTTTTAGGTCGCACTTAAAACAAAGGATACACTTAACAGCAAACAAGTTATTTCTTATTTACATAAATCGTAAACACGGTCCCGGAATAAAAATTTACATTTTATTTTAAAAGAAAATTAACAGGCTGCTGAGTTTACCCTAAACAATATTTAGATTTTTTTATTTGCCAACAAATAAAAAGTATGTACTTTACCTTTTGGAATAATATACAACGCTAAAACACGCTAGTTGTTGTTGTTTGTTGCACTAGTTTTAAAATTGTGTTATCTTTTTGTTTGTAATTTCTGGTGTGAACTATAAAGAGTTTATCTATCTGAAAAATTCTAAAATCGATCACAGCTGGTTTAGCTATCTTAGGCTGATTTTACAATTACGTCGACCTTTCGTCGGCATGCGTGATGCTGACTACCGTCACGCGTTTTGCCCCGCTTATCAGCGCTGAATAATAAGAGTAACTATAAAACGGTTCCTTAGAAATGATGGATATTAAACAATCAGCGCAGACGATCAGCGTGACTCTAAAATCAGTCTTATACCTGCGCTTATTGTGTTGAGCATGCGACACAATAGCGCATAAATAAATAAACGTTTCACACTCATAGGATAGGATACTACTAGGATAATCCTGTGTCGGGGATGCCATGGAACACACACAAAGACAAGGGCAACTAACACCCAGACCCAGAACAGACATTTAAGTTCATCATTCAAACATCTCCCGGCCGGGAATCGGACCCGGGGCCTCTGGCTTAAGGATATACCTACCGCTGAGCCAACAGGCATAGTATTGTGTTTGTTTCCCGTGTGTTATGAAGCGTATTCATATTGTCGCTCGAACGTAAACGTAGTAGAAATGCGTTGTCGAGCGTGCGACACCCGTAAGTTGATGTGGTTCCAGCAGGTGATATCGTACGACTCGTCTCGCGGCGGCGTGTCGGTGGTGACGGAGAAGGGCGCGGCCACCACCTCGTACCTGCTGGTGCAGGACGCGGCGCCGGCCGACTCGGGCCGCTACTCCTGCGCGCCTTCCAACGCAGAGGTCGCCACAGTACGCGTGCACGTGCTCAATGGTAACTATCATACTATAGCCAACGCAAAAGTGAAAGCTAATATAAAATGTTGATTTTTAGTGTTTATACACTAGCTATGATAAGCTTTCATTTTCGCGTATTAATTGTACGTTGAGTAAAGATTTAAGTATCAATACTTTTTCCACCTATCTTTGTAAAAAATTGGATTGGATAACATTTGGATAAGGAAATAAATTAAATTTTTTTTACGAGTACCTATAACATTATTTTTATCTCAGAGAGAGCTTTTCGACAGAGCCTGAAATAGCTTCTCGGAGAATATCCAAAAATATATATCGTACTGCTGATGGATCTTTTCATAGAAATCGTATTTGTTCTATTTTCGAATCTTCGAAGCCCTCTCTCGTATTTTTCATTAATATGAAAAATATTGATACGCGAACATACATTCAAGTTTTTATTTTTGTGGTTTATTGTATTTGATGTGTATTGCAGGCGAGCGTCCAGCGGCAATGCAGACGGGCTCGGCGGGGCTGTCGAACAGCTCTCGCTGCATCCTGGCGCTGCTGGCGGCGTGCGCGCTGCACGCGCGGCTGCTGCGCGCGCTGCTCGCCAGCTGATCGCCGCGCCCAGCGCGCGCCGCCCGCCGGCGCTCCGAGTCTTCTAGAAATAAGAGTCAAAGCTGTGACCACGCAGAGTGAGTGCAACACGTGACTATGTGACCGCGCCGCAACGATTGTCGCCCTTTGTAAAGCTAGAGTAAATGGACCACGTGCCCATAATAAGTAAGGACCGTGTCGTTTTTGCTATTTGTGTACTATTATCAATACCAACTATGAGTGTGCGTGCACCAGTGACTCCGTAGTGTGAGTGATCCACAACGACGTTGGCTACGAACGCTCCGAGTGCGATGTGAACTTTGCCACAGACAGTTTTACAGATCGAAAACTTAGTTCTCGATTTTAAAGTCTAGTTAAGGTTTTTATGAGTGGAAACTGTAGCGTCAAACCGCTGTGATTAATGTTGAGCATGTTTTCTGTGGGCAATTCTGTGTGAAGCCGTGAGCCTCAAAGCTGCGCAATACTGCGTAGAGAAGATAATCTAAGAACAACAAAACAGTCAGCAAAGAACAGGTCACTGGCCACAGACTGCTATCAGACCGTGTATCTTCCTCTCCATTACAATAAGTACCTATTTAATATTTTATGTTTAGCTGAGTCCATTTAGATAGCCATTGTCGTTACACAGTCCCCAAAGTTAGGCCACACACTAAAGATACGTCGGCGTCGGGTTTTAGAAGTGTACAGGCCGCGGTGACCACTTACCATCAGTTGGCCCGTCGTTTGTTTGCCTTTTTTTATAGAATCTATTTTGTTGTACCATTTACTACAAAATTAAATTGACAGCCCTAAAATAAATTAAAGTTAGCTATAAAGTAAATATAAAATTAAGTGGAAAAAAGATATAGATAATTTTATTGCAGTCAATTTCGTTTTGTATAGAGACTGGTACAACAGAATAAAAAAAAACATTTTCATGTTCTTCCCGATTGCTAAAAAGAAGGTAATATTTCTCGTATGTGTCTATGTCACATCCGAGTAACTTGTCTTAAAAAGTATGTTTTTTTCTATGTGACTTTCTGAAATTTCCTCAGATTTATCTTTGTATGCAGAGTGTTATATAAAGACTACGTTTAATTTTAGCAAATGAGACTATTCTTTCTTTAAAAAAAATACTTGCTAAATCCCGGTTTTACTTTCCTTTATCGTATTGTACATTTAGTCAAACCATAGGTACTGGAAGATTATAAAATGTATCGAAATTAATGCCACGAATTTCTGTAAAATAATTAAAAAGTTTTTGTCACGATGATTTCAAAAAATTAAAACCTCATGTGATGTAAATGAATAAAATTGAAATAACGATGAATTGAAATTTTAAAGATATTTTAGCGCATGTTATTCTATTGAAAGTGTAAATAATTATGATGAAACTGTTTTAATGATAAGGTAATGTAAGTTATCTAAATAAGTAAGTGAATAAAGTTTAACATTGTTAGAGATCCACGTCATTTTTATGTAAAATGTTTGTGTTGACTTATGTTAACACAAAGCCAACTCATAGACTTTAATGCACAAAATGTAAAAAATATAAGTCATTTCCATTAAATTTAATGAAAGATTGGCATCATAAAACATTTCTATAACCAGCATAATGAGTATCGTTGTTTTGATTATTTGTGTAAGAGATTTTCACACCAAACTTTGATCTTAGAGCTCGGAGTACGAGTATGTTATATTTTTCGATCAAGTTCAAAATTCGAAACAGAGAAAAAGGCAAGCACAAAGTAACTATTGCTACGCATATACTTATTTCTTAAACATTCTAACATTTTTGCTTAAAATGGTCCGAAACTTATTCAGTACTACGAAAGAGAACCTGACCTAAGAACCTATGTACTTTGAGTTATATTGATATCCTGCAAACTAATCGAAACTAAACATGGTTTAAAGTAAAATTTGAAATGAGGATAGTGTGAAAGTCTTTTACATACTCCCCTTTCAATATATGTTTGCAAATCTAAACATTTAAGGATGAGATTCTGTCCCTTTTATTAGTAAACGTGAAGTGGCCTCAGAATATTGGTTCCGTTAGTTTTTTTGTCTCTTTCGAGCAAACTTTAAATTTGAAAGAGAGAAAAGGACAAAACATGAAGATACTTCAAGGCTACCACCTCAACTCGTTTACCAATAAATAGTTCAATTTATGTTTCATACAATTTATACTTTAAGTAGGTACCAATTTTATTAATTTTTACGTTAGAATTTTTAATAAAACAACTACCTAATTCATTACCTCATAAGATGTCAAAGGTTGAGTTTGAAGTCGTCTCGAAAATTACAAAGGAAAATTAGATATTACGAGAAAACTAAGCTAAATAATTATCCTTCAGCGTCTTCTCGGGATTAATTGTCTTTTGTATAAACAGACGAGCATTTTTGCAGCACCTTGCCACTGAGCAAGAGAATACTTTTTGAAATTAATTTCCTAGAAGCAGCGCTTCGTCAGAACGCTTGTAATTAAGCGAGGTTGGACTAGCAAATAACTTTTAAATGATGAACTACTGTAAGCAATCTTGTCATGTAACCAGTCGCGGTCCGGCATCAGGAACTTTTTTAGATGGTTTTTATTTGTTTTAACATTGAAGTTTTAGGAATGTTGTCGAGTGTGTCATGGACAGGGGTTGGTGCTACTGGTTTTCTCCAGCCCCTGTCCATAGTTTTTAGATGGTTAGGAAGTTCAATGAGTAATGGAATTTGATGCAAGTGGCAGTTTCAATAAATTTCGAGAAGATTTTGCTAGTGTGACCTGGGCATATGCATGCGTGTGTTCACCGAATTTTAACACCAGTGATATTGATTGTTTCATTACATCGTCTATGGTTTATTTTAGTCTAACGGAAGAATTCTCAAAAACAAATGGTTAAAAATTAACCTCTTGGTTAAATTTCGGTGAACTTCGGCTTTAAATCAACTATATTTTTTACCAATTATCTCGCTAAAGGGCAATTAGCTGGCCTCTATTGAGAGATTACGAGATTTGCTACAGTTTCTGTTGCTAACGGAACAATCTCTTGGTTTCATGTTAAATAATGAAATTTGACCTTCTCCTAAAGCTTTAGGGTAAATTCATCGACGGGCGGAGCGAAGGACAGGACTTGTATCTATATACTCACCGGTAACGGAGTATTGGGGCTTGTTTTTGACCAAATTTATCCGTATATTTAGAGCGGGACCCAAATGGCGGTCGGTATTTCTTTGTTTCTTTGTGTAGCGGTTCCGTAGCGACCAGCTTGCATATTTGTCAATTTTGTGTTTTACCGATACTTTATGAACATGTATGGGCTATATACCAAATAAATTGCATTCTCGCGTCTAAATGATATATTGGAAACATTTTACGTTCAATTTTATTGAAGTACCCGCGATCCGCCCACGCCCCGCCGCCCGAGTACTTGCTACGCTCGTAAGCGATACTTTATAAAAATTGTTCTGACGTTTATTCGAACGTTACAAATAAATAAAATTACTCGTAGGTGAATTGTAATATAAATGAATTCGAAACGACACGTTTTTGTATAGAAAATAAAAATTGTAAATAATAAAATAGATGAAATTTTACAATAAAATTGATTTAAGTAAGTAGATTGCGAACACTACGAGATGTATGATACGGAGACTATATGTATGTAAAACATAAAACTATATGTATACATAAACTGTATAAGTTTGTTTTCAAATAAAATATTTAATATTATACCTGTGTTTAATTTAAAACGGCGATCTGATCGACTTAGCAGGTAAAGCATATCAATGAGATAATTATATATTTATTGTATACCATAAAAATCCAGAAGATTAATAACAACCCAAAAGCATACGTAATTATGAAGTTAATTAGGCGAGCATGTCTCTATTTACATTACATACTCATCATCGCCAGTACTTAGCAGCGCTGCTTTTATAGGTGTAGTTTCTAGGCTTAGCAGTCTACTGCCAGTGATTTTATTTGTTTGTCCTGTCAGTGTTTGACTGTGAAATTACCATATTTTATTTACTACTGTGTTTATAAAGGTGTCAAGTGTAAATAAAACAAGAATATTACTTTTACAAACAAAAAAAAACATACAGACGAATTGATAACCTCCTCCTTTTTTGAAGTCGGTTAAAAAACAAAAACCGACTTCAAAAGACCGACTATTGAGTTATTCATCTATTTGTCGCGCACGTAGCTAATGTAAATTTAAGACTTATATGGTTTTCTCATGGATACCATTATCAGAACTGGACTAAATTGAAATGGGACCAAATGGGAATCGTCAGCTTTCTAATAAAAAAAGAATCATCAATATCAATATCAATGAGATAATTATATATTTATTGTATACCATAAAAATCCAGAAGATTAATAACAACCCAAAAGCATACGTAATTATGAAGTTAATTAGGCGAGCATGTCTCTATTTACATTACATACTCATCATCGCCAGTACTTAGCAGCGCTGCTTTTATAGGTGTAGTTTCTAGGCTTAGCAGTCTACTGCCAGTGATTTTATTTGTTTGTCCTGTCAGTGTTTGACTGTGAAATTACCATATTTTATTTACTACTGTGTTTATAAAGGTGTCAAGTGTAAATAAAACAAGAATATTACTTTTACAAACAAAAAAAAACATACAGACGAATTGATAACCTCCTCCTTTTTTGAAGTCGGTTAAAAAACAAAAACCGACTTCAAAAGACCGACTATTGAGTTATTCATCTATTTGTCGCGCACGTAGCTAATGTAAATTTAAGACTTATATGGTTTTCTCATGGATACCATTATCAGAACTGGACTAAATTGAAATGGGACCAAATGGGAATCGTCAGCTTTCTAATAAAAAAAGAATCATCAAAATCGATTCACCCAGTCAAAAGTTATGAGGTAACAAACATAAAAAAAAATAAACAAAACATTCAGTCGAATTGATAACCACCTCCTCTTTTTTTGAAGTCGGTTAATAAACGAAATCTTAAAGACTGTGTCACTGCTTTCTACTCGCCTTTTAAAGTTTTCGGTAGCGCCGAATCGAAACATTACATCCGCAGTTCTGTAGTTCCAGTTTTCATTTTAGCCAGTGTTGACTGTTGAAATAACCATTGACAACACTTTCTGGCCCCTTGAACACGAGTATGAATCATCGGAGATCATACAAAGCGAATGAAATAACTGAGCGCTGAGTTTTAATTGGCAAGCTATCCAATCCGGTTGACGGCATTCTTCCCGGAACGCTGAAATAATAACTGTTGTTATTCTTCCATCATCTGGGACTGATTTTTAGCTTAATTGGACTTCTCGGGTGTCCTACCCGAGGGTTCTTAGAGGGTTAGTAGGTATGCGGAATTAGGTAAATATTTGCACTGCCGTAAACAAACTGTCATCACGGTAATTGGACAAAGAAACGAATCGTTTCTCTCCTGCTTCAATTAAATCGTTCAAACACTGAAAATAAGATTGTTTCTTTTCTTTATTTAAATGATAGAAATCGGTTCTAAGAACCAATTCAAGTCCTGAGTTCTTAAGTAAATAGAAAATAGATTAGAAATAGATTTATTTTCCATAAAGATATTACATTTAACCTTAAAAACTAACTAAAACTAGCCTTATCCAAAAAAAACAAGTAAAATAATACACATTAAAACAAAAACAAAAAGTAAGAGTGCTGTTGCTGGTGAGTCTTGCACTAGGCGAACCTGTATCGCAAGACCCACGACGGTTGCGTTTAAACAAGTTTGGAATTTGTGTTTAAGTATTTCGGTTCGAGATTCTGTAAGGCTACACTGAGAAAAATAGCTATCAAAATTTCGACGAATTCACCTAAAAGTACGGAGCATACTGATATCGCCAAAAAGTACGATGATCATAATAGTTGTCACCGTAAAAACTGGTGCTAATCATCGTACTTTTTAGTGATATCAGTATGCTCCGTACTTTAGGTGAATTCATCGGAATTTTGATGAATTGTGTGAAGTGAATTCATCATTCTTTTAGCGAAATTCAGATGGACCTTTTTCTCAGTGTACTACTATAAAATCGAAGAACAAGACCTTCAAACACTGTTAAATAAGTAGGATCATAAGAGCTTTAGTACCTAATTACTCTGACGGTGCTAGAAAAAGGTAAGTCAAAAAATAAGTGTCTTAAAGAAAAGCCTGATAAATTTCAAGCTGAAAGAGAAAATGTACACGCCATAAATCTGGTTCCAATACTCCACTGAGACAGTAACCGTTTCTGAAATTGAACGATCTAGACAGAATCGAAGCTCGATATTACAGGCACCTGCAAATTCAGCACTTCAGTACCTAGCTCGTATGTGCTTCGATCGCTGTAATTCCTTACAAACGCGTTATAAATCTAGTTCAACGACCGCTCAGTGAAGCTATAAAGCGAAACAATAGAGCTGTCTCGAACTTGCAAGTATCAATTTCCCGCGATGGGGAAAGATTGCTTTTTAACCGACACGATGAGAGCACGCAACGTACTAACTAACTATATTACGTACAGACACGGCACACTAACTACTTACAAACGCAACGTGGACGGTGCACGCGAATAATTTTATCACAATAAATATGTTTTAGGTTATTGAACCTAAAATCAAAATCTCGTACAATTCTCAAAGTGTCTGGTTTAACAAAACGTTAAATTCACGACAAGTTTATTCTGAATATTCCTAATCGCACAAATATCTAGTACGAAGCTTCTAAAATCTCAAATTGCGAATTAAATATCGGCTGTTCCACAGAAAAATGTTAATGACATTGTTCAAAATATATGGAACACCTGATTGTTTTTTCGCGATTTTAGGTTTGGTTCCATTGTAAAAGTTGTTCATAATGATGAGTTTTATGAGCCCTGTTCGGCTTAGCAGTCCCTTTCCTTCCCTTTCTTTTCCTTATATCCCGATATAACACAACCTACAAACATAACCTTTTTTGGGCATCAGGTAAAAAATAACACAGAACACATTTGTGCTCTAGTTAGTTACTGTCAAAAATGAAACGGTACATTATTACAATGTTTCCAGGTGAAAATTTATCAGGAATGGAAACATCCGCCCACCTGATTTCAAATTCAGGGTCACACGTTTCTCGAACTCATTAAAACTTCTCTACATCCGAATTATACCATTACAGGTGCCAGTAAGTTGATATAGGAGGTTTATTCTGATACACATGACATTAAAAGCGTAGTCCAAAACATGCCAATAGCGCCAACGACGCTATTATCGTTAATGAGAATTAACACTGCAATAGTTGGTTTTCATTAGCGTTGTTGGCGCTGTTGACATATTTCGCTCCCTAAGTATGTCTGGGATAAATTATTGCCGCATATGGCTGGCCAAAGATCTTCGAAAACTTCAAGTTGGTATTGGCATGAAGGCTTTTAGTTCGGAGGCCAAGACACAACAGAGGTCTCTTCGCCAAATAAACCACCAGATTGCAACTACGTACATCGTAGTTATTAGTTATTAGTTATCTTGTTACAAGATATTCAGCGAATAGTAATTACTCAATTACTATTCGCTGAATATCTTCTGGGCACGATGTTGGACACTTTCCTCGAAAATTCAATGTGCATGTTGTTCAGGCCGTTTCTTCGAATCAAAGCTTTGGATCTGTGATTCGAAGAAGCATCCTGAAGCGGTCTTCATGAATAATTTTATAACCTACGAATATAGGGTTACTGCAAAGATGGATCCACTCGCCATACAAAGATATTATATGTATGTTACATTCCCCATCAAGATAATCAGTCTCTCAACTTTACTTTATTACGCTAAAAACTAGATTAAAACGTAATTTGCTCAGTAAACACGTCTGTTCATGCAATAAAAAGTCGAATAGACAATTAACCCGTCGAGATTACGTCGCTAATTCGAACGATCCCGCCGCACGTGCCTGCGATCCGAATCGCATGTGCTCGATACTCTATTTACGATACCAAATACTAACTTTACCAACTTTGGTTAACTCACAACTCACACAAATGGGTGCCTCGTGTTATGTTTGTAACAAGCAGGTAGAGGGCCGATCGTTTGCACAAATATATTGCAGACTTTAAACATAAGTTGGCAAGTGGTAGCCCTAAACCCTGCGGCGGCTGTTTAAGTTTTAAAGTTTCTTGCCGTAAGGGTATTTGAACTATGAAGAACTATTATGTCTTTGAATGTTAGGTGCTACAAGAAATAAGACTTTCAGGTAGGTATCCAAGTTCAAAGAATTCGAACTTTGTTAAAGATTACTTGAAGTGAGCTTCAGCTAAGCACTAAGCCTTGTTAATTAAAATATATTGCTTTTTCTCACATTATTGGTAGGTACTATTTCTTATTCTGTGGCATTACTAACTTGATATGACGGATACCAGCCTGGATTCCATTTATTATACTAAGTAAAGGAAACATATAAGGGAGCTGCACAAACAAGTAATTTACGTGATGTCTGAACAATTTCTCTAGACGAGTTTCCCGATAGAATTATATGAAAGCCGTGCATTTCCTTCGTACAAAAAGGTTCTCCCGGGGAAGCTGTCATTGTTACTGCGGAATACATAATAAGCGCATAGTTAATTGTGCGTCATGACAAGCAGTCTCTCCCGCTTCCACCCCCTGTCTGGGGGCTTCGTAGAATCAGGAGCAGGCAGAATGGTCGTCTGATCATAGATTGGTAGATTAATAGAGCAAGAGTTATATGTATAGAAATTCATAGAATTCTTGTTGTTCACCTTAGAAATTACAAGTCAAAGCATAATGATGACAAAAAAACTTAAAAAAAAAAACTAGTATTGCATTGCAAAGCTAACATTGGTAAAGCTTATCGTAACGACTGGTAAAGCTCATCGGAACAACTGGCGGCCTTATCGCTGAGAGCGAACTCTTCTAGCCAACCTTATGACGGAGAGGATACATGAAAGAGACAGGAAACGGAGTGTGCAAAAGTCGAGAAAACAATATTTTATCAGCTTTAACTGACGTTATATTTAGACAAACATTTAATAAAACAGAGGTTGCAAAATAAAATGAAAATAAGTTTTGGCGTGAAGACATAGGGGTGGGGATCATTCTGTTCCGAATAAAACAAACGTTCCTCACTTTACTTCACAAATAAGCTGGTTATCTTATATACAAATATGTCACTGCGTTCATCTACTTCTAAAAGTTACCAAAAAGGCAGTAAGAAACGATTAATTTCACGACTTCAGCAACTCAAAAAGAGGAAGCGAAACAATTACAGAGTTTGGGACCAAAATGAGATTATTATTTTAGGATGAAAGGCAGCTGGGGCTGCGAGAGTGGGTTACGAGATAATGAGGTTGTTGAATGCGTTTATTTTAGCCAGTTGACGTAATATTTTCAAATGATTTCATACATTTTCTTCCTTAAACGTAAACGTTACAGATGCTTAAATGATTAAAAGATAAAAAGATAAAACCTGACAGCGAATGTAGTCTATAATATTTCGGGTAAGATGAACCTGTGGACACTTTACTGCCTACGTTTTTTCCAGCCGTTTGGACTTGAAACCGACTACGTATTTACACTTACACATTCAAAAACATTAGTTTTCTTAGAAAATCTTGAATCAAGTGTTACATCATCTTCCAAAAACAGGTTTTCTAATGAATTTCTAGTATTTCCGACTTAAAATCGCCTCAGATACAAAAAATAATTTAGGGAACGACTATAGGTACGAGTATAGTCTATTTTATTGATTCCGTATAAATTTTCGTTTGACCTTACCCTTCTAATCGATCTTCTCGACAAGAAATCAGATGTACCTACAGACAATGCATGTTCCTAAGTATGATACTTATTTGAATAGGTCAGAAAGAAATTGTTACGTAATTACGTAATACAAATTCATTATTAAATATAAAAGTCACGTCCAGCTTTCGGTTCAGAAGACATTAAATAATCCATTCTGTAGCGGCTTAATTCAGCTTAAAGCATGTAAAAGCTGCAGCCTGCAACAACCGGAGATTGATGATGCTGCGTTATAGCACGAGATTACACCAACAAAAGGCATACTTCCATACTCCGTCTCATATCTAAAACGTCGCAAGCTACACCAAGACCTGTCAGGCCAAAATCCCCCTTAAACTTGCTGCTGAAAAGCGAAAATCGCGCGTTAATAAGAAGTATTAGAGGAAAGAATGTTTTTTCACGCCAAAAAGCTTTATGAGATGTACTTGTGAGGTGATACAGTTGCGGAGGGAAACATACAAGGTTACAGTTTATGGAGTGTGCTCACTCCAACTTGTCGCTTATTTTACGGCATTTCGGGAATTTTAGCACCTCTGCGATACATACAGGACATTTTAACAAAAATTTTATGTTTTCGAACAAAATTTATTGAGGCTTATCGAGAGATTGTTGATGAACATTTTTAGAAAACATCTTTTGTCTATGAGGAAACTTTAGACATTAAATAAAACGTACTTACGAGTATGTACTCGTAAAAGGAACCCATGCACTAACGAATTACTTCGATCATTAAATGCTTCTCACTTACTTAGGTACTTCGTCTGTGATTACTTTTGTAATCTGTAATTCTTGTTTTTTTTTTATGTAATTAAGTGACGAGACGAGCAAATCGCTCGCCTGATATTAAACGTCACGTTTGCCCAGATTCAGATTTTGAACTAGCAGAATTCAAGACCCTGCGCGGCACAGCAATGCGCTCGTCACCCTGAGGTATAAGTTGTTCTCCCATTTGCCCTGTAGGTATAACCTGAGATTAGGTATTCTATGAGACCGTGAAGAACACGAGTCTCATCTCATCAGTGGCGTGTCAGCAAACAAGTTAAAGCAAATATTGCCTCGGTAGAGCACTTTATTACAGCAAACATTTCGGGATATGAAACTAACTACTTTTATGAGACAGGGTTGCTAAATTCTCTTTAAGGGCAACATAAAATGTTGATATTAAATGTTAACATAACAAATATAACCTTCCTATAATAAGTCATAATGAGTATCATATCATTATTGATAAATTATCAAGCATATCTCCATTATCGCGCAAACCGATATATCTAATGGTATAATAGGTAGGTACGAGTATATCGCATTTGTCGATAACATAAGCAAAGTTTGTGTACACGGTATCGATACTGAAATGTTATCTTATAATATAATACATTCCTGCTACGTACTTGTATAATGCAATTTAGTTAAACATTCTTATAATTGGATAATTATTACAGACAACTCGATTCAGTAAAGCGATCTCTTCTATTTGTATCGTTTTTCTTAATGAATTTAATCAATGACGAACCAGCAGTGCGAGTATGCACTGCTGGGACCATTATTCTTGGGCGTTCGAGATTATTTCGGTCATGCTCACTGTCATGAGATTTCTCATTAGAGCGACACGCGACAGTAACCGAAATTATAATATATTACTAGGCAGAATATATCTGGGTAACAGCAGCTATAAGCACAGATATAGCTAAATTTATATCTTATTATTTTCAAGTAATTTGGTTATATGAGTATTAGTACTAAATAAAATACCGTCTGTCACTATTGAAGTATTTTGTATAAAAGCAGCCTAGGGAAAGTTTTTCTATGCTAGTAATCCAACGTTCAAGCAAGTGCGTGAAAACTCGGTATTAAAAAATTAACGACGCAAAACCGCAGGGAGCAGCTCGTTATATTTAAAATTTCTCGGTACTGTGAGTGTATTTCTATGTTTAGTGCGAGAGAAGCCGAGTGCCACAGCAGGGCGCACGATCGCTGCTGGATTGGCTTACTTTTTTTTTAATTCAAAAATAGGCTTCCTGCCTGATGGGAAGCAACGATGCGACCTACGATGGAGCACGCTTGCCTACAAACAAACACACAACAAATAATCTGTTTGTAATACAGGGTTGTAAGGAAAAGATAATTATGCTAAGCCGAAAAGGGCTCATCATTACGAACCACAAAATGTGCGGAAAATCCGATTTTTTTGTGATTTCAAGGTTGGCCTCATAGGAAAAGTTGTTCATCATGATGAGTAGTATGAGTTCTTAGCATACCCTTGCTTATAAGATGCAAAGCTCATATTTGTGTTTCTCTTCATCTTTTTTTTTAATTAACCTATGCTGTCCCACTGCTGGGCAAAGGTCTCTCTTCATCTTAGTACTTTAATATCCTATGAATGCATGTGCTTCCTATTTCTATAGAATAGATAGATTTTACCACGAAATATAACTACAAACTTATGTTAGACTTAATTATCTGCTCCGAGAATCCATTCCCTGTTTATGCCAAAAATATTTAGCAGAGTTTCCAAATGTATCACCCGGCTCGTTTGTGTCAAAACAGTCCCTGTGCTATAACCATGAACATAAAACATAACAGGAAATTAAAACATAATCAAATTAAGTTGAGGGCCGGAATTAAGTGAGGGATGCGCCCAGAGGGCCGGAGGGGCAGCTGTGAGCCGCTGTGCCGCGGAGGGCTACGGACACCGCGTTTAAGACTTCGACTTCTCCTACGAACAGTATCGAAATTATACGAGGCATTTTTTACAGGAGAGCAATTTAAAAACAAAACTTGTATTTTTGTTATTGTATGTGTTTTTGTATGCGCGCTGGTAAATGTAATTTATAATTTTGACTCGAAATAAATGGCAAATATCAAAGAAAAGGAATGAACGGCAAGGACTCACGATTTCGTCGTATTTGGCCAGGAATCACTCCCGACTCCACCACGATCACGTCCAGGGCACTTCAGCACTTGCAATTAGGCTACGCACAACTCACAGGGAACGATCAAAGTATTTATTTTCAATTAATGTTTGGGAGCACACCAATATTTGCCGCCATTATCACGGAGCACGATCTGACACTCCCGCGCCAATGCGTGAGAATAGACAAGGACGGGGAGAGGTACTTGGACGTAAGATGAAAGGAGACGGATAATCGACATTTGCCATTTCACCTACGATGCAAAATAATATACGCAATTGGCGTAAACAGTTTTAATTTGAACTAAATTAATAAGTTAAAATGTGTAGTATCAATTTTATTCGACTTAAAAAATGACAATATTTGTTTTATTATTTGTTTTCCTCAAAATGTTAAATATTCGTATTATTGGTACAATGAAAAAAACGTGATTTTGCAGTTTTGATACTGTTCGAAGCAGCAGTCGACTTCAGCGCTGAGTCCTGACTGTTATAAAGTAATTAAGCAGAAAATGAGGCTTTTAACTCTTATTTTCTTTTTTCCGGAAGAGCTTTACTAGGAATTTATGAGCTCAAGTTGGATAACCGTTATATTCACTTTAGACCCAATAAAAATTAGTTCAGTACATTTATTATACTATTTCTAACAAAAGTACACTTTTGTTAGAAATACGTTTATCGTATTTTCATCGAAATGGAAAAGAATGAAGATGATGAAGATTTTATTTACTCATTACCAGCGCCCCACAATTTTACTCGCGTGGACAATTTATTTTCAGGATATAAAGTAGTTTCTTCTACTTTTCGACCCCATAATGTCTTATAACAAAAATCACGTTTTTTTTTTTGTGTGATAGAGGAACAAACAAACTTGTGCATTTATAATATTACAGCATGACTTTTTGTTGATAAACTGGTTCAGTAATCGACTTACTCAATTTAATATACCATTGCTATTTGTTTTTATTGCTGTCTGTTGCTACGATGACTTGTGAATCATCGTGACAGCAATCATTGTATTAACAACACAATGATATTTGGGAATCCTAATTTGCTGACTAATTGGATAAGTAGCGCGTTTTTGTTGTTAAAAATTAGAAAAAAATGACTTGAATAAGTGATACTGAGCAAATTTTAAGCAAGTCGTATTATACTATGGAAACTAACGTGGTTTTCACACATTTTTGTTATAATTAAACACGGGAATACTCACGTAAAAATTAAGTCATCTACTACGACTAGTTTCGGTCACATTCGGTGACCTTCATCACGCGAGTTTACAAAAGTGACGCGCTCGCGGTTGCGTTTCGTTTGGCAAGTCATATTAGTAAGCGATCACTATCGTAAATGGAAAACCACAGTACCGTAAGTGCAAGAATCGTGTGGAAATCTTACTCGTTAAAAACTAACAGTAAAAGCCGTAATTATATTCCACTCATAATCGTCGCTTCAAACTTAGTAGGTACTTAAGTTACATTGTTTCTTGAAAAAAATAACCTGCAAGATGGTCAGTAAAACTGCAAGACATTACGAAAAATTTCTAGTATAGTTTCGCTTGTTTTAGCAATACCTATATCTTAACTCGAATTTTTAATCATACCATTGCCAGGTCTACTCTCGAACAAAGGGTGGTTGGGCCGTATTCCACCACGCTGGCCAAGTGCGGGTTAGTTAATTCACATACACGATTAAATTTCTTCTCCGAACGTATACCTACGAATGTATACCATATTCTTCGAACTTAGATCTTGAATGTACAATGGTAATAGTATTTTGTGAGTAGTGTTGCGTGAACATGTAAGAACAAACATCAATTAACAGTTATAGCCTCCTATTTGTACAATTGGAGTTGTCGAGAGTCCATCTCAAAGCCACAACTACGATCTGTAGTCAACGGCTTCGAGTAGAATTTGTTGTTTTATTGCCAGTTCGGATTTTGTTCATCTTCGTCTTATTTAGTAGCCAGTGAAACCTAGTTATGATGCAGCTGCCCAGCCGAGTCATAACAACAGTTAGCACATAGCGCCTCAGTAGCGAGAAAGGCGTGGGCGCCTGCAGCTTCCTGCGATTCTGCGAATCGCTATCTTTAAGACTTAGCACCTAAGGCCCTCATGGCAATTCATTTTAGTAGTTAGTTGATACGTAAATCTAATTCTTTGCGGTCGCTCTCTAAATAATTATTAAGTTAAATAAAATCAATTAAATCTTGAATTAAAATAAAAATTAGTTTTTTTATAAAACTTCGTGCTCCCGTAAACTTATCTGGCGCAGCCGGTAGGATTACCTGTTGTTGCCATCGCGAAAGTACGCCAGTGCTAAGTGGTATTCGCGAGTGGCATATGTTAGTGCGGTTACATACCTACTCGCGCTACACGGTAATCCTCGAACCAAATAAATTTGACGAGTTCCGGGTACGAGAATGGTGACTGGCTGGTGAGTACAATTTTTCACCATCCTTCCCACACCCTTGTTATTTTTGGAATCGAACTTTTTCCACCATAACGTATTTGGCTTTTCTACATGTATTTTTGTGTATATTACATGTCTTTTTGTTTGTTTTAATGAATTTTTGTGTGTTTTATTTTTATTCATGAATTTCTGTGTGTGTTAGAATAAGTCACGTAAATCTAAATTTTTACGGTTTTAACTACATCATATTACTTATTATACTTAGTTCATTTTAGATTACGAGTGATAGTTGAAGAGTGTAAAATGACGACTATCCGCGTCATCCCGGTTGAGATGCTTAAAATTATTCCTTTGTTTAAAGGTGAAAAAAGACAACTAAATCTATTTTTACGAAAAAGCGAATACATAATAAATAAGTACAGAGGTCATGGGGAAGACCAGGACGAGTACGTTATGCACGCTGTCACGAGCAGGCTAATAGACGAAGCTGCAAATCTCGTTAGTGAAAGAGAGGATATTCAAACTTGGGGACAATTGAAAGAGTTGCTAATTCAGCATTTTGGGGACCCTCGAAGCGAGCAATGTATCGCTATCGAGTTAGAAACAATAAAAATTAAAAATAACGAGAACTATTTAGAATTTTGTAACCGGATTCAAGCCGTACGTTCCGTTTTAATTTCCAAAGTGAACCAATTGCCTGACGAAGAAATTAAACGTAGTAAAAAAATAATTTACAACCACACTTCTCTAAATGTGTTCCTGTATAACCTACCCGAAAACTTAGTACGAGTTGTGAGACTGAAAACGCCTGATACTCTTGAAAGAGCACTAGAAATCGTTCTAGAAGAAGTAGACTTCCACGAACAGTTTACTCAGCGTAGTAAAATGGGGTTTAACTCCAATAAGCCACAGGCGCAATCCTTGCCAAGCGCACCCCTCAGGTTTGGCGCTACACAACCAACACCAACCCCCGCATTAGGCTTTAGGCCGGGACAGTTTACACCCCCGCGTTATAATTTCGGCATACCAAATAATTACCAACAGGGTGTGCCACAATTTAAAAATCAAGGCTTCAGATTTAACGGCCCGCAACAATTTGGTTATAGGCCTCAGCTAACACCTCAGGGTGGTATGCGCCCCCAACAGTTTGGGACGCAAATGCAACCCTATAGGACATCTCAGCAACCGCAACCGTATGGCATGCGACCTCAACCCTTAGGTTATCGCCCACAGTTCAACCAACCTCAGTTCGGTTATAGACCACCCCAGGCATTTGCCAAACCGATCTCTAACGAGAATACGGACGTATCCATGCGAACAGCAGCCCCCGCAAAACCACAGCAACAGGGTTTTCGCCTCAATGAAATTGACTTAGATGAAAATCAGCTTTATGAGCAGTACTATCCGAATACCTACGAATATCAGGATAATTATGATTACAACTGTTATGAGCCTGAAGGTTACTACCAGGCGGAAGTAAGCGATGTAGTTGAGGAAACCCAGGATGTCAACAATGAAAGTGACAATCCTCAGTGCGTTGAAAATTTTCACATACTGGCCTCCACGGTAGGGAACGTGAAGTAATAAATGTAAACTGTGACGTCAAATTAAAATTACCATACGTGTATATACCAGAGATAGACGGGAAGTTCATGATTGATACAGGTAGCACGCGATCCTTTATCAAACCAGACAAGGCGTATCAATTCTTTATGTCCGATATTTACCATGAACCTTTTACTGTGATTAGTACACATGCGTCCAGTAATCATGATAAAGTTATTCAAATTCCATTGCTGCCCTCATTTAATGACAGCGGCTGTCATAAATTCTATCTTTATGACGTAGATAAACGCTATGACGGGCTTATTGGAAATGATTTGCTAGTGCAATTACAAGCGGTCATTGACCTGAAACATCTAAAGCTCGTCACTAACAACGTCACCTTGCCCATCGTTTATACGACAGATCATGTGATCGAACTAGCACCCCGTTCAGAACAACGTGTTAAAATTCCCACGGATTTGTACGCTGGCGAAGCTATTTTGAATTTCACACGGTTTTGTGAAGGCGTGCGAATGCCAAGTGCCATTGTTACTTGCAAAAATGGATACGCTACAACAGTAATCCAAAATACCCTAGAAACTCCAATGACCTTAACACTTACCACCCCTGCTAGAGCTTGCAAGTTTAACGCCAGCACTAGCAAGGTCAACAGTACTGACATAGAAATGATTGATCCTGACATTGACTCAATGCTACGAGACAATTTACACCGACTACGACTAGACCATATGAATGACGAAGAGAGGACATGCATTTCACAACTTTGTAAAGAATATAAAGACATCTTCTATTGCGAACAAGTTCCCTTGACATTTACAAACCAAGTGAAACACTCAATTAGGACTAAAAATGAAGACCCAATTTATGTTAGGCCATACCGCCAAGCACCGGCACAAGCTGCCGAAATAAAATCCCAAGTCGAGAAATTACTTAAAAACAACGTTATTCAGGAATCATATTCTCCCTGGAACGCTCCCGTGCACCTAGTGCCCAAGAAAATGGACGCTTCAGGTGAAGTTAAATATCGCATGGTAATTGACTACAGACGACTTAACGACATTACAATAGATGACAAATACCCATTACCAAACATCACTGACTTATTCGACAAATTAGGTAAAAGCAAATATTTCTCAACTCTTGACCTTGCCAACGGCTTCCACCAAATTGAGGTAGAGAAAAACGATTCACAAAAGACCGCGTTCAGCACCGAGGCTGGACATTACGAATTTTTAAGAATGCCTTTTGGTCTAAAAACTGCTCCAGCAACGTTCCAACGAACAATGGACAATGTACTAAGAGGACTACAAGGGCTACATTGTTTGGTATATATGGACGACATAATCGTGTATAGTACCAGTTTACAAGAACATTTAAACGACTTACGAACAGTTTTTGACAGACTGAGAGCAACAAACCTGAAAGTACAGTTAGACAAATCGGAATTTTTGAGAAAGGAAGTTTTATACTTAGGGCACACGATTACAGAGAACGGACTAAAACCAAACGACGACAAAATCAAATCCATCCTAGGCTACCCTCTCCCAAAGACGACGACAGAAATTAAAAGCTTTCTTGGACTAATTGGATATTACAGACGCTTTATAAAAGACTTTGCGAAAATTACCCAACCATTAACTTCGTGCCTGAAGAAACGTAATAAAATAGTAATTGACCAGAAATATATTGACGCTTTCCAGCAATGTAAAGAAATTCTTACAAACGCACCGCTTTTACAATTCCCAGACCAAACTAAGCCTTACATACTTACGACAGACGCATCCAACGTCGCCTTAGGCGCCGTCCTGTCTCAAGGAAGTGTAGGAAGTGATAAGCCTATTGCTTATGCAAGCCGTACTCTCAGCGAAACCGAAATGCGCTATAGTACTATAGAACGTGAACTTCTTGCCATAATTTGGGCAGTGAAACATTTCCGCCCATACCTTTACGGTAATACATTTACGATCTTTACCGATCACCGCCCCTTAGCTTGGCTATACTCATTAAAAGAGCCTAACAGTAAATTAACCCGCTGGCGCTTGCGCCTACAAGAATATGACTTTAAAATCATTTACAAAAATGGCAAACAGAACACAAACGCTGATGCATTACCACGAATAAAATTAAACGCAATCGGTGACGCTGATGACGTGTCCATGAAGGTCAATGTTGATAAGAAATTAGAAAAACATTGCCAAAATCTTATTGACGAAATGGTTGATTTGACAAATAAAGCTAAATTAGTTAGAGATAGCGTCGAGACCCTGACTGACAGCGACATATCCAGGACAATTTCTAATAGTGACATCGACAATTATGACCGACCTGAATCCGCGGAAGTACCATACCCCTTGCCATCCAGCGGTACGGAAACAGTGCACTCTACGAATGATCTAGAGTCTAAGGGTATCCCCATCCTGAATGAGGCAATTGACACCAAGCCAAATCAGATATTACTCTTCGAATGGTATACCAATGATATTCAAGTTCAAGATCTATCCCGTGATAAACAAAAGGTTTTACAAGTATTTATGCCAATTAATAATGATGATATGATTAAACAATTTCTGAAAGAATACATTAAACCAAAATTGAAGTACTTTATTTACTTTGAAAGCGAGCAGCACAGGAAAGATTTTAATAGAATAATTATACAGCTATTTAAAGAAGGTACGGTAGAGTTTTCTGAATGCACTGAAAGAGTAGTTTACATAGAGGATGAGAAAGAACAGAAAGCGATAGTTTTAAAACATCACGAAGGGAAAACAGTTCACAGAGGGATTAAAGAAACAATGCTTAGAATTAAAAGAAATTACTATTGGAATAATATGCAGGAAATTATAGCAGCGGTTATTAATAGTTGCGAAAATTGCCAAAAGATGAAGTATGATAGAAAACCTCTCAAACCGACAATTCAATTAACTCAAACGCAAGATGCACCGTTCCAAGAATTATTCATTGACCTTTTTACAATAGACAGCCGATGCTACTTAACCATAGTATGCGCCTTCAGCAAATTCGGACAAGCCATAGAAATTTCAAATAAATCCACAGGTGAGGTAGTGCGAGCTCTGATAAAATACTTTTCAATGTATGGTGTACCCAGAAAGATTAGTAGTGACCCCGGAAGCGAATTCAATAATGAGCTCATTAGAGAGCTTACGTCTATGTACAAAATTCAACTACACATTTGCACCCCAAATAACCCTAACTCTACAGGCATTGTGGAGAGATTCCACTCTACCTTAATTGAAATTTACAGGTTAGCCAAATATGACCAAAAATGCACTGACGCCGCGTCGATAATGACTTACTCCATTATGGCTTACAACAACACAATCCACTCAGTTACGGAATTAACCCCTTTTGAAATCGTATTTGGACATACGGATGCTAATAAAGTCTTTGATGGAGAATTCGAGAAAGAATACACCCAACAGCTTTTAAAAGATCACGCTAAACGTACTAAAGTATTGTAT
Organism: Alcis repandata; assembly: GCA_949125135.1. Taxonomy (NCBI): domain Eukaryota; kingdom Metazoa; phylum Arthropoda; class Insecta; order Lepidoptera; family Geometridae; genus Alcis; species Alcis repandata. The sequence goes on from OX421223.1 coordinate 3,055,878, forward strand.
CAGTTCGTCTCCAATAAAATGTTAGAGAACAAACGAAAGCTTAGAGAAAGACAAGGAGAAAAAGATGTAATAGAATTAGAAGAAGGAAAAGTAGTATTTACAAAGGACGTAAATAAAAGGAAGAGTAAGGACAAACCCCGTTACAATAAAGCAGTAGCTAAAGGACCGATCGAAAGAAACATAGCACAGGTACAAATAGGTAACCGAGAAACTAAAGTGGCCGTTAAAAATATTAAACGTCCTCCACAGGTGGTGCTTGATCGTGATGACCCTGATCATCCCAAACCAGGCCCTTCATCTGCAAAAGATTAAGGACAATCCAGGCATTTTACCTGTTAGACAAGGAAATGCCTATAACCAAGAGGATCAATGGATTATTATAAAGGTTTTAGATTTAAACGGCATAGCAAATGATCTGGATTTTCATGTAGCACAATATGATGTGTTTACTAAGATTATTGATAAGAAAACGGATTACATTAATGAATTCTTGGGAATACGAACACAGTTCGAGAACTTACGTAGCAACACAATTTATAAATTCAGGCAATTGTTTCCCTCACACAAGGTAAAAAGAGGCTTAGTAGATCCACTTGGGTCTTTAATAAAATTAATTTCAGGTAATTTAGACAGCCAAGACGCTGTGCGCTATGATTCCCTCATTTCACAAATTCAAGCTAAGCAGATTTCAACAGATAAGAAAATTACTTTAGTAACAAAAGTATTTGACAGCTTTGTAAATAGTACGGACACCTTACAGGAAAATTTGGAAATATTAAATAAAAGACTTAAAAGAATTGAAGACTTTGCCAAAGCCGTCAGCGACAAACAAAATAATTGCTTATACATTTCATATGTGTTAAGCATGTTTGACATGTTTATAAATGTTTTTACAACCACTTATACTACGTTAAATGAAATAGAAACCGCCTTAGCCTTTAGTAAGGTATCAGTACTACACCAATCAATCGTTAATACAACAGAATTGTTAAGCTTACTTAAATCTATAGAAAATGTTGATAATTTAATGTATGAAGCCTCTGAAGAAAATATGTCGAAATTAGAAAGGATAATTACTGTTAAAGCATATATTAAGAAAAGCCAAATATCATTCATATTAGAAGTTCCACTAATAGAAAAAGAAGTTTACAATTATTACAAATTATATCCTATTCCAATTTTCAATGATTCCATAAATAAAACTTTAATTGTATTCCCTGAATCCCCCTACCTTATGGTGAAAGGTTGGAAATTTCTGCCGGTCACCACGCCATGTCAACGAGTAGCCGCCGACGACAGTTTCCTTTGTTCTGAGGAAAATGTAGTTCCGTTTACCGGCCCATCATGCGAGGAACAGCTGATGACCTTCCAGACAAACCTTGACCAATGTACTCCTTACAGCGTCGAGATCGAAGATATTAAAGTACAACGCATAACGCTTGACAGCTGGACTGTATTTTGCCGAAATCCCACAGTCTTAATGGAAAGATGTGGAAACGAGGAGATCCGGAAATCGTTCCAGGGAACGTACATCATTACTACCAAGAAGGAGTGTATCATACACCTATCGAAATACAGACTGTCCTACAGAAAGACTTTGGCTGAGAATATCCGGTTCGAGATAACACCGATAACTGCAGTTCCGGAATTTAAACGAGAGAACATAACCAATCTGAAACCTATTAACATAAAAGGAATCAGTTTGGGGGAAACACGTCAATTGATCAACCTTCTGCGGGCTCAAGCCGACAGTGAAAGTGTAAAAGTGCCAAGAGTATACAGTGTTGAAAGTGTTACCCTAAGCGTGTGTACCATTGTATTTTACGTATTAATTGTGTTAATTATAATTAGTTTTATAGCTTTTCGCCTTTATAAACGTTTGCAAAATTATCGGAACCCAACATCAATCTCTGTGGAACCCGATAATTTCGCACTTGAGGAGGGAGGAGTTATGATGCAGCTGCCCAGCCGAGTCATAACAACAGTCAGCACATAGCGCCTCAGTAGCGAGAAAGGCGTGGGCGCCTGCAGCTTCCTGCGATTCTGCGAATCGCTATCTTTAAGACTTAGCACCTAAGGCCCTCATGGCAATTCATTTTAGTAGTTAGTTGATACGTAAATCTAATTCTTTGCGGTCGCTCTCTAAATAATTATTAAGTTAAATAAAATCAATTAAATCTTGAATTAAAATAAAAATTAGTTTTTTTATAAAACTTCGTGCTCCCGTAAACTTATCTACCTAGTTTACATTTTTTTTTTTATTGTTTCTCAAAATATAATCAAAGTCATTACAAAATTGCATGTAGCCAGTGCAACCTGGTTTATAGTGTTTCTGAAAATATAATCAGTCTCAACAAAATACCATTTTTTTGAAAAGGGCTTTTTTAGAAAGAAAAATACTGTAAGTTGTACCTAAAAAAATTGTAAGGTGATAAAAAATATAAAAATATTTTTTTCATTCTGCTCGATGTTGTTATTCGATGGTGTGTTTGAATAGTCTTCTGCTAAGTTGCACTTTTGTAACATGATCCAAATTGGCAAAAGTTTCAGTAAGAAGCGAATATTTTGATTGTATTCAAGCTTTGCGAAGGATAATAATGTACCTATATAGATAATAATATAAGTATGGCTCTCATCACTCCAGCAGAGTTCCCACTCTGGCAGCGATTAATGCTCGTAATAAAGTGCGAAGTGAGCGCGAATCGAGACTGCTCGCAGGGTTGCTGCACGTGGAATATTGTTGACTCATTAAAAACTACAATGCACTGAAAATACGATAACTTTTAAACTCATAAGTCCTGTCTTGTAAATTAAAATGAGATAATATTAAAAGTAGTAATTTTGGAACTAATATTTTTGACATCTTTTTTGTAATTTTATCGATGGTGACAACCCTCAGCTCTGCTACGCCATCCACCTTGCACTCAGCGTAACTCCGAGGTATGAACTATGCTCTACACAGCTACGCCATAGACTATCAGCTACAACACTCAGATTATAAAACGACAGAAACTACAAAGCTAATTTTGTTGTCAATCTTCCTTTTGTTGTAAATGAAGTACGTGAATAAGCAATGAATTCCGGGCGGGCGCGCCGAATCATGTCGTCGTAAGCGCCGTCTCGCGCGCACTGAATCAATCAATTCACGTGACATTAAGCCTTCAGTGACGTCATCACCCCTTAGTATATTACAGGAAGTGGTTTCAGAAGCGTCTCAGCAACCTGTAATTTACAAAGCTAATCCTTTACAGGCCAATGGTTTTATTATCGAGTTCATCGGTAAAATTGGCGAAAACCGCTCTAATTCAGGACAGATTTTAATGAAACAAACTGTACCACCACTGTACATTACTTTACTTTACATGCAATACGGGGTTGTTCAGAAAGGGTATGAAAAGGGGTTATAATACTCATCATTATGAACAACTTTTACTATGATACCAACCCGGAATTCGCGAAAAATAATCACCAGTTCCAAACATTTTGTCGAGTGTCATTGACATTTTTCTATGGACATCTGATTTTTTTTTTCGAGAATTCCGGGTTGGTCCCATAGTGAAAGTTGTTCATAATGATGAGTACTATAAACCCTTTTCGGCTTAGCATATCCTTTCTGAAAAACCCTGTAGCAAAAGCTATTACATCAAATCCCCAAAAAAACTAGTAGTAACGTAGTAGCCCAACTTCTACCCACCCCAATTGTTTTAGTATCTCTGGTCCAAATTGATCTGTACTTCTAATTACACCGCCATTCTTCAACAGTTCAACACCAATTAACACCATACTGAAGCTGTAGAACAAAATGAAGATGCCGATGTGGTCATCAACAGCTTCTTACCGCGAAATGAAATAGTGGGTAATTAGACGGGAAGTATAGCCAGGGGCGCAGTGAGAGAGGTAATGTTGTTTCATTAATAGGCATCGCCGAGAAAGGGCGCGTTCCCACTTTGTCGTGACGACAGATAATCGTGTAGTTTTAAGTGTCGTGGCTTATATGTTTAAATGGCGGTGTTCACATATAGAACGACACGATTTACTGTCGTCTACGACATTTTTTGCAGTGACGACAGATTGTCGTGACAGTGGGAATGGCTAGCACGACAGTCGTAAAACGATAAAAAAATCGCTACGACTAAATCGTGACGGTAAATCTATCGTAGCCACGATAAAAATATCGTCTCGTCGTTTACACGTGTTTTCCTTTCCCTCTCGCACAGCTAGATACGATAGTCGCTAAACGATAAAAAAAAATTGACGACAAACAATTGTATTAATGGGAACAGCTAGAGACGACAGTCGTCAAACGATAAATTAATCGTTACGCAGTGGGAACGCGCCCTAATTGGTTTGTTTGAATTGTACCCGTTTCACCGAGGAGCCACAAATGAGAGCTTTATTACCACTTTATTAGAGAGGATGTTGGATATTTCCAACGAACATGTCGTATTACAGTTGATTAATCAGGTCGTATAAAAGTTGTTCTGCAAATGTGAATCTAAAATTATTTTCTAGTTGCTACGCTGCATTGATACTACAAAAATGCGTAAAGTAAACGATAAAATAAAAACATTGTTAATACTTTTATTTTAAATTGAAAATATGTATAATAGAAATTAAATTAAACTTAAGTAACAAAACTAAGTAACTGAGCAATATACTAGACGCAACATTGTGCGGACATACATTAGATTCGATTTGAACACACATGTCGCATTATATCGAACATACTACCTCGAGAGCCTTTGTCGAAAGGCTAGACCGAAAAGACTTCATGAAAAGGTCGATTTTCCCAGAAAGGGAAACGTCCTTAACGTTGACTTCAAATGATAGGTAGCACAAAGTCATGAGCCTAAAAACCGCTACAACTATGAAATAAACCCTTTCTTTGACCTTTTTCTAGAAATAAGTTTTGGTTGCGGAATATCTTACAATGAACAAGCATAGCCACCGGTGACAGGCTTTTAAGGACAAGGACAAATTCGCTGCTAAGTGACGGCCAGCTTCTAGTACAAAAGAGGCACTAGATTATGATGATGGTTACCTTTATTAATTTATTCATGATAAATTTAAAAAGTTTTACCCAAAACAGCTCTAAATTAAGGATATTTTCATGTTTACGCATCGGACCGCGTAGGCATCAGTTTTTTCGGTCCCACCGCCGCGCTGCCGACGCTTTTATTGCGGTCCACTCAAACTTTAGATTACAGAGTATCTCGGTTACAAAGAGGAAAAATTCTCGTAAACATCGAGTATTCATGGAGTCGTTTAAAATTAATACTGTTCATGAGTTTCGCTCGGAAAACGAAAGTTCGCGCGGACCCTGTTGTAGCGGGCCGGATTATACCAACATTTTAATGGCTTGCTCGCATTTTTTAAACTCCTTTTTATGACCGACTCATCATAAAATGGCACTTTGAATCTAAGGTAGCTGCTTTGATTTTTTAAATGAATTAACAATGGCAATGGTTATGCAACGCTACAAGTCATACCTACTTACATGTAAGTACATATGTATCTAGAGATGGCGAAACAATACAATAACATTTAAAAACATGAAAGAAAGGCGCAAAAGATGGTCTAGAGCGATTCCTTCCAGACAACTTTAGAGTTAGATGTTAGACATTCCGTAGCATCTGTACGATGGCGATCTGAGCATTGTGTTTAGGACTTCTAAATTGGTGCCATGTTTGTACTTGACACGTCGCATTATAGCATGTCTCATTGTTTACGTTTCTATAGTTTATAGGCGTGAGTGAGTAGTTCTTAAAGGCAGCGTGATGATGACGTTCTTATACCAGCACTGTTCGTCTGTAACAGATTACCCAAATAAAGGTACCTATGCACTTACGCAGCATGTTTTTAAGCACCACGGAGTTAGCATTATTTGGTTATCGCATTAATCGCATAGCAACAATACAATTATACAAAAATCGTCTACCTACCACATATTAGAATAAAAAATAATTTAAAGTAACAATTTTATGGCTCGAGTAAGAGTCGGCTTTGTTTGATTTGTCCCTTCCAATTCTTCATCGCTTACACGTGTCCGACCTGGGGCCCTATTCTGGCGAGTGAGATATTATCTCGGTCACTGTCGCTTTCATTACAAATGTTATAACAGTGAGAGTGACCGAGATAATCTCGAGCGTCCAAGAATAGGGTCCCGGGGATGAAGCACGCTTGTCTAAAAATCATTTTTTTGTTACTTGAGGAAATTTAGGAAATCAAAAATTAATTTGATTTATTTTGTACTAGCTACGCCCTGCGGTTTCACGCGCTGTCTCACAGAAACCGTTTAAATATCTGGAATAAAAATTAGCTAAAGATTAATTTCAGCGTAACAGCTACCTGACCAAATTTGATTCCAATTCGTTCAGCCTGTTTATCTTGACGTAGTGACCGACATCCTAACATCTAATAATAATAATAATGTTACTGTCACGCTCAAACATAGCAGTCGTTTTTTATATCTCCTAAATTTTATTTTATATTTCCTGTTTTATTTTCCTAGTTTTCTACATATTTTATCAACAAATAGAAAAAAGACAATATAGTTTATCAAGAAATGGAAAAGAGACAAGCTTTACAACCAAGAAATTTCAAAACTGAATAAAATTGAAAACAATGACCAGATGACACATCAAATGTCAAAAAATAAACTAAGGAAAATGGAAAATAAAAAATGATCACGAGATCAAAACGACGAGCAGCAGCGGAATCCACAAGCGCACGCCCACCACCTCCGCCCACCACGTCGTCTCCCAGCTCCTCGTCGGAGGATGAGTTTGTTACTCCCCCCGACACGAGCGCGTCGAGCGACGAGGACGGGCCGCCGACGCCGCCGCCGCCGCCACGACCTGTGCGACGGGGACGTCCTCCGCTGCCGGCACGCTTGGGGCCTGCGGGGCATCCTGCTCCGCGCCCGGCCCCCGCTACCGGTGGTGTAGTGCGCCGCATGCGATGGACTCAGAAAATGAATGAGAACTGCATGCGCGCCTATTATGGGGCTACAGAGGGGGGAATCAGCCTGACGGCGTACCGTGATCGTATGCTGCCTCTGTTTCAGACTCTTGAGCCAGCTGTCGCCGTGTCCGCTCAACGACTGTCGGATCAAGTGCGGGCTATCCAACGGTGCAAGCTGCTGGAACAGTCTGTACTTGATCGGCTCCGCCTGGAGGCGCTTCCTACTGGTGCGACTCCTCCCTTGACACGAGATCTACCTGTCGCGTCGTCTGCCCCGATTGTGGCTATAGTGCCGTCGCCGGTGGTGACACTAGCGACGCAGGTGGGCCCCGATGTCGATGAAGGAGATTGTACGAGTACGAATGTGAGTAACCAGGTGAGTGAGCAATTGAGGAGGACTTTGGAAGACGCGATTAGCCAGTACCGATTCACACCCGAGTCTAGGCCGCGACTACCACGTTTGCCCACCCATAAACGTAACTTGGCGTTAATGGGAGCCTTGAATGTTTTGCTAGTCCCGTATATGCGGGCTAGCAAAGATTTAGTTGATACCCACTCGATCATGTACTGTGGTGCTATTGCGGCGTGTCGCGTTGCTCGTGTCAAATTCCCGGACACTGACCGAGCATCGCGCCCCGCCGGATGCGCACCTGCATGGCAAATACGGATCGAGCGGCGTATCAATACATTCAGGACTCTCATTGCAAAGCTAGTCTGCTTCAGTCGGGGCAATAACCGTCCCCGAGTCATGCGTTTTGTGACCCAGGCCTTTGACGGGACTGGTATCCAATCCCAGGACTATCTGGCCTGTGTCACGGAACGCATCGACTACCTGAAGCAGAAAGTCTATGCATGGGCAAATCGTATTCGTCGCTACAGGGAGCGTGTGGATAGATACTGGCAAAATCGCCTCTTCCAAAGCGATCAGAGGAAGGTATACCGGAAGTGGGAAGGGACTGATCAACGTGTGAGTGGTGGACAGCTCCCAGATGCCAATGCCATGAGTGATTTCTGGCGTGACATCTGGTCGGTGCCTATCGAACACACCGAGGGTGATTGGATACGTGTTGTCGAGCGGGAATGTGAGCGCATCGAATCCATGGGGTCTATTATCATAGACCCTGAAGACGTTTGTTGTGCAATCCGTACGGCCCAGAACTGGAAAAGTCCTGGTCCGGATGGCTTGCACAACTTCTGGATTAAGTGGATTCGGTGCTCACATGACTGCTTGGCGACACAATTTCAAGAAGCCCTCGAGCTCGGTTCTCTCCCTGGTTTCATGACCACCGGTATAACTACCTTGCTCCACAAGTCCGGTAGTACCACGGATCCGAAGAACTATAGACCCATCACATGCTTGCCTACAATTTACAAGCTCCTTACATCCATTCTGACCGCAAAAATTAACGCGCACATTGTTGCAAACAATATTTTGGCCCCCGCTCAGAATGGATGTAGGGTTGGGTCCCGTGGTACTAAGGAGCTCCTCCTCATTGACATGACCATTAGCCAACAAGTCCGGCGGAATAAAGGGTCTCTCTCTGCTGCCTGGATTGACTATAAGAAGGCCTATGATTCGGTGCCTCACTCATGGCTGGAAAGGATTTTGGAGTTGTACAAAATTGATTCAACCCTAAAATCCTTTTTAAGCACATGTATGAGGCAATGGGTCACAGTCCTTCGTCAACCAGGCGGTGGCGACAGCCCCTCAACCCCGCAAGACTTTATAAGGATTGAGCGGGGAATTTTCCAGGGTGACAGTCTGAGTCCATTGTGGTTCTGTCTGGCTCTGAATCCCCTCAGCATTTTACTGAGGGACTCAGCGCTCGGCTATCGGCTTCGGAGAGGGGGTGAAGTCATTAGTCACCTGCTGTACATGGACGATCTGAAACTGTTTGCACCGAAACGTCAAGACTTGGTGGAACTACTAAAACTCACACAGAGTTTTAGCAGCGCCATCAAGATGGAGTTCGGTGTAGATAAGTGTGCTATCATGCATGTGCAGCAGGGGAAAGTTGTAAATTCTCCGAATTTACAACTTTCGGAGACAATGACTCTTAGATCTCTCTCAGAGGCCGAGACTTACAAGTACCTCGGTATGTCAGAGTCGTTGGGTATTGCAGTCGAGGACATCAGAAAATCGGTGAAGGAACGCTTCTTCTGTCGCTTGACAAAAGTACTTAACAGTCTTTTGTCTGGCGGCAACAAGGTGCGTGCCTTCAACGGTTGGGTGATGCCTCTACTGATATACTCCTTTGGCATACTGAGGTGGACTCAGACTGAGCTGGACGCCCTGGATAGGAAGGTCCGTCAACTGCTCACATCGCATCGCATGCTACACCCGCGCTCGTCTGTTATGAGACTGTATATTCCGCGGAAGTGGGGTGGTCGTGGCTTTTTAAATGCCAAGAACCTCCACAACCGCGAAGTATGCAGTCTCAGAAATTATTTCTTAAACAACGAGTGCGGGATGCATCGCGATGTTGTGACAGTTGACAAAGGCCTCACACCGCTCTCCTTGGCGAACGAGAACTGGCGCAAACCTATGGTACTAAGCACGGAGGACCGCAGGAACGTATGGAAGGACAAGGAACTGCACGGGAGGTTCTATCGGGCCTTAACAGGGCCTGATGTGGACTTACTCGCATCGGTGAACTGGCTGCGCTTTGGTGACCTCTTTGGGGAAACCGAGGGTTTTGCCTGTGCAATTGCTGACGAAGTAATGATGACGAACAACTATCGGAAATATATCTTGAAGGACGGTACGGTCGACATTTGTCGAGCATGCCGCCGTCCCGGAGAGTCACTCAGGCATATCATTTCCGGTTGTTCGCATCTTGCTAACGGCGAGTATTTGCACAGGCACAATCTAGTGGCCAGGATCATCCACCAGCAACTTGCCCTTCAATACGGTCTTGTAGAGTCTGAGGTACCGTACTATAAGTACGTACCTGCGCCGGTTCTTGAAAATGGTCGTGCATTGCTCTATTGGGACCGCTCTATCATCACGGACAGGACTATTGTTTGCAATAAGCCTGATATCGTGGTGGTCGACCGGTGCCAGCGCAGGGCAGTGCTCGTCGACATCACCATTCCACATGACGAAAACCTCGTGAAGGCCGAGAAGGACAAGCTCAGCAAGTACCTTGACTTGGCTCACGAGGTTACCTCTATGTGGGATGTTGATTCGACGATCATTGTCCCGATAGTCGTCTCGGCGAACGGCCTGATAGCGAAAAGCCTCGACCAACATCTCAAGAGGCTCTCGCTAGACGGTTGGCTCAAGGGTCAGATGCAGAAGGCAGTGGTCCTCGACACGGCACGAATCGTCCGGAGGTTCCTGTCTCTGCAGCCCTAACCACCGGTAGCTTGGGCCCTGCCTCGCTGCCGGTGGCAACCTAGTTTTTAAGTTTTTTATGATATATTATTGTTTTTTTATTTTGTATTGTAAAAAATTTAAAAATTAAGATTATAAATAAATACGTGAATAATAATAATAATAATAATAATCATTGCAAAGCTAGTCTGCTTCAGCCGGGGGAATAATCGCCCCCGAGTAATGCGTTTCGTGACACAGGCTTTTGCTGGGACTGGTATAACGCCCCAGCATTACCTGGCCGGTGTCACGGAACGCATAGACTATCTGAAGCAGAAAGTCTATGCGTGGGCTAACCGTATTCGCCGCTACAGAGAGCGTGTTGACCGATATTGGCAAAATCGCCTCTTCCAAAGTGACCAAAGGAAGGTGTACCGAGGCTGGGAGGGAACCGACAAACGTGTGAACGACGGGCAGCTGCCGGATGCCACCGCTATGAATAACTTCTGGCGTGGGATCTGGTCGGTGCCCGTCGAGCACACGGAGGGTGATTGGATGCATGTTGTTGAGAGGGAATGCGAATCCATCGAACCCATGGGATCTATTTTAATAGATCCCGTAGACGTCAGTTGTGCGATCCGTACGGCTCAGAACTGGAAAAGTCCTGGGCCGGACGGGTTGCACAACTTCTGGATAAAATGGATTCGATGTTCGCATGACCGCCTAGCAACACAATTCCAAGAAGCCCTTGAACTCGGTTCCCTTCCCAGCGTCTTGACCACCGGTGTCACCTTCCTGCTCCATAAGTCTGGTAGTACCACGGAAGCTAAAAACTACAGACCCATCACGTGCTTGCCTACGATCTACAAGCTCCTTACTTCCATTCTGAGAAACAAAATTAACACACACGTTGTTGCAAACAACATTTTGGCCCCGTCTCAGAATGGATGTAGGGTTGGGTCCCGTGGTACTAAGGAGCTCCTCCTCATAGACATGGCCATTAGCCAGCAAGTTCGGCGGAGTAAAGGGGCCCTTTCTACTGCCTGGATAGACTACAAGAAGGCTTATGACTCGGTGCCTCATTCATGGCTTGAGAGGATTTTAGAGTTGTATAAAATCGATACAACTCTAAAATCATTCTTAGTTACATGTATGAGACAATGGGCCACAGTCCTTCGTCAGCCAGGCGGTGGAAACGGCTTCTTTAATCTACAGGACTTGATAAGGATAGAGCGAGGTATTTTCCAGGGTGACAGTCTGAGCCCATTGTGGTTTTGTCTGGCCCTGAATCCTCTCAGTACTTTGCTGAGGGATTCGGGGTTAGGCTATCGGCTTCGCAGACAGGGTGAAATCATTTCTCACCTTTTGTACATGGATGATCTCAAGCTGTTTACACCGAAACGCCAAGACTTGATGGAACTGCTAAAAACAACAGAGGTTTTCAGCAGCGCCATTAGGATGGAGTTCGGTGTAGATAAGTGTGCGGTCATGCATGTACAACGGGGGAAAGTTGTAGATTCTCCGAATCTTCAACTTTCTGAGACGATGACTATCAGATCTCTCTCCGAGGCCGAGACCTACAAATACCTCGGTATGTCAGAGTCATTGGGTATATCGGCAGTGGACATCAAGAAATCAGTGAAGGAACGCTTCTTCTGTCGTCTGACAAAAGTGCTTAACAGCCTTTTGTCCGGTGGCAACAAGGTGCGTGCCTTCAATGGTTGGGTGATGCCGCTGCTGATATACTCCTTTGGCATACTGAAGTGGACTCAGACTGAGCTGGACGCCCTGGACAGGAGGGTCCGTCAACTACTCACTTCGCATCGTATGCTACACCCACGTTCGTCTGTCATGAGACTGTACATTCCGCGGAAGTGGGGAGGTCGAGGCTTTTTAAATGCTAAGACCCTCCACAACCGCGAAGTGTGCAGTCTTCGGGACTTTTTCCGAAACAGCGGACGTGGGATGCATTGTGATGTGGTGGCAGTTGATAGAGGCCTCACGCCGCTCTCCTTGGCAAACGAGAACTGGCGCAAACCATCAGTGCTCAGCACCGAGGACCGCAGGGACGTATGGAAGGGCAAGGAGCTGCACGGGCGGTTCTACCGGGCCTTAACAGGGTCCGATGTAGACCTGCTCGCGTCGGTGGCCTGGTTACGCTTCGGTGACCTTTTTGGGGAAACCGAGGGTTTTGCCTGTGCAATTGCGGACGAAGTTATCAAGACGAACAACTATCGGAAATATATCCTGAAGGACGGTACGGTCGACATATGTCGGGCATGCCACCGTCCCGGAGAGTCACTCAGGCATATTACTTCTGGTTGTTCGCATCTTGCTAACGGCGAGTACTTGCACAGGCATAACCAAGTTGCCAGGATCATACATCAGCAACTTGCCCTTCAATACGGCCTTGTCGAATCCGAGGTGCCGTACTATAAGTATGCACCAGCGCCAGTTCTCGAAAATGGTCGTGCTTTGCTTTATTGGGACCGCTCTATTATCACGGACAGGACTATTATAGCTAATAGGCCTGATATCGTGATGGTCGACCGATCCCAACGCCGGGCAGTGCTCGTCGACATCACCGTCCCACATGACGAGAACCTCGTGAAGGCCGAGAAGGACAAGCTCAGTAAGTACCTTGACTTGGCGCACGAGGTTACCGCTATGTGGGATGTTGATTCGACGATCATTGTCCCGATAGTCGTTTCGGTGAATGGGCTTATAGCGAAGAGCCTCGACCAACATCTGAAGAGGCTCTCGCTAGACGGTTGGGTCAAGAGTCAGATACAAAAGGCGGTAATTCTTGACACGGCCCGCATTGTCAGGAGATTCCTCACTCTGCAGCCTTAACCACCGGTAGCTTGGGTCCTGCCCCGCTGCCGGCGGCACCCTAGTTTTTAAATTTTTTATAATGTATTGTTCTTTTTTATGCTACCTCTATATTGTAAAAAATTTAAGAATTAAGAAAAGTAAATAAATATCTGAATAATAATAATATAGCCATTTATTTCCTTTCCTTATAAAACATGCATTTCTTATCTTAAAATATAATGAATCTATTCTAGTTTTTACTAATACTATTCTTAAGTTTTAAATATTCTATTCACTATCACTATTTTCAGGGATAGGAACCCCTCTTTGGGTAAAGGCCTCCTCTAGATCTTTCCATTTATCTCTGTCTTGCGCTTCTGTTTTCCAGTCTATTCCCGCAGTCGCTCTTACATCATCAGTCCACCTTTTCCTGGGTCTTCCTCTTCCTCTCTTGCCAGCTGGCCCATGCCACCTTGTCGCTTCTATTGTCCACCTTTTGTCATCATACCTCGCTATGTGTCCTGCCCAACTCCATTTTAATTTTAGACTATAATGCAGTGCGTCTATTATTTTAGTTTTTCTTCTAATATTTTCACTTTTTATTTTGTGTGTATCCTAACATCTAATCTCTACAAACTCTACGATCTACAAACTTTCACATTTTGAATATTAGTAGGATTTTGATGCTATTGAACTTCAATAAATATCTCAATTAACATACCACGTGCACATAATATTACGTACCATACGCAACATGCGCGACCGACGCACAGTTCGACGCTCTCTCGTAGAATATTCAGCATTCAGATTGTTTGTTCGCATGTGAATATTTCAACCAAAAGTCCGCCACGCCACGCCACGCCACGCCACGCTTCGCATCTTTCTCACAGCGCTGTTTATTTACCGGCGCATTTCTTGCAAACAAAGTTTCCTTATTGTCGCGTCTGCAGGCATTCTTTGTTTAATTTAATTCTTACTTTGAGTAATTACTCTCAACCCTGCGCCTGCTCCAAGCAATTCGTTTGAGTTGTTTTATTTAGCTCAATTTTATTTACTGAACAAGTTAACTTCAACAACAGATGTAAACCCAGCGAATAACAGTTATTCAATTTAGTGTCATAGAAAATATAAATAAAAGTTAAAAATAAATTAAGAAAAGAGATATTCATAAACTACAATCGTTTTAAATGAAAGTACAGTTCCAAGAAATAATTTAAGGTATCTAATGGACTTTTGCAAGGAATAAAAAGGTCTTTTTTATTTTAGTTTTATTTATTTTATTAATGGACTAATGACTAGGCCATAATATTATGTCTAGGCCGAGACGCTAGGTGGAGTAAGGCAGTAACAGAGTGGTGGCCGAGGCAAGGCAAGCGGAGCATCGGTCGTCCGGCGACGAGATGGGTCGACGGTATAGTCAGAGTCGCGGGTCGAACCTGGACCCGATTAGATTGTGACCGAGACAGATGGCATAACGGGAGAGAGGCCTATACCCAGCAGTGGGAGCAGTGGGAGATAGAAGGCTGTGGATGATGATGATAATAAGACTAAAACTTGTTATAACAAGAGAGAGGTTTATCTGTACCTACCGACCAGTTGGAGAAAATGGCTGTGTAAGATGGTGTGATGACTTTAAAATAACACTATACAGGGTTGTAAGGAAAGGGTATGCTAAGCCGGAAAGTTTTCATTCTTATGAAAAACTTTTACTATGGGAGAGTTGGCCCTGAAATCGAGAAAAAAAACCAGCAGTTCCATAGAAAAATATCAATGACTCTCGACAAAATGTATGGAACAGCTGTGTTTTTTTTTTGCGATTTCCGTGTTGGTCCCATAGTAAAAGATGTCCATAATGATGAGTACTACAAGCTTTTTTCGGCTTAGCTTTCTTTATAACCCTGTATACTGCATCATTTGTTTCCTGAAGCACATTTTAGTATATGCAGCTAGTAAAAGCTCGTACTAAGTCCAAAACTTTTCCTCGCAGACGAATATCCACGTGAGCTGCTGATGCCGCAACGTGCTCGGTTTCGCCGATGATCCGGATTGCGAAGCCGCGAGCGCTGCTCACCGCTATCGGCACTCGATAACGTACTGGGAAATGATTTAACCGATATTCTAGAGTGGCTAAAGGCTTAAAGGCTTCAGATTACGCTTCAATATTGCATTATTAACAATAAACAAATGTTCTCCTCTAGGTATAGACTTTGGGGATCAGATGACAGGGCTATCGTCTAATTTTCTAAGTTTGGGGATGGAACTTTATGTTAACCGAAATTAACTGATAGTATTTGTTATGTCCGGAGAAGAAATTCAAAAGGCGTATGTGAATCCACCAACCCGCACTTGGCCATCGTGGTGGAATACGGCCTAATCACCCTTCGAGGGTTGACCTGTATCCCAGCTGTGGGAGGATTAAAGGTTGCATATGATGATGATGATATAATATGTTATGTCCAAACACTCAATTTAGTTCTCTCATTCAGTTTCAAAATCATGAAGTTCGAAAATTGAAGGCCAGAGCGACGTCACCTCTGGCTTAGTCCTTTGTAGGAAAGCCAGTCCATTACGAATTTCATGAAGCCAAAATCTAATATCGGAGAAGTTAGCCGATAGGGCAGCAGGTCTCTTTTGATTATAATTGCCCTGCACAACTTATTCATTTGACCTGCGATGCTTGAATACTGCATATGCCAAAGTGTTCACGCGTCAAAAAAATCTGCGATAATGCAGCCTAAAAACTTCTAAATACACATGAACGACTGTCAGAACGAAATTTCCATGCTCGATCGACAACATTTCGTTGCCACTTTCAATTCTACACCGATGCAGACCACAACTACAGTCATCGTACAACCGTGATATATGGTTCTGCAGAAATGGAATATGTCCGGAGTCGGCCGCAAGCTGCGGAGATCAGCCGGCTAATCTCGGCCTCGATTCCCGTCGCATCATACATCGTGTTTGAACACACATGAACACACTCCCGCTGATTTAGATATCGGAAACGCATCCTTGTGTAAGTTGTGCAGTTTGTGTCAAGTTTTATTTACTGAACTAACAAGTCTACTTCTTAATAGAGTCGAAACGAAAAGGGTTGTTGTTGTTAGATATATTTCAGTCTATTTATTTAGTCAAATACAATATTCTTATTCAAAACTATAAAATTATTACCTCAAAAAATTAATGTAAATTAAATAAAAATCAAAGCAAACACAAACAAAACCCCTATTCAAATGACCCACCCCTAGCTGTACCCAGTGGAAAGCGTGCCCGGCGGAAGGTGTTTTAGTTACGTAGAAGTTTAAGTTGGATTTGAATTACTTATTAGCCTGAGGCTATATAGATTGTAATTCTATTAGAAGCACTCTCTTGGCGTTTCTTAAAAAATATATCTTAACAAGGGTAACTGATTTGTGTTAACATATCTCACCAATTGAGGTTTCGAGTCGATGATAGCATGGGCGACTTGTTCGGACGCCATGCTCGGATGTTCGGATGTTCAAATCCGAACATTTAGTATGCTTCTGGTAGAAAATACGCTTGACTAACTGCCTGTATCACACAAATCTATGGTCAATCTCCTGAAATTTGTATTCCGAGAGAAGCCAGTCCCGAGTCCTAGTTAGGTGTGTTCGCTATCTTCGACCACGTCATCAGGTAATTCGTTCAAACTGCACCCCGTCATCAAAAAAATCGGAAATTCATGGTCTTGAACATTTACATTCTCTAGCGTGATTTCATCATCCTTTTTTTTTCTAGCTGCGCCCCGCGTTTTCACCCGTGCTGTGATAAAGGCGGAGACGAAAATGAATAATGATAAAAATAGCCCATGCGTTAATTCAAGGTATAACTTATCTCTATTCCAAATTTCATTTCATTTCGCTGCTGTTTCAGCGTAAAGAATATAAGTTTAAGTTTTGTATGTTTGTGAATGTTTGTATCAATTATTTTAGTTATTTGGGTCAGTAGGTAACCGATTTTTAAATAATTTTAATAATTTAATTCTGACATCTATCGTAACGTAATTGTTGTTGTTGTTTTTTTTTATGTTCTTAATTTTATCAATGTATTCCTATTAATTTATTCTTTGACATTCCTTTATTTTATTGTATTATATTTTTCAATTGTTTTTTTATTGTTGTAATATTAATTGGTATTCTGTTTTGGACATATTTGTTTTTAATACTTTATTTTTGTGTGACTTATCATACGCCTTGGCACTGCTGTTAGTGTGATAAGTAGTTGTAAATAAATAAATAAATAACAAACAGACAGACAAACTTTCACATTTATAATATTAATGTGAATCAGCGTCGTCGTAAAAATCGCGTGTAGTTATGTCGTTGCGATTTGTTTGGAGTCTAACCGCTGGGTAAGGTAAACGCACTCTTTGTCTACTATAGGTGTTTAGAGACAGTTCACAAATCATTGAGAATAACAGAAGTCAAGGTTCGTATTAAGCGCGCTCGACCAACACACATTTTGACATAACTCACGGACAAGAGTTTCGGATCAGTGACCCTAATTTTGTACACTCGAGATTATCTCGATCGCTTTCACTCTCTTGACATTTCTAATGAGAGTGACAGTTACCAAGATAAAATTTCACTCGCCAGAATACCCCCAGAGACTCGGAAGCTCGCTGGCGCTGGCAATTAATCCGGGACTCGTGTTATGTTTTTTTTATTCAGTATTGAGTAATTTACAATTTTTTTGTAGTTGTACCAAACAACAAAAAATTGAAAATTACTTAAGTTTGTCGCGGTGCTCACATTCGCCGCATGCAATCTAATCTAATTCTAATTACCTACCTACTGAAACTATTGAGTTTCAGTGATTTTTGTTTGCGATTTCTGGTGTGAACTATCTAAATATTTGTCTATATATTTATATGACGACCCGTTTGGCTCAGCAGCGGTAGTGTTTCCACTTTATAAGTCAGAAGTCTTGGGTTCAATTCCTGGCCTCGAGGAAGTTGAATAATATCTGCTCTGGGTATGATTGCTAGTTGTCCTTGTATTTGTGTGTGTTCCATGGCATCCCGACACAGGGTATCCTAGTGGGGAGCTATGCGTGTGAAGTGTTTATTTATTTATTTATCTTAATATATATAAATCTCGTGTCACAATGTTTGTCCTCAATGGACTCCTAAACCACTTAACCGATTATAATAAAATTCGCACACCATGTGCAGTTCGATCCAACTTGAGAGATAGGATAGTTTAAATCTCAAATTATAGTCGCAATTTTAATTTATTGCAAATTATATATACTGATAATTTTTACTATAAATTGACAAGTTAGCATCAACATACTACGGTTGCTATAGTTAGGTACGCAATATTTGACATAGAATTGACGCAATGGCTTTTGACAGGACAACGTCTGTCGAGTCAGCTAGTCTATCTAGTATATGTTTTGCGTAGTATCCGCGAGCGATGTCTATGTGTGCGTTAGTCGAGCTCGTTTACTACAAACCTTAACTTCTGTACTCTCTTGTGGCAGGGTGTCTAGACAGCGACACTTCGCACGCTAGTAGTGGTCGTCGCCTATCGCGCGCCGATCTCACCTCAAACTAAATCCATTTACGAAACACATGTTCATGATGCTAAGAGAGCCCTGCAGTTTCACTCGCTTAGAAAATTAAATAGAAAAAAAAAATTAAAAACTCCAAGAAGAAAAAAAAACAAAAAAATAGTATCTTAATAGTAGCAGCGTTCCCAGTTATTTCATAAATTTTGAACTGTTTTTTATTCTAATTTCTACTTATTTTATTAACCCAGCCAGACCAGACTTAAAAGAATGGTGTTATAGCCCGTATAGATGTTCGTAGACCCTATTGACATTGCAGTGGCTCTGCACCATTTTTAATCAAAATTTAACCAACCAATATGTATAATATAACACAATCAACCCAACATACAAACTAACACTATATGAGGATAATAACCACCGAAAGGTCATCGAGGTCGCAGGTCTCCAAACTCGAAGTTTTAAAACTCACTTTATAGTTATAAAAGCTCCACAATACAATTTGCGTGGAATATCTAGCAGTTACTTCAAACAATTTGTAACAAGTTTAAAGCAACATTTTATCAAGCTTCTAGTCTTGTCGTTCTCTATTCTAATCGCGGTTGGCAGTTTATTTATGCACAAAGATAACTAAAACTATGGCTATTCATTGTACATATAACCAATAAAAAATAATTATTTTGATGACTTGAAGTCGGTAAATAAATAAACAGGGTTTTTAGGGTTTCATAACAAAACGGAACGGTTTCGCTGTGCCTATCCGTTCGTCTGTCTGTATGTCGATGTATGCTACACTAACTGATTTACTTACGCTACGAGTACTCAGGAAAATATTGACCCCAAAACTATTTTGTTTGGTTTAGGTATTGTAGTGGTAGAGCTCTTTTGCAGAGCCCGCCTGGGGAAGTACCACACCTTTGCCAGTTATTCCGCCGCCAAGCAGTAGGTAATGTGCAAACATTACTGTGTTCCGGTTGGAAGGGCATTGTTTCCAGTGAAATTACAGGGCAAATGGGAGATTATACAACTTATATCTCAAGGTGACGAGCGCAGTGCTGTGACGCGCAGGGTCTTGAATTCTGCGAATTCAAAATTCTGGGTGGCGCAGACCTGTTATGGGCAAACGTGACGTTTAACATCAGGCGAGCGATTTGCCCGTCTCGTTACTCAATTACATAAAAAAAAAAAAAAAAAAAAAAAATATAACAGCAATTTATTTATAATACTAACTGAAACCCTCATTGATATTCGCTATCTAACAGAAACCGTTATTTTTCGAAATAATTAATGTGTTTTTACAACCAGGTTAGGCGGTATTTTTTACCTTAATACCAAAATTCATTCAAATCTGCAGAGCCGTTTCAATGAAGAACTTAATATCTAAAAAAATGCTATTTGCAAAAAATAGCCACGGGACCCTACCATTACCATGTCACAACACTGACTGGGCTATTTATCACTTATTTGGAACACAAAACAGAGTAGGTAGACATCATATCTTTACAGATAAGGGGATTAATTTTTTGTCCAATACCTAAGACTCATTACTAAAAATGTATAAAAATACGACTTACTTATTAGCATAAATAGTGATTAGACCTGGTATACTCGTGTAATATTATTCTCACTCCATATCTACATTTACCTACATACTGCTCTGCTAGCGACCAAAACAAAATAAATAACCAACATGAAAAATTGCAAGGCCCAAATATTCTTTTGGAAAATAAATGTCAATGGTCGAAATATTGTTGAAAAAAGTATTCTCGGCGAGCGAGAAGGCAAGATTGATGGCGACCTTCGCTGCAGCCTGTGTGGCTGACTTCCTGCTCCCACTATATACGATATTAACCCTTATTTTCTCAACTATAGAGTCCATAATCTAACCACTTAACGTGTTTCTTACACAGTTCCCTTGCAATTTGTAAGGACTGAGAATACTTTACATTACTTAATAGTCAAATAGCTGAATAGCTTTGGTTCAATCACGCTCAGTATTAAATCTGCCAGTATAAAACGCTCAGTATCAAAGCAGCGCCGTTGCAATGAATTTGCATTCCGCGTCCCATATGAGCAGCAAAGCGATTCTGTGTACCAAACAAAATGGTTTTAAGTACACTGAGAAAATTTCCATCTAAATTCCGCTAAAATAATGATGAATTCACTTTACTTCACATAATTAATAAAAATTCCGATGAATTCACCTAAAGCACGGATCATACTGATCACCAAAAAGTACGATGATAAGCACCAGTTTTTACGGTGACAACTATTATGATATTATATGGTTGTCACCGTAAAAACTAGTACTAGCACCAGTTTTTAGGGTGACAGTCATATACATATATATATTATTATATTAGGGTTATATCAGATGGCGGTATTACGCAACAAACTTCGAAAAAATTGCTATACCTGAAGATCTATGAAATCTTGATTAGCAAAATGATTTCAGAATATTTCACAAATCTTAACTAAACTAGAAAGTTTAGATGTATATAAACACTATATAAAAAACATCTGTGGATATCTATATCTAATTAGCCGCTGTACTAGGTAATCCAGTATTACAGTTCAGTAACGGATGTGCGATTCTTTTGTGATGGAGAACTCACAAGTATAGCTTCGCATCTATCGCTTACAATGGCTCACCTAGAACAATGGGTAGAAAACCTTATCCATAACTAGACGTGGTATTTTGTAAGAGAATCCATTTGCGTGGGTAAAGGACCTCGTAGTTAGTTCGTGCGCCTTTAAAATTACTTTGAGACACAAGCTCCACACGGTATTTGCTTGCATGCTTTCAAAAATAAAGTGCCTCTGCAGAGTCGAGAGAGTGTAGGTATTTATCTATGTATTATATATTGTATTTCTATCTACTATGAGCTCCAATTTTAACGTTGTAGACAACAATAGCCCAACCACGACACGAGCGTTACGGTGAGAATTCTACAGCCATGGGCCTTTTTTCATAAATCATGAATTTACCTGACTGTAGATCGCTTTTGTCTATGGTTACCAATTTGTGCTCTACTTTAGACAAAGATTATACAACAGTTTTTTTTGGATTGTAAATAAAATATAGACATTATACTGTGGGTACAAAATGTAGATAAAAAGTAGTTTTGTGTACCTACTCATGGCAGGTTTGAAATTCTACTTTAAGTGAACCTTGAAAAAATGTGAAAAATACGGACGTCGCGCGTCGCGTCGTTTACACATAATTTAAGTAGGTACTTTAGAATCTTGCCACAATAGATAAATATATAAATATTTTGATGTTATTATCGAAGTTAATAGTAAATTAAGTTCTCGCTACTCACGGTGACGACGGATCGGTTTCGTACAATCATCACAGCTAAGGTATATTACGGCAATAGCCGCGTGGAAACAATCGTATCTTGAAGCGGTAGGTATTGGACCTCATTTCAGTAGATATACAAATGTTTACTCAGCAGATTAGCTGCATTGATCACGGATATCATATCTGACAGCCAAATATGAGGGTGATTTTTCGCATATGAATGAATTTGTCCAAGGTTTTTCGAGTGTAGGGTGTGTGTATGTCTTTGTTACTTCTTCAGTTATTCGTAATAGTTAGTACAATAATATTCCAGAATATGGCAACTGCCTATCTAATCAGACAACCTGTATATTACTTCCAAAAAAGGCCAGCACAAGATTGGGACAGTTATTTAGTTATCATTCGACATCTTGCCCGTGACTTCACAGCGTTATCTCGAGGGCACTGTACTCACGTTGTCCCTGATTTATATAGATACGTACCTACTGCTTGTATGCGTGTGTTAATTATGTGGGTATTATTATGTTATTGTGTATTAAATTATTTAACGTATTGTTATCGGCCTACGCTATCGTTTACAAAACTTGCATAAGGTCGTGACAGTGTAGTGATACGCCATACCATAGGTACCTACTGTTACAAGTCCGGTTTGATATCACGATAATAAAAGCTGCGTCTCGCGAATGCACCCAAGTGCATCGATCAATTTTCTGAAATAAAAAAAAGGTTTTACAGGTTTATTTAAATCCATTGAGTCAGTGTAAAGAAATTAAACAAATAAATTTAATTAAAATAAACTTTGACAAAAATCGGACAGTATTACAACTGAGTTACTAAAATTGATTTAGAGTGTTCTTAGATTGCTTTTAGAGTTTGCAATCAAGTGACTTTTCAAACAACAAAAAACCTTAACAAAAATCAGTTCACCCATTTGGAAGCTAAGACCACAGACCACAGTCTAACACACAAACATACACACACATTGACCTGTTTGCTTCGGGAGTGTAATTAAAACATATGAACCTAGCTTTCGGTTTAGTCTAATTTGCTTTGTAACCAGGATGAAGAAACCCCTCAAAACAAGCATCAGGATCGACGAAATAAGTCTTATCATATACAAATCTTAAGTACGTTACTGCTTGTGAAATTACGTGATAATTGTTCGAAGTTTCTCAGTCGCATTAACCTTGTAATCCCTAGTCAAATGCATTTGCTGAATGACTCACTTTCACTCCGATGACTTTTCTACTAAGAAAGACAGTGACAGGGAAAATAGTGTTGTCGCCACACGGCCTTTGTTTCATAACATTACTATCGTGTCAACTCCGTTGCAATTTGTATTGCAGTTTATAACTACTCTATTATTTTACTTTTCCATTAATTTCTATTGTTATGGATTATTAGCTGTATCTTGTGGCTTTATCCGCTATATTTTATAAACTGCATTTTTCTGTGCAATTTCTTTGATTTTTCTAAATGACAAAAAATAAACAACACACATTCACACTTCGTACGCAGCCTTTACTTAGCAACGAAAACATTAGTTATTTTGTTGTTTTAATGTTATCATCTTATCTCATTTGTCAACTTATCGAATTTATTTATCACTCGAGCTCCACGTAGCTAAATAAATAAATGATTAATTACAAAGCTAAATCAATAAACGTCCAACACGAACATGTACCTACATGTTACATGAAAATTCATTAAATCGTAGGTGTAGGAATTTATAAAATTAAGTCATTAATACAATTTATCGTTAGTGCTCGAGAGGCTACTCTGCGACACGGGACCCTATTATTGAGAGTGAGATATTTTCTCGGTCACTGTAACTCTCATTACAAATGTTATGGCAGTGAGAGTCTCCGAGATAATCTCGAACAGCCCTTTGCAGGCAGGGTTATAAGGAAAGGGTATGCTAAGCCGAAAAGGGTTTACAGTACTCATCATTATGAACAATTTTTACTAAGGGATCAACCCAGAATTCACGAAAAATAAATCAGCTGTTCCATACATTTTGTCGAGTGTTATTATCATTTTTCTAAATCCATAAAAATAAAAATAAAATAAGATAAAAAAGCTAACGTTACGTTTATTTCAAATAAACAAAACTTCCGACTCTGTATAAAAACCGAGGGCAGGCGAAGTATTAAAAACTATTAGGATGATCATTAAAACTAGAATTTGAAGTAATAACAATACCTAACGTTGTCTCCGCTTTATTCACTCAGGTCTGTTCTAAAATAATAAGCCGTGTCATTAAAGAAACGAATCTAAACGAAGTGGTGCGAATCAGGTCCTCTTCCTCACACTAGTTTATAATATACGATTGTTCGAGTGAGATGACATACTATCTGCCGCTTCGTCAGATTTTATTCGTCGTACCCTGCAATAATGAGCCTAAGTAAAAGTTCAATATTAAACCTCGGCATTTAATTAACCAATTACGTGTTTATACTGGTTTGTTTATCTACTGACGCGGAATGTCTGTGCTGTAATGTCCTTGACTAAAGTTTAATGCAGTACGACCAACTTAATTACAGTCAAATGAGGGCGCCACCATTGAATTCTCTGAATCAAACGAAGAACTGGACGTACAAAAATTTAGTAACTACAATTCGCCACTCCTACAACTAAGTTGGTGGTCCTGTGATGAATAATGATCCAACTGATTCAATCAATTTGGAGTCTTATGACTGACGTAGAAAATTAAGAATAAATGGTGTCAAAAATATCTAGGAACAAAGATACTAACACAGCTACAGACAAACTTTCGCACTTATTATATTAGTATAATAGTGACTAAAGCCTTTTTTTTACTGACTTCTTTTTTGTTAGGAAAGTAATGGTGTATTCTTGCCATAGTAGGTAATTAATTGTCTTTATTCTGTTAGTTATTTTAGCATTTATTTTTTATGGTAATAATTACTTCTTATTCTTTTGTATTTTATTATTCACGTAAAAACGTGAGTAATAACGTGTTTAAATGAGTTGATTAGTTGAGTAACTAATTCTCGCAAAAATTATAATATTTATTTATTTTAGTTTATTATGTTTAAGTACAACATGACCCTGTCAACTTCGTATCATCTAAAATAATTAACATATTTTCTTTAATTTTTGGCTGTTGGTATTTTTTTTTCTGTATTCATTTTAATTAAATTATTCATTTTAATATTTCTCGCTATAAAAACTCTATTTGGAAAGATTTCAACGCGCTCTAGAATAGTGCAATCATTGTTTTTATGTATTAACATATTAAATAAATAATTCTGGAGTATTCCGGATCAGTAGATACAAGTGTTTAAATATTATTACATTATAGAAATAATTCTGGAGTATTAGTATTAGAGTTTCAGGAGACTGTTGTGTGTATTGTGCAAAAACCTTGGAAAGTGTTTGGATATAGGATACTATTTATCCACACCTTTTTATTTGTACGATTCCTAAGGGCTTGTCCACATAAAATGGCGAGGCGCAGTTACTTCATCATTATTATTAACAAGGTAACAAGGAAAGGGTATGCAAAGTCGAAAAGGGTATCATACTATTGTACCGACCCTGAAATCGCTAAAGAAAACTGTTCCCTCGACTAAATGTTCGGAACAGCTGATTTATTTTTGTGGTATCATGTTGGTGCCATAGTTAAAGTTATATAATGATGAGTACTATGAGCTCTTTTTGGCTTAGTATACTGTATACCCATTCCATACAACCCTGTAAATGTACCCAAAAAATACAATTCTACAAACAAGCTATCTATTTTATGTAATCAGGTGTTGAATCCATCTTGTTTATACTTGCCAGCAAAGATACGCTATCTCTACGATAAATAGGGCAAGGAAATAACATAACATTTACCTGTAATATCTGTTTACCTGTGCCTGTAGTGAAATAATTACATTATTTTCATCATCATTATCATCACTACAGCAGTTGACTTCTGGGCTGTTGCCCTGCACCCCATTCAGTCTTGTCTATGTTCCTTCGTACGAGTAGCTACTAAGCGGCTCAAGCGATTTAGAGATTAATGCCTGTAGCACACCTCCGCTGCGAAACCGCAATAGTTTCGCTGTGAGTGAAATGTTAATTTCATCTTAAATGCGCAATTGTCACTGAGAATATTAAAACTATAAAAAAAGCAATTGGGCGGATTTCTGGCGCCAAAATGTATCTTATTTTTCAAATAAATAAAAAATTACAAATAAAAATTAAATAACAATTATAAGTGTGAAATAAGGAAATTTTTAAATAAATAAATGATATATGACTCGTAATATTCAAGCTAAGTTGACCTCCTTTACAGCTAAACTCCGAGTTCTTGAATTTCATATAAATTTATCAACTGATGTAAATACCTATACTCGTATATAGGTAAAGAAACTAGGACGCCTTCTTAGTAATTTTAGTCATGACTTTGCTAAGATTTGGGTGAGCCTTATCTTACTTATCGAATTAAGTACTGTAGATCAGTGGAAATGATATAATTTTGATGATACCTACCTATAGCCTACACCACCTACGTATAGTCTATAAGTAGGTATTTCAAAATTATCATCGGTTCTCGGTCATTGAACATGGCCCTCGCTCGTTGAGTCTTCCTTTAAAATATCTGCAGCTGATGAAATTTATCCAAAACCTTAAATAATATGAAGTAAGATTTGTTCATGATTCAGGTTAAAATGATGTAACTTCCTTTTACCTATAGTTATTTTGATTTCTTCGGAATAACCCGTTCTATGTCTCGTGCAAAGGTCGTCGGCGTTGGCAGGTTTGTCAGATTCAATAGTTTAAAATTATAGTTTTGCTAAATAATAACGTGCAAGGTCCATTGGCTTCGCTCGCTACGCACAATATTCTTGTAAATTTAATTCACTCAAAAGCAACTTACATCCTACTGCGAGTCTTAAAATGCAGAGCCTAGATTATTAAGTATCTATATGTATTTATTTAGTATTAAAGAGCGTTGCTCTTGTCTGTTGAGTAATTCCTTGACTTGCCGGTCTTCTGCTAGTGTATTTTGTTTTAAATTAAATCTGCCTCCTCTTTTATCTGTTCTAAGAACATTCTTCTTGGTCTTCTCGGACCTTACCTTCCAATTTACCCTCTACCATAGTTTTTATTAGTTTGTCATCTCGTACAAGGTGCCCAAACATTTCACAACTTATGTTTTCAATGATCATAAGATTTGCTTTTTCATTGACTCTAAGATTTCCTGGTTTATTTTTTCCTGTCCAGCTGATTCTTTAAGTGCGTCCCTAGAAATGTATGTAGATATATTTATAGTGTTTATTGATTAAGAACGAACGGATTCATACTCACCATGACTTGCTGTTTTTATTAAATATTACTTGTCATTATCTAATCTCCAGACTTGTTACGACGTAATGTAAATTTAAAATAATGTTCTCGAATCATAGTTTTTTTAAGTCTGATATTAACGTTATAACGTCAATATCAGAAAATAAATTTATCGTGTCTGTTATTGACGTCAATATCAGACACGATAAATTCAAAAATTAATTTACCAAAATTTTTGATAGTGTTATGGTATTCATAATTGTATTGTTTAATGCAAAAAGATAATACAATACTGTTCAGTATCGCCACTATTGTCAGTATGTTGTTTACAAGTCGATTGTTCTCGAAGTAACAGGATAATAATATTCCCGCACAAAACCTGTGAACGAAATTCAAACAAAAAAAAAATTCAAATAATAATTTGAACGGGGTCGTTACGTGGATCCGATGTAATGCCAATTCTACATTGTTTGCCGGACAGTATGACTATTATGTCAACTAGGTATAAAATTCTAGTTATTCCATTATTAATTGCTCACATAACAATGTTTACACATTCATAACCATTGTTACGAGGTAATAGATTTATTTCAGCTAAAACGATACCGCAGTACTTTTATCTAATCTGTGATGGCACCTAAGCGTATAACATATAATATAAGTATCCAATAGTACGGAACACATAATAGTAGAGGTCAGAGATATTATTAGGTACTAATAATCTACATATTCGTGAGCGCACTACACAAGTATGTAAACACAAATGGCTGTCTTAATAAGGAGTAAGGACACACTAGTCGAAGAAGTACTAGGTTATGCTACTACACGGCATGGTGCTACAAGGTTATTATAATAATATGGTGTCCACACAGTGAGTTGAGATACTAAATGCCTTTAAGTTCTCGCATAATGCAATGTCGTAATTTTTGTACCAACCAGCAAAAACACTTTCGGGCAACCGGTTCTCGCGTGTACGTAGTTATTATGTAGTATAATGACTGACTCCGGACGCGCATCACGCGGTCGCGACCTCCCTACGAATATTTTGCGGTCGCGACGCAACGGAGCGACCAACGCCATGACAGACAAACACACCTCATAAAATATACAACAATTTTAATTACAAAATATATCTTACTATCACATAAAATGTACAAAGTCTTACATCTATATCACCGAAAATATTTCAGGCACCCGATGACACACACAGCCTACGCAAATAGATACGAGTAGAGCACGGTCATGACCAGGCCCAGAACCAGGGGGAACTTCCACGAGCTCATGAAACTGCTCTCGTTGTTCGTCGACGAGTCCTCCCAGCTGACTGTGCGCTTCTTCACTTCCACCTTGTCCTCGTCGACGACTTCGCCGACAACAAACTTCTGCATGAGTTGTTTAGCATCGAAACTGTGACCGACGTCATCGAAGTCTTCCGAGGCGTCTTTTCCGGCTACGTTGACCAGGACTTCGTGTCCGCCAGGATGCTCGTCCAGGAACTTGGTGACATCATAGACGACGTTGTCGATGATAAAGACTGCGTCCTTGCGCGTGTTGCGCTCGGCGAGCTCTTTGCGCGTAAACTTCTGATCCGCCATATCTGTTTCAGATGCGCGTGCGTGCTGCCTCGGTTCGCGGTAGACTACTGACACGGACCCGCGTGCAGCGCTCTTAGCGCGCCCTCTCCGCCCTCCTCCCGCGCCTCTTGATACCGTTCATCTTATCATCATACCTTATCAACAATGATTCGGCGGTAAACAAATCATTCGTCGCGGCTCAGTCGTAGCATTGTAAGTCACCGCAACCGGTCTGTGCTGAGCCCGTTCAACGAACGATCATGTAACTTTCGCTAACCTTGTGCAATACAGGTAGGAACCTTAGTATGGGGTCCTTCTGCGCAACCGACATTTTCCAATCACATTTAAATCATATTCGATAGCAGCACGCAATTCACTCTGAATTTGTATCTAGAAGGATTTACGTTGCCTTAATGTCAATGTGGACATGGACAATTCAAAAATGTGGCGACTGTAAAGCTTTGTCGAAAACCTCCAACGAGCCAGGTTTACGCCCTTGATGCCGTCTCTGGCGACTCTAGCAGTCTATTTCTATTGTCTATTTCAATTTGCATTTTGCGACCAAACTACGCATCGTAGTATAATGTTTACGTAGTAGTACGCTATCACCATCGTACCTAAGTTCTCCTCTTGTTAAAAATAACTGATTTGTAGATAGCATCTCAGTTCTAACTGCTCAGTATGTTAGGTGCATAGTAGTTGATCTCAGTTAGCACCAGCTACGTACTTCTATACATACTCGTATATCTAAACACAATAATTAGTAAGACTCAGCAATTGTTATGTCCTTGACTATTATAGGTACGTTTTTGTAAATAGACCGGTGCAAAGATCATAATTCGCGGATCAAAGGTTCCTTTACAAGACGCAACGTAGTCATTGACTTGCTCATCATCGCTTGCTGTTAAATCCGGCCAGAAGATAAAGTCCTCTTACAATAAACAAATAAGAAGTTGAAACAACTACCCCAATTAGGGATAAAGTTACATTTTGGCAAAAAATAAGATTATATTAGATTTTTTATAATTTCAATGTACCTAACCAGTGACAGGTCAAACACATAACCCTCCTGATTTGGCTTCGCCGCAGTCGGATAATCAGGGACCTATTCCGTTATACCTTTGTGTGAACAAACCTTACAAACTGCCATTGAAAATTACTCTCATATGGCCACTACGACTAGTCCAGTCGATCTGTCTAGTAGGCACAGATTAAGTGATAGCTACACCAGCGGGCAGCAAAGCCGGTCTTGGTTAACTTTCCTGCGGCGAGGCGGAGCTCCCCCCGCGGTCCCGACTACGGGCACCGAGTATTTGATATGATCGTATGATGCTAGACCAGCCGGTGAAAGTGAATGAAAGCGATGCGTGCGGCGCGCTAGTCGTAGTAACTTTGGTCGATTGCTGCATTCCATACTACGCAGTCATCCACGGACCCAAACTCCAGCAAAGAGCCAAAGACTTAACCTGTCGCACGACATTTAGCTCTCGGGAGTGTAGCGCCGCGCCACTTCGCTGACAGCTGACCTGTATTGAATATTTCGTCGTTGTATACGCAGATACTGATTCAATTTTTTTTTTGTGCATGTGTGGTTGGCTCTCGCAACAAAGTGTAGATAGAGACTAAAGTGACTTTAGTTTTCTTCAGGTTTGATTGAGTTTGAGGCGAATGGTGGCAAGTGGATGCTTAGGGCAAGCGTCCTTTAGGAGAGGCTTATGTCCAGTAGTGGACCGACATTAGATAGGTTGATGATGATTGAGTTTTTAGATCGACACCTATGAATTTACCAAAACATTAAGGTAAAGCATATCTGTACAGTCCTCCGACAGTTAATACAAAATATTTACCCCAACTTATCTAAAATAGGTACTAAAACTAAAAACTTGCATTATCAGCGCCTCTCAGCTCTTTTTTTCCCGCTGATGCAATTTGAAAACCTCCGAAGAAACTTTATTACGATTGCCAAAGTTGCGTTGTCAGGCTATCATTGGAATGAATCTTTCAGTCCTCAAAATAAATGAAACAAAGTTCACAAACAACAATGTTAAATTAAAAACACCTACGTACAGGAAGGTAAGGAATTAGAGGTAGGTATTCATGTATTCATGCAGTAGGTATCTAGTCTACCTACCTACTCGAGCCATACTTATTTATATTTATTCACGTCCCAATTACGTAGTTGTGAACAGTAAAAAGTTGAGGAAGTGTGCCGACGACAAACAACTTCTGAATTCTAAACGAATCTACATGTACTTCATGTATTACATAAACATACAGCCTGCTGCAGTCAAGTAGGAGAGGGCGGGTGGGAAACGCTTTAGGGAAAAATGTTTTATTAGATACCTACTTCCAACTTATTTTTTTATGCTACTGAGCGCTGAGATGCTAAGGCTAAGCGTTTGCTTCTCACAGTTACTACGAGTATGAATAGATTATTACTTATTGCACTATCCACAAAGGATGACTGCAAGAAATCGTTTTAGGCGATAACGCTACAAATTGAAATGGTGAATGGAAATCTATCTAGTCTTAGTTTTGTTCTTGTGATTGATTTGATGTGAAATAAAGCTATATTGCCATTGCCATAATGTTGAGTTTCAGTGAATCAGCAATAGTTAAAAACACTGTGCGGATGAAATATACGCTCTTCAAGTCATCACCCTGTTTTGAGATAATTATTTCAGACCCTGTAATTTTAATGGAAACATATCTTCAATCTGTCTTACAGAGGGGCTAGCACAACTTTGACGTAAAAATACGTAGCGAGTTTTCGATAGAAAAGTGTACGCCAATTACGACTGTCAAGTGTGCTCCTGACGGGTGTAAATGGCGTACACTTTTCAATCGAATACTCGCTACGTATTTTTACGTCAAAGTTGTGCTAGGCCCACAGTATTGTTTGCACTTGAATGGCAGTGCTACAGTAGGTATGTTACACGATATCTTCGTAAAATTATTGTGTTAATTTGATTGGAATAGTCTCATACAAATAATAGACTCCGAGTTGGTATTGTCTGGACAAGAGGACTTTTAAGTCGAAATAATGGACTAGTTTACATTGTTATATTATTTAAAATTATAAATGTGACAGTTTTTTTTTTCTGTGATTGGCTTGCGTTTCACCGCCATTCCGCCTGATGGTAAGCAATGATGCGGTCTACGATAGAGCACGCTTGCCTAGAAGAAACCGATTCACTCGCGACTTGTAGACACCCAAATTATAGCTACCCTCCCGGGCAGAGCATTCCACTCTCTAGCAGTACCTATAGGTACACAAACCCAAAACGCTTCGTACGAGTGGTTATGCTTTCACAACTAACAACTCAACCGATGATCATGAAATTTTGCGTACACGTCATAGATTAAAAATAAAAGCCTTACTTAAGTATTATTTATAAACACTGCTAAATATTAGGTTGGTATGTAAAATCAAGATCAATAAACTACCTTATTTACTTAACTTATTTAAAATACCAACGAAATAATTAATATCATTCTGTAGGGAGCAGTTGTAATAAAATGTTTTTAAATTAAGGGCATAATTAACCAATTGTATTGTAATCAGTGGCGTAGCGTGACTTGGCGGGGCCCCGTATTAAATTTGTTTTTGGGGGCCCTTTGAAGGGTAAAGATTTCTCACAATAGAAACAAGTTTGCGTAAAATTAAAAGAAATATTTATTCATCATAAATAACTATCTGTCACTTTTTCCAAAATTTTTACTAGCAATTCAAATTAAATGTACACTCTCCTTGCCTTTTTTTCGGCCGCAATAACCGAGATGTAGGATGTGTTGCCAACTTTTGACTTACGCTTTACTCGAAAAAAAAAGAAATTACTTTTTTTGACTTAGGTATGTCATTTCTGAAATAAATAAAAAATTGGGAAGTTTATATTAATTTTAGCTTACTCACCGTCGGGGGCCCTCGTGGCCCGGGGGCCCCGTATAATTGATACGGCAGATACG
Organism: Alcis repandata; assembly: GCA_949125135.1. Classification (NCBI taxonomy): domain Eukaryota; kingdom Metazoa; phylum Arthropoda; class Insecta; order Lepidoptera; family Geometridae; genus Alcis; species Alcis repandata. The sequence continues at coordinate 3,088,651 of OX421223.1, forward strand.
GCGGTAGCTACGCCCCTGATTGTAATATGCATCGACGTACTGTCAAAGGTGACTACAGTAACTGTTATATCTACGTATATCTAATTACCTATTGCTAAAAACCTATTGTTCGTAATTGGAGTAGGTTATAAGAATTAACGAATTTGCAATTCATAGGTATAAAAAGTAAACCACAAAGTGTATATTCAGCAACGTACCTGACAACAAACCGCAAACTATTTGATACACAGATACCTTTTTGGGTTACCTTAGTTACTAGCAATAGCAAACCCTAAAAATGTACCTTTCCACGTCTTAAACTTAAATAATCAGCAGAAAAGCGTAAGTGGGTCGAGTACCCCTTACATTGTTATGTATGTAAAGGAATAAACTACAGGGTTATAAGGAAAGGGTATGCTAGGCCAAAAAGTTTTGTTTTGGCATACTTTTACTATGGGACCAACTCTGAAATGGCGAAAAAAATCAGTTTCTTAGAAAGACGTCATTGACACTCGAGAAAATCTATAGAGCAGCTGTTTGTTTTTTTACTTAGCTTAGCATAGGTACTCTTTCCTTAAAACCCTGTATAAGGGTTCTGTAATAAACTAAAGAACTCTTCTTATCTTCTAAACTTCGTTCAGTATAAATGAAGTACCTAGGTACCTACATATATCAAAATTATTACCTAGTTGTTCCTGCTGACCTGAAACCTGGTGACCTCTAATTATGTAATTATATACATTCTTCACATCCCCTGGATCGAATTAGCTGATATTAAAACTTGAAAATTAAAATGGAATAAACTCCTTGCCTTCACATTTTTCTGAAGTGCGGGTGTTCGCAAATTATCGTTAGCTAAAAACAGGTAGGTACAAACAGTTCGTCCAGTTTGTTTCCGTAGACTCTGTCTCGGTCATTTTTTAAAACTTAACGGGTTTAGTTCCTACATGTTGGTACTTCTTATTTGCAAAATTCCCAGTAAAGTTGACATCTTCAGAGTTATACTAACAATATAATAATATTTTCGCTTGCTTTTCCACAAGAACTCGTATTCTAGATACACAATTATACAAGCAGCAAACTCCGCTGGATTACAAATAATCCCTACTAACCTTTGTTACCTTTTATTTTAGTCTAAGTTGTTACCTACCATTTTTAAGTATTTAGTGGGTATAAAAATAAAGTATTTTTTTAATTCAGTAATAAGCTTGCGTTTGACCGCAATCTCGCCTGATTGTAAGCAACGATGCTCTCTACGAAAATTAGACATTTTGTCAGACAGTTTTAGTTTTTAGTTATTTATAAAGAGTAGGTAGTTGTTTAGAACCTTTGGACTCGTTTGGTAATGGCCGTACCACTATTATTTATTCTGTGACTGTACGTCGGTCGGCTGTTCCACTCGGGCAGTGGCTCACCTTGAAAGCGCCGTGACGTGAGCCTCCGCCGACCGCTTCTACCTTCCTCACACAAACAAACAAGCATGTACAAAACACAACCTTTATTTCAATTTTACAATTTAACTTTAAATACACGTAATTGATTTACCTATACCTATAAAAGCACCCCAGTGTACCTTCCTAAGCACGTATAAATTATCATATCTACCCTGAAGAACTAACTTTTTGTTCACACAAACTCACGTTGAATGTCCGATGATTGCGTGCGTCTCAAAACACAATGCACGCCGATACACACAGCATCGTTGTTATTTGCGATATTAAGGTTTATTGCACCGTCTATGAATCGCTAGTAATTACTTATTCTGCGCTTATCAACGGGCAGAGGGCAGGATTCCAGTCGAGTTCGCGAACGGAGAAACACGCAAATTCCACTGTTTTGCTGCCGAGTTCACAGCCCCAACTCAGGAAGTGATGCAATGATCAGAGCAGGTAGATGTAGATTAAAACAGCGAGCGCAGCGAGCACGAGCGGCGGGGCGCAGGCCGAGAGCAGCGCGGCCGGCGAGGAATCTTCTGGATCGGAAAGATCGGAAGTTCTCGGCACCTCCGGTCGGACCTCGTCCTCGGGCACTACCCCAATACGGAACTTCTGCCGCCACTCGAGCGCGATGTCGCTGTGTCCGACGTCTCGGAAGCACTGCGAGGCGTCCTTCCCGCCGTTGTCGAGCAGAACCTCCGCACCTCCCGGGTGGTCCTCCAAGAACTCCGTTACATCGTACACCACGTTGTCGATAATGATGACGTTGTCCGTGCGGGTGTTGCGACCCTCGATGGATGCGCGCGGGATTACGCGCTCACCTTCCATGGTAGCGCGCTTTTCGCTCGGCTGACAGACGGCCACTGTGCTATGACCACAAGTGCCGCGACCGTACCACCGGGGCCGGTGCCCGTTGCCGGCGCGTGCGCACCCACACAGGCAAACTAATTGCTCCCGTTAGATAGGTACCTACCTACTTACTTAAATTTAAGTAGGCAAGTAAGGTAGTAGCGGGAGCGACCTATTTGTACCGCTACTGTTATATCCTCTAACTAAACAAACGCACAATCTGTAATAGGTAAACGTTAATATAAAAAATATTGAAATGTATTGTGAATTATTTTTGAAAAGTATTGAATCTCGATCGAGTCTCGTATCATTGAAACGATAATTTAGAACCAAGATTTTCTAATAGCGCGCATTTTTAAGAATCCCACCCTCACTTTAGAAAAGACTTCAATCCTAAGCACATGGTACCTACATGGTAATTTATGGTGTGAACAATAAAGAGTTTATCTATCTATCTACTTAGCACACATAGAAACACGCATTACATTCTACTGAAATTATTTCAATACGAGTTTACGAGCTATAGCCGACAAAGTTGATGCTTAAGGAAGTCAAACAAAAATTAAGAAAAATACAGCTTGGTGCTCTGAAAAGGACTCAACTTATGATAAAGTTGTATTTTATAAAAATTTAGCTTCCAAACTATCATAATCGTGTCACAGACAGAAAAATAACAAAAACTGTATGTCGGTGTGAGTCAAAGTAAAATTAGCAAAACTGTCCCTGGCTGAAAAAACTCCAAAACTACATAATGATTCTATTTATTTCTTTAGTTGTCCTCGACAAGTACTCGTAATACACAAACGTTGGCTAAAAGCCTAAATGCATTTGTCTTCAAAGTCTCAAAAAAAAAAAACATACATATTTCCCTAGGTCAAACTGTCAAATACCTAGTATTTTTTTTATAGAACGGTTTGTCGAACCTGTGGTATTGAATGGATGAATCTTATCTGTAATCGGTCTTCTGTTCGTTCTTTAGTCTCATTCATTGCTTCATTGTAGTGTTGTGTTGTATCATTATTTTTATTTACTTTTATGACGAAAAGAAAATTTTGAAAAAGAAAGATGAAAATAGGAATTCGAGCACTAAAATTTAATTATTTTTTAGCTGTACATACGATAATTACGGACCTATGTTAATGTCATGTTCATGTAATTTCGAATTAGGTTAGGTTAGAAAAACAAATAATGAAACTGGTAAGTAATTTAAAAATTAGCAAGTAAAATGAGTACATAATCTACTATTGTAATTAGACGTAAATTTATATACCTCTGGCTAGGACGATTCTACGCACAAATATAATAATTATGTATTGTAACTATGTATTAACACGTTCAGTACTTACCACTACGATTTTCATGATGTCTTCTCGGATGCCGCCTACATTTTACGGTTGAAAAACACTGGAACTCCATGCGAGTCATCGGCACTGGAATAAGATTTACGTGAACTCTCCAGGCTAGTCGGTGGCATCGAACGTGTAATTAATGTTGGGAGTCAGGGTTAGGAAGCCTATGCCCTGCAGTGCGACATTAATGGCTCTTATCATAACAATAAAGAAATTATTAACAACCTTTTCCTATGCTATAGTTTATTGATCATCATCGACTCATCAGGCCGATTCAATCTTCAGTTCAAGCGCTTATCTTTTCGTTCTGCAAGCAATTTTGTGAAAATTAACCGACTTCCTGCGAAAGCCATAAACAAAACTAGAATGTTGAAGAGACTAGTTCTGGCAGAGTCAGCACCCTGATGGAATCCTATTTTATTTTAAGTACATTAAACAGCTGCTTAATAACTCTAAAAAACTTTATTACTGGGTACACTTAAAATGTGCCATAAAATGGTATCATAATAGGTACAGGTAGGTACACACAATCACCACCACATACCACATCGAACCCCAGATGTTATCCGACGTTAGTTATCATACTATTTTGTAAAAGAAAATCCAAAATCATTCAATAGTTGTCGAGATATTTCCAAACAAAGATTTGGGTAGCTTTTGTAAAAGTTTAATGGATTGGGTGTAAATAATTTGTCCATTCCAGTACTGCCTGAGCAGCGATGCGGCCAAGCCGTGCTACGTGCTGTCGTTCAAGCAGTTGATGATAATGCTGGACTGCGGGCTGTCGGCACAGTCGGTACTGAACTTCCTGCCGCTGGCGCCGGTGGCGAGCCCGCGGCTGGCGGCGCTGCCCGCCTACTGCCCGCCGCACGTGGCCGACCCCCTCCTGGAGGGCGAGCTGCGCGAGTGCTGCGGCCGCGTGTTTGTGGACTCGGTGCCCGAGTTCTGCCCGCCGCTCGACAAGGTGGTCGACTACGCGCAGCTGGACGCCATCCTCGTCTCCAACTACACGTGCATGCTGGCGCTGCCCTTCATCACCGAGGGCACGGGCTTCAAGGGGCGCGTGTACGCCACCGAGCCCACGCTGCAGATCGGGCGGTTCTACCTGCGCGAGCTGGTGGAGTGGCTGGAGGCGGGCGGCTCGGGCGCGGCCGGCGCGCGCCGCTGGAAGGAGCTGCTGCACGTGCTGCCGGCGCCGCTGGCGCACGCGCAGCGCCCGCGCGCCTGGCGCCGCCTCTTCTCGGGCGCGGCGGCGGCGCGCTCGCTGGCCCGCGTGCGCGTCGTGGGCTACGACGAACGCGTGCCCTTGCACGGCGCGCTCGACGCCACCGCCGTCAGCTCGGGCTTCTGCCTCGGCTCCGCCAACTGGGTGCTGCGCTCGGCGCACGAGAAGGTGTGCTACGTGTCGGGCTCGAGCACGCTAACCACGCACCCGCGCCCCATCAATCAGACGGCGCTGCGCGGCGCCGACCTGCTCATCCTCTCGGCGCTCACGCAGACGCCGGCGCACAACCCCGACCACATGCTGGGTGACCTGTGCGTGCACTGCGCGGGCACGCTGCGCGCCGGCGGCTGCGTGCTGCTGCCCGTGTACCCGTCGGGCGTGCTCTACGACCTGCTCGAGTGCCTGTCGGCGCACCTGGAGGGCGCCGGGCTGGCGCACGTGCCGCTCTACTGCGTGGGCCCCGCGGCCGAGGCGGCGCTCGCCTACAGCAACATCCTGGCCGAGTGGGTGTCGGCCGGCAAGGCGGCGCGCGTGCCCGACGAGCCCTTCCCGCACGCGGCGCTGCAGCGCTCGTCGCGCCTGCGCGCCGCCGCCGCGCTGCACGACCTGGCGGCCGGCGACTTCCGCCAGCCCTGCGTCGTGTTCGCGGGACACCCGAGCCTGCGGTTCGGCGCCGCCGTGCACCTACTGGAGCTCTGGGGCTCGAGCTCACACCACGCGGTCATCTTCACCGAGCCCGACTTCCCGCACCTCGAGGCGCTCGCACCCTTCCAGCCGCTGCAGATCAAGGCCTACCACTGCCCGATCGACACGTCGCTCAACTACTCGCAGGCCAACAAGCTCGTGCGCGAGCTTCGGCCGCGCGAGGTGGCGCTGCCCGAGCAGTACGCGCCGCCGCCGCCGGGCGCGCCGCCGCGGCCGCACATGGCCGCCGACCGGCCGCTGCTGCCGCTGCGGCGAGGCGGCGCGCGGCGCGCGGCCGTGCGGCGGCACGCGGCGCGCGGCACGCTGCACGCCACGCTGGCGGCGGACGCGGCGGCGCGCGCGCGCGACCTGCGGCCCGGGCTGCGTGCCGCGCCGCTGGCCGCCGCGCTGTCGGTGCGCGACGGGCGCGTGGAGTTGACGCCGGCGGGCAGCGCGGCTCCGGGCGGCGGGCCGCGCGCGCCGCCGCCGCTCCCGGCGGGCGCGGCGCCCGACCCCGACGTGCTGGTGCGCGAGCTGGCGCGCGCGGGCGCGGGCGCGGCGCGCGTGGAGCGCGGGCCCGAGGACGCCATCGTGCACGTGCCGGCGCACGACGCGCTCGTGCACGTGGAGCGGCACGCCACGCACGTGTTCTGCCGCGGCGAGGACTCGGTGCGCCGCGCGCTGCGCGCCGCCGTGCTCGCCGCGCTCGAGCCGCACGCGCCCTAGCCGCCTCGCCTATATTATTCTTAAGATTCAAACAATATTATTTATATGAATACAAATTATCGTTTTGTATTTAAACCTGTCTTGATATTTCCTCAAACAATCCTCAGTATGTCGAACCTGCAGCCTGTCCCACCGGTAAACAAATCGGTATCAGTGTCACTTTATTAGGTTTTTTTTCCCGAGTAGATAAATGATAAATGTGTTATTTTAACATTGATCAACGAAGCTATCGAACAATATTGAAATAACATGTAGTGTTATTATCGTATGTGATTTATATTACTGTATGTTTTATTATATTAATCAAAAAATTTTATTATAAAGCAATTATTGTGATTATGATAATAAAATCAACAAATTTTATAAACGATTCCCGATTGTCACCCTTGGAGACAAAGATAGGGTGATAAAACATAAAAATCGATAAAAGATTTAGTCCTAGACTTACATACATAGGGGTGTAATATTCCTTTCCTTATCTACGGAGAGGGGACCGCCTAGTTTAGCCTTAATTTAAAAATAAAACGATCAGCTCAATCATCAGAGTATTTATACCATAAATAAATATTCAACACTTACGTACGTAATAATGATAAAATCGACTAAGTAAATACATTAAATCGAATAAGTGGGCGCGGGGAGCGGGGAGCGGTGCGCGCGTTACGCGTTGAGGTCGATGTCCGCGAAGATGTCCCCCTTGGTGGCCACGGCCAGCGCGTAGTGCTGGTGCAGCTGCTGCAGCAGCTCGCGCTCGTCCAGCATCTCCAGCGCCTCCACGCGCGCGCGGTCCTCCTCGGGCAGCGCGCGCCACACCGTCTCCATGTCCCAGGCGCGCGCGCGCGGCCAGCCCGCCGCCTCCAGGCGCGCGGCGGCGGCGGCGGGTGGGCCCGCGTGCGCCGCGTCGGCCGCCGTGCCGCCGCAGCCGCGCGCGCCCAGGTTGCGCACCATCACCTCGCCGAACTTGTCGCCGAGGTTGCACTGCTCGTAGACCAGCAGCGCGGAGCGCGAGTGCGCGGCGGCCAGGTGCCGCAGCAGCGCGGCCGCCGCCTCGGGCCGCAGGTACACCAGCACGCACTCGGCCAGCACCAGCGTGGGCGCGTCGGCGCGCGCGCCCGCCGCCTCCAGCTTGCGCCGCACCTCGTTCAGGCAGCGCAGGTCGCAGCCCACCAGGTGGTACCCGTCCGTGTGCAGGTCGCCCTCGTGCAGGATCACTTCGCCGTCTGTCCGACATACACACATATAAATCTATGAATGAAACTATCTAAATTAAATATTAACAAAATAAACGATTGACCAGTTAATAAACAAAATTCTTCATCATTATCACTAATATTACACTAGTGGCTTTCTGTGCCTTATGATCAGGGAATGTAAATGCCTCAAAGGTATCAACGGGCTCGACTGATATGCTGATGTATCATTGAATAATACTAACCTTCATTGCTTATCTTCTCAAGCAGCTGCTTATTGCGCTTGATGATATGACATTTCTTAGCAGTGACAGATGGAAAGTCTAGCTCGATAAAGTTGCCCACAGCCTGCGTGGTATCCTTCAGACGCCAGTACAGGGTGTCGAACCCACATCCCACATTGATGATCTGGCACTTTGTGTCACATCTCTGCAATATTATAATTATGCCTCATTACAGAAGTTTCTTTGGTTAACAGGTTTGATTTATGACCATAGCACAGCACAGTAGTCTTGAACAGAAAGTGATTCTAAAGGCTTGACAGTCTAAGATAGCTAGTTAGTCTAACACTAGGAACTATCCTACTATGGAAATGCTTTGGTCTCCTAACAATGATTTCCCTTCAGGTTGCTCAAGCTCATTGGTGTGATTTGACTCCAAGCCCTGCAGTGTGATCTAAGTGCAATAACCAGTGCTCTATCATCATCAAAAACTACTGTTGGTCATACCAATAGATATACTCTCAGTTTGGTTTTCAATATAGATTTATATAGTGATTTACAAACAACTTGTGAAGGGGAAAGTGTTTGCGCATATACAATAATGTACATATACATAGATAGAAGTAGCCCCATGCTACCTTCCCTCCCCCAAAGGCACCTAAAATCGATAAATCAAGTTACTGATAAGCTCAGTACCAGATTGTACTGGGTGCAGACATCATAATACTGCTGTATTTAAGTTAAAAGACTGCAGTCTGGAAGCCATTGACTGAATTTTACTATAATATTGCAAAAAATAATTAGTAAACATATTCTATTCAATAAATATTATGAGACATACATGGTATCACTCAGAGAGTTGCACTTTGTAGTTCGACAAAGTAAGAGCAAATTCTTACGAAAACTATGTGGTTTTGCAATATATAGTGTGCTATGTAAAGGCAAATGAGCATTCTCTAATCTGTTATGATTTTAAGGAACTGAAAGGGTACTTCTCTGGTACTAGTAAAAACTGAACCCTGCATTGTTATCAAGTAGCCTGTCGTTAATCCAGGGCATGGATTACTTTCATACCAAGTTCCATCCAAATCTATTGAGCCGTTTCAGTGGTGTGAAGTGGGTAACAAATATAACTACATAATGATGTGACAAATATCGACATTTTTATGGTAGTTTGATGATTAGAACAAGAGTGTGAGATCTATGTAAATATTTACACGGGCAAAATGCATGTGATTGCAAACTTCAGGTAGTACAAGTGGCAATAACAACATTGAGTTGTAAGAAGCATTCTAGTAGGAAGTATATGCTTAAACGCACCTCCAGGAACTGGTGTATGAAAAGCTCGATGGCGCGGACGCGAGCATAGTACCCGCGGTTGATCTCGGGCGCCTTACGGTCGGTGCGTTTGGCGAACAGGGCCACGTAATCGTCCTTCCAATAGCCGCGCTCCACGGCGCAGCGTTTGCACTCCGTCGCATCCGTGTTGGTTGCAATGATAGCCTCATCTTCGGCGCTCCACGACGTAAGATTCTCCATGGCGCACGCAATAGATCCGCTACTCGATATCTGCCGCTACACTACACCGCTACTGCGGTAACATCGCCCGCACCCAAAACGATTTACTATTTTTGTTTTTTTTTGCCCGCAGTTGAGAACTTTTGAACGTAATTAATGTAATTATTATGCCGGCTTTGTTTATTTCAAATTTAATTATTTCAGCTTGTTACAATTACAGTAAAAATACATACAACGAAACCATGAAGTTCAATTGTCATGAACATAATTCCGTGACTGACGTAAATATGAGTTTGACACATTACTTTGACTAATAAAAGTATTATGACAGCATTTTTTTTTATCTAATATTACGATAATATGGCTGCGTATTATCGGGCTGTATATTATTCTAATATTGCATGTAGAAAACAGTACAAATCAAATCGAAAGCCAATAATGGACAGCCAGTATTTGTGCTCATTAAAAAATATATATATATCATGACACTCGACAAAATGTTTGTACAGCTGATTAGTTTTTGCGATATTATCTGGGTTGATCACATAGTAAAAGTTGTTAAGTAGTCCTTGGCACTATGAGCTCTTTTCAGTTAAGCATCATCATCATCTGCCTACCCTTATCCCACTTACGTAGGGTCGGTACAGTATGTACACTTCTTTTCAGTTAAGCATATCCTTTCTTTAAAACTCTTTTTTTGAGTTAATTGGTTGGACAGTAGTGACGTAAAATGCCCTATATTATTGGCCATATATTATTGGGAAGATTAGGCGAAATTGTGAATTGTTAGTGGTCGTGCATTATGTCTCCCATCTCATCAATTCTCATCGTCTCGTATAAAAATTGAAATGTTAATTTAAAAATAGATTTTAATTAAATATGAAGATCGTTGATAAAAGCACAGAACAAAATTACCGTAACTATTCGCAATTATTTAGCCTTAAGCGTAGGAAGTTACTAGGAAAATAGTATGTTTACACATTATCGGAGGCTCTTTTACACCGGATAGTAGCTGCTATATGATGTCTTCGCTGCCAGTAATTTTAGTAAGCGCCAAGTCCGAGGCTGCTGCTTCGCATATTATAGCTGGTAAGTCAACCATCTCTATCAATAATAAAATTCTTTTCGTATAATCAATAGTCTGCTATCAGATGATCGTTGACGAGGACTATCTATATTTCATACTAGATTCTGACCGCGACTTTATGCCCGTCATTTGCTAGGCTTTTGCCCTCGTAGGTTTGGGTTAGTACATACAAACTTTATCTCATTATAATTTTATTATTATTTTCTTATTATTAATTATGTTCCAGAGCTCATTGATAATGAGCCCCTTCCAGAAGAAGTAAACAGTGCAGATACAAGCGGTGGCCGCATATGGCGCATACAAAACAAGTACTACACGGCAGATGTCAGGCTGCTGCCAGCGCCAGACGGCGAGCCGCCGCCGCACGTCATGCCGGAAGGACACATAATCTATCTCACTGAAGATGAGGTGAATCTCGTGTGACTAGACTGCCAATTTTTTGTGTGAATTACAACACTGCAAGATATAGGCACATCAGCTTAAGCTGCTCACCTATCATCAAATAAATGTAAATGAAACATTACACACCACCAAATCAGAACTGAGGACTGATTTTGTTGGAGTCAACATAAGCCTTCAAATTTCTCAAGCTCATCATATTAGGTTGGTTGAAATGTAGTGAGATCCAGTTGTTGCTGGAACATGAAAATTGTTCGGTCCAATAGTTTCAAACTCCAATACGGTAGTTACTCGGGTTGTCAGCCAGTCACATGCTGACACAAATATCCATTTGTCAGTGTACAGTGGAAGCGGCGAGCGCGCGAGAGGGCGTCGGCGCAGACGCCGAGGTGAGGGTGCTGGCGGCGGAGTGCGCCGAGCTGCCGGCGGCGCTGGGCGCGTGGGCGGCGCGCGCCTGCCTCGAGCCCGTGCCGCTGCGGGAGCCGGCCGCGCCCGAGGACGAGGACGGCGACGAGCCGCGCGGGGCGGCGGCGGCGCGCGCCGCGCTGCACGCACACGCGTGGCCCGGGCTTCGGCGGCGGGGCGCGCGCGCCGAGCCGCGCTCCGGCTCGGAGGAGGACGTGGAGCGCGCCGAGCAGTGGGCGGCGGCGCTGGGCGCGCTGGGCGGCGCCGCACGCGCTGTACGCCAGTTACCGGGCGCCGAGCGCCGCCACGCCGCCGAGCAACTCGTAGCCGCCTTCTGCCGCGCGCTCGGCGAGGACCTCGACACGCTGTGACCGCTCGCGATCACGCCTAATCTATCGCCCCCCTCCCCGCCGGTTGCCCGACACGAATATTGAAGCCCGATCACGACGCTGGCTTCCTACCTCCTTGCAATAAGACTCGATACATACTGGTTATTGTATTGTGACCTATTCTAATTTTGCCCCAGAGACTAGAAACATGTTAAACGTGAGGCATAATTCATTAATTCCCGTGGTGAATGTTCTCGTCATATTCCGGAAAAATAATAGTACTTATTCGTAGCGGCAATCAAGTATTGAGGGACTCGCGTCTGTTTACTTTGGCTTCGCCCACATCTTTATGTTCGTCCATCAAACACCTGAGCCGGTGCAGCGACCGACGAGGGGCCGACCTCTCGGTAGTCCACACTGGTACGACTACTGGGAGGTTGGTAGCTTAGGGAGTATTGTTAATTAAGAAAAAAGACCATATTTAACATTATAAAGTTATATTTCGTTATAAAAAGGCATTCTTTTAATACTAAATTGTAGGCACCACCTCTAGAATAAGGAACTGCAACATGTAATAAAATTGTAAAATATATGTTAATAACAAAACACAACACAATATTTTTTATTACATGATTTCGTTGTTTGATCGGTCACCCGTGAGCAATGGTATACCTATGTAGTTAACCTAACTTATTAGACATAGCGGATATCAATGATATTTTGTTTGTAATAAAATTTGTACTAAGTAAATAATCATAGCCACAAGCCTTGTAAAATCCTAATACTAATGTCAATTTTGTGCAAATCCACTTTATCACATAAATGCTCCAATTTCACAAATGGTCATTGGTCAAGCTAACAGCCACAGATTCCCACTTATCAGTTCATTACATGATTGGTCACTATAGGAAGGATGGCATGGAATGACGGACGGATTTAAATTGACAATAAAACCAGCCAAAAACTCCGTTGTAGTAGCACAATTAATTAATTTAATTATTGACATTGTAATTAATTTAATTTTAATTATCATTACTTTTTACGCAGCTAAAGTAATAGGTTTTTGTGACCGTTTTAGTTATTAAACAAATTCGCATGAATTTGCTTGAACACTTCTGGCGTCGACAGTCTGACCAAACCAGACTTAAAATCCATAATCTGGATCAAAATTCGGATTACAAAATCTACTCTGACAATTTGCAAAAAAAATTTGCAAAACACTGAACTGACAAGTGTAACCTGGCCTTATAAGATATTTGGCATCTAATTTCAAGAAACATCAAACTTCAATGGCATTACGATTGATGAAACGCCCTCCATCTGGTCACTAATAGCTACTAAACAAAAATACCATGTAAAAAAAATTAAAAATCGTTTAAAGTAGCTGTAGTTAGTGGCTCATTTGCCTTATCATTAAAAAAATCCGAGTGACGTTTTTCAATCCTATGCGATCGAATTTGATGTTTAGTAAAATTAGCTGCAGGTAGGCACTTGGTACATAATACTCAACAACCCGTGTCTATCATCCCACAAGGTCGTTGTTCTGTCAAAGCATAAGCATATTTTAAACTAAAGTACTTTATATAATAACAATAGCCCAGGTAGTGTCAAACACGCCAAGGGTACATCATAACCTTTTATATCAATTACTTGATTAACATAACAAATAATAAAAACTATAACAATATAGAATTAGATTACATGAATTATTTTGTAATGAGAAATTATTTTATATTTTGACACGAATCAAATATGATAGATATAGCTATACAAGCCTAGAAAAAAAAATACGTAATTGTAAAAATTTTGTAAAATTGTCTTTTCGATTAAAATAACATACATAAAGCACAATAATCCGGGCAAATTAGACCAAAAAATAGGAGTAACCTTACCTACATTAATTCCCACCCAGCTGAAAATTGGTAGGATTGTTCAGAACACCATCATAAATTAAACCTAAAAAGTCCTCATCGATCCGATACGTGCAAAAATATTTACTCCGGGTAGAAGGTCACCAAAACGGGTTTTTCGCGATTTTCTCAGAAATGGTTCGAGCTTTGAGGAAACTGTTCAAGACATGTGTATTCTCTATAACATTTTCTACAGTATTGCTTTAAAATGCAAGTTGATAGGACTTATGGTTTTCAATATATTATGCTAATATTCATTATATTCATTCAATAGAACACAGGTCTTGAACAGTTTCCTCGTAGCTCGAACCATTTCTGAGAAAATCGCGAAAAGCCCGTTTTGGTGACCTTCTACCCGGAGTAAAAATTTTTGTTAATGTATCGGATCGATGAGGACTTTTTAGGTTTCATTTATGATGGTGTTCTGAACAATCCTACCAATTTTCAGCTGGGTGGAAATTACTGTACCCTCTGATGTCTAAATTGACCAGGCTATAAACAGAAAATCTCAAATAAAAAACAGAACTCAGGTCACTATCCACGGGTAGAGTACAAAATATAAAATAACTTCTCGTTTTCGTTTTCACTCTTTGGTTCCAATTCCTGAGCTGAGCGACGCTGTAGCCATGTTTGTTCTGAAGGTAGCTCGCGATCCGACCGAGTAAGCCCTAATTAAATAAAATTTATAAATCTCTGATTTATTGCACTGCTTTTTTTAACTAATATAATATTTTGTTTATACATATTGGTTCATAAAACACAACCTGACAATAGTAAGTCTTAGTTTAATTTCACTACTTTATTTATACTCGGTCGGCCAAGACTACAAAATCTCCGAAATCTTATTACCTACTTATATCATACTTTGTTTTTTCGTTATTCTGGAATAGTAATTACTTCTAATTAAAAATAATTGTAAAAACCTTAAATCAAACGCTTAAGCTCAATGTTAATCGTTGTAATAGATATCTATCATTAATCCAACAATAAAATTATAAAGAAAATGTAAATAAAAATAAATTCTGATGTATCACGTGCTTAGCACGCCTACTATTTTAAAATCGGTCTGCAAGTCTCTGCATTTAGCTTTACGAGTACTTGCAATATACTTATAAGGAGTGGACTCTCTTGCAATTTCGTTTCAAAAATTAAGGCCCTGTTCATAAACTACAAAATTAACAATCATAACAATCCTCGTAGTCCGAGTCTGAGGTAGGACGCGTCGCGGCATTTAACTTAGATGCGAGCTAAACGCTACAGCAAATAATACTAGACAATACCTATTATTATATCACTACAGTATACTATCACGCGTGTATATCGTTAGATATCAGTAGTAATATTAGGCATTCCAAAATCACAGCAGATCCCGTCCGGCTTCGTAATCGAAGACGAACGATACCATAAGAATATTAGTTCACTTATTTTATTGTAATACGTTTGTTATATCTACCTAGCAGATATTTATTTTAGATTAGGCTTTAGTAACGCGCGCCGCGCCGTGTTTAATCGTAACTGGGATTATGATCGAGCGCATCATTATGTAACAATGCGGTCGCGGGTGTATTTCGTGCTACTCGTTAGAACATCGGTCGTGTTCCATATTTTTGGAATTTATTTATTAACCACGGTGCATAGGTCTCGGCGCGGCGATCACTCGCGATTTACGGGTGATATGCTCAAAGTTAGATAATACTAAATCGATCGATGGACGCGATCGAATAAAAAAATTGTGCTGCGCTACGTCCTACTAACGTAACAGATGCAGATGGGCTTTCGAAATTCGATCGTGAGTCGCGCGCGGCCTGCCCGGTCGCGGCCGCGGGCCGACCGCGCGCCGGCCGTCACAGGCTCGCCGGCGCCGGCGCCGCGTGCAGCAGCTTCGGCCGCTCCAGCAGCGCGCCGAAGTACTGCACCGCGAGCCGCGAGATGTACTGGTCGGCCGCGCGCCGCGCCGGCCACAGCCCCTCCAGGAAGCCGATGTGGCCGCCGCGCGCCGTGACCGCGAGCGCCACGCGCGCCGCCGCCGCCGCCTCGGCCGCGGGCAGCGCGCCGCGCGGCTGGAACGGGTCGTCGGCGGCGCACAGGCACAGCAGCGGCGCCGCCACGCGGCCCAGCTTGCCGCGCAGCGTCGCCGCCGCGTAGTACTCGTCCGCGGACGCGAAGCCGAAGTGCGTCGCGGTGAAGGCGGCGTCGAACTGGCGCACCGTGCGCGCGCTCGCCACCGCGCCGTGGTGCGCGGCCAGCGCGGGCTGCGCGCGCACGGCGGCGCGCAGGTTGCGGGCCATGTGCCACGCCAGCGGCGCGTTCACCGGCCGCTCCATGGCGGCGGCGGCGCGCTCCACGTCCAGCGGCGAGGACACGGTGAGCGCGGCCGCCACGCGCGCGCCGCGCCCCGCCGCCGCCAGGTACTGGCCGAGGATGAGGCCGCCGAGCGACACCCCGACGGCGAGCAGCGGGCGGGCGGCGGCGCGCGCCGCCACCGCGCCCAGCGCCTCGGCCAGGTCGGCGTGCGACACGGCGGAGTAGAGGCGCGGCGTGGTGAGCGGCACGCCGAGCCCGCGGTGGTTGACGAGCACGCAGCGCGCGCCCAGCGCGGCGGCGGCGCCGGCCAGGCAGCGCACGTACTCGGCGTGCGTGGCGCCGGTGAGCCCGGGCACCACCACCAGCACGGCGCGCTCGCCGCCGGCGCCCGTCTCCACCCAGTCCAGCGCCGCCTGCCCGCCGTCCGACAGCGAGATCACCTCCCTGAGACACACACGCGCTGCTGAAAACCTCTGTAATTACTTACATCACACATACTTCCCCGTATGTAGTTACTAACTGCGCCCCGCGGTCAAAAGGTTCAAGTGAGTTTAACATGTGTTTTCCGGGATAAAAATATCTCATTAGCGTACATTGAATGTGAAATTACAGGAAGTGTTTTTGTCTGTTCTTTGGGCTCTTCTATTTCGCATGCTGGCCCTAATCAGACCCTCTTGGTCTTGCTGGCATTGTTCACTGTACGAGTACAAAACACACAAATAAATCAAATTGAAGTACTCAATGCTAGAGAACAGTATATCTACTGATAAATGTATTTGTTCTTTTTACTTACCTTTCACAATTATAAAATGCGTTTACATTTCTTTTTTAAATGAAATAGGATAAGAGATGTTATTTATTATTCAGGGTTATTCATAAAGGGTATGATAAGCCGAAAAGGGGTCATAGTACTCATCATTATGGACAACTTTTACTAAGGGACCAACCCGAAATTCGCGAACAAAAAATCAGCTGTTCCATACATTTTTTGAGTGTCATTGACATTTTTCTATGGAACAGCTGATTTTTTTTTCGCGAATTTCTTGTTGGCCCCATAGTAAAAGTTGTTCATAATGATGAGTACTATGACCCCTTTTCGGCTTAGCATACCCTTTATGAATAACCCTATATTAGTACTGTAGGAAGTAGGATTTCATGTTTATAATATCAGTTGGAGATTTGATGCTTTTATGATTAGCATGCAAGGGCAGGTACAGACAGGGTACAGGGATAGTGTTGACGCAATTTGAAACAATTACAACAATGTCAATTTTATTTTTGTATATTTGGTATCTAAATAGTCAGTGGTATACTCAAATAACTTAGTTTAAATAACCATTTATGTATAGTTTACATACTGAACTACATATATTTAATGCCAACCTTTGTTACAAAGTGCTCTATCAACCTGTTTCTAATAAAGTGGCTTATGTGTTAACAGGCATATTGACATTTCTAAATAAGGGCATGTGAACACATGGCCGGAGTACAACAGTTTACAATAATATATTACCTACTTAAGTTTAAAACATAACGGGCCTTACTTATCAACAATGCTTAGCAGTTGCCAAGATTAACAAATGTCAGATACAAAAATATAGTGTGCAGTACCAACCAATATCATTTAACTTTCAGAGAACTTTTTAAGGCCAAATATCTTAACAATACTCTCACCAAATCTACATAGTAACATTACAGTATTCAAGGTCAGATTAGGTATGTATTCCTATAGTTGGGCCACTTTAATAGGTCACATTTGACAATTCATCGAAATTCAACAACGTAACCTTGTAACGGCGGGCATAAATAATATATTTTTTTGTTTTGTTAGAACTGCACAATTGCTTAACTTTTTTCAATTACGATTACATATTTATTGTAATAATGACGGATACGAGTTATTTTATGATTTGTTTTTTTAATAAACCATTTTAAACATTATAAACAATTACTGATCTACGAGATAATTTACGATCTCGTATAGAACTGAACGTTGTTACAATGTTGCGTCAGTTAACCCTCTTTCTTTTTAAACACTAGGGATGTTACTCTAAAAATCGAAAGCTGATAAGTTGAATCGAATGCAATGATTACTTGGGAAGAAATATCACCATAAATTAATAACCATGTTGTGATTATAATAAAACATAAATATTTATTATTCTTTTATCAAACTATAAAAATACAAAAAAAAACTAAATAGAAAAATCATTGATTTGGTTAGGTACAATTTACTGACCCGGCTTTTTTCTTGGACTGATCTTACTGACTATGTTTATTTATTTAAGCCTTTTATTGCTGATAATTTAAACATACTCCTAGTATTGACTGTGTTGTGACCAGCGTGTCCTGTGACGAGCCCTTTCCACTCCTTTCTGTTGCTAGCCTTTCTTGGCCAGATTACTCCACCAATGTTTTTTAAGTCACTACAGAAGACTGTAGAAAAGTTGTAGAGAAAACAAAGAAAATAATTTTATAAGAATTTGAACGAGATGTGAGAATGGACAATATTATTGAAAATGAATTAATAATATCTCTGAGTGCTGACAGCAGTGATGAAGATGAGAATACTAATAACAGTTCTGATAGTTCAACTGACTAAAACCATTTTTTTTTTTCTTAAATTATGTACTTGTCTTATTTTGCTTCTTAAATTTACGAAAGAAACATAATAATGGGACAGGGATTCGCCTGATAATTTTTAAAATTCACATATTAAGTTTCAAGTCCGTATTGATTCATTCACTTTTATCGATGTTTTTAAGCAGGTCACCTCACTATGAAGATAAAACTGACAGACGTCAAATGTGACCTATTAAAATGGCCCGACTAATAATGAATTTGTATAAAACATGTCTTAAAATCCATGCATATTGTATGCACAATGTCTTTCTCTATTCATCACATTAAAGTTAATGTTCTTAGTGTTATGTTAAAGTTCATCTTTGGTGGTCGCCATAAAACGGTCCACCATGTTCATATGGGAGAACATATCTGGTGGCGGATGCATGCGCCGCTGTTTGTTCACATCACAAGGAGATGGTGTGGAAAAGTCAAATGACACTATAGCCGGGTTCGACACCCGCACATGCAAGTAAGGCACCGACACTGCCCGCAAACGCGAGCTCAGCACTCGTCCAAACACAGAACACTTTCCTCTCCTCACTTTTTTATGCAAAATGTATGACATATCATCACACGTCGGCAGTGGCTCCTCCACAACCTTTGGTAGTTCTTTCGATATATCAATGTTCTCTTCAAAAATCAAAGATTCTATGGAGCTGGCAGGGCTCAGGGCAGCGTGCTCCAGTTGTTGCACCGAGTGGTCCTCTGCTAAATGTGGTCTTATTATTGACGCTGATAAGTCTATAACATAATCATCATCTTTGTTTTTTAATGCATTGCTTTGTTTTTGCTTTTCATTTTCCTTATTTAATTTGTTCTCTTTGGCGACAAGCATGTTTTTCATTTGATGTGCCAGTATCTCTGTTATCTCGCTGTTTTTCACCTCGAAGCGAGGTAGTTGTATGACGGTGGACGGCGGGGGCAGCAAAAACTGTTCGGAGTCAGTGTTGCGCACGCTGCAGATGTTTGGCAGCGAGAATGAAGGCGCGGCGACACCGAGCGAACCCTGTTCATTAGCCCGCTCCCCGACACTCGTCTTCGAGAGGTGGTTCTCCACCATCGCCATTAGTGACGTGAACGAACTACGGTCGTCCATTCTCGATTCTCTCTTTCAAACAAAACACAACAACTTTGAAAGTTTATTTTAACTGTCCTAAACCTATCTACATAATTTGACGATAACGCGGAATATCAAATAGCAAGGTCTCTAGATCACAACACAATAATAAAATAGGATTTTGATATAAAACAAAGAAAGAAACATTAAGAGTTCTTATGAAATCACGTCCTTGAGTCTCGTTTTGTTGTTGTGAAATAAAAAGTGCTGCTAGACGCGAGTAAAACATTTTCCCTAATATTTTATTATTCAAATAAAATTAGTGATTAAACGAACTTACCTTTGTGAAGTTCTATCATAATTATACGTAGCACTTTGTCCGAAGAAATTAGTATTAGTAGATATTATATACACATGTAGTTTCGCTAGGTGACACCACTCTTTGCACTAATTGTTGAGAGAATGTAGGTAGAATTAAACAAGTTAAAATATCCGAGGGTAGATATAACCCACCTCGCCATTTTGTCGTTCTTATTCTTCATTTAGTTTAGAGATATACATATTTATATTACACACCTAATTACACCTTTGTCATTGGCATGCTTCTTTAGTTCTAATGATATTCAAGGGTTGCGTTTGCTCCTGGGGGGGCGGGAGTACATACTAATTTCTTCGGACAAAGTGCTACGTATAATTATGATAGAACTTCACAAAGGTAAGTTCGTTTAATCACTAATTATACTTCGCACTTTGTCCTCGAAATTAGTATTAGTAGATATTATATACACATGTAGACTTTGAGAGTAATGTAAAGAAGTATTGTCAATGACACGTTAATCGTGTGAAATCAACTTAATGTTTATTAAGCACAACCATAGGTACTGTAGGTATATTTTACGTGAAAATATTCATATTTTACGTTACTACCTTATTACTTAACTTAATTGTTATATTTAGCTTAAACAGTATCTAGGCATCTATTCGCCTGATGGTGTATTATTATTATATTAATAATTGCTCGAGCTAAGGACAGGTGACAGGCATCGGTAACAACCCTGTTGTAAAACGGAACGAAGGTAGTGGAGCTGTGGCTCCATCCCGCAGTGTTGCGGATAGTGTCAAGACTGACACCAAGCGAGCGTGCGGCAGTCGCAGTTTGCCGACTGGTTTAAGTGAATAAAATATCGCATTTGTCTATGTATGCCTGTAGTATTTTTGCTGGGTTTTCGTAGAAAAAAGGTAAGAAGAAAACTGACTGCTTGAAACCAGGAATGTTTATTTATATCAAGCTTTTCATTACCAATTGACAATTGTCAATTATGCATAAGTGACCTAAAACACTGTTGGTGCCCCAGGTAGCATTGTATTTAGGTAAAGGAGGTTTACCGTCGCTAAACATTTTCGATAGAAAGACAATTAGGTACGCTAGGGATTGAGGCCTTATATAGAACAACATTGTAATTGTTTAAGCAATACGACCACCACTTCCAGAGAAATCCGTCATGTTGTTTATTGGAGCTTTTAGTCAGTGAGGCAACTTGTAGGCTTCGACTTGATAAAGCCTGATAACACTCCTGCAGCCAGGGTAAGATTGGAATATATCTGCGATTTGTAATGCGATATCAAAATATTATCGTTACGTGTAAACGTAGCGATATCAGACACAAGTAGGGATTTGAACAAAGAGAACCATGCTTGTGTAGGAACATTGGTACAATGAAACATTGCTACAATCACAATGCCACATGCGTTGTTTGAAATGTTTTTTCGCAGCCTTCTTAGGACTATTGAAAATGAAGGGAAGGTGTAAATAAAAATAAGATGTCTGACCATGACTGCAAATGAATTAAAAGCGACTGCGTCAAGATCTTTGTGTGACGATATGTATCTATTACATTTATTGATGATTCGACTTTCAAATCTATTTCAGGCAGCTCAAAAGATGCTGCTAAGTATTGGGAAGCCCAATCAGCTAACTCCTATTTGATATCTGGGTGTGTTTTACGTGATTCAAAATCAGCGAGAACATTGATACATGATCTACTATAGGACGTGAAGATAAAAATCTTTGTAGCCGTGAGGCCAAATTTCTTTTGCTGTTTTAGTAAGATTGGAAATAGAATTCCATCCATGCGGTTAATGTAAGCTATCGCAGAATTGCGGTGGTGTTGTCGATGCGCAAAAGTATCAGACAGCCGTATAAATCCTTGGAAAAAAATTAAGAGCTATGAAAGCAGCTCGAGGTAATTTCAATGCCTTTCTTGTTTACTACTTGACCATTGAGCACTTGCAGTTTGACCTTTACAGTTCGCCCCCACCCCGTAGTTGAGGCGTCAGAATAAATTTCTGTAACGTGCACAGCACGTCGTTTCTGATATGGTGTGTTGATTGGCCTATGGCACTAATCCACCACTTAATATCGGGCAACAGAGTGTCGGGTACATTCATAAACTTATCACAACATCATAAGTTAAGATATTTGCAGCGTTTTATTTCCTTAGTTTAAAGCCCATACCCATACTCAATGGCTGGACAAGCCGACACTAATAAACCTTTGATTTGTGTGAATTTCCTAAATCAACAGCGTCTCTTTTTAGTAAAATTATCTATTTCAGTTTTAATGTGTAACTTTTTGTCCAAGGTTAGACTTAGCGACATCTGATAAGAGTCTATGATCATGCCTAAAAATTAGCATGTAATTGAAGGTGTCAACACACTTTTCTCCTCGTAAGACTCAGAGAAGTAAATGTTTTTCTCGTCATTTCAATATTTATCAGTAGCATTTCAGGGCACTGACTTATTAGTAGCCAATCGACTAAATACAGATTCATAATGTTTGTAAAAGCAAACGGTGCAGTTTGCAGTACTTAAGCCGAACGGCACAATGTTACATTGGAATAGTCGTATTTGTCGTTGAAAATTAACCGAAGGTTTTTATAAAGCCATTGTGATATCTTAAAAGAAAATATGCATCTTTGAGATCAAAGGTGCCATATAGCATTTCTGAGAAAATAATTTTACTGCAGTGCGTAAGTCCCCATCCAAGTTTAAAATGTTCAGTTTTTGTAAACTTATTAATTATATTATTATTATTTTAATTTAAATACAATTATTTCGATTGTTTATCAGAATTTGTATATATATGCGTGGTTTAGGAACAGATTCCTGAACGACCGATGAGGAAAACTTCCAGCTATCCAAGAGAGGATAGTACTATGGTCATTTGTAATTTATAAGAACCGGATTATATGCAACATAAAAAGTTTATAATAATTATGTATAATAAATTGGTGAAACATTCGTGAAATTGGTAAAATATGCATCAACATAAGTAAAATATGCAACATTACCTGTTTTTATAAATTTTTAATAAATTTTAGAAAAAAAATAAAAATTACAAGAAGAAAAATGCTGTATTCAGTTTTTTTTTTTTTTTTTTATTTATTTATTATTATTGTTTTTTTTTTTTTTTTAAATCAGCGCAAAAAAGCGCGCGACTGATTGCGCTTTACAGACCGAGCGGTTTATGTGCTCGTATGTGTAGGTTTGACCGGTAAATTTTTTATTTATTTATTAAATGTTTCTTAATTACTTATAACAAAAATGTATATTTTTATTTTATTTTATTTTTTGTGTTGCAAGTTGCTAAGTCGCCATATAGCAAGTAATAGTAATAACTTCAGCAAGGCATGATATAACACGTGCCATTTGTTTTTGTTCGGCTTCGATTTCTTTGTCCGGTTTCAGTGCCGTTCTGGAAGGGCAGCTTTTGTTTCAGGGTTAAGCTGTGGAGCATTGATGTGCAAGCATAATTGCTGGCATAGCATGCAGGCATTGAGTACTTAGTCAAAATATTTGTATATTGTAACCTTCAGGCGCGATATATTTGAGGCGGTTGCAACTCTGAACGGGTGTCGTTTGCAATTTTCATTGTGATTATCGGGTGTTTGCCCAAAACCTCCAGTACCTCTTCATCTAATTTTAAAGGTTCTGTTGTCGATGAAGTTGGATCGTCGACAATTATGTCCGCGATATTATTTGCGGTCCTGAGATCGCAAATACTAACTATACTAAGTTACTGGTAACTATAGGGACCGTCGCCGCTTTACCTCCATAAGTGTCGACGAGATCTGCGCCGAAATTATCAACGTCCTATACAGTCACGTGATTTGGAGGCTCTGGGATTCAGTCGTCTGGGCCCAGGTTTGGTTGGGGTGACTCAGGAATGAGTCGATATTGACTTGTAAGTATAGGTTTTTAACCTTATATAATATACGTTTAGTTTATATAATAACAACAAGTCCAAAGGTCTTAAAATTTTGCTCAAAGTAAATGATTAAAAGTTATTGTGTTTTCAGTTTCGAGTAACTGATCAAATTTTGAACGCGGTGGTTAGTTCGGTTACATTCATTGACAGATTAGTGGACTTTAAGGCTGTCTAGTGTCAGCAAAAAGGTTATCAGTTCCAACTGATAAAATGTCGAATGCGGTGAAAGAACCCCAATGGTTAGTTCGGTTGCATTCATTGAGATAATAATTGAACTTTAAGGCTGCCCTAGTGCCAGCTAAAAGAAAAAAGGTTATCAGTCCCGGCTGATAAAATGTCGTATGCGGTGAAAAAACCCCAATGGTTAGTTCGATTGCATTTATTGACAGATTAATGGGCTTTAAGGCTGCCCAGTGCCATCTAAAAGAAAAAAGGTTATCAGTCCCAACTGATAAAATGTCGTATGCGGTGAAAAAACCCTGATGGTTAGTTCGGTTGCATTGACAGATGTCGTATGCGGTGAAAGAACCCTGATGGTTAGTTCGGTTGCATTGACAGATTAATGGGCTTTAAGGCTGCCCGGTGCCAGCTAAGAGAAAAAGGTTATCAGTCTCAACTGATAAAATGTCGTATGCGGTGAAAAAACCCTGATGGTTAGTTCGGTTGCATTGACAGATTAATGGGCTTTAAGGCTGCCCCGTGCCAGAGGTTATCAGTTCCAACTGATAACAATATCGAATGCGGCGAAATAGCACCGCTGGCGATCTCGGTTGCATTCTTATGAACTTTGCTTTATAATTATTAAGGTAATGAATACATAGTAATACCACTACATACCTTGTCGATGTACCTACTGTACTTCGTACTATTATCCGTTGCTCCAATGAGTCCTCGGAATCACTACTAGAAACGTCACTTTTATACGACTTATTTTTCACTTTAATTTTTTAATTTTACGCATTAAAATTCCGCGGTTTTCTTTGACAGCTTTCGAGCGTTTTCTTTTAGGTATTTTTTGAATAACAAAAAGAACACTAAGTATTATACTTTTGTTGAATTGAAAGTGTCCGGAGTGGTTGAGCACTAAATTGCGAATGAAGAATAAGAACGACAAAATGGCGAGGTGGGTTATATCTACCCTCGGATATTTTAACTTGTTTAATTCTACCTACATTCTCTCAACAATTAGTGCAAAGAGTGGTGTCACCTAGCGAAACTACATGTGTATATAATATCTACTAATACTAATTTCGAGGACAAAGTGCGAAGTATAATAGTAGTTTACGCAACTGTTGCATAATGAAGGGTATTAATTTAAAACACGAGTGTGAGTTTAAATACCGAGCCGTAGGCGAAGTTTTTGGTGTGCGTTAGCGCATGCGCGTGACCTGACCGCCTGGTTTTCGCGCCATCTCAGGCCGCCATTGAATACATTTTTGAATTTCAATGGTGTGTTTGTAAAGTATGTTAAGTATGTCAATATAAATTCGTATTGAAGTTTGTAATTCGCATTTTATTATATGAGAGTAGATATAGTAGTGTATGAAACTGTTGCGTAATAAGGAGTATTAAAACAAGAGTGTGACACGCAATAGTATCACAGAAGTGTTATAATTACTAGTTAGGTGCAGTTTCAACGGGGAGGGGTTCTCCCATTGTCCTAGTTTTCTATATAGCGTAGCGTGTAGCGTAGCGTGTAGCGTTCGTTATAGCGTTTCGATTTATAGAATTGCGACTTGGCTAGGGGCAGATTAGACAATTTCTTTACATGAAGCCAGAATCGAACATTTCTACTATAATTTATGTTCACAAAATCTTAACTTGTACCTTTTTTCCACGTTGTCTAAAAAAACCCAAAAACGCGGAAATTAACTGATCTGGCAATACTAGTGACGATTGACGTTGAAAATAAATTGACAGTGACATAAAACTTTTTTTTTTCTGGCTTCGTACAATTTGTATGTTGATCCAAAACAGGAATCCGGCGACCTCGCTCCTAGGGAAAGGATTCTTCGTGTGATCTTAGCCATATTAATTAAAACAAACTAGCCAGGAATCGATTTAGTGATTCTGATCTCAGCCATATTAAAACAAAGTAAGCAGGAATCGATTTAGTGAATCTGGATTAACTAAACTATTTATACGGTATTTGTTTTCCTTGATTAAATAAATATTTCTGTAGTGCTAGAAGTATATATGTTTTGTTATTCATTTTTAAGGAAATAAATTAAACTGGAAATTACTTGGATGAAAGAATACAAACTTGAAGGAGCAATGTAGTAACATACCATTATCTTAAGAAATCTGGTTTGGTCTTAGTCATAGGCATTTTATCATAATTATGTTGTAAAATGGAATTGTAAACTTTGTATATTCCCGTTGCTTGCATAAGGCAAGATAATAAATAATCTCTTTTGCAGGTATCAGTCCCATGGCCATCATTGTTATCATTACTTTTTGCATGATAAGGTCTAGCCGGAATTTGACTCAGTTTTTTTATTGCTAAAACTGTAGAAAAATATTCCTAAAAATTAAAGTTTACCCATTCCAGGTGTGAAATATGAAGAAGTTACAAGACAAGTCATATAATTATGAACAATGTTCAACACAATTTATTTTGACCTACTTATAATAACATGACGACCTTAGTTGCGCTTTAGTAGATTTACAGTAATTTACTTTAAGTACTATAACATTTCTACAGGCATATCCCCATCATTAAATTAACTGGCAAAACTATAGACACCATACCTTTGTAGATCAATAGAATACCACTCAAAGCAAGCAATGTGAGATTAAGGTGTGATAATACCAAAACTTTATGTCCGTCTTGAGAACAAGTAAGAAGCTTAATAAATAATTTATGAACTAAAAATACAGCGGCTATGTCACCATCACGAAGTATAGCGATGTCACACACAAATACATAGACCTTGAAAACATAACACTCCTATTTAGTAAAGTTATTAAAAAAGAAGTGATGTCATTATCATTTGGATAATGTGGTACCTGGTGTAAGAGACTGGTGGAAGCAGTAACGAGCGAAGCACAGAGCCCACTACGGTCTGTAGGCGTGCTTCCACGCACCACGGGGTGGGCCAGTACCGTTCATGGAGAACCGGCACCACCGCCAGCGCCTCGGCAAACTCCGCGTTACCGCAAATCACCTCAGGCTTCTGCAACACGACATGCGACCTTCTCGTGACCTCATTCTACCCGCTCCATTCCCACACCACACTCCCCGACTATTACCATAGCTATTACCTTGACCGCCTCCAGTAGATAATAGGTTACGTATAATATTATTAGGGAAATGAACAATAAAAACTCCTGCTTTATTTCGAATATAGAGAAAAGCATGGGAATCATGATTATTCTATTACAATAGTAATAAATAGGAAATAAATAAGGGAAAAACTGAAAACAAAATAAAAACAAAGTAGGTATTATTTTTTCCTACAGATCTATTGGATCTTTCAGGGCTGCCAGTGCGTTAACTGCATTAATGAATAGGCGCTATCTATAAGTGCTGTCAGATTTTGTATTTTGTACATGGACGTTTAATAATAGTATTACGTCCATGATATTGTATCATTGATTATCTAAAATTATTACATAATTGCCTGGACTTATTGATAAAAAGAAAACCGAACTAAAAAAATAAAAAAATAAATTTTTTTATAAATTTAAATTAAGAATAGGGTTGAAAATTTCAATAAATATAAATTAATAATAGTGTAAATAATTAAATATATGTATTTTATTTAAAAAAAAGCGTGGGGTGCATGGGTCAATAGATATACATTTTGTATTGACAGACATGAGTAGAGTGACATTTTGATAATATCTTAAAGAGCACCCCACTTTTTTTTTTATCGGTCCTCGATATACTTAATCTACAAAGTTTGAAAGAAATCTGACCGTTTGAAGTGGGTCAAAAACGCGCTCATAGGAGTCGGTTACAAACATACAAACATACAGGTGAAGCTAATAAAAGCGTGTTAAAAAAAGGTGCGTACAGTACTGTAGACACTCGGTTATGTGAAAACCTTTTAATATAACTGCGCAACAGTTTGTTTCGATAAAAATCAACGTCTCAAATAGGTTTTTTTTTAACAAAATGATGCATAAAAATAACTATACTAATAATAATTAATAATATTTCGAAATTTCGTAATTTAGAAAAAAAAGTCGAAGTATTGCAACGAGCGGCACAAAATAGAGGATTAATCGTACAATTATGTTGAACTAGTACGAGTAGCACAATAACAAATCTAATATCAATCAATGTATGACATGAAATTGTGCTAGATTTTTACGCATTTCTTAAAATATTGTCTTTTTTTTTTTTAACAGGCGGATTTGGCATTTAAAATAGTGCCAGAATAGCACTATAAGTGCTACGCTGGCAGCCCTACGTGATAAAATTTTCTTTGCCAGTGTCAAAATGATCCTGTAAAAATACTGTCATGATATAATGACACATTTAGCCACAGAAACTAAGCGTTGTCCAATGAGCGAAAACTTTATTGTTGACACTTGTCATTAACGAAATACGCAAATCAAATCAGCAGTGGTCTCGAACCTACCGATTTTTCGGTATTTCTACCGATATGGGGTCTGTCCTACCGAAATACCGAAATGCAACGATTTCTCCACGATTTCAGAGAATACAAGGAAATTATCCCGATTTTTCTACCGATTTTACATTTCTAAGTTTTCAACCCTTTTAATTTATGTTTTAGGATACGGGGAATCCCTCAATAGTAAGAATGGATGAATAGTTAGTTATTGCAGATTGCGGAATGGTCCATATATTTTGGGGAATACCCTTGAGTTGAGTCCTTCAACTTGATGTTTAAGGAATTTCCCGTTTTTCGTTCGGAAATACACTTGTCTATAATTATAATAAACAGTAATTCGGGTTTTATTTTTTCATTAATTGTCATAACTTCGAAGAGAAATTTTTTAGATGTGAAGTGCCTACAAAAATTTAGTAATAATATTAAAATGTCATCTAAATAATTTGGCTTAGTTTGTTTTTTGATAAATAAACGTGTTTGATTGAATACTGTATTTTTTTGTCATATACCGATTTTGGGTACAAATATACCGATTTTTAGTGGGCAACTCTACCGATTTTGCTCATTGACGTTCGAGACCACTGCAAATCAGTCAGACCTGGCAACCTAGCTGCCCAGCTGCCCAGACATAAAATTGGGTCGAACATTGAAATTATTAATTTTATCAAACTTTCTTTTTGACGCAACTTTATTTATTTTTATTTTATTGAAAACATAAAGTAACTAATATTAATAAAATGAAGTGCTAGTCGTACTGTTGTAATTTAAGTGAAAATAGTGCTTTAAAAGCTGGTAATCTCTTGACAAACTTGATCATCATCACAACCTCAATATGAAGAGTGGTAAGCTGCTGAAATGCGCCAACGTGTGCATGATGGGCGGTCCTGGAAGGACCTCGGTGACGCCGCTGATGAGGTGAGTGCGAAGAGGTACCGTTCCGCGGTCACGGTCGCCTTGGACTTTGTACCTCAACCAATGTAGGGCATGCCAATAATAAACAGAATGTTGCTACCTAGTTTAATTGAGAATAATATGTTAGTTTCGACTTTGAACTTGCCAAACAGTTCCAGACTGTTATGTGGGTGTGAATATACAGAGTGGACCATGAGAAATAGTTATTGCAGTAGATGATACTTTCAGAATATACTGACTCCTAAATACACTATTTAAAATTTTGGTTTCATATTTGGTAACTGCATTTCTACCTATTTATTTCATACCTCACTGGATATTCTACACCTATAATAATAGATAGCAATTTTATATAAAACCAATTGTAGACTGACCTCAATTTTCAAATCTATTTTATTCCCATTGGTTATTATCAATTTCAGTTGAAGGAAATGACTAAATTAGTTCATTAATTAGTGTGAACTCTAATAGGTATTAGAAACTTGTTTTTATTTACCAATAGATAAGAAACAAGATAAGACTGCAAACCTATTTGCTAAATGTTTATGGAATGTAATGATTAGACATTTATGGATCATGTGCATTTTACAGTTGCCTCAGACCTTGGAAGATGTCTATAAAATGTATGAAGACACTTGAAATAGTCTCCGAAACTAAGTTTTCAAAAAAACATATTTATGTGGGTTTTTGAGTATTTCTACTTCAGCAATTACATCCTCTGCCCCTCAATACTACAATGCAATTTTTTTGTCTGAGCAATTGCGACCTTTGGCCCTAGGTCTGAGTCTCATTGTCAATATTATAGGGTTACAAGATTGGGAATGGTATGATAAGCCGCAAAATGGCTCTTATTAATCATTAGTATGAACAAATTTTACTTCGGGACCAACCTGGAATTTGCGAAAAAAAAACAGCTGTTCAATGCAATGACACTTAACAAAATGTATATTTTGTCGAGTGTCATTGAATTTTTTGTATGGAACAGCTGATTTTTTTTCGGCATTCCGAGTTATTCCCATAGTAAAAGTTGTTAGAACTATGCTGCCATCCTAACCAAAGAGCGATAACTCAAAAAAATACTGTTTTTCATGCATGTGATAGCTTGAAAAATTACGCATCTGATGCGTGAAAAAAGAGAAATCACATTTGATTGAGATACCACTCTTGGGCTTAGGACGGCAGTATGAGCCTTTTCGGCTCAGCTTGTTTTTCCCTAATAACCTGTATCAGGGCTAGATGAAACAATGACCGACATAGCAAGTCTTGTTACAGAAGCGGGAGGCGCCACGCGAGCGGCGGCGGTGACAAGCCGCGCGCGCGGGAGAGCGCCTCATTCGTGATGAACCTGTTCCGCGGGCGCGTGGTGCCCGCACAAGTGTTCCCCTTCCCCGAGCCGTTGTCTGAAGACCAGCGGCAGATGCTGCGCGAGCTCGTGCCGCCCGTCGAGAAATTCTTCGAGGAGGCGAGTATAATCGACTGGTATGGCTTAGGCCTCGGTTGTAGAGACCCGAGACACGAGCGGTTAATTGAAACTTAATTGAAAAAAATGTTGTGCGAACTACAAACCATTTAATCGATTGACGGCTCATAAACAGGAAAGGAAAACTCAGGAAAATAATGCTAGTTTGCTTCAAACCGCGCGTCTAACTGTGACGTGATACTGAAAGGCGCGGCTCGACCTCATGGAGCCCCAATAAGGTCACTGGTTGTGAATTATTTATTTCTTTTTAAGGTTAACGACCCTGACCGCAACGACCGCGACGCGCAAATCGAAGAGCGCACACTAGCCGGGCTGTGGGAACTAGGCGCCTTCGCACTCCAAGTGCCCTCCGAGCATGGAGGCCTCGGGCTCTGCAACACTCAATACGCGCGTTTAGTCGAAATCGTTGGAGCACATGACTTGGGCGTCGGCATCACGCTCGGCGCGCACCAGTCTATTGGGTTCAAGGGCATCCTGCTGTTCGGAAATGAAGAACAGCGAGCGAAGTACTTGCCGCGCGTCTCGGGAGGAGAGTATGCGGCTTTCGCGCTCACTGAACCATCGTCTGGCTCCGACGCTGGCTCTATCAAGTGAGTGCCCTTTACTATCTACATTAAACCTTTTGGTAACATACATTCGATAAGCCAATCTGTGGTACAAAGGGCTTAAAATAAAGTTTTAAATAGCCAACGAGACATACACTCGAAAGCGAAATACGACATTTTAACTATAACAATCTTAGACGTTTCTAAATGAGACCACAGTCCCTATAATAATAATTAAATGGTTCAAATGTCAAGTTTTACTTCGAAACCTTAAATGCCTGTTTGTTGTCCGACTTTTCAAGAATCAGCCTTTGTGCATTTCTGACAAAATCCGCCCAAATCATGCGGTCTCAGGGCATACATTTTATTAATACTATCGGTCTATTGCAGGTCACGCGCCGTGTTGTCGCCGAGCGGCGACCACTTCGTCCTCAACGGCTCTAAGATCTGGATCAGTAACGGTGGCATCGCTGAAATCATGACTGTCTTCGCGCAAACACCCGTCGAGAAGGACGGCAAGACGGTGGACAAGGTAAATGATGCGCCATTCCTTTTTCTAACCATCTTCGTCGCCCTTCCAAATCTACGCCCATAATCACTAAGTTAACCAATTTAAAGTTGGACCTCGAAAAAATAGACGCCGATATTATGGACGAGCGCCCAGCAGTTATCCTCTAGGAACTGTTATTCTTTTAGGAACAAAAAGTAACCTATGTGTTAATCCAGAATATGAGCTACTTCCATACCAAATTTCAGCCAAATCCGTTCTGCCGTTAGTAGAATAACTCTTTCAGCCAGCTGACCTGTCTTAAAGATGGAAATGACGCCTAGTGTGGCCCTTTTCTACTTAGCATATACTACCCTAGTGCTAGTGCTATCCTTTTTGTTGCACATTCTAGTGTGAACAATAAAGAGTTTATCTATCTACACTATTTCCCTATAACCCTGTTTAACATACATATGTCTCATTTATTTGTCAGGTGACAGCGTTCATAGTGGAGCGCTCGTTCGGCGGCGTCTCCTCCGGGCCGCCGGAGACCAAGATGGGCATCAAGTGCTCCAACACTACTGAGGTGTACTTCGAGGACGTGCGTGTGCCGGTGGCCAATGTGCTTGGCGGCGTCGGAAACGGGTTCAAGGTACATTTTTCTACCCTCTTTCTTAAAATTTCGAATTTCTCGAATCAGTTTTTGCGATAGTTGAAATGTCTTTTAGAATTAGTTTAACTGAAGTAGGTCTTATAGAAACTTTTGATCAGTGTTGCAAACAGAATTTTACTCCCTTTATATTCGAACAAACATTTTTTTTCTTAATTCACTTTTTTTTAAGAGCTTGTCGCAAAAAAAATGCTAATCGAAATATCTCCCACGTTAAACAGACGAAAAGTCTTATCAAGTAGTTTTCTTGCAGCTATACTCCATTCACTTGCTATACAAGTACCGCATCTTAATTATTTTTTGTAATAATTCAATTGAAATCTTAATCTTAATATATATACTCGTAAATCTCGTGTCACAATGTTTGTCCTCAATGGACTCCTAAACCACTTAACCGATTATAATAAAATTCGCACACCATGTGCAGTTCGATCCAACTTGAGAGATAGGATAGTTTAAATCTCAAATTATAGTCGCAATTTTAATTTATTGCAAATTATATATATACTGATAATTTTTACTATAAATTGACAAGTTAGCATCAACATACTACGGTTGCTATAGTTACGCAATGGCTTTTGACAGGACAACGTCTGTCGAGTCAGCTAGTAATGTTATATGTTCAAGGTCGCCATGAACATCCTCAACAACGGCCGTTTCGGCATGGGCGCCGCCATGGCGGGCACGCAGCGCGCCGCACTCCGCCAGGCGGCCGAGCACGCCGCCACGCGCGTGCAGTTCGGGAAGCGGCTCTGCGAGTTCGGGGCCGTGCGGGAGAAGCTGGCGAGGATGGCAACACTGCAGTACGCGACCGAGTCGCTGGCCTACATGGTGTCGGGGAATATGGACTCCGGTTGCGCAGATTATCATTTGGAGGCTGCTATTTCGAAGGTAGTTTTGAAAATTATTGATAAAAAAATGAGTTAAGTTAAAACTATTACTATTTTAACTTATCTGTTTTGAATGAATGCGAATGTTTTTATCTGTTTCAAGCAAAAAGTGCCGGTTGGCAACCTCACTAGAGTCAATTCCCATTCCTGACAAGGCATGAAAAGTGTGTTCATTTTTTTTAGTTTAAACAGTTTACCCGAAATAGGCCAGGTAACCCGGCTAAGGGGTTCCGGTGACCACAATCCTCAGAAATGAGGGAACGACCGAAGAAGAAGTTTAAAGAACCCCATTTCGTTCTAGGTATTCGCATCCGAAGCCGCGTGGACGGTAGTGGACGAGTCTATCCAAATCCTCGGCGGGATGGGCTTCATGCGCGCCACCGGGCTCGAGCGCGTGCTCAGGGACCTGCGCATCTTCCGCATCTTTGAGGGGACCAACGACATCCTGAGGCTGTTTGTGGCGCTTACAGGTATGTACACTTTAGTGCACAGAGAAAAATGATCATAATTCACCTAAAGTATGGAGCATACTGATATCACCAAATTATTTACCAATGATATCACCAAGTTATTTAACTACTGCAGGTAGCATCGTTTTTTCTTGTTTTTAGCCAGTAAGTTTTTGCACGAATAAAGAAAGAATTTGAATTAGTTGAATTCATCATTCTTTTAGCGTAATTTAGATGGACTTAATTCTCAGTGTGGCATGGGTATCGGGATGATTTGGGTGCAGGTATAGAATGGGTACTTACCTCGAGTTGAGCTGATCTTTAAAGCCTTCCAACAGCATTCTGCGTCTCTTGGTAGAACTTTCAGATCCATGTACTCCTTAGTGGTATGGGTTCCCTGACCGCTGATTACCTCGGGGCTTCACATTTTCGAAGCCTGTGACGATATTCTCTGTCTATTTGTGGTATTAAAAGTTCCGTATGGACATCTTGAGCGCTAACGACCTCAACAAAATATCGAATAACACTTAACTGTCGGCCTCCCGATTTTTCATTCCTATTTTCCCGATGATGACTTAATCCGATTTTGTTTTCGCTTTGTTTGCTAATTTCGAAAATAACCCTAGTCTTTTTCCCACAGGCATCCAATACGCCGGCTCACACTTACAAGAGCTCCAGCGAGCTTTCAAGAACCCGACGGCCAACCTCGGGCTCATCTTCAGCGAGGCGGGGCGGCGCGCCGGCGCGGCCGTAGGGCTTTCTTCCGCGCCTGATATGAGTGACCACGTAGCCCCCGCGCTGCGCCCCGCTGCGGCCGAGTTGGGGAAGCTGGCTGGGGAATATGGGCGTGCGGTTGAAGCGGCGCTAGTGAGGCATGGACGGGCGGTTGTGGATCAGCAACAGGTGAGGGACATTCTATGGAAATCCTAGAGCTTGTTATCAGCAAGCGGGCGGTTTCGGGGCTTTCTTCTGCGCCTGGTATGAGTGACTTGTGGCTCAGCCGCCGCCAGGTTAGGATAATTGGCGGCGGAGTATAGGCGCCCCGTTAAGGCGACTGTTGGCTTCCATCCGCCCCCATAACAAAACTGTACTCAAACCACAACACTATTTTCCAGGTGCTATCCCGCCTCGCCGACGTCGCCATCGACACGTACACAACAGCAGCAGTCCTGTCCCGAGCGTCCCGCGCGGTGCAGCGCGGCGGCGCCGGCGCCGAGCGCGAGCTGCAGCTAGCGGAGGCCTGGGCCCACGAGGCGCTCACACGCGGGCCGCGCACGCTGGCCGACACGCACGACGGGAGGGCGCTCAAGGCACAAGCGAGGCGAGTATCAACAACACGGGGGGGGCGGGCTCACAATGGTATGGTAAATGGGGCTGCAGCAAATTCCCCCCCCCCCCTTTTTAAGGAAAATACCTCCCCAATCAACAAAATCCCGACAAAAAAGACCTATGAAATTGTTGAACCTGTACAACAAGTTTCGTCGAGATTTATTGAGAAATGCGACCTGTACGTGAGTACCAACATACAAACATCCGGACTCTCGCGAGCTCAACACTGTTTGCAAAACTACTAGTTTATTGGTTTAGTAAACACCACCGAACCTACCAGTAGCTATCCTATACTACCGAATGTAATTCTACAAATTTTATTTTTTTCTTGTAATTTTTTATGTGCAGTAAAGCTATATTATAATATATTGTCTGTTGTTACGCAGGCTCTCCGATCTCGGCGCGGCGGTCGCCGAGCACGGCGGGCAGCCCGCGCCCGGCGCGCTAGCACTGTGACGTCACAATACCTTAGACATTTAGTGAATCGAGGGACGGGGCCGACGGAGACATCGACAATAAACTAACGATTACCTTATTATCATAATCAACACGGGAATTCTCACTTAAAAATTAAGGCCTTGTCGTCTTAATATTCTCGTGTTGATTATATCAAATGTGTCAAAACCACGTTAGTTTCCGTATAACGATTTCTTATCTTAAGACATTGGACATCTGCCACAAAATTAAGAGTAGGTACAAAGGTTAGCTCCCGGGCGATTTTCCGAGAGTGATGTCTTTGTGTTTGTATTAAAAGTACATACACATTTACATGAGCTAAGTTCCTGTACTTTTTATGTTTTGAACATATAACGTCGTCATAAAGATAAAACGCACATCTAACATTTCTACTTGGATAGATAGATTCTTTACTGATTCTGATGTAATTACAAAACTCAATTTAGGAAAATAAATTACTAGATGTACTTTATTTTCGTTGCGATAGCAGATAATAATTGAATTAAAATTTTCTTAAAAGAAATAGATTCTATTATGATATAATGTATGAGCACTTTCAGTTCAGTCAACATAATAGGCATAAAATGACCATTAAAAATGAATCGTCCTTGAGTGGGCCAGTAAGCTTTCAGAATTTATCTGCTTCTCAGCTAGTCGGTTAATTACTTTGTTGTTACATTTGGTGTTGATATGAGTATTAACACTTTACCTGCTACTAATAATAACATGCGTTTGTGTTTTCAGCAGTTAAAGTGTTGAGTTAAAATCGACTATTTGTTACTGATTCTTGCTAATAGAAATAGGATTATATATGGCTACGTTTTGTTTCTCGAATATGAAAATGTAAATACGAGCGTTAGCCCTCTGTGAAAGTTAATTCGTTGATGTCTCCGTCTCTGAGAGGTCTATTCCGTCTGCTTTCAGTGATAATAAAAAGAGTTATTTATTTATCTACCTGTACATAATATTTTACAGTATAAAGTAAATCGAAACCACTTTATCTACTGATGTATTATTTTCAAAAAACCTTGGTGTTAAGAGTACAATTAGGCTCGAATTTTTAATAAAAAAAATTTTTATTTAAATTAAGAACAGTTTTTTAATAAAGTATGAAATCTCGAAAAATAATCGTTCTTGTAAAACAAGCATGTATCAAATCGCAGTTAAAATTGATACGTTCTATAATAGTCTGTCTAGGTATTTTAATAACAGAAATTAAGCATATGATTCTATTTTACTTTAAAACTTACAATAACACTATTTTTATCAACTATTCTATATTTAAGTAAAAGTTAAGTTTAGTTCAGTTAAATTAAGTTTAGTTATTTTAAATTTAATTTAGGCAATTCAGCTAGGTTCGGATGACTAGTTTAGGGTTCTTTGTTCGCACAAGATCTATCAGCTGCACCAGCGGGCAACACTCTCCTGAGATCTCACGTGGAAGTCCCAAGGCAGATAACATTGACTCTTGAGGTTTCACGGAGACTCCCAGCAGTGTCGCAGGCCTGTCTTGCCGAAACTGTGCCCAAAAACCCCAATATTTGGGGTTTCCAGTAGTTTGATGTTGTATTAATTTCAGTTTGTCTAGTCTACTTAGATCTAAGTTAGATTTTTCCGATCCTTCGCACGATCTCCCAAGCCACACCGAAAAAACCTTCAATCTCTCTCGACGTTCAAGACGTTAGTCACTGTCTTCTTTTTTTTTTAGTTTTTAAACTGCAGAGTTTTAATTATTTATCTCTTTATTTTCCAATTTCATTTATAAATACCAAAACATATATTTTAATTTCGTTATTATGTAACAAAATGATTATATGAATTAGAATTAGGAAAAAATGAAAAAAAATTTTTCAACAGTAAAAAATATATTCTATGTTCTACATTTTCTACATAATGTATATATTTACAGATACATTTATTTTTATATCTAATATCAGTAGCATCAACACTAACATGAAGACGTAGAGTTCCACATATTCACACATGTCCCTCTAGCGGCCTGATTATAATGTTACCTATTACTTGTATTGGTAACATCGTGGTAACGCCATTAACAGCTTCGATCGAATATGCACTACTGTTTTATCGATGATCGAAGTTCACACAATCAGAGTGTATTCCGATGGTATCGCTACACGTCGATTTGCAGCGAGGAGTCCCAGGCGCGCGCGTTGACCTGGCGCAGCGAGGCGCGCAGCGCGCCGCCCGGGCCCAGCGCCAGCGTGAGCGGGAAGGCGGCGCCGCGCGGCCGCGCGTACAGCGCGTGCAGCGCCTGCTCCCAGCGCACCGGCGCCGCCAGCGAGCTGCCCAGCGCGCGCCGCACGTCGCTGGCCGAGCGCAGCGCGCGCCCCGACGCGCCCGACACCACGGGCAAGCGCGGCGCGCGCACACCGGCCGCCGCCGCCGCCGCCGCCACCGCGTCGGCCGCGCGCGACATCAGCGCCGAGTGGAAGGCGCCCGCCACGCGCACGCGCGCGCTCCGCACCACGCCCAGAGAGCGCCCGTGCTGCTCCATCCAGCGCAGCGCCTGCAGCGATAACACCCGTTAGCTCCATTCCCTTAACTCGATAACCTTAACCCTTGACTCGGTGCGTGAGCCGCATTAGGATCGCTATGGCTACTCCAGTAGAGCCGTTTCGCTCGGAAATAACAAAAACCCGACGACTCACCTCTTCGTCTCCGGCGATGACCTTACACCCAGGGTAGAGGTAGTTGGCGACTTGGCACACGGGGTCGGGCACGCCTTGCTCAGTCGCGTGCTCGCGCGCCTGGTATAGCGCGCGCTTCAGTTGCGCGTCCGGCGCCAGCCACAGCGTCAGCATGCCGCCGGCGCGGTCCGCGGCTGCGGCTCGCATGGCCGTCGACCGTACTTCCACCAGCCGCAGAGCTGACTCGAACGTCAGCGAGCCAGCGAATACGAGCGCGGCGACTTCTCCCAGCGAGAAGCCGGCCGCTCCCCGCGCGCGCTCCACGGAGGTCGGTCGGTCGGCGCGCGCGCGCTCCAGGGCTGCTAGTGACGTCACCAGCACGCACGTCTGGCACCGTGCCTCCAGCTCCTCAGCCGGACCCTCTGTACATGTGCGCCAGACGTCCCACCTATGCATACGTAACATATAATTTGCATAAGTCTATGGGTTTATAAGAACAGGGTATGGTAAACTGAAAAGAGTTCATAGTATTCATAATGAACCAACCTCAACATTTCGAAACCAAATCAGCTGTTCCACAGAGAAATGTCAAACACTCAACAAAATGTATAGAAGCTGACTTTTTTTCACAACTTCAGAGTTGGTCCTTTAGTGAAAGTTGTTTACAATGATGGGTACTATGAGCTCGTTTCAGCTTAGTTCCATTTCCTTATAACTATACAGAGCAGTTCTATCAATTAGGGGTTTTAAAAAGAAGTAAGTATGACAGGATATTAGTTTTTCTTTTGTGTTATGTTATGTCTCTAAATTCTTATATGACGCTAAGTAAGATGAGCATCTCACCCGACGATGCTGGAGGCCAGGTCGTATAGTTCCCTGGCAGGCTGAAAGTCCTTCAGGCTCAGCCCCATGCCGACGCGGTGGGCGCCCTGCCCAGGAAACAGGAGCACGGTGGTGTGGCGCGGGTCGGTAGAAGGCGGCGGTGGGGCCACGGGCCGCTCGGCGTACGGCTGCGTGGCCCAATGCAACTCGGGCCCAGCGCCAGCCGCCGGTTCACCGAACGCGCTGGCCTCATCTAACAGCCGCCGCAGCGGGGTCTCGCCCGTTCGTGCCCACAATCGCCGCGCCCACCCTCCACACGCACGTCCTGATTGCATTCTTAGTGGGATATCTTTCCTTTGGGTGTCCGCAATTCGGTGTGTTCAGTCAAAGCTGCAAATTAAATACATATCAATATAGTTTCCATGGTAGGTATAGGATAGGTGAAGCGAGCGGTGAGCAGCAGTCATCGCTCAAGTCCGATCAAGCAAGGGCTAGCTAGGGCCGGCGCTGTATATAATGCTTTTGCCATAGTCAGGAAACCTACATGGAATAAGTACTCACAGCCCTAGTAAATTTATAACCTATGGCGTGTAGATATATTCATGGTTATTTTATTTCATACATTCAATCGATTCGACGGGGAAGTGCTAAGTTATCGTTTTAACTTTTAATATGTCACTAACAAGGACCACTCTTTCAAAGTACCTATTACCGAAAATAAATAACAAGGTTTTTTATTTTTACAATTCTGTAATTGTTTAAGTTGACAGTATTCAGGGAACGATACCTGGGTTGCCAGTAGGGAATAGTTATAGTTAGATGTGAGAATAGATGTGACAAAAAAAAAACGATTTTTTTAAGAACTGACTTTTGACTTTTTTTATTTTTTTAACTTCTCCTATTCTCAGCTGTAATCTATGATTACAAAAACTGAGTAAATAAAAGTAGTATTGTAGTTCAGCGCTGAACTAAGAGCTATGATTATTATGAAATCATTACATCGTGTTCTATAGCCATTATTATGTGCACAGTGTACAGCGTGGGGGCCGTGGGGATGACACTGTACGCTGAAACACAGGCCTATGCCTAGAAACTCCACTAAAAAAAGCATAAAAGAAAAAAAAACACAGAAACTCTTTTTATTTTAGACTACCAGCACCCGCACTTTTACCTTCCCTATAAAAGTGTACATCGTGTGTACTTTTTTTTTATAAGAAGATGTTTTCAAGCCATCTAAGTAAAAAGAAATAGGTAAACTTTTTAAAAGCAAATTAAAAAATATTACATTCGAGAAATCCATTTTACAAAATATGGAACTTTATACACTCTAGCCGAAGCCGAGAAAGAAAAAAAAAGTTACAGCAGTGAAACTATTTATTGCTGTCAATGTCAAAGTCGTCAAACAAAAAGGCGATGGCGGTGTTGTCAAATTTCTTTTTCCGATTTTTCTCGGTCTAAATTCTAACGTAGATAAATGAAGAGATATTGTTTGTTTTTTAACTAAAGTAACGTTGTGTTAAATTGTGCAGCATTGTTTCCGACAATTAGTATTTATAATAGAATATCGAGGTATGCTTTACAACTTTTTGGAAAACCACGATGTAGCTACCATCTACTCTCCACTTCTCTCGCACGCACATAGTGTGTTACAATATGGTGTGGATGTTTTATTAGCGGTATAAAATACCTACCTACGTTAATGTAAATATCAACTACCGTAATAATGTTCTAATCATTGCATGAATCATAAAGTAATCATACCTATGTATCTAAACTAACTTTCACGTTATTACAGACCTGTACCATGGCTCGTGGACAACAAAAACTCCAATCACAGGCGAAAGCCGCCGAGAAACAGTCCAAATTAAAAAAGCAACAAGGCCACAGTGCAACGGACCAAAAGAAAGCTGCACAGAAGGCACTAGTACATGCCTGTGTTGTGTGCAAGGTAAGATTATTAAACTTACATATGCAATGCGCTTTAAGTCAGACCATCTGCACTGTGCATTGTTGCTTATTTAAAAAAAGAAAGGCAGTGACAACTGTCTGTGTAAAAAAATACACTATTTTATGTAAAATAATGAAATGAAATGATCTACTCAAAGTTCTGTTAGTTAGTCACAATGGCCTCAATTCTAATGTCGGTATTAAAATGCGTGCTATCTCTTTCTCATGTTTCCATTAGTAAAAGATAGCAATAGCACAAAATTGTTTAGTGAGTTAGTGTGGAATCGAGGCCACTATGGCTGACCTATAGGTCATGTGAAAGGTAGGATTACACCAAGAAGCCTTTCACACCCTCCACGCAACAATTGTGGCATGAGAAGTATTCACACCAAACCCTTTTTGGAAACTACAATAAACACATTTGCAATTTTTTTAATGAACACTGATAATTCTGTGCCTGGCGTGAACAAGTTGACATCTCGACTTGTCGGTTTTTTTATTTTGTTGGCTCAATGCATTCTTTGCATATGAAATTTATATGTAAAAAATTGACAGCTCATAATATACACAATTTTTGGGGAAATCTTAGTAAACTCGCATTTTGCCGATTTACCAAAGGTCAAACTTTAAAATGGCCGCCCTGTAAAATTGGCATTTTTGACATGTCAACATATTCACGCCAGGCACGGAATTAATCCTAAACTTTATCAACTCAATTTGTCGACTTATAGATAAGATAATAGAAATTAAATACAATTAACCTTTTGAATGCCAAAATAAACATATACTTGACATGACAAGCACCAACATCTATCATATATTATGTATTGTAGTTGGTAAAAGTGCACCCCACCAAAATATTTGAAGTCATTAACACTTTGACTGCAGGAAACACATACCTTGTGTTTTTTGTTGATGTTGTTGTAGACCTTGTTGATTACTAGCCGCAGCTTAAGTGTTAATTAGTTGTGTTTTAGTTTTATAATTTGGTGTACAGGGTATGGTAATGTATATGTGGTGGCATACAATAGGTTTAAAAAATCTTTTTAGATTTTCAAATCAATTTGTAGTGGTCTCTAGTCATTGTAGTCATCATTGATGTTTCATTTTTAATTTAATTGATACATAAAGTCATATACGTATTGTGTACTTGCAGGCGCAGATGCCGGACCCAAAAACCTACAAACAGCACTTTGAAAACAAACATCCGAAGAATGATCTACCTGAAGACTTGAAAGATATGTAATTTTAAGGTCGTGTGGAGTATCACCCGATCTGCCTATTATAATAATAAGAACTTTAAAACTGCATTTTTTTTTTTTACTCGCTGCCATCCGCTTTTTTTCTAGTTCTATACTTCAAAAGGAGGATTTAAATTAACACTTTAACTGCTGAAAACACACCATGTGTTTTCCTTTGTGCAATGCGAATGCGGCTACACGCCATGCGCGTAAAACACAACGCATGTGGTTATTAGCAGCAGTTAAAGTGTTAAATATATGAAAAACATTCAGGAACAAAAAGTCAAGCTTAAAAAGTTAAAGGTTTAATTAGTGTTAATCCAAGTTAAGCTACCTCCATACATCCAGATCCAGCTGTTATATGGTTGAGTGAAATTACAATATTGGTGTGATGTAAAATAATTATTCTTATTTTTTTTATTTATTGTCTTAACAAAATTAATTACTAGATGATGCCCGGGACTTCATACCCAGTCCAGTGCGGTGTTATAGCCATAGCAAAACACCCTGTATCACTCAATCATAACATAGCTTTCTGTTACAGAAAGAATTCAAAATCGGTCCAACAGTTCCCGAGAAAACTTATACAAACATACTAAACTACCTCTTTATAATTATTTTATTGACAACAGTTATAGGTAGAAGAAACACGTAAGTTAACACACCTGAATCTACAAGGCCAACAATATAATGTGCTAGTAGTAGCATGGCTCAATTGAACTTCGAAATGGTTACCGACTGACAATTTTGTAACCATGGTTTACCAAGATTACATGTACATTTTGTTTTATCACTCAACATTACAATAGATAAAAATATAATTTTAAATTATAGGTAAATAACAGTTTTACTAGATTATTTATAAAAATATCTACATTTATTATTTTTTTTACATAGGTAGGTACTTATATATTTATATTTTTTGATATCAAAATCAATGTTTAGATTACATGCATACAACCAAAATTCTTAAGAAATATTTTGAAGCACTTAACCAGTTTGTTTTTGCTGATTATTTTAGTAGAACTTGTGTAATCCATGATCTTTTTTAATCGTACATTCTGAACATGTTTGTTCAGATAAGATCCAGATTAATTGAGATTGTTTTCTATTACATTGTTTTTTATTACACCAACTTGTGGTACAAATATGGAAGTTATTTTGCGAGATTCACTTTTTATTGCGGTTCGGATCGCGCGCTCGGTGGTTTTAGTTCAGGTTTATGTGATAACACATAGACCTGAACTGAAACTTGGGGTCATTTTGTTCTATTTAGGTTTTGTGTATTTGATTAATGAACAAATTAAAAAGAATGGAACCCGACGCTTCATATCGATCATAGGGCCCGAAACGTATCGCCGCCGATGCGGTGGAGCAGTTACATCCTCTCGTAGGACTGCGTGTGTCCACAGGCGCAGGCCCGCGAGTAGGTGTCGGTGGCCTCGTCGTAGGTCTCCGGCTCCCAGAGGTGCTGGTGCGGCACGCTCACGCCCGCGAACAGGCTGGAGCGCTCCGACATGCGCAGCGACCGCACCTCCCGCGCGTGCTTTTGCTGGAACCTCGTGGTCTGCCGGAGCAAGCGCGCCTCCTGCTCCGCAAGGAGCTTCTCCTCCGAGCCCCACACGAGCCGCGCGCGCGCCTCCACCTGCGGCCGCAGGTAGAGGCGCATGTCCCCGCGCGCCGCGTGCGGGTTGCGGCGTCGCACGCACGGCAGCGGCCCGAAGCGCTCGTCCAGGTCCACGTCCTGCAGCACGAACTCCGCCTTGGCCTTGGTGCGCGTGATCAGCGAGTGCTCGTCGTCGTCCCTGCACAGCGGCGGCCGGTGAGCGCGCGCGGGCCCGCGCGGGGCTCGCGCGCGCTC
This sequence comes from Alcis repandata, assembly GCA_949125135.1. Lineage (NCBI taxonomy): Eukaryota > Metazoa > Arthropoda > Insecta > Lepidoptera > Geometridae > Alcis > Alcis repandata. The sequence goes on from OX421223.1 coordinate 3,132,531, forward strand.
GCCGGCCTCGCTCACCTGCAGTCGTCGCAGACGGCGTATTGGAATTGTTCGAAGAGAACCGAGTGCGCGAAGGTGCGGTCGCAGTCGAGGCACGTCGGCCGCTCTGCCGGGTCGGCGACGGGTGCGGGCGGCGGCGCGGCGCGCGCGGTCGGCTCGCTCGCCTCCTCCGGCATGAACCCGCCGCCGGTGTCGGTCGCGACTCCGACCTTCGCGCCGCTCCTTTTGACAAATATTGAAAGATAACACAGATCGCTATCTATGTGGGCGAATCAATATTTCATCTCAATGTGCAAAGGCTGCGCAGTTTGTATACACTCACCCATCGAGAGTCACTTATTGGTGATTTGACTACTGTCCTATTTAGATTACTCGCCCTCGCCAAGTTACTAAGTTATAAATAGGGTGAAAATACTATTTCGAAGGACAGTAGTCAACTCACCAATAGGTAAGATTCTAGACTGGTAAGCTGCCGCCTAGGCCTGCAGTGAGATACTCACGAGACTAGGGCGGGTGCGGCCGCGTTGACTCGCGCCTCGCGCAGCGCGAGCGCTCGGAGGCGGTTGCGCTCGGTGCGCGCGCGCTGCGCGGCGCTCGCTTTAGCCGGCTCCGTGGCGACCGCCTCGTCCCGTTCCATAGTGCTACGACTCTGTTACACTTGAAATATCTGAAAATAGTTTTAGCTGAGTAGAAGTGTGATATGATTACATAAAATTATAGATACTGATGGGGTGTGTGAGATTGAAAATACCGTTTCAAGTAATTTAGAACATAACGCTTTAGCGGTAATCAATTAATTTGCTTGGTTGGCGCCAACTCAAAATTACTTTGGTAGGTATTTAGGTTTTATTTATATTTCACTATCTGCACCCCACAGTTTCATTTGCTATCCTACAGGAACTATTAATTTTTCTCGGATAAGAAGTAAGTCAATACCATACAATATAGTTCTTTGTTGTTACTACAAAATGAAAACACAATCACAGTAAACAACATAAAAGAAAGGCACAAAATGTGGTCTTTTCGCTGAAAACTATATTTTCCTTACAACCTTTGGATGAGAGGTAAGACATTCCCATAGTCCGGACTGAAGTGGTCTAATAAATTAAACAAAAAAACAGTAGTAATAACACAAGATAAAACTACTATACCAAAACTACACAAACACAGCATACATTTGTACCTATGTATGTGTTATTTAATTCTATAACCTACCTCAACACCAAATTTCAGATTCAGTAACCGTTATCTAATATAATGATGTTATCATATTGGGGATGCGTAAGTGATGATAACACAGTAGAAACTGAAGCACTGCTTGATAAATCAATTTATGACATGTCATAACAGGTTAGCCTTTTTATAGATTGCTTGTTTGCTACTTTATGGTGCTATAAGGTTCAGTACAGAATGATTTGGTTCCTATAGAAAAAGAAAATAAAATTGTTGTTAAAGCACGCTGTAACGGCTGAACGGGTTTGGATTAAATTTGGCAAGGAGGTAGTTTATACCCTAAATTGACACATGGGCACACATAGATGGGTTACTATTAATTTCGGAAAAATTAAACCGCGGGGCGCGCAGTTCTACGTTTCGTACAATGCCGTTTTATCATAGGAATACATACAGTCAAATACAGTGGCACGATATGAGAAAACCATTAGATATAGATTAATACCAATAGAAATTCTTTAAATAAGATTAGCTACCTACGCAAAAAAATAAACTTGGTAAAGCAGTACCTTCTCTGGAATGTTTTAAGTACAGTAAAAAATCACTTGCACTGTTCGTACCGTATTACTATTTATGGTACAGAAATCTCTTGCGTCCGTTAGAGATAAACGCACATAGTAAGCACACAATAGAGTAGTACTGTACATCTACCATGAGTTTTTAGCCATTTTACTCGCTATCGACCGCGTTAACATTTTGTATGGCAAATTGTACAGCGCCCCTAGCGGTTACTCGTAGAACTAAAATCGGCACCATGAGTCGCTGAGTAAACATCGTATCGAGAACTAAATGTCAGCGAGTAACGTTTTTATGCCGTTGCCATACAAAATCGGCACCATGAGTTACAAATTTGACAGATGCCATCGAGAAATACCGTCTCGAGTGTAGTTAACTTACTCACTTACAAATTGTAGCGTGAATTTGTTTCGATCCTCCAGTTTTTGTAAAAGTAAATTTAATTTAGAGAGTTATATTGTCTAAATAGTGTCGATAAAACGTTATTTTACATGAAACTTGAATGTTTAAGGCGCGAACAAGAAAAATCGCTGGCATGAGAATGATACTTGAAAAATTTATTATGAATTTATTTAGGAAGACATTTTTATATCAAAGAATATGTATTATGCTCCCTAAGGATACTTTTGAGGATTTATTTCGTGACTATACAAGATTTGAAATCCACACAAAGGATCTTATTGGAAACAAAGATAGGTACTTACTTATGGAAGTTTCATTTTAGTTATAAATCATCCAAAAATGTACATTCCACGACTTTGCCGGTTTTATAATGTATCATCACAGTTATCACCATTATATTTTAGGCAGTTCAATTTACGCCGGCGAGTACCTAGCTACGTAAACAAACACTGACGAAATCTAAAACCATTGCCCATTGGACACGCACTTGACCTTGGCCGTATATTAGCCAAATAAATTTAAAATCACTAACTATTCAGGCTCAAGCTCTCTTCTATGACGCTTTCAATTAGCAGGGTTATTTTAAAGTACTAAGATTTTTTCAATGTATCCCTTACTCCGTCTTTAGAGTATTAGTTGGAAAGAGAGAGCAATAATCGGTGTGAAGTTAGAAACGGTGTAGTGCTGCCAACATAACGATATCAAAATGTACTCGACAGAGTGAGCTAACTCGAGGAAGCAAGTTAACTTTTATGGAACTCATGGTGCCGTTTTAAAACAAAACAATCCGATGCGCGTTTATTCGGTCCCGACTGAAGTAAGTTTTCGATGGCAACTCATGGTAGATGTACAGTACTATCAAGCACACATAACGCGCGGCGCGCCGTATTCTAAAGACTGGACGAGACGTCGACGTCGAGTCGAGACAAAACAACATAAGATCAGTGTTGCCAACTCCAAAAATTCTGAGTCCCTAGATTCTTAATCAAAAGTCGCTAAAACTAAAAGCATAAACAGACGCTCCGATTCGGTTGGTGCCAACCATCCGACCACGACCAAATCGGAAAGTGAAGAGAGCGGTCGGTACGACATAATTATTATTAATATTGGTTGGACGTGGTCGGATGCGCCGTCGATCCGACCAAACCAAATTCCTATCCAGTCCAACCAAATTGGAACGTTTGGAAGCTTTGTTCCGACCAGTGTTGCCAATTTAGCGACTTAGTCGCTAGAACTGGCGACTTTTGCTCAAGTCTTAGCGACTAAAATAAAGTTTTGACGACAAAAAATTGTTTAGCGACAAATCTGGCGACTTTTAGAAAACCAATTATCAACCAATTATCAATCATTCGAAGATAATATGTTCGGAAATCTTCATCATCCAATTCCATAAGGAGCCGCATATGACTGTAATATTCTCTATTTCTATAGTAGAATTTAGCCCATTCTCTTCGTTTTTTCCTTGGTTCCTTTTGTAGCGGTGCTGTAGCAACAATGATAGCAAAGTCAACTGACGGCTGGAAGGCCAACCGTCGGACAATCTGTAGCAATGTTGGAATGGTTGCTATGTCGGTTCCAATATGGCTGGCACCAACCGAATCGGAGCGTCTGTTTATGCTATAACTCCACCAACTATCCCAATTTTGTCTGGGACAGAAAAGGCTGTGTCAAATGTTAGGATAGGTAAAAAAAATAAGGTAATTATTGGAGAACTGGCCGTATTCAATAGCAAAACTTAGATTTGAAAGAAAATTGGACGTGTTTCTTTGGATTGAATATTTTTTGAAATATCTAAAGCTAGGGCTGTTATAATTCGTACTCCAAAAGTCGCCAGATATGTCGCTAAACAATTTTTGTCGTCAATATTTTATGTTAGTCGCCAAGACTTGAGCAAAAGTCGCTAGTTCTAAGAAGATCAGAGGACCTGCCATCAACGAGTATTCAAATCAATCGATTCCGCAGAACGTCCATTATCTACGCTACGAACGCTTTATCTATTCCAGCTACTAGTACGCTCAACAAAAGAGTTTTTTAGGCAGCTAGGCTAGTCCTAACAGCGAAGTTATTGCATCAAATTCCCACAATAGTAAATAAAATATTTTATTCATGCCAATTTTAACTTTTTTAACTTAAGCATAACTTTATTGAATCAATAGCTAATCCGACTATAAGTCTTTAACTAGAATGTTCAGAAACCGGGCATAAGTCGCTAAATTGGCAACACTGGATAAGATTCATTCAATATTTAAATAGTGTTGCCAGATCAGATGGCATTTTCAGTTTTCTCCCACAACTTGTTTCTTATTCAGATCAGAAGTAGCTTCTGCCCATGGCTTCGCCCGCACTATCCCTCAGAAACCATATATTTTTCTGAGATATATATATTATATATATTTTTTATGTAATCGAGTGACGAGACGAGCAAATCGCTCGCCTGATGTTAAACGTCACGTTTGCCCTTAACAGGATTGCACCACCCAGAATTTTAAACTCGCAGAATTCAAGACCCTGCGCGGCACAGCACTGCGCTCGTCACCCTGAGATATAAGTTGTCTAATCTCCCATTTGCCCTGTAATTTCACTGGAAACAATGCCCTTCCAACCGGAACACAGTAGGTAATGTTTGCACATTACTGCTTGGCGGTGGAATAACTGGCAAAGGTGTGGTACTTCCCCAGGCGGGCTCTGCAAAAGAGCCCTACCACTACGTGCAAAAGAGCCCTACCACTACGAAGCTTGTATGTGTATGTTGTGGACCCACCTTAAGTTTAGTACATCTGTAAAGTTTCATTGACGTAGCATCAAAACAAACTATCTCTCTCTGTACTATCTTTTATCAAGCCATTTCACCGTCGGGTTGCTTTCCCAAAAAAAATTCATGCCCAATACATATATTTGACCATGCGAGCGAAGCGTCTCTGTAACGACTAGCAAAATTTGTTTTCATCTGTCTGGATGTTTGTTGGTACTCGCGTAGAAGTCGCATTTCTTAACAAATCTCGACGAAACTCTACGACGTTCGCTCTACACTTGAATGAAGAATTGGCTGTACTGTACAGTGTACAACTGCGTTCTTAAAATTAAGCAACTCAGCCATAAATTATTGCTAAGTATAATTATTTCAAATAGGTACTCTCTACGCGCCTAAAAAACTAAAGTAAGTAATTTTAAAACCGAGAGACCGCTAGAGTCTGAAATGCTCTACCCGAGTGGTTTCATCGCTGTTTATGGCGGTCAAACTCAAGTCTATTTAATTACTGACATTGTAAAACATCTTTAAAAACTAAAAAAATATGTTTTTCACTTCTCCTGCTCGTAAAGTCCTACTTTACCTACGCCTTGTGTAGGCGGACTAAAGCGACGTTTTAGGCTCTTGTGCTTAAAAGGAACCTCTCTGAATAAAAACAGATTACTTTTTTGCCCTTGTGCGTAAAAGTGGACTTTTACGCACAAGGGCAAAAAAGTAATCTGAAAAGAGAAGAGATTTGAGAGGTTGGAAAAAAGAGGTTCTATTACTTTATTTTTTTGACGTGTATAACGTCTTAAAATTCGATGGAGCCGGGTGCAAGTACGAAAAAAGATGACGTATGTGCCGTTACCTCGATGAGGCGTTACCTCGCTCTGAGTGAAATTGTGATTTCCTGTATTCTATTATATTTTCCTATTTGTCAATTACTTTTGTACCTTACTTAAATAAAATAAAATAAATAAAATAAAATAAAAATTTCCTTTTGAAAAATGAAACCATTCGATCAGTATTTTCTTATGACGTTGTCACGTTCAACTATCGTCAGTAAACCGACTTTACAGACAACCGATTTTTTTATGTAAGAAGTTTCCTCGTGTTTTTAAAATATAAAACCTATAGAAAGAAGATTTAGATCGTAGATAGTATTTTTTTTATTCAGAAGGGTTGAAAAAAGGTTCTTGTTGTTAAATGTGATTTTCTATTCTATTTATGTGTATCATGTTTTTTGTTTGTTTTTTTTTATTGAATTAAAATAAATTAAATTAATTTATTAAATAATTATTATCTAATCTACTAATACTATATAAAATAATTATTAATCTATTTCTTTGTATTTTAATTAAAAAAAAAATATTAATTAAAATCAAACATGAATGAATAGTTACTAAAATAAAAATAATTTAAATTAAATAAAAATGAATAAAAATTTAATTGATTAAATAGTAAATTAAATATTTTTTTTACTTATAATTAAAAAAATAATTTAAATAAAAATTTTAATTTTAAAAAATTAAAACCAAAATTGAAATTTATATTAATAGTAGTTCTTTTAATTAATTAGTTATTTTTTTCTCATGTTAAAATGAATTTAATTTTTTTTTTATTTTTAAAAATAAAAAAAAAATATTTAAATTAAATTTTCAAAAATCAAAATCAAAATCAAATACTTGACCAATTAATTTTTTTAATTAATTGGTCAAGTATTTTTTTTATTCGGTTAATTAAAATTATATTTTTATTATTTCCTCGCAATCGATGTGAAAAGTCGAGTGTAAAACTCGGGCATAAAACCCATTAAATCCTCGACTTTTTATCCGCCCTCGCCTTCGGCTCGGGCTAGCTAAACTTCTCGTACAAAATGGCTTGTTCTATGCCCTCGTTGTACAATCTACTATTTAACCCCCGATGGATTCCATGAAAAAGGATTAGGTACCTACATATTATAGAAAAGTTAATTTATGTCGAATTAAAAAAATATAACTGGAGGTGGTGCCGCTTCTGTCTACAAAAAAGCAAGGCCATGAAACGTGTGCACTGCCTAACTGTATAATAAGAATACCTACCTATTTTAACTAAAAAAATTAGACGGAAGCAGAATCTAAAAAAATGCTTTTTGATATTATTAAAATGAGCAAAATTGTAACTGGCACTATAACCGGCTAGATAAAAAAGAAAAAAACGAACTGGCCGCTACTAAAGTTGGACAAAAAAATAAATAGTACGAGCATAGTTTATACATTCATTCCTTCCAATAAATGTAGGTACTTATGCTCAATGTGGTCAAATGGTCTTGTTATTTCTATGTTACTAATGGAAGGGAAAACAGTCATGTTCAATAAAGATTGTAAATTGTCAGCCAGTTCGTGTATTAGAAACATAAAAGCTTTCGCTACGAATACACCTGGCTAAGGGCTAAGTCTCAACAGTTCGCAGCACAATGCTGATTTACTGCTTACAACACCCCGCCAGGAACGTAAGTCGTCTACAGACTATTCCGAGCCCCGACATCGAACTGAATTAAGTTCGGATCTTTGGAGCCATGGCCAGCGTGATATTCGCTATACCGATCTCCTAGATCCAAAAGGCTTCGACATCGCACCTTACGAAATAAAGCGCAACTATCAACATCACATTGTTTAGAGCCTCACGACTCTCGGGGCTCCATTTTATATCCTTGCCGAATATACCTAGACAGGTTTCTCCCTTAGATGCGTTCAGAGATTATCCCAACGGATGTTAGCTTCGCACCACCGGCCGTTCGACCGAGTGCAACACCATGTATCCGAAACAGTTGTTATTGTAGGACTAAACAGTATTACTATCGCAACGACCTGCCATCAGTAGGGTAAAACTGACCTGTCTCACGACGGTCTAAACCCAGCTCACGTTCCCTGTTAGTGGGTGAACAATCCAACGCTTTGTAATTTTCGCTTCACAATGATAGGAAGAGCCGACATCGAAGAATCAAAAAGCAACGTCGATAAGAACTCTCAGCTGCCACAAACCAGTTATCCCTGTGGTAACTTTTCTGGCACCTCTCGCTAAAAACTCTTTATACGAGAGGATCGATAGGCCGTGCTTTCGCAGTCCTCATGCGTACTGAACATTCGGATCAAGTCAGCTTTTGCCCTTTTGCTCTACGCGAGGTTTCTGTCCTCGCTGAGCTGACCTTAGGACACCTGCGTTATTATTTGACAGGTGAACCGCCCCAGTCAAACTCCCCACCTGACAATGTCCTCGAATCAGATCACGCGAAAGTTACCGAAGAGCATTGCTGCTAATCGGTACTATCCACGCTTGGATTTACCAAAATACCGTTCACCTCTGGTCTGTGGTGAGCACAGTTTTCAGCACAATCGAGTGAGTAACAGAATTTTGAGAGTAGTGGTATTTCAACGACGACCGCGAGCGATCTACCACTTATGCTACACCTCTCAAACTCTATTACAATGCCAGACTAGAGTCAAGCTCAACAGGGTCTTCTTTCCCCGCTGATTCTCCCAAGCCCGTTCCCTTGGCTGTGGTTTCGCTAGATAGTAGATAGGGACAGTGGGAATCTCGTTAATCCATTCATGCGCGTCACTAATTAGATGACGAGGCATTTGGCTACCTTAAGAGAGTCATAGTTACTCCCGCCGTTTACCCGCGCTTACTTGAATTTCTTCATATTGACATTCTAAGCACTGGGCAGAAATCACATTGCGTCAACACCCGCGAGGGCCATCGCAATGCTTTGTTTTTATTAGACAGTCGGATTCCCCTTGTCCGTGCCAGTTCCGAGTTAACCGTTAATTGGCAGTCGTAAAATGCATTTTCCGTACAAGACGAAATCACGCAAATTTAAAGTTTGGAAAGTAACGAACAGACAGACCACAGCATCAGATTTCGCTTCTATGTCAATAACGACACATAATGCATAAACTGAGCCCAGGCCCGACCTAATCCAAAACCCGTCCAAGCCCGACACGCCCCGGTCCTCAGAGCCAATCCTTATTCCGAAGTTACGGATCCAATTTGCCGACTTCCCTTACCTACATTATTCTATCGACTAGAGGCTCTTCACCTTGGAGACCTGCTGCGGATATAGGTACGAACCGGCGCGACATTCCACGTACATCCCTCACCTGAATTTTCAAGGTCCGCAGAGAGAAACCGGACATCACTGAATTGCGATGCTCTTCGCGTTCCAAACCGTATCGCCCTTCTATAGGATTCCACGGAACTCGAACGCTCAGGCAGAAAAGAAATCTCTTCCCAGACCTCTCAGCGGCGTCTTCAGGCCATTTCGGGTTACCCCGTCGAACTTTTGCAATGATGCAAAGGAACGGTTATAAGGTCGGTTCCGCTGCCGGGTTCCGGAATTTTAACCGGATTCCCTTTCGCTCTATGGACGTTATTCATTTCTAAACACGTCACATCGACATCAGATTTCTCTTAGAGCTTAGGATCGACTAACTCGCGAGCAACAACTGTTTTCACGAAACCCTTCTCCACTTCAGTCCTCCAGGGCCTCCCTAGAGTATTTGCTACTACCACCAAGATCTGCACCGACGGCGGCTCCAGGTAGGCTCACGCCCAGACCCTTCGGCGCACACCGCCGCGCACGTCCTACTCGTTACAGCTTAATGATGTAATAAAACATCGCACATGCCCGTAACGATAGTGTATAGGCAAAACGCTTCAGCGCCATCCATTTTCAGAGCTGGACTTCTTTCTGCAGGTGAGTCGTTGCACACTCCTTAGCGGATTCCGACTTCCATGGCCACCGTCCTGTCGTCAACAAAGTCCTAACGTCTTTTTGGTATCATTGAGCGTTTTTTGGGCGCCTTAACACTATGTTTGGTTCATCCCACAGCGCCAGTTCTGCTTACCAAAAATGGCCCACTTGGCACCGTCATCAGACCTCCAGCTTCACAATTTAAGAAAGCTGGAGTTCTCACCCATTTAAAGTTTGAGAGTAGGTCAAAGTCGTTTCGACTCCGATACCTCTAATCATTCGCTTTACCGGATGAGACTGTCAATCGACGCCAGCTATCCTGAGGGAAACTTCGGACGGAACCAGCTACTAGATGGTTCGATTAGTCTTTCGCCCCTATACCCAGTTCCGACGATCGATTTGCACGTCAGAATCGCTACGGTCCTCCATCCAGGATTACCCCAGACTTCGACCTGACCAGGCATAGTTCACCATCTTTCGGGTCCCAGCGTGTATGCTCTAAGCACATCTCATTTTCGGATTGAAATCGAGACGCCTAGGGAATGCGAATGGCCGACCTAGATCGGTACACCATCTTCCCTGAGCGGACAAGTCCGCCTTCACTTTCGTTATGCCTTTCAGTTTCAAATCTCAATGACTTGCATACATGCTAGACTCCTTGGTCCGTGTTTCAAGACGGGTCCTGCGAGTGCCCGAAACTGAACCATCGCTGACTGAAACGTGCACAGTCCGAGACTGCACGGCTACAATGGCAAAGCAACACCTACAACCGCACTTTGGCAGGTCTTTCGCACTACGCTACCTTGTGTCGGGCCGGACGCGCAAGAACGCGTGCACGATTCATTAGAATGACCGTCAAATGAGGTCAGCCGAAGTCACGGTCCAGAAGCCGTTCCAAAAAAGAGGCGACTGATGGACTTCCGAACTACGCATCAACTCCCATCTAACAGGTCGCGATGTATTACTAAAAGAGAAGTGCACGAAATCTCAACTCTCCAATATGCGTAAACGCGTATTATCAAGAAAAAATAGCGATGAATCTCTCCGTTCATTCATTCGAGTTTCGCAGGTTTACCCCTGAACGGTTTCACGTACTGTTGAACTCTCTCTTCAAAGTTCTTTTCAACTTTCCCTCACGGTACTTGTTCGCTATCGGTCTCGCGGTAATATTTAGCCTTAGATGGAGTTTACCACCCACTTAGGGCTGCACTCTCAAGCAACCCGACTCTGAGGAGAGCCCCTCTCGTTTTTATCGTCTGTGATACGGGCCTGTCACCCTCTATGGAAAGCTATGAGACTCGTTCAAGATACACTTAAACAGTTGATAACAACGAGACGGAGCCTCCCAAACACCACATCTCCCGTCGCTTCGCAGCGTTAGGATTCAGTGCTGGGCTGTTTCCTGTTCGCTCGCCGCTACTAAGGAAATCCTAGTTAGTTTCTTTTCCTCCGCTTACTGATATGCTTAAGTTCAGCGGGTGGTCCCTCCTAATCTGAGGCCGACATTACAGGAACTCTACAACTTTTTCGTTGCTAAATTCATTCGAGAGGTACAAGCATTTTTCATGGCAGTATTCAACCTTTGACGAGTTGAGTGTTTGCAACGATTTATTACAGTGTACACTTCTCGCGATATGTTTATATTTAGACGGACTGGCCAAATAGTATTTGGTAGAACCATCAACTGCATTCTTGCCAAGCTGACTAGGACGCAATGTAGTTTTTATTAAATCAGCCGGCCCTCAGACAGGGGTGGTCCAGGAAATGTATCCATGGACCGCAATGTGCGTTCGAAGAGTCGATGTTCATGTGCATTGCAATTCACATTTTGACGCGCAGCTAGCTGCGTTCTTCATCGACCCGCGAGCCAAGTGATCCACCGATCAGGGTAGTATTTCGTGTGATACAATTTATAAAAAAATATAATAGCCTTGTATATATGACTAGTGTAGTGTGCCTTTATAGTGCACTTGCCATGAAGCCTAAACATGACTGGTGCTAAATACTCTTATATTCGAGGGAGTATTTTTAATTTTGATTGTTTCATACAGATTAGTGCGATACGAGTCATGCGATACCTTGTGTAAAAGAGTTTCGTTTGCTATCGCTATTAGCTCTGTACTATGAGTCAGACAGTTCCCACATAGCTGTCTGCTCCGCTCCGTGTATACGAATACAAACTCATTTCCATGTGCCACCGCGCTTCTCTATACTTAACGTATAAAACTGAAAATATAAAAAAATTACATTTATTTTTTATAGCGAAAATGGACTCAGTTACTTAGATACTACTAAATAGCCTAAAAATGTAATCGACTTATATTTAGAAAGTAAATCATCAAAAACCATACAGTCATGTTAGTAATATTGTCTAATGTGAGAATAATTATTTTCATTAAATGAAATTTAAATCAAATTTTAAAAAAAAACTCTGAAAACTAGGTAGGTATATCAATCAGAACTACCCATACATAATATCAGAAGCCAAAATTTTCTCTAAACGAACTATAGATCTTTAATTTATTTATTAAAGTCAGTGACATCAAATAACTTTCATGTCAGTGCTTAAAGTACCTATTCAATAATTCGTGCATTATCCAGTTCTAAAATAAGGAAAATATGCGATAATAAACCTGATGAGCTCATGGTAGAGTATCTCTATTAATCTAACTAAGTAGGTACTTGGATTTATCTTATGATAGCAAAGTCAATCATACGTATATGTACCTACATATAAGGCATAAATTTGCAAATACATTGCTCCAAAAACAACGATAATAATTAGGTATTATATCGATGTGGTAACACAAGCAGATAATTGGTTGAAAGATTGCATAATATTTTCCTAGAGTTCATATAAAAAATAAGTTTAGGCGTCTACAAACCTAATTTCTTACGTATCAAGTCCTAATTACAACGTTAAACAGTTCCACCACTCTTGATGTCTTTTCTAGTACGTAAGTAAAGAAAATCAATAAATCATAGGTTTACATTACTATGATATGAATGACCCACTGATAATATATACGGCTCTACCTGTGACAGCTGTACTTCAATCCTAATCATTTATTCATCGCAAGAATCAAAAACTAATAATTTACAAAAGCCTCCCCCCGCCCTTCCCTTCAATACCGCCGCTGTATAATGATTAGCTATCACTATAATCAATACTTAAGTACTAAGTATAGGGACATTGTAGGATTTGTGGGTAAGCTTTTTCAGATAGGCGTCCTATAGGGACATCAGAATCAATTTCTCATCTAAATAACCTGTTTCTTAAAATAAAAAGAAGCTACAGCGCACGTTTACCTTGACCTTAATTCCACCATAGGTTTACGTTGTTTCCACCATAGAATGACGAAGCACTTTAGTGTAAAAAAGTGCTATCTTCGACGAAGATAAGTAATTTAATTACCACATCGAAATTGTGTTTACTATTAGTCGAGTAGTTTGTAACAGTCGATTGGATTATATCGGATTTAAAAACAGTTTGTGGCTAACCCGTAATAAATTTTATATTTTTAACCGACTTCAAAAAAGAAGGAGGTTATCAATTCGTCTGTGTGTGTTTTTTTTTAAATTTTTTTTTTTTATGTTTGTTACTTCGTAACTTTTGACTGGGTGAATCGATTTTGATGATTCTTTTTTTATTAGAAAGCTGACGCTTCCCATTTGGTCCCATTTCAATTTAGTCCAGTTCTGATAATGGTATATCCATGAGAAAATCATATAAGTCTTAAATTTGCATTAAGTACGTGCGCGACAAATAGATGAATAACTCAATAGTCGGTCTTTTGAAGTCGGTTTTTGTTTTATGTTTTGTAAAAATAATGTTCTTGTTAATTATCTTTATCGTAGACACAGATGCATATTTTATGACATGCATGTGTCTATAGAAAAAATACGCATTTTATGTGTCTAAAACAAAACACAACGTAACGTAAAAACGCAACGTTGTGGTAAAGTAGGACAAAAGCATTTTGGCAGCAGAAGGAACTTCCGAAATACGGGTTTCTCACACCCATTTTGGTACCTAGGTACCTACCTAGTTACTGCTGTAGCAAAATTGGTACAAGTACCCCTTATTTGTATCAAAATTTTGAATTTCGAAATTTTGCGATTATAATCTACTTAATCTTTTGTACCTCTAGAAATCGAAGGTGAACTCATACACCCTATACAGTTCATAAAACCCTTACTTATTTTGCACAGAAATTCGTTGCAGATATTTAAATTTGTTTTTATTTTAAACATATCCAACCCATTAATCATACAATTAAAATATTAAAGTAATAAATTAATAATACTTTTTTTTTCATATTTTAGGGATATTTTGATTTTGATGCTACTCCATAATAACTAATTTCGAATTAGTACTTAATAAAAAATGTTACGCAATAATAAAAAAATAAGTAAGAATGAATTGGAGATTAGAGGCATCTACAAAAATTAACAAGCGACTGCATAAATATCCAAAAAAATAATTAAAGTGCAAACACAGACGCAATTTATGTAGGTACGTAAATAAACAAACATCTCAGAGCGGGGCGCGGCGGGCGCGCCTTTGTGTGGCCGCGCTCGTATGGCGGGCGTTTCGGTCGACTGATCGACTCGTCATGTTTAAGTTTACAAATCATTGCGCAAGATATCGGCAATCGGTGCCCACGTCGAATACGTCACTGAGTCACATTAATCACGGAATGGTCGACATCAAGATTCACGCTGTTTGTCCTTTATCAGTAAAACATTTTAAATTGGATTTTTTTAATTTCCATGTATTCAAATAATGTATAATAAATCAAATAAAAAAAACGAAATAAAACTAGAGACAATTAACCGACTATAGTTTGCATGAGTTAATTGGGAATCAACACAGTAAAAGGGTTATTACACTACGCGGTATTCAGACAGTTAGGTGTATATTTAATTTATCTATCAAGGGGTACCCGCTGGGGAGGGGGTAGAACTCCAGAATATCTATTGCATACTCAGACAAAAAAGTTCAAAAAATTAAAAGAAGACCGCATGGACAAAGTGTAGGTTTTTTCTGCATTGCCTGTCTGTAGTTCTTTGCACTAGCTAGTTTATAACCAGTTGAACAAATTATACATTTTCTAACAATCAAAAACTTTATAAAATTGATTAATTGGATTGAACCCACAAAATGATGCTTAGGGAACTAAAAAACCATTCAGCGATCTAAGTGATTAACAATGGTATTATTAAGTTATTCATTTGTTTTAATTAGTTTGTATTATTTTTAAAAACTTTTATTTAACTTGTATCAATGCAATCAATGTAAGTAGGTACCTATGTACGGTACGAGTAGGACGTAGGTAATGTAACTATGTTTGTTCGGGTGGAATCTTGCAACTCAATTTTAAATATTAGCCGATGTCCTGGCTTAGACTAAAATAAAATTTTATTTTAGTCTAAGTGTCCTGGTATAATATGTACGTAACTCCGATGACAATGCAAGAAAAGCTTGTTTGAAAAAAAAATGAAATAAATTATTTCTGTGATTTTTTAATAATAGGTAGGTACCTACTTAGTTCTCTACCCACTTAATATTCATACTCAATTCTTTCACCGAAAAACTGGAGATAGTGAAGAGGAGGCAGGCGGTATTTTTTTTAAGATGTATGCATATTCTTTTCATTAGCAATTAGGCAACTTTTGATGTCAAAATATGAATTACTTGTAGTAATTAATTAATTGATTTGGTACTTAATTACATAATTTAATAATAAGTATTCCTGTCTTAAAATGTAATGCGCCCGCCACACACTCGACGAGTGGCGTGGGAAGTAGCGAGGAAAGTAGGCAGAGACGTAGTGTGGCCACGTTACTCGTCATGCCACTCGTCATGCTCCTCGTCCTCGCCCGCCACACCGCGAGTACGACCGGCAACACGAGCGCGAGTGACTGTCCACACACTCACACACTCGCGCGGCCGCAGTTCGTGCCGAGCGCTCACGCGAGACGCACGTCTTTGTTTTCGTCATGTCATCGCCGCGCAACGGAGAATGGTCGGAAGAAAAAACATTAATTTATGTTCCCTTTAAAATTGTAGATCTATTTGTAGATAAATTATTACTTTACTGTAAAAAAAAAGTTTCGTAAAAATTAAAGGCACTAAAAAAAATCTTTGGTCGTTAATTCAAAATTGTCACTACCGTACCCAGTCTACCCTAACAAAATTAAGTTGAATTCAAATTTTTATTTAACTCCATCCAACTTTTCTTGTTTAAATTCATCATTCATTAATCATTCATTCATTAATCTCCATAAAAGAAAAATTGCGGTAACTGCTAGTGACTGCTACATATCTAGACGTCGACGCCGACGATGTATATTGCTTTGTAGCATAACATAGATATAATTAGCTATACTACAAAATACACGCACTCGCTGCCACCACAGTTTCAACGTCCATTGTGTAGCAACGACGAATAGACAAGTGCGGCGCGTAGCGATTAATTGCGCGATTAATCGCGCGAGTAGAGCAGTGTGTGGACAGACAGGGCAACATCGCGGCAGCGATGCGGCAGCGCGAGGAGCATGACGAGGAGCATAGTGTGGCGCGAGCATAATATAAATGCCCGAGGCTTATAAGTTCAACACACGTAACAAGTACAGTGGCGAGACAGTGACCTCGGCCGAGTACCGGAGTACCTACTCGGTTTGTAAAAACAAATTGACGAGGCAAGACAGTCACTATAGTCCCATGATTTGTTTGCTCGGCCTAGTGTGTCCATTTATTGTCTCGCCATTGTACTCGTTACGTGTAGTTAATTCATAAATGCCCGTTAGCGCTTGTCAAGTACTAGGTGACTTTGGCGATCAAAAGGTTACTGGTTACTGAAGTGCGTATGATTTTTTGCCAAAAAATCTGAGTAAAATTATAATCGTCTATTTCGTGAAACGACCCATCGACCTACTATGAAAAAGTTGGCAGCACAGAAAATGTTACATGATTGGGAGTTTATCTCGCGGTTTTAGGGAAGAAAATGTAGGTCTCATAGAAAAATTTGGAAAAATTTGTATATGTCGCAGCCAACTAGCTTAACTAGCCGTTTAGTTAACAGCCCAGCCATTTTACTAAACAGCGCTGTTTAACTAGCTTCCTGAGTGATTAATGAATGATTCTGCCATTTAAACCTTTGCGCTTTGGACAATGTAAACTTTTTTAATGTAACTTTTGACATTTGACATAGAATTGACGCAATGGCTTTTGACAGGACAACGTCTGTCGAGTTCGAGTCAGCTAGTAATTTATACATAGTACATAATATATTAAACTAAATAAAAGTGTTCTAGTACCATAGATTGGTAGGATGGTGAAAAATTAAAAACCAGACCTGGCAACTCTGTTTGGAATGTAAAATTGTATTGTATTGATTTTCATTTTCTCCGACTGACTTGCGAATTTTGTTCCCTTCCATTCTCTCGGATTTACTAATCGAAAACTTACACAGTTCTTAATTCTCCCCTAGTTCCACGAGAAGAAAAGACTGGTGAGATAAGAAACTCTTGAATTGCATTAAAATTCAAAGATTACAACTCCTAAAACCGGTAACCTCTAACATTTTCAGTGTCAAAATGTCGACGGAAATCTTGGTGCCCCTGGAATCCAACCCCGAAGTGCTCAACAAGTTTCTGCAGAAGTTAGGTGTTTCAAGCAAATGGAACATGGTAGATGTGATGGGTTTGGACTCGGATCTTCTTTCCTTCGTGCCACGCCCTGTATTGGCCGTTATGCTTCTTTTCCCGATTTCCGAAACTTATGAGATCCATAAGTTAACCGAGGAAGCTAACATTATGTCCAAGGGTCAAGAAATTTCAAGCGATCTTTTCTACATGAAACAAAAAATAAGCAATGCTTGCGGCACTGTTGCTCTAGTACACGGTGTTGGAAATAATACTGACAAGATTGAGCTCTCAGATGGCCCCATGAAGAAGTTTCTAGATGAGGCCAAAAATATGAACCCTTCTGATCGTGGTACCCTGTTTGCGCAGTCTGAAGGAATCATTAATGCTCATAAAGAATTAGCTCAGGAAGGCCAAACAAACACTCCTCAAGCTGAGGAACCGGTCAATCATCACTTCATCACTTTTGTCAACAAAGACGGGACACTGTATGAATTAGATGGCAGCAAAGCATTTCCTATTAACCATGGAACAACCACTGAAGACTCTTTGCTAGAAAGCGCTGCCAAGGTGTGCAAGGAGTTCATGGCTCGTGATCCTAATGAAGTTCGCTTCACCGTAATGGCTTTGACTGCAGCAGAGTGAATTTAATGTCATTTGATAAACCAAGCATGCAGCAGCTGAACTGATTGTAAGAAGGCTGTAATAATTTATTCTTTGTTTGAAGCTGAGCTTTAATATATCCAAGCTTATAAAAGTACTTTTGCTTTGATTGATGTGGTGCAATACAAGCTTTGTGATAAACTATTTATTCTAATACTTGTGTTTTATTCTCTTCAAATAGTAGTGAATATTCTAAGCAATTGAAGTAGCTATGCTGTAGAGCCCTAAATATAATCTGAATCTTGCCTCCTGAGCAAGTAGTGTAATACTATAATCCCTTACCAGCAACTTATTCCAAATAGCCAAATAGATGATTTTACATCTACAGGGTTCCAAGAAACTGGTACTAAGCTTGAAGGAGATTACTGTAGTCATCATTTTGAACATCTTTCATTAAAGAAATAGGAGTAGCCACAATCTCAATTCGAAAGTAAATATTCATAAGGAGTGCAATGAGATATTTTCGTTTTATAGTAACACCATTCTGTGTAAGCATTATATAGAACAGCAGCGCAGAATGATCTTGCATAAAGTTAAAGATCATTCAGCAAATATTTTTACATAGGTTTGTTGGCAGGAATGTCAGAATAATATAGCTTTCAGAATTGCTTGTTATTGCGAAGGGTACCTTGCACTTTGACAAGACAATGACCCCTAGGGAATTCAATAAACCCTAAAGTACCTATATTCATATTATCATCATTGTCAGTCTATATCAAACCACTGTTAGGTAGGCCTCCTCTCCCTTCATCATCATCCACATCCTTCTCATTCCCACTCATAGAGTAGATTGTGTATTAACTGAGATTCCCACTGCTGTATACTCAGGCTTTCAAATAAAATAGATTATTCCAAATACCTACATACCAGTTTGGTCTGAATACTGTGCTAATAAGCGGAACGAAAGTGAAGTGCGTGTTTGTGATTTTAATTTGCTAATATAATACGGGAAGGTGTGATATTTTGGATGCGTAGTATTCTTGTTTCACTAGGTAAATAAAGCAATACACTTTTTAAAAAACAGTACAGTACCTACTACTTTATACTGTGGCTTAGCTGACAGCGTATAAAGTCAGTGTCAAAATTAAATATTTTCGAAGGAAACCCCTAAAAAAACCCCTAAATAATGTAAACACGGTAATTAATTTTTTTTTTATTCTGTTAAAGGCTTGCGTTTGACCGCCATCTCGCCTGATGGTAAGGAATGAATCGGCAATGATGCGGTCTACGAAGGAGCACGCTTGCCTAGAAGGAACCGATTCAATGTAGTTTGGAGAATGTATTGAATTGGCACATGCTAAATTCAAATAAATTTTATTTCTGAATATACAAAATCCATAGTTATATACAAGAAGCTAAGAAGGTTCAAATAGGCCAAGTTTCCTTTTTAATTTAATGAGGGTTGCGTTTGACCGCTGCCATCTCGTCTGATAGTTTTTTTTAAAAATTCAATTATAGGCTTGCGTTTGACCACCATCTCACCTGATGTTAAGCAACGATGCGGTCTGAGATAGCGCATGCTTGCTTAGAATTAACCGATTTATGACTTGAAGACACTTAGGTTTTATCCAACCCTTAGTGATCTATAGTTGCTAGCCCTGGAGTCAAGAGATTTTAGGCCACATGAAGATTTCTGTAATGGCTCGATGGTTTTTATTATACAGGGAGTCATGACGCTTATTACACGACATTGATAATGATGATGATAATTTAGGACTACAGTTACACATGGCTTCGTAAAATCGGGTTGTAAAAAATTACCTTACATTATTGGGCTGTGCATTATTGGCCGTACAATATAGGGACTCCATTCTTGCCTCCCGTTCGTTATTAGCAAAACAAACAAACAATTCGTAGAATCTAGATTAAAGAACAAATCAGAACGGTTACATTATAACAACCAATAAATATCCCCCTGGCTGTTAAACCGCTGATAATCTAATCTGATCCTGTAAGTGAACGTGAGTCCTAGAAGATGTCGTCGGAAACTTTGGTGCCTTTAGAATCCAACCCTGAAGTATTAAACAAATTCCTACAGAAATTGGGTGTTCCTGCCACTTGGAACATTGTAGATGTGATGAGCTTAGATCCAGACATGCTCTCGTTTGTACCGCGCCCGGTGCTTGCCGTCATGCTTCTGTTTCCAACATCTGAATCATATGAACAACATAAGAAAAAGGAAGAAGCCGATATTTTATCCAAGGGTCAGGAAGTTTCAAAGAAGGTTTTCTACATGAAACAGAACATCAGTAATGCTTGTGGTACTGTAGCCCTAGTTCACGGTGTGGCAAATAATGTTGATAAGATTCAATTATCTGATGGACACATGAAGAAATTTATTGACGAAGCCAGTGGTCTAGATGCAGTGGGACGCGGTTCATTACTTGACAAGTCTGAGGGCATCATTAATGCTCACAAGGAATTAGCTCAAGAAGGACAGACTACCACACCTAGAGCCGAGGACCCTGTCAATCATCATTTTATTACTTTCATCCATAGAGATGGGGCTGTCTATGAATTAGATGGGCGTAAAGCATTTCCTGTTAACCATGGACCTACAACAGAAGACTCCTTGCTAGAAGATGCTGCTGAAGTATGCAAGAAGTTTATGGCCCGTGATCCTGAAGAACTTCGATTTACTGTGATGGCCTTGGTTGCAGCTGATTAAAGATTTTAAGTTTTAAATCATTTTATCAAAGTGGCATATAAGAGTACTAATATTTAGCCTAGTAGAATCGAACAGTTTTACTCAGAAAATACAATTACCTTACAGATGTAGGAGTAGAACTTTTTAACACTTTGGCTAATTGTAATCACATGCGCTAGCCCCAGGCGCGGCTAATAGTCAAACGCCTTGTTTTTTACGCGCCTGGCGTGTGCACTCGCGTCGCGCAAAGGAAAACAAGGTATGTGTTTCCCGCAGCCAAAGTGTTAAGGATGATAAAATTATTTGTATTTGCATTATAGAAGTTATTTAAAGAATATTACAAATGTAATTTAAGGTAATGGATTGCTTGACTGCGCCATTACTATTTGTGATGAATTATGCTTATGCTTATTTATTAACATTTAATAAATAATATGAATTATAAAGTACTATTATTTTTATAACCTTTGAGTAGCTTAAATATATAAATAAAATTAAAGTTGGAGGAATATGACACAATTGAAACCCAAACTACATATTCCATCAAATAGGTACATACAATAGGTAAGTAAGTACCAACATTTATTTAAAATTAAAATAAAACATTAAATAAATTAATTACACATAACAACAGAAAATATAAAATCTTTCAAAGTATTAAACTACTTTTATCACAATACCTTTGTGAGATATTTAGACTGGGTAACATGCAAAGTTGATTCCAAAATTTCACATTGATCTATTTTGAAGAAATAGAGAGATTTATACTATAAATTCCATAATAATTCATTTATAATCATACAATAGCAATTTTATTTTTAAAGCGTTTCAATGAGGCATTAACAACAAGCAAGTACTAATTTGCATGGAATTGGAATTAGAGCTAACCAGTCCATCATAGTCATTAAAAACTTTCAGCATGAAATAGCAAACATCATAGAGTTTTAAATATCTATGGGCAAAGAAAAAAACAATGGTACAAATACTGACTCAGTCTGAAACGCCTTTGAAAATAATTATAGGTTCTTGCCAAAACACAATAAAGTTGATTTTACAGTACACACATGTACATAACATACATTATATTTGAACTTTATAAATGTCTACAAGCGCTCATCCCGCGAGCAAGCGAGCGAGAGTGAATCCATCACTTTCGCACTTCTAAAGCTAGATATAAAAGTGGCTATACAATCTATACATTTTATGTATTCATATTTGCTTCAAAAGCTTAATATTTGCAGCGAGACAGGCCTGCTATGGGTGCTAAAATTGATTAATAGACATGTATAATATTATATACAAGCACAATAAAAAATTAGGGCCAATAAACTTGGCTTATGGGGCCCAAGTGCGAATTCTTTTGTTGAAAGATCTAATTTTTCTAAAAGTATTGATGTCCTTGTCTAATAGGTTGCAATGACAAGGACAGATATATTTTTAGTTTATATCTGTCAAATAAAGCCTTCAAACTTGGGCCCTATAAAAAGCTTGCTAATACTTTAACTTTCTCTCGAGAATCTCAGGGTTAACTGAAAAGAACAGTTCGTAGTAGTTTAAAAAAAACTTAGTAAATAAAATGAAATGTAAAACATACATTTTGAGCACATCACATTTGTACGAAAACATATTCTATAATTATTGATAGACCGAAATAATATAATATTATTTAAGTACTATAGGAATGTATAGAAAAATTAGAAAAAAATATTGACCTAATTTGTCATGGCTGATGATGAGTAATGCCTACTAAAGAGGTTCTCGAGCTAAATTTATATCTTGAATCTAAATAAACGGCACTATATAATTAATATCTTATCCCAGAGTCTTAACCCGCCTCTTCATCCAGTTTGCCTTACACATGTGACACGCCTGGTGGCGCATTCGTGAGGCGGGGGGAAATCAAATCCTCAAATACATGTGAACTTGTTGTAAAGTCTATCTACTCTTTTTTTATTCTCAGCCAATTGGTTCAAGCCCCCTCAAACTAAAATCCCGCATCCGCCTCTGGACAACTGGACATACCCATATTATAATGGTGCCGAGAAATAATTACTAAACAGTAACATAATGAGGTTGTGCACATAACCAGCACTAAAACATGAAAATGAATTACATAAAAGGAAGTGAAATTTAACAACAAACCCACCAAAACAAGCGTTTCAAACATTTCCTAAGCCGTTTCAAAAATTAGCTTTTCCGAATCTATCGGGTTTACAAATACTATACTTATTTTAAAAATTTGCTAAAATACTGTTTCAATATTATTCTAATCTGGTCCTATTCTTTCTTCTGCTTGATTTATGCTCGCTGACTCTGAAAAAAACAAGTACAATTTGAATCTCAAATGGAATAAATATTGGTTTGTTCACTTTGGTGTGTAGAGGAGCACCCTTGGGCATTACTGCACATTTCCGTTACACCTTG
The DNA here is from genome assembly GCA_949125135.1 of Alcis repandata. Classification (NCBI taxonomy): domain Eukaryota; kingdom Metazoa; phylum Arthropoda; class Insecta; order Lepidoptera; family Geometridae; genus Alcis; species Alcis repandata. The sequence goes on from OX421223.1 coordinate 3,155,529, forward strand.
TACATTACTTAGTATGTAATCTCAATAATCGAATAACTGTATTATTCTTCTGAGATGAATAAACAATTTTTAAACCGAAAAAAAAAAAAACAAAAACTGTCGCAATAGGAAAACTAATAATAAACTAGTACATATCTAGTAATAAATTTATTTGCTAACAGTCATATCTGTGGTAAGTGGCTCATAAAATTAGATGAATAATTATGCTGGGTAAGAGCACATCTCTTATCACTTTATTTATCTCTTACATTTGCAATTTGCACCAATTCTCGTGTCAAAGAAACCAGATGAATAACAAGGGCGTCGCCAAGGGGGGGCAGGGGGGGGCAGTTGCCCCCCCCTAGAGATCAAATGTAGCTAGCCGCAAAGCGACCAAAGTGCGAGCAATTCCCTTCCTTACCTATTAATAAATTCCGCATCGCATGACAAAACGTTAATAAATTCACAAGGTTTAATGTAAATTGTAGAAAATATTGAAATATTCAGAATAACATTAAGATTTAGACATCCGTTTTAAAAATCGCCGCCATTTTCATCACGATCATCAGATTTGCCAAAACGCAAGACCATTAAACAGTGTAATAATATGTAGATCCAGATCCAAAATATCACCCTCATAGGATCACTGGAAGATCCACTGGAATTTGACGAAAACATGAAATAGGTACGCCATCTTGGATTTTTGTTTCTGAATCTCGATTGTCGTTATGAACCTCTATTAATATTTCTTCAAGTACATTCCATCCATCTACAGCGGTTCCATAGCTGTGAGCATTTCCTTTTTTTTTATTTGTATGACTGTCAAACTTTTTTGTATGGCGATGGCGACTATATTTTTTTATCATTTCCCCAAACATTTGATCTACATTTCAAAAGTCGGGTGTACCCCTCTATAACCTTCTACCGTTTCCGAGATACGAGAGGTAAAATTTTTCGTCAGCCATCATCATCATTTATCCGATTTGAGCCACAAAGAGTCATTTTTCAAAGTGTTTCTTGAGATTGTCGGATTTAGCGATGTTGAAAACTTGAGGAAAACTCATTTACAAACTTGTGATATGATCTACTGCTAACCGAGGCTTCGTTAAGAGAAATTGTCATCTTTTTGGCCTAGTCTGAAATGAATATCAACATATCTCAAAACCATGAGTCCTACCAACATGCATTTAAAAGCAATACTGTAGGGAATGTTATAGAGAACATACTTGTCTTGAACAGTTTCCTAGTAGCTTGAATTGTTTTTGAGTAAATCGCGAAAAACCCATTTTGGTGACCATCTACCCGGAGTAAGATTTTTTGCACGTATCTGATCGATGGTGACTTTTTAGATTTCATTTATGATGGTGTTTCAAACAATCCTACCAATTTTCAGCTGGGTGGAAATTACTGTACCCTCCAATGTCTAAATTGTCCCGACTCTATTGTGCTGTCGAGGGCTTGTGAAGTTTTATACATTGATATTAGAACCGTGTTCTTATTACAATCGTCATCGAGGCAAAGACTTCCAAAGTGTAACGCTTTATGCTCTCGGCGTTTATTTTTTTTATCCTCCATAATATTGCCCCATTGCCCCCCCCTTAGTCATAAGCTGGCGACGCCCTTGATGAATAATATAGCATTGCATAAAGTGCAATGTGCGTATCAATTATCACTTTGCCTATTACATTTGCGCCAATTCTCGTGTTGTTTACGAAACTATATAAGACGCCGCGTGCCGGAATTCGGAACTGATTTTTCGCAGGTAACCCTATACCACGGTGTTCGTAATGAAATAATCTTTAATTTAATTTTAATTCAATAATCAGACCGGTGCAAAACGTTAGTAGGTATCGATTTACCTGTTTATACCTGGCAACCCGAGAGTTTGGACCGGAAAAGAATAGGCAACCTAACGTTTGCTTATTCTGGGCTTCATACTTTCAATTGATATCATAGATTTATTACCTAAAGATAGAGCCAAAGTGTAACCGCACATGCGACAGCTATATTCTTGAAATAATGCCAGGATAGGAATGCTTCCCCCATCTTAGAGGAAAAAATTTCATAAAATATTTCTAATCTTTATACTTCACAAAATAAAACATTGTTATACAGGGTTATAAGGAAAGGATATACAAGCCGCAAATTGCTCATAGTAGGAAAAAGTCTAATAGTAGGAAAATAACTACTAGTATACTAATCTACTCATAATTATGAACATCTTTTATTAAATAGGCAATCTTGCGATTGCGAAAATAATGTACCTTATCTTAGTTTTGGGTCAGCAGGAAATATGAAATAGTCCATTAAATTAATTATTTATTAATTTATTGGGTACAATCCTGGGGAAACATAATTCACAACCTGGCAGCTACAAATCGTAGACGGCTCACGTAGTAACTATTATAATAGTGGCCGTGGGCACACCACAGATTAGGAATAATTATTCCTAATCTGTGGTGTGCCCACCTTGGCACGGTTACAGCGACGGGGACAAAAAATGAAAGGTCTGTCTCTCTTTTTCAACCGTGTTTTGGCACTTGCCATCTTGCTCTTTTTTACAAAGTAGCTGTTATGGTTCTGTCTGTTAGTCTGAGATTGATATAGAATTTGTCTATTAATCAAACCGGAGAAATGTTTTTTTTTTTAAATTTTAATTAGTCAAATCCCGGACTGAAATTTGTTAGTCAACCCATGCAATATATTTATTGACATTAAATTGAATATAAAATACGTTTCATCAAATAAACATCTCGGTGAAGGTCGTTGTATAGCGGGATCTTAGGCTATACTACCGCTGAGCCAAACAGGTCGTCGTCGTTTTTACTTATAACCCTGTATTTAAGCCGTGTCACATAGTGTGAAGTGTGAAAAGCGTGCCAAACAGAACTTACCATCGTCAGCAAGAAGCAAATGTGAGAGCGAGTCCGTGGAGAACTTTGGTAGTAACAGTGTGAGCGCCAGCCCTGCCACCGTGGCGGCGCCGCACACCCACGCCAGCGCGTCGCGGTAGTAGCTGAGGCCCGCGCCGTCCGCGCTGAGGAACCAAACATTTGGGTGAATGGAGTTGGTGGTCAAACGCGGCCTTATTAGTAATAAAAAAATTAGTCCTTAACTCATTATATTATGTGGCAACAAACTAATTTTATAAAAAGAAAAACCTCGAGTCTGGCTTCCACATGCCACCAGTCCACCTCAGTCCATTAAAAATATGCCTCTCCCCAGGCTCAGCTTTTTTGCTTAGTTCAATTTAGCCCTTACATTGATCACGGTTTCACGGTAGAGACCTACCCCCATTTTTTTATTTGAAAATATTTCCACTTTTGGCATTTTGGTGCCGCCTGGCATCAAAGCATAGCTTAACTGTTTATCTCGCTCTACTCCAGGGCCGGCGCTGAACACACTCTAGTTTAATGTCGTGGGCGTTATTCATCGATTTAAAAGTTGGACGCTTGACAGATTGATAGCGTTGAAGGGTCGTTCCGACGCCGAGTTGCATACAAAGTAGTCAGGCAAATTACTGGGCAAATTTCCAGGGGAAGGGCGGCAAGCCAAGAAATTCACATGACGTTTGTATCAGTCTATTTATGATCAAAATGTTGCTGATTCATCTAGACAGTGTGACTATTCATAGTTCATTCGTTTTTTTACAAAACTATCGAAGCACACACACAAAAAGTTCATTTAATCGGTTTAGTGCTAAGCGCGGCTAGGTGTAACCTTGAGATGACGCTTTGTCTCATGCCCCGCCATCTGCCCCTTTATTAACCTTTTGACCGCCAGTCATCCAGCCGTGACAGCCAACGAAGTGACTCACACCGACACACGCCAACGTCATCAATACAAATGATCAACAATTAAATCGAATTGAATCTTACTACAATAATCTATTACACAGTTTGTTCCGAGAACAAACTTGTGAACGAGTGTGTTTGTTGGTGTTTGTTTGAGAGCCTGCACGTGATTTGCACGTCATTAATATCACAGAACAACAAGACGCAGCAAGAGATTAGAATGAGATACCTATTCCCCCTGAAGTCTATGGAGTCAAAAGTCAAAGCAATGAGTTTATTATCCAAACTCATTGAGTCAAAGCTTATTAAGGCGGTCTAAAGGTTAAACTTCAGTGACATTTCGAAAACAAAAACATCTCCTTATGCGGTATCTAACGACCACCCAACTGTGTCCTATATTCCCTTTTTTTTGCAGACTAGATGTGACATCAGCAAATACTTTGAACTTTTTTAAAAATAAATTAGACATTTGTATTAAAAACAGGAAATTGTGCTGACGGATAAATACTGACTGATAATGAATTTTCGGCACTGCAAGATATAGGCACATCAACGTATGCTGCTCGCCCATTACCAAATCACTGACATCAAAAGGACAATAAATTATCAAATAAATATTATAAATAAAAAAAGACAAACACCGAAGTCTCGCCTTAAGGATTCTTCCCGAAGGAGGTTCAGAACCTAAATAAAGGTACTAACTAGGTCTGTATGAGCGCGATGGCGAGCCCGCAGGCCAGCTTGTCGGTGAAGCTCATGAGTCCGTACACGAAGGCCGAGGCCTCCGTGCGCGCGCCCACCAGGTCCGCGGTCAGCGCCAGGCTCGTCACCAGCATCACGGCGCCGCCGAAACCTGCAATACAAAGTTAAAGTCTTATTGTATCAAGGCGAGCAAACTTTATTTTATTAAAAATATAATTAAAATAACAATAGGCATGACGACAGTATCAAAAAATCGCCGATTCAATGCTTTCAGGGGACTAGCCAGATTAAAAAAAATTAAAACACATGTTTAGTTTTATTTTTAAAAAACAGATTATTAAGATTTTCAATAAATTAAAACATTAAAATACAGCAATCGGCCATCTTGTCAGAAACAACAATCACAGCGTATGACGTCACGCCTCAGTGTCTACTCAGGTCATCCGCCGCTCATCACGCATAGACACAATGACATGTTTACTAGCCGTGACGTCAAATCGACGCCATGACACAAGCAAGCTGTTTTCGGGCACTGCTGAAAAAATATGTGAAAAATGGCTTCAAACTTCGTTAAACTTAAGTTTATTACCGAAATAAAGGCTTTTTTGTAAATAGTAAATGTGTACCTACTCACATTATGGAAGAGGATTTTAAAATCTTTCGTCACGCCTATTGTATTTCAAATAATTAAAACCAGATTTTTTTACCGACGAAAAAATAGAGGAGGTTCTCATGTCGACGCGTTTTTTTTATGACCACGCATACCCTTTTACGGAGTAGTCCGAGTTTGATATTTCCGATTTAGACCTTTTTTTTTTGTTGACGGGGGGAAATCTTAGAAAGATACCCGGCTGCTTTGGGGAGCAACCGGGTTATGTGAGGTTGCACTCACTAAAACCCCCTCGGTGGCCAGCCTCTGTGCTTGATAGGGGGCACCAGGGTCTCTGACGAACTCACACTGGTGCCCCCTTAATTATCACGTTGCCTGAGGCACCATTCGCAGGACGTTGGTCCTTTATTTTATTTTATTTATTTTATTTAAGTAAGGTACAAAGCCCACAACGACACGGGGCTTTTCCGGCCCCTACAACGACACGGGCCACACCGCGCCGTTGTCTTCCCTGGGCTCGTTCGAGAAGGTAGCCAGATCCCCAAATCTGACCACCCACGAGCCCAAAGGCCCCTTTTAGTTGGCTCTTACGACAGGCAGGGGATACCGAAGCCGCATTCTAAGACCCCGGCTCCAGGGTTGATCCGATTTAGATCTAGCATAACTTGTGACGTGAAATACGTAGCTACTTAGTACCTATTCGATAGAAAAGTGTACGCCATTTGAGAGGCACCTTTGACAGGCGTAAATGGCGTACTTTTCTATCATCACGTAACGTAAAAAGTAGGGGGCGTTTGTCAGAATTCAGCCAAATAATTATGAGTCGCGTGATTTACGGACGTCGCGTGACACGATATTTTGTGACGTGCATCAAAATTACCATTGTTAAATTGTGTGATATGGAATCAGCGGCCCTATTGGCTAGCTTTCGAAGTCGAAAATTGAATTTTAGGTTGTCATCAAAGTTACCGAATTTTTTGTTAAATCACACTTTAGTTCACTCCTCAGGTTTTAAAATCATGAATCATGAATGTTTGCAAATTCAAGGCTAAAGTGGCATATCCTTGGGCTTGAGGAAAATCAAATGGCAAATAGGAAATTGTACTATAATCATCTTTTCATAGGGCTCACATTTCAATGTCTTCCCTCAGGCTCAGAGAAGTCTACGAGGAGTTTGACAAGAAATTAGATGGATACAAGATACATTCAATCCCAAAAATGGCAAGGAAGCTTTTAAAATCTGTAGACAAGCATCCAACGATGTGTTTCGGCACTATTACTTGTGATTGTGAGCCACTTTTCATTAGAAGTAGTTTTGTTTACCATCTTCGACCAAACCGCCACTTAACATCAGGCAAGCTGAAGTCAAACGCTTAGCCTATCTACCTCAAAAAAAATCCCAAAAGCGGAGCGCAGGTACCCAAAATATTGATTGTAATTTCCATGGTGACAGGGATGTTATAATGTTATGTTATGTTGTAATGTTATCGGTCTTGATAACGATACACGTGTCATTGTTATTTTTAATTGTGTTATTAGGTATATCTATCGGATAGTTATTTAAAAATGCATTCAACATTATCACATCTATAAATTAATGTTGGAGCGTCTAAAGTATCTGTAGTCTGAACGCGCTACTTTATAAATATTTCACACCAAACTTTTTGTGCGGATACGTTTGTTCACAGCAATGATAAATGTTTCAAATTGAACTCTATAATGATCGCTTTGAATAAAACTTGATATGAAGATAGTTTGTAAACATAGGCTCGGAACAAAGACTGGGTGGTGTTGTGTTGTATAGCGAGCGAAACCGCGTGGCGCAGCTGTATGCAAGAGATAGCCTATATTAGTAGATAACCTATCAGTAACTAGAACTACCTAATTCAATAAATAAGTGACTAACGAAACAAGATGTAGATCATTATTGATTGTTATTTATATGAATTGTATTTCCTTATCTTTCTGACGACACAGGGACTTCGGTATAAACACTAAATAATATTAGGGCGTTAAAAACTTGACAAGACGCGTATTTTCTTTTGATATTTACTACGTCATATTAATTGCATTATTATTTTTAAATTTTTGGGCCTCGTTATAAATAATTTTGATTTGATTCTGATCAAGTTTTTTATAATGTACTGCAGCTATTTCAGCCAATCTCAGTTTGGACCGAGTATAATAAAATTAATGAGTCAAATATTCAATTAAAAGATACTTACCTATTAATACCGCGACTAAATAAATGAAGTACACAGTGTAGTTCGTATCAGTCTCCGGGGCCACGTAGATCCACACGAACCCTGCGAGGGCGCAGGCCGCCCCGGCCAGGTAGTTGACCTTCCTAGTGACGGAGCGCGGCAACAGTCTCTGTACCCCGGCCGCGCCCAGACTCCCCAGGTATAACGTCAGAGGAATCAGGGCTAAGGACTTCGCAGCCAACCCTAGAGTGCGGTGAAGGTATAGCGGTATTAGAACTTGGGATCCGTTCACTACCAATCTTGTGCTCATGTAAACGCCGGCTACCTGAAAAAGAGAAGAGAAGTTTTAATTAGTCAAAAATTAAATTAGTGATTTGGTGGAGATGGGTTGACGATACTGTTGGTCGTGGCTCGAATCTGGACCCGATTGGTACGGGACCGAGGCAGATAAAAGGGAGGCCTATATTTTGCAGTGGAATTAAGAAGGTTAATAACTCTCACACCAAGTATTTATTTGTAGTCCCGTGTCTCTCCACAAAGAGTCCTCCGGGCTTCAGGTGTCATTGTACAGAGCGACCAACATTATACGAATTTGGTATTGGTTAACTTCGGTAGATCGGTCGCCAAATGTCATCCCTACCTGGTATAAAACTGGCTTTCGTAGAAAATCACAGTGCGCTCCGCTATCCTGCTGCATTAACTGCTCCTGATGCCTCAGGGTGCTCTTCTCGCTGACCAGCAGATGGAACAGAAGTGACATCAAGAATCCAACACTTAGCACTATGTAGACTATATGCCGGAATTTCCACGCGTCTTCCGGACCCACCTGTTAGGAGAAATTACGGTTATAGGTAGTTACATGTTTTAAAATTACTATAGACAAACTTTCAGCCCTGACGGAGTAGAGAAAAGGATTTTATTTGTTTGTCTGTTACCATTCTGAACTCTTTTCAGAGTGGGTTAGGAGTTATTATAATTTCTATCATAATTTTATTGTTGGTTTAAACAGGGCTGGTGAAAGTCGATTTTCTACAAGTAGATAAAAAAATAGTTATTTAAAACTAAAATACCATCGTGGAAGAAATCGCTAGCAATAAGTACACATATAGGGTTATTCAGGGTATGCTAAGCCGAAAAGGGCTCATAGTACTCATCATTATGAACAACTTTTGATATGGGACCAATCCGAAATTCGAAAAAATCAGCTGTTCCATACATTTTGTCGAGTGTCATTGACATTTTTCTATGGAACAGCTGTTTTTTTTCGCGGATTTCGGATCGGTCCCATATCAAAAGTTGTTCATAATGATGAGTACTATGAGCCCTTTTTCGGCTTAGCATACCCTTTATGAATAACCCTGTATAACATAATACATGTAACTATGCGTCATTTCCAGTGTGAACAATAAACAGTTGACTATTAGCTAATAGTAGTAATTGTAGGTAGTTATTTAGAGCTTGTACACAAAACTGCGGTGCGACGTCGCATCGCAAAAATTTGCGAGCACGCACGACGCGAATTTCTGCGATGCGATTTCTGCAGCAAAAAATTTCCTTGCCGCAGAAATCGCATCGCAGAAATTCGCGTCGCAAGTTTCTGCGTTGCGGCATCGCATCGCAGATTTGTGTACAAGCCCTTAGACCAACCCAGTTGATAGTTGATACGCGAGTTCGGGTGACGCATACACAAACTAGTTATCTATAAACTATTATAAAGAGGAAAGATTTGTATTTTTGTATGTTTGTGTGGAATAAACTCAAAAACTACTGGACCGATTTCAAAAATTCTTTCACCATTCGAATGCTACATTATCCCAAAGTAACATAGACTATATATATATTTTTTTTTATCCACAGCGAAGCGTGGCAGGGAACAGCTAGTTTCCTAATATTTTGGTAATAAAGTCATTGATATGTATTACGGTTTTCAAGGAATTATTACGGCCATTATCATCATTAACCATTGCCACTACTGAATATAGGTTTTCTTTAAGTGCACTAATCACAGCAGTGCAAGAATGTAATTATTTTGATTTATTCGAGTTTTGAAATCGGGTCGAGTCCGGTTTTGGTTTTGCCGATAAAGATCTAAGTGCACTACCATTCCCACAGCTTTAACCGCCTTTACGATGTTCGACCGATTAAAACCGTGTATGTGAAAAAAAAAAATGCACTCTAAATACTTAGATTAGAAGGTAAATAGAAACAAACTTGCTTATCAGCTGCTCCATACACATGCAATACAGCCCACGTGATGACATACACAAACAGATTAGAAAACACAGTGAAACCGTATCTGCAAACAAAAAATATTATTACAAGGTTTTGCTTTTTCAATTACCATTTACCAAAAAACCCAGCTGTGTCTAAAAATATTGATATGTTTTTACAACCAGGTTAAGAGGAGCTTCGCATACAGGGTTATAAGGATTGGGTATGCTTAGCTGAAAAAGGCTTAAATTACTCATCATTATCAACAAATTTTAATATGTGACCTACCCTGAAATCGCAAAAAAACAGCTCACAAGAAACCTGACTACATTATGTAGACATTTCAGATTTGAAAACGAACTTAATCATGTACCTAAAAATTAGAGATATTATAATAAAATTGTGCTTCTTGGGATGGGAAGCAAATGGAAATGGGAGCTGGCAAGGTGAAGGACAAACATGACAAACTAGCGGGGAAAGATGTTACCTACATGTATTAAGTTGCTGGCAACAGCTAGTAGGTTATTAAAGAGAACTATTATAATTTACCTGACAGCTGTCAAATGGGTCCGTGTATGATCATCTTCCGATAATTCTGGTATGAGACTCAAGTGTGATATTTGAACGGACGCCCAACCAATTTGAAATATCACTATGAACGCGGCAAAATAGTACATTTGAGCCCATTTGTGTGTTGTAGAGCACTCAATGCATTCAGAGAAAATAAATGGGAATGATGCTAAAACGCAGGCAGTACCTGAAAAGAAGACACCATAGATTTATAAATACCCTGATTTTGGATTATTATTTTAAAATGTCTGATTCTTTTGTAATAAGGAAAATTTTGTGTCTGAACCGAAGGTAATTTAAATTAGAAAAGTTTTAAATAGCATGCTAATTCAGAACATTTTACTTCAACTTCTTATATTCTCGTAAACATGTTTACGGAAGTCTTAATATTTTTAGGTAATTAGTTTGTGCCCTAATATTTTTTTACTGTTTTCCTGGTAGCAGGAATGTTTGTGCAATTTAGTGTACATTTTAGCCCTGCAGTCCTTAATCAGACATACTAAAGACAGAAAATAGTGAAACTAAACTAAAGATTTTTAGAATGTATTCTAAAAATTTAATTAATGTAGGTAGTCAACTCACCAAACAAATGCCAGATTTTTCTCCTGCCATATCTTGCACTTAGCAAGTTGTCTGTATGATCTGAATGATATCCAACAAAAGGAGTAGCTAATGCATCCACAACTTGGCCAATTAGCATCAAGTTCCCCGATTGAGTGGCGGTGAATTCGAGAACCAGGTGAAAAAACACCAAAAAGTATGTAAACCATAAACTTGCACAAACATCATTAAGTACATGACCAATTCCAAATCCTAGTTGTAGCTTTAAGCTGTTCGATATGTCCAAAAATTCATTATCCATTTTAACAGTATTTAATACCTATAAACGGTAATAATTAAATAATAACAATAAATAACACACAATCACTCAACAATCTTATAACGTGACAGTCTGCTACTGGCTACTGACTTGACTAACTATGACTGCTGGGACCCGACCCAGGGCCCAGGGCCCAGGGACTGGCTAAGGGTTGCCAGGTCAAATTTCAAATTTTAATTTTTCTCCTTTTCCAGCATTTTATTTTCCAAAATCATACTTTTCTATAGAAAATGTCCTTTAATCGTTTAGGACGTAAAGTAGTGACCTAAAAACAAAAAAATAGGTGCTGATTTTGCTCATACGAGGAAAGGGAGTGTGTTTTTCAGTCAGCAGGCATTTTTGGAAGAAACAAAGATTACGTTATTAATTTTGAGTTGTAAAAATAAAAGTATTTTAAAAATTCTAGTAAAGTGGGACATAGGTGTTGTTACTTTAAGGGCCGAATACACTAGGGAACATTTTGTCCCGCAACGTGACGCGCAACACTTAATATTATACGTGACGCTGCAAAGTGCAAAGTGCAACGTTCCATAGTGTCCCGCAACATGCCCCGCAACAGTGTACGTGACGCGGGGCATGTTGCTTGCTCCCGCCTCGAGAGCGAGCGCACGTGTCGGACACGACTGTCGTGTCCCGCGTCAGTGTCGCACCGTTTGTCACCGAGTGTAGTCGCGTACTTTCTCGTTGTAGTAAGAAATTCCGCATCCACCACCTCCTTTTTCTTTTACGTTTCAACACACTCGATATAATTACAATGTACGCAGCACTAATAGCCACAACCTCCTCGGGCGACATTTCTATAAACACTGACTCTAAGTGTGGCCTGCACAATGTTCCGCGACATTTACTTCGGCACGTTCTACGTGTTGTCGAGGAACATGTTCCGCAACATGTTGCTCCATTTGCTCCCTAGTGTATCCAAGGCTATAATGTTAGATGGACAAAATTACGTTCAAAGTAATATTTATTTAAGACAACACCTTAAAAGTGAAACTTCCGAAACACCTCTAGCTAATATTTTTTTTCCAATTATTTCCCCACCGAAGTTTTTACCCCAAGATAATTTTTTTTTTCCCCAAAATCGCGAAAAAACCAGCAGCCCTGCAGCAGTGCTTCTGGCAGCTCTGATGGCTAGCTGCTTGCCTGACCAGGCTGACATCTGACAGTCCTGACATTGAGAGCCGACTGTACAAATGCTGCCAACTTAAAAAAATATCAGCGTTATTGTACACAAATTATTGTGTTTGTTATTATCGTATGTACATTATTTATCCCCCTTAATAGCGAAAACAACAGGTTAGGTACCACAACATTTTCTTTTCAGTTTTCTGTGTTTTGGAAAAAGAAAATGTGAAATTCAAACGATTGGAATTGGTTTGGAAGTCTTCATCATATAGTTTTCTTTCACACTCAATAATAATATTTCACACAGTGAAATATTATTACTTTTACTGAAAAAAACTTAGAATACCTAAAATGGGAACCGGCAATGCTCTAATTTGCTATCTTGCCCTAGTGCATATTTTAATTTTTTCTGTTCATGGAGAGCAGTTCAACGAAGAACTATTCATTAAGCCTTTACCGCCGACACACTTGTATTCATTTTTTCAGTTTATAACTCTAGTAGAGCATGATTCTTCATGTAAGTATAATCGAAGTTAACCTGCCTTGATAAGGGCTTTACGCAAAACTACTGACTTAGTTAATATATAAATTACTTTTGTGTGTTACAGATGAACATTCCAAACTGTCCCCAAGAGCGCTAACAGAAGTGATATCATACTTTCAAGTAGAAGAGTTACATTTGACTCTCACTGAAGGACAATGGCGACACGATAAGTGGGGCTACCCAGTGCTTGACGCCGGGCCAGGCGCTGAGCTGTACGCGTGGTTCTCACCTGAAGTCACAGATGTTGATACCCAATGGAGAAAACTCAGTGCCACACTATCTGGCCTCTTCTGTGCCTCGCTAAACTTTATAGATACCTTCAACACTGTGACCCCACAGATGCCTCTATGGCCCATGGGTGCAGTTAAAGTTGGTCAAAATCTCACATCACAACTGAGATATGCATCGCTGCCTAGAGAAATAGTTTGTACAGAAAACTTAACTCCCTGGAAGAAATTGCTACCCTGTGAGTCGAGTCGGGGGTTTTCATCGCTGCTGAATTCTAGAATGATCCACAACACAAACTATCATTCAATTGGAGTTCATGTGAGAAATGTATGTAAAACAAATGAATGTACTGAAACCAACCTGGAGATAAAACAAACTGTGGCGCTGGTTTATGATCATAAGATAGTTGGTGGAATTGACTGGTCTTTTAGGAGGCTGTTTGGGCAAGGATTGCCGGGAGCCTGTCCTCTCTCATCCAGCAGCAAAGTGTTTGTCGATGTGACTTCTAATACTACCCAGCCATTTAAACTGACTCCACAACCTCAATCAATTGAAGTATCACAGAGAGGGGGTAGTGAGACTATTCTGGCAGTCTATAACATAGTACCAGACAATCAAATGATCAACATTGCAGCGAAATATGACAGCCAGAATGACATACCCTTGGCGATTCCACCACCATTGTACTTCAACAGATATGTTCTTGGTTTCGGCAAGGAGTTTGGAGGCATTGTGACAGAGCTGACTAACAATTTCTGGACTCCAATACATGTTGTTGTCATGGAAAATGCTCCGTGGTGGCTTCCAATACAGCTGAGCACTTTGAGAATTAACGGCAAAGCAGAGAGTAAACTGGTTGTCTCACAGTATTATTCACCCGGCAGAAGTAGGCAAAAGCCATACCATTTGGAGCTGCTCCTGAAGCTGCCTGCGCGGTCTACCACTACTATCACTATCGACTTTGAATTTGTCTTTCTCAAGTGGCAAGAATACCCTCCAGATGCCAACCATGGGTTCTACATTGGTTCTGCATTGATATCAGCAAACCTGCCGACTGCTAAGAATTACACCAGCCTTCCTATTACTGGCTCTTCATTTGATTCAGTCATTAATGCTTCAAAGCCATGTAAGTTTAAAATATTGGCTAACTTTTCCTAATTTAACTTGGATACCTTACAAAATTATACTTACTGAAAAAATATCAACTAAATTAGTATAAACCATTTTGTCTTTAGCTATAAGGTCCAAAATAGTATAATTGATTCCATAGATACATTAACTTCGTCATGCTTTTCAAACGATTTTATTTTATTAGTATAAATGCAAAAAAACTGTTAGCTTGATATCAATTTATGACTGAAATATGACAAAAATGTTTTAAAAAAAACAAGCAAAATGAGAAACTTGGCAACTAACTGTTTTTAAATGTATTTCTAGTGTATATCCGCTTTCAAGGCGTTTCTTATAGGCGGAGATACTCTAGAGATACATTTGAGAACAGTTATTTGAAGATAAACTTCCGCAAAGTATTGCCTGATTCAAAAAATTGTTATTACAATGATTTAACAAGTACATTTTTAATGTTTCAGGGTACCCAGCTGTGTTCAGAACAAACGGTGCCATGGTCTCGCTACCCACTCCGGACTTCAGCATGCCATATAATGTGATTTGCCTAGCGTGTACCGTGGTGGCGCTAGCATTCGGCCCTCTTCACAACATCTGTACTAAAGAACTTGTCCTGAAACCTCTAGGAACTCCTGTGTCATTGATGCAGAAAATTATGAATCTATTTAAAAAGAAACAGGATTAAGTTAGTTGTAACCAAAGACTAGACTGAATAAATTGATTCTTTTTTTCGAGTTTAAAGATTTTTTTACTGAAATGTATGCCATAGTATATTAGTTTGAGGTCTACCAATCGATTTATAAACGTAGGCATGTGCGGTCAACATTCAGTAATGTGCAAACCAAATGTAAATCTTAGTAACTGTAAAAGCAATCTGTGCTAACAGATGTTTTAAATGAATGTTTCGATCGGCCACAGGTTATATTCTACATGTGGACATGGCGGGCTGAACTTTTTGTAACAACTAACCCCTCCCTAAAAACTAAACCGTGAGGAGTGAAAGGAGAATAAAATAGGCAGGCTGTACTACTCTACCAGACTAGCCGTAGTATCTGTTTTAAAGATAAAATGGTCTCTAAGGTTGTGCTCCACAAGCGGAGCGAAAAACTCTTGTCGCGCCGTAGGTATTTCGGCCTTCTTTCTTTACGACTTAAAAACTTCATACCGTGGAAACTTCTAAAGAATATCTGTCAATAAATGACATTGCATTACAAACAATTTGAGATATTAAACTCAAAGCAATTTTTAAGTTATCAAGAAAAGCATAATTTATTGTAATAAGATTTGTTAAGCATTATATTTTACAGTAATCTTATCTTTAAATTTTCGTATATTTGTAGATAAGCTAATCATGAATTCGGATATCGATGAGTAAGTATTTTTGAATGTGTATAGATAAGTGTATAGATTGTTCTGTGTTAATTATGCATAAGGCGCCGGCTCGGCGAGAGCTCTGCTCTTTGTTCAGATAAACCTAGAGAGAGAGATGAAGCACTGCATTAGATTTGGGTGAAGCCAAGAACTACTTTCGCGCGTATGTACACATGACGTATGCATTGACATATTATCAATACTCCCTTACTCGGCACTGTAGAGCTTGTGTATTTCTACAAATATCCATCCATAGGTTGCCTGGAAGATCCGTATTTCTTTAGTAATATTAACTCGTTGTTTTATTCAGTATTATGTAAAAACTTTGTTGGTGTGTTAATAGATCCGACAAATTTGACCCTATATGTAACCCTCAAACGCCGTGTCCAGCGGGCTTCGAAAAAATTGTGGATATTGACAATTTTGGCCTGGTCATGTATCGTCGTTTAGGAATGTCCAAAAATGTGAGTTACGTACCTACATATCTTTTGCCTAAGTATTTTGCTCTTTGGAAACGTGTGTCCTATACCGCAAGCATATACCTACCTAAAATGCATATAGGTTTTTACGTCAAATATCTATGTGACATCATGAATTGAATATATCATATCGTATTCGTGGTCAGATACACAAAGGTTTTCAAAAGAGCAATGATGGTGGAGCAAATTCCTAAGTTAGGCACCTAATACTTGTTGTTCATATTTAGTAACGGTTTTGATTTTATTGCAGAAACAAAAAGAAATTACATGCCAACGATGCTATCAAATAGTAGAACTTGCTCTCAGATTGTTACAAAAAATACCGGCGATAAATAAAAAAGCCGCCATAAGAGTTTGTGATCGTTGCAAAAAAAAATATCCCTGTCCGGAGTGCAGAGAAACCGCAAAGAGACTTCTGAGTAAGCATGAAGCAGAAGCAAAAGCAAAACAAGAGCATCAGGCTGATCTAGAGAGGGATAATGCGGCGAAAGGTTCTATTTTGGATAAAAAAACTGTCAAACACAAGAAATCAGAGTCTGAAATACGTATAGAAGAGTTATTGCGTCGGGAGAATACTAAACATGAACGCGAACTTAAAATACGTGATCTGTGTCCAGAACCATCTCGTAATGTAAAAACATCCCGCTATGCAAAAAGTCTTCCTAGTATTGGCAAGGGTAAACAACATTTGCAAAATGAACAACCGTTTATGATTATACCTTCAAGTGATTCAAAAATTTCAACCGATAATGGAAAAACACCGTTTATGGATAAATCTTCTAGTGATTCTAAAATTTGTATTAGCAACGATAAAAAACATTTACCAATTGGCCAACCGTTTATGGTTAAGCCTTCAAGTGATACAAAAATCTATATTGATAGGGGTAAAAAACACCCGTATACGTCTAAACCTTCAAATGATTCAATAAAATACGTACAGAAATATGAAGAAAATATGTTTGCCCGAGATGAAACTCTGTCAGATTTTGACTTAGGAAAACCAATTTATCCTCCAAGCATCCTGCGAAATAAAGAAAGAGGACGACGTGAGAGGCGTGAAAGAGGTGAAGACTTCCTTTCAGAGCCCCCTGGTAAAGGATATTTAGAAATTGATAATAAAAAGTTTCTTCACATACAAAAAGGTAAATATGTCGATGAGCAAAACTTACGCACAGTCGAGAAAAAATATGTTGAAGACAAAAAACATTTCGATAAGCCAAATGCTGAAACATTTAAAGGTAAAAAAATAATCTCTGAAGTTAAAGAACCAGATTTTCTGTTACAAAAGGACTTTAAAATAATTTATCCGAAACAAAAAGATTTTAATTTTTCGTTCCCTGTTGACAACGTCAAATCGGAAAAAAATGGATCACATAAGACTTCGCTTGAACTTCTTAACGAGATACAAGAAGGAATACGCTCTAAAAATGAAATCATAAAGCAAAAACTCGAAGAAAAACGTCTACAAAAAGAGGAATACAATAAAAGGAAACGACTCGCTACAGAAGAAAAATCCAAGTTTATAGCAGATAAAGAATCTGTGGCCGAAAATACTAAAAATGGATTAGAGAAAACGAAAGTAATAACAAAAATTGATGTGGCCGAAATTACTAAGAATGAATTAGAGGAAACGAAAGTAATGGAAAAAATTGAACTGGACCTCATCAAAAAAGATAATAAGGAAACATTGAAACAAGAAGAAACGGAGGCTGCAGAGATAAATCTGGCAGGAACAACAACTGAAATTGACACCAAAATGCAAGAGGATCAAATTACCTCTCAGCCAAACGATCTTACATCTGACCCAGGTCTAAAAAAGAAAAAAAAGCAAGAGTTAGAAATAGCAGGGCTAAAACAAGAAAGAAATGAAGCAAGAGCCACCTTAAAACAAAAAAAAGAGCAAGAAAAACAATTTCTGAAGGATGAAAAAGACCTATGGAATATAAAAAAAAATACTGATAAATCAGAAGCCAAGAAAAAACATCCTATAAAATTTGTAAATGATAACAAGAAAGAAACAAAACAACAACGTAAACATGTACACGAATATGGTTTAGAAGATATGTTAAAAAATAAAAAAATATTTAAACCCAAAGACATATCACAACTTGCAAGGTTACGAGCACCTAACAAAATAAAAACTGATACTGCAACAACTAGTGAGAAAGCAGACAAGAAAATAAACGAATTGCGAGTTAAAAAAATTAAAGTTATGCCTTCTACACATGACCCAGTTTTGGTAAAGTTTAGGAAGGGTGCAATCGGCCAAAAGTTTAAATATGATGGTGAAAACCAACCAATGCCCCTCGATATACATCAAAAATATCATAAAGTCTTAAAAGATTCGAATTGTCTATTTTGCTTAAATTCTGATATAGAATTAAATATTGAATCAATAAAACACAAAAAAGGACAGACTAATAAGTGTATAAAAGGGGAAAAAATCGTGAATATAAATGAATTGCAAGAGATTTCCGACAAAGAAATAAAACCTTTGTTGTTTACCCAAAAAGTGAAGATACCTATTTTCGACGACGAACGCAGTACAAAGAATTTAACGCCAGAACGTAAAATGACAAAAAAAGAACAGGTATGTTTTATTTACCTCGTTTTCTTGTTACTTCCTACAACAAAGAGAAACGTAGAAGAGAAAAAATCTATCAAATATCGTCGTGATATTATTATACGCTATGTCACATAGTTTTGTGGCATGGAAGGATTTCGCAGCTACGAGTAAGTGTGAAATACAAACATACATGTCATTTATTTCAATCCTGCAGCCCTATTTAACGAGATAAACAGTGACCGTGATATTATCGCACGGTTTGGTTAGAAACGCTAAGCGGATTTTTTAAATACTTCATGTTTTTCGTTTTGAATCTATCGATATCATATTATACTTCATGCGTTTGGCTACAGTATGATGATGCCAAAAACTTTTGGTCGTCTCCAGACAAAACAGTTTTATTTCAATTTGACTCCAGTGCTTAAATATTTTAGGTTCAGCCCCACGTTACACCCACCACCGGTAGTGGCGTGCTAAATTATGCTCTGTCGGATCGTAAATTTATTGATAAAGGCTGGACTTTGCTACCAACTGAGAAAATCATGAGAAAGGTAAGTTATAATTTCAAATAGACTTAAGCTGAGCTCTAGTCTAATACAATTTCTTTCGCACATTTTTAAAATATTGATAATAAAAAACGTATACCTACCTGATTATAGACTATCATAAGGCCGAGCAGCCCCGGAAACGAAGTCGGGACTTCGTACTTGTTTGGTTCAAGTATCTCAGGCTGCCTGTGGAGGGTCTTCAGTCTTTTAGAGTGGACCCTGTATTTACTAGTTTAATGATAAATACAGATGAACGTATATCGCATGCGGCCGGCCAAGCCCAAGTTCGACTGGTTCAAGCGGAACAAGGAGAAAAAGCTAATGTTCTACGACAGCGGCGAGCGGTTCGCCGAGCACGAGGACGACGGCCGCTGCCGCTGGTACTACAAGAACCAGCGGCTGGCTCTCGACTATTATGATGCTCAAGGTACAAGCACGTAAATATACCAGATTTTCCAACAGATGGGCACGGCAAAACTATAAGGGTCCTTTAGTTTGCCAAAGAACCTTAGGAACAGGTCTAGTCCACGAAGAAATACCTTTCATAATTATGCTATGACCTTGAGCTATCTGAAACCCTACCTTTTTATTACCTACCTGCTTAATTGCTGGCTGTCCGTTAGTACCTCCTCTTAGTGTTTCTTAAAATTTAAATCTAATCACTTGTAATTTTTAGAATTGCACGCGCAGCAACGGTTTGTACTCTACAGCAATGGAGAGCCAGACGAGCGAGGTCGACCTCGCCCTTACACTGTACTCGCTATGTTCGACTATCTGGGAAACGGTGTCGTGTTTGATCATGCCGGAAAAATTAGGTAACTATACCTACTTACTCATCCATGAAAGCGAGACTATAGGGAACATCCTGTTCTACACGTGTTCCATGATCTGTTGCGACCTCAACCGATAAGAAACCTGGTCGAGCGGTCAGCTCTTGGACTCTTTTATCTCGATTTCATGCCCATGTAGTGAATGAATATGTAGTTCGCGGGTGCAATCAGTTTGTGGAGGTTGTCTCTAACAAATTCTTCAAGCAGAGGGAACGCCCGACGCAAACAGAAGGGCTATATAAGCTTAACGTGTAGATCTGTGTGTCTGTGCTATTGTAGATGAGTAGTGCCAAAAATGATCTCCTGCGCTTACTAAGGAAGGAAGTAGGTAAGTACAAACCAGTGATATCACTATCTTCTGTTTTTTCAGGCTTAAATACAACCAAACTGAAGGAGTTATTCTAGACAAAAGTATTGGACCAGTATCGCAGTGGAAGTGGCACACTTTGAACGATCCCCCAGAACTTCAGCAGGTCATGATCGATACTCAATTGACAGACAATGATTCAAGCTTACTTGCGATGGGCATCAAGCCACAAGCAAAATCTCAACTTCTGACTCCCAACGAAGACATGCTCGCTATAGAATATGAAAACTCAATGAAGAGTAAAAGCAAGAAACTGACTCAGGATTACAAACCTTTACAAATTAGAATGAAAGCTTTAAAGATTAACGAGCACTTCTCATTAAAAGTCTTGGATCAGGCTAACGTTTATCTTATCTACCGAGATGGTAAAACGAATATAAAGCTGAATCTGGGTATGTTGTTAGATAACAAGGAAATTGTGGATACTGATACGGTCGAAGTCGGGGAAGTGGCGAATAATATAGAACGTTCGCCGGCACGTACTGATAGTCTTTTTGGGATGCAGCGGAGTGTTGCGTACGCAGAACGTTTTGAGAAGAATCAAACTAAGAGGGAGCACAGGTTTCGCCCACCGGCACTGAGCGCCAGCGCAGACAAGCTGACCGCGGCAACCTCTCGCCCGCTGCGTCCTCCGCTACGCGTTTTAAACCCTCCTCCCCAATTTAGTTCCTATACTGCGTCTACGTCTTGCGTGGCGCAGCAACCATGTTGTTATATAGGTAGAAAACTGCCATCAAGTAATGTTTACTATTCTACAACTTGAGCAAGCTGAACTAAGCTTTGTGCTGAGTCAGCATTGTCTGTCTTATAGCGAAGAATTTTGTACCTACAATCAAGGGCGTCGCCAGCTTATGACTAAGGGGGGGGCAATGGGGCAATATTATGGAGGATAAAAAAAATAAACGCCGAGAGCATAAAGCGTTACACTTTGGAAGTCTTTGCCTCGATGACGATTGTAATAAGAACACGGTTCTAATATCAATGTATAAAACTTCACAAGCCCTCGACAGCACAATAGAGTCGGGACAATTTAGACATTGGAGGGTACAGTAATTTCCACCCAGCTGAAAATTGGTAGGATTGTTTGAAACACCATCATAAATGAAATCTAAAAAGTCACCATCGATCCGATACGTGCAAAAAATCTTACTCCGGGTAGAAGGTCACCAAAATGGGTTTTTCGCGATTTTCTCAAAAACAATTCAAGCTACTAGGAAACTGTTCAAGACAAGTATGTTCTCTATAACATTCCCTACAGTATTGTTTTTAAATGCATGTTGGTAGGACTCATGGTTTTGAGATATGTTGATATTCATTTCAGACCAGGCCAAAAAGATGACAATTTCTCTTAACGAAGCCTCGGTTAGCAGTAGATCATATCACAAGTTTGTAAATGAGTTTTCCTCAAGTTTTCAACATCGCTAAATCCGACAATCTCAAGAAACACTTTGAAAAATGACTCTTTGTGGCTCAAATCGGATAAATGATGATGATGGCTGACGAAAAATTTTACCTCTCGTATCTCGGAAACGGTAGAAGGATATAGAGGGGTACACCCGACTTTTGAAATGTAGATCAAATTTTTGGGGAAATGATATAAAAAAATATAGTCGCCATCGCCATACAAAAAAGTTTGACAGTCATACAAATAAAAAAAAAAGGAAATGCTCACAGCTATGGAACCGCTGTAGATGGATGGAATGTACTTGAAGAAATATTATAGAGGTTCATAACGACAATCGAGATTCAGAAACAAAAATCCAAGATGGCGTATTTCATGTTTTCGTCAAATTCCAGTGGATCCAGTGATCCTATGAGGGTGATATTTTGGATCTGGACCTACATATTATTACACTGTTTAATGGTCTTGCGTTTTGGCAAATCTGATGATCGTGATGAAAATGGCGGCGATTTTTAAAACGGATGTCTAAATCTTATTGTTATTCTGAATATTTCAATATTTTCTACAATTTACATTAAACCTTGTGAATTTATTAACGTTTTGTCATGCGATGCGGAATTTATTAATAGGTAAGGAAGTGAATTGCTCGCACTTTGGTCGCTTTGCGGCTAGCTACATTTGATCTCTAGGGGGGGGCAACTGCCCCCCCCTGCCCCCCCTTGGCGACGCCCTTGCCTACAATTCGGGACAAGTAACAATTTACAACAAAAGTATTGAGTAAGTAGGTAAGTGGAATTTGTGTGGTTCGATATTGTTGATAAACTGAAATAATTTTTGGTTCGTTAGACGTTATTAGTTCGTTAATTTGTTCAAATATTGATCGAAGAATGTTTGTGTTGTGTAGGTACTGCTACATTTATGACAAATATATTTTATTTATATTAAGAACTAACGTTAATTAATACATTTGTAATGGACTCTATAAATTAACGTGTTTTATATTTGGGTAAAAATGCCTTTTTTTAAGAATTTGTCTCGTTTTCATTTTCCTAGTAAGTAACTATTTATTTTTAAGTCGTAATGGCTAGAATTATTTAATTTGTTTTAATTCGAGCTTAGTTTGTATTTATAACATTCCTTTTCAATCTACCTATAATAAAATAATGTTACTAGAAAACAATGCCTTTTTCTTATTTTAGATAAAACGAGTGGCAGTAGATTTTTCTTTAGTTACTTGACCTAATAGACAATAGCCCAAGAGCCCACGACGGCCAGACCTTCCTTATTTTATAAAAGCTGAAAGTTTCTCTGTACATAATAATATATTATAGTGAGCCCTCCGAGCCTACCTAGCTCTGTCCCTCCCGCCTCTCCGCCGCGGGAGTGCCGGCGCTCGAGTCGCCTACGGGCGGGTGCGCGCCCGACGATTCCTCGCCCCCCGCCAGTCGAAAAATAACCACAGGCGAGAGCGCACGCGCCCGTCCCGCGCACCGACGCTACCGCGGTCAACCATTGTATTTTTCTATTTTCGTGTTTACCGCAATAAATAAATAATAATATAACTGAGAACTGTTGTTATATCTGGCGCTCAACGTACGGCGGCTTCGAACCACGAAAGTAGTAAACGACAGACTAACTGCCGGTCTCAATAATCTACCAACAGTTAAATGTAGATAGCTATCCTAGATAAACAGTTAACTTCTATCTATCTGTTACTGCCGTCTCAATAACAAAAAGTGAACAAGCCTATCTAAGATCAAAGATAGATAACAGCTTCTATCCCCGATAGTACGTCCCTCCGAAACGTTTTGTTTTGGCATTTCAAAATTATGGCGTGATGTTTTCAGATAATTATTATGAGTACGCTTTAGGTGTCAATTAACTGAAGGTAGGTATTTTTTATATATTAATGCAAAATTTTGCGAAAATCCATTTAAAATCGGCGTTTTGCGTCTACTAATTAATTAAATAACATCAAACTTGTGACGCTTTACTAACAACGAAACGCACCGTTTGACGTTTGTCGTTTGACATCTTGCAATTTGCACTGACAGATGTGACAGTTGAGAACCGACCGACCGACCGATACTCGTTTTGCATCGCACGCGCAACTTGTAAACATAGACGCATCAGTATTATTTTGTTTGTTTGTATTTAGATTTTGTGTATGTTTAGTGGTATTTCACCAATAATTGAAAAAAATATGGCCCAACAATGCACTGTAAGTATTGTGTACTTATTAATTTAATTGAAAAAAGAAGGACTACATAATAACTAAAAAACAAAAACAAGACTTGTGCTTTGGCGTAAATTGGCGCCAAAATGTATGTACCCCTTTTGGCCCTTTTTTTCAGATGAAGTCGAGGTCCCTTGGTAAGGATGAAGTGCTTTTCTTGCTGGACTTGATTTCCAGGCACAAAGCGATCACAACTAAGGCAACAAATGCCACCAATAAAAACTTAAAGAGGATGCCTGGAAGTCAATAGCGCAGGAGTTCAGTGCGATGGCGGGGGAAATTCGTCGTCCTGAGCAACTGCGCTTAAAATGGGAAAACTTAAAAAAAGCAGCCAGAAAACGAAGTGCAACCATAAGACAAAACAATTTAAAGGTTTGTCCTTACCTGCCTACTTGTTATAGTTTTGATCAAATCTTTACAGATATTTGTTTTAATGGAAAAATATCTTTCCAGACTGGTGGTGGAAAAAGTTTCATTGCTCCGGATGAAACACTGGATCGGGTAGCATCTATGTTAGGTGCTACCTGTAACGGGTTTACTGTCCAGTATGGTGGTGATGGGGAGGAGCAGCTGGTGCCGCCTACGTTAATGGCTGTTGTAGAAGTTGAGGACCAACAGCTTCTGCAAAATGATTCTCATGTCGATGAGGATACAGTTGTTTCGGTGTTGGGTGGTGATGGCTCTTCAGAGTGTGGTGGTGGTGGTGTTGTTGTTGCAGCATGTGCAGAAAATTTACTCCCTAAAAAGTTTCTATTTAACACTCCCAAAAGCTCATGTAAGTTGTTCTTTAATTTCTTAATTTTAAATTAACCTAGTATAATATTATCTAACTACAACAACCAAGTCGACATTGGTGAAACTATGTTGAGGAGCAAGAATTTTAATGATTCCTTTCTGTTACAGTAAATAAGCGAAGAAAGTTATCCGAGGAGATCCAGCTTGCTCAGCGAGACATGAAGCGGGCAATGGCAGCTTATTTTAC
This sequence comes from Alcis repandata, assembly GCA_949125135.1. Taxonomy (NCBI): domain Eukaryota; kingdom Metazoa; phylum Arthropoda; class Insecta; order Lepidoptera; family Geometridae; genus Alcis; species Alcis repandata. The sequence goes on from OX421223.1 coordinate 3,180,282, forward strand.
TGCTAAAGCTGAAAAAGTCCAGCTAGAAAACATTAGACTTAGACTAGAAATAGACAACTTAAAAAGTAGTATTAAGTAGTTAAGATAATCATATAAATGACCAGTAGTTCCTGAGATTGTAGTGTTCAAACAAACAAACTCTTCAGCTTTGTATATTAGTATAGATTGTGAAAATAATGTTTTGTTGTTTGTGATGTTATGATTAAGTACTAGTCTATACTAATATTATGAAGAGGTAAAGTTTGTGAGTTTGTAGCAGGTAATCTCTGGATCTACTAAACCGATTTTGAAAAAGCTTTTACTATAAAACGCCACGTTATTTGTGAGTGTCATAGGCTATAATTATATTAACCCGAAAAACTAATAGACTTTCTTGTAAAGTGTAAAGTTTGTGTGTATGTGTGTTTGTCTCTCTTCACTACAGATAATGTTTATAGTGTACGTATATAAATTATTATGTATGTTATGAAGTTGTGTACATTCTAAGTTTGAAGGTAACAAACTGTTTTAGTGATGTTTATTTTATTTGTATTATTATTAAACTGTGTGTGTAAAATGAAATAAATTCTTATTTATTGCCTATCAACATCAGCCGCTATCTCTATTGATATACAGTTTAGTTGTGACCTATGTACAGTACAATGCTACTTAACACATTCACTGCTGAAAACACAACCGTTGTGTTAGTTGTATGGGAAAACATTATGGCGCGTGCAAAGCCGCACCTGTGGCTAGACAAGTAAAACGGCTCAGCAGTCAAAGTGTTAAGAGGAGCAGTAAAACTGTCTAGGTAATATGAAATTAATACATTTGGACTCACAAAACAAAATTTATTTAGGCATAGATAATAAACTTAACTTTAACCACAGTTACACATTAAAATAATTGGAAATTAATTCTTCTCTGACAGCATGATTATGCTGACCTACTCCTTCAGCATAGGGAATATCAGGTGATTCAGGCGGCATCTCAACTTCGGGTTCCACATCACTAATATTATGTAACCTGCAGATGTTGTGTAACACAGAAGCAGCAATGATAATAGTTTGTGTTGTGTGCAAAGCTAGGCGGATTTTTAATGACAGCACAGGAAAGCGTCTTTTCCAAACACCAAAACATCTGAAAAATTTGGAATAGTATTATTGCCATGGCATATGTAGCTCAACCGGTTTGATAAATTTGCAAAGTTATGACAACATATTTCAGATGGCAGGCACAATAACTAATTATTAATATAAATAATAGATTTTCAATGAATTGATACATGAGTAATAAAAGTAATCAATTTACCTTTCTATAGTATTTCTAGTCTTTATATGTGCTTCATTGTAGCGATGCTGTGCAGGAGATGATGGGTTGAGTAGTGGAGTTAACAGGTATGATGTGCAGGGATATGCACTGTCACCAATTAGCCATCTGTTGCCATATACCCCATGTTCACATTGCACTGTAAATAATTAATACAATTAATACAATGTATTATAAATGTAAACCACACATCATAAAACTTTCTAAGTACCAACCAACATAAGCTAAGTACTTCTATATAAATAGGAAACTTACCTTTGAGCACTGAGTTGTTAAATATAGTGGCATCATGAGCAGATCCAGGCCAGCGAGCCACCACATTCATAAATAGTAAGTCTGCATTGCAGACTCCTTGGACATTCATAGAAAATATCCCTTTTCTATTTCGATACTCTTCTCCTATATTTGAATCTGAAAACATATTTTACTGACATTAATTTATAACATTAATAGCTGAATATCAAGAAACATGCCTAAAGTTACACAATTAATGGTTTAAAATATAGTGATTTACCAGGTGACTGTATCGGAACATGTGTGCAGTCAATTGCACCAAAAATCCTCGGGAATCCTGCTATTTCATGAAAACCACTTTGTGTGTTTTCTAATGGCTTCACATCATACTGAGAATACAACCCTGCTATTGCTTGTGATACATCAGACACGATTCGGCTGGCTGAAGCTTTTGATACACCAATAAAGTCTGCGACTGATATAAGCATTGTTCCCAGTGCGTAAAATCTTAAAGTCAGTAGCAATTGGTGTAATGGTGATATACCATTATTCCTGAAATGTTAGAATTATCTTTTTTAATCAACGTATGTAGGCGCTTACATCGTACCTACTACTTTGTCTTAAAACGTCGTAACATAACTAAAAAAGATACTGGCCGCACGGCTTACTTACCGGGAGGAAGTTACTCTCAAAGCTGGGGTTATTTTCAACAATAACTCGTTCACCGACGTCTTATTCAGTCTAAATCTATTTATGAATTCTGCTTCTGAAAGTTCACTCGTGTAATTTATTCGAGTTTGGCAATTCTGCATCACTATCGTCAGTATCAAATACACCAACTTCATAAAGTTCATTATCACTATCATCACTGAACTCCATTACTTTTTAGTTTTGATGTTTGTGTAAAAATAGGTTAAATCCTTTGCCTATCGCCCGAAATCGACCGATAACCAAAACTATGACAGTTGGTAGTTTGAACTATCGACAGTAAGCTGTCAACGCGGTATTGAAACGCTCTGCTGTTTTTTTTCTATGCAACCACTTATCTATGGTAAGCGATAGGCCCTCCGAAAGATAGATCGTTGTCATAGATAGATATTCCTATCTATCTTTGTTTATTGAGACGGAAAAATTCGCCGATAGCTATCGATAGTAGCAATTTTAACTTTTAGTAAGGGATAGATAAGTTATTGAGACCGGCCGTAAGTGAGCAAAAGTGTTTCGATAGCGCATCTTTCACGTAGCACGTGGTATTTTAACCTACTTGTTAGTTCAGTATCGGGAAGTGATTCAAGTGAAATTGTACCCCGCGGACCGTGCGCGGTTCTAGTACTGGAACGTTCTAACTTCTACAAGTAGTGGAGTAGGTTAGATAGATGCCTATAGCGAAGTGAGTTGTGCCGTGCTATCGAACTTGACTTTGTTTATTATCGCGATATGGTGCTAACGCGATCTCGCGCTGCGAGCCCGTCCCAGGCTGGGGCTGTGTCTGCGGAGTCCGCCGACGGGGTTTCCCCACCGCCTGCGGACCGACGTTTCGACTCATCACATCATCATGGCACGCGTAGCGATCGCGCGGCTGCGGCCGCGCCGGCGGCTTCTTCGCCGCCCGTCGCTGACGTGTTGGTGGCGGGTGCGCCGCCAGTCGATGGCGCGCCTGCTGCCGCCTCCGCCGTCATGATGACCAACGAGCAACTGATGCTGCTAATTAACAGGCTAAGTAGAGAGCCCTCGGTAAGCACTACCTCATATACCTCAAACCGAAATAACTTTTCGAAGTGTACGGCGCGATTTGACGGCGAAGGCGATGTTTTAGCTTTTATCGACGCCGTGGAAACATACAAAGAGTGCGCCGGCGTCGAGGACGACATAGCTTTGAGAGGCCTCTCTATGATTTTGACTAATTTGGCCGCAACTTGGTGGCAAGGCGTTAAGGCCTCGACGGCTACTTGGTCGGAGGCCATTGCGGCTTTAAGGAATACGTTTGGCCCACGTTTGCCGCCCCATCAGATTTATAGAAAATTATTCGAAAGAGAGCAATATAAACACGAGTCGACGGACTTGTTTGTCTGTACGTTAAGAGCGTTAATTGCACAATTGCCGTCGTCGTCATTGTCAGAAGAGGTTCAATTGGACATGGTTTATGGTCTTCTTCACGTCCAGATTCGAGGAAAAGTACCTCGGTCTATGTTCAATACCTTCGGCGAACTGTTGACGTGCGCAAGGCGCGTCGAAGACATTTTAAAAGAAGGACACACGTCAATGACGTCACATACGCCATCGTCGTCAACGTCGACTAAGAAACGACTCCACTGTAATTATTGCAAGCAGCCTGGACACCTTAAAGAGGCCTGTCAACGTTTAAAGGACCGGAAGCCAAAAGATGGCAGCACTGTCGTCGAAAAGGCGAAGCCGACGATAACGTGTTATGGATGCGGCGCGCCCGGCGTAATTCGATCAAATTGCTCTACGTGCAAGGAAAAGAAAGAAATTGTCATGTCGTTTCAATCAGTGTCCGCGAGTGCCGTCACTTTGTGTTCGCGAGTGCGACCAGTCATTAATGTGCAAGTTTACGGTGAAATCGGGAAATTATTGGTGGACACTGGGGCGAAACATTCGATCGGTAGTGTTAGCTTAAAACGCCATTTGCTTAAGAACGGTCATAAATTTGAAACTGTTTTTACTGAGCTTAAATATGCAGACGGACGTGTATGTGCTCAAAATGTTGAAGTAGCACACGTTAATGTTAAGGTGCGAGGGATAGAGCTGATGGTGAGCTTTATAATGTTGCCTCAGGCAACCGAGAGTCTGTTAGGCATGAATTTTATTCAAAGTGTTGGCATGGTCTTGGATTTCGGTTTAGGTGTGTGGTATTTTAAGTACGATGCGACGCCTCAGCCGCTTAGTTTCGAGAACGAGAATAGTTCACCGCTTGCCTGCGCGTCCGTGGGTCTCCGCGAAGACGAGGGTTCCCACCTTATCCCGGAAGAAAGGGACAGACTATCTAGCCTCCTGAATGTCCATGAGGACATTTTTGCTCCAGGGGGAGGGCCTACCGAATTCGCAATGCACCATATTGACACCGGAAATGCTGCACCAATCGCAGGACCACCTTACCGCGTTTCGCCTGCGAAAAAGGAAATTATAAGAAAAGAATTGGATAAGATGCTGGAAGAAGGAGTGATCGAAGAGGCTGAGTCCGAGTGGGCTGCACCAGTGGTTTTGATTCCGAAGAAGAACGGCGAAGTTCGCTTCTGCGTAGACTACCGGAAATTGAATCACGTTACCCGAACTGACCAGTACCCCATTCCAGTGATCGACGAGTTGCTGAAGAGCACCAAGGCCAATTCTGTGATGTCTACAATCGACTTAAAGGCTGGGTACTGGCAAACGGTCGTGGCTCCTGAGGACCGCCACAAGACTGCGTTCACGACGCCATTTGGAATTTTTCAGTTTTGTCGCATGCCATTTGGATTAAAGAACGCGCCGGCGACGTTCCAGCGTTTAATGGACAGGATGAGGTCCGGCCTCACGGACGTATGCGTGCTGACGTATTTAGACGACATATTAGTTATCTCCGAGGACCTGGACCGGCACTTAAAAGACCTGCAGCAGGTCTTCGATCGACTTCGACTTTTCAACCTGCGAGCGAACAGGGAAAAGTGTGTGTTTGCGAGAGAAAGAGTTACTTACCTGGGACATGTGATTTCCGCTCGTGGTATCGAGCCTGACTCTGCGAAGGTTGAAGCCGTCTTGAACATGAAACATCCTAAGAACCTGAAAGAATTGAAGACGTTCCTGCAGACTTGTTCCTGGTTTCGGAAATTCATTCCGCAGTTCTCCGAAGTTGCACGCCCTCTCACTGATTTGACAAAAAAGGATCGACGCTGGCTGTGGGGGGAGGACGAGACCAGAGCTTTCGAGGAGTTGAAGCATCGCCTATCTACAAGCCCCGTCCTCCGCCAGCCAAATTTTGATGAACCGTTTATTCTACGCACCGATGCTAGCGCATTTGCCCTGGGTGCGGTGTTGATGCAAGGCCCCAGTCCTACGGAGGAAAGGCCTATTGAATACGCCAGCAGGTTATTGACTCCAGCCGAGCGTAATTACCACACTACTGAGCGAGAAGCTTTGGCAGTGGTGTGGGCGTTGGAAAAGTTCCGTGGATACGTAGAAGGAGCACGCGTACAGGTAGCGACGGATCATCAACCTTTGAAATGGTTGCTGTCATTGAAGACGCCCAGTGGTCGTTTAGCCCGATGGGCAATGAAGATTCAGTCATATGACCTGGACATCGGATATACCCCGGGCCGTGTTAATGTCGTCGCAGATACGCTGAGCCGCCCTGTAACAGATGAGGTGGAGAAACCTGCCTCTGACTCGGAGCCCTGCAGCATCTGTCCAGTGGTGGTGGATCTGCCACGACGGGGGCCCGAAGAGATCCGAGAAGCTCAGTTGGGAGACTTAGAAGCTAAACGGATCATTGATGACTTTGAGGATACCTCTAACCCTGATTCCGCGTTGCGATGGACCGAGAGGGGGTACTACTTGTCGCAGGGGGTTCTGTATCGCTGTGATCCAGACGGAGAGTCTGAAGAACCGCAGTTGGTGGTACCAGAATCCCTCCGCTTAGAGCTGATGCAGGAGCTACATGACGCGCCAACTGCGGGTCACCTGGGGGTTGAAAGGACGCTTAGAAAAATTAAAGAAAGATTCTACTTCAAGGGTATGAAGACATACGTGACCAATTACTTGAAGACTTGTAATGAATGTCAAAAATACAAGGCTACCAATTTGAAGCCTGCGGGCCTTCTCCAGACTCCAATACCACACCAGCGTTTCGAAGTTCTTGCCATGGACCTGTTTGGCCCTCTTCCTGAAGGGGATCGAGGGGAAAAGTGGATCCTTCTCGTGGAAGACACCGCGAGTCGGTGGGTCGAACTGTTCGCGCTGTGTGACTCAACTGCTGAGACGTGTGCAAAGGCGCTAATCGAAGAAGTCTTCTTGCGCTATGGACTACCGCGCCGTGTCATATCCGACAACGGAAGTCAGTTTGTATCGGCGGTGATGCAGAAGGCCATGTATGTATTAGGGGTTCAACAGTCCTTGACTCCTGTCTACCATCCTGAAGCCAATCCAGCCGAACGCAAAAATCGCGAGCTTAAACAGCTCCTTGCCATCTTGGTAGGACCGGAACATCGAAGTTGGCCAACCGTCCTACCGGCAGTCCGATTTTCTCTGAACAGCGCACACAACACGGGGACAGGACATTCAGCGGCTTACCTAACTTTTGCTCGAGAGATGCGATCACCGCTAGCCGTACACACCGATATACGAGCAATAGTCTCCGAGCAGAATTTCGTTCCGCAAATCACTCCTTACTTAAAAGAGTTTTCCCGCATACTAATGGATGTGAAGCGACGAGTGGAAGTCCAACAGGACATAAGGAAGACCGTAGGCGATCGGCAACGCCGGGATGTCTCGCCGTATAAGGAGGGTGACCTTGTTTTGGTGGAGACTCACTTGGCGAGCAATGCAGCCAAGGGGTTTACCAGTAAGTTTGCCCCGCGGCGTGAAGGGCCGTATCGTGTCTCGAGGGTCATTACTCCGACGTCGTTCATAATTGTCGATTCTACCGGAGAGATTAAGGGGAAATACCATGCCAGCGCTTTGACCCCTTATGTAGGGAATAGCCCAACGATTAGGCATCCGCGCCGTCGCGGACGACCAGCCAAGTCACGGCCGGGTCGTCCTTGTGACTTGGAGGGGGAGGATATAGTGAGCCCTCCGAGCCTACCTAGCTCTGTCCCTCCCGCCTCTCCGCCGCGGGAGTGCCGGCGCTCGAGTCGCCTACGGGCGGGTGCGCGCCCGACGATTCCTCGCCCCCCGCCAGTCGAAAAATAACCACAGGCGAGAGCGCACGCGCCCGTCCCGCGCACCGACGCTACCGCGGTCAACCATTGTATTTTTCTATTTTCGTGTTTACCGCAATAAATAAATAATAATATAACTGAGAACTGTTGTTATAATATGTCTCATATACAGGTGAGAACGACCAGCGACTATAGAGTTTGGGTTCTGGTTCCCTGGGCAGGTATCATGTAGTAAAGGTGTATAAAATAGTACTTAACATTTGTTAGAGTATAAAGCTCAATTTTTTTATATTTTCTTCGGGATAACTTTAGAAATCTCGTCATCCATTGCCGGACACTTATGACAGTTGCTACCCCCTGCCAGACACCCTTAAACTTTAATAAATTATAATTATACTTTCGTTATAGTATAAATGCTAAATTTTATATATGTTACTTGGGGACCTATAAAAAGATGTTACCTCAATAGCCGGACAGTTTTCATGGTTCTTACATCTAGCCAGACACATCGAAAGTCCACTGTAGGTGCGAGCGCGAACGCTTAGTCGATTACGATTTTTTAAGATATCTAATAGAAAAATAATTTTATTACGTTCATAGCCATGTTGTATAAAGTAAAAATGTTAGTTTAATATCATAAAAATATAAAAAAGTATGATTACAGATAAAAAAAATATTTAAACTTTTTTGTTATATTTTGCAGGGGGTAGCAACTGTCATAAGTGTCCGGCAATGGATGACGAGATTTCTAAAGTTATCTCGAAGAAAATATAAAAAAATTGAGCTTTAGACTCTAACAAATTTTAAGTACTATTTTATACACCTTTACTACATGTTACCTGCCCAGGGAACCAGAATCCAAACTCTATAGTCGCTGGTCGTTTTCACCCGTACCTATAGGAGACATGTACAGAGAAACTTTCAGCTTTTATAAAATAAGGAAGGTCTGGCCGTCGTGGGCTCTTGACGAAGCTCGGGCTGCAAGAAATCTTACCTCATATCAAACCAAACCAAACTAACAAACCAAACCAAACCAAACAAACACCAAACTGGAACTACACAGGGTTATAAGGAAAGGGTTATCCACTGTCAGATAAACCACAGAATACTAGATAGGTACTCACTAAAGGGTAGGAACAGCTGATTTTTTATACCTATTAGGGGATTCAATATTTGCACAGCTCCGTCCCCTTCTTTCTTCTCCGCTCCAGCAGACATTCAGCCTTCAGGGTAGTGTAATAACTCCTTACAACATAACATAATATCTTCTTGGTAAGTTGTGTTAGATACTTTTTGTATCATAGCGTTATCCATGCTTTGTCAAGTTACCGCGCTACATTCTCTTTGGTGCATAACATATAATTTTGTCACGAAATCATAACATATTGCTTTTATTTTATAGATTATTTTAATTTTAATTTACAAACATACTAAACTTGAATTTATCATTAAAATGGTAAAAGAAGATGACACGTAAGTACATGAAATATAATTAGAAATTTAACTAACACGACATGAGGTAGGACCTCATCAAGTTGCAGGCGGGCTGATCATCACAGGACGCGTGACGCGGGCGTCACGGCTTGCACAATAAAGAAGTGGAGTAGCGTGATTAAGGCGAAGCATGTTTATATAAAACCGGAGCGTAATCACAAACAAAAAACATGTCAATGTTTTGTGACGCAAACAAGCATGTTATCGCGCTGCGCTGGTTTCCCCGGATCTTTCTTTTGATAACCACTATAACTAGCTAACTGGTAGGTTCGACTGAATTGCGTGCGTCTTTTCTAATCAGGTTATTTCATTTCTTATTCTAGTAACGCTTACCCGTGTCCTTGTTATAAAAAATGTACGGACTGTCCTAAAGGCTTTGAAAAAATTATGGACTTCAAAAATGTCGGGCTTGTGATATATCGCCACTCGGTGAGATCTGAACAAGTGAGATGGTCTTTTTACTTTCTAGATAATTAATTTAACAAAATGGTTGGTACACTTAACGATTAAAGTTGATTAATGCTTATCAAGCTTTTGGTCAGTAGGTACTTAGACAAAATAATAAACGTGTACCACGAGTAAGTACGGATTTAAATGTAAGTATTTTAATTTGGGTATATCCAAAATTGCAGGAGAACCAAATCATTGGAAGTGGTGGCAGTGATATCAATGAAAGTGGATTTATATTTCATAACACCAAGGATAAGGACATTGCTTCTAAGGACTTTTTACCACAAATAGGTTTGTTTACGTATCTAGAGACGAGTGTTTCTAATGGATACAGTTTTGAAGTGGGAAGTGAAACTTTGATTAGGTAATGCAATAAGAACGTTGTATTTAGAAAAAACGATATTATATTTAACTATTTATATAGCAACGTAGGTATAGCTTCTTATTTATGATACCTACCTACGTGCCCTTTACAGAACAATGGGCAGTAAAATGTGTTCGATGCCGGCAAATAATGAAACATGCTATAAAAATATTACAAAAAGTGTCAACCATAAGTAAAAATGAAATCATAGGAATATGTGAACACTGCAAATTAAAAGAAGAACCATGTAGCGAGTGTGAGGGTGCACTAACAACGTTTTTTAAAACAAAACAGGAAGCTAAAGAAATCGGACTTAACAAAGAAGGAATAAAAAAATGGCTAAAGAATGTTCAAAGTGAGTTCAAAACTTATTTTGAAGATGAAAAAGAAACCGGTAAAGAACATTTGAAAGACTACATCGAGAAATATAAAGATACTGGCAAAATAAAACTAAGAGCTCATTCTGAAGTACGTATTGATCAATTATCTCGTAGGCATGATAGAAGTGAACGCGAACTAAAGATCAGCGAACTCCAACTATCAGAACAGCAAGATTTAGCAAGCCCTTCTCCAATTACAACTGACAAAACTAAAAAACGAATGTTTTTTAATTTTGATGAACTGGAAGTGGTGGATTCAAATTTAATGATATCATTAGATAGGAAAACGAAATCAGCTGTTCTAAAAACAGGAAAACTGTTGGCTTGGAATAATGATCAAATAACAATAATATCAAAAAAAGACAAAGATATTGAAAAAGACGACAGATCTATGACATCATTAGATAAGAAAATGAAATCAGAAGTTCCCAAAACAGAACAACCGTCAGCTGTTCCAAAAACAGAACAACCTTCAGCTGTTCAAAAACCAAGACGACCGTCGACTTGGAATAAAGATCAAATAAGAATCTTATTCAAAAAAGAAAAAGATAATAAAAAAGACGACAGATTTATTGAAGGAAAACACCGAATATCGCCTAAAATACAAGGTCGTGATTATTCTGAGGACGATATTTTAGCAGCTCACTATCCTATTCACGACACAGAAAGAGTAAGTTCATTTATAGAAAAACCAAGCGATGAAAAGCTGAGATCAGATTTTATTTTCTCTTTCCCGTCTCTAAAAAAGGAAGAAATATTAGAGCAACAAAAAAGCTCCTCTGAACTAATTGGCGATATATATGATAGACTACGAGAAAAAAATGAAGAAATAAGGCAAAAGCAAGAAGCGATTCGTTTGAAAAAATTCGAAGAAGAAGAAAGAAGAAAACAGCGATCTCAACTAAAAAAATTAAAGCTAGCCGAAGAAAAACAGAGGCTTGAAGAAGAAAAACAAAGACTTGATAAGGAACAATTAGCCGATATAAAAGAACGTAGGAATTTTAAAGATTCTGGTTTGTATAAAAAAAGTGAAGGTAAAGGTTTTCTCAACGATAAAACTGAAGACGCTCAAAAAGAGCTCGATTTAAAGTTAAAATCACAATTATCAAAATCAGGATCAAAACAATTTAAAATGAAAGAATCTAAGGGAAAACTTAAGTCCAGCTCAGATAAGTCATTAAAAGATAAAAAATTCGATTCAGCCAGTTCTAAAATTGAACAAAACAAAACAAAACCAAGAGGCGGGTCCGAAGGTGAATCAAAACAAAAAACTGAATTAAAACATTCTAAAAGTGAACCACAAACTGATCTAAAACCAACTAAAACTAGGGAAAAAGATGAAGAATTTAAAGCTGAATCAAAAAATCGTGACACTGAATCAAAATCTGCATCAAAAGAAGTCCAATCCAAAGAACCAAAGGCAGAATCAATAAATACTCAAACTAAACAAATAAATTCTAAAGCTATACCAAAACACCCTGAAAGATATAACAAAGAATCGAAAGATTCTAGAATCAAATCTGGCTCTATATCAGCTTCAGACTTGAAAGAATCATCAGCAGATAAGTCAAACAAAAATAAGGGAAAGATGAATTCAGATAAATTAGACAAAAAGAAGGGAAAGATAGATTCAGATAAAGCAAAGATCGGAAAAGATTCAACAACACAGAAAAAAAAGGAAAATACGTATAAAGATGAAGAATCTGTGATCAAATATGGAAAAGAAAGGGGAATAAAAAGTTCAGATGAACCTAGAGTACCACGTAGAGAAGTAGAAGCACAACTTAAGGCAGCCCAGGAAGAAAAAGCAAGGAAGGCAAGACAAGAACTAAAGCCTACTAGAATAGAAATGCTTAAGGACTCGCAGGATCTCATGATTTTAGGTTTGGTTCAAGTAAAAGATACTGATAAACAAACGCTATCGCAAATTATGACTCCATCTAAAATGCAATTACATTTGAAGGAGCACAGATTTATAAAAGGGCACTCATGCCCCTTGTGTATGAATTCCGACTTAGATCTTGAGTATGAATGTAGAATGAAGCATAAAATTGACCCGCAAGAGATGATTGCAGGCTGTAAAATAATTCACACACATTCTTATAATGAAGAAAAGGAAGACAGTGGAGTAAAACCTATATTGTTTCAATATAAGTGTGATGATGATATGCAGTCTCCACGGAAAGTGCCAGTCGCTAGAGAATATTTGGAAGTAATTAAACCTACGAAAACCTTGGTGAGTAAGCTCTTTGTATTGTGGTAATGTTCATTAAATAAATAATTATAGATAGTATAGTATCTTAGGTACGCGTGTAGGGAATTAGAAATTTTAATTTGAGGGCTCACTTTAAGACGCTCACGTCATTTAGTAAGAAAAAAAAGGAAAATACTGTTTCTAGATATTCTAAGTATTATATTTAGTGACAGTTGTTATATTCCTTCGTTACCCGTGTTTACATGGGTATTTTTTTGCCCGCCTTACCACTGAAAACTGCTCTATATAGTAGGTAGGTACTTACTTACACCGGATTTATATTACTACTGGCCACTATATTTTGGTGAGTACCTACCTCTTCAGTGCTTGCTTGTCATCAGCGAGCTGTCATCTATAAGTATGATGTTTGGCATCTTTATCATCTCACTGTCATCAACTGTTTCGTAAAATAGGTATTTTAATTATTTATTCTTAACACGTAATATCGTTTCTACATTGACATTGTGCTATTCGTTTTTTGGCTGTATGTTTACTTATCTAGTTACATTCTTGGCAGCGTTTTTTAATTTTGCTTCATGACGCCCACATCTACTAAAGAAAAACCTCGATGCCCGAAACTGCAAGTCAGTATCAATATCTAGGTTAGTCTTTGTTATAGCCAAATCGTTTATCTTAGTCCTCGCCTGCGCGGTACAGAGGCGCGGGGGTATGGCGACAAAGGGGAGTGAGAGAGGTGCGGGCGGTGGGCGCGTGTGTATCTCGCACCTCTCTCAGTCCCTATAGATGGCTAGAGATAACATGTTTACTACGTACATACTTTACTTTAAAACATATTTGTATGTGAATCGGAACACTGAGAAGTGTATTGAATCGCAATAAAAGCACAATTTCCATGTCCTCTCAGTGTCTCTGACAACGTACCTACATGCAAAATTTCTTGATTATCGGTTGACTGACTATGGCTTGAAAGCGTAACAAAGAAATAAACTGTCTATTAAATTTATAATTTAGTCACAGATGACTTAATTGCGGCTCAGTTTGCTACGTAGATAACCTTAAAAATTGAGTTATACCTAGAAATACCAAAATATAGAAAGTAATCTCAATTAGTTTAGTATTCTTATCCCTAGCATACCCATTTTAATATTTCAGCCTAACGAGGAAGCGAAAGGAGTAATACGTTACGCTCTATCGGATCGTGCTTTTATTGAAAAGGGCTGGACTATGCTACCTACTGAAAAAATAGTAAGAAAGGTCAGTTTAAAAATTCAAATTTTTTAGTTAGATGGTGTACAATTTAATTCGTGGTGATTGAAACAAGATGGCGCTGTGTGTGGTACCTAAAACGGGTGCATTTCCCTTGACACTACTGCGTGACACAACTAGTAGTGTCATGGGAGATTTCTATTTCCCGTGACACTACCAGTAGTGCCATGGGTAAAACTGCATTTCCCGTGACACTACTCTTTCGCAAGTAGTGCCACTGGAAATTTTATATCCCTTGGCACTACTAGGTTATCTATCCTAATTCAATTTGAAATTTAGAAGACAAGGTTAATTTTCTACGGAAGCAAACGATCAATAGGTTAGGTTATGTTAGAACATGAAAAACAACGCACGAGCCGAGCGAGCGTAGCGAGCGTGCCGCGGCAGCGGCCGGCGAAGTGCTAGAAAGCCAAGAAGCGAACTACGGAAGCAAACGATCAATAGGTTAGGTTATGTTAGAACATGAAAAACAACGCACGAGCCGAGCGAGCGTAGCGAGCGTGCCGCGGCAGCGGCCGGCGAAGTGCTAGAAAGCCAAGAAGCGAAAAAAGTTAGGTTATTAATCAAAACCTATTGGTCGGTAGTGCCACGGTTAACTAAGTAGATCACGGGTAATTTTGTTGTATGCGTTCAATGAGCCAATCAGAGAAGTAGTGCCATGGGAAAGTAAAATTACCTATGACACTACTGGTAGTGCCAAGCAGTAGTGCCACGGGTAATGGACGGTAAAACGCACAGGCCAAAGAATATTTTCATAATATGCAATACCTATTTCAGTTCATCAGGGCAGCAAATGGCAGCCCCCGACAGGCGATTTTCTTTGGTTATTTACTTCCTTTTAGTCGAAGTTACTTTATTATAAAATATTATATAACTTTCCTATTACAACTCTTACAATCGTCGTGGGGTTTTGATGAAGCATTGCTATCAATGCAATGCAAAAGAGGACTTTTTTTAGGTAGGTAGGTACTACGAAATATTATCGGTAAGTAGCTTCCAAAACCTTTACAAATCAGGCCTTTGTGTTTGACAGTCCTTGGTAAGTCTATTATGTCTCTATGGGTAAACAGTGACTCTGTTATTGTTTTATACAGTCACCCAGAGAGTTAGTTTCTCCATTCTCCAATAACCCTCTACGTCTACCGTATTAACGGTGATATATTCTAATTTCTATGCCATTTTATAGATGAACGTGTACCGCATGCGGCCCGCGCACCCCGAGTTTGACTGGTTCGCGCGCAACAGGAACAAGCGGCTGATGACGTACGACGCGGGCGAACGGTTCGCTGAGTTCGACGATGACGGCCACGGCCGCTGGTTCTACAGGAACCAGCGGCTGGCGCTGCAATACTATGATGCTGAAGGTTTTGTTACATAGAAATTTGCCATAGGACGTATGATCGTGAATTTTGAATGATCGGCCAAGTTAATTGTTGTTGGTCAGGTTTTAATATTCGTTGTTATTTGTCAGACTATTTTGACTATTTACTATGATGCTGAAGGTTTTGTAACATAACTATTTGCCAATTAGTATGATCGTGAATTTTGGATGATCAGCCAAGACAATTGTCGTTGGTCAGAATTTGTTATTAGTTGTTATTTTGTCTTTAACGACATAAGAGTATTTTGATTAGATGGCTTAATTTTTGACTGATTGATTTGCAGAATTAAACGCCCAACAACGATATGTGATCTACAGTAACGGAGAGCCCGACGAGCGCGGCCGAACTCGCCCTTACACTGTACTCGCTATGTTCGACTTTCTGGGGAACGGTGTTGTGTTTGATCACAGTGGAAAAATAAGGTATACCAAGCGTACTCAGAATCATCTAACATTTCTAACAAAGACTCCATAATTGCGTTTCCTCGTAGCAAACTACCCAATAAAATGATTTTTCTTGATGTCTGTTTCCAGGATGAAATACAATCAAACCGAAGGGGTTGTTTTAGACAAAAGTATTGGACCGGTATCGCACTGGCAGTGGCACACTTTGAACGACCCCCCTGTACTTCAGCAAGTCATGATCGATACTCATATGGCACACAAAGACCCAGATATTATCAAATTGACAACGTCGGTTGAAAAACAACGACAGCCAGACAACGAAGATATGTTGGCTATTGAATTTGATAACTTTGTAAAAGAAAAAAGCAAGAAGCTGACTCAGAAGTTCAAGCCCTTCCAAATTAGAATGAAAGCCTTGAAAATCAACGAACATTTTTCGTTAAAAGTCTTGGATCAAGCCAATGTTTATCTGATATATCGAGATGGAACGACTAATATAAAGTTGAATCTCGGTATGTTATTGGATCACAAAGAAATTGTGGATACTGATACGGCTGAACTCGGAGAAGTAGCTAGTAATATGGAGCGAGTACCAGCTCGTACTGATAGTCTGGCGGCGTTGCAGAGAAGTGTTGAGTACGCGCAACATTTTGAGAGAACTCGTACGAAGCGCGAGCTCATACTGCGGCCCCCGGAGCCGAGCGCCAGCGCAGACCAGCTGGCCGCGGCCGCCTCTCGCCCGATGCGCCGTCCGCTGCGCCCCGCACACTCCTCCACTGCAACAATAAGTTCATGTTATAAGTCTATGAAACCATCGTCAAATAATATTTACTATGATAATCGACTTTGTTAATAAGTTTATTTACTTTTTATGATGTATCACTTATCACTTAAGTAGACAATTGACTCATTGTTATTTGTGAACGTAGGTAATTTAGTAGGTAATAATTTATAACTTTTACTTTTTTGCGTCTGAAGAAAAGTGATTCTCGCAGTTATTCGCAGGTTAGAGATGAGCTGAGTGGATTTTTACCATCAACACAAATTTTACAGTCGTTTTGATTTGTTTTTTCTCTTAATTATAATACTTGTTTAGGAATATACTTAGGTATTTCATAATATTTATTATAAGTTTATTTTACCTTTTTTATTGTTACTATTTCTTCTACGTACTTGCTTACCTATTGTATTAATATAATGTTTATCCACTTGCTAGCCTAATCAAAGCCCTACTGTTAACCCGCAAGACCACGGAAGGTAATGTTTTTCGGATGTATGCATGTTTATTCATACGTGGCCTCTTACCCAATAAATAGCTTGACCGACCGATGGTGTATTGCAACATGCGAGATCATGGTAGATTCATCTACGTTGATGGTGTCATTGGTAATGCAATTAGGTTTTTGTTTATCTTGTATTTAATAATAATACTTATTTTAGAATACTTAATACTTATTAATAAATATTTTAAGATTTTATCGATTGTTTTATTTTGCAGTTACAAGTAGAACACAATGGTTTGCTACATCCACAGCCTTCTGTACCTTCTTTTACCTTATTTACTGCTGGGTGTTGGCCTTCTTTCTAGCTGTTCCATCTGCCTCAATCCTCTGGGGTCCGTTCGTCGGACCCGACCGACCCGTATGAATTACCATCGTTGCTTACCACTAGGCGAGACGGCGGTCAAACGCAAGCCTACTAGCGAATAAAAAAATAAAAAATACCATGTTTGGTAAAATGATCCATACTGGCAGTGATGGGCAGTTTGTTCTAGAGTGTAGTTAAGTTATCCTGTCCTACTCTTTCGTTTAGTTAGGATGCTAAGAAAGCGCATTTAAAGCAGGTATGCGTCTTGTATCCGACCATGGTCCAATATAGTAATAATAATAACTTCTTATGTCGTATCTCCTTGGTGATTTGTGGAACTTTGGGCGTTACATTCTCTTTGTTGTAAGTACCTACAATTTTAGATTGTCACGAAATGATCAAATTGCCTTTGAGAAGACCTTTGATCGATGTAATTTGCTTATATTTTATAGATTATTTTAATTTATATACAAAACTTGAATTTATCAATGAAACGATGAAAGAAAATGACGCGTAAGTAAGACCTTCATAAATTAGAATATAATCAGGCTTAGACTAAAATAAAATGAATAATCAGGTAATTATTTACGTACTTATTACAAATTATAACAAGTTCGAAGTTTGGTTGAAGTTGGTTATTTCTTAACACTAAAACGGGTCAACAGGTTTGATTTGAATGAAATGTAGTAGTGCAAGACGGTATGGTTGGCATTTTACGAGCATTTACAATTACACCCTACTATCAGAAGACCCTGCAGGCCGAATACGGCCGGCACCTCCACTCAAAATTCTAGTTTTCGACAAGTTCATCTATTGTACAACTATCTACGAGTAGGTATTGTAGAAAACAAAACAAGAGTCCGGTTAAAAATTCTATTAGGTTTTCCGTTGAGGGGGATATAAAACGATGTAGGTACCTACCTACTCACTTTCGTATCTTTTCAATTTTGTACACGAAATACTCTGAGGGTGCCGGCCACTTTATTTCATGGAGATTGCTAGGAATCCAGATATAGTGTAACTATAACGACAGATTTACCAGTTCCACGAAATATTTTTTTTAGATGATAGTTTTCTTCGATGATGGTCATGGTTTATTAGGATTATAGGATTTTATCAAATTGCCGGAATTCACCACTGCGGCAATTTGGTGAAATACCTAATGGTCTAAGAGAGCCTGGAAACAGGCTAATGCTGATCCTACTTACCTATTTATTCTAGTAACGAAGATAACCCATGTCCTTGTTATAAAAAAACGTGTACGGACTGTCCTAAAGGCTTTGAAAAAATTTTAGACTTCAAAAATGCTGGGCTTGTCATTTATCGCCACTTAGTAAAACCGGAAAAAGTAAGTTGGTCTTTTTACTTCCAAGACGATTGAATTAACCTAGTGGTTGGTAGTTAGCTACATTATTATACTCGTAAGTATAGTAGAAACAGTTAATGCTTATCAAGCTCTTGGTCAGTAGATAAATTACGTATTTTTTAAGTATTTTAACTTGAATATAAATTGCAGGTAAACCAAATTCGTGGTGGCCGTGGTATCGATGAAAGTGGGTTTATATTTCATAATACCAAGGATGAAGACATTGCATCTAGGGACTTTTTACCACAAATAGGTTTGTTTACGTATCTAGAAATGAGTGATTTAAATCGATGCAGTTTTGTAGTGAGAAATGGAACTGATAAACGCAATAACAACGTTGTATTTAAAGCGACATTGTACTTACACCTATCTCTTTTTTGATGTACTTATGTACTTATTTTTATTATTCAAGCTTTTAAATATTTTTTTGCCCTTTACAGAACAATGGGAAGTAAAATGTGTTCGATGTCGGCAAATAATAAAACATGCTATTAAAATATTACAAAAAGTCTCGGCCATAAGTAAAAATGAAGTCATAGGAATATGTGAACACTGCAGATTAAAAGAACAACCATGTGGCGAGTGTGAAGATGCAATAAAAATGTTTTTTGAAACAAAAAAGGAAGCCAAAGAAATCGGATTTGCCAAAGAAAGAGTAAAAGAATGGCTAAAAAATGTTCAAAGCGAGTTCAAAGATTATATTTCAGATATAAAAGAAAGCGGCAAAGAACGTTTGACGGACTACTTCGATAAATATAAAAATACTGGCCAACTAAAATCGAGAGCTCGTTCTGAAGAACGTTTTGATCAATTATGTCGACGGGGGCATGATAAAAGAGAACGCAAACAAGATATCAGGGAACTGTGCCGACAATCAGGACAACAAGATTTGACAAAACTTTCACCAATTACAACTGATAGAACTAAAAAACAAATCACTTTTAATTTTGATGACGAACTGGACGTATTGCATACATCATCGTTAACATCATTAGGTAGGGAAACGAAATCAGCTGTTCCAAATTTAGGACAACCGGCGACTTGGAATGAAAATCAAATACAAAATATATCCAAATATGAAAAAGATTTTGAAGAAGATATCAGATTTACGACATCATTAAATAAAAAAACGAAATCGGTGCTTTCAAAAACAGAACAATCATCAATTTGTAATAAAAATCAAATAACGATTAAATCGACAAAAGGCAGAGTCGGTAAAAAAGGTGACAAATTTACTGAAGAAAAATATCCGACATTCCCCGAAACACAAGGAAGTGAATATTATGGGGACGATATTTTACCAGTTGACTATCGTACATATGCACATGATACTGAAAAAGAAAGTTTATTCATGGAACAATCAACTCATGAAAAGCTACAAACTGATTATATTTTCTCTTTTCCGATCGAAAGAAAAAAGGAAAAAAAATTAGAGCAACAAAAAAGCTCTTCTGAACTAATCGGCGACATATATAATCGAGTTCGAGAAAAAAATGAGGAAATAAGAAGAAAACAAGAGGCATCTCGTTTAAAACAAATCGAAAAAGAAGAAAAGAAACAGCAAGCTCGACAAGAAAAAATAAAGCTAGTAGAAGAAAAACATAGACTCGAAGAAGAGGAACGAAGACTTGATGAAAAAAAGATACGTGACAAAAAAGAACGAAAGCATTTTAAAGATTTTAGCACGAGCAATAAAAGTGGTATAGGATTTCTTGAAGATAAAATGTCTAGCACTACTGCTCAAAAAATGAGACAGTCCAGATCTGATGCCAGTCAAAAAGAGCTCGGTTTAAAATCCAAATCACAAATATCAAAATCAGGATCAAAAAAATCTAAAATTACAATGAAAGGATCTAATGGAAAACTTAAATCGAGCTCAGAAAAATCAGTGAAAGGACAACAATCTGATTTGTCCAGTTCTAACATCAAACAAAAAAGAAGTACAAATGATGATGTGTCTGAAGGTGAATCAAAACAAAAAATTGGATCAAAATTTTTCAAAGCTCAATTAGAATCTAAAACTGAAGCAAAAGATTATAAAACTGAAACAAAAGCCGAATCAAAAGTTCACAAAGGAGTATCAAAAACTGATTTAAAAGAATCTAAAACTAAAATAAAAGATGAATCAAAACAAGCTAAAGCAGAAACAAAAGCTGAATCGAACAAAATTGAATTTGAATCAAAACAAGCTAAAGCAGAAACAAAAGCTGCATCAAAAAAACCTGAAGTTGAATCGAAACAAGCTAAAGCAGAATCAAAAGCTGAATCAAAACAACTCAGAGTGGATTCGAAACAAGCTAAAGCAGAAACAAAAGCTGAATTAAAACAACCCAGAGTTGATTCGGAACAAGCTAAACCAGAAACAAAAGCTGAATCAAAACAACCCAGAGTTGATTCGGAACAAACTAAACCAGAAACAAAAGCTGAATCAAAACAACCCAGAGTTAATTCGGAACAAGCTAAACCAGAAACAAAAGCTGAATCAAAACAACCCACAGTTGATTCGGAACTAGCTAAACCAGAAACAAAAGCTGAATCAAAACAACTTGACACTGGATTAAAATCTAAGGAATCCAAGGAGGCTGAAACCAAGAACCAGAAGAACCAAGAACAAAAACAGCTTAAAGCAGTATCAAAAGAATCTAAAGCTGAATCAAAATATACTAAAGCTGAACTGTTACTAAAAGAACCCAAACCAGAATCAAAAGAAGCTAAGGCACAATCAAAAGATGGTAAAGCTGAACCAAAAGATTCTAAAGCTGTAACAAAGGAGACTAAAGCAGAACCAAATGAATATAAGGCAGAATCAAAATATCCTAAAACTGAATCGAAAGATGTTAAAAATGAATCCGGCCTGAAACCGGTTTCAGATTTGAGAGAAACTAAAGATAAATCGTATGCTGAAAAATCAGCAGATAAACCAGACAAAGAGAAGGGAAAGAAAGAAAAAGATAACATTCATACAATGGAAATTGACCTTTCCAAAGTGAAAATGGATACGGATAAGGCAAAGCCCGGAAATTATATTTCGATAATACAGAAAGATATTAAAAAAAGAAGTTCAGGAGAACCTAGAGTACCACGTAGACAATTAGAAGCACAACTTAAGGCAGCCCAGGAAGAAAGAGAAAGAAAAGCAAGACAAGAATTAAAAACTACTAGAATAGACATGCTTAAGGACTCGCAGGATCTCACGATTTTAGGCCTGGTTAAAGTAAAAGAGGGTGGTAATCGAACACTATCGCAAATGGTGACTCCGTTTCAAATGCATTTACATGCAAAGGACCACAAATTTATAAAGGGGCATTCATGCCCTTTGTGCTTGAATTCTGACCTAGATCTTGAGTATGAATGTAGAAGAAAGCGCGGAATTGAACAGCCAGAGATGATTGCAGGTTGTGAAATAATTCACAAGTATGCTTATGTTGAAGAGAAGGAGGAAAGCGGAGTAAAACCTATATTGTTTCAATATAAGTGTGATGATTCTAAGCAGCCTCCAATCCACATCATTAAAGAAAGCTCCGAAGAAAATAAACCAACGAAAACCTCAGTAAGTCCTTTGTTTTGTGAATTTATAACTTTATTGGCAACTAGCTGCGGCCCGCGGATTCACGCGCATATTCTGAGATTAAAAGTAGCTTATAATATTTATTAATCCAGGGTATAAACTATCTCTACACAAAATTCATTCAAATCCATTGAGCCGTTTTTGTGTGATTGAGCAACAAACATCCAAACATTGACTTTAACAATATTAGTAGGATTTGTTTGAATTTGAATAGACAGTAGAGCACCATACCCGCACTTGGTCATGCAGCGTGGTGGAATATGACCTAATCACCCGTCGAGAATAGACGTGGTTTCCCAATAGTGGGATGATTAAAAGGTTGAGGTGATAAATTGGTTGAAATTACGTATTTAATTCCCATTATAAGCAAAATTACTCGACTCGCGAGGTCTCAGCTATATACATAGATATTATAAATAGGTAGGTATGCTAGGTATAGTGCGTAGTTACTAGTTACCTCTTTAGTGGATACCTGTCAAACTGTCAACAACCGAGCTGTCATCTATAAATATTTTGTTTGGAATCTTTACCATCTCACTGTCATCAACTGTTTTTTATAATAGGTACTTTCATAGAATTATTTTGAAGTGATTTTTAATAATTTTAATTATTGATACATCATTTTAATTTTTACACCCACAATTATTATTTGGGCTATTAATTTTTTTGTTATTTACGTATACCTACTTAATTACTGGAAGTGTTCTTAGATATTTTTATGGCGTCCACATCTACTAAAGTAGCCCCGGTGTCTGAGCCTGTAAGTCTTTGTTAGATAACTAAAAGAGGATTTTTTTTATGTAGGTATACCAGGGGCCGTACCGCAACTCTTGGCGCTAGCCTACATTAGATCTGGCTTTCTGCTAAATTGCATTTGACATTCTGCGCGGTTTGTCAGCTAGACAAAAAAACAAGGCAAAAGCTTCGCGACTCTGTTCAGCAGGCCCAGACAAGTTTCATAGGTCCTCGCGTTCGTTTTGGGAACGAAAACAGTTAAAAACACCACTTTTGCTCACAATTCTTCGCATGTGTGAGATACGTGTGACATACGAACGTGCACACATGCAAACGATTTTGTAATTTTTACCTATTACTTTTGCCTCCGCTTCCTAACCGAACCCGAGGTCTACTATCGCAAAACTATAAAAAACGTCAAGACAATGTATCCATGAGATTCTATTATACCATTATTGTTATTTCCATACATTATACATTATTCCCATACATTGTCTGAGTTTTCTAGCGTTTGCGATCATAGATCGCAACTTGGCGTAGAAAACTGGCTGGCTCTTACTAAGACCATAACGTGGTGTGGAAATAGATCACATTTATTGTATTTCGTTTTCTCAGCCTATTGTTGTAATTTATATATTATAAATATATTGCACTGCTAGGCAACTAGATACGTGGAACGTAATGGGGAGGGGCCCATTACGTTCCACGTATCCATATCTCGAAACGGACTGAAAGCTGCGAAGATCGTTACGAAATCTAGTTCGGAGTTATATCCATTATTAAGCCTATGTCTATACCTAGCATATTTTAATATTTCAGCCTGAAGACGAAGCGAAAGGAGTGATACGTTACGCTCTATCGGATCGTACTTTTATTGAAAAAGGCTGGACTATGCTACCGACTGAAAAAGTAGTGAGAAAGGTCAGTTAAAACGAACCGAACGGAACTAGATGGCGCTCAGTGTCGTTACAATGAGCAGCCTGAAGAGCAGATTTTCTAATTGTATCTATATAATTATGTTAATTTAGGGCATATACCAAATTTGTTCTGCCTTTTTTGCGTGATTGAGCAATATTTAATCATTCAAACATTCAACCAAAGATACAAACTTTAACAACTTTTCACTGGTGGGATTTCCGAATCTCCTAGAAGGAATTTGGGAGCCGAAGCGATGTATTGGAAAAGTGTAGGAACTTTAACCGTTCTCGAAAACTCAAGCAAAAATATAGCTGGATGGAGATGGAACCGGAAATTCTATAGGGATCTCGGAAACTGTAAACGATAGACGAGTTCTCGAATGATTTATTCTGTGTTATTTCATAGATGAACGTGTACCGCATGCGGCCCGCGCACCCCGAGTTTGACTGGTTCGTGCGCAACAGGAACAAGCGGCTGATGACGTACGACGCGGGTGAACGGTTCGCTGAGTTCGACGATGACGGTCACGGCCGCTGGTTCTACAGGAACCAGCGGCTGGCGTTGCAATACTATGACGCTGAAGGTTTTGTAATATAGAAATTTGCCATAAGTATGATCGTGAATTTTGGATGATCGGCCAAGTTAATTGTTGTTGATCAGGTTTTAATAATCGTTGTTATTTGTCAGAGTATTTTGATCATATGAATATATTTTTGACTAATTGATTTTCAGAATTAAACGCCCAACAACGATATGTGATCTACAGTAACGGGGAGCCCGACGAGCGCGGCCGAACTCGCCCTTACACTGTACTCGCTATGTTCGACTTTCTGGGGAACGGTGTTGTGTTTGATCACAGCGGAAAAATAAGGTACCTACGGCGTACGGCCATATAGGTACCAAGCGTACCTAGTCAGATTTATCCATAGTTGTGTTTTCTTGTGGCAAACTACCCAATAATAGTTATTTGTTATACTAGAGTGCAAAGTTGCTTTTTAACCGCGTGTTCAATTTTGATGACCGAGCAAGCGAAGGATTCTAAAATTGAATCACGAGCGCAGCGAGTGATTCAAAATTAGAATCCTGAGCGTTAGCGAGGGAATCAAAAGAGCACGAGGTGAAAAATCTTTGCACTCGAGTGCAACACGTAACTTTTCATTCCACCTCAGCGAGGAAAGAGTATTTTTAATCTTCAATATCTGAGTGGAAAAGCTCATTTGCGCATTATTAAACAGTTTCAGTCAATTCTGTTGGCGTCAAACAAACTTCCTCGTCGCTAGAATCACTCATTTTAGTTTTTTCACTTGTTTTCAAGTTTCTTGTTTTTAATTTAGGGTTTAACAATGACGTGAAAAAATGCCGCGTAAAGAACCGCGTACAAAGCAAATTGAAAAAAGAACACCAAGAAGGTTCCGAGTCTGAGTTTTTAACAAATAAAAAAAAAGTTGTATGATATATTCATAGAGGTAGCAGTAAATAGGTTTAATGTTTTTTTTAATTCACAAACTTAGTGCACACGATGTTCTAAGTTCAATTTACTTTATCCTCTAGAGAATAAAAACGGCTTTTCCACTCAGATATTGAAGATTAAAAATACTCTTTCCAAGATGGTGGGATGAAAAATGATTTTTCTCGATGTCTGTTTTCAGGATGAAATACAATCAAACCGAAGGGGTTGTTTTAGACAAAAGTATTGGGCCGGTATCGCACTGGCAGTGGCACACTTTGAACGACCCCCCTGTACTTCAGCAAGTAATGATCGATACTCACATGGCATATAAAGACCCAGATATTATCAAATTGACAACGCCACATGACATGAAACAACCACGGCCAGACAACGAGGATATGCTGGCCATTGAATTTGATAACTTTGTAAAAGAGAAAAGCAAGAAACTGACTCAGAAGTTCAAGCCCTTCCAAATTAGAATGAAAGCCTTGAAAATCAACGAACATTTTTCGTTAAAAGTCTTGGATCAAGCCAATGTTTATCTGATTTACCGAGATGGAACGACTAATATAAAGTTGAATCTCGGTATGTTGTTAGATCACAAAGAAATTGTGGATACTGATACAGCTGAACTCGGAGAAGTAGCCAGCGATATGGAGCGATTACCAGCTCGTACTGACAGCCTGGCTGCGATGCAGAAAAGTGTCGCGTACGCGCAACATTTTGAGAGAACTCGTACGAAGCGCGAGCTCATACTGCGGCCCCCGGAGCCGAGCGCCAGCGCAGACCAGCTGGCCGCGGCCGCCTCTCGCCCGATGCGCCGTCCGCTGCGCCCCGCACACTCCTCCACTGCAACAAGTTCATGCTACAAGTCCATGAAACCATCTAATAACCTCTATTATGATAATCGTCTTTTTTAAATATGTATGTTTACGTTTACGATATAGGTACACTTAGATACTACATTGGTCATTTAGTAGGTAATTATTTATAACTTGCTTAGTTTTTCAAATCCGTCAAAACGTGATCCTCTCGCAGGGACACAAAAATACTAACATATTTAATACATAGGTTTAGGACAATGCAGTCTAACTAGTCTAATACGGTTTAACATGGATTGCGAGGTTTGATTCGTATGCACATCTAGTGTCGTGATAATAATCGTTATATTAATCCCCTACGTTTTGCAGTCGGATTTCTTTGTTTCCTTTCAGTAATAATAGGTACTTCTGAATGTGTACTTACTCGTATTTCATAAAAACGAATATTTTATTTGTATTTCGTTTACCTTTTTTTAAAATTGTTATCTTTTGTTCTACGTACTTGCTTATCTATTGTAATACGATTTTTATCTATTTGCTAGTCAAATTATTATGAGCACCCTTTGGTTAGTTACCTAACTGATGGTCAGAAGGGAGGTGATGTTTTTGAAAGGATCTAATTTATGTACCTATGTTCTAATGTGACCTCTTACCTCCTAAACTGCTTGACTGATTGTGTAATTCGGGGTGTTACATATTAGATTTGTCTTCATTTTTAGGATGTCATAGGCTACATTTTGCAGTTTTATGTTTATCTTTTAGTACATAATAATACTTATTTTATAATCAGATTTTATTTCTTTGTTTCATTTGTTCTATTTCGTACCCTGCTACCCAACGTAACCTATCTGGTGAACTAGCTTCAGTATGTATTAAGGTTAATAGGCTTCTGTGTAGGTACTCATTATACCTCAGATTAACAGATAGAATCATAATTGCTACTTTGTAAAAAAGAGCAAGATGACAAGTGCCAAACACGGTTGAAAAAGAGAGACAGACATTTCATTTTTTGTCCCCGTCGCTGTAACCGTGCCAAGGTGGGCAAACCACAGATTAGGAATAATAGTTACTACGTGAGCCGTCTACGATTTGTAGCTGCCAGGTTGTGAATAGGCTATTTGACTGATTTTGAAAAACTGTTTTAAATTATTCGTTGGCATATGATTAATACACCACATGTATATTTCTGCGTTTGCAGTATTTTTCGTAAAATACTGTGTTAAAATTTAAATTACAATATTCGCGCTAAAAACGCTGTTTCGATAATGGCGGACGACATGTGATTTGCGTGACGTCACAGGCAAGTAAGCAAACTTTATTCTTTGACAAACGTCAAACTTGTACCAAAGTGTACATTATAAAATCACACAAAAGTGTCTAAAGGCCCATCCACACGCTGGCTGTTTGCCACAAACACCGCAAACAGCAAACAAAGTCCCAAACACCAACCACAATCACCCAACACAAACAGCCATCCACATGCTTGGCGAACGTTTACACACAATCACGATTGTATATTCATCGCTTCATTCTTCAGATATGATTTAATTACCAATTGTAGTACCTCTATTTGCTAGGCAACTTCGCACAATTTTTAGAGACTTAAAACGATTTAGTGACTTGAAACGTATTTCCGGCCCCTCCTACCTAGTGTAGCCATCTTGTGTTTTACTCATTTCCTCTTTTGTGCGCGGTAACTTTCGCACGTCTCAAAATTCACCATGCCGAAAAGAAGCGCGCAAGCCGTAATTAAATAATACGTAAGGAAAATTGAGAAAGAATATAAATTAAATTACATTATAATAAATTACATCTCCACTGTTTTCATCATCGGAAGATGAAGGTAAGTCGATTTACATTTATTAAGTGAAAATAACTAATAGTTTTGATACGCATGGGATTGACTGCGAGTCAATAACATTGACGGGTTTCAAAACTAAAATTTGTCATATTTATATTAATAAAATTATGTATCGGGGTTGACTGCGAGTCTCCAACGATGACAATAAACATACAACCTGAAATTAATAGGTGTAATGTAACGGTCCTCTGCGAACCTAATGCAATCGTTTCACGATTCATGTTTTAAATAATTTCATGCATCGGGGTTGACTGCGAGTCTCCAACGATGACAATAAACATACAACCTGAAATAGGTGTAATGTAACGGTCCTCTGCGAACCTAATGCAATCGTTTCACGATTCATGTTTTAAATAATTTCATGCATCGGGGTTGACTGCGAGTCTCCAACGATGACAATAAGCAGAAAATGCATACATCCTGAAATAGATGTAATGTTCCTCTGCGAACCTAATGCGAATCGTTTTACAATCCACTTCCAATAAAATTGATTTATTCTATTGTTTTTTTTTTCATCTACCCACAAAAAAAAAAAAAAAAACTTTACAATGTAAATTTAAAATTTTAATGGCAGACGACGAATGTGCCGGACGAGCTGTTGAATACAAAATAATAAGCCCAGAACCAGTGCCAATTGGACTGGAAGCCGTTCAAAACGAAAATAAAGATCAAAACATTCACATCGAAAACACTACAAATCTCCGATCCTGTTGTGGACTCGAGACTATTATCTGCTCTTGGTGAATCTATGTCCGATACACCCGCCTAAGGTGATAAAATACATAACAATTTAACAGAATTGTGGCTACCTTTATTAAGGAAACGGAATTCACAGAAAAGGCGAAATCAAAATTGTCAAAATTGTTTGATTCCTGATAATTATAGCAAGCACCAAAATTAAATGGCAAAATTTGTGCTGCGGTACCAGACATGGTACGTACCTAATCGAGATAAAGCTCTCGCATATCACAACAATAACTCGGCCTGGGAGTCACGGCCATAAACACGCTTCTGAGAACCGACGACACTTTTTAAAGCCATGAAGCATCTCAGCAACGATTGCCAAATACTTCGCGATTCCTATCACCAAGTTACACAAAACCGCGTGAAGCTGTCTTGTTCGGCTTCTTTATTTGAAGACCTTTATGTATATACATAAACGAATCTGAAGGGTAAAAAACCTTATTTGTTTTGTTTTTACCAGAAAAAATTAAAGCCACAAAAGCTATTGAAAAGCAAGGTCTTCAAATAAAGAAGCCGAACAAGACTGCAAAACGTACTGTTCCTCAGCCAAGCGCTGACCGCCTACGTCCTACCAGGGAAACTGGTATGTCCCATCCTTGGTGCTCGACGATCAGAGCGGGGCGGGGAGCCTACAGGACATGACCGCCGTCACGAGGCTATCGTCCATCCTCAGCGCCAACGCAGCAGCCTTGTGATTCTTACCAGGACAAGCCCCGTGCACCAGCATCAACTCGCCAGTAGCACAGGTACACGCGGGCAGATTTACTTACTTTTACGACAATTGGTCAATGGTCACCAATAATAACGTTCCCGACTGGGTTAAAAACGGTTACAATATAAGTACGTTTAACGACGTCGGTTAGTCAATCTAATATACCGAAAAATGTCTAATGTCCGAACCGAAGTTAAATAAATCGATAAAAAAAAAAAAAAAAAACTTTTTTTTTTCCTTGTACCAACTCACCGGCCTTCTGACCGGAAGTACTAAAGGTTTCAATTTTAATCGAAAAACTCGACCAAAACTTTATAACTATGAATTTAATGGCACGCCGCGCCGTTCGGATTATCCGTCGCCCCACGAGTTCTCATAAATATGATGAGAGAAGTCATGGGCTATTTATGAAGTCGAGATCACAAATCAGTGTTTCAAAAAAAAATAATAATAATAAAAAAATCAGGGTTTTAACTAGATGAAATATTGGCATATAGGCGATAGTTATCGGCAATGCGAGAATAAAGATAACGCAACTATAACGTTGCTTAACTATCTAGGTTTCGTAATCAACTACGTTATAATATAAGTATTTTGGCGCCGAGGCAAAGATGCAAATACCTAAGATTCGAGTTCGATTCAAATAATTTTATCATCAAGCTTCCCTCAAATAAGAGAAGCAAAATAACGCAGTTGGTTCACAAGTTCACAGAACTAAAATCTTGCACTAATTGAGAGTTCTTCCAGCTTATTGGAGTTATAATAGCCCTCTGCCCAATCTCTAAATATGGGTGGTTCTACACTAAGATATTAGAAAGACAAAAATATCTTGCATTGCTTATGAATGATAAATAAAAATTACGAATCTGTCTAGTGAAAGATTAAAAATGATCTGCATCAAACATCAAACATTAAAACCATGTTAACTTCATTATAAGCACGCATCCGGATCTGCCTGGGGTGCGAACTGTAATAACAACACTATCAATGGCAAGTAAAAGCACTCTTAGAAAGCAAGACACTTTAATTACTTATTTTCTGGACATAAAGTCATTCGCCAACAAAGTATTTATGGCGTGAACAATGAAGAGTTTAACTATCTATCTAAAGTAACCAATTGCGTCATATTGCTTCGCGTTCGTAACGCTACTGCAACCAGCTACATAAATCGAATGGGGGGCATACAATACCCTCATCTAAATAACATGATCAGATATATTTGGCAGTCGTGTAAGCAGCGCGGGCTTTGGACATTATTATCATACATAAATACCAAAGACAATTGCGCAGACGCCGCATCAAGAAACGTGAAGCGAGATACGGAATGGACACTTCCCCATAATACTTTACCAGAGAATGCTAATTGATGATTTGATTTGATTCCAACGCTATATCTGTTGATGCATTCTCTCTGGATTGACAGTCAAGTTATTTTTATTTTGTTTATGCTTTTCCGCCATTTTCCCTAATATTGAAATGCCTCAGAATAATCATTGATGATCGATGACCGCTCCTTTTGAGTTGTATTTTAATATACCTTTATTGGCCTACACAGCCTTGGTTTCAATTATTGCAGAACCTAATTGTTACAGGGGTTCTTTATTTCAATCCCGAAAAATATCTTTTGCAATCTCATTTCAGGGATTATCATCCCTTACACAAGAACCTTATCCTGTTTACCGCAGAGCTCTGCGGCAGTCTTTCATTTGACGGAGCGCCAGCACAGGCTCGATGACGCTGATGCTGTCATCGTTCTCAGACTATAAAACAGTACAATACTTCACTGAAGCATTGGCGCCTGTTTTTGTAACGTCAAAGAGAACATATACCTTCGAGGCATCCGTCCTTTACCTTTCTGACGAAGCAATTAAATAACGGCTGTTCGTATGGTACTTTAAATTCCCACCGGTCCGCTTTTTCCGCTATAATCGGAAATAATACAGGCCCAAATGAATACGTTAAGCGTCTTTTGCAAGATATGTACAAATTAAAACCTACTAAACCCGAGGTAATCTAGCACTTAGGATCCACGGTTAGTGTTAAATAATGTTTCAATACGGTTTCCTAATGACGACGTACCTACCCTTAAAAAAAAAAAAAAAAAAGCACGTCGTCCTACTAGCAATTTGCACTGCTCACAGAGTCCAGACGCTTTTCCTCATTGCACCTCTGAATATATTTTTTTTCCGATAGCAGCGCTAAAATTAACATCACTGAAATTATAAAAACATCGGGCCTGGGCGGGACCAACGAGTGTTGTTCCTGCCATACTTCAGGGAAAATACCAGTGTTTACCCAGCCGTCATTCTCTCAGACTACCTTTCTAAAACTAGAAATAGAAGAACTGCGAGTATCGATAGACTGTTGTTGAAATACAAAAGGCCTCATAAGCCCGCAACAACACAGTCCATCTATTCTGTCAATAGGTGAAGCAAGTCCTGTCTGCGAGCGGTGTCGACGACAGCACGAGGCACGCGCCGACATCGGCGGCGAGCTCCGCCGGAGTCAGCATAGACATCATCCGCAAAACTGCAGGCTGGACTAACTCATCCGGCGCGTTCGCTCGTTTTTTATCAACGGACAATAAACCAGGGTGAATTTGCTCGAAGAAAATTTGATTAATTACTTAGTAATTAAACACTAATTAATGATATTGAGTATCAAAATAACAAACGCGTTTATGGTTGATTGTACGTACATTTCTCTAACCTTAGAATGCTAAAAGCATTCGTTTCAGCTAATAAGAAATTAAAATCTGAAGTTGACTATCGTAAATAGTTTAAATCTTGTTGGGTATAAAAGTAAAAAAAAAAAAAAAAATTATAATAATTTAACGTTATTGCTTTTATATGATTAAGTATTGCAAAACTTTCTGCTCTGAACATCTACAATTGGTAATTAAATCATATCTGAAGAATGAAGCGATGAATATACAATATATGATCAAACGAACTTCAGAGTGAAGTTCGATCATTATTGTATGAATCGCTTCATTCGAAGATATGATCACCCACCCTCCCAAAAGGCCCTAGTAAGAAAGCTTTTGCATTACTAGTTGACTCTAAAAGAATGAGTAAAACACAAGATGGCTACACTAGGTAGGAGGGGCCGGAAATACGTTTCAAGTCACTAAATCGTTTTAAGTCTCTAAAAATTGTGCGAAGTTGCCTAGCAAATAGAGGTACTATAATTGGTAATTAAATCATATCTTCGAATGAAGCGATTCATACAATAATGATCGAACTTCACTCTGAAGTTCGTTTGATCATATATTATTCTTGAGATTTGTTTTGACACAAGAAGTAACGTCAATTTTCCCGCTCAAAAACTTTTAAAAATGAATGGGTGCATTCATTTTTAAAAGTTTGTTTTTTAATTTTTCAAATGTGTGGATACGTCGCAAACTGTTTGCCAAACAGCCTTTGATCTGGCAAGAAAAACCGACACCGATGGCGAACACTGCCCAACACAAACACAAACAGGCAAACAACGACAAACACCCATACACACGTCCGTGTTTGCTGTTTGCTGTTGGCTGTTTGCCATTGTTTGCCAAGCATGTGGATGGGGCTTTAGCATTAAACAATGTTTACCTGCGTGTGACGTCACGCGAGGCGTAGCCAATCACAGAGCGTTCTTGTGGCTGAAGAATTTAAAAAAATAATTTAGTATTTATTTTGTTTATTTTGAAAAATCTATAAATATTTTTGGATAAAACCGAGATAAATATGTTTTTTTATGTTATTACCTAATAGAACGACCACATTTCGTAGCATATTTTTAATAGTGTCAAATAGCCTATTAAGTTTGCCCAGGATTGTACCCAATAAATTAATAAATAATTAATTTATTGGACTATTTCGTATTTCCCGCTGACCCAAAACTAAGGTAAGGTACATTATTTTCGCAATCGCAAGATTGCCTACCTATTTAATAAAAGATGTTCATAATTATGAGTAGATTAATATACTAGTATAGTTATTTTCCTACTATTTGACTTTTTCCTACTATGAGCAATTTGTGGCTTGTTTATCCTTTCCATAAAACTCTGTATAACAATGTTTTATTTTGTGAAGTATAAAGATTAGGAATATTTTATGTTTTTTTTTCTCTAAAATGGGGGAAGCTTTCCTATCCTGGCATCCATTTCAAGAATATAGCTGTCGCGTCGCCTCGTCGCATGTGCGGTTACATTTTGGTTCTATCTTTAGGTAGGTAATATATCTATGCATTATACCCTGGATTAACATATTAAGTACTAGCTGCGAACCGCGGTTTCACCCGCGTTTTCCGGGATAATAAGTAGCCGATGTGTTAATCCAGACCATGAATAAGTCCAAATTTCATGTAGGTACATCCGTACAGCCGTTTTGCGTGAAAGAGCAACAAACATACCTACATGCATTCTTACAAACTTTCGCGTCTACAATATTAGTAGGAATTAGGATAGGCTATCCCAAAAATGTAGGGGTCAGTAGGGGATACCGCGAGGTGCCACGGGGCACAACTAGTATTAAAGGTTCTATTAAGCCAAAGTTATTGGTTACTCAGATTAAATCTATGGATTGATTTGTTACCTGATTGCCACGACATCTAGTTTAAAAGAAAGAAACCGATTGGAATGACAAAACTTCACATCACAATGTTACCAATTGCCAACTGAATGCAAAAAAATAAATTCAGAATTGGCCTATGCTAATAAATGTATAGCGTAATAAATGATCATAATCATAAACAATGCCAAAACTGAAGTTTAATCTTTAAAATCGACAAAATTCAATCACCTGTACACGAACAGTCGACCAGTTCAACAATTATCAGTCATGCTTATGTTGCCGTATATTATCGTGTTGCATATTATAGATATTCACCTTTGTCCTTTGTCAGTCAGTGTTACCTGACTAGCATTTTAGTTACAGTTTTCATCTTTTTTATGACCATAGATCTGTCGCTGCAATTTCGCCGCCGTTTGTTTAAAAAGCAGTCTCTTCTTGTATAATTATTTGATGAACCCCTTATTTGTCACACAACAGGCTATCATTGTATGAGTTCAGTCTTTATCAATTTATTTTGTCATTATGTCTCAGTTCTTTTATGTTGACCGTCGGAATTCACTAGCCGAAGCTGGCGCTGGCAGCTGGGCTGGCAGCACTTGTGTTTTATTTCATTCATTGAGCAATGTTTAAAATGTTGTAAGCTGATTTTATTATTGTAATTAGAGTATCTGTAAGATAATTTAAGATTGAAAACTATCTCAGTAATCTTTAAAATGGTGAGTAGCTCGCGCTGAGTCTGTATATTTATTTGTTTTGATGTAACTTGCTGATTTTTATTTGTGATTTTTAGAGTTATCAAGAAGATCCCAATTGCTACGTGGGTTCTTTCCCGAAAGACTTCAGCTATGGACCATTCGAGCAGAATGGAGACGGGGACAGCACTTCCTTGCAAGAGGATCATAAGCCTCGAATATTACTTATGGGTCTCAGAAGGTACTGCCTAAAGTGTTAACAACACTTCATATTTCCGAATTCTATTAAAGAAATAGAAATTAAGCAAGTATTGGCTTATGCTAACCCTGAGTCAGAGTGTTTACTATTTACTGCAAAATATCACTGCACATTAAGTTAAAAATATGTTTGGTAGGTACCCTGCTTTTGCCTGATTCTTGCTGCAGATTCAGTGTTTACAATTTTATGCTCAACCAGCATATGGCAACAGACTATGTAGACAGTATCTTTTCAAGAAAAGATGCTGGTGTATGCTTCTAAAGACACAATTAGCTATTGAGTCTCTTCCAACCTCTCATCAGTCTAATAGGTTAAAAACTCCATACATAGTTCTTAACTTGCAATTGTGTAAGATGTGTAATATTGTTTTTAAATGCCTTAATGTAATTGATAGTGGCAATGTATGTACTCCACAGTATCTCAGAAATGGTTGAACCTTGTAGCTGTAAATGTATCAATGCATATTACACATATGTACATGACTCATCAACCTTCCATGACCTAAACCAGTTACATATCTAAGTATAGCCACAACTAAACCTAACTATGAGATTTAGCCGTTAATCAATTTATTAATTACTTGCAGGTCTGGCAAATCTTCAATACAAAAAGTGGTGTTCCACAAAATGTCACCAAACGAAACCTTATTTTTGGAATCTACAAATAAGATAGTTAAAGATGATATAAACAATAGCAGCTTTGTGCAGTTTCAAATATGGGATTTTCCCGGACAGATTGATTTCTTCGATCCAACTTTTGATTCGGACACTATTTTTGGAGGATGCGGAGCTCTTGTATTTGTTATTGATGCACAGGTATGGTGTCCTAATATTTTTTAATTAATCAACTAATAAAACATACATTTATTAAACCTTGCCAATGTCTTGTGCAGTCACTGTCATTCTTAATAGCAACCGGAATTAGGGGAAGCAAACTCAATTGCTGGCAGTTTAAGTGCATTTCACTTCTTCTCCATAACCCCCATTTAACATCTAGTCTCCCTTAGAAAGGCCATTGACAAGATGGCTAAGAATGTACAATGTTAGATCATAGCTGTAGAATGTTCTTAATATGCACCATATGCCTATCTAACTTAGGCCTTATCACAATGACATTGGATTGGAATTAGTTTGTTGATTTTGCCATACATGTGGCCTATCTACTTAATTCTGGATAAAAGCCAAAGAAGAATCCTGTATGAATTTAGTGCTAAACCCTGTATTCATGTGTAGTAGACTCCTTTATTGCCTGTCAAACAGATGGTTCAACTGGTTTCTATGTTGTAAACAAAGTACAGTCCCTACAATCTAATCTAAATACATAACCTACTAGCTGACTCGACAGACGTTGTCCTGTCAAAAGCCATTGCGTAACTATAGCAACCGTAGTATGTTGATGCTAACTTGTCAATTTATAGTAAAAATTATCATTATATACCTATATAATTTGCAATAAATTAAAATTGCGACTATAATTTGAGATTTAAACTATCCTATCTCTCAAGTTGGATCGAACTGCACATGGTGTGCGAATTTTATTATAATCGGTTAAGTGGTTTAGGAGTCCATTGAGGACAAACATTGTGACACGAGATTTATATATATTAAGATTTAGATTTATACATAATAAAATAGATAGATGGGTACAT
This sequence comes from Alcis repandata, assembly GCA_949125135.1. Lineage (NCBI taxonomy): Eukaryota > Metazoa > Arthropoda > Insecta > Lepidoptera > Geometridae > Alcis > Alcis repandata. The sequence goes on from OX421223.1 coordinate 3,216,569, forward strand.
AGACCGTTGAAGGTCTAGAGATAGTTCATATAATCTACCCCTCTACTAGATAACACACCCTATTTCACTTATTGATTTCTCCCAAATCAGCCCAAGCCTACTATTGAACATGATCAGCTAAAAATTGACCAATCATGCCAAAATGACAGAAATTTGCCTAAAGTGGTCACACTGATTTGCATTTGCTATAGCATATTACCATTTTGGCACCTGTACTGAAGGTAGATAGGTTACGTAGGCGCCCTGTGTGGACGGAATGATTAAAGGTGTCTATGTCGCAGCCAACTATAGCCAAACCGTTTATCTTAGTCCTCGCCTGCGCGGTACAGAGGCGCGGGGGACTGAGAGGGTGGCGCGGGCGGCGGACTAAGATAAACGGCTTGGCTATAGCTTAATTAGCCTTTAAATTTTCAGTTAATTACGGCTTACTAAGCTAGTTGGCTGCAACATCTACACACCAATCGATATACAGTTGATGGATCGGTGTGCAGTCTATTAATGAACAGTAGGTGTGCTCTTGTCTTCTTGCATCAGGTGTACATAAATATCCAGTTTACCCGCAATATACGCGCCGAATCCTTACTAAAACTACAATGCCACAGATTAGTATGTTGTTTGTATTGAATTCATTAATCAAATGTACTGCGGAGATAGGTGTACTTTCACTCATATGATTCTAACATAATATTGTAGTAGGTGGATATACATATATGAAATAGTATCTTTTGGCTGTTAGTCAAGTATTCGAATGTCGAGAATGAATAGTGTTTGTATTTACAGATTTGAAGAAAGAGCTTCATATGTTAATCTATTTTCTTTCATTACAGGATGATTACCAGGATGCGCTAGACAAACTAAATATCACAGTAACAAAAGCGTACAAAGTGAACAGCAATATCAAATTCGAAGTGTTCATTCACAAAGTAAGTATAATCACAAAACACCAAAGATTTCTACATAATAATAGATAAAATAGATTCCGAGGCTACAAGTAAGCCTGCCAATAGTCAGAAAGTGAATGCTAAGAAAGTGAAAAGGGCTCGCAGAAAGAAAAAAACGAAAAAAATCAATTCAATTCAAATCATTATGTCATTGACTTATTTTATGGAACAACTGATTTTTCGCGTATTCTGGGTTGGTCCCATAGTAGAAGTTTTTCATAATGATACTCCATACTCGAGTTCTAATACAATGTAGTCGCAATAATGCATTGATATGAAGTACAAAAGGTCACCCGTACTTGTTTGTTAGTACGAACAGTTGATAACTGATAAATTAGATGGAATGCGCGTCTGTACCAATTATTATCCAATTACGAGATAGTGAATGATTCATGCCATCGTTTTGTATTCTTTTTGACGTTACTAAATATTACACAAGGTTATACGATTTTATATTTACGTTGTTTTGTAATATAAAACTATTGACATCAAATGAGAAAACATTAGAGATAGTCACAAAAGGCGGTCTTATCGTCTTGAGTGATCTTTTCAGACATGCAACCTTTGAAAAATCGTGTCTTTAAATTTGAACCAACTGCGCCCGCGGTGTCACACGCGGTTTCAATGTAATGATGATGCCAAAGTTCGTTTCTCTACCCCTGATCACGTATGCATATTTTCATGATGATCGTTTGAGTAGTTAAGGATAATAAACAAACAAGTAAACTCATTTTTAACTTTTACTAAGAATTGTAGGCAAAAATTTGCATTCGAAATTTGTATTATATTTCTGTTATTTAAATAACTGTTTTCAACCGTATTTGAAGGCGGAAATACTCTAGAAATATTATATGGTACATTTGATGACAGTTATTTGAAGATGAACAACACATCGACCACATCGTCGCTCATCAGGCGAGTTGGTGGTCCAACACGGAGTTATTCTAGTTAAAAAAAACTTCCGCGAAATAACGCCTGATTTAATAATTTTTTCTTACTAATTCTTTTTTATTTCCAGGTGGACGGTCTCAACGACGATTACAAGATGGAGTCACAGCGCGACATCCACCACCGCGCCAACGAAGACCTCGCGGAGGGAGGCTTGGAACACGTGCACCTATCCTTCCACCTCACTTCAATATACGACCATTCTATATTCGAGGCGTTCAGCAAGGTCGTGCAAAAACTGATACCGCAGTTGCCTACGTTAGAAAATTTGCTGAATATACTCATATCTGTAAGTATGGGCTCGTATCTTGGTGTCTCGAGTGATTTCGTTTTTTGTAGGCTGTTAGGCTTTTCGGTGACGCAAAATGTCGTGAGGAAACCTGTACCTATACGTCCGGAGAAGAAATTCAATGGCGTATGTGAATTCACCAACCCGTACTTGGCCAGCGTGGTGGAATACGGCCTAATCACCCTTCGAGAGTAGACCTGAATCCCAGCAGTGGGAGGATTAAAGGTTAGATGATGATGCAACCATGCTGGTGTTCTTAAAGTCGCGAGTGCTTTAGTTTCCTGTAGGCAAGCGTGCTTCATCCCAGACAGCGTCGTTGTAAAGTTCTTCAAAACGGTACTGCCGACATAAATGTACTTGTGGCAGTATACAATTACAATCATTATTTTATGTTTTCTTTTCAGAATTCAGGCATAGAGAAAGCATTCCTCTTCGATGTGGTGTCAAAGATATACATCGCGACAGACAGCTCGCCGGTGGACATGCAGAGCTACGAACTGTGCTGTGATATGATCGACGTCGTTATTGATATATCTTGTATATATGGGTAAGTTTTCATTAGTTTGTCATGTTGTACAAGATGGCTAAACATCTTGCAACATCTTGCAACTTCTATGTAATGTCGTACAAAGGGGTAAATACGCTGGCGAAGACCGCCAAGCCTAATTACTCTACCGACTAGAGCAACGTTCTTAAATACTGAATGGATAAGCAATTATTATAATTTATATTTTAAAGGCTGGAGACACGTAAATGTTGACATGACATGTTTACTTTTTAACCGCGGATGAAACCGCGGTTCGCAGCTAGTACTGATATAATTAAACGAGTTCGTATTAAAAAATTCAAAATTCAACGTTAGATCAAAATACGTGAATGTTAAATGAATTCACCCTGATTACCACAAGCTACTTTTTATCCCAAAAAAAACCGGTCCATAAAGTTGTAATCCCGGGGCGCAGTTAGTATGGCATAAATATTTTTGTATTTGTAATTTTTCAGCATGGTAGATGAGACTGAAATTAACACATTCAACAACCAGAGCTCAAGTTTGATCAAGCTAAATAACGGGACGGTGCTGTACCTGAGAGAAGTCAACAAGTTCTTGGCGCTCGTTTGCATTTTGCGAGAGGAGAATTTTCAAAAGCAAGGTAAGATAAATAAAATAAATAACACTTCACGCTTATAGTTTCCCTTTGTCGGGGATGCCATAATTAGATAAATATACAGGGTTATAAAGAAAGGGTAAGCTAAGCCAAAAAGGGCTCATAGTACTCATCATTATGAACAACTTTTACTACGGGACCAACACCGAAATCAAGAAAAAAAACAGCTGTTCCATTTTGTTGAGGTGTACATTTTGTTTTTGTTGAGTGTTCCTATAGAACAGCTGATTATTTTTTTCAATTTTTTAATTCAAAATTCAATTTATTGTGCTTGTGGGCCTGGGTTACAAAGCTGTTTAGGTAAACGATAAAAGATCTCCAGACCCTGCTTGTTAGCGTACAAGCGGCTACATAAATTACTTATTACTATAAATTTAAAAATGAACGTTTATACAGGGTTATTCATAAAGGGTATGCTAAGTCGAAAAGGGCTCTTAATACTCATCATTATGAACAACTTTTACTACGGGACCAAACCAGAATTCGCGAAAAAAAATCAGCTGTTCTATACATTTTGTCGAGTGTCATTGACATTTTCCTATGGAACAGTTGATTTTTTTCGCGAATTTCGAGTTGGTCTCATAGTAAAAGTTTTTCATAATGATGAGTACTATGGCCTTTTTTCGGCTTAGCATACCCTTTATGAATAACCCTATATTATTCGTCTGGCGTGATAGATTATAGACTACAATTATTGGTCTTCCCCGTTAGGTGTGATAGACTACAACTTCCTGTGCTTCCGCGACGCGATCACGCAAGTGTTCGAGCTCCGCAACAAGAGTCAGGCGGACGCGGCGCGGGCGCGGGCGCCGCACTCCGCCGACCCCACCGAGATACCGTAGCGATACTAGGGATGACACTACTCACTTATTCACTAAATTTCATAAGCATAAAAATAATTTTCATGAAAGAAATTAAAAAAAAAAAAAAAAAAATTCTAAATAATTTTTTATAAAATTTAATTGTCATCAAAATTATTTTCATAAAATGATTATCACATAATTGTTTTTTCATAAAAGCCATAAAAAATGTCTGGGTGTTCAAAAGAGGCATTGGCATTTTGAGAATTGTTTGATTGTGAATTTTTACATTTTGAGTCTGCTTTGTATAATTGCGCTTAAACCGTTTATTCAAATTTGGACGTCACCTCGCTTTGCCTTTTCTGATATCACGTGAATTTTATATTAAGTGGGCGTTTTTGTAAATGTGCTTGTATTAGCATGTTTGTAACCTCCCAAATCTATAGCGGCTGAACAGATATAGATTAAATTTGGTATGGAGATAGCTCATACCCTGGATTAATATGTTGTCATATTGTAACACTGAGATTTACTCGTCTGGTGTTACCAGGAAACAACCTTACACTTTTTAACTCAAAAAATTGCTGTAGGATAGCGAGTGGGACCGCGAGTACGGCTACCCTTTCATAAATTAAAAATATAGTATGCAAGAGAGAGTTCGCCCATAACTTGATTTAACACTTTAACTGCTTTAACACTTAACATGCGTTCGTGTTTTACCGCACAGTTGTATTGAAAGTGGTTCGCGTTGTACAAAGAAAAACAAGGTACGTTTTCAGCAGTTAACGTGTAAAGGAACAAGAAAAAATCTGTCAACCTTATAAATGCAAAATTTGATTTGGCTCGTCCTCAGTAAAGCAGTAAAGTACCTAATGTTACGCTCTATGAAGTTAGAGCCAGATTCTGTGACCGTTTCATTGTATTTTATATGTAGCCCTTAATTTGGGAAAAACCGCAATATTTGATCATTCATTAATTTACGTCACTTATTAAATTCACTTCAGAAACAATTCCAAAAAACATATTTTTTATGAATAAGTGAGTAGTCTAGTATGTATGAGAGGATACGTTATAATGTGAATATATAAGAAATACTTATTATTATGTTAAATGTTTAAATTATAGTATTTTTACTAATTATTTTTTTGTACTTTATTACTTCTAATACCTTTTACCAAACCCCCGAAATTCCATTTTTTCAGATTCTGATTTTAATTACGTTTATTAAATGTTAATGTTTGTCTGTATGTTACTTCTTCAAGCTGAAGCGGCTCGACAAAATTGGATAGAATTTAGAATAGAGGTAGCATAACCCTGGATTAAGGATGAAATTTAGTATAAAGGCTTAAATCCTAATTACTAGGAACTAGTAGATTAACTATCTTCTTCAGTCGTTCCCTCATTTCTTAGGATCGTGGTCACCGGAGCCTCTTAGCCGGGTAATCTGTCTCCATCTATTCCGGTCCGATATTGCCCTCACCGCCTGGTAGAATTTGGTAGAACCGAAATCTGGTAGAACCGTCGTGTTGGAGACCGGCCTTTTGCTCTCTTGCCTTTGGTATTGCCAACAATGACCAGCTTTTTAAAGCTGCCATCTCTGCGCATTATATGAAAAGCATTATATAGATTAACTATAGGATTGGCTTTATAACCCGGAAAATGCGGAGCGAAACTAGTATTAAATTCATGGCCTACTACTAACACCGGCGAGCGCAACAAGGACAACATGATATATAATCAATATAATACAATATACTACGCCGACACGAATCTGTATAGACTGTATACTAGTAGGCGTAGTGGTTCGGGTGACGGTGAATGGGTGTGTCTCTTCGTAGTAAGTGGTAATATTAGTACGACAATATCGTGAGCCTAATCCTTACTTTGATAATGGAGTCTAGGACTTTTGAGTTTAAAGTCATCATTTTAAAGGTATTCTTATGCTCAATCTGGGTAACTTTGACATTCTGGGTAAGATTGACAGTTTTGATGTTGCATGATTTTTTAAGTTCTAAGCTCAATGTCTAGTTGGTTCGATCTCAATTTTTTACCATTTTATTAAAAAAAAAAACTGTTTTAGACAAACGTGTTCTTATTTTCCACGTGTTTTTATTTTGCGTTAAGGCTACCCAGAATCTATAAAATGTTTGCTAAAGATACCCAGAATGTTTAAAATTCAATTAATAAGCGATTTTAGTGAAAACCAAAATTACTGTCAAAGTTACCCAGATAGGGGGGGGTAACTTTGTCATACCAAACTTTTGCATTTTTTCAAATTAACTTTTATATAATGAGGGTTAGATTATTTTAGAATTCTATTCTGCACGCATTAAAACACAAATTTGCTTTTTCACATGAATCTACGACTTTTTACTAACATTTTTATGCAATAATGTGCCCTGAATCTGTCAAAGTTACCCAAATTGACTGTACTTAAGTATGAAAAATAATTGGCTGTGACATATATAGACAGACATACTCCGGAGTCTCGCCTTAGGAGTTCTTCACTGAAGGAGGTTCAGGACCCCGAAAAGCATTAGGCCATTGATGTACATACATTGTAAGTACGAGTAACTATGTGGTATATATATTTTACTTTAGCAACTACGTACCTTGCCTCACTGCAATAAAATTAATAATAGGTATTTCTAAGCGGTTTGTAATGCAAGGCATTTGTTATTGTATATCTCTATAAAGGTAAAGGCTAGGCCAAATAACATAGTCTTATGCCTAGACTGAGTTATTGAATATCCGGAACTCGTGCGGAATAATAATTGACAAGTTATACAGGGTTATTCATAAAGGGTATGCTAAGTCGAAAAGGGCTCATAGTACTCATCATTATGAACAACTTTTACTATGGGACCAACCCAGAATTCGCGAAAAAAATCAGCTGTTCCATACATTTTATCGAGTGTCATTGGGTGCGTACTGACTGACCGAGCAGCCTCGCGCGGCAGACGTTTGGCTCGGACCGCGGCACGCTCGGGCGAGGCAGCGCGTGCGTTTGCCTCGGGCGAGGCACGTCCTGACTGACCGAGCATTTGCTTCGCGCGGCAGGCCTCGCGAGGCTGCTCGGTCAGTCAGTACGCACCCATTGCCTAGTGAGTCGGCGTTGTTTACACAAACTCAATTCATAATCGATTAGATGCGTAGAGCCTAGTATACTACTATATATCTGCTCTGGGTCTAGGTGTTAGTTGTCCTTGTCTTTGTGTGTGTTCCATGGCATCCCCGACACAGGCTATCTTAGTGGGGAGCTGTGAGTGTGACACGTTATTTATTTGTCTAGGTAGAGTTGGCATTCATTAGCTACAAATATTTTAGGTAAAACTCGTAGCTGGACAAATTGGGGAAATATCACGGAAAAACTTCGGCGCATTTATTTTTAGCAGCTTTTTATATTGTCTTCCTTAGTTTTATACGTACATAGTTATGTTATCTATATACCTATATATAAAAATGAATCTCTATTTCCCTTGGTCATTCACCTGTCACATTCTTTTGTACGAATTTACATACCACTGGCTTTTCGGTGAAGGAAACCTGCATATTAAGTCCGGAGTTGAAATTCAATGGCGTATGTGACTCCACCAACCCGCACCTGGGCAGCGTCGTGGAATACGGCCTAATCACCCTTCGAGGGTAGACCTGTACCTATCTCAGCAGTGGGAGGATTAAAAGTTGCATACGATTCACCTGTGAACGGATGGAACAGTTTCGCTAATTCTTTTTTTGTTGTGTTAATTATTGTCAGGAGAAGTGAAAGAAAATATTAAGGATATTAAGACAATTCGAATTCAATATTCATAGTTAAGACAGGACCAAGTCTGTCGGGTCAGCTAGTTACTCATGAATACATACCTACTCTGATAGACACAGCCAATGTAGATCCAAGTCCTTCATTGGAACAAATCAGGAAACGTTTATTCTTCGTGTTTTAACATTTTAGACAGAATTATAAGATTGAAATACCAATATTTATTTTTGTTACACAGGGTTGTAAAGACAGGGTATGCTAAGTTGAAAAAGGCCTCCTATTGTACTAATCAATACAAACAACTTTTGCTATGAGATCAACCTTGAAATCGCAAAACAAAAATCAGCTGTTCCATACATTGTGTCTCTCATTCTCTCTTCATTTTTCTATGGAACAGCTATTTTTTTGCGAATTCTCGGTGTTTCGGGTTTCCGTATAATCTAAATAGAGGGTTCTATTTAGATTATTTCCCGAACTAGGAACTTAATAGGTACCTACCCATTCTTAATTTACTCTCATTAGTTTAAAGATAATTTTCCAAAACTTTGGGTGTGCGTTAAAGTTACGAGTATATTTCATTTCATAGTAGGTTTAAAAACAAACAGAAGTGCAAGTCCTTTTATGTTTCACGAAGTACAGTTTCCGATTGAAAAGTAGGTAATGCACCTACCTACTACCTACTCTTACCAGAGTCAGGGTTGCCGACCGCTGTGCGCGGCGTCAAGCATTATTGTAATTGCCTAGCAACCTATCGTTAGGTAGCAATGTTCATTACTTGTAATGATATAATAAACTTACTTAACCACCACGAGTACTTTTAGGTATTAAGGTCCTTTGTTTTGTGTAAGATTGAAAGGTATCCGGCTGTTTTAAAACTCCTGCGGTAACAAGACTCTGTGACAGAGCAAGGTGTGAGCAAGGAGCGCCTTTAGGTATAGGAAGTATATAGGAACACATGCACCGGTGTTCCGGTGTTAGTACGTTAATGAGACATGAACACTGAGTCCAGCAACAGAAAGTATGGTCGCCGTAGCCAAAATCGGCATGGAGTTCATCATCAGGTCTAAGTAGGTAGGTACGAGTTAATAACTACTTACAAAGAAATTACTTACCTAGGTAGGTACTTTTATTCAGCGTAAAATTAGGCCGCGGCTTTGCCAAGGTGTACTTTATCTAAGCCAACCTATTGTTTCAAAAGTAGGTAAAGTTTAATTGATAAAATAATCTTGTGTCTATCTTGGCACTTGGTGTAATCAAATTTAACTGCAAATAATAACTAATTGCTATTTATAATTCTTGCTGTTAACGTCCTTTGCACAATACTCTATTATACCTATTCAGGTTCTACTCGTACCTTCTCTAAGCTTTGTAAAGTGCATTATAGTGTGCATAAGAAAAATAAAAAAATATAATTTTATTGTTGACATAAGTACCTACTTATTTCATTCCGATAAAAGTACAATACTTTTAAAAGCTGGCTAAAGTTTTTTAACCCTGTTAGAATATGATTATATTTCGGACTGTTCCCATACCCTACCATATACCTTCAGAAGATTTCATCGTTCACTGAAAAGGTCGGCAGACCCTTGTAGTACCTAACAGTTAAAAAGCTTAACGGCCGACGGGCTGTCTAGGAGTTGCTGATAGAGTTTATTATACGTAACGAGTACAGTGGCGAGTGTGTAAATGTAAATGGGCACACTCGGCGGACCAAACAAATTATAGTTCTAGTGACTGTCTTGCCTCGTCAAACTGTTTATATTTATACAAACCGATTACTCGGCCGAGGGCACTGTCTCGTCACTGTACTCGTTACGTGTATTCAACCCATTACATCGAGAAAAACTAGCGTTATAGAAACGTTATATGCGCCAGATAAAAATTGGAATTGAGTCCTCTAGTTAAGGCGTTTAGTACAATTTCTTACTAAATAGACGTACCTACCTACTAGGCGTTTAAAATTAATAAAACGGTTAAAAAGCAAGTTATCTTTGTAAATGATATTATTTTAACTAGCTGCATCCCGCGCCTTTATCCGTATTTCCGGGATAAAAAGTGGCATATACATATATTATTCCAGGGTATATGCTACTTTCCTACCAAATATTGTCCGAATCCGTTCAACCGTTATTTCGCGAACAGACAAACTTTCACTTTTATAATATTAGTAAGATATTAGTGAGATTAGCCAGATCATAGTAGGATAGGATAGAATATATACACTTTTCACAGTATTTCAGCTTTAATAAAAGTGGAAACGCTTATTAAATCATGTAGAGTCTAGTCTAGCTAAACTATTTTCCAGGTTTTCCTCGTTTCTTGTCTAAATAATTATAAAGGTAAACGCTCAGACGCACTTTCCTATACCTCGGCTGTCCTTTCGAGTTTTTACTGTCGTAAAATGTATCGTGGTATTTCCAAGTTGCTCCGACCCTAATTGCAGTTTCCTGAGAGCCATGCGCGTGCGCCACTCTGAAATTAAACATAGGTTATTCCCTCACACAACATAATATTATGCAGGTTACCTGATGCATATTTTGCATTCAGAATTATGTTATCACTACCGAGTATCGGTGCATTGACATATATTATCCCTGTTTTGACGTAATACAAAATACCAGCAGATTAATAGTATGACTGTTTTTCAGTATAAGTAAGTCGTGAATAAACAGGTAGTTATGTGATGAAATCGTATGTAACAATATTATGAAATAAATGAATAACTTTAAAGAAAAGTATGTACCTATGCGTTGTTTTTTTAATTTTAAACCAGATTTATGTATGGTCACTACAGTAGATTCAATACCTAAGGACAAATATTGTTATATAAAGGATATTGTTGTTGATATTGTTGTTATCTAAAGGATAATTATTGAAATAAAATTGTCCTATGTAAGTAGTTTTAATTTTTTTCGTTGACCTACCTTGATTTTTACCTTAGATAAAAATTAGATTCGAGTGTGTGTATTTTCTTTGTATGTGTTTATGTTTCTTTAGTTTATTTTTATTGTGCTAGTTGTGCTAAAATTCCTTGGGTCGTCTTAATATGGATGAACATTTAAAGTAGATAAAGTATCTTAGGAATTGGAAAGTATAGGTAGCCTATTTTCGCTCGTGTGAGCTAAAAACTATACCCACTCTATTTTGCTCTTTCTTCGATTATTGTTAAAAAAAAATCTAATTGTGAAATAGTACTTAAAATAATAGTAAAAAAACCTAGATTAAATATTACGTCCCATTGTTGGGCAAAGGTCTCCCCTATCATATAGATCATTTTGGCTCTAGGTACAAGAGTATCCATGTTTAGTTATGCTTATATATTATTATTTACATACAATGTCGTACGTATCTAATCCCAGTCTATGCAAGTTAGTGGAAGGGTTTTGCTCTCAATTCTGTCTGTAATCTATTTTATTGTATGTTTGTGATCTTTTGTTGATATAAATTTGCTTGTCTTATCAGTTAGTCGCAGTCAGCCATAAAACCCTCCTTTACATTTTTACATTATTATAATGTAAATGTAATTCATGTATTTAGTTTATTCAACTTCAATAGTTGGCTTTGCGGAATGTTCAGAAAAAAAAATATTTACCAGTCACCCACAAAAATTTAAAGTTAGACTTTTGGGAGTCAATTAGTAAATGCGCTATCTGGCAAGTACCAACACATAACTATTAGATATTTACTAGCTCAGACCTCATTGGCTAGGTCTACTACCTATAAAAAATGTATCTAGCTACTTCTGCCCCATAAACTTTTAGTTGGTTTTAATCCGTTCCCATCCGTTCCTTCGTTTCGATCGTGAGCTATACCTACTCGTAGCATTTTTCCAGTTTTCCCACATTTTCCGATATGAATAATATCTTATATCTGACTTCGTAATGCATACCATATCCTAGACAGACGTTGTATCGTAGACAAATGGGTCATGTATTTCTGATTATTTTTTCTATTTAACAAAAAATAATTTAAAAATAGTTTAAAAAAAAGTCTAGTTTTACAGACGGTTATTGTCGGAGGCAAAACAAAAAAGAATACTTGCAAGGAAAACTTTTTAGAAAATTAAGAGTTTAGCTGGATTTATATATTACTTCCTCAGAGAATAACCACCTGTGAAAAGTAGAGTTAGATACATATATTAAAAGAAAATGTTCGACTGAAAGATCAACTTTATTTATTTATTTCAAAACCGCTAAAATCATCTGCGTGCTATCCTTTGACCACATCGTTGCTTACCAACAGGCGAGTTGGTGGTCAAATGCGGAGTTATACTTAAAAAAATAAAAATAAAATAAAGAAAATTAGGTATACCTAATTGGTTTTCTTTACCAAGGCGTCACCGGGTTTACAGTTCATGCGACGACGGTGGACAGACACCTGACCAAGTGACCAGGCGATGACGACATAGCACTTGCTTTATCACTGCCATGCTCCGTTTAAATTGACTAGATTTTGCTTACACACAGCTGTATTGAGATTATTGTCTGCCGGAGCAAACGTGCCAGTGCAAGACCAGCGCTCGCGTGCGTTGCACGTAAATCAAAACAAACAAATATAACAATAACTCGTTCGTTTTACAACCAAATGTCTTAACAAAGTAATCTTAGCTTAGTTTAAATTAACATTAATCCATTCAGAAAGTGATATTTCAGTGATATATTTATTTAGTAGGTTTACCTACTTAATCAAGATGTATAGATTTTTATTTGTTTTTGTTTTTGCAGTTTTATGCAAAGGGTAAGTCGAGTGATTTATTAATTATATTTTTACTAATTTGCTGTGATTTATGAATTTGTCTGAATGATAAATGACACAGGATCTGCAATTAGCTTGCAAGTAAATTTGAGAGCGTCGTTACGACAATAGGTTTAAATAGTTTGTCGTTGTTTTCTTAAATTTATCAAAATCGGTACTATAATTAACTTAATTTTTATAATGTGCTCTTTAGTCTTAACAAAAAAAAAAGTTATAAACATTGTTTTAGTTAGACAATAAGATGCGTTTTAAACTTGACCCTAGGCTTGGAAAATGCGATTACTGATTTTTTTTTTCTAAAATCTATAATCGTTTGATTACAGATGCTTCCTGTTTTTTAGAGTTATTAACGGCTAATGGTTTTTGCAAGTAATAATCGGTTTTAAAGGTATAAAATTAAATACATGGTTGAGTGTTCTATCTAGATAATGGGTCAAACTTTGAATGCTTTATTCGACAGATCTTAATCAACTAGAAATAAATCTATCTTTGTCATTGCAACTTATTAGACAAGGACATCAATACTTTTAGAAAAGAGATCTGTCAAGTAATTGCCTTCAAACTTGGGCCCAATATTGGTTTTTGCGTGATCATTACTTATTGAGATCAAGAGTCAAGAAGATTAAATTTTACCAAGTTAGGAGGAAAATTAAATTCTATGGTAATAAGTAGGTACTATAGTTATCAATTTTAATGCCTTGGGTACTAACACACTTAATATACCAAGGTTTATATCAGTAATTTTATTACTATTATGGTATTAATTAACAAAATATATCTTCTGAGACTTCAATTCACCCAGCAAAAAGCTTTATTTGACGAAATAAATTGCAGGGCGTTATTTTAGCTCTTAGTTTCTTTAAATTATTTATTCTGAACAATACAGACCGAAAGGGCATTGTAAGTTACCCTATCCTACTGTCCCTACCCTGAGCTTACCATCCAAATGTACGCGGCCCTCGCTTCCTTGCAAAATACGTACCTCTAGTTATCTTATAGTCTTTATCTCAAATTAAATAAAGTATATTTGTTTAAATAATTATTAACGAAGCCGGAAACATATTTACTAAATAAACCAATGAAGTGGGAAGTGAGTTTCTTACTTTTTATTTAGAAATCTATTTTTTAACTAAAACAACAGGTACCTACAATATAATGACACGAAACGAAACAAAAACAACCCAAGTACTTAGTGTAAACCTAAAACAGAAATACCGGTTATCGTACGAAAATTATCTACTTAGATGCTAGATAACATAGCATCTAGTAGATTGCATTAGGTATCAGGCGTTGATTGCAAAAGTAACTGAATGCACCAAGATAATTATATTGACGGCTCACCTTGTCTTTATGCATTCGTATTATAAGTCATTCCAATGCAAGTCGTTTTGAATAATTTCGGCCAATTAGTCCTCAAAAATAAGTCCTCGGTGTGAATCACAAAAAATTACCCTCGGCGTTGGAAAAAAACTAGTTGCAGGTAGTACTGGATGACTTTTGTAGAATAACCAAAGTCATACAGTTGCTACCTGTGAACCTCAGTAAACGCAGAACTTTGAACTCGGAACTCTAGCCCACTGACTGTAGCCAGCGCGGCGTCATCATCGGTGCTTTACTTACCTTACCTTAAACCGGTATACTCCCAACGGCCACCACTAAAACTGGCCCCAGTGGTGGCCGTTAGATCAGTGCATTATTCCTACCTTAAAGGTAACTTTTATATCGGTGGATGCCTAGATAAAATAAAAGTGCCAATGCATTCAGCAGTGTCATTCAAACGTAGCGTAGAAGAAATTTACAAACTTGAATTCAATCTCACATATTTCATGATCACAATGCATCATTTGCATATCACCAAAAGGTCCATCATACAAAGTCTCAAAAAATTTGAGGTAGGTATATTGCCTGCCCAAGTGCTTATTTGTAATTAGTTTTGTGGATTTTTAATGACTTGTGCTTGCAAAATTTGGTAGAGTTAACCTACACGTTTAATAATAATTTTATGTGTAAACTATAAAAAAATATGGAGCAAGATATCTTCATGAGTCTGAAACTGGTACATAAATATTAAACCTTTACTGCCTCTACCTTAGAAGTCGTAATTTTAGTAATTATCTAAAGTCATATTTTTATGTTATGTTGGTCACATTACATTGATCTTATATTCTTTTTTGTTTTTAACTTTGACTTTGACCTAGGCCGTTAACTCGTACCGATTATCTTTATTCTTGTTCATCGTTATGTCGAAAAACAAGACATAAAGAAAATTAAGTATGAATAATTAATATTTCAAGCATTTGAATAGTTCTACAGATGTATTTGTATTGTTTGAGAAATAGCAGTTGCTTTACAAACCATATTCATCATCATATTCATATTAAGTAATTTATTCACGCTAATAGCTAAAAAATGACAAAGTGAAATAATAAATTGAAAAAATTGTATACAATAATTACAATTGTAACATAAAATAAACTTAGATAGTATAACCTTCAAATTCATAAATTCTTTATCTATGTCATAAAACGCCCGATCGATTAGCCAGAATACAGGACATATCGGGCCTTACCTATAAATAGGTACTGCTTTAAGTTAGCCCCTGCCTAAAATGCTTTGAAAACTTCTCGCTGACGTGAAAAGTCACGTGCGAAAACAAGACGGATACTTTTAAGCTGTGACTAACTATAAGCAGGGTTTATAAGTAAGACCCATTTTCAGTAACCATAAAGAAGACGTGATTAGAAAACCATTTAGAAACGTTTTGATACCGTTAGACAAGGGCGTCGCCAAGGGGGGGCAGGGGGGGGCAGTTGCCCCCCCCTAGAGATCAAATGTAGCTAGCCGCAAAGCGACCAAAGTGCGAGCAATTCACTTCCTTACCTATTAATAAATTCCGCATCGCATGACAAAACGTTAATAAATTCACAAGGTTTAATGTAAATTGTAGAAAATATTGAAATATTCAGAATAACATTAAGATTTAGACATCCGTTTAAAAATCGCCGCCATTTTCATCACGATCATCAGATTTGCCAAAACGCAAGACCATTAAACAGTGTAATAATATGTAGATCCAGATCCAAAATATCACCCTCATAGGATCACTGGAAGATCCACTGGAATTTGACGAAAACATGAAATACGCCATCTTGGATTTTTGTTTCTGAATCTCGATTGTCGTTAAGAACCTCTATAATATTTCTTCAAGTACATTCCATCCATCTACAGCGGTTCCATAGCTGTGAGCATTTCCTTTTTTTTTATTTGTATGACTGTCAAACTTTTTTGTATGGCGATGGCGACTATATTTTTTATCATTTCCCCAAAAATTTTATCTACATTTCAAAAGTCGGGTGTACCCCTCTATATCCTTCTACCGTTTCCGAGATACGAGAGGTAAAATTTTTCGTCAGCCATCATCATCATTTATCCGATTTGAGCCACAAAGAGTCATTTTTCAAAGTGTTTCTTGAGATTGTCGGATTTAGCGATGTTGAAAACTTGAGGAAAACTCATTTACAAACTTGTGATATGATCTACTGCTAACCGAGGCTTCGTTAAGAGAAATTGTCATCTTTTTGGCCTGGTCTGAAATGAATATCAACATATCTCAAAACCACGAGTCCTACCAACATGCATTTAAAAGCAATACTGTAGGGAATGTTATAGAGAACATACTTGTCTTGAACAGTTTCCTAGTAGCTTGAATTGTTTTTGAGAAAATCGCGAAAAACCCATTTTGCACATTTTTTGCACGTATCGGATCGATGGTGACTTTTTAGATTTCATTTATGATGGTGTTTCAAACAATCCTACCAATTTTCAGCTGGGTGGAAATTACTGTACCCTCCAATGTCTAAATTGTCCCGACTCTATTGTGCTGTCGAGGGCTTGTGAAGTTTTATACATTGATATTAGAACCGTGTTCTTATTACAATCGTCATCGAGGCAAAGACTTCCAAAGTGTAACGCTTTATGCTCTCGGCGTTTATTTTTTTTATCCTCCATAATATTGCCCCATTGCCCCCCCCTTAGTCATAAGCTGGCGACGCCCTTGCCGTTAGACAAATACAATCAATTAAATTTGTTCCTGAAAATTGAAATTAAAATTAATAGAGATTTAAAAAAAAATATTGAAAGTTTTTAAATTTTTAATCAATACTCGTATGTTATGATCATACGAGTATTGATTAGACACGTGCTTCTACCCAATTAGTTGGTCAAATTAAGGTTACTGGCTTAAATGATGAAATAATACTATAAGGTATTAAGGTAAAACGGAATAAACTCGTATTCTCGTAACTCGTTTAAATGTGATGACTATTAGTTACTAAATAAACTCTGTAAAATTTTGACGTCTTTAATTTAAATTTTGAAAACCAGTTTGTTTTCGATTTCCTATTCGGATTCAAATACGAATCAAACGAAACCTCACAAAAATTGGTCAAGTAAACAGATTCAGATTTTTATTGACGATTAGTTATATTAAGAAGACAAATACATGTTGCAAAAATATAAATTTTAAAATTGATTAAAAAATTTTGCTGTTTTATAATTTTAAATTGATAAAAAAATGTCAACAATGTAAAATTAGAAAAAAAACCAGAAGGTATATCATATAAAATCAGACGAACTAAACTTACATCCGCCCGAAAAACATTACCCGTTAAAAATATTACTTCGTTTGAGCAGTCGGGTAAAATGCATACGAACATGCAATTCTGGGTATTTGTTCCTGCAATAGTATATAGGTTACAAATTTACAATTACAAAGTTACAAGGAAAGAGTTTGCTCTCGTTTTCCGTAAAACTTGATACGGCAGGGCTCGAAGGCTTTCCGGCCGGAAACAGCGGGTAGAAATGAGCGTAGCTTGACAATGACACAGTTTGCAATTTTAACAAAGCAAAACCCTTTTACGGCTACATTTTTATGCGACATAAAAAGCAGTTGTATTAATTATGATTGATAAATAATTGCGCAAGTTTAACATTGAATTTTATAATGGAGGTGAAAATTTACAAAATTATAGTCCAGCCATTCTAAGAATGAATTTGACAGCCTTGAAATATAAAATAATGATTTTTTTTTATCAATTTGTATTTTCATGTAGGATAGGATACAGGGTTATAAGGCAAGGGTATGCTACGCCGAAAAGGGCTCGTAGTACCTACTCATCATTATGATCAACTTTTACAATGGAATCAACCCGAAATGAGCGAAAAAAAAAATCAGCTGTTCTATAACATTTTGTCGAGTGTCATTGACATTTTTCTAAAGAATAACTGAGTTTTTTTGCCAATTCCAGGTTGTTCAAAATGATGAGCAGGTAATAAGCCTTTTTCGGCATAGTATACCCTTTCCTTATTACTCTGTAATCTCTGTATACACTAAAGCTATACTTTAACATTCAAATAGCAATTGAAAGAGATCAGAGTTCTTTTAACTTTTGCAATATTGTAGTAACACAACAACATACTCGTAACTAACAAACACATTGTTTGCGCCGCCGACTTTAAGGTGGTAACACAAGCTGGTACTTTATCTAAATTGTCAAATAACCTTTAAAGGTTACAAGACATTACGTAGCTACACCGTCGTTATCTCATCTGCAAGATTGAAGCATCAATATGATAAACGATAAGAGAATAGCATCAAACGTTTCGGAAATAAGAAAAATATCTTATTATATTTATATCTTATTAAATATATTAGTGTTAGTTTCTTTTGCTGTTCTTTTTCTGTTACTTTTCAATTATAATTTTGTCTACTACTGTAAGAACAGTTAAAACACAAACGATATTAGAATAACTATTTAACGAAATGAATGATGAGCATGGTGTTGATATAAACGGACCGATATACTTATGTTATATCCCAACGGTTTACTAAATACGAGTAAGTCGACTGCACTGCATTAAAGTCAGATGTAGAAGACTAAACTCAAAATTTAAAAAAACCTCTACGTTGAAACATTGAACCAATTTGGATAAAACACCACCGCTTTCAATTAAAAACCGCATCCGAATCAGTTACCCCGTTCTAGAGTTACGGTGCCACAGGCAGACACACGTACACAACGGTCAAATTTATAACACCACGCTTTTTGTGTTTTTTTTTTTTTTTTTTGTGTGTTGTGTTGGGGGTTAAAAGGAGTGATTTCAAATGCTATTTGGACATTCAGTAGGTACAGGCTGAGAGACAGGTGAACGAGTAGGTCGATATGCTACCAAAAAAATTGAACTGCTCACTACTTGAGACAACAGTAGTAAGATTGGTAGAGCAACAAGGACCAAAGATTCAAATCTTGCTTGTCACCAATTTTTTTCAACTATCCACAATTATATAGTCATAATACTTGTTTATGTTTTCAGAAATGCCCAAACATCTAATTTGGCTGGAGGCTCAAAGTCAAACTACACGTTTCCAAAGGACTTCGTGTTCGGCGTCTCGACGGCAGCTTTTCAAATAGAAGGGGCTTGGAATACGGATGGTAGGTACATCTTGTTTTGGAACAAAACCAGTTATATCGACTGTGTCGTATAAAATTGTAGTTATTAGTTATAATTTGGATTAATTTTAAAACATATAAGCCTTTTGTCAAGATGTTATTTAACATATAGATGTACTAGCTACACCTCGCGGTTTTACTTAACCGCAACACATGAACAAACATCCGGAAAGATGAAATCAAATTTAGTCAGTTGTTGCAGAAATGCTTCACTCGGTCGGTAAATGAAATGACATCAAGAACTGTTTCCTTCAAAAACGAGTTACCTACTTTTGCTTATGTTTTCCTCGTGTTACTTTCTGTGAATAGGTACACGTGTACCGAACGTACCTAAATAGAATGGTATTTTCCTCGAGTTCAAGTCTACTAATTTCAAGCAGCATTCTGACATTTTTTTTCTGGTTTACAGGAAAAACAGAAAGTATATGGGACCACTTAGTGCACACGAACAAATCTTTCGTTAGAGATGGTAGTACAGGCGACGTCGCCGCCGACTCCTACCACCTCTACAAGCGGGACGCTGAAATGGTCAAAGAGCTGGGAGTAGACATCTATAGGTTCTCAATATCCTGGAACAGAATCCTGCCCAACGCGCTTACCAACGAGATTAACCCCCTCGGAATACAGTATTACGATAACTTAATCAACGAACTTATAAAGTACAACATCACACCCATGGTCACGATATTCCATTGGGATCTACCTCAAAGGCTGCAGGATATTGGCGGTTTCACGAACTCCATGTTTATTGATTACTACACGGATTATGCAACTGTGTTGTTAAAGTACTTTGCTCATAAAGTGAAGTACTGGGTGACGTTCAATGAGCCGATGCAGACTTGTTTAGAAGGCTACGGAGGCACGTACAGGGCGCCGGCGTTGAACCGGCACGGCATCGCGGAGTACCTCTGCACGCATAACCTGTTGAAGGCTCATGCGAATGTCTACCATCTATTTGACAAGGAGTATCGTCATTTGCTCGATGGTGAGTAACTGAATGGAGACTTATTTGAATAATTTTACGCATTAGTATACTAATTTGGCGATGCGAATGCATGGAAGTTTTAGATAATAATATTATTATTCGTTGAACCTGAACGAGTTTGTAGAGCCAGTTTCAGAAAGCGACGGCGATATGTTATAGATAATAGTCACAAAAACCTACAAATAAATTAATCTAAATGATATAAAAGTTTTTTAAAAGTTACTTGGCTTTTCCCCTACTCTATTAAAAGTAGAGAGAGCGCGACAAAATTCATTATTAAATTTAAAGTTTATTGTGGCAGGTTCCCAAGTATCATGGGACAAATACACTTGGTTAATTTCTAAAAATACTTAAGTTGGTACATAATTATTTAAAACTTTTCTTGTTTTATTAAAAATATTTACAAGTGATTTAATACACTGGTTTATTTCACTGGTTTCATAATTATTACTTATTTACCAAATTCCAGGTAAAATGGGCATGTCTTTGGATTCCAATTGGGCGGAACCCAAAACAGATAGTCCAAGAGACCGTGAAGCGGCCGACCTCTACCTTCACACACACGTAAGCAAACTAGATTTCTTTATATGCGAAGAATTCGAATCTAGACCTTGATTCTTCTAAAATTTGACATCCTGTACATAATGATGCTTCACAATGGCGTGTAACCACTTGCCTTGACATCCATTGGGCGCCCGTTGCATTATAATGAAGTAATCTTTATCTTTTCACAATGACTGACCAGACCGAGCATTCATTTATGTTTGAAAAAAATCTCGATCACAATCTCTAACGACGATTCTTACGATACTTCAAGAACTTAGTATCAGTAGGGGTGAACTAGCAACATGTTACGTACGCAATTACTACACTAATTATAGCAATGTAGTGTAGGGGATAAAAGCTCATGATATTTTTTTCTGTTTTTCAGCTTGGCTGGTATGCGAACCCAGTATATTCAGCTGAAGGCAACTATCCTCCCGAGCTCATCAAGCTGGTTGACGAAAAGAGCAAAAAACAGAATTACACCCGATCCCGACTGCCGAAGTTCACGCCCGAAGAAGTGAAATATATTCAGGGGACAGCTGATTTCTTCGGTCTCAATCATTACACAACTTACCTTCTAAGCTACGCTGATAAAGAAGTCGGGGCCATACCGTCTCACGAGAACGACATTGGCATTGTCAGAGTTCAAGATCCCAAGTGGCCGTCGGAGTCATCTTCGGCCTGGCTTAAGGTAAACTACTCATAGGCCATAGACAAACTGGCTTACGGGCCGATTTTAGAAACGATTTACACGCAAATGTTTCGTCGAGTCCATAAATCAGTGATTTAGATATAATACATAGGCCCGTATATCAATAACATTATAATATTAAATTAGCCCATTTAGATTTAAACTGCCTTAAGTGTGCGTGCGATGCTGCATCCCATTTTCAAGATTTTGGGCAGAATGGTATTTTTTTGATCATTCTTAGTCAACTGTAATGTAGGGTCAACAACAAGAATCTATATAAGTTTTAGTTATTCCAATACCACCCACACTATATGCGTATTTGAAAAAATAAAATTGAAAATTTGAATTGAATTTCACGACTCGACTAGCTCGCGTGTCATATCGATAAAACCTTGAAATATTAAACATTGTCATTATCCAAATTGTTGGCAAAAACGGCGTAAATAATTATTGAAACACCATAGATCCGGAATCATTAAATTACTATGCCAATAATAATGAGACTCGATTATTCTGTTTACGTTAGGCCTACTAACTGGTCTATGGATTAAGTAACTTTGTGTTTGAAAAGTCGAAGGTCGTTCTGCGCATTATTTCGAATCTGATGCAATGTTGTGCATCAATGTCACCATCCAAAATCAAAGTTCACAGTCTTATAATTGATAATAAGACCAACAAGTACTCCTGTCTGGGTACCACTTAAGGACCAATATCTGATGCGAGTAAAAGGGCAAATAACCATAAATTATGCTTGTTCTTAATATTACGTGCGTAAGCTTTTGCTTTTGCGTATTTGATACGCAATAATACGCATATTAAACTTGTGCCTATGCTACAAGCACTACCTACGGTTTTTATCATTATTATAAGTATTTATATAAGTATATTATAAGTATTTATTTATAATACTCTTATCATCATTTTGCTCCTGCAAGTAGTATGTAGGATTGGTGCAGCGTAGGAATATATCTTCTCTGTATCCCTTTATCGGCCGCCATCTCTATATGTATTATTTACTAATCTCACACATATTTCCCTTCACTTCACACAGTTCATTCAAACTTATTTACTTAAGCCTCTTTCTTCCGCTAGCACTGCCTATCATAATGTTCATTGTTCTTATTATTACATTCATCATCAGTAATAATAGGCCTCCTCTTCCTTGTGCCATTTTTCTCTGTCTGAGGCCAATCTCATCCCTTATTACCTATCCATTACTGCCATTCTATCGCGTAACATCATACTAGGTATATTTTATTATTATTTATTTACGTGTCCGACGAAGGCGCTACATTCATATTACACATTACATTGTTTTCGTAAATCATATCGATCTCGTCACTCAGTCTCGTCACACCATAATAAAATTATCAAAAACATTCATATTTCTGTTGCATACGGTTTGCTTACATTTGAATTTTGTTAAGTAATTCAAAATAACTTTACATTGACTACTCCGTATTGATGCTGAACTAAAGTGCTTAACTCATACAATCTCACTAAAGGTGGAGAAACCCGGGACTCGATTGTCGTAGAACCGAGGCAGATGGCCCAGTAAGAAGCCCTTATAAAGGCTGTGGATGATGATGAGCTCTGTGCTAGTAACCCCATGTTTAGTCTTATTCTTTCTTTTACATTTTATACTCATCATCTTCTTACCCTTATCTCACCTACGTGGGGTCGGTACAGTATGTAGGTAGGTACACTTCGTCCATTCATCTCTTTCACTAAATTTATACTATTTTATTCTATACTGATAGAGTTAAAAAGACAAAAGACAAAGTAACTTTTCCGAGGCTACTCTACATTTTGTAAAAGGCATAGATAATTAGATATGATCCGTAACGGACACAAAACGTTGCATACCTACTACTTAATACTGGTTATTGTTGCTAAGACACGTAGATCCGCATTTATAAATTCATTCACGATCTATAGGTATACCTATTTCAATTATTATTACATTTATGTCGTTACCTAATGGCCTAGGTACTAAAACTTGCACTGGTCGTTATCCGTAAAGAGCTGCAGTTAGCTCCAGCTCACCCTTTCCCTTTCCTGCCACTGATAGTTAAAACTTAGCTCTACAAAAGTAATTAGCTTATATTTTAGAGATTTTGGCTAATTAATAAATAAATAGATCTATGCATAACACAGGCCAATACCTTTATGAGTCCAGAATCGATTACAGGCACAATTGTTGTCTGGAAGGCTCTATCAAGTCAGTACCTACTACATGGATCGACTAAATACGATATACCTATGCCTGACATGTCTGTTACTTGATTTCACCACAATTCTGTGTTTGGTGAAATCGAGTAAAAGAAATGACGGGCAAAGATCTAAACAAGTCGCTTCATTGTGCTAAGAACCGCAAGCAACCACCTAACTAAGTTTACCATTCCTTCCAGGTCGTGCCCTTCGGATTCCGTCGTCTCCTCCACTGGATAACGAAGACTTACAACAATGTTCCAATAATAGTAACCGAGAATGGTTACGCGGATTACAATGGAGTCGAAGATCTGACGAGGGTGTCGTACTACAAGCATTACTTGAACGCGCTCCTGCACGCAATTTATGAGGACCACAGCAACGTTCAAGGGTACTTCGCCTGGAGCCTCATGGATAACTTCGAATGGGACGATGGATACGTGTAAGTATAAATTTATACATGCACCGCAGTTTCGCTTACCTTTTTTCTAAACCACACCTGTATTGCTGCAAACAAAAAAATATCGAATCGGTCGAGCCAATCGGTCAATCGTTTAATGCATTTGTTGATGTTCAATCCATCGTTCATGTTAAATGTTAATACAGATATGCAGGATAACGATACTCTTTGCCCCACTGATTCCTATTGCTAAGTGAAATATTTTAAAAAGGCCCTCTGGCGGATTTAATGAAAACTACAACAAGTTGAGCAAGCCAGTTTAGCTTCATGAAAATCGTGTTGGTAGAGTTGGCGGAGCAGGCCAATGAACATTCATGAAATTAAACTAGATGGCGCTTCTCGCTATATCGAATTTTGTGAGTCCTCCTCTATGATTTATTATTACTGTAGTTACTAACTGTACAACTGTTAGTTAGGTATAAAGTTAGTGACACCAAAGAAACACACGTCACTATTTCACAAAATAAGCCTACAGGCGACCTTGGCAAACCATGTGGTATTCACAACAATGTGGTATGTGGTTATGTGGTCTCACGTGGTATTTGTTACAGAATTATAGGTAGATTTGTAATGAGTCATTTATTGTACTAGTCTTTGCTCGCGGCTTCGCCCGTAACTTACAGAGGTCGTCAAATTTTTCACAGTCATAAGTTAGCACAGCCGAATTGTTTTTTTACCCAGGAAAAATTACAAGTAGAATTTTTCCTTCGGAATTCGTTAGAAGGGGTCACTGGGAGTCTACATTTCGTTTTTCGAATTCCCAGTGGTCTTGGATTTTCCGCCATCTTGATTTTAAGGGTGGTTTTTTAAATAACTCGTTTATTTTCAATTTTACACGAAAAATGGTTGTAACCAAAGTTGTTTGAAATTGAATTTCCTACAATTTCTGTCCTAATCAATTTTTTCGTAGACTCCCAGTGACCCCCTCTAACGAATTCCGAAAGCTAAATTCTACTTATAATTTTTCCTGGGTTTGGTTCGTTTTTCGTCCAATTCCACTGGGTCAAGTAGGCTGTGTTAATTCTAGTAGAATGGATGTGGCAAAAGGATACATATCAGATCAAATTTCAAGCTTCGGGTTTTCTTAATTGACTGAGCAGAGTAAAGGTCTGTCTTGTTTACATAAGGTATTTGAATGTAATATGTTCCACTAACTGGTGTACCGTTAATATGAATTACGTGAAATTTTGTAGGCAAGAAGTTCATGCACAATTAAACACAACTTAGGATATGGATATGGATAGGATATGAGCAAAATCAGTCAAGGGGTTGTAAAGATACGGTGTTCGCGGCAAACTATTACTGCTGGTATACTTTGCCCAAGATTGCATTCTTAGATTTACAGTTACACCATAATTTGAATGAATCACTTAACTTATTGTAGTAATTCAAAACATCATCATGATATTGCCGTATTTTATTTAATCGTAATGATTATTTCTAGACACGGCATCCACAAGCACTTAAGTCAGTTTTTTCTCAAAATGCTAAAAACTCGCAGGGCTTTGCTTTTTGCGTTATCCGTCGACGGGAATAAGCAACTAAGTCACAGGGCTTCAATACACGAGGTGACAGTCTTACGCACCATACAACTTATGTTATTGGGACCCTTTCAGCGCCGGTTAATAGCACTTAAGTCGACTTAAGTTGTTGCAGTGCGGTACGCGCTCGAGTACGGACGCGCAAAATGCACTACGTAAACGTTAATTAATATTTTAATTTTCGCTGACGTGTGGCCCTGCCGTGTTAGTTGCTACCATGAGTGACACGCTTGTGCCAAACGAGGTCCTGGCATTTTTGCAATACCAGCTAGATGTCATGGACGAAGTCAGTATTGCGCAAATCTGCAAGACTAGCTTCACTGAAGAAGAGATAAGAAGCGCCAAATCTCTTCTGTATTCGTCGCTGAACATCACCGACCGAATGCCTTCTCGCAGAAGAGATGAGAAAGGGGAAAGGAGTCTCCAAGACATCATCAAGGTGCTCAAGGAGACTGATCCAGACGACGTGCCGACTTTTGTGGCAAAGGACCTGCGGAAGCTGCCTCCTGTCACATTTGACCACGTCGACGTCACCAGGCTGTTGAAAGACATTACGACTCTCAGATCCAGCCTGGCTGAGATGGAGCTGAAATTCGGAGCCTCCCAGTCCACCATCAGTGACCTGCGCGAAGAAGTAGTTGCATTGCGCAACTCTATTTTATTATGTGGGTCATCGGAAACTTCGAATGTCAACACACGTCGCGGAGCGCAAAATGCATCGCAAGCTAGCTTCGAGTCAGCAAAATCGGCCACATCGCCACCGGCGCCCGCGTCAGCGCGCGCGCTTCCTGCTGACCGAGCAAATGTGACGTCGTCGCCCTCCGCCTGCCCCGCGTCGTCACCAAAGATGACGCCGAATGTAGTTGCGTCGCCACAGCGTAACTACGCTGCTGCAACCGCCAGCCAGCATCCCCAGAAGCGGTCGACAAACATACAAGGGGTTTCCAGGACAGTGTCAGAAATTCCTCGATGTGCAGACCACTCTCGTAAGGCGCAACCTGACAAGGACGGGTATCTTAAAGTGGAGAATAAGAAGAGAAAAAAGAACCCGCCCAGTCAGAACAAGTGTGGAACCGCACCGACAAGTGGCAACCACCCGCTGCGTGCCGCCATCCCGTCGACGCAGCTGTACGTGTCTCGTCTCCATCACACCACGACAGTCGCGGACCTGGTGGAGTTCATGAAGACGAAGACACAGTTTTCTCTGAGGGTCGAGCAACTGGAGTCGCGCAACAAGATGAACTTTAAGTCGTTTGTTGTGCGAGTACCGTCTCACCATCTGCCGACCTTCATGAACGAAGAGTTTTGGCCGACGGGTGTCGTATATCGCCGATTCCGTGGTCGGCTACGTCACGTCGCGCCAACACTGCAAAACGCGTCGACTACAAAACGTGTTATTTAAGTTTAAAGTTTTATGTTTTTATTTATATGTATGTTAGTCTGTAAGGTATTTATTTTCTATGGGCCTCTGTAACTTGCATTGTATGCAAGTTATACTGCCTGAAATAAATGATTTATTTATTTATTTTATTTATTTGATCGAAGCAGTTACGACTGTCGTTTTGACTTCAGGAATCTGACTTAAGTGGTCTGGTTCAAACATGATGTTCAAGTACCCTCTTTTTAAAACATTTTAAAATATTATAAGAATTTTACTACACAAAAGTGTGAAGTGCCTCTTAGATTTTGATTTGGTCCAGCATTATAGTTTATTCTGTCCTCTGTTGTAGATGTGTTGTGCGATTTGTGAATAAGTTATTATGGAATCGAGGGGAAGAAAGTTACTGAAACTTGTTCTAAATAAAAAAAAATCTAGTACTAGTGACCAAGATGCTACTACTACAACTGTGCAAGCAAGTACGTCTGGGATGCAGGAGCCACAAAACGAACCTTTCTCTGACGTTGACTATATGGCTAATCAAAATAAATCACCATTAAGCCCCAGTCTGCTAACAGAAAATAACGATCAGCTAAATAGAGTAACAGGTGATCAATGTATATTAATCGATCCTGAACCATGCACATCTGGAACACAGACACATAAACCTATTAACGAAATACCAAGTGACTTTTCTAGTGATGACTCTGTGGCTGACCCAACATACTCTGTGCCCGACCATCACGTTCCAAGCCCTAACCCACCTGCAGAAGATGAAGAACTGCCACAAATGCTGGAACAAGGATCAGTACACAGTCAAAAAAGAAAACGAGCAAATAAGTTGAAACGAAATCTTGGTCTTTCGTATGTGACAGCTTCAGGAAAAAATATAAAAGAACGCAAAATGCAACAGTTACCCATATGTCGTAATAAATGCCGAGAAAAGATAAGTGATGTCATTGTGCAACGTGCTGTTATTCATAAGGAATTTTGGAATCTTGGTTCATATGATTTAAGAGCAGCCTTTGTTTCATCTCTGATCACCATCCAGGAAAAACAAACAGAACGACGACGTGTCGCGGATCCTGAACGGCAGAAATTTAGACAGTGTACCTACAGCTATCATTTAGACATTAACAGTGATAAGATATCCGTTTGTCAAGGTTGTTTTTTGAAAACCTTGTCAATAACCGACAATTTTGTAAAACTGATAGGTTTATAGAAACGAAGCACTTCTAGTGGAATAATACAACCAGACAAACGTGGAAAGAGAACCCCAACAAATAAACATTCCGAACAAAAAATCCTTGACGTCATTAGTCATATTAACTCGTTCCCGTTATATGAGAGTCACTACACGAGACGAAGAAGTAGCCGGAAGTATTTACCATCACATTTAACTATTTCAACCATGTACTCTCTGTATAAGGCGTCTCATGAAAACCCCGTCAGTGACAAAATTTATCGGAGAGAGTTTCATAAATTAAATCTCAGCTTCAAAAAACCAAAAGTAGATACATGCCACAACTGTGACGTCATTAAAATGAAGATAAGTGTTGCCGACGACGAAACTGTTAAATCAACCCTAGAAGCGGAACGTGAGTCACATTTGCTCGCAGCTGATATGGCCTATAATGAAAAAAAGTACGATAAAATGACTGCATCTTCAGATAAAACCATAAAGTGCCTTACTTTTGATCTCCAGCAGTGCCTACCTACTCCAGCTTTAGAGTTATCCGTAGCTTTTTATAAAAGGCAGCTTTGGACATTCAATCTTACCGTCCATGACAATGCAACGGGATTGTCTACCCATTACATGTGGCATGAATGTATCTCGGGTCGAGGTGCTAATCAAATAGCATCTTGCTTGTTTATTCATCTCAAAGGACTACCTCAGGATATTGCAGAAGTTATTTTGTATTCTGATACATGTGGAGGTCAGAATAAGAATACCCACGTGGCTGCAATGCTGACTTACCTAATGACACTGAAGCCCTCACTAAAAAAAATTCACCACAAAGAAGGATGGCGACGCGTGACCCAGTTGTATAAAAAAAAAACCAGGCCCCGTTCATTAATGTTATTATGATTGTTTTAAATGATAATATTTCTCTAATTATTTTATAGGTCTCGTATATTTTTAGAAGTAGGGACTCAAAAGTTCAATTTTTTTAACAAATTATTGCAGGTTCGTGAAATAAAACGCAATACCAGCGTATTGCGTTTTATTTCATTCTGTCGTCAGTCATCTATCAGTAATGTCAACTAATGTCACGTCATTTTCAGTAGTCAACCGTCATCCCGACAATCGTGTTATTCTAAAGGCTACTACACACCGGCACTGCCGCCGGCAGGCCGGCGGGTATTCAAGCCGCCGGGCTTGCTGCACACACGACCCGGCGCCGGCATGGCCGCCGGGGTGTAATGGTGCTATACGGCATGTGCCGGCGGCTTGCATATGCCGGCGGCATGGCCGCTCGGCAAAAACCCGGCGGCACTGTGTGTAGTAGCCTTAACCGAACGAAGTTTCCGCAGTGTTTGCATTATTTGTTGATTTACCGAAGATTTGGCCTGATAATATTCCTCTCTGACGACTCTGCTTTTCACGAGACACACGGCATTCCCTCTGGACTAAAGATTTGCAAGTGATCTTTGTTGAAAATGGCTCTGCGGTGTATAAATTGCCGGTTACGCATAACTCGTATTCAAAAACATTAATCATGTAAATAAAGCTATTAGTGAAACGCATTTTTTTTGACTTATACTCGTATTTATACCTGACGCAATCACAATACAGCTGCGTTTACAGTAGATATTTGTTTAGATATTTGGTTTGTAGTTATTTAGGTAATAACATTATAGGTTAAGTACCTACACAATTTAACCTTTGTCAATTCTTTTCTCCCAACTTCTGTACATTAAATACCATTTGTATACGTATTCTTGTAGCCTATGTTATCATTGCTAAAAGTATCTCTAATGAACGTAGCTTGCAAATGTTAAAAAGGCTGGGTAAATCAATGTATGGGACGTCGCCATTGTTCTTTATGATGCCAGGCCACACTCACATGGAAGTGGATTTAGATCACGCCATCATTGAAAAAAAAAAGAAAAAACTTCTATTCAAGTGTTTCACCCCCACGATTGGATGCAATTAGTAAGGTCAAGCAGTAAAAAGTTTACTGTTCATGAGATGCAACAAGCGGAGTTTATGGACTTTGCGAGTTTGCTAAAGGGCCCACTAATCGCCCGAAAAAAAAACACCATGAACAACGTTTTCAAGTGGCATGATGTGAAGTGGCTGTGCTACGAAGCGGACTTTGGCGTGATAAAATACAAAAACTCACTTCTCAGAGATGATGATTTCAGTGTCATAAACTTTAAAAGGAACACACGAACTGGCGACACTATAAATCTAAATGTATCGCCTATTGCAACGAACCCAGTGCCCATAAGTGTCGAAAAAAAGAGAGATATCATTTCACTCTTACCTCTAGTCCCGGAATGCTTTCACAATTTTTATCAAAACTTAGTAACCGCTGCAGATGTTAGGAACGTTGACCCTGACTTGCATTGTTCCGAAGATAGTGAATTTTAATGTTTTGTTTATGTTTTTATGTTTGCACTAGTAGTGATTAGGTTATTTTATTGTAGTTAGTTGTTTTACAGTTAAATTTAAGTAAACACAGTATGTGAGACTTTCAGGACATACTCGTACTTATTTGTAAGAAACACTTAAGTCCTATGTGTTAACCTACGTTAAAGAAAAGTTGAGGCGGTCAAATAAACTTAAGTCAGATTATATTATGTACTAATAAACATAGGGCAATAAACTTTATTAAGAGTATAACTACTTCTTATGTGAGTAATAATAAGTAATAAAAACTACCATCTCCATACTTTTTTTTTATACCAGTCGTTAAAAACATCGTCCTGTAAACTTTTCAAAATATTTGAATGTTGACTTAAGTGCTTATGGGTTTCGGGTCTAGATTTGTAATTAGCTCTTTCGATACGAACAAAACATAAAGAATTAGCTAATCGTAAATAGATTACTATATTAAATATAATTGACATACGTAAATATAGCAATTATTTATAGATTACAATCTACTCCTGTCTTTTGATAATTAATTTCGATTCTGATGCATTATCATTTGGAAATATTCCGTCTGATGCAAACTGCCGCACGATGATTCATAAACAAAGTATAATATTATGCCCCAAAAATAATAAGTAATCACTGCAGGCACAAATTATGTATAGGTAGGTACATCTAGTATTTTTCTGTTAGACCGAAAGTTGGATAATAAGCTCCGCTTTGCTTTGCTCCCCTGGATATCTCTGTTTATTATACATCCAATTTTAATTCGCAAACACAGTAAAATGTATAAAAGCCTATCGATGAAAATTTACTAATCTCGATGCGACTTGAACTATTCCCCAAATAAAACACAGCGTCAGTTAAACTCTTTCATGTTATAATTTCACTCGTTATGCTTGTAAATGCAATTACAGGTCCCGCTTTGGTCTTTATCTGGTCGACTTCGATAGTCCAAACAAGACGAGGACGGCCAAGCAGTCGGCGAAGCTCTACTCAAGCGTGGTGTCCACTCGAGCGCTGCCCGAAGACTACGACCCGGAAGACTTCAGCGCTTTCTCCTCAGCCAACTATTTAGCCCCCACCATCTTGCCCATCCTATCCCTGCACAGGCTCCTAGTTTGATATCTTGTACAAACGAAATACTCTTGTATATAAGACAAAGTAGCTAAACTACGATTACATTAAGTTTAAGTAATATCCTTAAGTTTCAATTTCAACTTGATCCCTTAATTAAGCTTATGCTAACACTAGTGAGAAGAGTCCGGCCCGTTTGGGGTGAGGACAGGGAGTTCAATATTCGACGGTGGCGAGTTTCTTGGCGTTGTCACGCGCCACCTCGCGCTTGAAGTGCGCTTGTATGCCGGCGAATGATTTGCCTTTAGTCTCTGGCAACACCGCTATCATAAACACAAGGCCTAGCAGTGAGAACACTGAGAAGCCCCAAAATACTGTGTAGATTTCGTAGGCATCTCTCACCACCTGAAACGATACAAAAATCACATTAAAATCTTATATTTGTTTACAACATATAATTCTTATATATTTTACAATGACTTCTTGAACTTTTAGCAAGTTAAGTAAAGTTAATATAAATTAGATATCTTCAAGGAATGTGAAAAGATTTCAATCTCAGAAAGATTTAGGTCTCAGTGCCCTTGGATTAATTAGCACGATCTCAAGTATACAGAGGACGTTCACTTTGAATATTATGTTTATTAATGAACAAAACTTAGTATGTAATAAGTAATTATTATATTTCATAGCAGATATTAATTAAAATAATCATAAGAAATGTGATGTTTTAAAAAACAAAAGTCGCTGAACTTATTCGTGTCTTATTCGGAGATATACAGAGATTGAACTATATTTTCACAAGCCCAGATCTTATCAATTCTTTTCTAAAAGATCTGTTAGAAAAAGGAAGTACAAATTACCTGGAAGAGTTTCTGGACGGTGAACATAGCGATGCCAGTGTAGATATGCGCGACGCAGGAAGCATATAGTTTGACGTTGGTAGGGAACATCTCTCCAATGATGACGTAGGGCACGGTGGACAGGCCGATGGCGTAACACACGATGTAAATGAGAAGTGACACCAGCGGCAGCCAGTGGAGGCTCGAGACAGCAGCTTTGTTCGTGATGTCGAAGTAGAAGTATGTTCCAATTGTTCCATTCATGAGACCCACGCCAAGAGCAGAGAGCAAAAGCAGAGGCTTCCTTCCCACGCGATCGACAAGCAGCACCGACAGAACGCACGTCGCTACTTGTACACAGCCGAGGATGATAGATTCTTGGTACGGCAGTATTCCTGGCGAACCGGCTTCAGAGCCTTCGACAGTGGTATTGACAGTAGTTGTGGTGGCGTTGAATATCACTTGAGCGTATGCAACAACCGCCGCACTGCCACAAAGTTGCTGAATAGTAAACACACCAAGGGTTATAAACATGGCTTTTCTGTTCGTAGCTTCTGTTAGCAAGTCTGCCCACGACCCTCGATTCTTCATGTCTTCCTGGACGTTAAGCTCTATATTTTTGAGTTCAATTCTTGTGTCACCGCTTCTTAGGTTTTTGAGGGCTCGTTCTGCCCTCTCAGTGCGTTCAAACTTTAAGTAGTAGTAAGGAGATTCCGGTAAAAAGATGAAGGTTAAAACGAAACTAATAGGCAGGATCAAGTTGATGCCGGCTAAGGTCTTCATTGAGACGAAGGGTCCAATGCAGTACTGGGATAAAATACCAACCTGAAACAGAACAAACAAACTGTTATTCACATGCTCATTGCAAGCTATGACACAAATAGATAAGTAAAGAGGGTAGATACATAATAAAGATAGTCATTTTTATTTGACTAATGCTGCACGGCCATTTACTAGTACGAGTGCCACATATTCACGTTTCGCCAACATATCTGTTTGTAGATTTGAGTGTTGTTAAATGTAGCTTTAACTATAGTACATGATAATCACCTCCTGATAACGATCATTCACGAGTAATTATGCTGTTCGAGATTATTTCTTGTAAATAAAAGAGCTCTCTATACGATTATGGTAAAAGGCTTTTGTAGTTTAGCTCAATTAATAACTCAAGGGCGATAAGATTAGCTATATCTTTATATTCATTGCATTTCTTAATAAATTGCAATATCCACATTAAGACCCGTTATTTCCGTTTGAAGTAGGTAATTAATGTTGAAAGAGTCGGAACCTCTATTCGAATTAAAGCGATGAGTCATGTTTCACGGTGTCGAATCGTGGCTGTGTTATTCGGCTTGTATGGCCAGCTAGCTGCACCCCGCGGTTTCATGTGATATTTATCTGTTTTAATTAAATGTACTGTGACAGTCCTAATTATTCTTCTATCCCTTGCCAATTTGTTTTTACGATCGGTTTGGGCGTTATTTCCTAAACGTAACAGATAGCATGAAAACTCTTCGTTACTTAGTACCTACCTGAAATATTTAGATTCTGTTTGCGGCCGGTCATCCATTTTGTGTCGAATACGATATAAAAAGGTTTAGATATCGTAAGTATATGTACTAGAGCTAAAAATCCGAGAGAAAAATTAATATCAACCAACCCTCTATGTTTCTCTTATAGGAATTATCAACAGAAATTGCAAGGTCTAATTGCTTAGTGTCTGATGTAATGATAAACAATTTGCGTCGGTGCCATCAAATATAGAGAGATAAAAATAGCTGCAATTATGTCCCGACATTGTTTTGTACTAGCAATGCAGAATGCATGTCCTCATTCGCTACCTGAGCGAAGAAAAATCTCTGATCAAATTATGTAATTTTAAGTACATAGGTAAACAGGTCAGTGGCGATTTTTGTTTGTATTTGCTTAAATATATCTGTATATGAGTGTGTGTGTTTTTGTTTTGTTTGTGTTTGTAATGTCTTTTGCTTTATGTTTTTGGTATGTAATTAAATTGTATTGTTTTTGACTGCCCGACCTTCAGCTTTGATTGAAGCTCAGCCTTCGGCCTCGCAAATACAGTTTTAACTCTATTGGATGAATTGTTTTCAATTTAATAGAAGACAAACAAACTTAGAAACATTAATTATTATAAAATGTAAAATAGATTTGAACTACGCTGTAGTATTCGATTGGTTATGCTTTTTATAGTCTGTAATGTTATAGCCAGTATAGATTAGGTATATTCTTTTTATGGAAAAGGCTGATACTGTTGAAAAAAAATCGGTTTAGAATGCAATAATAGGTACCTACTAAAATATTAAAGTAAGTTTCCTATTACATTTTTCGCTTATCTGCAAAAACAGCTGCCTCGAACGAAACTCACGTAGTACGTACGTGGAAACCTTACAACGAAGCCATCTGCGTTTGCAAAACAAGCGATGCACAAGTTCTTGGAAAATTACAATAGACTACGCAAGCAAATACCGAATCATCAGAATGAAAAAGATCACATAATGGATCGCATCCGCCTGAAACTGAATGAGGAGCTCAATGTCACAATTCTGCAAACGTGTCACAAACAAAGAATGACATTGTGACTACCGGATATCGGACAATTGGAGTAATCACCAAGGGTAATTGTGACGGTAATAATGGTGGCCAATTGCGTGCCTCCGTTCTATACACGGAGAATAACAAGACCACACTTATTAAATCTATTCAGAGAATAGTCACAATAATAGGGAGATGTAATAAATACTACTAATTTTGTGTGTGTGTGTGAGTGTTTTTGTTCCCACTCAACTCCGTGATGGTTGAACGGTTTTTGTTGGAATATAGCGTGCAGCTTTTTGTCCCGAAAAATGTATCGAGCCTATAGTATAGTCAAATAAAATCACGAGGCGCAGGTAGTGCCAATTTATAAGTCTCGATAAGATCGGATAACTGTAACCGTGATATTTCTATAAGTTAATAATGAATTATTGATGAACACCTGTTGACATTCATGTTTCTAATGTTAATCTAAATTATCGAAGTGTGTCAAGGCCACTCACTTTGTTCATTAAGGTGATGAGCGTAGAAAGAGCGCCCCTGACTTCGTTAGTGGCGATCTCTCCGGTGTACATGGGAGCGACTGTGTAGACGATGCCGTAGCCGAGCCCGGAGAACATCCGAGCGACGTACAGATACGTGACGGAGCTGGCTGCGATGACCAGCACCCAGCCGATGATGAAGGGCACCGCCCCGAGGAGCAGAGTTGTTTTTCTCCCGAAGCGGTCGGCGAAGTAGGCTGAGGGTACGGGCGTGAGCGCCGAGCAGAGGATCATGATGGAAGTTATCCATGCTCCTTCGTTTGATGAAGCCTGGATATCACTATGAGGTGACTCTAGTAGCGGTATCGTAGGTGACGGCCAGCCGTAGCAGGTACCCGCTGTCGCGGTGATGAGGGTTGCTGGAATTGAGAAAAACAAATGTTATAGTAACATGACAAAAAGTAACTTTATAAATATGGGGGGTTTTGAACTGTATTCACTTTTTCAGTTTATTGAAGATATTGTCTACTACTCTACTTGGTATTTCTAATATTCGATTACAGTACACGTGTACAGTTGCTAAGCTATGCCAGCGTGTTAATTTGCTCGCTATATGATATTAGGACGTATTGATTAAATAAGAATGTCCATAGAGTATCTTAAATTATCAATGAGAATATTGCTATTTTAAGTTAATTTAGGAATAAGGCAAGCGGTAAGGAAACATAATCGTAGATTAAACAGAATATTTACCAATAAGTATTTTCTGAAAGGCTTAATAAAGTTTTTTACAATTCAAGTAAAAATTTTAGTTCACGTATAAATAGCTTCCTACTGAAATTATTTTTAACCAATGACACAAAAAGCGAAAAAAAATATTCAGCAAAAACAACGAGCATGTACGTTGCCAATGGTGTTAATGAGGTAGAATTTGCATTGTCAATTACTTGCTAAGAGTGAATGATTTTGTTCCTTATATGTACTACCATAAGGCACATCGTCATGATGTACTAAATGGTGATGATCATGTTAAGATGCGTGCATTGCCCTCTGTTCTTTTTGAAGCATGTTTGATAAATGAGTGTTAAAACAGCATCTTGAGTTGAACAAGGTAAACGCAAACTGTTTACGCTAACTGATAAAGTTTATTACTGTAACTTCAAGTCAGAAATCAAAATAGATAATTTTGACAAGAAGGCCTCACGTACTGTAATTCATTAAAGTAGGTAAAATAGTAATTTAATTAATCAATGTCAAAGAAACGGTTTTTTTTAAGATTATAATACATCAAATTCACAATTGATCACTTCATAATTATGAATGGGGAAGTTAATCTGTTCAATAGTGTCGAGTTTGAAGGGCGCCACGTAAAAATCGTAAATCTGCTAAAATACTTAAATTTAAATGACAGGTGTAAAAATTGCAAGTTCGAAGGCACCACCTAACTATTAAATTGAACGGAATTTAAATCGGTTTAGTTCAGCTAAGTTTAATTCACAGATAAATAAAGTTGTAAAAAAATACCGCGAAAGACCGATTTCCGTTCTAGTTTTGTTCAAATTTCTTGATTATCGTTGGATTTCATCCACAGGTAATCAAGAATTTTGCTGAATGAAATAGCGAATATTGCTAGCTCTTAACCGATTCTACTATTTAATTTTATTTTTTGTAATTAACTTTCTTCATACATTAATATTTTAAAAGAAGTATTCGTGTGTTCTTGAATTAACTATGTTTACGTAATATGTTAATTATCATGTAAAAATGTGTTCTCGGCTTGCACATGGTTCAATTTTTGTAAAATATCACTACGTACAAGAAATTGTTGGATTCCTTGTCTAGTGAAGGCATTCTTTTCTTTAGTAGAAAAAGTTGATAAATATTTATTGTTTAGTGGTTCACGACAAAAATGTATCAAATGGAATTACTCGATAAAAATGGTAGTTTTTGAATTTTGAAACCTGGCAATCGCTTTAGCGTACTAGCAGTCTGCGATTGGTTTCATTGTTTTGAAAAATTGAATTTTGTTTGTTTCGCATTACTGTATACAAATTAGAAGATAATTTAAGAATAGCTTTATTATTTATTAACCACATCGTGTAATATCATCGTTGTTGTCCGTGTAAAGTAATTCAAAGATACCTACACAAAGCAAACTATCAAAGCAAGCAAGCTGATGAACTTGTAATTCGCACTCAAATAAAGGTAAGCTAATCCCATTAAAGAAGACTTAGCTCCTCGAAGTCCAGAAAATATTCAAGACTATACGTATCCCTTGGATTTACTTGCTATATCAGAAAATAATATTAAACGAACCTTCTACCCTGGGTGACTCATCAATGTTGTGATCTGTGCTTATACTCGTAAGATGTGATGTGATTATCTTTCACTGCATGTTTTCAATTTTATCGTACCTGCTAGCTAAATGTTATTTTTATTTTCAGTGCAATGAAAATAATAAGAAAACGAAATCCAGTTCAAGATGGTGTAAAATCAAACAAGTTATGACGAAAGAAAGCGCATATGTTAATGTTTTATATACAGAAAAGTTTATTTCGTTCTAAATATTAAAACAAACTATTGAAACAATTCTATTCTCAAGTAACTTCACATACAAGATAGACTTTCGTCGATTGTGCAAGTGCGAATACTGCAGTGCTTTGGGCATATCTCCAGGTACGAGAATTCGATGGAGAGGCTCGTAGTGCAGGACCGTTAAAGGCAAGCACAGTCCCGGTCTGATCACGAACTCAATGGACCAATCTCATAAAAAATGCCACACAGGCCACCATGCTTCAGTGTGCTCGCGATGCAATCAACCGCCAGGAATGGAGAAACATTCCAAGATGGAGTATCGATGACAGTGAGGAGCCTCCTAGTAACATTACAACCATGACCTTGACCAGTCTACCAAAAGTGAACGACTAATATGAGAAAACGATTAAAACTAAGATATAAAAAGTTGTTATTTTTTGTACACATTTATACACATTTATTTTAATAAAATTCACAGTAAATTACATTAGCAAGAAATATTTATAAACTGTAGTTTGTAGTGTATTATTCTGTTTCCCTGTAGCAATTATAAGCGCTGGGTCTAAGGTACTAGACCTAGTGCTTTCCGAAATCCTTACCTAGGGTGTGTAAGTTAAAGATATAGGTTAAATATCCAGACAAGTTTATAGTTATGAAGGTTTTTTATAATTTTTTATATTCAGTAAATAGGCTTGCGTTTGACCGCCATCTCGCCTGATGGTAAGCAATGATGCGGTCTACGATGTAAGGTTTTCAATAGAAACCCACTAAAAACGGCCGAGGTAGATACACTTTTCTTTTACCGATGTTATTCCAAAAATAGTATGTACTTTGATCACTTATAGCGCTGACAGGAAAGACTATTGAGCAATTACAGGTTTTCTTACACTTTTTGTTGTGCTTAACTTTGCAAAGGATTTGTTTTGTAAGACTTGACCAGTCTACCAAGAGTGAAGAGAAGAATATTAAAACTAAGTTTTAAAAAGTTGTTGTTTTTTGTAATACACATTTATTTTAATAAAGTTTAGTTAAAGATATAGGTTAAAAATCCAGACAAGTTTTAAAGGTTTTTCAATAGAAACCTACTAAAAACACCAAAACGGCAGAGGTACACTTTTCTATTACCGATGTTATTCTAAAAATAGTATGTACTTTGATCACATATAGCACTGAACAGGAAAGACTATTGGACAATTACAGGTTTTCATACATTTTTCGTTGTGCTTAACTTTGCAAAGAATTTGTTTTGTAAGTAAAAACACTCAATTACTTGTTCTAAACTCACTTTGAAATTTAACTTTTTTAGGCAGGATTCAAAATGGTGCTTCCTAAGTTTGTTTAAAAATAAACTTTAAACATTTTAAAATGACATAAAAACGTACCTTCAAACTACCGAATCAAGTTATAATTTCTAAATTGAGTAGTTTAGGTCGATTTCGTTCATTCGTTTCTTAAAATTGACTTTGACGTTTCTAAATTTCCTAAAGTGGCACCTTCAAACTAGCTTTAGGATTTTTAGAAATTTTACGCGGTTTAGCTAGATTAGAAATTTTAAATGCGCCTTCAAACTCGGCACCATTGTCTGACTTTTCAAGGCTAAAAGATAAATTACAATTAAATTCCTTATCATGAAACAGTGTAAGTTATCAGCAAAGACGAAATACACTTTTTATCCCGGATCATTACGTGCAAAACTGGTGATGGATGTCAAAAAAATGTAAAAACATTATTTAGTCGAAATTATTACAAAAATTAACAGTCAAAAACTTGTTAACTTAAATTTAGAAACTTATAGAAAAAAATAAGCGGAAATAAAAAAAATATAATAAAGTTAATAAAAAACAATACATAGGTAAGCGCCAAGAATTACAATGACCTAGTGCCCTATAAAGATTGTAAAAAACATTTCTGATTAAATATCGCGGAAGTCACATGACATTTTCTCAGGCGGAGATCTAAACGCTACCGGTCCTCAATATAATTTAAATTGTTTTTTATATGTGCCTTGTTATTAATATTTTATATTTTATCTTCGTTATGTCGTTCTTATCTAGATTAGGTACGTCTAGACAAGGAATCTTGACAGTCACTTTAGCTACCTACCACTTTTATTTTTTAGATGACCAAACTTTTAAACTTAAAAAATACATTGTATTACGAAGTGCCCTTTAACTATATAGGTTGTATATTTTGATCATTAATGTTACTTTTCGGTGAAGGAAAACATCGTGAAGAAATCTGCATATGTCCGGAGAAGAAATTCAATGGCGTACCTATGTGAATCTATCAACCCGCACTTGGCCAGCGTAGTGGAATACGGCCTAATCACCCTTCGAGGGTAGACCTGTATCCCAGCAGTGGGAGGATTAAAGGTTGCATATGAAATGAAATGTTACTTTAAATAACAAACTTTTGCTGAGTACTTAAGACACTTCACTATTTGTATCGCAAGCCACAGTCCAAATTAATTTAAATTTATTGCCGTTATCAATAAGGAGCGGAAAAATACATTTGAAACGGCTATTAGACGTCGTCGGCGTGGAAAGTTACTTTCCAATGATCAAAGTTACCGTTATCGGTTATTAAGCTGATATTATAAGAAAGATAATAAGGCTTTACTCAAGTTTGTATGTTTAAAGGTGGATCTTCATGGGGTATATGCAATGTCTAGATTATGTCAATTTGTCCATGTATTTACCAAATCTTGATTTTGGGCTTCAAACCAGTTTCTCGAAAAATTGTCTCGAGTTCATCTTTATAAACTTAGTATTATCGATAAACTAATTTCAATAAAATCTTAGGTTAATGCTTAATTATGCGCCCAAATATTATCGTCTATTTAGCGTTTTAGAAGTACGTAGTAATTACTAAGGTTTAGTACTTCAGTGTAATGTATAGTTTGTGTATGCAATGCAGTCTGATGTTGACATAATCCCAAAACTATGCATAGTGTCGCTGTGACTTCCCGTAGAGTGAAAACAAGTTTGGGAGTGGCAAGTGTCGCTATCGTGCCTTATCGCCACTCATGGAAACTTCTGACCACTCCGCTGCGCAGTACGAGTAGTTTGATAATTAACAGGATTGCTGTTCGATAGCGCACTAATGTGTGACACTCTTGCTGAGAGTTTTTGGCTGTTTCTTAAATAAATTAGCCTAAATCTACCAAAAGATTCTGGAATTACAACCTGTTTTAATGCATATTGCAGATTTAATCAATGTAACCACGACAAATAGAGCAATTTTGCCAATGACTCTCGAAATTAGTGCGTCTCAAAAGGTAATCCGAAGTTGGCTTCATTAGTGATAAGTAACATAAAATTAAAAGGTAACGAAGCAGGTTTGGGAACGTGTGTCGAATGCCAGTTGGCACAACGGCCGAGAATTTATAGTAATTGACGATGTACGTCGGCGTCCCGACGCGGACGCTAGCTGTCGGCCGACACGAATCACGTGTGGACGTAAAAATAAGCGTTTCTTCGCTCTTTCATACAGGTCAATGGATACTGGACCATACTGGACATTCCAGAAGATGTTATCTATAACGTTACTAGCCTACAGTTCATATAGCTAACCTTCTTACGGAGTATGTCGCTCTGGTACCCTTATCGTGGGACGAAAGCATTTTAATTACATTGTACTCTGTTTACCAGCAGGCCGAATATCTAAGTAAAATATTTATTAATCTGGCGATCAATCAGGCAATAGCCTAAAGAATACCTAGAGCTGACGTTGAAAAATTATTCGGAAAGTATGAAAAATCGGTTCAGAGCGGCGCCCTCGAAGGCTGCCTGAAAAATGAATTCTTTATTACTCCCAACACACGAATAATATTTTACATTTTACCTACATGAGAATAATGGACCGAAACGTGTCTATGGAAACAAAGGAACATGTGCCAAAGAAAATGTAGAGCCGATTTGAAACGGCTTCCAAACATTTTGGAGCAATAAGACAAACAATACAATAATAACTCAATTTATATTCAAATTTCATCAAGAGAGTGCCACAAAAAAGCGGTGTCGCTCAGAATTATCAAAGACAGCACAGTGATGCACTGTGAGAACGCACGACATACTTTTACCTTACGATTTATGCCTTTTATTAGAATTAAAAATACATTTTATATCCAGCTCTCATTTATGTATGTACGTTGTTTCGATAACGAGTTTGAATGTGTGCTATAAGCTATATTGTTGTGGCTATGTGTATGAGCAGGGGCCTGCGGCGCGGGAGGCGGCCGGCGGCGCACGGTGACGCAAGCCTTATACACAGGGTGCGTTCACGGCACCGGGGACCACATGATAAAGAATACCCACTTTATCAACTGACATTTGTTCAAGGGTGCTATCAATGTTTACACGTGAAAATACTACAGCGGAAACTTAAAAAAGGAACAAATTCAATTGCATCACATATGGATACAAAGTGTAGCACATCTATTATTTATTGATCTATATTTAGGTGGTATTGCTTACATTTTCCCGCTTATGAATTTTGTATAGGTACTCAGTTTGTTATCTAATATGAGCGCTATGAATGCTTACAATACAGGTCTTTCACCTCTAGCAAATTAATAAATAAAGATAATTATAGAATACAAAATTTATGATTAATATTAATGCCTTAGATAATCCAACAAATAAGTTCTTAGAAGTTCATCTAATTGTAAGTATTCGTTCTAAAAGACGTTGATGCTCTCAATACAGGACTTTGACTTCCAATGACTCAGAAGTATGATATTTTTACTGACTTAAATATTATTTCTGCTTTTCAATATGATTAACTGATGATGGCTTATAATATAATTAGGCATGTGGGAGTGAGATATTAAAGTTTATTATAATATTTTGTTTTTACAGGGTTATAAAGAAGGAAAAAAAGCATTTGTTCCATAGAAAAATGTCAATGAATAAAATGTATTTTTCGTGAATTCCGCGTTGGCGTTGGTCAAATAGTAAAAGTTGTTCATAATGATAAGTAGGTACTTTTAGCCCTTTTCGGCTTAGCATACCCTTTTCTTATAACCCTGTATAGATTTATAAAAGTAGCTGAAGCCGAAAGTCAAAAGGAGGATTTTAATGTTATTCACATATTTTAAAATCATAATAAAGTCAAGAGTAAATGTACTCATATATTAAGAACGAAGTATATGACGAAAAGCATATTGAACTAGTTGTTACCCGCGGTTTTACCCGCAACTCTACAAGAAATCAGGAATCGTATTTATTTTCGGGAAAAAGGACCTCCCTGCCTACCTGTGTTCATTCAAGGTATAGGCTACCTTAATACCAAATATCATCCAGATCCACTTCAGTATGAAGAAGTGATAAATAAACATACACATTTCCGCATTCACATTATTATTAGTGTGTTTTACGTATGTTTATATTTGAGAATCTAAATTGGGCCGGATAGGAGTAGGTGTATTATATTATATTTTATAATACATTATCGACCGCAATATTATACAAGGCGCAACGGTAAGGTATAGTAATATTTAAGGGTGTTTTTCTACACGTCAAAATGAACAACTTTAGTGACACAAGTTTGCCAAACGTAACTAAATACAAAATATTTAGTTACATGTTCAATTTTCTATGGAGATTGGATATTTTTTTCTTGAATTTAGTAACTCGTGTCACAAAAGTTGTCACCGTATAGAAGAACACCCTTAAGTATACTACACCTTTCCGTAACACCTTGTATAATATTCATATTTAAACGTATTTAGAAAGCAATCCCACAAGATCTTGAAGTAGTATTATAAAACAGAAAAACCATAAAATACAAGGAAAATATGATTAAAATTTAAACGAATCCTGTTCTTGTTTGCACCGAGATGGCGGCGCCAAGTGTAAACGTTTTTTCGTTATCGCAGTTAGCAATCTAAATAATAAGTTGCACAATAAGGAATTATTTATTGCCCAAACCTGTTATAAACAGCTATTATACGTTTTGTAATACGTCAAAAATTTTAATGATTTTTTTGAAAATTTTGAAAAGGGCCCTACCACATGCAGAGTTATTTATTGCTTTTGACATGGTTTATGAGAAGATCGAGAAATTATAAAGAAAGTTGCTGAATCACGATTTTAAAAAGTTTATTTTTGATTTAAGTATCTGTACGTAAGTGCATTTATGTTTTATATA
The DNA here is from genome assembly GCA_949125135.1 of Alcis repandata. NCBI lineage: Eukaryota > Metazoa > Arthropoda > Insecta > Lepidoptera > Geometridae > Alcis > Alcis repandata. Next base: position 3,260,786 of record OX421223.1, read on the forward strand.
ATTTAAATATAATTACACATTTAAAAAAGTCATCGACCTCCATATACTTTGTCCTAAATACTCAGAACTACTCTCGTAAAAAAATATCTAAATTGCAAGCCATAGTAGAGAATTCGAGAATTCGACTAAAAGTCTCGTGAGTAGTCTCATATATTCATGACAAACTATGTTAAAACCACGTTAGGTTTTATAGTTAGACCTTATTATAAATAAATTTCGACATGAAATGTAGTTCTTACGTATATAACATTTCCATACATTTTACTTCCGCTCCAAATTTCCCAAAATATATTCTACAAATACGAATGCATCAATTAGTCCGATTTTGAATATACATTTCGGCAATGATTCAAATCTATTACAAGCCATAAACAAGATTATTTATACACGTGAGTCCAACACGTGCTTGCATGTTGTGGGCTGTAGCAGAGCCAAAGATCGAGTCCTTGTGTAACTTCTATTAGGTATAACTAGAACATTTTGAATGCATACAGGGCTATAAGACAAAATACGAGTATATGGATTATTAGAGAACGAGCGATACTCATTTTTACGAAATGACTCATTAGAAAAAAAAGTTTCAAAAGAACGCAAGGATTTTAAGGAAGAATAAATAGATAGAAAAACTCGTTATTACTCATTTCAAATATTACAATACAAGCAAAAGGATAATTAATAATGCTTTTAACAATAATTCAATAACTGGCTTTTTTATCGCTAAGAGCGATCTCTTCCAGGAAGGAAAAGAAATGAACAGGCACGCTAAGCGGAAAAGGGCTTAAAGTACTTATCATTATGAACAATTTTACTACTAGATCAATAAAAAAAACAGCTGTTCCATAGAAATTGTGTCAATGACACCCGATATAATTTATGGAACAAATGCTTTCCTCAGTAAGGATAATAAACGAATTTTGAGAATAAGTTAATAATAAGTAATAAAGAATAAGTTAAATAAGTTTCAGAATAATTCTTGAAATGATCTCCAACAAAGTGACAAACAACTATCCGTACCTTTATATAACATTTAAATAGTAAGTATATCAGAAGAAACTCATTAAATAATGTCTAGACTTGAATATAATCTTATCCAAAAAGGATATGTTGTTTATTCCAAAAACTAAATCAAGAAAATAGTTAACAACGTAACAACGTAGTAGATGAGTCACGAACAGCATTAGGTTTTGGAAGTTAAAAGTCAAAACGCCCAAGGTCTGAATACTAGTAACTTACTTAAACATTTATGTGAAATATCTTAACATGTATTAATATATGTATGTGCGTATCTCAAAATGTATAAATTATGTAAATTGTTAGGTAATTAGCTGTGCCCCGCGGTTTCATCCGCTGTCCTGCAGAAACCTTTAAATTTTCTAGACCGCAGCCCAGCCAGCCGGCTAGTATTTAGTCCTTTTTACGTGATTGAGTAATAAATGTCCGAAGATTTAAAAACATACAAACTTTCATATTTTTTATTACCCGCATAGCCTACAGTAAACGATGTATTATTTACTACGCGACTACTTTTTCAAATTCAAATATTATCCCTTTTAATTGATACACAAACACATGTAGGTATGGCAAATTTCTTTCTTAGTATACCCTATTTTAGTCTAAGAGTATACCCACATTCAGAGAACGTAATCCTCCAAAATTTCTGTTGGAATATTGTTTCTAGGACCAGCGGTACCTATGGTTTAGTCAGTCAGGTAATAAGTAAATACCTTTTATATATACCTCTAGATTTCTAGCTTTCACCTGCGGCTTCGCTCGCATTGATTAAAAAAAAAAGTGTCTTATGTTACTTCTAATACCTCCAAGAATATGTGTACAAAGTTTCATGATGATGGGTTAAGTAGTTTTCGCGTGAAAGCGTAACAAACAAACTTACATTTACATTAGTAATATTAGTAGAAATTATTAGGTAATACGCATTTATTGTTATCTTTAATCGCTTGGCTACGTGTCAATGTTCACACTGGCTATGATAAATGCGATTTCGATTTAGGTATCATTTTGTATACCTAAATCTAGTGACATGATTCGCAAATGTTTTCTGTGATTATCGATATATGTAGATTAATGTTTGTGATCAATCATTTTGGAGGAGACTAAAAAAACAGCGCTTGCTATTTACTGAGAAAATCAGGTTATCCTACTGTAATCCGCGATTTCACCTGCATCGTGGTGATAGACGGTGTTGATGATGAAAGTGAAAAATAGCCTAATTTATTGTTGAAACCTCTGATAACGTGTATGCAAAATGTCATGATGATCGGCTGAGTATTTAAGGTGTGAAAGCGTCATAAACGATCCTACTCCCTTTCACATTTTATAATATTATAGTTAGGATATTATTTAAAGTGAAAATGTTTGAATATTTTTAGATGGATTTAGATGACGTAATTATGGAGGTTTTTATACCCTAGATCTACACATAAATGCTACTGTTAATCCCGCAAAATGAACGGTTCCTGCAGGATTCCGCGTGAACGTCGTATGGGTGAAACCACAGGGCACAGTGTTCATTACAAAGAAACATTTTATGGCTAATTCATTTGTGCACATCCACGTCATTTCCCCGAAGCAGCCTTTGAAGTGGAACATCGATTCCTGTTTTATTGTTTATAAACATTGCCTGCTCTCTCCCACCGAGTCCACTCGACCGAGCAAATCTCGGAAAACCGCGGCTCGAGCTATCAGAATCGGATGTCAATGACATTATAGAGGTAGATCTAGATCACTCACTCGCTAAGCACTAGCCGAGTTGTTGTTTAATAGTCTATATATTATTATAGGTACATGTAATAGAACTGTGGACGACCAAAATCTACCTTTCCATTACTAAAAGTTCTAAATTTTAAAACTTCTGGTTATTCCTTTTTTTTAAATTTTGATTTTGAAAATATCGCTCTTTACGATGAGGTCGCCTTTTATGCCGTTCTTTTTTGTATTTTACTATGTGATTTTCTTTCTGTGGGGTCAATAAAGAGTTATTGTATTGTTTTGTATAGTAATTTTAACGAAATTTGGCACTATAGCTTTCCTAAGGGATATTTTTAACCCAGAAAAGTTACCAGTTTCTTTAGGATAGAGGGTAAACTGCAGGACACATCTAATTATCTAATAATTAACTTATTTTTATAATTCTTGAACTACTTTAAGCAGCGAATGACTACATATTATTATTTCAAGTATCATGTCTCAAAAGAAATATTATCTCGGTTGTACACCACAAAGTTTTGTATTACAATTAATGTCAAGTTCTTATTATGAAATCTAAACTCATGGTGGTTTTATTACCTACAGCGACCGATAGGATGAGACCAAGTCGTTATTAGCTAGTATGTTTAAATATTATATACTTATTTATTGCCATTTACTTTGAGTTTGAATGTATGTATAAGAGCATAAAGACCACCATTGAGAATTTGTATCCAGTAAAATATTTCCAATTTTAACACGATATAAAAACTTATGTCAATGATATCATATATTAATATCATATCTGAGTAAATATGTGAAGAAAAATATCAGATGTGTGAGGATGATATATATGAGTAATGTAGATTATACAAGTACACAAACAGATCGTTAGGTTTGACTTACATTGTATGAAATACATGATGTTCAGAAATTAAAAGATATTGGATATGCGGCAGGTCACATTATCATCTCTACAAAAAAAAACTATGACATATTCCAAAATTGTAAATATTTCAGTCAAAAGTCATTACTAGACACGATAAGATAAGACCTAAGTTATAAGAATAGCAGTAAATTTCTGGACACCCTGTTACTTTTAGGTACTTCTAAACGTCAGTTACGATATTCAATGACTGTAGAAATATAATTGTTTGTTATAAATGCTGAAGAATATAATAAACTTGTAGAACAAGGAAATATTGACTCAAAATGTTTTCATACACAGGAGGTACGTTTTATAATTACAAGAGTTTAAATACATGGTACGGAACACTTGCTTCTCGTTACTCATGATGTATAAATGGTAGCTAATAATTGTTATGGAAATAAGAGGCTCGTAGTACTCAATGAGTCTCGGTGTAAACATTCAAACAATTCCTTTCGAAATTGTTGTAATGATTTGGCAAAAGAATTGGTAAAGTTTTGAAAACATTTTAATGAGGCGGTGACTTTCAAGTTAAGTTTTTTATTTTAATTAAAAAGCGACTTGATAAAGAGTGTTTTTAGCTGTGATTCTAGAAAATCTAAACAGCTCTCAAGATGATCCGCTTTCAGGATTTTTGCCGACTTCAAAAAAGTAGGCTATTAATTTCAAATTTAATACATATTTATGACTGCCAACATTTTACCTTTAATCCGAGTTGTTTATGATGATTACAATACCAAAGTCCAGGGATCGTAAGGCATCAAAGTAATCTTCAATCGCATCGCATCACATGGCCATATATCTCAAGCAATCATTGAATTCTTTTTATTGCCTGCATTTTGCATCAATATAAAAGTATGCACGTATAATAAATAAAATGCTTATGTATAGAAAAATAATCACGCTTCGTGTGTGTGTTAGCGACGAGTGAGTTTTGCATAAACAAGGATAGTTATCTAAATATACCTATATAATACAGAACTAAAACATTACCTATTGTGTTCTGAAAAGTTGAGTCAGCGGTATTCTACTCAAACCATAATAGCATCATAATTATGTATAGTATGTATAGCTTCATAATTTTGCACTACAATCGAAAATTTTTGCACAGTTTCCGTTATCGTATTGTATTTTCTATGAAAACAAGTATTATGCAATATGGTTTACGAGTAATTTAGGACATTGTTGTTGTTCAAATTTCGTTGATAAAACTGTTGGTTTTATTAATTTATTAGTGCAATTAGTAAAAATATATTTCATTTCTAATACATTTTGTAACATTTAAAAACTTTCTAGATACTTCCAAAGTTGTGCAAACTTCTATTTTACTTTTCTGCTCTACCGGCTCTTTGTCAGTTTATTTTTTACCTGTTTTTACCTGGCTGAGATGCTTCTAAGAACTACGGGTTTTTACGCCATGCATGTTGCCTTAGAACCACATTCCTTATTCTGCTAGTTAGATGACAAATAACACTATTATACGCATTCTAACCTAAATAATATTATAAATGCGTAAGTGGGTTTGTTTGTTAAGCTTTCACGCTTTAACTACTCAACCGGTCGTCATGAAATTTTGCATACACGTTGATAGAGGTACAGAAAAGAAGTCCTTTTCGTCAACATCATCATCACTGTTTTACATCACGGCGCAGGTGAAACCGCGGGGTGCAGCTAGTATGAATATAATGTTACAAACTTGCAGTGATTCATGCCAAGTTGTAGTAGCAAAGTAGCAACATGAAATGGATAGTCATTAAAGATTAAAATATTTTAATAACCTTTTCATATGCATTTTCTGTTTCAATAAAGATTAATCTTCTATGTACAATGGACATATTTATGTAATTATCTTTTTAAAAACAATGTAAAGTGGAATAAGCTTTTTGCATAATCTGAAAACTGAAATACCTTTAAAAATTGAGCAAAAAAAATTTATCTAGACTTGGTGAACTTCGTACCACCAATATTTTTTTTGCTTTTGCACTTTTAAGTTTTTGCGAGCATTGTTGGCATTTTTACATATGCTTGTACAACGTTATTTATATAAGATAAGTGTCGTCTTATATAAATTGTTTTATATGTAAACTGGGTATTAAATTGCACTGTTAGTCACTGAGAAGAGAGACAGTAGGTTGCACTTTCACAATTTCACGGCAAATCCGACACATTCACCTACAGTCTACCACACAACTGGCTGGGAATTAGAAATTTCGTACTCTATACTAATTTAAAAAGAAATAATAGCATTAAAATCATTGTTTTGAGTAAGGAAGTCATTTTACTCTTATCAGCGGGAATTTTCTGCTACCCAATACATATACACACAATGACACACATGCATGTGTTTTGTGTATTGTATGACATATTTTATCATTGTGCCTACTTACTCAATGTCCAATTATTTATTGCAACCGTTACGTTAAAATATTCAGATCTTAATTAACATATTTTGAGGATGTAACCTGAATGATGACCAGGATTGGGTATAGCAACTTTGTTAGGGGCGGATTTATTCCATAATTGCTTCGCCAGTTAAGATTATTCACGTAAGTTATAATAAATATTTTGTATTAGCATGTACTTTTGATGTTTTTTTAGAAATATGAATATAAGTGGTTTTGACAGATTTTGTTATAATTAAAGGACTTAATTTTTACGAGAGTATTCCCGTTTTAATTATCATAAAATTTGAATATTCTCATTAAAAAAAATGCTGTAGCATTGAACCGTCTTACTTTATTAGTTAAAAGTACAATACTACACCTACGGCCAAACTACAGAGGTACAGGTAATTCGAATTTTATTCAAAGTTACTCAAGTTTTGTTGAATAGTTCTCAATTTAGCGAACTTGAGTCTTGAAATGGAGCAACAAGGTTATTTTTCCATGAATCATTGAAATGATGCAATTGTACTTGTGTACACGGCAGTACACGGTTCACAATCCCTATAAAAGTTTGTACAAGTGTGCAAGACAGCACATGGTGTAACATTTCTGATAAAAGTGCAGGTGACAGACTGTTATATTATTATATGATTGTCTGACTAAATGAAAAAAAAACTAACTAACATCTTAAAACTAGTGTTTCAAGAAACATAAATCTTTGCACGCGAGTTCTAACGTAGAGAGCACTAAGAAAGGGTTTTTGTGAACTTAATTGTCATTCACTAATTTCATTTAATTAAGAGGGTTAAATATGAGGTGACGCAAGGCCAAAGGCCAATGAGGACCGCGAATAAAATCACAGGCATCAGCTAATAGATTTTGATTTGAGAGTTGAGAAATTATTACAGAATAAATAATGCATTTGTTGTTAGTTTAATTCATAGATTGAGCTGCATTTCTCTCATATTATTGTTTACGCTAGGAAGCAGTTTTAATTGCCATGACGAATGTAAAGTACTGAACTGTTTGATAACTTCTAACCTCGGCGTTTCGCGAATAATATGGGTGTAGACGTCAAACTAAGTTTGTTTTCTGATGATGATTCTAATTGGTTCGATTTTTGAAATTTTATATCACTAATGCAGCCAGTCCTGAAGGCTTTAGTTAAAATAAGGCTGTCTTTGTCATTGCAGTCTTTTAGATGACGACAACAACACTTGTAGCCAATCTAGATCTGTTAACTAAAACCTTTAGAATTTGCTACTGAGCTACTTATTTAATTTTAAAAAGCAAACATTTTTTTGTGAGAAAGGTGAAAGCCACGTACATTATGTAGGTACAGACTATCATAAATTGATTATTAGTGCTTTATATCTATATTATTTCATCGAGTATGTGGTCAGTACAATGTAGTTAACGTATCTTTACTATGTATAATATAATAATATGAAGTACATAATTATATTTAAAGATTATTTATTATTATTTTATTCATTTATTTATCATGCTTTGTCCTTTACAAGCTCATTTAAAAACGTCGCGTCGCCTCTACATCTACAGAAAGAAACTGTCAACACGTCTGGTAGAACCGAGTTAAATGGACATGTTGACGTGTTTCTAGAAATTTAAACTCGATAAAAACTCGGTAAAGTGATGATTTGCATACTGTTCTTAAGGAATTAGTGCAGGCAGTAAGAAATATATCGAAAAAATAAATGAAATAACTATACATTGGATACGTATGGGAGCTATTTATAATGGTAATGAGGCAAATATGGCTGCGGAAAACAAGCTCGAGATAGAGTTCAATGCAAATGAATGGAACGAAACATGCAAAATCGTATGTAGAGGCTTTGTAAAGGAAATTTTACATGGGTGGTCGATGAAACGGCGGCAAGCGGACACTCAGTCAACACGCGGGCCAACTTCACTAGGTACAGGCGTATAGGTTAGAATACTCACCGCATAATGCTGTTCCATATTCCTTCCAATGTGAACGAGTTTTGGCTGTCATTGCTAATGTTTTAATTTGGACTTTAAACGTATTGCGCGATTTGGAATGAGATTATATTGAGCACTGACTTTAAATTACAAAATACTAAACGATAAAATTCGAACCCATATTAATGGTTATAAATAATAACAAATATAATAGTAACTAACTAAATATCACAATATAATATATTCGATCTAAAATTTAAGGGAGTTTATTAACAAAACGTTATAACCGATTGCGCTTCATTTTGAAGGTTTATGTGTTGTTGGTCTGGTTCATGGTGCGAGAAGACACGTGCGGAGTCGTGGTGACGCGACGGAGGCGAGTGAGCGACTGCGCGAGGATGAGGCCGAGCGAGCGAGGGCGAGCTATCCGCGACGCAACAAGAGGGACGGAATGACGGAGAAACGGCGCGCGCGCACACTTATGCTGCTCGTTTATCGCCGACTCGAGTAGCTCTTGTTCAGATAAAGAGAAGGTCGATAACAGCGTCGGCACGCGGTGACGCCGCGTGGTCGCTGTTGACGACGCCGCCCCGCGCCCCGCGCCCCGCCGCCTCGCCTCTACCACCGCGCCTCCTGGTATTCCTAGAGACAAATGTATTTATAGAAAACACGAAAATAAAACTGACAATAGTTAACGGTGTACAAGCACGAGACTAAGCTAAGTGTTATTGGCATGTCATACATTGGCTCATACTATGGGAATGACCTATTAACAGGCGCCCTGCGGGGAGGCAGCCGCGCGGTGGAGCCGTGAGGTGGAGATGGACAACTCGTGTTTATCTATAGGTTTTATGACGTTCACGCCTTTTCAGCGTACCAAATTGTAATAGTTATTATATACTTAACTGATATAATTATGACCATTTCACTTCATTCAAATGCAGCCTTTCAACAAAACTCGTTTAAATAATTCTAGAGTTCAAATTATTAGTTACCTACCTGTGTACAATTATACATATTTATTGTGTGATTTTCCTTGTTACGAGTTAGAGTTTTTAAATCCGGCCCATTACGAATCGGATAGAAAACAATCAACCTATTGCAGCGTACCTCCTATTGTATAGACGGACGCCCACCAGCTGGTTGCGTCAAAGATATTGTAAAAACGCGGGAACCGGGATAACATTGGCTTGGCACAGAACTGGAACCATCGATATAGGATGTAAGATTTTGGCTTCGGCGGATCTGATACCAGCAGGGCGTTAAGGCCTATAAATCCAATTTTTTTTCATGTCGATAGCTGGAACAGGTAGAGTAAAAGAGAAATGTGTCATGGGCTTGATTAATAGTGATTAATAATTGAAATTTACATAATTAGAAACACTGGGCATCAGTTGGATGTATATAAGAACAGGAAGAGTGAATCTGTTTCTTCTACGCAAGCTTGGTCTACCGAAGACAGCAATATATGCCCACCATCAGGCTAGCTAGATGGTGGTCAAACGCAAGTCTATCTTATGAAAGCAAAACTGCTTATGAAAGCAAAACTGATTGATTTATTTTGATGGTATTTTAAAGGCAGTTATATATACAATTTTGAGTAAATTTAATATGACTATTTGAATTATTAGCTTAGCTGTAATTTTGGTCTATGTTCGGAAATACTCTAGCAGTATTCTTCGAATATTTTGTTTAAAAAAGCAATAAATTAATTCCAAGAATTTTTAATTGTATGTTGTTTCCTTGTGACGCTGGTTAGACTTTAGACGAAGGTCGGGATGTAAAATGAATGTCAAGAAATCCTGTCGCAAAAAAAGTATATAAAGTTTTAAACATAAATTACAAACTTGTATGACACGTATACTTAGGAATTATACAGTCCTGGCGCATGATGACCAATTTTCTTTAACGCGCAAGTTCATGTAACTTACCACGATGATCAAGGGCCGAAGTAAAGTTTACAATTGGCTGACTTTAAATTTAATATGGTAGGTTTGGTTGTTTTTAAATTCACCATTTAAGGATTGGCCATCTAAAAGTGACGGGTAACCACCGACGACAAGACGGCTCCAAGACGATGCTAAGGGTATAATTTTTGTATGAGAGAAATATATCTTCTTCTTCTTCTTCTTCTTCTTCTTATAAATAAAAATGAATCGCTGTTCGTTTGTCTGGCTAAAACTCGAGAATGGTTGGACCGATATCGCTAATTTTGATCTTGAAATTTTTGTGGAAGTTCAGGGAAGGTTTAAAAGTAAAAAAAACAGCGGATGAAACCGCTGGGTGCAGCTGGTACATAATATATTTTATCATCAAGGTTAAATGTATGATCTATCAATAGATGATTATCGTATGTAGTATTATATGTATGTTGTCCTTCAAAAGTAATTTTATTAATGACGTTGAAAAATGCAATCGGCATCAGCAGTCGATCTGTTGACAATCATTTCGCTACCGCGTGAGTGGGTGTGTTTTTTTATCAGATCGTATTTGTACCTATTGAAAACAAATGAATAATACAAAAATATCAAATTATGAAGGGCCGTGTACACTGTGCATATGACTTGCTTTGATTACTGCATAATTATTACATTCATGGTTATATTGACTGATTGATTCTGAAACCCTTTTATTATAGCTAAATTTGGCCATAATTTGAAGATGGATAGTTAGATACATATTAATTTGATAACATGCACAGTCAATTATTAAGAGTACCTATAGGCTATCAAGAAGTATTACTTTATTCCTAGAACTCTACGATTCTATCTAAGATTCTCTCTCTATTTAACTTAGCTCTCTATTTAACTTAGCTTACTACCTTCTTGGAAAAACCGAAGGTGGTAAGTCATTCTACAGGGTACCTACTGGTGCGCAGAAGAAGCAATCGATGACTGATGTCAAGCACGTTACATTAACCAAAGATAAAATCATTAGTTAATTCAACACACAAAATTAGCACTCATCTCCCCCTAAGCATTTCATTATACATTTTACGTTTAGCACTTTTACGTATAAAATTGAGATCGTACAGTTAGCTTTAGCACCCAGCCGCATCGTCATCGTTCCATCCACGTTTCTTATCACTTATCAGAACTCAATCTTCAGATCTATAAAAGTCCATCATCAGGCGACTGCGTGCTGTGGGTGTGTTCTCTTATCGCTTATCAAAAGAAAGTACACAGATACAATTAATTAACGAGCGCTTTTCTGAAAATTAACATTACGCAATTTTCTTATCGTATACGTCATCTGTAGTCGGCAAAAACACCCTTGTTGACTTAATTGTAAGTACTGAAATTGCGTACCCCTAATTTGTTGTCTAAGAGTCATAATGCTAGCTAATATGTATCAGGAAAGGAAGGGTCGACCTTCTTCAGGATTTTAAATGAGAATGTTTTGGAAATTCCAATCAATTACAAATACCATGAATTTTTGTTTATGGTACGTTGTCTGTTTAAAACATAAAATTAACGGTTCTCGTAGGACAGTAAGTAAAGCTGCGGGACACAGCTAGTGCTTTTAAAAGGCAGATACAAAATAATACATCTGGTTCAAAAAATATGAACCAACAAACAGACAAAACCCATCAGAGAATTCATAGTATTGGCACACTTTGTTTATCTAACTGAAAGAGAAAAGTGTCAACATCATCGGGTTACCTAGCACTTTCCTGAAAATGAAAAGGCAACAGCGCAATTATAGTTTTATCAGATCACGTCACCTGTACACGGAAAAAACCCCTCAATTGTCACAGAAGGAGACACGAATATGGCGCAAACAAGAAAATCTTGCTGCAATCATGAGTCATGTAGCTTTTTGGAAATGTCGTCGCACGATGAGAGTACAGAATCGGATCGTAAAATATGTTCAAAATTATATCTATTGCATCAAGATCCACGGATTGTGAGACACCGATCGCGTGGGATCTGACTAAACTCTGACTTTGGACGTCATCATGATGCTAAAGGTTATAAACGCGCCAGGGTGTTTGACATCCTTCTCATTTCTCTGATTCCAAATAAAGGAAGAGCGTGGGTGCATTTTGCGACTTGTTTGTACTGTTTCTCTGATTTGTGATCTGAGCATGAGCGTATCTACTGTTTGCTTCGTCTTTGTTTGCCGTTGTTTTACCGATTACAAAGCAAAGCTTTTGCTAACTTACGCTTTAGTGCCTGGGACAAAAAGTGATGAAGGCTAGTGAAGTTTAATTATCGGTAATCTTAAATAGTCATCTCAATTTTCAAGGTCTACAAGTAATTATGTAAATAAATAAAATAGACAAATGGATTTCTCTGCATGTCTTTTTTTATCAATAAAGTACCTCTCTATAAAAAGAACAAGAGAACTTGCCTCATAAAGTTTTGTGATAAAGAGTTTATCCTTCTATTTATATATTTTGCTACCAGATTTAATCTGATTGTGTTCGGATTAGTAAAGTTGGCATGAGTGAGCATTTAGAAGGTTTCAAAATCATGTGCTGTGTGATTATATTACATTTGTACGGAAAGCTGTCACTAGTATTGTCAAGTTGTTAATCTGGCTCATTTCCTGAATGCGTCACTTCACTATTTGTAGCCTAACTACATGTTGGTATGGCTGTCATGTAAATTTCGTTCAGATTTTAAGAGGAAATCAGGCGGGCCATTCTATGTACAATTGTAATTAACTAGCTGCGCCCCGCGGTTTCACCCACGGTTTTCCAGAATAAGAAGTAGCCTATGTGTTAATCCAGACCATGAACAACCTTCATTACAAATTTCATGTAAATCCGTTCAGCCGTTTTTGCGTGAAAGAGCAACAAACACATTCACAAACTTTCGCGTTATAATATTAGTAGGATAATATTAGTATTATTGATAAAATATTACCATGATCGTACGTGATAATATTTTATTTCACAAATACTTACTGAAAAAAATTATAAGTGTGTCTACCGCAGACCTAGTATTTACGAAAAAAAAGATTGTTCTAGAGGCATTGTTCAGACAGACAATAGGGGAATACATTTGTACGGAGAATCGCAAGCCCGCTTCCCTCTTAACAACTAATTAGAAGATTGAGCTTCCATTATCGCCATCATCTTTGATCATAGTATCTAGTACATTTACTGGTACATATAAGACCAGTAAATACCGTAATTAGTAATTACCGTAATAGGACCGTAAGTAAACTGCTACATATAATAGAGCTACATATGGGAAACTAAGTACGTACTCCTCTTGCACGCGCCATTTGTTCCGGTCTTATGCCAAATTTATAAATGCTTTCATAATGCTTTTACACTACCGTCAGATCAACTAGAGTTTCATACAAGTGCTGCTATGTCACTGCGTAGTCAGCTTGCCAAAGACACTGATAGAAATATTTACCAAGCTTCCATAGAAATAAGGGTGACCACTCGATGATATAAAAGTAGCCGGTCGAACCTGGACACGATTGGCACAGGACCGGGATGAGTCCCCCCCGAATGGGTACCCGCCTTTCCGTGGCGGGGGGGATAAGTGGCCGTGGCACTGAGCCCGGTGAAACGAAAAGGAACCCGAGGTGGGGCCTTCCGCGTGTCCCTCTGGCAGCAGAGGGCTGATTAGCAGAGGGCACAGCGGATGAGCCGGGGTCTGAGCGATGGCTCGGACCACCAGGGGGGTTTTCCTTGTGCTCCTCGCCGCGTGTGGGTCGCGGTCGGGAGTGCAAGGAAAGGAGGAGGGTCTGAGTGTGGTGGACGCCGGGGGATGCGGCGCTCCACACTTGGACGGTGGCATTGCTGCCACCGGTGACGAGTGTGGTGGACGCTGGAGGAAACGGCGCTCCACGCTCGGGCGGTGACAGCGGTGCCACCAGGAGGGTTTTCCTTGTGCTCCTCGCCGCGTGTGGGTCGCGGTCGGGAGTGCAAGGGAAAGAGGAGGGTTCCTTTTGCACCTCGCCGCGTGAGGTTTGCGGCCGGGTGTGAAAGGAACGTGGGCTTAAGGCGGGGTGGGTGGTGCTAACCACACTGCCACGTGCGAGCGAGCGGGGCTAGGGAGCGAGAGGGCGGTTCGCCCGTCTCCTTGCTCCTCGGCAGTGGGGTTGCCGGTAGAGTCGGGGGACTCTCCCGGCCTGCACGACCCCACACTGTCTGGGGGGTGATCCTGGGGAACAGGGTCACCCCGCCATGGGTGCAGGGGACCCTAATCGGGCCCGTCGACGGGGCAAGGTGGTCAATGCTAACGCGACACCACCTTGCCCTACCAGGCGGACGATGAATTCCCCAGTGGTTTTAATGGGTATGCCGCCACTAGGGCGGAGACTCCTACATAACCACCCTGCCTCCCCCGGGGCGGGCGTGGTATCCATATCCATAAAGGATTTCCACTGGGTAAACAAAAAAAAAAAAAAAAAGGACCGGGATGAGTCCCCCCCGAATGGGTTTCCGCCTTTCCGTGGCGGGGGGGATAAGTAGCCGTGGCACTGAGCCCGGTGAAACGAAGAGGAACCCGAGGTGGGGCCTTCCGCGTGTCCCTCTGGCAGCAGAGGGCTGATTAGCAGAGGGCACAGCGGATGAGCCGGGGTCTGAGCGATGGCTCGGACCACCAGGGGGGTTTTCCTTGTGCTCCTCGCCGCGTGTGGGTCGCGGTCGGGAGTGCAAGGGAAAGAGGAGGGTTCCTTTTGCACCTCGCCGCGTGAGGTTTGCGGCCGGGTGTGAAAGGAACGTGGGGTTAAGGCGGGGTGGGTGGTGCTAACCACACTGCCCACCACATGCGAGCGAGCGGGGCTGGGGAGCGAGAGGGCGGTTCGCCCGTCTCCTTGCTCCTCGGCAGTGGGGTTGCCGGTAGAGTCGGGGGACTCTCCCGGCCTGCACGACCCCACACTGTCTGGGGGGTGATCCTGGGGAACAGGGTCATCCCGCCATGGGTGCAGGGGGCCCTAATCGGGCCCGTCGCCGGGGCAAGGTGGTCAATGCTAACGCGACACCACCTTGCCCTACCAGGCGGACGATGAATTCCCCAGTGGTTTTAGTGGGTATGCCGCCACTAGGGCGAAGACTCCCACATAACCACCCCGCCTCCCCCGGGGCGGGCGTGGTATCCATAAAGGATTTCCACTGGGTAAACAAAAAAAAAAAAAAAAGGACCGGGATGAGTGGGGTGCTAGGTCAGGTAACCTCCTCGTGGTGCACCCTAGGCAACAGCGTGCGGTAATACTGCAGCTTTTATGCAGTATTACCGCACGCTGGCAAATAACCCGACACGGTGGGCCCGTCCGCGTGTCTCTCTGACTAGCAGAGGGCACAGCGTGATGGTTTGGTTGGACGGTGGCATTGCTGCCAACAGGGGGGTTTTCCTTATGCTCCTCGCCGCATGTGGGTTGCGGTCGGGAGTGCAAGGAAAGGAGGAGGGTGGACGCTGGAAGCGTGTGCCGCATCCGCATGGGGCACCCAGCGGCATACGCTTTCGGGCTACATAGGCTGGGATCTCTCGTTGCCGAGCGTGGTGAGCCGTGCTAGGCGGCGAGAGATCGTGGCAGGCCGGGGTCTCCTTCTGCGAAGAGGTGATGACGCAGAAGGAGGCCGCGGAGCGGGTCAGAGAGGACGATGCCCGATCTGACCCGCTCCGGCGCAGACGGGGGAGCGAGGAGGCGGTTCACCCATCTCCTCGCTCCTCTGCAGTGGGGTTGCCGGGAGAGTCGGGGGACTCTCTCATTTGCCCGTTGTACTGACCAGGTTAAAATAACGCTTTTTAAAGCTTATTGCCAGGGAATGTACACGGGTGGTCTGTGGTTCTGCTGTTCGAAAAGATCGCAGGATTACCTGCGCATCCAATACAACAATGTGTTCAGGATGATGTTGAAACTCCCTCGATTTTGCAGTGCCTCATGGATGTTTGCTCAAACCCAGACTGACGGCTTCCATGCGGTACTGCGGAAGAAAGTAGCGTCTCTGGTGAGGAGGCTTCGGGGGAGTGACAACAGCATCCTGAAAGTAGTGGCTGATGACCCACAAGCTCCTGTGCTGAGGCATCTCGTGCGGACTATGGTTCCTCACGACATGCCTCGTAAGTACATGACGTATTGATTTTTAGTTCTAATCTTGTCATACCTACTAACATTCGTTTGTAAGTCATTTGTTTAAGTCACAGGCAAAGGACACCCCCGACTAAATAAAAATTGTGTGTACTTATGTACACGCGTTAGAAGATATACTTTTTTGGCGTATGGAAAAATAAATTATACATACCGACAATTAACCTCAAATCTATAAATGCACTCAAAAGAGTTTAATCAAATCAGTTTTATCACTAATATTCAATATCTATAGATATACTAATAAATAATAAATTATTAGTAAATACTATCACCGTCGTATATGAAATTGATTTAATAAAAACACCAAAATAATATTTATTTATTCACATTGTTTAATTGTACTCTTACGAAACACGTGTTCTAAATATAAAACTTCTAAATATACAACTTCAACATAATTATCAATTTTCATGCCACCCAGAACTAACTTCACGATATAGAATTTAGGTATCGGTGTGCGCGCGCATCGTGCCACCTAGAACGCTAGAACTAACTTCACGATGTAGAATTTAGGTGTCGGTGTGCGCGCGCATCGTAAAAATTCACTTTCATCATTTTTCTCTATCGCGCCATAAGAAGTATAACTTCAAAAAAAAAAACAAAATCAAAATTGGTTCATCTTACACACAAAGACCCGTCACTTTGCGTCGAGGGTTAAAAAGACTAACCTAGGTGCATGAAACCAAATTATTTCACCATCTTGGTAATCTGGTTTTATCCATATGTAGCTGGTACAAACTAAGACTCATCGTTTCGATTATTCAAATTGCAACATCCTCTACTTTTGAGTCCGCCCACTACCACTATAACAATCATTAGGTTGGTGGGTATTGAATAATTTCTGTTGCTAAGGGTTAACAATCTACAGCTGGAAAAATACATTTCCTGCCGTAGATCAACACCTACGCTGGGAAAGTCTAATTTTATCAACGTAATTCTAAACAAAACATACGCAAAACAAAATAGAGCTATATTTCGTAAAACCAACCCCTAATGCCTTGTTGCCATTCGATATAATCGAATCGATTTACATAGACAATGTATGGGAATGAAATTTTTGTAATCTTAATATATATAAATTACGTGTCACGTTGTTTGTCCGCTATAGACTCTTAGACTACTTAACCGATTTCAATCAAATTTGCACACCGTGTGCAGTTCGATCTAACTTAGGAGATAGGATAGTTCACATCTCAATTTATAGTAAAAAACATGAGAAATTAGAAAATTTAAAAATACTTAAACCATATAGCGCTTTGGACAATGTAAACTTGAAGAACTTGAAGAAGAATTGACGCAATGGCTTTTTTTACCAATTCGAATTAAATAGTCATCGTTAAGACAGGACAACGTCTGTCGAGTCAGCTAGTAGAATATAGAATCTATAAATAGATTATAGAAACGTCATTCCCATACATTATCTTAGTTTTTTATAGCGTTGGCGACCATAGACTGGAACTTGACTAAGGGAGCTGCATTGAGCTGATAGACAAACTCTTCAACATACATATACCCATTTCTATAATACCAAATATTAGCACCAATTAATATTAACTGTTCCATTTCGTCCAAGCCTTACGGATTATAAGTATATGGAATGGACACAGCTTTAGTGAACCACCAGCCTTAGTCTGTTCTACAGAACACAATAGTAGCTCATACGTACCATTTAACACGTAGGCGTATTAGCTAATCAAGGAAAATTTCGCGTAATTATACCCTGAATATAATAATGAAATTAACGAAGCCTTACATAACGTTAATCAAAAATTTATAGATCTAAGGAACTCGTGACTGTTTGTTTAAGGCGCTATGAGACTGACGTTGCACAGATTTGCGGGGCTGAAGCAGACGCAGATTGCCGGGCGGCGCAAGGGGTCTAGCCAGCGAATCTCCTAATTTGAAGCCTATTTCGTCTTAACGTTCAGCGTATTATCACAGATTAGATGCGCCTCGCGGTTTCAAGCTCGTGCATGATAAATGTCGTCAATTTCCTTACTTTTTAGAGTTTTGAACCCCTAAAGGAAAGAACCCTTATGGTGACCAATGTAAAAAAATCGATTTGTTGTGCTGTTGCTATAACGAAGAGAAACAAACAACTTTCGCATTTAAAATTATTAGTAGAGATAAGTGTATAGGGGTAATTATTCATAAGTAATAAATGTATGCAGCTATTAAAATTGCATGTAGATATGAATGAGTAAAGGTAGGTAATTATCGGTAAAGGTCTTATATGTCCTATACTTAAATAAAAATTCGTGTCTCCAAATAAAAAAAGACCGAAATTTTCTTTTTTGAAAAGCTTAATCGATCTTAATGAACTTCAATAAAAACGGACATTAATCCGGGCATAGAATAATGTTTACCACTGAAAGTTAGACATTGAAAGAGGTAGACAAACTGCGGAGTGTAGTAGGACTGTGAAAACTTGTAAGCCATTTGACATGGGGTGAGAGAGTCGTCTACAAGTGATGTTTATTGCATCTAATGATTCTACGTTCCGAAAGTACCTCCATGATAAGCTATGACAGAACATCTTCCTATTATAACATAAGTAGAAGTATACAGGTATTCAAGGTTTCGGGGTTTCAACGAAAACTGGACCTACGTTTTTGTGCACTTGAGTAAATAAACTGGTCGGTATAGGCACTCACACAGGCATTGACACAAAAATAATTAAGTATAATTAAGTTATTACGAATGCTGGACGACCGCATGGAACCAGCGGACGGTCGTACGAACAAGGCAAAACCATGAGTCGCCGTTCTACTCCTGAACCCAAACCGGCAAAGGAAAATCAATTTATTACTTAGATGAAACTTATTCACAAAGTTGCCAGGAAACCCGTAAATAGAATCCGATAAGGAATCAAACCCCAATTCCGCAGCGTGGGTTTTTGATCGTAACTCATAATTATTTCCTATACTGTAGGTACAAGACCTACATATAGTTGCGTCCAGCTTTAACGTCTAAAATGGACTCTTGCCGGTAGTTTCAATACTTTCAAGAACGCAAGAATGTGGACATTGATCAGGCGTCCACCGCGTGGCGTCTGTTCACGCACACACGCCACGCCATGTGTGTGCCAAATGCCGATGTACGGATTGTTGGCACATACGTTAGTGTGGAACTTTATAGAGGTTAAACGCACACAGAGGCAATCAAAGTCGAACGCATATTTTCAAAGTGGCACGATATTTTTTACTGCAGCTTGTGACTTTTTTCGTAGCTTTGTACTTGGTTAGTTTTTTATATTTTTTTAATGATATCTACAGTGAAGAGCGGGGATGCTCGGTTTACCATAGAAGGCTGATTAGGCCGTGCTGTACCTCGCTGGCCAAGTGCGGGTTGGTGGATTCGCCATTGCATTTCTTCACCGGGCGCACTTTACTGAAGTCTGAAATGTTGATAAAGTGGAATTTGTTCCGCTGCTTATTATTGTAGCTTATTGTTATTGTTGCGCTGGCTAATACTTAAAAGCCTCGATGAACAAACAAAAAACCACGCCTTATATTGTTTCTCTTACCCCCGAATAGGCCCCTCGTGTGAGTAAGGTTTTAATAGTGAGTAATAAGAATAACAATATAACTGCTACACATTTACAACTCCTGCACACATGCAACAACCAATATTTGCATACGTACGAGGCAAGCACGGGGTGACGTGTTCCACACGCCCACAAAGATAATGCCGAGATAATGATATGTGAGCGGTCAAGCGAAAAGAGACCAGGAACCTTATTCTGGCAAGTGAGATATTATTACGGTCATTGTCGCTCTCATTAGAAATGTCATGACAGTGAGAGTGACCGAGATAATCTCGATCGGAACAGAATACCCCATTGACGGAAAAATAATTAGTTTTGAGATAAACGCGTTTAATGCTTCGAATCGCTCCAACATGTTCAGTATTTTTAAATATTAAAAAAGTAGTCCATTTAAAAATATTCTGTTTCCACAAAAATGAAAATAAGAGACCACGCATTCAAAATTATCAAAAAACAAAAAAAAATATCAAAAAATGCTTAATTATCGTTAGGTCCTATTTCGATTGACCGCTTACGTTTGCTATTTTAGTTAACAAGCACGTTTTGTTCCCAATTGCGACTGAAACGTTACTCACAATGACCAGAGAGTGCTTTTTAGGCATAAAATGCTCCATAAATAGATCTAATAAGAAAATGGTCTGATACTACATTTTTAATTAGTATTTAAAGAATCTAGGGCAAATGGATTGGGCTAAGATAAATATTTGGACGAGTACTCAAAGGGATTTAAATACAAAATTTACGAAAAAAAGAATGAGAAAAGTATTCAAAAACCTGTAGGTTTAAGGTTTTTAGAAATACCGACAAACTAATGTAAACTCTATTAGCCTCTGGCTTTTGTCTAGCCTTTCTTTTGTTTAATTATTTCAGCGGTAACCTAATATCCGTTGTATTTTATTCGAATTAATTTAATTATGTATTAATTAATAAGTTTTTTTTAACTTACAATCACAGTAGGTACTTTAGATACAAAATCATTTTGGTAGGAACAAAGTAATAATTTTTGTAGACACTAGACATACCTAAAACTACCTATCTAGTCTACGAAAATTATGTCTTTATTCCTACCAAAAAATGTATTGGGAAAAAATACCATACTTATTTTTTTTAAACTATGATCCAGCATTAGATAGCGAAAAATCTGAATTTATGCGACACAGAAAAGGCTTCTATAGTAAAGGTAAAGCCTGCGATTTTCAGAATTACAAGACCAGTAGCACGAATAGACGCGTTGCACTGCTGCTATGATCAGTGAAACCTGTTTTAGTATTCTACGATCACTAAGCGAAATAACTTTCATGCCGTTTTATTACCTTTTATGTTATCTGTCTCCTGGTAGGGTACTTTCTAGTGTTAGGGCGTCTAGCTATTAGAATAAAGTTGAAAATCGGTCTCGAAGACCCTACCAGTGTGTTAAAACAGCCTCTTTTGTGGCTTGTTGGTCAATATAGTGATATTAAAGGCATAACAATACATATGAACTTGCTTGAACTGCTGGCCCTAAAATAGTTAAATTAAATAGTTAGTAGTTTAGTTAGTTAATAGTTTAGTTAAAAATAGAAATTTGAACGGTGTGTTCTCTGTGCAATAACTTGTACTATTATTTATTTTGTATCATAATGTTGCCCCGATAAATTAAAATAAACTACGAGTAAGTATATAGTTACCAGATTCTTCTCGTCTCCTTTGAAGAGACTTACACTCAGCAATCACTGGTAAGTGTGTGTCTGTGTCTCTGTGTGAGTGTATGTCACATATTCGGCCCACTGTAGGCCGAATATGGTCGACGATATTTGATTGTCAAGTTAAGCATGGACCGTACGTATAACCCGGTCACAATATCTGTGCACCTCGCTGGAATGCGTATAGCCTTATATAGTCGCACTGTCGCACCGGGGAGTGCGCGGAGAGGTGACAGGGGAAGCGGGAGAGTCTCCCGCTGAGGCTATACGCATTCCAGCGAGGTGCACAGATATTGTGACCGGGTTGTAATAGGTATGTTGGTAATTCTGTTGACTCGTATAATCGTATGTTTACAAAATAGGTATGTCTTTTTTACGAACAAGGTTTCACAGACGCTAATATCCAACCACTGGTGTTTACCTACATCAGCTATGTTTATAGTTGGTAGTAAATTGGGCGTGCCATCTATGCAAATCAAAGTGAGTATGTACTCTGAATAATTACTTACGTCCCACGCTAAAATTAATTAAATCCGACTACTAATTAAATAGCCACGTGCTACGTGGCACTGAAATACAATTCTATCCTATCCTACTAATATTATAAACGCGAAAGTTTGTGAGTGTGTATGTTACTCTTTCATGCTAAAACGGCTGAACGGATTTAGATGAAATTTGGTACTTATGAAGGTAACTTATAACTCGGCACATAAGTTACTTTTTATCCCGGAAAATGCGGGTAAAACCGCTGGGTGCAGCTAGTTTCTAACATATTTTTTTACTTTATTTTCAGTTAGGAACCCATTCCATTTGTAAAAATGTTTACAGGCCATTTTTGCTCCGAAGGTTACTGTGCTACGCTATTTTAAGGATTAACATTCCATTTTTTCTTTGTTTGTTTGTTAATCATTTTACTTTCGCCTAATTTGTTCTCTTTTAAGTTTTTTTGCAGTTTTGTATTTTTTTTGGCCTTTCATTTACCCCTTTGGCCCCAATAAATTAATCATACTGAAATGTACCCATCAATTTGTTTTAAAATATACAAAAAAGAACGAAAACAATTGCAAATCAGAAGTAAAAAAGAAAACTTGAGACATCTATAGATTAGTTTTTTTCTTATTTTAAGGTAACAAAAAAGACAAACGTAGTAACCGAAGTTATATTAAACTGCGTATTAATAGAAAACAATAAGTAGAGAGATAGAGTAATTTGTTAGAAAATTGTTAATTTAATTACAAAATTGCATTGAATGCAAACTTCAACATAATTACTCTAGCAACAACGATGGCCAAAGACTTAAAATTATAGATTCAATTCAGCGCCTCAAAAACGACAACTTGTGCTTATACACAGGGTTAAATGGAAAGATTAAGCTAAGCCGAAAAGCTGTTTCATAGAAAACATTCAATAACACTCGACAAATAGATGGATCAGCTGTTTTTTCATACTAAAAATTGTTTATAGTGATGAGTACATCGAGCCCTTTCAGACTTAGGATACCCATTCCTTATAACCTAGTATCAAGGTTCCATAGGCGGGAGGCACACCGTTACTCACGATCGCACGTTTGATAAATGACTCGTAAATTCGTAACGGTGTAAAAGTCCATGGATATTAAATATGGTTGATTTTTGCAAATGTTTCTTTTTTGAAAACAATTTTAGTACAAGATTTATTGGTGTTGTTGAATCTATATTTTTCATCACATCTTTGAAAATGGCACGTGATTTTGTAAGACATTCGGAATGTTACTTCATCACAAAACTACAGTAAATGCACTGTTTTGGCATAAATATTGGAAGCATTGTCTGTGGATATGCATCAGAGATTCTCAAAGTTAGCGATAACGCCCCTTTGTGGTCGCTAGTGGCCACAAAAGAGCGTTATAACAGGGCCCAAAAATTGTGGGGAGATGAAGCGGTTGAGAAGTAAACCATATTTTAATAAATTCGACATGATTTGAGATAAGTTGAAAAAATTAAGAGGCGCTAGAAAAAAATTGCTTATCAAAATAGGCGGTAGACAATGTTTGAGAACCTCTGATATACATCTTAAGGTTTTACCATACTGAAAACAGGGACAAGAGTAGAGTGTGTATTGAGTTGATTACACGTAACGAGTACAGTGGCGAGACAGTAAATGGGCACACTCGACCGAGCAAACAAATCATGGTACTTGATGACTCTCTCGCTTCGTCAAAATTTGTTACGAACCGAGTACTCGGCCGAGAGCACTGTCTCGCTACTGTACATTATACATACTAGGCCCAAGTTTGAAGGCATTTTAAGACAGATCTAAATTTTCTAAAACTATTGGCCTCCTTGTCTAATGGCTTGCAATGATAAAGACAGATATATTTTTAGTTAATTTAGATCTGTTTGAAAATGCCTTCAAACTTGGGCCTACTGTACTGCATTACATTGTATTGCAAGAAATCTCGAACGTTTCGAATCTATGTTTCTGATTCGTTCAGCCAAGGAATGGAACAGACTGCCGGTTCCTTGTTCCCTGAGAGATACAATCTTGGGCTTTTAAGGGCCAGGGTTAATAGGTATCTAAGTCTGCGTGCTCCATCTTCGACCACATCGTCGCTTACCATCAGGCGAGTTGGTGGTCAAACGCGGACTTATTCAAGTTAAAAAACATACAAATTTATTGCGTCTTCCAATTATTATGGTTTTACAATTGATTTAACCCATTTTCAGTGTGGTGAAGGCCTCATAAACTTTAGGATGAAGACTTATGATTATAAAAACAAGATAGCCACATTGTGGCGGATTTCCAACAGTTTATAAATATAATAAGACGTTTACTACATTGGCTACTAATACATATTAGTTACATACATAAATACATGTTGTAATTTCATGCGCCAATGCATGAAAGAAAATATCGTAGTACAAGAAGTGTGTAGACATATTTTGCATTTTCACAAAAACGTATGGACCCTCGAACCATTTTACATAGAATATATCTAGCAAGACTATGTTGAATACAGTTTATTTGATAAACTTCGTAAAATATAGATGGTAATAAGGAAAGGGTATACTAAGCCGAAAAGGGCTCATAGTACTCATAATTATGAACAACTTTTACTACAGGACCAACTTTGAATACGCGAAACAAAATCAGCTGTTTCGTACAATTTGTCAAGTGTCTTTGACATTTTTTTATGAATTTTTTTTTGATAATTACGGGTTGGTCCCATTGTAAATGTTGTTCATAATAACTGATGTACTACGAGCTCTTTTCGGCTTCGCATACCCTTTCCTTATAACCCTGTATAATCATGTAGACACAAATACAAATTATATCAAGTTCATTATACATTAAAATAAATAAGACAGACATAAGACAAATGTTTACATTGCGGCAAAATCAGCTTAAAAAATCTGTTTCTGAAAATGAATATCACTAATTAAAAATCTAAAACTTTCCCTAAATTTAGCATTTATCCAAATTAAATGTTCATATTAAGTACTTATCTCGAAGAAAGCGTGCACATTCGAACGAAAATTAATTAATTATGCTACTCGTATTTTGTATTAATTCTAAAGTGTTTGTACTTAAGTAACTAAATTAAGTAAAGACATCGCTTAGCAAAGGCACTTCTAAACCAAATAAGTTCTGTTGACATCCTCCTATAGTAAATGACATCTACAAACAGAGAAGGCTCTTCAAATATCATTCATGAAAAACCTTTTTACAAACATTAAATATTTTTCCAAGTAAATATTTATCTCACAAACAAACAATAGAATGAATGCTGTATTTTATCACAGTTCATGCTTCCATTCACAGTTTTAAAAATATTGTTCATTACACACTAGTCAACCTTTAATCCTACCACTGCTAGGATACAGGTCTACCCTCGAAGGGTGATTAGGCCATATTCCAAAAATATTGTTCAGTTTGTAAAATCCAGCAAAGTATTTCTTTGTAAGTTGCATTGTTATACAATGCAAAGGCACTGGAATAACACATTTTTTACCAATAACATAAATAAAGAGATTATTTACCGGTGACCGAGCGATGTAACGGGTTTATACTAATAATGGCATTTAGGTATATGAGATACTTAATGAAACGTACCGAATAAAATAAGTACAAGATTAACGACTTCCCGGACGGATAGTATATCAAAAATAAGCACCATGTCGATAAGTAGAGAATGTGTGTAAAATGCAATTAATTTATTCGAAAACTTTTGTAATAATCACAAGTTTATTTTAACTCTAGCCATGTGATCATCGCTCTTTTCGTACTCAACTCGCTCGCTTCTGTATAGCTTCTCTTGTATAGCGGCGAATGACTGGCCCTTCGTCTCTGGGAGCTGTAGTACTATGAATATCACACCGACCACTGATAAGATTCCAAATCCCCAGAAAACCACATATTCACCCAAACTATCTGCGACGACCTGATACAACTTCGTGACAGCAAAAGTCATTAAAGCCGCAAATATCTGTATCACACATGTGGCTTTAGATTTAATGTTCGTCGGAAACACCTCCGATGTTATCGCAAACGGCACCGTTGCCAAACCTATCGTATAGGAAAATATAAATATAGGTATAAAAACTATAGGAATGAACCTTATATTAACTAGATAATCGCTATGCTCGTGTTTCAGGAAGAAATACGCGCCTATGATGATGTTGGCTATGCCAACACCGCAGGAAGAGATCAAGAGCAGGGGCTTTCTGCCCAACCTATCGACTAATTGTGAAGAGATAGCTGACGTCAGCAGCTGAACCGAGCCGAATAAAATGCAGGATTCTTCCGGCCCCATACCGCCTTCAGCGGCTCCGAAAATCTGCTGTGCGTACGCAATAATCGCGGTGCTACCACAGAACTGCTGCGTGAAGTATATTCCCATTAGAATAAATAGTCCTCTCCTATTCCCACCAACCATAAATAAATCTCTCCATCTTCCTTTCTCCTTCATGTTCTCCGTCACCAGGCTTGTCATGCTTTCGAGTTCTTCTCTAACATACGCTCTGCCGCGTAACTTCTTCAGCGAAACTTCTGCTTCTTCCCTTTGGCCAGACTTGATGTAGTAGTAGGGTGATTCTGGCATCGTGCTGAATGTGACCACGAAGAGGATCGGGATCGCGATGTTGAAACTGGCAAGGCCCAGCATGGAGACATACGGCCCGATACAATACTGGGACAGGATACCAAACTGAAAAAGAACAAAATAGAAGTGTTTATTTCCATTAGGGACGTCTAAAAGATTACAAATATTACAATGCACAGTATTGCATAATTAAATTAAAAAAAAATGTGAGCCGTCACGGGACGCCTGGCAGATGTGAAACATCGACATTATTTTGTAAAAGTAATATGCAGAAAAGAACATATTGTGATAGGAACTAAATATGTCATATTGATAAAATAAAATATTACGATTTTTTTTCCAGATAAATGCAATAATTTTTTTAAATAATAATAATAAAAGTAAAAAATTTAATTTAATTAAATTAAATTAAATTTTATTTAATAAATTTTTCGATTGCGCATGGCGACGCGTCGCCACACCGTACACACTACTATAATTATACATATACCATCATATAGCGTGGCGACGCGTCGCCACGGCATGCGTCGCCACGCCAGAAATCGGTTTTACGTGCGGCTATAGATGTTTCACATCAATAACAATGCTTTACAAAAAAGAATAAGAATATAAAAACATTAAATGCAAATGTTAAAGTCCAGATCGGAGAGTTTGTTTTTATTGTCCATCTTTTGTGGTATTGAAAATTGTAGACGCTTTTGGTTAAGGCGGCCAATTAAAACAGCAAGTTCAAACGTTATCTTTTGTTTTTTATTCACATAAAATACATAAAATTTAGTCATTAATTTATAAAATTCGGACAACATGCGCATCATCCAAATTAACCAGAAACATAAATATTATCAGCATAATCGGACTGTACCTATACTAAAACCAAATGAAATTTATTGATTTTTTAAAGCTAATAAGCTTTTTATATGCTTTTGTGTTATTTACCTATAGACATTTATCGACAATATTGGTTTTATACTTTTTAATGATTTTTAAATACGAGTTATGATAATGGCTCACCCCAACTCGACTAGCATCTCAAATTGTTTTCACCCACGAACGTGGGTGGAGTTATTTTTAGTACTCACGAATTTAGATGACAAGTCGCATTTTTGTGTCTTCTAAATACCGACAAGCACGAATCTGGATATACGTAGGTACTGGTTTTGCCACATACGAGTTTATTTTTTAGCCACCTCATTTAATATTAATTGAGTTGTTGTCACGCTTAACCAGTTAACCATGAAGGATAATATGTCATACGTAAGTAGCTGGAAAGAAGATAACTTTTGTCCAAAGTGGCAATATTGAAATAGTCGAGTTCGCAAACATTTCAGCGCCTACAGCCAAATTAGACAAGAAAATCCACTGCAGCTTAAGTAAACTGAATTGTGACAAAGTGTGTTATCTAAAATAACAGAAATCTTGATACGAAATCATATCGCTGTTTAAATAATGTGATTGACCCAGTTATTTAGGTTCAACGTCGCCACGAGAGAGTCTATAAATACTTGTGTATTTTTACACATGCTGATTTGTAGTTTGTAGGTTTCCTTGTTTTACGGAGATACTCTTTTTCAGAATAGGGAAACCAAAAAATATATTCGCATATTATTTAGGCTTGCATGAAAATTTTTCTTTGTCATTTAGATGAAGTCAAAAATACTTTGTCGGCCAATTGTATAGTCCTCTAACAGTTGATAAAGTCAGTCGATAGAAAAAATGTCTTTATCTACTCATATATTTCAATTTTAAAATTCTTAAATACACTATTCGTAATTGCAAATAGAAAACCACAATAATTTATGTTAGTAGATGTTACTTATTTTTATTAAATTTATATTCAATCGCAACATTCCGTTTGCAAACCAAGTAAAAATAAAAATAAGTTTATTTTCCAGATTTCGTTTTGATGTTGCGCAATGTTATTCCTTTGCAAATCATGTGATATATCTATCTACGAGTATATTGTATCTAATAATATCTTTGGCAAAATTTAGACCCCACTGCATGATGCAATGATAGCAATTTTGTGTGGCACAAAACAGTATTTAAGAAGTAAAATATCGGTACTGCAAAAGTTATGCTACTTATTTACTTTTACTATAGAACTGGCCTAAATAATTTTAGTAACAATTTTGAGACAAATATAATCGTGGTTCAAGGTGAGCATTGCTTCAGTTCGCTACGGTTTACTTTTCAAAGGGTCGAAACCCACTGTAGTAGAGGGCCTTAGTAATAAACGATACTTAGCCGTTGTTAAGGTTGACACATGTCATTTAACTTGCGCACAATACAAAAATGTAGTGCGCTGTACTAAGAAATGCTACTTAACTTTACGATAACTTAAAAAAAAACCTGAAATGTCTGATCTTGAATCAAAAGACCCTGAATCGTCATCGAATCCCAAATTTATCAGCCATGCTTACTGATTTTTTTGCTGCATTATTATCATATTCTTTTGACTATACGACTCGGTGCGACAGTCATAGTCATAATTATAGGGTTACTGCACACGTGAAGTCGGTTGCGATCACCACTCGAGGCTGTCGTCGAGCCTTATTGACTTGTCTTAGTAACCTATACCTTACCTTTTTAATTGTTTGTGCATAGTGTGCATGTGTAATCTGATTTTAACAAATAATTCAAAAATACCTGAGATTCAGAAGTAGGGTTGAAAAACTTTGTTTCAGTACCACTGAAATCTTGTGAGACTAGATCGGCCTTGACATTAGCTAAAAGCCGCTGAATTTCAGTATAGTTATTTTCATTTAAATTGGGATTAATTTTGGTGACATATTCCAAGTAAAATAGCAAAAGAAATTGCTATTTGCACGAATTTAGTGCTAAATATTGGACGCGGGGCTGAATTTCTTGTTTATTCAGGTCAAAAAACGACCCAGTGTTACCATATATTCCAGCGCTGAAATGAGATATTGGACTAATGTACCTAAATCAGCCTTTTGCGATCACTACATCGCTAATAAGTAGGCCATTGGCCTTTTGTTGCCGGAACACGATACCGTTGCCAAAGCTTGTCATTGACATTGGTTCGAGAAAATTCTGATAAAATGTAGATAGATATTTCATGTTCCACTTACTTCAAAGTAAACAATAAAAAACTGAATCTTCAAGGATACGGCGGTAGTTTTACCGTGGCATTAGCAAAAGAAACACATTGTCATTGAAAAAAGACGACCGAATGTGTTTTGAAACTATAGTCGCGGAAGTAAAAACAGGATCATGTAAGTGGTGTGAAATTGAATACAATGTCAAGGCTGATAGGACGTTGTGCAATTTTCAGCATGTTAGTACCGTATTGCTTAACCTAACTATCTGGGTGAAAGTGATAAGGGAAGGTTACGTCATACGCCGCTCAGTTTCAAGTGTACGTTGCCCTCGTTATCAATTGTAAATGCTGCCAATGATTAACATTTACTATAAGTACCTTTTTTACTTCAAATAAAATGAAGCGTATGAAAATTTTGCTTCACAGAAACTACTTTAGAACGTGAATTACCGTACCTATAGGCGGTCTTCTGTATATTTTGCATGCATAAATCTCAGCTGTGTTTAATTAATATCGCGATAGTAGACCAGCATGCATAAATAGGCAATTATTATTAGTTTCATATAAAATATTGTTGACAACGGGAAATGATAAAGAAACATGTTTTCCTGATGGAATCTAATAGGAACCAAGGTCGGGCGGATTGTTCATTGTGCTCATAAATCAAACCACATTGAATGTAACTCTATGATTTCATGAATAACCTATCTATTCTTGATCACAGTCCGACTCACTATCAAGAGATAAACAAATCTTTGCAACTATCGGATAAGTCTAAAGTTCGTAGATTAGTTTTTTCGACTGTCACGGCATATGGATATCCGGAGATATCACTGATAAGTAGCCAATATTTTAAGAATATTTCGATCCAACCTTGAAATTTGACCTCTTTTACAAGTTATCGATCGTGTGCTACTGAATGTATAATAATTTTAGTTTGTCTTGTTTTTTTTCTTATAATTAGCGAAATAAAGTTATATTTCATTCCATAGTTTTTAACATATGTCAAGTTGTTTGAAAATTCTACTTTTATTGTGCGAAACGACAGGGTGGAACGCTCTGCCCGAGATGGTGTGAGAGCATCGTTGCTCCATCATTGCTTACCAGTCACCATCAGGCGAGATGGCGGTCAAATGCAAGCCTAACAACAAATAAAAAAAAATACGTTTCAGAAGTATGCCGCTGAACAAAGCTTACCTTAGACATAACAGTGATGAGCGTCGCCATCGCACCTCGCACTTCATTCGAGGCGATTTCACCCAGGTACATCGGCGCTGCTGTGTATGCTATGCCGTAGCCCAGCCCCGAGATCAGACGTGAAGCGTAGATGGTCGGCACGTTTCCAGCAAACATGACCAGGATCCAGCCGATGATGTAGGGCACTGCGGCGAGGAGGAGAGTCTTCTTCGTGCCGATCCTGTCGGCTAGGTATGACGCTGGAATTGGGCTGGCAGCTGGAATATAATACAAGTTTAGTTAAGTTTGGTTATTTGTAAGCCCCGATGCAAAAAGGGAGGAGAAGAGTAGGGAGAAGTTAGAAGTTTAACGTGCAAATCTGCGCGTCTGTCTGTAGCGTTGTAGCTTCCAAATAAATGGACCAATTTAGATGTGTTTTTATTTGTTTGAAAAGTGACTTGGTCGTCAGTGTTCTTAGCTATGACTTTACGCTAATCTGTACAGCCGTTTGAAGATCATAAGGTCTACTCTAGTCGGGAGTTTATTAAACTATTATTTTTATTTCAAATTTCTTACCTACCTACAGTTTATTTTATTATCTAAAATAGTCTTTATCTACATGAAAAACTTATAAATTGGTTACTACAAATTTATAAGTTTGAAATAAAAAGTTAGTGTTTAGAATAGCACAAGCACAAGGAAGTCAGTATTCATTTCACAAATTACACCAAGCTAATAAGTACGTTATTACCGTAGATATTTAATCTGAGGTTATTACCGAAGTATCAAGTGTCAATCTTTTCAAATGGAATACCGCAACAAATGATAAAAATAACATCGAGGTAAAATGACATCGAACGCTTATGACACCTGCTATTGCATAACATACCGACCATGTTACAAAAATGTCTTAACCCAGAAAGTGGAAAATCTTGTACTTCGCTCGATACAGGTGATAAAGATGGCTGATTAATGATATAAAATATATTACCTTACTTTTATGAAGCAACCAACATTGTGTATCAGTTTTTATATACATGAGATAAAAAACTGACAAGGTTTTTCTGATTTGGATCTGCAAAAAATCTTTGCTTAGGTACCTACGGTTACCTACTCCTGGCGGGCTCGGAATTACCTATACATTTATCGTCTTCATTATATGATACCTAAATATTATGTACCTTTTTTTAGTTCCAATTAAGTTGCAGTAATAAAAGTGATAATCAACTTTTGTATGAAAGAGTCTTTCATTACAATACATAGAGAAATCTTAGTTTCTGTTTATATGAAGGTTCTTGTGACCATGCTACGGAATCAAAAGAGCATTCATTCAGTAAAGAGATAAATAATTAAGTAGTTAGGTAGAGATCTTCCAAACTATACATAATATGCAATATGTACAATTGCGTGCCTCTATAATATTGAACGCACAGTAGGTACCAGTATCATTGGTACTCTATTACTGATAAATAAATATCATTGTCTATTACATATTAATATGACACGATAAGTACTTGGTGGTCTACTATAAAATTCTCAGGGCCATATTACTATTTACTGACGATAATGATGATGAAAAGTAGCCTTTGTCGTTTCCTGTACCTACCCATTAAAACGTATATGCAAATTGTCATGACTATCGGTTAGTAATTAAATCGTAAAAGACAAACAAACACACTTTCGCGTTATTTCTATGATTCAAGATAAAAAGCGAAAGCAAGGACAGTAATCACAATAAAAATGCCATCATGCCCTTTTTATGATAATCTTGTGTTAATCTAGCTATGGCGACATTATTCAAGTAAAATCGTAACGTTTCACATTCATAGCTCTCACTGGGATACTACCCTACTACCAGATGAAGTTATTACGGCCTTTTCTTGAGTTATATTATTTTTAAGATTGAAATTCACCTGAACATAATATCATGATGGAGGCGATCCAAGAGCTCTGGTCTGCAGAGGTCGCTATGGGCGAGTCTTCCGCCAAAAGTATCGGCAGCGTCGGGGAGGTCCATCCTACTGTTGTTCCTGCTGCTGCTGTGATCAATGTAGCTGGAAAATAAAAATAGGATAGAAATAAGTATTATTGTAAAAGGAGACGTAAAAACTTAAACACAATTGCTATAATTAATACGGAAAGCGACTATTCCCGTATTTATTATAATGAAAGCGACTGCCCCTACTAATAGTACCTACCTATCGAAACTGCAAATGTTTTTTTTACAGGAGAGCAATTAAAAGTCAAAATTCGAACTACATTAACAATTAAAATCTGTAATATCAATTTTATTCTATTAAAAAAATGTCAATAAAAATTTCAACAAATAAAAGTTTTCGTAGTAATATAAATTGCTGTTTGGCATACTTAAATATAGTGATAAGTCAGATAACTTCAAGTGAAAATATTAAAAATAAATGTTTGCTGTTAGCAAATCGATTGTAGCAGGAAGGATGTCATATCTATTCTATTTCCTGCTATCCAGCAGTGCAAGTATGGGAGTCTGTCGATCGATAAACTGATGTTTGAACTCGACTACATCGTTAAAAAATCATAGTTTTGTCTATGGGCCCAACAAAATTATAAAACTACGATTTTGATGAGTCTAAATTTCAGTTTTTCGATCTACAAATCTTCATGCTTAGAGACTGCAGGAAAAGATTTACGTTTCTTGTGTTAATATTGAAAATTTTATCTATCTACCAACATCTTGATAAGGAGTTTATCTCTATCTATCTTGCAAATGCAATACTAATGATCACACAATCATGCTATGTTAGCTCATTTCTCATGTTGTATACGAATTTCCTCCAAAATTAACAAGCAGAACCCCGAAGAATGTTAAAATTAAAAACGTTTTTAAAATTTAGAGGCAATTACGTTACCTACTAGACATAATGGACAACACTCCCGGGGCGGGTGGGTCATGACTCTCAAGCCATGTTTCACCCATTGTACGAACATTCTCGCAATTTATTAAAATGTTGACGGATTCGAGGCTTTGTATAGGAAAACAAAGGGCAAGGCACTGCTCTCAGGTACGAGTGCAAACAACAAACAAAACAATTCAAAGATATAGGTATCACGGTTTTATTTGAAAACAAAACTGTTGTACGCTCTTTTATCTGGGCCCCTATTCTGCGAACGAGATTGTCTAGCTGGGCCACTGTCTCTCTTCTTAGAAATGTCATGACAATGAGTGTCAGATGTCAAGCGCCAGAATAGCACCAAGTTGAGATTTTCGAAGAAGATAACAATAGTTTCTTTTGAACGTTTCTCGGTTTTACCCGTTTATCTTTGTTTTTCAATAACAAAATGATAGAAGTGACGAATGCACGTTAATGATCTGAGTAAGAAGCAGATTAAGTGACTTCGTTTTAAACGAAATATTTGATAATAATGTTGATGAGTCATTTCTAGGGTTTTAACTCGCACAACAGAAATTGTGCTATTATCATGTTTTATTTTAAACTAGATGACCCGATGAACTTTGTACCACCCATATAATATATCTATAATGCATACTTATTTTATAAATTTTATTTTTTCCTAAACCGATAGATATACCTAAGTAATATGTCTATCTTTTCTTCACGTAGAGAGTGAATCGGTTTTTGCCTAGGCCCGCGTGTTCTTTCGTAGACTTTTTCGTTTCTTTCGTAGTATTATAATTGCTCACCATCAATCAAGATCGCGGTCAACGCAAGTCTATCATCGAATAAATAAAAACAATAAAAAAGTCACCCATGCATTGAGGCAAACCAAATCAAAAAACATATTCAAATCAGTTCAGTTTTTGTGATAGATAGATGATAAAAAAAACTTTAAAGTGAGTGACCGAGTGTTATTTGATAAATGTAGCAGAGAGCGAGTCACGATATACCTACTTTCAGACGCTATTCTCAATTACGTTCTTTTAATAGACGAAACATCCGTTTTTAGAGCTGATACATGTATAATCATAATCTAGTACAATCTTGTCACATCCTGTAAATTCCTGTAAATTGCTAGTAGGTATGAACTATTACGTTCAGATAATGGTCATGAATTTTACAGCAGATTGTAGTGGCCATCTGACGCGTGACGGTAGATCTGTGGCGGTTACGAATAGTTGCTTCGAGTTGTGCAATCAATTTTTGTCTGAAGGAATTGGTTTTGATTTTGCTTTGAAAAGCTTTTATAATCTACAAGGAGACCCTAGTATGCTAAAGACAATGATTAAGGTGGTATTATAAAAACAAGTGTAAAAAATACTTATTGTAAGTAGGTAGGTACGTTTCGGACTCTAGGCTGCTCTACTAAGAGGCTCAATTAGTTGGATTGACTTTTTTTCCATATTCGCAATTAGTGGTGTAGATTAGAAAAATATTAACCGAAGGCTTCATTAGGTACCTATATAACAAATACCTCTTGATTTATTCCCCTTGCTTCAACTATTTGCACTTTGCACACAATTAATTGCACTTAATAATTTACCATTTGCTGGTGAATATCGAAATAATTCAAAACAACAAAAATAAACAAGGTATTCAAAAGTGTATTTTTATAAACTAGCTTTTATTGCATTGTCATCGGAATTACACAAACACAGGTCAGGTGCGTGCCAAAAAACTCCATCGGATTGGTTCAATCCAGTTTCAAGATTTGACACATACCAACAAAACAAGGTTAATAAAAGGGTAGGTTCTCAACCACACCAAAACGAGTCACAGTGTTATTAAAAGCTAATAAAAAGAACACAGGTTCTTCTAAAGTTTATTGCAAAAAGTTCGAAAATCTTCCTAAAAATATTTTATGTCAGCGAAATGAGTTGGAAAGTGACTTAAAATTGCCTCTAACTTTTTACCCTCCCTAGGGTCGGCGCGGGTCAACATTCCATAATGAAGCGGCGTGACGAGACATGTCAGCTATTTCGCGTGAAAAAATCATTATCTCGTCGCAGAGTTTACTGACAACCCTAATAGGCTCAGTTGGTACTGACACTGCGTGACACCCTTGTTATTACTTTCTCATCTCATCCTACAAGCCGTGAAAAAAGCATTTTGCTCTACTGAATTAGTTTAGCTGAGCTTTTTGGAGGGAAATATTAAGTAAGATACGAGTAGGTCCGACGGTGAGACCTTTTGTGAGAGTTTTGTAAACATATTATTTTTTGGCATAGGAACAGTCCGTGTCGTTAAATAACGCTACCACGCTAATATTACGAGTAGGAAAGTTGTTGAAAATTAAAAAAAAATACGGCTTTCAAAACCATTTGATACAAAAAAATCGCCACAAATTAGTGTTTTTTTTAAATTCTGCACAAATTGGAGGATTTTTAGGTGGCCGACAAATGTGGAGCCTCACTCGCATAATTTATGTGCCCGAGGAAACCGACGAGTAAATTATAAAAGTTACAATATTCGTAGAAGTGCTACTTTGCTATAGAAACTAACGTAGTTCTTACATATACGACTTAATACGTGTTAATTATAACAAAATGCTACTTTTGTACTTTTTATAATAATTTATTCAAAACGACAAAGGTGCGCATGGTCTGTGGCAGGTGCTTTGGTAGGTAAGTAAATGTTTTTATTATTTATGTGCTCATTTCTGTGTCACAATTTTACTTATTAATTAGGCAGGTAAATATTGTTGGCTATGGTTGTTTGTCATAATATTAAGGCGGGGGTACACTTAAACACGAACGAGCCTCGAATGCCTGCAGGAGCATTACATTTTACGCGCGTAAACATACATGTCCTTTAAATGTACCTAAGCCACTCTATTTGTGTTTACGATAGAAAATTTTAAGTTGCACGAATATTACTCGCAAACCATTTGCAAAAATGTCCAAAGTTATTCACCCTATGTTCCTAAAATGCACGCGAGACGCACTGTCCGTGCGCTTGCGCAGATGTGGACTCGCCTTAACAATTTATAAAAGCTCTAACCATAAGGATAGCCATTCGCCCATATCTACGAACTCACTTAGAGTAGCTATTTTATTAACCTTGTGCTCATAAACACAGCTACACACCTAGCCATGAATAAGCGAAAACCCGTTACGTATTTCATTCGTTATTCAGCATTTTTTAAAGTGACGCAACTGCAAAATTCACCTAAATCTCCGTAGCCCACGTGCTAAAAGGTTTGCATTTCTTATTAGCCAGATAACAATAAATAAACAGTGTACGGACCGAAAATCGGGGAAATGACTAAGCGCCTATCACGTTTGCATCAGCTTCGATCGAATGATTATGGTTAAACCTTTTGCGGTTTTTTTGTTTATTTCTATGGCACAATATTACATCAATTACAACTTATAATCGCGTTGATAAAATAAAATAAAAGATCTAATATGTAGATTTGTTATCAATTTATCATAGATTATTTATACCTACCTCATGAAATAGGTACCGTCGAAAAATATCAAAGACATCATTCGACAAATTATATGGAAAACTGATTTTTATTGTCGGGCTTGTCCCATAAAAAAGTTCTACAAAATGATGAGTACTATGAGTCCTTTTTGGGCTTAGTCTAGGTTTGGGTCTGGGTTTTTAGGCTTTTTGCCCTTATAACTCTGTATAAGTACTTATCTTGCTGTAATGGCTGTTACCATCGAACAGTTTCACCACAACTATTGCTTACTTTTACAATTTAATGTGGTCAAATTGTAGTCAATCGGTTCGTTGGTTGGTCATTGGTACGGGTTTTCCTAGTAACTTTCCTAGTAATTACAAATCATGTACCTACCAAATAATTCGATCATTGTTAACTTTTTTTGCAATATCTTTTGGAAATAACAACAAGTCATTTCTAAAAGGACCTATGACTTCACTAAAATTATTTTCATTTCTTTCCTCTAACTACAAAGTTTTAAATTTATCGAATGTCCCTATGCCCTGGCAATTTTACCATTTGTCGGATCGGAATACTATTTTTCAATCTCATTTTACTACGAAATAACGTATTGATATTTATAAAAAACTGGCACCTGATAATAAAGCCAGTCTGAAGTTTATTGAACTCTGGTTCAGTGCACTTTAAAACTGTAACTTTGAAACGGTTCTTATTGGATAGATTATTAGGGCAATGAGATCGGCATCTCACGTGATGAACGTTTCATTGGACGAAGGACAGATGCGCCCGATCTACTCAGAGATTGCTTTCATTGAACTTTGATCTCTAATTATTACAGTTTACAGTCAGATGTCCCCTGAACGAAGATGGTTCGAAAACTAAATAAACTTCATTGCCTTCGATGGAAAAGCTTACTGCTAGCTGAGGAAAGTTACTATGGAATTTTTCCCCGCCTTTATTATACCAGCTCAATGGTAGGTACAATTTGTTTGTCCTATAACAACAGCCATAATGTCATGTCAAGGGCTTTGGGCGGCCATAAAAATTATGACAAATTGGGCTAACATGTCATTCCTGTCCGAACTTGCTGGGCTAAAAGGTATAGCCCATACAAACTTATTTACTACTAGCTGACCCGGCAGACTTCGTACTGCCATACGTTTGTATGGGAAAAAGAAAAGGGCTGTTTTTAGGGTTTTTCAATATTTCTGAGAGATTTTCTTAATATTTTTTTCCGTAAGAACCTTCTCCTAATAATAACAAATACAACAAAAAAAGAATTAGTGAAATCGGTCCAGCCATTCACGCGTGATGCCGTGACCAAGGAAAACGGGTTTCATTTTTATATATATAGATGTACTAAACTCACTCTAAACTGTATGTACTCATACTCGTAGGTACCACAATTTTGTGACGAAATTTTTTCGTGTCGAATTTAGGTTGTTGTGTATTTACAACATCCTACAGGTAAGCTACCATTAAGCTTGTATTCTGGTGACAATACAAAACCTGAATTGCACATTTTTCGGTTTCAAATAAATGTTAATAATGTTATGTTACATGTGATTGTACTGTCAGCTTCACGCTGAAACGGTTCGACAGATTTGAATCAAAAGCTTATAAAGCTTAAATAAATAAATAGGTTTTTAATGGAAAAAATAAAGGTTCCTATGCGATAGAGGGTGATGTCGTGAGTTAGTTAGTTAGTTGTTAGTTAGTTTAAAGTCAGTAAAATTTAACATAATCAAACCAATTGTCAAGGCTTTAGCTGCCTGATCTAAATTAACTAAAAGTGTTGAAGCCCTCGTCTAATAGACAGCAATGACAAAGACGGCTTCATTTTGAGTAAGTTTAGTTTAGACCTGTCAACTAAAGCCTTCCGAATTGGCTTGATAGTGATCTCTAGTTTCAGACAACATGCTTGAAATCTCTCAAACTTTCTGCCTGAAATACAGACCTGCATTTCGGACACATGCAAGTTCCGCCAGTTTTGGTTAAAAAATTCCTTTGCATTCAATTTGTGAATATTTTGTGTGTCGTGGTCATTTTGTACTCTCAAGAAGAAAACGAACGTCTAAACGAAATTATGCATTCCATCTATTTGTTTTTCTTATTAGCAGCGCCCTATTTGAACGTTCTGGTCTGATGCTAGCTAGTCTGGCTTTGATTCTATAATATTCTTGTTTCGTTAGGTAGTTTTGAAATCTACTGTATATTGCAGGGTGTTAAGAAGTATTTATACCTATATATATCTTGGAAAAGGCTATGACTTTATTTGTACGTGCATAAATTTCGGGTTTCGGCAGATCGAAAGTAATAAATTATATAGTCGGTTCTTTAATAATTAGATACCTACTATTGGTCAGCAAATTGTGGCCAGAAAAAAACCATACGACTAGATACTGTAATAATTTATTTTTGCTCAATTACCGTGCCTTATAAGTTTTTCATATAAATACACTGCCGGCTTCTGGTTTTCTAAAAATACAGCTTTTGATAAACATACTTCGCCCTACCTGCTTCTGGTTTCCGAAAAATAGCAAATCTTTTTTATGACTTCCTAACTAACGTTCGTCTGGCTCATACACCGCAGCCACATGTTTGGAAAATTAGTGAAATCTGCATGTTACGTTTAAAAAAATGAAACATCCTCAACGGAGTTTCAAAACATGATTGGTTTTACACAGGGAAATCATTAAAAACCATTTATTCCAAATCAGGGACAAACCACATTGTGGTTGGTTAATTTAAATTTTGCCGAGTGGAATATTAATTTTCTTTGTTTAAACAAACACAATACGATAGTGTTATAAAATAAACAATTGCAGTACCAAAGAAGCAACCCATAGCTACAAAAATAAATACATATTATTATTTATGTTCATATGATATCTCTTAAACAGATTGACCGTTTTGTATTACGATGTGTAGATACTTTCGGTGGATTTGTTTGTATCCGAAGTGTTTGGAGTTAAATTTTGTAGTTGCGTTTTTGGGTTTTCTTTAAAAAAATAACACTTATTTACGTGTCTGTTAAAGAAGAAGTATTTTGGGGAACTTACCCATCAATATCTAATTTGGTTTGTTTACAATTTATGTGACCTCCTATAGCCTATAGCCTAAAATTCTTGACCGAGTTGATGTGCGCAATGCAATTGTAGAACCTGTATGGTACGAGCATACCAACTTTCGTTAAGATTAGTTGAAAAAAACGACCTGTTCGCACTAACATCCATACAAACAAACAAGCATCTGGACGGATAAAATAAAATTTAGCCACTTGTTACAGTAGTTAGTAGACGCAGTATTTTAGTCCTGCCAGACTAGTTTTTAGGGTTCTGTACCCAAAGGGTAAAACGGGACCCTATTACTAAGACTTCGCTGTCCGTCTGTCACCAGGCTGTATCTCATGAACTGTGATAGTTAGATAGTTGAAATTGTCTCAGATGATGTAACAAAAATACTAAAAAACAATAAAATAAATATTTAAGGGGGCTCTCATATAACAAACGTGATTTTTTGCCGTTTTTATTGATAACTAGCTGACCCGACAGACGTTGTCCTGACTTATCATAACTAATATATATATGTCTTAATTTTGTAATGTGCCGCTCAACTGTCTTGGTTTTTTCTTTCCTAAGAACCTTCTTCTGACAAAATTAACTCAACAAAATAAGAATTAGCGAAATTGTTCCATCCGTTCACGCGTGATGCGATGACCAAGGGAATTAGATATTCATTTTTATTTATATAGTAATATTGACAATGGTACGGAATCCTCCTTACGCGAGTCCGACTCGCACTCGGCCGGTTTTTCGGACGTCGCGTCGTACTGTCTCTGGCGAATGTTCCGCTTACATTGTACACGCGCACGCGTCATTTTCTTGACAATAACAAAAGCTTTTTGTAAATCTTTCTTAGCATTCATACAATAATAGTGGCACTATCTTGATATACGTACGTACTTAAGATATTCGTATTGTGTATGTTGTATTGTTCATTGTAAATATTGTTAATACGATATTCCCCTACGGCTTACTGGTAGTGAATTTCAAGTACATGAATAAATTCTAAATAGAACTGCGTCACAGAATAATTAGTACTTTAATTAATAAATTGGCAAGTAATTTATGACCAGCCTTAGAAAAACTAAAAAGCAGTTAGATATTTTCTAAAAAGTAACCGAGGCAGTGCCGAGGCATATACACATATTTATGCCGCTAAGACTGCACCTATAATATACCGAGGATATTCAAGATAACAAATTTGCAAGTTAATTAGGCATTATTTTGTTTAATATTTATTTAAACTCGTACTTAGTACAATTTTTTGTGTTTTAATAAAGTAAGTTTTTATTTCGCACATACATATTAATATTTAGTCACCCACATACGGTATATTTTTTATTAACATGGGTGCTATGCGGATAGCGGCAGAAGATAATGGTCAAACAAAACAATCATGGTAACTTACGTAAACATTATCAACATAACCTCGACAGCGCTCTAATAAAATTGAAACGTGATATCCTACTGATAATAAACACATTGATATCACACGACCATGCGTATACTAAGCTCAGTAAGTGCTACTTAATCTGCAATCCGCGGAAGCCGGATCAGTGTTGCCGGTTTACATGTAAAAATACAATTATAAAACAATACATGCTATTTAAAGCTAGTAAATAAACACTAACCGCTGAGCGCCGTGACGTACTCTCTCCACTTGCGGCTGTTGCTGGTCATAGCTGCTGTGTCCGAGACTGGTAACTAACATTTATGTTCTGTGGTCGCACCGTGTCACCTACTGGGAAGTTGGGAGCGCACTCGCATGCGGCGGACTGAAGCCGCTCTAATATTAGTAAGCCACGTGCTGTTCGCGTTTCGTCGTAAGCGTGAATGGCTTGGCGCTTGGCTACTTGCTGCTCGCGCTATAGACAATGTTCCCAGTTTTGTTGACGGTTACAGCTGTCAATGTGCGTCGGTGGCGGCCGACCATGGCGAGTCACCGGCTCGCCTGTGTGCCCTGTACTATAGAGCATATGATGTTGCTGTTATTTACTTTATCATTCGTTGGTGTGCGTTCGGCGCGACGGACGTCGAGAGTCGAGACCGATAACGTCACTGACACGGGAGTACTTCGCGATATTGGGACGCCTAATTATTTTTGGCTAGCAATATTACATTCATTCACATACTAGTATTAAGGAGACAGTTTTCAGTTTCGTTGTTTGTTGATTAGTCACACTGTACTTGCTAGAGGAATACT
This sequence comes from Alcis repandata, assembly GCA_949125135.1. Taxonomy (NCBI): domain Eukaryota; kingdom Metazoa; phylum Arthropoda; class Insecta; order Lepidoptera; family Geometridae; genus Alcis; species Alcis repandata. The sequence goes on from OX421223.1 coordinate 3,302,962, forward strand.
GAAACAGGAATATCGAATGATATTGAGAGCATAAATATCTGGTATTCATGATCGGTGGATTGTTTCGGTGCATAATAAGCAATACGCTACGGTTAGCTTCATCATAATGCGACAATGCCACATATTAAATGATAGTTACCACACAATACGTCTTAAAATGCCGGTAGTAATCATTCATCGTTGGCACAACAAATTAGTACCGCCAAGTACGTAATCATACATGGTACGCGTGAGATTCTATGTATGTCTCTGATAGCCAGATCACGTTTTGAAAAACCGATCACAATGACTGGAAATAAGAGTACTTACTCATCAATTCAATACATATTTATTTACTATATTTTAAGACTCATCCTCGTTTTGCAATAGTGAGCTAGCAATGAACAAACAAATAATAAATATTTTAAACATTCAGTAATATTCAATTTTTAAATATTTACTATGTTTGTGTTTATTATGTATGTATATTTTTGTTTTAAATAAATATTTGTCTATTGTCTAATTAAAGTCGTAGATAAATGGATTTTCAATGGTTTACACTGAAAAGCCTGTTGCCACAATCTTTACTGGTTTTTTAGTGTGCCTATGACATACCCTTTAAAAATGAATTAGCATAACCATGTAATCTACCAGAAAATACGAATTAGGAAAAATTAAGTCGCATCATTTCACAATTTTTTGTCAGCTCTCAGAAGATGCTTCTTAGCGGGGCTTGGATGCAGTTCAGTTTAGTAATCAAAATTAAATAATAATAAACATATTAAAATATTGAAAGGTATATATATATTATATTTTTACGTAAGTATTCCCGTGTAACTATAACTATTACAAAACATTTTAAAACTTAGTTATTTCTTGGCCAGACTGACGGGATGACGGAAGGTGGACCAAAGCAGTCACAGAATAGAGACCGTGGAACGGAAAGCGATCACTGGACCGACACTGATAGGTAGCAGGCAAGCAACAGCAGTGGTTTTGTTGGGCAAGGGATGAGAATGGACCAGAATCGAAAAACATGGCGCGTTGGAGGCGCTTATAATTAGCTGTGGATGGAAAAATACAAAATTGGAAAAAAGGTTGATGATGAAAATAAAGTCATTTCTTAAAACTAGGAATTAGCTTGGTGGCGTGCTATATTTCAAACCAGGCGCAAAGCATCTGCGCAAAATATCTCGGTCAGAAAAGCGTTTGGCGTAAATAACAATAACGTAAGCCTGTTCGTACGAGAGTAATTAATTTCATCATTAAAATGGAAGCTTTGGAACTATCATAATGGAACTATAAGCTGGTTGATGTGATAAAACATCCTATGTAGCATGCACATGTATACAACACACACATACATACATACAACTTGTATGATACAAGCATATACATATGTATAGTATAGCTACTAAGTGAATGAATGAAGCGCGTTTCGCGTTGTTTAAAACAAAATTACGTATACTTCGCCAAAATGGTGAAATATGGTGTAATAACGATTACGCGAAAGCTATAAAAGTTTAAATTTAAAACATTTTTGGGTTCTTCGTGTGTGTGTTCAACGTGCACCTAACATATCATGTTATCCTTCATTTTCGTAATGGAATCCAAAGACCAATATATTAATAAATTTTGAGATCACGAAAACGACTTCTTTCAACAATTTCGATGAAATTTGCTACCTTTAAAAATTTTTGGCGATGCAAAACCGATCTGGGACTCATCTTTGGGAAAACGCGTTTTCCTAAGTTTGCCTAGCATAGCGTAATCGCCTATGTACTAAGTAATAACTTACTAGGTCATTATCATAGGTATTGTATTGACTTACTGACCGAGACACCAGGTGCTCCCAGCCTGGCTTGCCTTGTATTGATTGTCGCCAATCAGTACCAATTTATTTGTACAGTTGACTTTATGGCAAAGCTAAAATTTTCCACTGGTTGGACTCGAGTTTGGTTCGAAAAGTTGAAATAATATTATGGTGGCTTCCCCATTTTTTTTTAATATTAGTTGGAGGCTAAGCACTACTTTTTGTGCATATACCTTCCAAAAATATACCTGCTATAACGAGTTTATCTATCTATCTAAAATAAAAATAAAAGTACAAACGATAGTTAAAATTGTGTTGACGTTACTTAGTTTAGTTAACGTATGGTAAGTATTTACCTTAATGATATAAATATGTATGTACCTATGAATTGAATTAAAGACCATGTAATAGATTTACTTAATGTATGTACCTAGGTATGTATTTATTTTTTATGTGAGAGTCTTATGTCCAGGAATTTACGGTTAGAGAGGAGAGTTTCTCCCCAGGTACGTCACTGAGGATCCTGGGCTTTTTTTGGCTTTTCCTGGACATACTGTCAACTGCCTTACGTATATTGTCACCCCATTGAGTCCCAAGCAGTCTAAGCAAGGCCGTTTAGCGCTAAAATTAGATTTTGAAAGACTGAGATTTCTATGACAGTGTAATAGGCTAATTATATTAGTTAGATGTCATTGCCATGACTAGGCCATTAGGCCATTATGTAGTCGAATAGGCTCAGTTGCCATAATTCCGAAGATGACTCAGAATATTGTCCATCTATCTTGTAAGCGTGCTACTCTGTACTTATTTGTTTAATGTTAGTCACGGATCGACTTGCAAAGTTTAAAATGAATTTTTACTAACAGCAAGTTGCTAATTCGGCAATGCGTAATAGCAGTCAATCAGTTCGCTAGTTTACTAGCGTACTAATTTGTAAAGAAATTATGAATTAGTTTAAATTATGCAGAGCGGCTATTAGATTTAGAATAACAACTGTAACTAGTCTTGCCTTCTTGTTAAATTACTTAAACATTAATGTTCATTAAAAAACAAACTACAGCTAAGACAAGATAATTACTATTCCTGTCAAGAGCATTTTCACGTCACGTCTTTTACAGTGGATTAAATTTTCAAAAATGTTAAGTTTTGTTGAATAACGTCAAACAATTGGTATATACCGAATTCACAGTCAAAGTCACTGAAATGCTATAAAGTAAGACCCTAAAGTAACATTTAATTAACTGCAACTAGTTAATAAATAGCTCATAATGAACAATAAGTATCACAACGCAATAGAAAAATCATTGCTTACGTTATGTAACAGTTAATTCTGTCACGGAAAAATGTAAGAAAACTCGCAAGTCACTGACAAAATCGCGAGTTGTATCTAACTGGTTTACATAAAAGGCGGTACTGATAAAACTCAATAAAACTTACTAACAAAAGCGGTAGACCGCCTTCGATTTTATGACAAGGTGGGCACTGGGCACGACCTCTGACCGAGCGCTCGATTTATTTTGCAAGTGCAATAATTTTTTTGCCATGGCAAATGACAATGACAAAAGGCCACTATTTATAGCTTGTAGGAAGTACATAAGAAGTTATTGAGTATAAGCGTAAAATATAAGTGTAAAATTTGCCTTGTAAACGTAAACAAGAACATTATTTTTACAAAACAAAAAACAAAAACCGACTTCAAAAGACCGCCTATTGAGTTATTCATCTATTTGTCGCGCACGTACTTAATGCAAATTTAAGACTTATATGGTTTTCTCATGGATACCATTATCAGAACTGGACTAAATTGAAATGGGACCAAATGGGAAGCGTCAGCTTTCTAATAAAAAAATAATCATCAAAATCGATTCACCCAGTCAAAAGTTATGAGGTAACAACCATAAAAAATAAAATAAAAAAAAAACATACATTCGAATTGATAACCTCCTCCTTTTTTGAAGTCAGTTAAAAATGCCCAATAAGTAGGTGATAGAAACACAAGTTTCTATTTTAGGAATCAAACCATTTATCTAAAAACAAACTACTATTTTATTTACTCAAAATTAATGCTATCAAAATTATAGTCAGAGTATCCGACTTAACCTTGCACGAGTAATTCCTTGTATTTAAATAGAAGTTTAAATTTCAATTGTTTTATATTTAAACATTAAATAGATGAGTAGATAATAAAATTTAGAGTTCAATACATTTAATAAATTCCCAACAAAATCAAAACCTAGTAACGGCTACGCTACACCAAGTTTTTAGGATAATAGCTAATAGTCACTTTTCAAACAAAAAAGCTAGATCGAAATCGGTTCAGCCGATTGAGATCTACAATGCCTCAGAGTCTCAGAGAGAAGCTGTGCATCTCGCTGTATAATATTTATTTGTTTGTAAGTGTGATACAGATACGAGTACACACACGTTTAACTTCTAACAGCCCTCTTTTTGCTTTCGGGGGTACGAATAGGTACTGGGATAATTGGATGAATTTAGTACTATAAATTACTTACGAATATACAAACTGATTCAGATAAAAAATAAGAGAAAAGGCATTCCTTTTTACGGTCTAAAAACTATCCATCTCAATAAATTCAAAGGTTTCTCGTAAAGTTTAGGGAGGTCGGTATTACGAATGCGTAGTTTTTATCGGCGGACATAAAACTTTCCATCCAATGTGACTGAAGCATTATACTTTCGTTTACATAATTTACAATTATTAAATACGATTTAGTTATTTTTTTTCTTTTATTTTGCTTGCCGTGTCCAACGTCGTTGCCATGTCTGTCAGTGTGGGTCAAATCTCGCAACTGATTTTTGAACCACTTCCCGATGTCCGATTGAGCTGAAATTTGTTTACCCGTACAACTCCGATGACAATGTAAAGCTAGTATAACGAAAACACCTCTTTTCACGCCAGGATGGTATATATTTATAAAACACTTTATATATTACAACTATATTCACAGTAACAGTATTACATCGACGTCTGATCGAAACTAAAGCTAAAACCGAATTGCCTTTCACTTCTCAACATGCCACCTCGCCAAGTCTTATCCCCTCTACTTTACAATCGTTCTTCCTTTAGCGCTATTGCGTTTACTGGGCGGGGCGACATGTTTCCGGTAACCATTTTAATCAAACGACTGTTTATCAAATTAAATACCAAATGATATAAAATCGAGTAAATGACATTAAGGTGATTAAATTTATACTATACATAATTAAAAATCATGACACTCGGCCATCCGGCAACGTGATGCCTCCCGGCATTACCCACAAAATACACATAAAATATAAATTTAAAACATCTTTGAATAAATATTACATGGATATTCAGACTTTCTTAGTACAATAGACAATTTCAATGAAAATGATCGTTAAAACGAAATATAACTATGATTAATGACACAACATTGATAGTTCAGGTTAACATTTTAACAGTCTTGGTGTACTCAGAAAACACACATTAATTACAAGAATAATTTCTCTGAGTTAGGTATCTATTATAATTACAAATCATGACATTCGGCTTTATAACGATCTAGTTACTTGGATTCAACTATTTATATACAAGACTATTGTCGTCAAAAATTTAAATAAGTAAGTATTTTCATTTACACATGTCTCTACCTTTTTTTTTTTTTTTTTTGATACATTTATTTCAAGCAACTTTGACAAAACAAACTTTCAACTGATATGGTATCTAGTATTCTAAACTAGTATCCCCATCAAAACGAATTTAAGAAGCTGAATCATAAAAATGAAAACAAAGATTATAATAGCTTAAAACAAAACGTAAAGTGTAAAATATAGAGACGCAAAAATAGTAGGCCTTGTAAAAGAGCAAATCCTATGGACACATTTTAACTAAATGCAACGAAACAAGTTAAAACTGTAATTATATTACACTATTACATAGTATACTAGTGTTAAATACTGTAAAACATAAATCTATCGAAATGAATCATTTGTTTATATTTATTTATTCAAGTAACCTATATTGCAGCACGAAGTATCATTTATCTGTATTATTTAAATTATTAATGAAGTACATAATAGAATATTATATAGGAACCACAATATACATATACATGTTGAAGCTAGATATTTCACAAAGATAGGCTAGAATTTAGCAATAACATAGCATGGATGAAAACCAAAAATGATTCAGGAATAAACTAATTACCATTTTATCAGATATCTCAAAATATTAAAGAAAGTTTTCATCAGTAAAAACTTAGTGATTGAAATAAGGGTTTCCGCAAAGATAAAAAACACAACGTTTGCTATCTTCAAAGTGTTAAACCATGTTTGGGAAGATCTGATTAATATTAAAGAACTGATATTTCTCCATGAGTTTTGATTGCATCTTACATAAAACATTACACCAAATGCTCTCAGCTAATGGTATAGGTATGCGAAACCTTATTAATATTGGTAAAATTATATCTGCAGAATAGAATCACTGCCCATACAACGAGAGCATTTATGCCACCATATTTGAATATTCATATTCATTTTATTCGAACTAATAGTACCTATAGGTACGTCAAATATAAAATTGTATAAAGTTTTAATGTTAAATTTTTAAAACATATTATCTTTTTAGATAAAACATAACGTTCAGCTGAACTTAATAACTTAGCTAAATAAAAACAAAGCTAGCACCGTACTTAAGATAGTTACAGATTGGTTACAATTACAATATATCGATTGGACAGGAACTATACGGAACATTAACCTCATTTTATTTCAAAAGTAAGTTTATACTTACTTATACTTATACTTTATACTTACTCTTAACATCAGTATTTAAAACACCGTAAACAAACCTAATTTGTAGGTTAGCATTAGCTATAGATACGTATTTCAATTTATTTTTCTTTTACTCAAATCTAAAAGTCACTATTAGTACCTCTTGATTACTCGCTTTGATTTACCCTCTAGCAACATTTAATACGAGTGCCAGGCAAGATCGTGATCGTGAGTGCGTCACGCTTGTTATCATTGAAAATAAAACTATAGTCCTATCCGACTTAACAGTTCGCAAGTTCGTGTTTATCTTAAAAATGTGTGAAATCAAAACCACATTTGTTCTCATGGTAAAAAAAATAGTAAGTAGTGTAGTAGTAGTAATAATCTTAGCAAGTAATATTACATAAACCCCAACAAAAAGCATCTTAGCGACAAAACATCTTAGTTCTTAGCGTATCAAATGAAATTATTGCTCCTACCAATTACATACATGATTTACTAACAATAATCATAACCAACCTTGTATCATATTTACCGATGATACCACTAAAATTTATACATTTTAAACACTGGAGAAAACTGAAGTAAAATTGATCTACTCGTAAATAACGTAGCTGAGCTAAATAATAATAAAAACGTTTATTTAAACCGAAAAAACTATCATGAGGGTTCATGAAATTGTTACGTAACTATAAGTATTAAAACAAGAGTGTTCTTTCAAAAATTGAGCCGTAGGCGAAGTTCCTAATAGTATCACACGAGTGTTTTAGCAGTCATGCGCAGATTCATATACTACTTTATCTACTTTCATATCATTAAATTCCTTAATAAAAACAAAGCTAGCACTGCACTTCAGATAGTTACAGAGTCGTCACAATCTTTGATTTAAACGGTGATTTTTTTTTCTAATAGCATTAATTAAGGCTTTAACTTACTTTTTTAAATTTAAACTTTTGATTTACATTGTAACAACATTTAATTATAGTGCCAAGCAAGACGAGGCTGTGAGTGCACCACGTTTATTATTTATCACTAAGAAAACAAAAACACCAAATGTGAGTACAACTTTAGACCTAGTACTTAAGGTAATTTGAGGCTATACATGGTCATGGCTCACCCAATTACCTTTGAATATCCACATCCACATTAAGAGGACATTTAATAGTACTCCGAGGTGCACCCTTTAACGTTATCCAATACAGTGTACGTAAAATGTATCATGTTTTTGAAATTTATCTACAAATAATAATATAATTTTACCAAACACGAAAATTGTAAGAACATGCATGTTGTAACACTCGACAACCAGCATTAAAATATACAATCATCGAACAAACTCAAAACAAGCGCAATGGTACGCGGCTTTTTGACAAAATACCCTCATAAAGAGAATAACGTAGGTTAACTCGTTTGACGCAGTTAGCAGTATCAAAACAGTTTACTGTGTCGATGATAAAACATAATCACAACACAACATAAATGCATGGAATGGGTAACTTGAAAAATTAAAATTATAAATTTTACTACTTAGTGAGCGTGAAGACGATCTCTTGAAAAATTTAATTTAAACCATGTTTTCACATACAAGGTCTCTAAATCTCGTCTATGATCTCGTCTATGATATTAATCTCGTCTATGATATTAATGAAGCTTATCCAAAACGAAGGTAAGGTATTCAATTGACGTCAAATCTACTTGTAAACATCAGAAATACATGAAATGAATCGAATTAAGAAGAATAGTAACAAATTCTTTTTCTTGATAAAAGAACTACGTTTAACTTGAGATTATGTTCTTATTTTTATATTGATCTCCATTTACCTACATAGTTTTCAAAATGATTTCATTATTAAGATCGAAAGCACTGAATCTCAAAACAGACCTGCCTTAGTCTATTCAGGGTTCACACCCAAATAACATCATGAAATGAAATGATCCTAAAATTATCCACTACACGACAGTCTATCCAAAATAAGAAGTATCTTTTGAAGTTTAACACCTTTCATGGTGCTCTAACTTTGCACACGCGTGCTTACATTTTTTTTTTTTTTTTTGACCGTTGAGGTAAGACCATGGAGAATAATAAAACCGTTTTTATTAAATCGCAATGTAGTAGAATTACAAATCATCATTTATTTATTTTATTTTAGGTTACCCTTTAATATAAAATTTACAAAAATAATTAAATCAATTTGACTAATAAATTATATTACTTTCTTAACGTTGTTTTTAAAGTTACGTTGCCTATGTTTTCCTTTTTTTTTTTGTGAAGTGCACATTCGAATTTAATTGTGAATGAAATATTGGGAAAATTCCAGTATTAGTCGTCGCAGCAATTATTATTATACATATTGGAAAATTAAGTTTGAAGTTACTTAAAGTACTTACCTATATAATTATTAAGTATGTATTTTATAGAACGCCGTTTTACACGGGATGTCAGTAATCATTTCAACAAAAACATTTAAAACAAGAATCATAATATTGCTAAAACCTTAATCGGTTACCAAACATTAGGAATCGATATCTTTTAATAATCGAATATTGGCACAAACATTTTTTTTTTTTTAATCTTCGTTTTAATAAGTCAAAATACATCTCTATTGGATTAGATGTTATAACTATTCATCAAGTTTCTCAATTATTATAATTACATATGCGAGTCAAGTTGAATTGAAATCCTACGACCCAAAAATAACAACGATTTTGCTGTCCCGTTTCGATTAGAAATCGATTTTAGTTTCTAGGCTTGTTACGAGATGGCGCTACTAGAAAAGTTAGATCGCGCAAGCAAGTTATTCACTCAAATCTCAAACAGTACGGTGACACGTCTTTTAATGACTGGGTAAATTCTAACCTAAAATGGAGTTTCAGTTTAGAGTCTTATTTAAGAAAAGCAACTCTCAGAAATGCTCGAATGTATAAATATACTCTGATATATTACTATGCTCTTGCATAACACACCGTGTATAATATGTGTACTTTTTATACCTTCATCAAAGTTTAAAGCATTATAAACACGTCAAATTCAAAAATAGGAAAAAAAATGTTTTGAAATATGAAAGAAGTGTGTTAACTCGTGATTTGAAAAGAACCAAATATTATTCACCAATATCATTAATTAGCTATTCGGGTAAAATGATTAAAAATTAATGTCAATATTAACTGAATTAGCGTGTTTTTATATGATAACGTTATATAAAAGAAGACCAATCCACTGAAAGATATCAATAGAAATAATGTAAAATTATCAAAATCATTTTAGGTACATTTCAGAAGTATGGAAAAAAAGTACCCTCCAAAATTTAAGTAGGAACTCCCGTAAAATAGCACAACCATCAAAATATTTTATTATAATTGTTATCTTTTTGCTAAATAGCATAAACCATTATATTAAGTAGTTTGACTGTGACTGAAATAAATTATTGATGCAAATATCGATTTGTAACGTGTTAACTGTAAAACAGTAACATAACCACCGAATTCGGATAACATAGCGTAAGTTACGGTAATTCTGTATAGAATTTTATAACAGCCTTAATTAATAGAAAATTTGTTTGATACCTTCCGGGTCTATCAAAGTCTTTCCAGGTACAGCGCTGGAACAGCATGGAGAAGAGGAAGGTCTCTTCTTTATAACCCCCATCGTTTTCTGCCGATGCCTAGGCAGCATATCACGAGTAGTACCGTCTACGGTGAACTTCATTGACACCAGTCAACACCCTGGAATGTATACATTGTCTCCGGCAGAATACATTCACAAACTAACAGTTAACATTGGGGGGGGGGGGGGGGGGGGGAAAGGTTCATTTTTAGTTCGGCAAACAATAAACTAAAAGCATATTATAACCTTTTCAATTAAATATTTAAAGTTCATTGAAATAAAACAAACTTAATCATACATGACTCACTCACATCGCATCACATCCAACAGAAAGCATATTCTGTTCAACTATGCAGTGAAATATAACAATTCACTTAACATCTAGCGGAAATACATATATCCGCGCCATTTAAAAGGGACATCTAATGTTTACTTAATTTTCAGCGAGAAACATATTTATGCACTAGTACATAATTTTTGTGCAATTTCTGTGTAAACAAAATTAATAAAATCGTTAACTTCGTAATGATATTAATATTATATTGTAATAAAAAAAATAATTTGAAAATTTTGAAGAAAATGAATAAATAAGTGATTATTAATGAAAAGTTTAAAAGAAATAAAATTACTTCTGTTCGGCAAATACAGATATTTTTTTTTTTAATAATACAAACTTTATAAATAATGGCAAAAAATTGTTTCAATCTCGCACAAAAGTGGCGGTTTTTGGGAATAGCAGCCTTAACTAGTGAATCTAACGATCCACTTAACATTCATCGGGAAGCATACCCGTAACAAACCAGTGAGTGAGTTAACCAACAGTCCGACTTTACTCAAAAATTAAATCTTCGCTCGTATATCTCGAAGATATACTTTCAACATAATTATAATAAAGTCAACTATAAACATATGAAAGCCTTTTCTCTTTCTCTTTCTAAAATGTAGGTAGATATAAATTAAACGAAAACAAAACGGTATTCTATAAATACTGCTCAGCTATTTTAACGACTTCGCGCGAAAATATATCGTTTTCCAAATTCAAATATACGTATACACAATGGGCAAGTACCAAAACGTATCATGTGCTATTAAAAAGTAGGCCTAACCTACCCTCTTCCGAGTGGATGTTTTATGAAAATGCGCGCCATAGTACTGCCAAGGAGTAGCCTAGGCCAAGTACCTACGCGCACCTGCATTTACCTACTTTTAATTAAAATCACATTATCAAAAATTATCCTTATTGAAAACGGTACGTGAATTTTACCACCCACCCAATGCATATACGCACATTACATTTATTAATTTCTATACAATAACTTAATTTTAAGCACAACTACCTTGGTAACAGTAAGATGAAAAGAGAAAGAGAAAACAAAATCTTAACACAATAACAAGATTAGCATACCTTCATTTTTTTGGTGTATCCTGCACATCGTCTGCGTTTAGCTCTCCATGCTGCTGCTCGTGGTGATCTCGCTACAGGGGGAGCTCCCTGAGCTCGGTTAGCTTGTGGAGCAACGGCGTTCACACGTCTGCTGCTTTTTTAACATCATGTTTTAACATTTTCTTTTCTTCGTTTGCGGCTTGGCGTGAGTTTTTTAACACTTCTGAGGTATAACGAAAACACCTCTTTTCACGCCAGGATGGTATATATTTATAAAACACTTTATATATTACAACTATATTCACAGTAACAGTATTACATCGACGTCTGATCGAAACTAAAGCTAAAACCGAATTGCCTTTCACTTCTCAACATGCCACCTCGCCAAGTCTTATCCCCTCTACTTTACAATCGTTCTTCCTTTAGCGCTATTGCGTTTACTGGGCGGGGCGACATGTTTCCGGTAACCATTTTAATCAAACGACTGTTTATCAAATTAAATACCAAATGATATAAAATCGAGTAAATGACATTAAGGTGATTAAATTTATACTATACATAATTAAAAATCATGACACTAGTTCTGTTAATGATTTTTATTAATTCTTAAGAGCTTAGTTTGAAATATTTTATAATCAGCTTTTCTGTTCAAAATGTTGATCTTAAAGTATACCAAACTGCCGTACATATCTATGTGTATTGGCATGTTGCAGTACCAAAGCCGAACAGAAATTTTTATACTTAAACTTGACTTATATTTTATCTGTATATTGTGTTTCTATAACTGTAAACCGACATTGTTATTCTGATTGTAGTAGTTTTGACTGAGTGACTTATTTTTATTTATGACATGACATTTTAATCTTATTTTATTTGTGACTATCCTTAACTGATTTGATTGTGTGTATTTTTTTAAAATATACACAATCGACCGACATGGGTTTAGGTATGCCTGAAATAAATGTTTTTTTTTATTTTAATTAGATCCCTTCGAAAGTAAAACAGTTCACATTGTGTCATACACGAGTAGGTTAAAACAATACGTGGTACGGAAGGTAAATACATAGTAGGTAATAAGTGAAATGGAACCCTTACACCGATTCCGAGAAGAGGTGATATTTTTCGCACAGCTGGATCGTTTTCTATCAGATACAGTTAGGACCAAACCGATCAAACTCCAAACTAGCATCAAATAGTCTTTCAACAAATCAACATTGATTTGATCCATCTGTTTAGGATTTAGGAGTTACAAAGCCGCAAACAGAGACTTAGGTATTTACCACTTTAGGGGTAAATACGTTATCGTTTGTTGGAGCGGATACGTTGGGACAACCCAGACCTCTATAATAGGACATGTTTTTCAATATTACCGAATATTTGCTTTGTAGTTTAGTGTTTAATTGTGACACCAACGTCTAAAGAAACTTTAAAAACCCACACGGTTTAAGGGAAACCGCAGGTGTTTACCAATGGATTCCTATTTCACTCTATTTCGAAAATAAATTCCCTTTGTACAGGTATAAAATTAGCAGTAATCGCTAAATTAAAGTCGAGTGCTACGAAACTGGCCATAGACCCAATTCTGCCGATTGACATATTATTTTGGTCACTGTCGCTCTCATTAGAAATGTCATGCCAGTAAGAGTGACCGAGAAAATCTCGAGCGGCCAAGAATTGGGTCCCAGTTATCTCAAAGTTTTTAAACATAAAACGTTCCATCCACTTCAATCTGGGTACAAATGCCTGAGACACAGGTGTCCCAGGAGAATTTAAATTTAGAAACTAGAATTCTAGAATTTCTAGACTAAGAAAACATGTTATTCGAATGAGTAAATATTTTATCCCGTCGAACCCTTTCACGATGTGTATTGATCGACTTGTTATTTTTGTGGCTTCGAGATAATATTGTCTGTTAAGTAGAGTATTTTTATTACCTACTTTACTGAATCAACATAGGCTATTATCTTTTACATTGTATGTTTATACGGGGTTATTAGGAAAGGATACGCTAAGCCGAAAAAGGCTCGTACCCATCATTATCTAAACTTTGACTATGGGACCAACTCGGAATATGCGAAAAAAATCAGCTGTTTCATAGAAAAATGTCAATGGCACTCGAAAAATGTAACGAACAACTATTTTTTTAGCTAATTTCAGATTTGTCTCACAGTAAAGTTGTTCATCATGACGAGTACTAACATGAGCAAAGAAAGGGTTTTCGTTATAACTATGTATGTATTTTTAATAAGATTTGAAGGTAATAAAAAGCTAAGAAGGTGAATAATAAGAACATAACATTACACATTACAATGTGTTGTTAAACTTTGCTTTAGCACTGGAATTTCTTAGATTGTACCTAATTTGTTTAATAAAGACCAATTACTGATAACCTGTTATTCAAAATCAGACATTGTAACAAATCGAGTTCATAGCAAAATTTATTTATCTATTCTATGTATTGGTAAAAATTGAATGAAGTTTTTGTGTGCGTTTTCTTGTAGACTTATTGGCAAACCAAGTATTTCCTTTTTTGGTAATTCTCTTTTTTGACAATATGCCGAAGATGTTAGTATCATGTTAGTAATTAATGAGAAGTCTAAGACTGTCTTTCTCAAAACCAAAATCTGAGTTCACAAAATCCGAAAATACCTATGGAGGCAAATTTCCGACAAGTTTTGTTGTTACAAATAAAACATTTTCACATTAAAAGAAGCTAAAAGCAATTTTAAAACTTTGAAGTTTGCTCAAGGGACATTAGGGATTTCCCGGAAATTTTCCAAATGTATAAATACCAATTCCAGACTAGCTCGCTGGGGGCGCATTAGAATTTATTTCGCGCTTTTTCGCTAACTTAGCCTCGCTTACAAATCGTTAACTTGTGTTTAAAATCTTTATTTGTTGTAGAAAAGTTTTGTCTCAAAAGTTACAATACTATCCCATCTATTGCGTCCATCGATTTCACTCGCGCGGTGGTGATGATGATGATGATGATAAAAATTAGCGTATGTCATTTTTTGTAGCCCAAACAACGAGTATGCAAAATCTTATAATGATCGGTTAATTAATCTAACTTTTGCATTTAAAATATCAGTTCGAACTACATAATACGCTTATGTGATTTTATTACTATGTAAACTTGTAGTTTTGAGACATTGTTATAAATACACTACTCAATTTACGTGTAATTATAACAGAACGATTATATTTATACCTACCTGTATAAGTGTGACAGAAGAAACAGAAGAAGCCGTGGTAGCTCAGTGGGAGAACAACCGCATCACATTCTTGAGGTGGCGGGTTCAAACCCCGACTCGTACCAATGAGTTCTTTGGGACTTAATATGTACGAATTTACATATCACTGGCTTTTCGGTGAAGGAAAACATCGTGAGGAAACCTGCATACGTCCGGAGAAGAAATTCAATGGCGTATGTGAAGAAGAAGTCACGCAAAAAGGGCCGATTACCGGCCTAGTTGCGGAAAAAGAGCCCGCTCTTTACCTTTACCTTTTAAGTGTGACAGCATTAAACATTTCCTTTAAAAACTTAATCGCAAAAGGATTTGGTCAGCAAATTAAAATTGTACCTAATTATTGGGCGAATACTTAATTTATTAATAAGCCAAAGTATAATTTCTGTATTAATTATCTATTGTTTTAATACTTCAGATTCCTAAAAGTAGTCGATGAATAAAATAAATTAAATTTCAGATGAAAGTTTTCAAAGGAGAAAAGTTCAAAGTTTCCCGAGTAAAAAATTTCCGTATTGTTTTTAATTAAAACACTTTTAACTTATGCAAAATCATGCAGGATCATTGTAATTTTGAAAAGAAGTGAAATACTTTGCAATGCAAATATGTAGAGCACACGGACAACCAGTCGGAATGTTATTGAAAACAATTCGATTTCGAGATAAATTACTTCCTACTTCCTGTATACAAAAGAACTTCCCAAATTTTTAATTGGTTTTAATTTAATTTATGTTCAAATTTTATTATGTTTTTAAATTTAATTTTTTCAGGTTGTGTAAATATTTTTTGGACAACAAACTAGAACCAACAAAAATCAACACTACTTAACTAACGAAAATGTCACGAGTAAAATAAAGTAAAAACACTGGCAGTGATCTGTCAAAGCCAAAAAGAGCTATTGTCTTAAATGATGATAAACGAGTTGATCTGGAGTGGTCTTCATCATCATCGTCAGTCTATTCAATATTACTACTACTGGACATAGGCTTTTGCCACCAGTTGTTTTGCCTTACGCAGTTAGTCGTTCTACTCAGTCTAAGGGCACCTACTCTACTTTTGACAATTCGTGATCTTCACTCTAGAAACAGTATATCATATCTCAACGGTAAATGTACAGATATAGGTGTTAATCGGGTTTTTTATTCAGTAATAGGCTTGCGTTTGACCGCTATCTCGCCTGATTTATGCAGAAAACTTCCGAATTGTGTGAAATTAGAACCAGAGGATCATATTGTTTTCTCGGTTTTTCAAATAGCTGCATTGTTCCAAAATATTCAAAACAAATAATTCATAAAATTCATAAATTGCAAAATATTTGATAAAATAGGCAAATCTAATAACTAAGTGAATTGTAGTGTGAAGGTCGAATCTTTATTATAAAAGTACAGGTGTTAATTGTTTAAGCATTATTCTCCAAATTTAGAAATCAAGTGAAGGTAACACATGTTACCTTTGCACAATACAAAGGTTCCTTTCCTTTTCCGAATTTTAAACAATATTGAAGGTCGTTGATATTTTCGTAAAACAAAATTGAGGATGAAGACGACTCTGTGTCGTGATAATACCTTCAGTGCCTATCTTTTATGTTTTGACTGTTTTTGTAATTTCTTCTCAGGTTGTCTATTTAATCGAACAATCTGTCTACTTTTAGTCAGTTAGTTATTGTAATCAAAAATTTGGAAGACTTTTTAGCGGTGGTCAGTAATTTTATTCCAAAAATTGCCAGACCTTTGGCTTTGTAGGAAATCGATGTCACACAGCATTGTAATCCAAAGCAATTAAACCAAAAAATCTCGGACACTGCGCTACACAGGTGCTTTTACTAGTTTTTCGAGGCAATAAGAGCGTTCGCAAAAACGAGCACCAAAACAAACGGGAAATCCTGACGGACGGTACTCTTAATTTCGCTGTTTGTGTTGCTGTCGGTACGAAGGCATTTGGTGTCAATGAGAAAAAAAAAGAAAAGATCGGGGACGAGTGGGAAAACGATTGGGGTCATATATCGTCTTCTAAAGACATTAATTCGTTTTTCATTTCGTAACAATTTGGTAATGTTATCAAAAGCTTAGACATCAGATAGACAGAAAACATATTAGATGCTTCAAAGAGTATTAACTAAACTGATTTAGTTGGTCCAGCGTCCCGAATAGTGTCGTGACCTCTGATACTAAGTAGTAAGAGCGCTTTCATTCTCTATCTTGAGTCAATGTTAATCTACTCGTACATTTGAATATTCAGTTCGTACTAGGCATCAAAGTAAATGTAGGTAATTTAAGTATTATAATAAATTTTATTCGAATGTATGTCTAAGTCTATGTATGTACCTATAGGTATACTTTTTATGTAGGTATATATGACACAGTTTTCTCCTTTACTGCAGACGCCGTTTTTCAATTTAATTAGGTATATCCTAATATTCCAAGGTCTCCTGTAAGAGATCGCTCTTAGCGATAAAGCCACTTTTTATGGAAATTATAGTGAAACAAATTTTTTACGTCATTAAAACATGAATGTATTGAGTACAATTGTTCTTTCAATCTACGAAAAACCTATACTTATAACTAATGAATGATTTGAGGAAATTATTTCAAGGAAACTTGCATGAAAAGTTTCGTTGAAGCAAAGGCGCCGCTATTCTTCAGTAGGTACTTAGATAAGTACATTACCTACCCACTTGCGTCATTCAGTACTCATATTAAGTTAAAAGTGTAAATATACTGAACTCGACGATTTTCTGTTTTAACCCAGAGTTAATAATGAACACGGAGTTAACTAGGCTAATTTAGTATGACGCAAGTGAGCCTAAGGAAACTTTATTTTGTTATTTTTATACCAAAAATAGAGCAACTGATTTTAATCGCCTAGCCTGTTACCGGTTTTACTCGTATGCTAATAATGTACTTGCTGTGTAATCGAATAAAAAATTACTCGAATTGAAAACCTCGTTTGTAAAGACGATTATAAATAAAAAGCTTCCATCAAAATTAAATTATCCATATAAAATACTGCGTCATTTCACTACCCGAACTTTATATCAGTCATAGGTTACCTTCCATAGATTTCGCACTCGATATCAAAGCGACCACACAACAGTCAAAACTTAAAATCCTAACTTAAAGGTATCATACTCGAAAGTGATTGTTACGCTTTCAATCAACTATTACGCCATTTTTGCATACAGTTTGTCAGGGGTCCAGAAATAGCCATAGATTACTTTTCATCACCATTTTCTTTTTCTCTCTCATCATCATCCCCGCTTTTTATCACTGCGTGGTTGAAACCATGGAGCGCAGCTAGTCTGAATATAAGTTTACCGATATAGCAAATGGAAATGCTTTGTCATCCCGCAACCCACGCTTTTCTCAACTTTTTCTTTGGTTCGCTTTCTTCGAAATAAATGTCCTGCATTGCGATATCTACAAGGGTTAATCTTTGATGCCAATACATACTGAATGAAATGCAACATAGTTACAACACGTAAATGGAGTTTTCACGCACGGCTGCTGGTGGAAATAAAACGTGCACGCTACGTGATACCTCTCTGAAACTTGCAAATTATTTGCAATCATCCTGCTCTCCAATTAATAGCACATTGATGTTATGAATGATGAATGTTGTTTGAGGAATTTCTTACTGACGAAGCTATATGGAATGAACCCGCTCCGCACAATGACGCTATACAGGGTTATTCATAAAGGGTATGCTAAGCCGAAAAGGGCTCATATAGTACTCATCATTATGTTTCATTCATGTGTCAACTGGAAGTTTCTTACTCTTTCACGCTAAAACGGGTGGACGAAATTGGATCAAATTTGGAACAGAGATAGCTCATAACAGCATAATATGACATTGCGGACATACAGAGGAATATAGCGAAACTCGCAATACAAACTACCCTGCTTTTGTTCAGTCAGTTAAAAAGTAAACCCCTCGTTTTTTGCAGCCAGTTAAAAAGTAACATGCTTTTTACACGCAATTATGGCAAAAATACTCGAAGTGTGGTTAAGACATAAAAAACCCACTTTGTTTAAACTTTACGCAGCTGTGGTAAAAAGCGGCGGATTGTGTGCAGTAAAATGTTCCCTTGTAAAGAAACTCTGCAGGGAAATAAAATGGACCGGTTCGTTCGTTTCTGGGACGCGATTTGATCCAAATCCAATCGTCAGAACAAATGCAAGGCGCTACCTTTTTGCGCATTTACTGCTGCGCGTTTTGGATATCTTTATGTATTCTTCGGGTATTCACAATCACTACATTTCAGTTTTTGCTGGTACTCGATAAATAAGGTAACCAAAGATACTCTCTCGGACTAATATCTATCTATATAAAAATGAAACCCGTTTTCCTTGGTCACGGCATCACGCGTGAATGGCTGGACCGATTTCACTAATTGTGTAAACTAAAAGTGACGTTACGGACGGTATCACGGTACATTCGTGCGAGTACATTTATTGTTATTAAAAATATTATTCCGGCTTAAATCGAATTCAGAGTGATTTTATTAAGTTCTGTGTTGTGTCGGGCAGTTGTGAGAGTGTTGGTGGACAGTGGCACTTTTGGATTGTTGATTAATCTCGTATTAATTACATTACCTAACACTTTTAATATAAATGATAAAAGTGGGTAGGAGAGTCGTGCAAAGCAAATCGCACTTACAAATTTAAAATAGCGCCATCTAGCGGTATCGCTTGTCGCGTTTTAGTGAACGTCGCACGCCGCGCGCATTCGTTTGGGTTCGGATATTAGTCACTTGGGTTCGACGCATTTAACAAAAATGGCAAAGAAATGCAACGCATGCGGTCGCTTTGCGAACTCTACAGAGGGCGTTAAATGCACGAAATGCATTAATTTTTATCATAAGGCGTGTGTCAAAATTCCAACTGACGCGCAGGTCGCGCCGACATGGATATGCCCCGAGTGTAAGGTGTTGACCCCTAGAAAAGATAATGTGGAAAATCCAGTACGGGGGGAGCGGGCGGACTATGCCCCTTTTGTGTCCCCCGTGCAAGACGCTGTGACCTCGGAGCTCTTGAGAGAATTTAAGCTGATGCGCCAGGAAATGCAGTCGTTTCGGACCGACTTTAATGCGATGCGAGATGGTCTCAGTGTGGTCCGTGGTGCTGTGGAGGCTTTCGGCGGGCGGCTAGATGGTATGGAGGCGCGTCTGGATGGCCTCGAGAGTAAATACGCGGAATTTCAAGCCAGGCCAGCTAATGACGTGAGTACTCTGCTCTCGACTATTAATCAGTTGCGGTCGCAAATAAACGAGCGGGATCAAGAGTCGTTATGTAACGATGTCGAAATCAGCGGTGTCCCAGAAGAACCAGGCGAGAATGTGCAGCATTTGGTGTCCATCATTGCGGAGAAGTTGGGCGTGGCTTGCGAGGAGCGCGATCTTGTTAGTGTGGAGCGGGTGGGCGCGCGCCGTGCGCCCTCTAATGGAGAACCTGCGCCGGTGGCGCGGCCGCGGCCGATTGTGGTGCGCCTCGCGCGCCGCCAGCTGCGGGACGCCTTTCTCCGAGCGGCGCGTGTACGTCGCGGCGCTACTACGGTCGATATGGGTCTCAGTGCGGCTCCTACTAGGTTTTATTTGAATGAGCGCCTCTCGAAGCAAAATAAAATACTTTTCTTTATGGCGCGTGAGGAGGCCCGTGTACATCAATGGAAGTACGCGTGGACCAGGGATGGGCGAATCTTTGTCCGTCGCGAGACTGGAAAGGCTTCTTTTCGGGTGCAGTCGGAGCACGACCTAAAAAAGTTTTTTGGCAGTGGGTCCGCGGTCACACAGGAAGTTCCTCGCTGAAAAAACGAATGCGCATATTAAATAAGTTGTTATGTGTAGTAATGATTAATTACAAAAGTTGTTTTTTAAATTATGTTTATAAGTATATCTTGTCTAATATTTTCACTGGGTGTCTGTTAAGCTATGAATTATGTATATATTTTTACAGTTGTCTTAATGGCTACTAGAAATTTAAAGGTTGGTTTATACAATGCAGGTTCCCTTGGCACTAATCATGACAACATCATAGAGTCGGTCAGTCGGAGTGGCGTAGATATCTTGGCGCTAAACGAGACGTGGCTCCACGCTGGAGAGGAGGGGCGCGCTCCCGCTATTCCGGGATATAGACTTAAGCACACTCCACGGCCGCGTGGGTCTCGCTCTCGTGGCGGTGGAGTAGGCTTTTATATTAAACGGGGGGTCACCGTGCAGACCTGGCGTCATCCTGTGGATCCACTGCATACTACTGTTGAACAAATGTGGCTCACTGTGGCTCTGAACGGAAGGAAACTCTTGATCGGCACAGCATATCGTCCGCGCTGGATAAGTGTCGACCTATTCTTTGATGCGATTACTGATTCTATTGGTTCTAGTCCTCGATACGACAATTTAATTTTTTTAGGCGATTTTAATATTAACTATTTAAATACAATTGACAGTTTTACAATTAAATTTAATTCTTTCCTCTCTTGTTTTAACTTGGAACAAATAGTCACTGAGCCCACACATTTCACCGACACAAGCCAAACATTAATCGATGTTGTGTGTACGGATTTACGATCTAATAGAATAAGCTTAGAACTTGTAGGGACTCTTATCGGGCATTGTCTTGTAGTGTGCGAATTTAATATAAAGCGTTTAAAACCGGTTCCTCGAACTATAACTTACAGGTGTATTAAAAATGTTTGTGTGGATAGTTTTAACGCTGATTTACAAACTATAAGATGGGATCTTTTGTCAAATATTTCTGATATTAATGAAATGGTAACTGCTTTTAACCAGTGCGTGGTGGGTATATTTGAACGTCATGCACCAATAAAGTCAGTCATCATCAAAGATCGCTCCTATCCGTGGATTACAGATACAATTAAAATTAGGATGAAGCTGCGTGATAGGGCTGCTACTGATTTTCACAGAACTAAGTCTGAGGCTAAGAAAACGTACTATAAGAGTTTAAAGTCAACAGTTAATACAGCACTTTTTCATGAAAAATCAGCTTACTTTAAACAAAACATAAATAATAACTTGCGTAATCCTAAACTGTTGTGGAAAAATCTTAAAAATAATTTATTGCCTATTAAAAATACCGAGTTACCGTCGTCTTTTAATGATCCTAATGCAATAAATGATCATTTTCTAAATATTCCTGGTAATCCTAATACTTCAATATCGCATTTAACATATTTTGAACACCACAGGTTTAGTGATGCTGTATTCCACATTGATCAAATCAGCTTGGACAGACTGATAAGAATAATTAAAAGCTTGAAGTCAAATGCTGTGGGGTGTGATGGTATTAGTCTAGACATGCTGATAATGACCTTTCCTTACACTTTAGATTTCGTTCACGCGCTTATTAATACCTCAATTGCGACTCAAACGTTTCCTGATATCTGGAAACAAGCAGTTGTGAGACCTTTACCTAAAATTTCTAACCCAGTTGACTTAAAGGATCTCAGACCTATAAATATTTTGCCTTGTTTATCCAAAATTCTAGAAAAAGCTGTCTGCATGCAGTTAACAGAGTTTCTAGAAAAAAATGATATTTTGCCAGAAGTACAATCGGGGTTCAGAAAGGGGCGCAGTACGACCACTGCCTTGCTTGATGTCACCGACAACATACTTAGCGCGCAAGATAAGGGTATGTGTACAATATTAGTTTTATTAGACTTTTCGAGGGCTTTTGATTCTTTAAATATAGCTCTTCTTCTCTCCAAATTGAGTTATTACGGCTTTGATTCCGAAGCTAAGAAATGGTATGACAGCTTCCTTTCAAATCGTTCCCAGACTGTAAAGCTTGGTAGTGCCGATGGCTCTTCATTGCTGTCAGGCAAGTTGGTTGTAGATAGAGGAGTGCCTCAGGGTTCCATTTCGGGGCCTGTCCTTTTTACCTTGTTTTCCGCTGACGTTGCAAAACACATAAAAAACTGTAAATTTCATATGTATGCAGATGATAT
The DNA here is from genome assembly GCA_949125135.1 of Alcis repandata. Classification (NCBI taxonomy): domain Eukaryota; kingdom Metazoa; phylum Arthropoda; class Insecta; order Lepidoptera; family Geometridae; genus Alcis; species Alcis repandata. Next base: position 3,325,707 of record OX421223.1, read on the forward strand.
ACAGGTATACATATCATGTAAACCGCAGGACATTGATACAGCCATAAACGAACTGAACGATGATCTGAAGCGAATTGAGGCTTGGTCTGCTAGTAATTGTCTGTTGCTCAACCCAGCTAAAACTAAATTTTTGATTTTTGGAAATAAGCATCAGCTTGATAGTCTCAATCCAGTTACAGATGTTATGCTGATGGGCGAGGCCGTTGAGCGTGTCCACGAGGCGCGGAACCTGGGCTTATTAATGGATTGTGAACTGCGTTTCGAAAAGCATGTAGCGAACTGTGTGAAAAACTGCTTCTACAAATTAAAACTACTGTACAAAATCAGACCATTTTTGAAGGAGGAATTACGGATCCAATTAGTAGATTCGTTAGTTTTGTCGAAGTTAAATTACATGGATGTGGTCTTTGGTCCTCGGCTTTTAGCTAAAACTAATAGACTTGTCCAGCGTGTTCAGAATGCTTGTGCTCGTTTTTGTTTTGATATCCCGTTTAGGTCACATGTGACGCCGTTCCTAAATAAAAAACATCATTTAAAAATGATGCATCGACGCAAACTCCACTTGGCGTGTCTCATGTTTGGTGTTGTTAATTACAAAACTCCGATTTACCTCTATGATAAGTTGTACTGGAAGGCCACTTGTAAGCCCTCGCGGCAATGTTCGACGCAGCTTGCGACCCAGCGGCACAGCTCGGCCGCTTTTAGAGGTAGTTTCCGCTATGCTGCGACGAAATGTTGGAACAACATTCCGCCGCCAATAAGGAACATGCAAAGTTTACACGCTTTTAGATTTAAATTAAAAAAATACCTTTTTGCACATCAAAAGGGGGAAGAGTTTCAAAGAAATGACACCAGTGCAATTTAATATTTTATTTTAATGATATTTATAATATTACTTACCTCAATTTATTTATTTAATTGTGTGTAGCAGGCCAATATTTTTTGTTACTTGTGTTTTGTTTTGTTATTTCATTTTTATATTGTTTTGTGTTTAATTTGTTATAAGTCACCACTTTTTAATTTTAATTTAATCATTTATTTGTTTGTTGTGTTTTCTTTTTTATTTTATTTTATTTGTACTCGTGTTTTGTATAACGTGCGTTACGTCACCCGCCAGTCTCAACGGAAGACCAGCGCCGGTTGTTTACGACCGGCATTATGCTGAGTTGAGACTGGTTTAAGGCAAAAATTGTGTTGTTTTTCTTTTAATTTCTTTAGTATGTTTGTTATTATTATTTTTGTCTTAAATAAATATTTGTCTATTGTCTATTGTCTATTGTCTAATTCTTTTTTTGTTGTATTTGTTATTATTAGGAGAAGGTTCTTACGGAAAAAAATATTAAGAAAATCTCTCAGAAATATTGAAAAACCCTAAAAACAGCCCTTTTCTTTTTCCCATACAAACGTTTTCTAACTAAAACGAGCTTTATTGTTATTGTATAAAGTTCATATTGAATTGCAAGCACTCACTGTTGTTTAAGCAATGTAGGTATGTTCCTAACGTCCAAGAGTCAATTTGCACTTTATTACCTCTGTACAAAGTTCAAATTCAATCATATCTATCAAAACAGTGTGAGTTGGAGCACAGATAAAACAAAAAAAAAAACGAAATCGAATAGTTCATTCATTTGTTTTAAAATTTCGAAGGATTTGACTCCAAGTCATATCAAATTAAAAAAAAGTTGAAACAACAACAAACTGTCAATGTCAGTGTTTTTTTTTTCATGGATGAGTTTGCTTTTGTCAACTGATACACGAAACAAATTCGTACCTATAATTGTAATATATTATAAGTATAAAATTGAAAATAGTGTTTTGTGCAGTGTTTATATTTAATTAGGCAGTACCATAGAGAAGTACTGTATGGCAGTACGAAGTCTGCCGGGTCAGCTAGTTACCTATAGTTAGACTATAATTTAGACTTTAACTAGTTAACTAACTATTATTCAGGACCTTAGGTCTAGAGTAGGTATAAAGTAGAAATGCTGACTATACCTATTTCTATAGCTTTTATATATATAGCATGGAAGTACTGACACCAAATTCATGATATGAGTCCGGATATCTTCAAGATATTTTACCGCTCCCAGCTAGACAAATCCAAACAATAGAAACCTGTACCTACACAAAAAAAAGACGTGTGGCACTCGGGGACTGCCGCGGTAAAGCTATTGCATAGCATTTTTTATCAACTTATGCAATTATAATTATTTATCGAAACCTTACACTCGACACTTAGAGGCGAGTTGCTGAACTAAAGAGACAGACGTGATATTTCAAAAAGTCATTAAAAGTTCTGCTATTCATCGATAGATGGCAACAAAACTAAAAAGTGTTACATTATTTTCGTTACGGAATTTCTGGATTCGGTCTCCACGCTCAAGGCCCGCGATAGAAGCTATGCAATAGCTTAATATTTGGGTTCTTCAAGCACCTCATATACCTACACAAACACATATGTATTTGTATATGCGTGTACTCGTACTACGCGATCAAAATTGCACCTACCTACTGTTGGAAAAGACATTACAGTTAAAATAAAACGTCTATGATCAGTTTTCAGTATTATATTTCGAAAGAAACGACAAAATGAATCACTTATGTTTACATCTCATATCGAACGCATCAAATCGCCATAGACGACGATTAAGAGTAATTTACTTTATGAAATAGGTTTATAACTCCTTACAGTACCTTAATTTAGCGTTTCAATCCACACACGTATAATTTATAATATTTTATTATAATTTAGTTTTTCGTTTGCGACTTTTTCAATGACTCGTTCCTGCATAATGGCGGCAAAACACGACGAGTGCCCGTGGCGCCACCCATCAAGGTGGACATATCGGTAACTATTTTAGTGTTCCCAGTAAAATAAATTCAGATCTATTAATCATTTTAGAATATATCTAACACTACATTTTAGGTGCAATTTATTCGTACTCATAGTAATAAGTACGAGTAACTTTAATAAACATAAAATATGTATTCAAAAGGGTAACGTAAAGCAGTTTCATTATCTTACGTTACGAGGGTGTGCTTTGTGTGGACCATGGTTTATGAGTGCGGTGAAAATTATCTCTCATACAGAGTTTCATAAAGTAGAAAATATTTAGAAACAACTTGTACATACGTACTCGTAGATGCTGCATAGATTCATACTACGTAAGTGTAGTATAGGGAGATAAAGTATTTATTCTTCAGACTAGAAATTACCAGCGACACGATAACAATGCTTAAAACAAGTGCACAAACTGGTGGCTGTATTGCTATACACAAAATACAAAAAAAAAAAAAAAAAATTCAAAACATCCTTTTACTTTGGGAAAAACGTTATTTTCTAAGCTCGATAAGCACTATCATCGTCATAATAATCAACCATTTTCAACCCATTCCTAAATATATGTATTTTCTTCAGCGCGCCATCTTTTTTGGATCTGTGCATTGAGATATAGATATAGAGACAAGCCCTAATATATAAAGCCCCATTTTTATCTGTATATTTTTTTACTATGCTACGACATTACACTAAAAAAAGAAATAAGGTTTCACACTTATAGCTCCCTTTAGGATAATCCTGCGTCGGGGATGCCATGGAACACAAACAAAGACAAGGACAACTAACACCCAGAACAGATATTTAAATTCATCATTCAAACACTAAACTTGTTCGATCGGGAATCGCACCCGGGACCTCACTACGATGATATTACAGACCGATCTACTTACATCATATTTTGATGGTGTTACTATACACCCAGTTATCTATAGATAGGCGCCTACGCTAACTCCATATGCAATATCACGAATTTCAATTTCCTTCTCACGGAAATATCAAATAAGTATTAAGCGGTATGAAAAATATTTCCCGGATGGATTTATGCGATAAAAATAAGTAAGTAGTTGGGATATTACTTACGAGTAAGTCGCGTGTAAACTCAACTTTAGTGGGATATTTTAGGATGGCGTTAATATAATGTAAGAAGTTTCTGTGTCATTGCCATCCATTTATTCTTACTTAATTTATAATTCTGAAAGTTTGTATACCTATTGAGATTTTTGGTACTCAATCACGCAAAAATCACTGAACGGATTCGGATTAAATTTGTTATGGTAGAAACTATACCTTGGACTAACAAACAACAAACCATTTCCTTTTTTTTATTTTGACTAACAATTTCCGGTTCTGTGTCGATCTCAACCAAGTCCTGTCTAGGATATTCGCAATATCGCATCATCCTGCCATCTGTGGTGGCCTACGAGTACAGGAAGGTCTTATCAGTTAAGAAAAATTGAACAAGACCTACCTAGTAGGTACCTACATAATACAAAATAAATTTGGGATTTAATTCTGGAACCTTTTACTTTTAAAGTCGGAGCTTTACCTGAATGTAGCAGGTAGTATTTGCATAGTATTTCGAGCGATGCGAAGCCGGGAAAGTTGCTCTTTGTGAGTTCTGTGCTTGGCATAGAACCTCGAAACCTTATAAAAGTCTGCATTGAGGTATGAATGAAAAAGTTTTAGAAATATAATATTAATTAGGTACACGTCTAGAGAATCTTGCTGGAGAGAAATAAAGTTTAGGTATTTTTTCATTATATACAATACTAGCTGACTCGACAGACGTTGTCCTGTCAAAAGCCATTGCGTAACTATAGCAACCGTAGTATGTTGATGCTAACTTGTCAATTTATAGTAAAAATTATCAGTATATATATAATATGCAATAAATTAAAATTGCGACTATAATTTGAGATTTAAACTATCCTATCTCTCAAGTTGGATCGAACTGCACATGGTGTGCGAATTTTATTATAATCGGTTAAGTGGTTTAGGAGTCCATTGAGGACAAACATTGTGACACGAGATTTATATATATTAAGATATTGTAACTTTTAATCAGGGGTTGTATCATATTAACTGGCTGTTAAAATGAAATTATAGAAAGTGATACTGGTCATTCATAATTTAATACAATTATGTTAAATCAGTAATATACGACATCTGAATAAAAAGTTTTCGGTTTTTTTGTCTCTTTTGAAAGTATCAATGTTATTCATTAGGTAATAAAAATTGATAACGTCTTTTCCTTCTAAGTATTAAAGATATTAGAATAATGTAAGTATTGTTACTAATGGCAAAAGTTTTGGTACCTACTTACCTATTATAGCAGATACCAAATTCAGGCATAATGTTTTTGGAAACATACTCTCGAGATATTTGCCCAGAATCACTTGAATTTTGAGTGACCCAAATTCAAACGTTGGAAAAAACCGAGTTGGCTTAAACATTAAAACATTGTTTTAATTGCTAATTTATTTTTCGCTCAAACTTCAGGTTAACTGAGCCAGCGTACTCGTAAGTTACTTTAAAATTTATTAGGGTACGGAGTTGGGCTACTTCGCAATGTGTCAGCGGCAGGTGAAGTTACAATGCTTGCTGGCCTTTCTACTACCCTCTTTGTATTGCAGTCCCGAGAAAGGACGTCCGTCCATCACTGTAGAGTTATTCGCGCACTTTATCTCTCACTTGACACGGGACTTTCATTTCGAATAGTTCAAGAATCCCATTTCGATTGCGCTTCTGACTTTATTCGTTTACGCAAAACGGGAAGGCTTACAAGTCTTACAACGTCCTCAGCAAAACGTAAAAGGATGCTGAAATTCCGTTTCCACCTTGCAAACTGCGCTTCTTTAGAATACTTTATTGATATTGTCTCTTTGGACGACTGCGCAATTTGTTTTGTTTTTGTTGCAGGTTTGTGCAGAATGTATTGTCTGCATTTTGTTTTGCCACTAAAGGAAAGCACTTTTCACAAATTCGAGTAGCTCAATAAAAATGCAGATACTCAAATAGATAACAACCTCAACGATTTTGAGCAAAAATACTTTAGGAGACGAATATCTGAAGATAAAATTGAAATTGCACGCGAACGTCTGATCGGCAGATAAAATTGCAGAATGCGTATTGTGCGTAGCCTATTTTTGCGGGTGAAAATAGATGCGTTAAAGTCAGTCATTAGTCAAAACGAGGTAAACCCAGTGAACAAAAGCCTCGTACTAAAAAGCTTCAATCATTCGCGAAAAACGACTGCCAAAAATAGCTTCAGGTCCCGCCCGCTCACATCACATAGGTGTTCCAGACTGTGATGGACAGCCCGCATTTGTTCGCTCAGAGATAAGCCGCAGGCTTTACCGGCTGCTTGTCAGATTGCCTTTGTCAGCTTCCGAATATTCTACATACGAGTACATGAAGACAGTTATCAGTATCGAAGTTGCTTAGAAGCGAGTTACTTGCGGGGCGTAGTTAGAAGGATCTTTCGGGGGTAAATCTTTTGTAATTATTTTCTATTTAGTGCAGTAAGTTTTGTATCGTTTAGTAATGTGTAGGTACATGAATGTTAAAGTTCATATGTAAAGGCTTCCTCAAACAGAACGCGTTCTTAGCGCGCGTCAGAGCGATACTACGATAATATACCGTCAAACAGAGCGCCAGCAGCGTCGCGTACTGCTAGCGCTGGCGCTCTGTTTGACGGTATATTATCAGGTTAACGCTCTGACGCGCGCTAAGAACGCGTTCTGTTTGAGGAAGCCTTATAAGGCTATTTAGTTACTATCACACAATATCGGATATTATAAACGTAAGAGTTTGTAAGTGACTGTGTGAATGTTAGAAGTTTCTTCACGCTGAAACAACTTCAAAGATTTAAGCGAAATTTGCGCCTTAAAATAACCTTTTTCCCATAAAAGAGATTAAAACCGCGATACGCAGCCAGCGGAGCGCAAGAAAATGAAAACACGGTTGAGTATTGAGCTTTACATTGTCAGATTATTATTACCACTAAAATCCTCTGAATTCAAATCCTGACTACGTATGAAAGTGGTACCTAAACATAGTTGTGTGAATTTGTATGAAGTTGTATGTAGGTATTATCAGGTGCGACCGCAGTGGAACAAAGGCGCCACCTGCCCGGAAACTGTAGGAACTTGTCGAACTAATTCGAAATGCCGTATCGTGTCGAAGTTTTGACTTTGGGGCATGAAGTTTGTATGATTATTCAGCGCGCGTCTCTCTCCGCCGTTTTAATTATCACACCTTTTGGTTGATGCTCCATTTTCACTTTAAGGACTGGGGCACAGAATAAATAATAGATATTTAAAAAAAATTGTAAAAACTGCAGGCACAATTATTTTAGGTGCATATTTTGAATCGAAAGAGAATTTCATGTTATTTTTAAATTTTTGCCTTGACTAACTATGCAATTAAGCATTGTTAAGCATTAAAGTGACATAGTAGAAATGTGTTTTGAGATGTTTGTATATTTGAAGAAGTATTTGTATGGAACAAAAACACACGTACACAAATCACGTTACGTAAGTCGACAACGGGTCTAAATATGAAAGAGATACGAAAAGTTCTATTACGACTTAAATAAGCATTCGTTACCTTAGAAAATTTACAAAATGAATTCACGAAGACTTAATCAGAGTTCCATAGAACCTTTTAATTTTATTAACCATTCTTACCCGAATTAATACCTTTGTAATTTAACCACGAAGACAATGCCTATACGAATAGGTATTATCAGCAAGTATAATTATCAGGAAGGTTCACATAACTCTGGCCGACAGAGGCGTTACATTGTTCGCGTGATCAGATAATGTAGACTGGGAGCTACGAGGTACGAAGTTTACTCGTGGAAAAAATCTCAAGCATGGATATAAAGCAGTGGGTTTATGCCCTATTTTCCTCGAAATGAAGAAAATAAAGTATGAAGTATAGACGGCGTGCCAGTGCCTAAGAAAATGCATGCAAATATTTGAAATAAAATAAAATGTTTCAATATTTTTGATTTTTTGACGAACCAGAACCAGTTATAGCATGTTAGAAGGTTGAAAAAACATCACGTCGATTGGAATTAAAGTTTGAAGTTACAAACGTGCCTACTTACTAAATATTGTAAAAAGAGGCCCAGGTTTATGCAGAGTTGAATGTTTGACTATATATTTTTAAGACTCTTGGGGGTTTTTGCCAAGGAAATATTGTTGTATTTTACTGTAGTGTCCTGACCATAGCTCATCGTGGACGAATGGCAAACGGCAAACATTCTTTGACTGCTCGCGTTTACCCGTGGTCCGAATATGAATTCGAATACCCACCCAGTACGCTGGCTTCAAGCGCTTAAACCACAGTGGCTAACAGGATTTTGTTATTAATATGAAGTGTAGTGTCCTGTAGCTCCCAGTCTAATCATTCGGAAGTAGCCGGCCGGGCGGACGGCGGACAGTCGTAAATTTCACCTTTTATGAGCCATTATATTGGCGATAATTTTACTCGGACGTCCGTTAGATAACCATTTTTGAGAAGAAAACATTCATTTTATTGCCTTTTATTCCTAACAATTTCAAGACGGAACGCATTAAACTTGGAGCTTGGCTTAAAGCTTGTTTCTTTTATATTACCCTTATTGGACGAAAACTAAAATATTGACTTGTCTTGACTGACGAAAACGCGACGTTGTCAACGAAGTACAAGGTTATAAGGAAAGGGTCTGCTAAGCTGAAAGAGGCTCATTGAACAACTTTTACGATAGGACCAACCCTAAATTAGCAAAACGAATTAGCTGTTCCGTAGTAAAATGTCAATCACACTTGACAAAATTTATGAAACAGATGATTTTTTCTTTCCTTTTAACTAACTCTGTATAATTTTATTTGCAACTTCAGATTCTTTCATAAAGTTTATAGTTTGAACCGATGCATAGCGCCTGAATATTTAAAACGATTTACGCTATTGCAAGGTACATTGCCATTCTATACTGTACTTTTACTTCGGAGAGCAGAATCCTCTAGGGATTTTGCAAAGCTGCTTTTGTGTGCACAAAGTTTAGAAATCATTCACTTACTTGTTTACAAACTTTCGTATATAATAGTAATGTAAAGTCTGTTTTTTAGGAACAATAGTTAACCCAGCAACGTTTTCAAGTTCACTTCTACTTAAAATAATTTTAATTCGAATTATAATTTTACAATATAAACCTATTTGAACTTCAATTAATGGACATGATGGGCTTAAATAAGGAGATTAAGAATAATTAAAAGTATATAACCACTATCCCAATTCATCATCATCAGGTGCCATCTTCATATTGAAGTTTGGAGGTCAGTAGGCTAAACTCATAGATATCAGAAAACAACGTGTGGCTAAACTTCTTGCGATCCCATGCTGCGCTCAACAACAACCAACTAACCCAACACAACTACTACTTTCCCAATTACAACATCAAAATTAGATTCATCCTAAAATTGTTACTATCACAGACAACAACTTTTTTGGACTCAGAACCTCCTCCGGATAAGAACCCTTAAGACGAGACTTCGGTGTCTGTCGGTCTGTATGTCAGTCTGAAATTTGGCATGAAGCTAGATTATGTTAACCACTAACACAATTCAATGAAAAAAATCATGCTGCGAAATAGGTCTATTGCAGAAAATTACGAGTAGGTCCTGAAATGAGGAAAAAAATTTTTAAAGGCAAGCAATGTGGTGATGTGGGCATCAGAAGAAAGATATTAATTTGGTACATTACAAAACGTTTATTTTTCATTTTTACTTACTTTTTTTCGTAATCTGTAAAAAAATTACTGAATCTTTGGGTTTGCTTTTTCTCTAGCCGACAGAGCGAGCCGAAAACCAGGAATATCCAGTTTAATCCGCTAAGAATTCGCGGTACAGCCACTGCTCTACTCAGTAACGGGTCCGATCATACATAAACCTAGGTCTTAGATAGTCTTATGTGCCGATCAATTGCTATGCTTTGATCAATCAGTTCTATCTTGTTAGCCAAACTAACCATATAGAGCTGATGGTTGAGTAACCTAATCTACCTAATGCTTTACTGAAATCTAATGACCCTTGCAAACACCCTATTAGCTTGCTTAACTGATTCAACAGAGGAGAGGATATTGCTTGAATGTTTAAGCTGATTAAAATTGGAATTAAACTTTTAAGGCTTTGATAGTAATTATCGCACTACTTAATATTATAAATGCGAAAGAACCGGCTGAACGGTATTAATTAAAATTTGAAATAAAGATAGCTTATTAATTAACTTAGGCTACTTTTTATTGTCATCATCATTTTACATCACCGTACAGATCAAACTGCCGGGCCCAGCTTGTTAATAAAGAGATAATTCGATTGGTGTAATTATGTATTGTTAATTGAAAAGGGTGTCATTATAATAAACTCCTGTATAAAGAAATGAAAGTAAAAAAAAAACTATCACATATTGTATATTGCCCGGCAGTATCACCCGTACGGTGATTTAAAAGGATGATGTTCATCGATCGAGTATGTAAGTTCGGTGATGATGCTGAAAAGTAGCCAACGTTTTAATCTAGGGCATAAGCTTTTGCATATTCTGTCAAAATCGGCTTAGCAGTTACGGAAATACATACTTGTTAACAAACATTCACACATAGTCACATATACACACATATTCGCATCTATAATTATTAGGTACTAGGATACAAATTTACAAGTGAAAATGTTAAACTACGAGTATCAAAAATAAACAACATCAAACGCGCTGAAATTAAACGCCCCGAGTCAACCGCCGCAAAAACCCAGTCTCCGACAAAAACTCCTGTAAGCCAACGCTTTAAAATTTTAAAACAGTTCCAAAGAACCTAAATGTAAAATGGTAATGAGAAAACAGTCACGGGCCAAGCGATTACCTCTCTAAGATCCGATAATGCCGTCGTTTTTCTTCCATAATCCTGAAAAACTGATGCAGCCCGAGCATTACCGGAACGGCTACAAAAACGATTCCCTGACTAATATAAATAAAACCTTTCGGATTCCTGTTTTAAATCCAATGCTGTCGGGAATTCTTTCACGAAAATGAATTGCCGAAGAGTTTCGCGGTGCGATACTGTTTTTTGGTTCTTAAAGTGTCTTCAATGTGAAGCAAGTTTATTTTCCGTTAAATTGTTGTACAATGGGCCAAGTTTAGAGGCTTTCGTTGACAGATCCAATTTTACTAAAAGTATTGATGTCCTTGTCTGATTGGTTGCAATGACAAGGATAGATATATTTTTAGTTAGATCTGTCAGAAGCCTACAAACTTGGGTACAATGTAGGTAGGTACTTGTAAGGCATAGGTGTCTTCCTTTCATAAACGATACTTAAAGTTAAGTGATACGAGTATTAGTTAGTACTGTGCAATTGTGCATTTCATTTCTCCATTGCGCAAAAGTTAACTGACATTAAAATTTGACTGCGCCTTAGTTTGATCCCGAAAGTCTCATAATCGGCTAGAGAAAAAGCGAGACAAACGCAATCGCAATTCTATTTAGACTCATGCTAAGAGTAGGTATTCTTAGTATGAGTTTTGATAGTTTTCAAAAACGATCAAACGTTTCATAAAGCTCTACACATTATAATAGTTCCTTCACGTTTCCGCCAGGGGCGCTTAACAGCTGTAATGGTACCACTGAAGTCGGATTACTAGATCGATGAATGGTACGGAGCCTAACGAAACTTTTAATCGTTTCGAAAACTATCAAAACTCATATTCACACTTAACTCATCTCAACTCATACTTAGTATTAAATTTGTATGTATTTTTTCGTAAATGTAAGTAATTTTAGTATTAGAATATATTTTTAATTTGAAAGTATGTTTAAATAAGTAAGTACATATATACATTTTATGTAGGTTTATATGACACAGTTTTCTCCAATATTGCACACCCCGTTTTTCTATTCATTTTATGGATCCTATCCAGACTAAGGTTGCCTGGAAGAGATCGCTCTTAGCGATAAGGAAGCTAGTTGTTGCACTAGTTAGGTGTTATCCATTTGTTTGTAATTTCTGGCGTGAACCATAAAGGTTTTATCTGTCGATCTATCTATCTAAGGGTATTGATCATACGGGCCCAGTTCCTCAATGCTAAAACCAGCGTACAAATGCGTACATGCTTTACAATTCTGTGAATATTATAGCTCTTCCGCATTATTCAATGGTAATTCTAATTACCATGAACCGAGGTCAAATTGACAAAGGTTCTAACTAACCCCTGGTTAGCAATCCGTGTATCCGGCACATCAATAATGGATGGGCACTTGATCCCTTTGATGTGTTTAATGTATAAGTAGACAGGAACCTTGGCTACAGGGCGATTATCGGATAACTATAAACACTAAAGATCGCTGACGTATTTACCCTGAAACGGCTAAAATTGATGATGCAAAGGAGATGGTTGACGTTAAACCCAGGAAAGGCTAAAATTGGTGGTCCAAAGGAGATCGTTGACGTTTTTACCCGGAAACGACTAAAATTGTTGGTCCAACTCCAAATATGTTATAGGCACTAGATTGGTTTTTTTAACACGCTTTTATTAGCTTCACCTGTACCTATGTTTGTATGTTTGTAACCGACTCCTTTGAGCGCGTTTTTGACCCACTTTAAACGGTCAGATTTCTTTCAAACATTGTAGATACTTAAAAAGCACCCCACGCTTTTTTTTAAATAAAATACATATATTTATTTATTTACACTATTATTAATTTATATTTATTGAAATTTTCAACCCTATTCTTAATTTAAATTTATAAAATTTTATTGTCTATTTTTTTAGTTCGGTTTTCTATATTTACAACAAACTAGTCATGCGTTTGAACACAATCTCACCTGATGGGGAGCGACGATGTAGTCGAAAATGTAGCACGCTTGCCCAGGAAATACCTATTCACTCTACTTTAAAATAACCTTGGGTTGTAAAGCAATTTTTGCGTGATTTGCGTTGATTCAATCCATTGTACGTAAAAGTTGTAAGTTTTGGAAAGTAACAGTACTTTTAAAGTTGTTACAATGAAACAGTACGTAGATGGTTTCTTACCTTAATCAGAATCAACGCAAGTTGCAACACAAATATTTGCTGTTAATATTAGTGTAGGCGTCAATACGATTTTTTTAGATAACGCATTGCATTGACCCATTGTCTCATGTGTTCATTGTTCATAGTCAGGGCCGGTCCTAGGGCGGTGCGAGCGGTGCGACCGCACCGGGCGCCTTTAATGGGGGGCGCCAAGATGAACCAAAACGTGAAACAAAAGACGCTCGACCGAGCGCGCGAGTCGCGTAACACACGCTCGAACAAAATTGCGGGGCGCGGGGTGAACTTTCGTCCGTCACTTGTTTGACTAGGCAGGCATTGTCTATTGAAATGCCAATTCAAACGCGCGCGAGTGTATTTGTTTGTATACAGTGTGGTTAACGGCTAATAGTACGTACCTACTTAGATTCTTAGACTAAAATAAAATAAATTTTAGTCTAAGCTTAGATTACAGTAATACCCCGCTTTACGCGAGGGATATAGTAAAAGCCGAATAGTTGCCCCACTTTTCGAAAAAGCTTTAATTTTTCAAAAAATGAACTTGCTGAAAATGATTCACCAAAAGCCTATTTTTGTATATGTAATTAACAATGGTTTTGAATAAATACTGTTTTATTTCATCTCTCAGAAGAGGGATAGTTGCCTACTATGGCGGATAGTAGCCTAGCGTAGAAAATGCTACGGGGGATACTTGCCTCGTGCGGGGATAGTAGCCTCGGTATGATCTTTATTTTGAATAGAAAGAAATTTATATGAATTAGAGTAATCTTTATTATTTATTTAACAGTCTTTATAATTTACTGAGATCTTTTATTAAGTACAATTTAAAATATTAATTAACATTATTAAATAGTTTTCAGTTTTAATTATAAAAAATATTTAAATTATTAAAATATTATTTAAACTTAAAGTTATGTAAGTTATTATAAAATATTAGCATTTATCTTAAAAATACAACAATTTGGTAATCGACTTCAACTCATCAACATCAACTTTTGGTAATTAACATTAGTTTTTACCAGAAGCTAAGGTTTCCAACTTTCCACATCTCATACAACAGGGGTCAAATGTTGTACTTGTACATGTTTCATGCAATCACATCCGACACATCTTACATTGAATCCAATCTGATTTTGATTTAGTTAAATTGTAGTTATCAAAACATTGTACGCAATAAATAACAATTGAAACTTTTTTAGTCATATTTACTATTGAATTAGCATTTTTGACTTTTAATATGTTTCGAGTGTCTGTTATCGATTTCTCGTCCTTTAGATTTAAGACATTTTCTTCACTTTCACTACTGTTAGAACTGTCAGAACTGTAAATTGGTAATTTTCTCTTCTTTAATGTTTTCACTTTGTCCTGTTTCATAATACCTATGTCATCAGATTCAGTTTCACTGCTAGTCATATCAATATATTTTTTTGTCTTTTTCTTTTTTTCGGTAGCCCTTTTTTCTTCTCAATGCTTTTGTTGTCCCCAGCTGGTTTGTTTGACGACGTCCAAATTTCGACTCCCCATCATAGTACTGTTGTACAATAATACCTACAAAAACATAAACAAAACTAAAAAAATAACTAACAAAAACTACATAACAACAACTAAAAATAAATTTTATGTAGGTATATTCAGTTTTTAACAACAACTTAAAAATGAAAATAGCACGCTTTGTAATAAATGTTAAAATCTAAATAAAGAATTTTTTAGTCACTCTAGAGGCAACTATCCGCGACAGTAAGTAGGGCGACTATCCTTTTTGATGCAGATACTTGCCTTTTTTATTTGCGAAATAAATAAAAATTAATAAGCAATAAAACATAATAAACAATGTAATTTAAACTCTAATGCATGCAAAGAAACAAAAAGTTGACTGAAACCACGATCAGTAATAAAAATATTCAATAGAAATAACTTACCAATATAATTATAACGCCCGTCAAAGTTTCGCCTCGGAAGATTTTTGCTCACACGGACAAAACAAATGCGCCTATTCCGATGGCTTACGCGGCATTGAGGCCTGCGGGGCGGTCACTACTTATTGTAGTAAAGCGCCAGCACAACTTATAATCTTAACATAGTTTATTAAACACCGGGGCATGTATCCGTCCGAGGCAACTATCCGGCTTTAACTACGTTCCGGAAAAAATAGCGTTAAGTGAAATTCGCGTATATCGAGGTTTATGATTAAACAGTCAAAAGTCAGTTTGTACCAAACAAATAAATTATTTTTCCAAAAAAAAATAATCAAAAACCGACTTCAAGACTACAAACTTAAACTAAAAAGTAGAGAATGTAAATTTGATTAGTTTATAGCAAAGAGCAACTAAAGAGTAATGAATATTTCTAATGAAAAAAGAATAATCAAAATCGATTCACCCAGTCAAAAGTTATGAGGTAACAAACATAAAAAAAAACATACAGTCGAATCGAGAACCTCCTCCTTTTTTGAAGTCGATTAAAAGGTTGACAATCATTAAAATTATTTTTCAGTTGTCCACCACTTCATACGAGTACATATAGGTATTCGCACAAACTGGTTAAACGAACTTTTGGCAGCAGAATAATCTGAAGCCACTGCTTTTTCTGGTGGTAAATAAAGCAACTGCTCAAAATTTTTTTTATTTAGAGGGGCGCCATTTTTAGTCCTCGCACCAGTTAAAAATGTTAATAGGACCGGCACTGTTCATAGTGTGATGGCCTTTCGAATTTGTAGTTACCCAAATTTGAAATCATCTTATAGGTTTCTAAATATACCTAAGTACATTTTACAATGTATACTTTTTTGCTATTTTAGTCAGAACTTGTTATGTAGTTTGTAGGTAGGTATGCTAGTGTACTTAATTATAATACATTACAAACGTAATTAGATGCTGAAACATATAACTAGCTTTATATTACAGCTTCTTTTATAAATCGGTGTCTATTACGTAAAACATTACAAAAAGCCTTGTTTCTACCGTTGTTCACAGCCCCTACAATAGCGAGGCATAAAATAATGAATTAACAATGTAATTTGTCGAAAGAATGGCTGGGTTGCCTGTTGTGGTCAACCTAATGACCCGCGCGTTACGACTCGATGTACTTTTGTATTTTGTACACTGGCAATACCGCCAATCGATATGTATTTGTGAATAAATGGCAGTGTTTAAAATAATGATGAAACTGCATTGTTCAATTAACCTGTAGGTTAGCTTTTAAACGAGTTTGGATTTTTAAACCAAATTATTTTATTTGTGTCTAAAGCCAATGTTTTTACGATTGTAATTTTAGAATAGGATTAATCTGTAAAATAAAAATCAGCAATTCAAAAAGCATCATCCGATTCGATGCAGCGCATAGTTGAAAATGCTAGCCGCAGTGAGCCATCTAAAACGTACTCATTACCTGTAACAAAAGAATAGCTAGTCAAACGTGACGTTTAAGATCAGGCGAGCGATTTGCTCGTCTCTTCAGTCAATTTAAAAAAAATTACGCGAGTGCTACGCTTGCAGCTACGCATTGTAGCTTAGATTATTAACTTCGATAATTTTCAATTTCGCAGAGACTTTTGTAGTAAAAAATATCGGTCGAGAGGTTTAGCTCTTGATTATTTAATTAAAATTCAATCTTGTGGAGTGGTCGTACAATTTCAGGGCTTTAAGTACTAAGTTAAATTGATTTTTCTTTCTTTACTTTGCTCTTGAATTTTTTGATGGAACACGAAAAGTTTGAATAAAACTGTTTGAGTTAAAAATTAGAGAAGTATCTGAATTAACTGTTAACTTATGACATACTTTT
This sequence comes from Alcis repandata, assembly GCA_949125135.1. Lineage (NCBI taxonomy): Eukaryota > Metazoa > Arthropoda > Insecta > Lepidoptera > Geometridae > Alcis > Alcis repandata. The sequence goes on from OX421223.1 coordinate 3,342,388, forward strand.
TGTTGAAACGAATTATGATGGTTTTGGCACGGCAACCATGTTTGTGAATGGCATTTTGCGAATAAGAAGCCAAAAGCGGAAACAGATATTGCGAAGCATGCACGTTTTTCGAGAAAGTTTTTTGGATCTACCCAAGCACTTTGATTAAAAAAGTAATAGAATGGATATGATTTTATTACATTCACAGAGTTATTCAAAACACAATAATATGGTCACTCCATTTAACATACCACTGTGCACAAGTACATGTTCAACTTATAGAAAACGGGCAAACGATAAGCTGTGGCGTCTAAGGGGCCCAACTACGCGCACATCCTGAATCATTTGAAAGGTTTCGAGTTTTTAGCATATGAAAAAGTGGAAAACTGAAGTTAAATAGCCATAAGCGGCGTGGTTTATGTCGACAGGAAGTCTCGTCGTAAATTTTGCGGGCTCAGACGAAGTTCCTTCCTGGTTGCGCCCTCTAGAGCGAGTTTGTTGCAACTTTTTTATTTTTGAGCTTCCGTGCACTCCACTACAGCTTTACGTGCTTTCACTATCATTTAAATTCTAGCTTCCTATTCAAAATTTATGAATAGTCCAGTTACTTTGTATAGTTGCTACGAATGGCTGAGACACTATTTCATCTTTATTTTACAATCGAATCTTTTTTTTTTACAATCTTTTTTTTTTTTTTTTTGTTTAGGTCACGAGCGCAGATGCATTCAATCGAACGCTACACAATAATACAATCATTTATAAAAGACTATAAGGAAAGGGTATGCTAAGTCGAAAAGGGCTCACAGTACTCATTATTATGAACAACTTTTACTTTGGGACCAACTCAAAATCACGAAAAAAAAAATCTGCTGTTCCATAAAAAATATCAACGACTCTCGACAAAATGTATGGAACAGCTGACTTTTTTTCCAGGATTTCCGGGTAGTCCCATAGTAAAAGTTGTTCACAATAATGAGTACTACTTATCAGTCCTTTTTCACTTAGCATACCCTTTCCTTATAACCCTGTATATCATCATACATTCATATTCTTGGCCGATTCTATCCATAGCCAGAGCTAATGTATCGCCTAGCTCGTTTGCATGCGCACAGGAAATATCCATTAAAACTTTCAACTGGCTTGAATACTGTAGCCAAGTTAGGATTAGTTTAGTGAACTAAATCATTAATCTTTCAAAAGTAGTTCTTCGGCGAATGGACGACGCCTACGTGGCGTGTGTGCTTTGTCTGCGTGTATAAGAAGTGATTATTTTTCACTTCTAGCTTAGTATTTAAAGAGTTCGTTGGTTAGTTCTGGAAGTAAACGAGTTTATTAGTTTTTCTAGGAATCTGTAACAATGCGAGTCGCGAGGACTCTCAAAATAAAGTATCATGTAATTTAGCACCTTCATACTGCCGACTCTTCACATCGGTTTGTAATTTAGTGTGTAAGGCCAATTTATTGCCATCGTAGGCTCTGTAGAATCCTCTAGGTATAAGTCTTTTGCCTGTGTTATAAAAGTTATGGCGTGAAAGCGTAACAAACAAACAGACTCACTATCGCATTTCTTACATTAGTTACGAAGTTATTTAAAGAGATATAAAGACAACATATAAATACCTACGCACTGGGCATGAATACGGGATTGTCCTTTTGTACTTATTAATGTTTATTGGGATTCTACTTGCTCTTTTGAAAGCGAATGAAATATCTTTATCAATATTTATGAGGTCAATCAGATATGCCAGGGTATCTAGTCAAAGACTTCATTGGTTAGGATTAGATAAAGAATCTTCTCGGAAGATTTGACCAGACTAATAATACTGAGAAAAAAGGCCCTTTTACTTTTAAACTCATTTTTGGAGTGAGTTAAAGTCAGCTAAAATGTTGCTTAAGAATTAGATGGATCTATCATGTCTGGCTACTCTAAAAATGCAGTTGACAATTGCCTTAAAATCAAGTGAAAGGTATGAAAAAATATTCTATCTAAATTTTCTTGGAGCTGTAATTTTACATTCATAAAAGTAAATGGGGTTTTTTGTTATCAACACGGGAATGCTCACGTCAAATTAAGTAGTTTATTACGACTAGTTTCGATCGCATTCGGTGATCTTCATCAGGGGATTACAAGATTTGTTTTACAAATGTTTTTTAAAACCACGTTAGTTTTCATGGTAAAATTAGTAAATACAAGTTAACAGTTTTCTTCAATTTATAATGCTACTAGCTGACTCGACAGACGTTGTCCTGTCAAAAGCCATTGCGTCAATTCTATGTCAAATGTCAAAAGTTACATTAAAAAAGTTTACATTGTCCAAAGCGCTATATGGTTTAAGTATTTTTAAATTTTCTAATTTTTCATGTTTTTTTACTCTAAATTGAGATGTGAGCTATCCTATCTCCTAATTTAGATCGAACTGCACCCGGTGTGCAAATTTGATTGAAATCGGTTAAGTAGTTTAGGAGTCTATAGTGGACATACAACGTGACACGTAATTTATATATATTAAGAAGATAACTGTCAAATGCATTTTTCTATGGGTGGAGCTATTATAGGTTTCTACAAGTAATTAGAAACACTGTATGAAAACACTTATTAGAATGATAAGATAATGGCATTTGATAATATTATCTGTAAAAATTATTTCATACAGAAACTTGACATTTTTAGGCTCAAGACTAAATTAATTAGAGTAAAACAATTGAACTAAGCATGTCCAATTAAGAATTGTAACTTTTCGGGCGGACTGAAAACTTTCAAGTTTTTTGTACTAAAACAAGGATTCATTTAGGACGGGTAATGAATTTATCTTTTGAAATTCAGAAGCTTCCGTTCTTGGAGAAATTACTTATGTACCTACCTTTCAACTCCTACGCTCTTAAACTTTGCTTTCATTGAGTCTATGTACTCGTAGGTGTTTGTTATAGATAAAGCTCTTACTACAAAAACCCTTACCTAACAAAAACAGAGACTACAATGTAAATTTCCCCATCTTTGCTTTATAAAACTTGCTGCTGGGTTTTGAACCGGCTGGGTGACAAAATTGGTTGTCGCCGTAAAAACTAGTGCTAGTATTAAGTTTACGACCATTTATTATGATTTTTGGCCCAAGTTTGAAGGCATTTTAAGACAGATCTAAACTAACTAAAAATATATCTGTCTTTATCATTGCAAGCCATTAGACAAGGATGCCAATAGTTTTAGAAAATTTAGATCTGTCTTAAAAAGCCTTCAAACTTGGGCCTAGTGTCACCAGTGCTGTAACTAGCCTTTTATGCACCCGGTGCGAGCTTTCAAAACTGCGCCCCTGACCTAACTAGCTACCATGCATGAGATAAAACTAGATACTAGTCTGGTCATTTCTGCGCCCCTCCAGGGTCTGCGCCCTGTGCCTGGGCACTGCTGGCACCGCCCTAGTTACGGCACTGAGTGTCACCGTAAAAACTGGTGCTAATCATCGTACTTTTTGGTGATTATTAGTATGTACTGTACTTTAGATGAATCCATTGGGATTTCGATGGCCACTTTTCTCAGTGTATATAAATATTTCATAGGTATATCGTTACTGATCAGTAAAGTTGTATTGCACGAAAAGTAAACTAACTTTAGCTGTTTGCATGCCAATTACCGATTTAAAACCCGTTTAAAATTTAAGAAATTGGTCATTCATAATTTCAGCACTACTCGATTTATGTTATATAATACTAGCTCAGTGTCACCCGCGTTTTTCGGGATAAAAAGTAGCTTATGTGTTAATTCAGACCATGAACAACCGTTCAGTCGTTATTGCGTGAAATAGTAACAAATACGCGTTTATAATATCAGTAGGAAAATCTAATATATAGGTATAATCTTTTATACACTAAATTAGCTGCTAGGTTGTTTGTAGGTAGGAAAATCCTCCGTCAACGGTTTTCGATGTCGAGATAAACTCGTTTTTAGATGATCGATGGTTTTACGTGAATAGGGTTTTATCGGAAATCAACGCTTTATCGGGACTCGCTTTCCAAAACTTCGGCAGAGCTACTAGAGCTATGTTTTCCTCAGATTTTCTAAAATCTTTCCATGTTTCATATTTCTGAATATTTTTTTGCAAAACCCTGACATTTTATTTAATAAAAAATATAACAAATTTATAAAATTACGCTATATTTTCAGTGAAATAAAACTTTACTCCTTGTCTTAATCTAAAATCGCTCGGTTCTAACACGAACGCGAATAATAAATAGCGCGGAGCGCAGTTTCTAACTTGGTAATAGCCATTCCATGCTCATCAATTTACACTCGTCAATAAATAAAACTAGCTTAATTCGATTTCCCAGTAACTGAAAAAGGTATTAAATCGATTAGATTTGATTCGCGCACCGTTGCGAGCGTCGAGAGCACTGGAACTTAACGAGATTTTCTTCGAGTGCTGTCGAGAGCAATTATTTTAATAATATTGTTATCAGCCCTTTTAGTTGGAATTTAATTGTGCATTCTTATATTATTTTGGTGACGTGGAAATGTATAGATTCTGAAGATATGAGCCCTTAGCATACCCGTTCCTATAGCCCGCTATTTATTTATTGTAGACTTTATTTAATGGAAGCTAGCTTTTATTTCTGCAGGTATTTCAGTAAAAAATAAGTTATATTAAAATTATAATAATTAAAAAGTGATATTTTATTATTTCTTTTTCGGATCTATGCAGGTTTTCTCTACGATATTTTTTTTCCACAAAAAGTCAGTGGTATAAAAATTCGCGCATAACTTCCAAAACACACATAGCTACGAGTCGGGGTGTTGTTTTTATATTTATCTAATGGCAGGCAGTTTCCCTGTTTTAGTAAAAACTTAGCCGAGAACGGGAAAGAATAATAAATTATTTCGACTGGCTCGAGAGTAGTGAGTTGCTCAGAGTTTTCCGACAAACTTTCTGATTCGCTGCGCCCGTAAATATTCAACTAGTTAAGAATCGGCTTCAATTACTTAGTTAAAAGAGACAAAAAGTGGATATCTTCTCGTGCCATTTCATTACTTGAATGCACGCTTCTGGAAGGCCTGTCAAATAGATGACAAATTGTTTATTTCTTTTAAGTTATTCGTAAGTATGATGTTATTAACAACGCCCCTTTCGGCATGTACACCTTTTTGTGGGAGCCTGCAGAGTGTATGTAACACCAACACTTTGAATATGATCCTAACTATAAGCTTGTGGCAAATTTGACGCTTTAACCGATTTAACCCACAATCGGAAATTGCATGGCAACTGACCGCTATCGGACAAAATACCGGAACTTTGTGGCTACTCGTACCGTGTGGTGAAATGTATCCTAGACGTATTTACCAATGGCTAACCTGGCTAACTACAGGTTAGGTTAGGTAGGACGGATGTGGCTCGGAATTACAAAATTTTGTTGTGGAAGTCCTGTTGCTGATTGATTTTTGATAATCATAGGTATAGGAAGGCTTTGGGCGGGTCTTGACAACAAGGCGTTGAATAAAAGTAGTAACCAGAGCTTAGTCAGGGCAAAAACCTTTGATAGCATAAAAACTGTAATATCTTTTGTACCTATCTCCTTATGTTTGACTGTATTTTCGTAGTGTGGTGACAATAAAGTGTTATTGTATTGTATAGAACTGGCCTGTCAGTATAACAGTAGAAATTCTTAGGGTCGGTCTCGAGGAGCTGCGTCCTGTGGTATTTTATCCCCGACGGTGATAAAATACGGTGATAAAAATGATGAGGTTGAAAAGATGTCTGTGTACTTTTTTGCACCCCTGACAATGTTTGTGCAAAATTTCATGATGATCTGTTGAGTAGTTAAGACTTGAAAACGTAACAAACAAACTCACTTTCGCATTAAAAATATAAGCTACTAGCAACCTGCCCCGGCTTTGCACGAGTATGAAATATAGTCTACTAGCTGACTCGACAGACGTTGTCCTGTCAAAAACCAATGCGTCAATTCTATGTCAAATGTCAAAAGTTACATTAAAAAAGTTTACATTATCCAAAGCGCTATACCTATGGTTTAAGTATTTTTAAATTTTCTAATTTTTCATGTTTTTTTTACTATAAATTGAGATGTGAGCTATCCAATCTCCTTAGTTAGATCGAACTGCACACGGTGTGCAAATTTGATTGAAATCGGTTAAGTAGTTTAGGAGTCTATAGCGGACAAACAACGTGACACGTAATTTATATATATTAAGAAGAAGATGTTACTTGCTAATGATGTAGCTTGGTGAAAGAATTTTTAAAATCGGTCGACCAGTTTTAGAATTGCTTCGTTACAAACATGCAAAAACAAAAATCTTTCCTCTTTATAATATTACTAGCTGCAACCAGCGGTTTCACTCGCGGTTCATTATTTTTTAGTAAAAATTATCCTATGTTACTTCCACCTCCAAGAATATGTGTACAGAGTTTCATGATGATCGGTTAAGCAGTTTTCGCGTGAAAGCGTAACAAACAAACTTACATTCACATTTATAATATTAGTAAGGGATATAATATACATATACAATATACAATTATACATAGATATAGTGTAGGTAGACAGGATCTCAGAAGCATGACCTCTTTTGACTCACTCACCCACTCTTTCATTTTAGTCAAAAGAGGTCGGTACCTTCTCACGTTCTGCTTCATACTTTAATGTTAATTACAAAGGTTTAGTTCACGTAATCCCACTGAAATTATTTTAAGCTTTGGGTACTAACATAATTTACTAGGCATAATTAACGTAGCTTACTTACATTTATATAGAGCTTGGCAGATAAGCTACGTTATCAATATCATTTTTGGAACGTGATTGTCACATTTGTGGGTTTGAAATATTGTGTGTGAGCGAGAGAGTGAGTGTATAAGTGTGTGTGTGTGTTTGTTGAATCTCGACTCTATAACTGCTAAACATATTTGGATAAAATTTGGAATGGTGGTTTTGTTTGGTATTATTGAATTAATTATACAGGGTTACAAGGGTATGCCGAAAAGGGCTCATAGTAGTCATCCTCGCTTTTACTATGAGAACAACCCGGAATTCGCGTAAAAAAGTTCCATGTAAAAATGTCAATGACTCTTGACAAAATGTATGGAACAGCTGAATTTTTAAAATTAATTCCAGGTTACTCCCATAGCAAAAATTGTTCATGTGTACTTTGAGTCTTGTTTGGCTTAGTATACACTTTCCTTATAACCCTGTATAGGCACATACACACATACACATGGGCTATAATTTTGTCCTGGAAAATGTAAAGCGTCCGCACGATAGCGCTTGTAAAGGGTAATTAATATTTTACGCGTGCCATTACAAGCGACGATGAGATGATTTTAAGGGAATTTATTTGTATGACACAGTTTTGATGAAAATCAGAATAATGTGGAATTATGGATTCAAAAGTTTGAAATCTGAAACTACTGATTTAGAATACATTTGGTATTAAGAACATTATTTTTACACTAGCGACCTGCCCCGGCTTTGCACGGGTATAAAATATAGCTTATGTTACTCAGGGATAATGTAGCATTCTAATGGTCCCCCCCGAATGGGTTCCCGCCTTTCCGTGGCGGGGGGGATAAGTAGCCGTGGCACTGAGCCCGGTGAAACGAAGAGGAACCCGAGGTGGGGCCTTCCGCGTGTCCCTCTGGCAGCAGAGGGCTGATTAGCAGAGGGCACAGCGGATGAGCCGGGGTCTGAGCGATGGCTCGGACCACCAGGGGGGTTTTCCTTGTGCTCCCCGCCGCGTGTGGGTCGCGGTCGGGAGTGCAAGGAAAGGAGGAGGGTCTGAGTGTGGTGGACGCCGGGGGATGCGGCGCTCCACACTTGGACGGTGGCACTGCTGCCGCCGGTGACGAGTGTGGTGGACGCTGGAGGAAACGGCGCTCCACGCTCGGGCGGTGACAGCGGTGCCACCAGGAGGGTTTTCCTTGTGCTCCTCGCCGCGTGTGGGTCGCGGTCGGGAGTGCAAGGGAAAGAGGAGGGTTCCTTTTGCACCTCGCCGCGTGAGGTTTGCGGCCGGGTGTGAAAGGAACGTGGGCTTAAGGCGGGGTGGGTGGTGCTAACCACACTGCCCACCACGTGCGAGCGAGCTGGACTAGGGAGCGAGGAGGCGGTTCGCCCGTCTCCTCGCTCCTCGGCAGTGGGGTTGCCGGGAGAGTCGGGGGACTCTCCCGGCCTGCACGACCCCACACTGTCTGGGGGGTGATCCTGGGGAACAGGGTCACCCCTCCATAGGTGCAGGGGGCCCTAATCGGGTCCGTCGCCGGGGCAAGGTGGCGATTGCTAACGCGACCCCACCTTGCCCCATCTCAGGCGGATGCCGAACACCCCAGTGGTTTTAGTGGGTATGCCGCCGCAGGGCGGAGACTCCCACATAACCACCCTGCCTCCCCCGGGGCGGGCGTGGTATCCATAAAGGATTTCCACTGGGTAAACAAAAAAAAAAAAAAAAAAAAAAAAAAGCATTCTAATGGTGAAAGAATTTTTGAAATCGGATGAGTAGTTTTTGAGTTTATTCCACACAAACATCTAAAAATACAAAACTTTCCTCTTTATAATATTAGTATAGTATAGATAAAGAAACAAAACCGACTTCAAGACTGCTTGTAAAAACTTAAACTAAAAAGTAGAAAATATTAATATTTTAACTAATTTAAAGCAAATTTCAGTTATTTTTAGACTCGGTGCCAGTCAAAGTCAAAATCAGCAAAACTGTTTTACTTAATCTGAGATAAAAATTCTTATTTTCATATATTTCCTTTTTACAGAAAACCTCTCTGAGCTTTCTCTGAAACATTTTCTCAAATGAACGAATTTTCATGAAAATTTAAAAGTAGAAGAACTATGTATCAACCTTGGTAGGTACGTCTAAATCTTTATCCACCTTAAAAGCTTGTTTAACTAGAAAAATCCATCATCATACTTTTTGGTAATATCAGTAATTCAGTATGCTAGTGAGTTCATCATTCTTTTAGCGGAATTTAGATGGCAATTTTTCTTAGTGTACCAATTTCTATTTTCTATTGTGCGGTACTGGCCAGTTCCTTATTAAATGGTTCATCAAGGCCTTAACACAATGTGAAGCCCACTAAAGTATTTCGACTTCTAGAAAGTTCGGAGTTCGAGTTACGGAAACGCAGCGAAGTAGAATATTCAACTAGTTAAGAGCTTGCTTGAGTCGTTCACAATATTCACTTTGTCTCTGTCACGGTGATCATAAAACATGAGTGAATTGTTAATTTTCACTTGGACTTTAAAAGAAAGCTTTTTATAAAAGAAATTATAGAAAGAACAGAATTAATGTCACTTATACACACTCAATTCACATTTTCCTTTTACTTTTTTATTGTAATATAAGTATCGAAACAAATGAGCGCGTTTGTATGTTTGTGTTTATTTTGTTTGATGAGAACTTAAGTTTTGCTTAATATTTTACATCAGTACGAAAATTAAGCAAAGTTGATCAAAGGGTATGTAGAAATTGCAAAGCCATAATTAGAAATTAATAACTAGTGTATTCATTAATAAATATGCAAGGTTGATGAAAAATCCCCAACCAGCTGTATTTTTTAGTTAGAAGAGAATTGAACTAGATGGCGCTTTTCTTAAAAGAATCTTTTTCTCTTTTTCTTTTCTTAAAAGATATCTTTCTTTAACTTATTTCAAATGAAACATAATAACGAACCAGAACCATACCTTGTTGCATTTAAATCCTATGTAAAATACTCTTCGTGGTTGTTAATGAAACCCAACATCTAATTTTTAGAGTTCCCTTCAGCCTTAAGGCGTGACTTCGGTGTCTGTCGGTCTGTCACAGCCAATTCGTTACTTATTTAGTTAGACCTCTGTGTAGTGTATTCGACTCTTGACAGGCTAATAAAACATTCGCAATAAGTAATTTAAGTGCTCGTTTCTACGAAAACAATTTCATTTCTTCAATTTCTCAACATTTCTCCTCTCAGAACAAAATAAAAATTAGAATAAAAAGCCACATTATTTCTTGATGAGAAGCACGGAATAAACTTTTATAAGATTTTATCGTCGTCTAGAAACAGAAGAAAAATTTAAGAGATTTTAACATCAGAATAGTTGCGAATCAGGCTCGTATTTTTATCATGAAAAGAAATGAAAGATATTTGAAAATACTTTTCCCTTGTTCTTACAATACCAAAACCAGTAGTGAGTAAAATGTAAAATGAGTTTAATGTTTTTCTAAATTATTTCACGTGAAACACTACTTATATTATTTAGAATAGTTTTAGTTTCTTTTTAATCAGCCTAAAAGCAACAAGATACTTTTAAAACAAGCTTTTATTGCATTGTCGTCGGAGTTGCACAGGTATACTAAATTTCAGCTTAACCAGACCTCGAGAACTGGTTCAAAACCCATCTCGAAGATTTAATATAAACAAACAAATTAACATTGCAAGTTAAATAAAGGCTTGTAAAAATGTATATAGTCAACAAACATGTGTAGCAAATTGCAAACATGTGATATTTTAAAATTCACACAAAATCCGCTACTGAAATTCGACATAAAGTACAAAACGATATTAACCTCGTTGGATTCGGCTAGACATTATAATCCGGTCAGAATTTGCGAAACGGATCCTCGAACCAATTTAAATTTTACGCAGTCTGCCTTCAAACGGACACGAATTTGCTTTTCCGGGAATGAGCGTAAAAAGGAATTACATAGTGAGGCGATGCTTACTCTTTTACGGTGCAAAGATCGGGAAAATAAAGGTCTTTTTATTGCTCAGGGGTTACCACGGAGGTAATACTCGAATTTCGTGTGCTCAGCGTCCTGAAATCGCCGTATTTAATGCACGTGAAGCATCGTTCTGCTCGTTTCGCACTTACTGTTACTGAATGAAGAGTTACTATGCTTTATTTACACGATGGATGGTTCAGTACATATTTTATTTATTGCCATTAAATACAAAAATACTTATGATTCGGGTTTGTATTGCTTTTTATCTTCACGGTAGATTTGTATCCGAATATCTTAATAGAAACTCAGAAAAAGGACAAGGAAAAGGTTTTATTTTTTCAAGCTTTATTTAACTTAAAGTATGGGTCAAATCTTGTGACTTAATTCTGACCCCGATCCACGAATTGGTATAGGACTCGTGTAACTCTGACGATAATGCAATGACGTTAAGAAACGCTTATCGTATATATAATTGAGTCTGTATTTCAAGTGAATTGTGAATCAAGCTAAAAGTGAAATGGAACCAAGTGTTAATGATTCAAGTAAAACTGTTTCCATTAGCAGTTTCAAGAATTGTCAGCTTTTCTTCCAAGGTTTTTTAAGAATTTTGATTTCATTGTGTTTATAGTTACAAGGCCAAATTCCTAACCTAACCGCTCAAGTGCTTAATTAATCTACATTGCAGCACTGTGCTACTATTAAACGTGTCATAGTAATTGCTTTTGCTATACATTGTTGAGGTGTTTCCGCCATTCCGTTCAAGTCTGCTATATGAAAACGAATTAGATTCCAGGTTAGATTCAATTTAAAATTTAAAAATCCCAACGTTGAAATGGCTGAACCGATTGTAAAACATGTCTAAGTTCCACCACTATAAACTCGCTTTCAAATAAATAGAAACCGCATCCAAATTGGTTCACCCGTTTAAGAACTACGATGCCACAAACATAAAGACACCATTGCAGTCAAACTTATACCCATATAACACCTTTCTTTTCGCGTCGGGAGTTAAAAACGAAGACAGTTCCAAGTTTGAAAATCTAAAGCAACCAAGTATTTATTCCAGAACTTCAACAACAGCCCCACTTATTACTTCTAGCGTTGATTATGACGGGTCTCGTTCGAAGCCAATAAATATCGGAATTTAATTTCAAAAAGTTCGCGGCCGCTGCGGTGCTGAACTACTTCGATAATTTGAAATAACATTGTTGTAGCTTGTCGTGTTGAATAGTTTTATTGGCCAGTAAACGTGAGCAGCGCTGAGTTATATTGATCGGTTTGAATAGAAATTCTATTAGATTTAGCGAGAATCGACTGGGATAAGATAGTCATTAAATTTCTATCGAACTAGAGTTTGTATTGAAACATTGTTGATAAATTCAAATTTGTATTTACTATTAAAACTCACGTGGTTTTGACACATTATCTGACTCAATCCCGTGTATATAACAAAACTTTGTACTTGCATGTGATGTATCGAAATTAGACGTAGGTACAACATCGATTTTGATCAGAATTTGCACTGGGTTTGATGAAACAAATAGATGGATAGATTTATTGTTCACACCAGAAATTACAAACAAAAGGACAGTAAAACATAAAACTAGTGCAACAAGTGGCGGCCTTATCGCTAAGAGCGATCTCTTCCAGGCAAAAAATGCGAATGCAAACAGGCAAATAAATAATCTAAGGATCTATTAACAGTCTATTGAGATTTTGAGCACATGTTACATAAAATTTCCTTTCCTTTCCAAGTTTTTTGAAATTTCATTTTTTTTAATTTGTTGTCCGGTAAGCTTCTGCTCTATGATAGTTCTGGCTGATGTCCAAGATCCGATTCACATATGTGTCACATATTCCTCTATTTTTTATAAGCTTTTAAGTAACGTACAATGTATGTATGTATGTAACGTAAAATAACTATGTTTAGGTGAAATCTTGCAACTCAATTTTGAACAACTTCCCGATATCTGATTGAGGTGACATTTGGCAAACGTGTGTAACTCCGATGACAATGCAATAAAAGCTTGTCTTTAAAATTATTTTCAATATTATAACTTTTAATTCAATAGGCTTACGTTTGACCGCCTCCTGCAATGACGGTCTACGATAGAAAACGAAATCAATTTACTCGCGACTCGACGTATCTACCCCGTAATTGTGTCTCAGTTACAAAAACATAAAAGTAGAATATTATTACGTACGTGACCGATAAGAAATTTCATATTCCATTGTACAGGGACGACAGAAGAAACCCGTCCACGTGTAAAAAGAAAGGAAAGACATGTTCAAGACGTCCAAGTATTCTCCTTTGTTAAATCACCTGAAAATCCTATACAAGGGTCACAAGTTTCTTGATTTTATTTACGCAGGGCATAATACAGGTTATAAGGAAAGGGTATGTTAAGCCAAAAAAGGCTCATAGTACTACATAATTATGAACAACTTTTACTACGGGATCGAACAAGAAATTGCGAAAAAAAGTCAGCTGTTCCTTACATTTTGTTGCGAATGTCATTGACATTTTCTATGGAACAGCTGATTTTTTTTCACAATTCCAGATTGGTCTAATAGTAAAAGTTGTTTTGAGTACTATGAGCCCTTTTTAGATTAGCATACCCTTTCCTTATATCCTTGTATAGTACGCTATACGTATACGTGCATAGGCAAACATAAAGTAGCCAAGTTGAAGAGAAATATGAAAATTCATGTTGCAAATGTCTTAACTTTCCGGGAGTTTATCTGTTAATCTTTTTGGGGAAATTTGATACTATAGCAAGTCCTTTTAAGTAGGAACTTTGTTAATTAATCCCATTACTAAGGATTGGGTTCGTGACTCCTAGCTTTGGTCTTATAAGGTACAGGCTTGACAAGCTACTAATGTTCGACCTTAATTTTAGGAAATTAGGTAGCTAGTTATCTTATTCTGACTCTAATATATTTTCCTAGGTTTAACACAAAATTTTGGGAGTTAGTTATTTAATTGTCTAAATTGCTTTTAGATTTAGTTACAGTTATGTTCGTTCTTGAAATATTTAGTTAGTTTTTGAAGAAATAGTACTTGATGGAAAATGATTGAGCTAGATTTGGTTATTTTGCTCTTTTTGTACACTTTTGTTGCATTATCACCAAAATTACGCAAGTTTTAAGCTATTGCATAGCTTCTATCGCGGGCCTTGAGCGTGGAGGCCGAATCCAGAAATTCTGTAACGAAAATAACCTAAGGCACAGCGGTGATACTTTTTAGTTTTGCCATCTATCGATGAATAGCAGAACTTTTAATGACTTTTTGAAATATTACGCTTGTCTCTTTAGTTCAGCAACTCGCCTCTAGGTGGCATAGGTTAATGAAATAATTATAATTGTAATTGCATAAGTTGATAAAAAATGTTATGCAATAGCTTTACCGCGGCAGTCCCAGAGTGCCACACGTCTTTTTATATATACCAAATTTCAAGTCAATCGGATTTCGGGAAGGGGTTTTTCCTCGTGGTCACCGCCGTGGTTCAGTTAAAAGATTTGATCTAAACCAACATACATTTCACTGAGAAAAATAGCCATAAAAAATTCGATGAATTCACCTAAAGTGAGCATACCGATATCACCAAAAAATACGATGATTAGCACCAGTTTTTACGGTGACAACTATTATGATATATGGTTGTCAGGTTGTCACTGTAAAAACGTGCTAATCATCGTAATTTTTGGTGATACCAGTATGCTCCGTACTTTAGGTGAATTCATCGTTCTTTTAGCGGTATTTAGATGGACATTTTTCCCAGTGTACAAGTTTAATAAATTGTTGTAATTAACATAAATTTTGTAGCTCAAATCACAGTAGCCCCAACCAAACTGATGTGAGATTTAGCTGAAACATTGCATTTAGTTGAATAGAGACCACAAATTGTCGTTCCTAGACAGGGTAATTGTGCGTGCATGATATACAGTTGCAGGGCCATAGCCAGAATTTAATTTTGGGGCAATACAAAAATGTTACAAAACTATTACAAAACTGCTAATTCTGCGAACAGTAGACTACGCGAGCACCACTTTTTTGAAACAATCACAATCTTTATAAACTTCCTGTACCTGTTTTAATTTTCTCATATTCAAAACTTAGGATTGAAAACCAAATAATTCCACCATAAACAAAATAAAATTGGCTCAATCAAAAATGCCGACTACAAAAAACATCTTTCAAGTCTATTTTATTTGGTTTATTTATCTAGTTTCGTCGAGATTACTTGAAAAATACGACCTGTGAACGAGTACTAACAACTTTACCATTATACGAATAAACATCCGGACAGATGAAAGCAAATTTTGCAGAGACGTTTCGCTCGCTCAGTCAATAACTATATGCTACATTGATAATTTGATCGCCTTGAGTACAATCCTGTGCAGCCAGTAATCCCCTTCGACCGTTGTCTGTTTACATCTCCAACGTCCGTATTGTGGGAAACAATGGAATATTATTTTAACCTCAACTTTGTGAACGTTTACAATGAAAATATGTCGATCAAATAAATATTGACTATGGAAATTTTGTGACATTTTTATTTTCTAACATAACATTTTGTTGGTATTTTTTGTTGAGAAAAAAAGCTCGATAAAAACATTTAGCTAACCAAGATCTGCATGTTTTTTATATAATCATTAATCATATATCGTAAAAAACTGTCGTTTTATCTGTAATAAATATTTAACGTAAGACCAAAGCAGCCACAGAATGGTGGCCGCGTAACAGAAAAGGTGCAGACCATCATCGCCTGATTGGATGACATTAACATACAAGGGCTGCACGAAGGCAGTGGTTGAGACTGGCACAGGATCGAAAAGAATAGCATGCTGAAGAGGAGACCCATACTCGGCAGTGGGTAGAAAACGGTTGATTACGATGATGATGACCATTAGGAAAATCAGCTTGATTTCGAAATGATATAAAATACTTTTTAAATAAATAACTGTTTTAAGGTCAGTTGAGATTCTCGAACTATTCAAGAAATAGTCTTTGAGCACGTTTCTCAGAATCTAGGTCCACATCAGTGAGCTGTAATTGCAGCTCTTTTTAAGACAGGGACGGAGCTGCCTCAGCACGTTCAGGTTTGATTTCGTGCCTTTGAGGCGACAATTATCTGGCGATTCTATAATCACTGTGACTGCGGGATTTTTCAAGACAATTTTTAACACAATTCTTAATAAATGGAACTTATTTTATCATCGATGAATACAGGCTTATAAGAAAAGGGCACTTCATTATGCACAGCTTTTACTATGGGACAAAAAACTGGAAATCACGATAAAAACATCAGCTGTTTTAATGACACTCGACTCGACGCACTACGAGTACTACATCTCAAACTATGGCCCTCTTCGGGCACAGCTAACTAGCTGTGAAGTGGTCCATAGTTGTAACCGAAATACAGTAGGTATATTACAATCTACGTACGTACGAGTATATATTGTGGAATGTTCAAATATATCTACAGTAAAAATATGGATAGAAAGATAGATTGGTTCGAATTTCTGAAAACGGTTCTCTGAGTTAAACGTAACATTGGCAGATATAGGTATGCCTGATATCATAAATACTAAAGTTATACACTAATATAATTTAAAATAATTACGTTCTACTGATAACCCGGTCTAAGAATTTATTAGTGATTCATTGAATATAGATGTTAAAACGATCGCGCAATGAATTATTGCTGTGATAAGAATTAATATCTTAATGAATATGATAAGCAGTCTTACCGTGATTCAAATTTTTAACGATTAAATTAAATCATTTAAATAGCTTAATATTTTTTTTATTTTGTGAATAGGTAAGTAAATCAATGATAATTAAAAATGAAGTCTTCCCAATTTTAAGGTCCCTATTTAGTTAAAGTATTTTATTCACTCTTGTTAAACTAATTTCTTATAATTTGAATTCGAGTGCATTGGGCACATAAATAAAACTCTAAGCTAGTCTAAGTAAAGTAAAGTGAAAAGCATAATGTATACTGACTATTTAGATAAGTATGTTTTCGCAAAATAGAAAACAAAGTTACAGGCATCTAAACTTCTGAAATCCTAAGTAATCTAAGCAGACTCAATGACTTAGCTCAGAATTCCAGACTTGTTCACGAAAAAATTGAAATCAGTTCAATGAACGCAGTCCAAAGAATTTTGTTACCTATTGTTTAACAGACTGAATTCTACTTTGTCCTGTTTCTTAAAACTTTGAACAAAAGATTTCTTCACTAAATCGAGTTGAGCTCCCGCGGAGTGTTATTTCGCATTTTATTCTCCGTTTTGTTACAAATCTTACCGGTTAATTTTAGGGGTCCTTGATAATATTACCCCGCTTGAGGTATTACCCTTCTAAATTGAGTTTGGCGACTCGTGCCTCTTGTTGTTTGTTGGTGGGGTTGTTTTGATTTGGTCGGTTGTTCGTATCTTATCTGGCGTTGCGTAGTGTCGGTGCGTAACGAGACAGCCACGCCTCCGACTCTCAACTCCACAGTTTAGGATTACAGTTACTTTGGACACTTCTTCACAGTTTGGAAACTATAGGGTTGTCTGTAGCGCAGTGTTCGGGTGTTAAGATGCGCGCGCATTCTTGCTCTGGGTAAGGGTAAGTTTACACGTAAATTGATCTTCTCACGGCCTATGGGATAATCATAAGTAGTTTTACTTGTACTCAATGCTTTATGTGGCATTCATTCTTGCGTTTACCTATTGAACGAATTCACCACACAATTTAGAATGTTGTTTAGATTTTCTCTGTTCTTTGTTCAAAATCTCTCTTTACCAATATTTTAGAATTTCTTCGGCAGCCTTCGATCATAATTTTGATCTGGGTTGGCAGATGATTTATTGAGCAGAATTTAATTTGCGGCAGTGGATTATCCGGTAGATTTGGTACAACAAGTTTGACTAACTACATATTCGAAATATAAAATTCTCATCAACAATTAAGTTTCCTTTTAGGATTTATTGCTTGATTTAAAAGCCTCTTCACGCAAATTGTGAAAGTAAATTGTGTAATAGATTCGAATGTTTTTGTACATGCTGCCTCAATTGAATTGAAAGAGCCAATTAATTTGCGCGTACAAACAAGTGCTGTGTCCGTACCCTTACCGCATATCAGTCGTGCGATGCTGTGGAAAAATCTTGTGTAGAATGAGTAGCGCAGCGCCGCGGCTCGGTTGCCGGAGCCAACAGCTCGCTGACGTCACGCGCGCCGATGACGCCATCTAGCGGCCGCGCCGCCCGACACACCTGCCCGAGCCCCGACTCCGCTCGAGCGACATTTCTCCGTCGCGCTCGCACCAGTGGCACGTAAAACCTAACCTCAAAACGTCCATCGCGAAAGACTCAATCGCCAAAATACGTCCTTGTACACATTAATAACAGTGACACCAACCTAAAACTCGATTATCAGTGTTGTGAACGTGACGTAACGTAGCACGCCTCAGGATTTGATACCACAGTGTTGCCCAACAGTGTTTTTGTGGAAATCGAAAGTTTCCAGGACGAATGTTCCTTTTGGTGGGCTGTCGCTGGGCAGCCCCCAAATTGTGTGCCAATATGTGGTGGTTGTTGCTCCTTAGTGTTATAAACGTTAAGACTTTTGGAGTTTTGGCATCCAACAGCACTGCCCTTGTTTACGATAGTAAGTATCTTTTTCTTAAAATTGTCTTGTGTTGTTTATGATTTATTTTAATTCTATTGTTAACCAATGAGAGCTTCCAAATAATATCCTTAACAAAACTTGAATGCTGGTATTTTTAATTCTACAATGTGAAGGCTGAATAAACAAGTATGTTAATGACAGGTTGGATCATACGATCTTTTTAACAGCTGAGAACGCCACTATTCGTCGAGTGCGTTACACACTAATTTTATTTATAAATACAAAAAACTGGTTTGTTACGCCTTTCAGTGAGAGAATGCACGTGGCCCCTTGATAGACGTATTTTGTTTATGTTGACTCAAATCGTTATCACATCTTAAAATCTGATACTGATAAGATATGAGAAAGAATATCACGCCACCTACCGTAATGATAAGCTAAGGAAGGAATACTTACTATTGCCACCATGAATCACGAGATTCGTGACAGTACTGCGCATTTTGGAGAATATTCAGACAATAGTTGATTTAAGTATGCAAAAACAAAGCTGCCAGTTAATAACTAAATGTAAGCATGTGTTGATGAAGATAGATAAGTGATGTTATATAATGATTAAATTTTTCCATTCTTAGATAGGTAATATGAAGTTAGAACTTGTAAAGGAAATAAAGCGTGAAAAAAATGAAAAAATTGAAAACAAACGAAGATAACTAGAAGAAACAAGAAAGGACCTGGCGAGAAGTTTTATTTAATGGATTACCTGTGCTATCAATAAACACAGAAGCTATTCAAATTCAAGATGGTAATAATAGAAAGAGACATCCTAACTGTTATTAATTGAGTATCACCTGATCAAACAAAAGTGTCAACAATAAAATTTGCGCGATCTATTTTCACCAAATTGAGCATTGTTGTTCAAAGAGGGGTCTTCCGTCTTCTACTTCATTCGTTTCCTTTAAGTAATAAAATTTCAACCGAAACTTGCAGATTTTGGTCTGGTACTGTGGTCAGATTGCTTACCTTACGATTTTATAGGTTTACGGAAGTAGCTTTTAGAGGTTGTTATCTAAACAGTGTGTGAACTACTTATATTGATCAACATTTTGTCCATTCATCTGCTTAACGCGTTTCTTAGATCTATATCGTTGTTTATTTACACATTAACCTAGACAAAGCTTGATAGGTCTATATTTAAATAATGATTATTAAGGCAATCATAAATTATATAACATATATTTATAGTTTTTAGCTTTTATAGTTTTTGTGGTATTTAGTTTAAACACAGATATGATTAAAGATAATTTTTTGAAGTTTGAGGTTTTGAATACCGCTGATAAACAAATCAGAATTTACACAATCCAAATCAAAACAACCTATGTATTTAGAAAAACCCTTTTCGATAACTCCTAGCGTATAAAATAACTTATTTTCCTTATACCTATTTCGTATTCTAAATAAGTATTAGCAATAGTTTAAATTTAGTAACAAGAATAAAACAATACGCAAGGCCTCCTGTGGTTTCGCTTAACAGGTACGGTATTTTGTTACTTAGGTACCTCAGTAATTTATTACATATTTTATGGAACTTGTAGCTATGCATACCTACGAAGACAAAACGCCTCAATTCACAACCGCAAGTAATATCATACACGGCGTTTGTGCCGATAAGCGAAAATTCGATATTTGCTTCAAATACGTCTAACATTTCAAAATCACGAGGCTACTAATTACAATCAAACATTAAACAGATTCTGTTATCCACTTTGCGATTAGCGAACACACTAAATGATTACAACATTTTGAACATATAAAATTTAACTGTGTTTTGGTTTTGATTCAATCAATCTATAAAATTACCCGATAATTGCATTTTCATAAAGTTGTGCCAAAAACAGAAATAGAGACGTAAACAACCGAAAGTAACTAAAGACGAATATCCTGAATCAGTACAAAGTTCAAAATGATGATGGCACTAAGCCAATATTTGAATCTGTTATTTTAACACTGTTTACTGAAGAACGCCGTGACGTTGATCATCGAAATTATATATTTTACTGCTTCTATTACTAGGGTTGACAATAAACGGTGCAAATAGCGATAGACGCTAAATGGGTGGCCGGGAAAGTAGTTAGTTACTGTCTCAATTTTGGGCCAGGGGCAGCTGACGCGACGACCATAAAAGTCCCTCTGATGAAAGAGTACAATCCCATTGTGATGGCTATAAAACGGGCTTTGTGCCCGAAGGAGCCGTCATTATGTGAAAAATGAAAAACGAATCGCACTTGTCATACTCTGTCGAATTTATTGGAGACACAGTCGTCGCATTCCGTAAATTTGTCTCTAAGAGATGAAAATAATATATAAATTGGCATACATTTGGTACGATTTGCAATCCGCGGCTTCACTTGCAAAGTTGCAAATACCTGCAATATTCCAACCGTATCACGGTTTTTTCAAGATGAAATGTATTCCAAAATATGTTTCTTCTTGGTGAAATTTTGTGAAGATCAATTGAACGAAAAAAATTACGAGAAATGTTATTAACAGTTACATTTTAAACACAAGCAACGTGTAGTGGTACCCGGTGCCAAAGCTTCAGTTTAAAGGTCGGTTCTACCTGGTGGTGGAATACCGACGTATATTTGCCGAAGTCTTATGATAAGTGATCGTCTAGTTATAAGTGATTCGTTACGAGTTTAGTGCTATTCTAGCTGGGATAATATTAAAGTGGCTAAATATTTGTGGTTCATGTTTTATGTGTGCGAATTAATGCATATAGCTTATTAACAGCCCTCACGGCTCATGCCATTGCATAACTATACCTCCAGGCTTGGCAGTCTAGGTATTGTAGCGCGAGTATTAGAATTCTAACTGGAACTGAAATATGTCCAGTTGGAAATAAAACGGTTTTCTAATGAATATTATCCAAGTGACTGGTCTGTGGTAATTATGCAATAACAACTGATCGTACAACTGGCCCACTCTGCTCGCAAGGCCTAATTCCTGCGTACAGGCGCATACCGTGTATGTCTTTTTTGCAACTCACTCGCCTTGCGTATCGACACGCTTAGTGTGGCTATACAGCTCTTTATATACCATGGTTTTATGTTTGCTAAGTCAACGGCCGCTGACAGTGGCTAAGTGGTTGCGAGAGGAGCTAAGCATCATACTCTCGGGGGAGGACGTGTAAGGGGCAAGCCAGGACCACTATTGTCGTCAGGCACGGAGGTTAAGCTGTTTGGGTCGTACACTCTCGACCTAGGTACATGCCAAGTGCAGTACCAGAGAGTCCAATTGGATATTTAGCGCACTCGTTTATCATAGTCACATTAATACGTTCCCTGCCAGTACAACACGCCTCTTACGTCTCGAATATTACCAGTGATTAGAGTTCTAATAAGATACTATGAGTTTCAATCCGTCTAACCATAAAATCATTCTAATACGAAAACTAACGTCGAGTTACATCTATCGTATGAGTAGTGAAACGTTGATCCCGTTCGGTGATCGTTTCAGTCCTTAACATCAGGGAATAGGGTCGCTTATCACTCTATCTCTCTTAGATTGGAAAATAGTGACTAGGGTTTCTCATAAAGCATATTAGATCATCACATAAAGTCCTAGTAAAGTGTTAATCGAGTATATAATCGATTTATATTCGTAATACATCATATAGGGGGTCGGTTGACCCACGTGTGCAACGAAGCCACGTTACTTGAGTGTTTGTGCATGACAAACACATATGTAATGTACTATACATTCTTTACGCAACATATCATATCTCGGCCGGTTAACCTTTATTAGCATCGAAACTAATGTCTTAGTAAGATTAGGTATCCAAATACCTAATGTCAATTCATATTTGTAATACATCGTATAAGGGGTCGGTTGACCCACGTGTGCATTGAAGCCACGTTAATTGAGTGTGCGTACATACCAGACACATGTGAATTCTGCATTCTGTTCATAATAGATAATATCTCGGCCGGTTGACCTTTTATTGGCATCGAAGCCAATGTCATAGTTAGGTTAGGTATGTATATATATACCTAATCATGGACATACAAGTACATGTCTATAATGACTGAGAGTGAGTGTCTCAAATTATCTCCGGTTCGAATCTACTTCTATAGGTAATTGATTTTATAGATTATAGTTGGTAATCGATACTTCCTATACCTACGTTATCTGCAGGTAAACTCGTCGGTAGTGAAGTCCCGTAGGTTGTAATCCCGAAGTACGCTCGTTGCTATAGCTGTAAATCTTACAACTACCTACGAATCGTCCCTAGACTCAACTCTCGTTATTTTAATGATAAATGGATATTTGTATTGTGCAATGAAATTTACTTAAAAGAGAGTGTCATAGTCTGAGATCAAGCTTTAGTTAATACTTGTGTCTACCTAGTGAGGTATCGGGAATTGTAGCTTAATTAAATAAATCAAACAAGTCATTAGGGCGATATGAAGGTTTATTTACGGTAAATCGGTTAACGCTCGAGTATTTATATTGTCATATATTTATTATAGCTCGAGTGATCGTTTACTAGCCCTAAGCTAAGCTCGGTTTATACATTCCATGAATCGGTTAGGATTCATGATCTGTAGGACATTCGACTACTAGGCTTATTCACACAGAAAGCGATAGTCCAAGCGAAAACTGCGTGAGCCGGAATAACTACTTGGTGAATAGAAAACGGAGATTCGCGATCGCCCTTTGTATAATTATTATTTATACCAAAACTATTTCAATTTATATTTGTCACTATACCCTGAGATATCTTTATTGTTTATTAGTGGATCGGTATTTATTGCTGTAATTTATTTGCAATATAAGACCCTTTTAATCGTTGCATTATTAGATGCCTTTTAATACATTAGTACTATCACTTTATAACATGACTGGCTTTGTTCATGATTAAGTTTAGTTTTATTGCAGCAGGGTCATCTAGGACCGGCTTGAGCTCTGTGTCATTATGTTGCATTAGTAAGTCATTGTTCAAAATCATAATGCATATCTTTGTAACTTTGACGACATGAGGCATTTTAATGTACATTTATCTAGTCTTTACGGACTCGAATTTAGCCCTTTATCGCGATCAGGGTATAGCTGGGTTTTATATGAACATGGAATTTCATTGAGTTCGGCGGACACACATTTACAACAAAATCATTAGTACACGAAACAATAAACATTAATAAGATCATAATACAAACACAATGACCCTAATTTATCCAGAGCCGTCTTTATTAACAGAGTGATTGTATAGCCCAAAATTAAATCTTTGGTAATCTTTGGCATTGTCTGGATAATTTAAGTCATTGAAAAATACAACAGGGATAATCTAAATTCTACCATGCGGTTTAATCTATATGCATTTGATTAGGCTCTATAGAACAACATTCTAAGAATGGTCAGCTGGGTATTTCCTGTATAATATCATCATCATCATTAAGCCTTGTATGTATCTTGTAGTGAAAGCAAGATAATCTGACCGATACTTAGTTTATCGTGTCGTTTGATTCTCCCAATCCATCTGTTAGTCATTCGGTTGCGTAGTCTCTAGGAGACCCGCGGTATGCCCTTATCGGGTTTTACATCTTTAAGATAAGACAATACATCACATACATCATCGGTTTCGCACACGGAATACCGAAGGAGAAGTAACTTATGCAGGTACTTCTTATGTACTCATGTACATTGATTAGCCTCGCCGATACCATCATCATCATCTATAGCCTCCTCTCTTCTACTGCTGGGTATTTAATCATTATCATCACTTAACAAACAGACAAATCCCATACTGACACTTATAAATTATCACTTACGTGAATTCAATGCTCGTACAAACTTATAGTTGTAATTACATTACCAGCAACAATGTGTCGACGCCTTGGCACTGAATTTAATCATTACACACCTTACAACAATCTAGCACTTGATTCTATATAAAAAGGTTTACAACAAATAAAGGCACGCCTTAATATTCACAAGTTTGAACAAATCAAAACCAAATAAAATCACAATTTAGGCAAGGCTAAGGCGCTTGAAGACTTCCGTCTTTACTCTGTGAGTCTCCTGAATTAAGTGATCCTACCATCTCCCGACTATCGGTTCACCCGACAACATCCCCATACAAACGTGGGTTTCTCCTACACGTGCGCTTGGTCAGTTCCTAGTTTCTCTTTTTTTCTGTCCTGCCATAAACCAACTAATATTTCCGAGATCTTTGTGAAGTTAAACAATAGTTTTAAAATGTATTTGGCCGTACATGTGCAACTATTATAATATTACGCGCTTTCTAACGCATCCGTGTCGGCGGGACGCCGACATCAAAAAACAATAGCCTTTAAAATTCTTAGAGCTGATTACCCTTGTACAACCTTAATGGCTTAACACATTTTTTTAACGTTCCCTTCGTTACGGATTTCGGCGTAGAAAGACAATGGTCTCCCAATTAGTCCCAATAATAGTAAAAAATATCCGAAAAAATTATAAGGTGCGTTCGTAGTACATATATACGCGATGCCTGTACATAATTCCCCCGAAATATTTCAAGCAAACTGCAGTAAAACAAACGTCTTGTTTGTAATATTTCTCCAAACTACCAAAACTCATGTGCAAGGCATTGCAAACTGAAACAACTCTTTATTATTTGATTCGCGTATTTCTAATAGAAATCTTATTGGTCCATATCTCCTTCTAATATACGTAAGTGGACTGCAATACGATACGACTTCTTAACTGATCAACCCAAGTTAGTCTACTCCATTCAATTACTTGCTTAGTTCTCCATACACAAGAGGTACCAAAAGCTACGCTTTACGAACAAAATCTTGACAATTTACTTTATTGCTTCCTCATATCTATTTATCAACCTCTATTGTTAGCCAAAGTCTCTTAATATTATCGCAACACTGACTGGTTTTATTATAAATCTCTTTGTTCTATTAATAAATTTGACGCATTCAGCACTCCTAAATCTCAAAGTCTAGTCAATGACTCTTTCAACGCTCTACTAATTCGTTACTAATCGTCGCACTATTTTCATAGTCAATTATAGTATCTCACTATTATCAATAACTTCCAAAGCAAATGACTCAACCACGATACAGAGTGAATTTATTTCTACCTGAGCCTAACCCGCGATACTATAACGTTAACGCCGTCTTGTCCCTCTACTTTATCATTCCCTTGAACCGTTCTAGGTTATATGTAGTAATCTAATATCAAAGAGTTATGTAGCCTACGTAATAATTACACAAGTATCTATAGGTAAACGCTTCTTAACGTTGTCTCGAACAGAGCTACTCGGTTTATTCGCTTTTACTTACATGTCGTGACAAAATGTCATACTCTAGTCTTTCCCGACACATGTTCTATCGTGCAATTGAATTTACTTAGAAAATGCACTCATCTACCAATTCTCTTATGGAGTAATTCACACCTATGTAACATATAACACTCATAAATAATCAATTCAAATGATCACGTTTCCACCGCATTGTTATGCATACCGATTTACTGTAAGTTAAACGTATACAACCATAAAACTCATATGATCAGTTCGAATGATCATGTTTCCTATACATTGATATGCGTATACTCTATATGCGTATTTTTTTTGTGTAATTTCCTACCGAAAATTTCTAGCCGTTTTAGTACTTATTTATTTATTCATCAATCGGCCTGCGTCTGACGGCCATCTCGTCTTACTTGCTATTAGCTCTCTACTTCCTGAAGCTGAATTGAAAGCTTCCTGACTAAGCTCAGCTAACGCGTTCATGTTTAGGTATATTTGAACTATCGTGTCCTATAAACGTGCTTACATTGTGGTCTAGTGTCTAACCATACTATCGACCCGATGTCGTCTTCTCTGTTAGCACAGAGTTTGAGACTCAGTTGACTCTTAAAACGCACAATATGAACTATTTCGATTTGAAACGCACTTACTGCACTTTATACATCTGTGATTGGAATTTCAAACAACGCACCTGCCAAATACTTCATATATCTATATATAATCGTATTATATTCGTGTTCATATATTCTCTGCTGTTCCGCTGATCGTCTCTCTGTTTCTAGAAGTGCGTAGATCTTTCTAATGTACAAAGTTATAGTCGCGTAACTTATCAATGAATACCAATTGATATCTCTTCTATCTTTAACCATTTTTTTTATTTCGTCTCGGACAATTTCGGTAAAGAGAAGTAGTCATTATCGTCACGCGCCTCATCTAAGTCATAAAACATCATACATTATATATAAGCGTCCGTGACGCCTCCACTTCAAATACCTTAGTATTGTTACATTGATTCGCTAATAACAACTCAATTCCTACTAAACGTATGTTCAAGTTACAAATCTCGATTTGATTTAAATCGATTTAGATAAGTACTTTGATACCAATTCTTCGTTCCCCCACGACCTTGCTAAAGTTTTCAACTTCAACGAACGCAAAATCGCTTCAACGCAGTATTCTCCCTAGATATTATTTTATCATTCCTATCAAAACATAAAGTCGTTCAAACGACATTTAGTAGTTTGCGGTTATTGGTATTTGCACTGTTATACTGCGTCTAAGACGAAGTAGCGTCTTTTTTTTTCACACTTTATGACGTTGGCACGCCCGGTTGTAATTACCAGGACTACAATTAATTCGACCATGTCGGTCTCGTCTCTCTTGATCTGTGCCGCCTTTACTAAACTTAGGACTAGCGGAGATGACTATGGCTAATAGTCTCATTCCCCCTTGTCCACGTGTTTCATTAAATCTATTGCGCCTGTTGGTGCCATTTAAAACATTTGCCATGCGTCTTGTCGTCACTATATTTTGTTTTAGACTTCTAGGGAAGCCTACTCTATTACGACTGTTTGATGGTTCTCTGTAACATGTGTGACCCACAATTGTTGGGTATCTAATGAATCATGTCTCATGACGTAATTTTACGCTCGCAATCATCTATCTATTACAAGACCTGCTTTAGCTCACTACTTCCTGAAGTAGTTGAAGTTTCCTGAATAACGTCCGTTAATGCATTTATTGCCGCATCTAAAGTATAACCTTGCTTGTTCGCACTACCTGCATTACGATTCTGTCTCTTTCTATGCCTACTCTGACTCATCTTCCCGGTATCAAACTGCAATAGCTTTACTCGACAATTACCTGACCAGCACGTTCAAATAGGCGAATGTAACTAGCTCTACACGTAATAAGTTTGAAACCAAAATGCACCTAATTTTAACCCTGTCTATCCGCAAAGATTACTAAGACCTCAGACCAAGCGCTCTACTACCTACTGCTATCAGACATCTTACAAAATCAATGACGTCTGCATGTTAATAACAATACCTAATGTACATAACCTAATGTAGAATTATTTCGGAAGGCTGGATTGAAAGTGAAGTCTAATATACATTTACACATTTGGCTGAAAGACAACTTAATCTAATACACCCTAGAAGTACCTAGTTTGTATAAAATGTAAACATAATCTAGTTTATCTTAATGCTATCCATATACAATCGCTACATTGTTAATTACAATGTAAATATTGAAGCCGTATCTGCCGCGTTGAGTGCTGACATCCATCTCACGACATCAGTCACAATATCTGCAAATGAGATACACAATTGAGCATGTCATAAAACATTTTAGACCCTTTGTTATCTCGTAGCCTTCGTTTCTGTGAAAGTTGAATCTCTGAAAAGCACATGTATATAATATATGGCCAAATATACTTCATGAGGACCCTTTGTTTCTACGTTGTGTTATTTTTTGTAATTTGAATAATTTAGTCGTATTATCAGTTTAATACGTAGCTAAATCTTGGTCACGTTCACCATTTCTGTAGTGGTACCCGGTGCCAAAGCTTCAGTTTAAAGGTCGGTTCTACCTGGTGGTGGAATACCGACGTATATTTGCCGAAGTCTTATGATAAGTGATCGTCTAGTTATAAGTGATTCGTTACGAGTTTAGTGCTATTCTAGCTGGGATAATATTAAAGTGGCTAAATATTTGTGGTTCATGTTTTATGTGTGCGAATTAATGCATATAGCTTATTAACAGCCCTCACGGCTCATGCCATTGCATAACTATACCTCCAGGCTTGGCAGTCTAGGTATTGTAGCGCGAGTATTAGAATTCTAACTGGAACTGAAATATGTCCAGTTGGAAATAAAACGGTTTTCTAATGAATATTATCCAAGTGACTGGTCTGTGGTAATTATGCAATAACAACTGATCGTACAACTGGCCCACTCTGCTCGCAAGGCCTAATTCCTGCGTACAGGCGCATACCGTGTATGTCTTTTTTGCAACTCACTCGCCTTGCGTATCGACACGCTTAGTGTGGCTATACAGCTCTTTATATACCATGGTTTTATGTTTGCTAAGTCAACGGCCGCTGACAGTGGCTAAGTGGTTGCGAGAGGAGCTAAGCATCATACTCTCGGGGGAGGACGTGTAAGGGGCAAGCCAGGACCACTATTGTCGTCAGGCACGGAGGTTAAGCTGTTTGGGTCGTACACTCTCGACCTAGGTACATGCCAAGTGCAGTACCAGAGAGTCCAATTGGATATTTAGCGCACTCGTTTATCATAGTCACATTAATACGTTCCCTGCCAGTACAACACGCCTCTTACGTCTCGAATATTACCAGTGATTAGAGTTCTAATAAGATACTATGAGTTTCAATCCGTCTAACCATAAAATCATTCTAATACGAAAACTAACGTCGAGTTACATCTATCGTATGAGTAGTGAAACGTTGATCCCGTTCGGTGATCGTTTCAGTCCTTAACATCAGGGAATAGGGTCGCTTATCACTCTATCTCTCTTAGATTGGAAAATAGTGACTAGGGTTTCTCATAAAGCATATTAGATCATCACATAAAGTCCTAGTAAAGTGTTAATCGAGTATATAATCGATTTATATTCGTAATACATCATATAGGGGGTCGGTTGACCCACGTGTGCAACGAAGCCACGTTACTTGAGTGTTTGTGCATGACAAACACATATGTAATGTACTATACATTCTTTACGCAACATATCATATCTCGGCCGGTTAACCTTTATTAGCATCGAAACTAATGTCTTAGTAAGATTAGGTATCCAAATACCTAATGTCAATTCATATTTGTAATACATCGTATAAGGGGTCGGTTGACCCACGTGTGCATTGAAGCCACGTTAATTGAGTGTGCGTACATACCAGACACATGTGAATTCTGCATTCTGTTCATAATAGATAATATCTCGGCCGGTTGACCTTTTATTGGCATCGAAGCCAATGTCATAGTTAGGTTAGGTATGTATATATATACCTAATCATGGACATACAAGTACATGTCTATAATGACTGAGAGTGAGTGTCTCAAATTATCTCCGGTTCGAATCTACTTCTATAGGTAATTGATTTTATAGATTATAGTTGGTAATCGATACTTCCTATACCTACGTTATCTGCAGGTAAACTCGTCGGTAGTGAAGTCCCGTAGGTTGTAATCCCGAAGTACGCTCGTTGCTATAGCTGTAAATCTTACAACTACCTACGAATCGTCCCTAGACTCAACTCTCGTTATTTTAATGATAAATGGATATTTGTATTGTGCAATGAAATTTACTTAAAAGAGAGTGTCATAGTCTGAGATCAAGCTTTAGTTAATACTTGTGTCTACCTAGTGAGGTATCGGGAATTGTAGCTTAATTAAATAAATCAAACAAGTCATTAGGGCGATATGAAGGTTTATTTACGGTAAATCGGTTAACGCTCGAGTATTTATATTGTCATATATTTATTATAGCTCGAGTGATCGTTTACTAGCCCTTTTTTTTTTTTTTTTTTGTTGACCCAGTGGAAATCCTTTATGGATACCCCTAACCCGGGGGAGCCGGGGTTATGTGGGAGTCTCCGCCCTGCGGCGGCATACCCACTAAAACCACTGGGAAGTTTACCTCATTCCCTTGTGGCCGGGGGCAGCGGGGTTCCCTTTCGGAGTCTCCGCCACCCTCAGCCAGGGTCGGCCCTTCGGCCCCGTCTTCCGAGCGTCAAGAGAGGGACGGCCCTGGTCACCCAAGGCCGCCCCCAGACGTGTGGAGCCGGTGCAAGCCAGCGGAGAGCCCCCCGACCCTCCGCCAGTGGCCCCACTACGGAGAGGGAAGGAGGCGATGATCGGATCGCCCCCTCCTCCCTCCCCGTCGTCTGCGCCGGAGCGGATCCTGCGGGAGTCGTCCTCCCCGATCCGCCCCGCGGCCCCTTCTGCGACATTACCTCTTCGCAGAAGGAGACCACGGCCTGCCACGATCTCTCGCCGCCGAGCATGGCTTTCACCACGCCCGGCAACGAGCGATCCCCTCCTCCTTCCCTTGCACTCCCGACCGCGACCCACACGCGGCGAGGAGCACAAGGAAAAACCCCCCCTGGTGGTCCGAGCCATCGCTCAGACCCCGGCTCATCCGCTGTGCCCTCTGCTTATCAGCCCTCTGCTGCCAGAGGGACACGCGGAAGGGCCCACCGTGTCGGGTTATTAGCCACCGTGCGGTAATACTGCATAAATGCATAAATGTCCCTCTGACTGCATACAAGCTGCAGTATTACCGCACGCTGTTGCCCAGGGTGCACCACGTGGAGGTTACCCGACCTAGCACCCCTCGTTTACTAGCCCTAAGCTAAGCTCGGTTTATACATTCCATGAATCGGTTAGGATTCATGATCTGTAGGACATTCGACTACTAGGCTTATTCACACAGAAAGCGATAGTCCAAGCGAAAACTGCGTGAGCCGGAATAACTACTTGGTGAATAGAAAACGGAGATTCGCGATCGCCCTTTGTATAATTATTATTTATACCAAAACTATTTCAATTTATATTTGTCACTATACCCTGAGATATCTTTATTGTTTATTAGTGGATCGGTATTTATTGCTGTAATTTATTTGCAATATAAGACCCTTTTAATCGTTGCATTATTAGATGCCTTTTAATACATTAGTACTATCACTTTATAACATGACTGGCTTTGTTCATGATTAAGTTTAGTTTTATTGCAGCAGGGTCATCTAGGACCGGCTTGAGCTCTGTGTCATTATGTTGCATTAGTAAGTCATTGTTCAAAATCATAATGCATATCTTTGTAACTTTGACGACATGAGGCATTTTAATGTACATTTATCTAGTCTTTACGGACTCGAATTTAGCCCTTTATCGCGATCAGGGTATAGCTGGGTTTTATATGAACATGGAATTTCATTGAGTTCGGCGGACACACATTTACAACAAAATCATTAGTACACGAAACAATAAACATTAATAAGATCATAATACAAACACAATGACCCTAATTTATCCAGAGCCGTCTTTATTAACAGAGTGATTGTATAGCCCAAAATTAAATCTTTGGTAATCTTTGGCATTGTCTGGATAATTTAAGTCATTGAAAAATACAACAGGGATAATCTAAATTCTACCATGCGGTTTAATCTATATGCATTTGATTAGGCTCTATAGAACAACATTCTAAGAATGGTCAGCTGGGTATTTCCTGTATAATATCATCATCATCATTAAGCCTTGTATGTATCTTGTAGTGAAAGCAAGATAATCTGACCGATACTTAGTTTATCGTGTCGTTTGATTCTCCCAATCCATCTGTTAGTCATTCGGTTGCGTAGTCTCTAGGAGACCCGCGGTATGCCCTTATCGGGTTTTACATCTTTAAGATAAGACAATACATCACATACATCATCGGTTTCGCACACGGAATACCGAAGGAGAAGTAACTTATGCAGGTACTTCTTATGTACTCATGTACATTGATTAGCCTCGCCGATACCATCATCATCATCTATAGCCTCCTCTCTTCTACTGCTGGGTATTTAATCATTATCATCACTTAACAAACAGACAAATCCCATACTGACACTTATAAATTATCACTTACGTGAATTCAATGCTCGTACAAACTTATAGTTGTAATTACATTACCAGCAACAATGTGTCGACGCCTTGGCACTGAATTTAATCATTACACACCTTACAACAATCTAGCACTTGATTCTATATAAAAAGGTTTACAACAAATAAAGGCACGCCTTAATATTCACAAGTTTGAACAAATCAAAACCAAATAAAATCACAATTTAGGCAAGGCTAAGGCGCTTGAAGACTTCCGTCTTTACTCTGTGAGTCTCCTGAATTAAGTGATCCTACCATCTCCCGACTATCGGTTCACCCGACAACATCCCCATACAAACGTGGGTTTCTCCTACACGTGCGCTTGGTCAGTTCCTAGTTTCTCTTTTTTTCTGTCCTGCCATAAACCAACTAATATTTCCGAGATCTTTGTGAAGTTAAACAATAGTTTTAAAATGTATTTGGCCGTACATGTGCAACTATTATAATATTACGCGCTTTCTAACGCATCCGTGTCGGCGGGACGCCGACATCAAAAAACAATAGCCTTTAAAATTCTTAGAGCTGATTACCCTTGTACAACCTTAATGGCTTAACACATTTTTTTAACGTTCCCTTCGTTACGGATTTCGGCGTAGAAAGACAATGGTCTCCCAATTAGTCCCAATAATAGTAAAAAATATCCGAAAAAATTATAAGGTGCGTTCGTAGTACATATATACGCGATGCCTGTACAAACGTTACGAGAATTTTCGTACCTATTATGATGTTTCTGCTTTCCCTGATGTTTCTGTTGTTTGCTTTTGAAATAAACGTCCCTATTGGCAATTAATATAATAAATTTAGACCTTTTAACCTTTTACTTATTCAAACGTCAACGACATTAACGTAAGAAATTACATTTTGTAGCCGAATATAAAATGAAATTAACGAGAAAGATAAAAGAACGCCGTCATAAAGTAAAATGCGTACCCAAATAGAATTACTTTTTTTATTACGAATCTATGTACCTGTATATATATAATATAAAATAATAATAATTGGTTTAGGCGGACATAATATAATTATTTCATTATTAAAAGATATAGATCAATGTTAACGACATTATCGGTGACTAATACTGTGCATCACTGCTGTGCATTACTGTACTGTGTTAAGACACTTCTTTAGAGTTGTATTATTTTGCACAGGAGTAAGGTACTTAATAAAATTAATAACAAGAACCGGAATTGAAATAAAAAAGTTAAGTTAACTACATTGTTAGGAACTTGTGAAATTCACAACGTAGTTGTAACGTGGTGTCGAATCGAAACTGTCATTTGTTCAATTTGTTATTATCACATATCCAAACATCACGTACCCAGTGATTCTAGCATCATGGCCTAAATAAAATCATGAAATATTTGTCATTTTTGTCCAGAATTTTGACCGCAGTCAGGCAAAGGCCGCACCATCCATTACTGGGTGACGCGGGATGAGGGTTTCCAAGTTGGTTATTTTAACGTAAAATATTTGGTCTAATAATTTTCCATGGACAAGCTGGTGCATGATATATGGGTTATTTATCCTCATATCATGTCGTTATGATACCCGCACCGAAAAATATTGAGTTATAAAATAATTGGCTTAAAGAGCACCGGTGACTTTTATTACCATCTTGCAGTCAAAATACTAAATGCTTGGCCTACATACTATGGAAACGATGAAAACTGGTGTGGTTTTGACACATTTAGTTGGAATATTCCACTCAATCTAGGTCAGTAGTCTCGTGCATTTATAACAAATCGTGACCTACTTATTACAAAATTGCAGTAGGTACATTAATTAATTAATTCCTATTGGAAAAATTGATTGTTAAGTTTTTTTTAGGCTGTCTATCCAAATGGTTATTTTAATCGTTTAACAATTTTTTGACCGGCTTTATCTATGCTTATGGTTATTTTTTATTACATGAATCTTGATGTTGTAGATGTTCTAGATGTTGTGAAAAGGCGCAAAACAAATGTAGTTCTACATTTATTTACACCCAAATAGCATTTAACTACAATTTGAGAAGTTCTAAATGGCTATAATTGCTAAGAAAATGAACGAACAGACCCTCACCATCAGTAAAACTATATTTAAATGAACCACTAGTGTTTTCCACTGCAATATTGCATCTAGTTCTATAAGCGATATTGGAGCAATTATATTTATGCTTCCTTCCTTCCTTCCTTCCTTTAATTGCAAGTAATGAGCAAGCAAGCAAGTAGGATAAGGAGAGAAGTTAGTTAACCATTATAATAAGTCATATTATAATGGTTACAATAAGTCAACCATTATGATACGAGTAAGTCATGAATAACTTATTGCTAGGCAATATGGCATAGACTTTACATTCACTTGCCACCAGCCGCCTTACGCAGGTCGTCACTCCACCTGGACGTAGGCTGCCCTAGTCTATGTATGCCAATCCGTGGTCTCCACTCTAGAAATGTGGAAAATCTGGAAGATGGACCTATGTCCTGCAGTTGACAGATATTATATATTGTGATGGGACATAGCCCGCCTTTTTTTGTCACTAAGTCCTAACTGGATGTCTCAAACAAAATACAAGGAAAATATTGAGCTCCCAATTACTAACATTCCACATACACTTTACGTACGTCAATCCTGTTTATTGCTCTTTCAATTACTTTATCAATTTTCAATATCCGGGAAAACATATTTATAAAACGGTTCGATACCAAGAACAGCACATTCATTGACTATATTTTAGGCGGACTACTCTATATATTTTTTCATTTTATAGAAATTAATTACTTGCGCAGAAGTTTATTACACGTGCGCAAATACGATGTACGAACTTTTGTGAATAAATCAAAGGCTGCTTGAGAACAAGCATTGATGGATTTTTAATACGATGTATTCTGTGGTTTCACTGTATTAGACACTTCGCAGAAGTTATTCATATTATTTTAATATAAAAATTGTTTGTCAATGTACACGTTCCTTTTACAATATTTTATTCCTTCCTTCTGTGTTGTATTCTTTTGTTTGTAATTTATGGTGTGAACCTGTGTGAACAATAAAGAGTTTATCTATCTATCTATCTATCTGTAGACTAGCAGTCGGTTTGAAGGACCTGTAAGGGTATTTCGATTTAGTAGAGAAATATTTATATTGGTACACATTTATTGGACTGTTTGACCTACCAAATCATAGCAAGCAGTACTATTATTAGCTCAGCTTGCATTTTC
Organism: Alcis repandata; assembly: GCA_949125135.1. NCBI lineage: Eukaryota > Metazoa > Arthropoda > Insecta > Lepidoptera > Geometridae > Alcis > Alcis repandata. Next base: position 3,377,846 of record OX421223.1, read on the forward strand.
AGCCGGAGTTTAGTCTATATTGCTTTCTACGCTTGTTTTCACTTAAAGCTCATAATGATGCTGATAACAATCATTATTTTATTCAAATACCACTCATTAGTTACCAGACAGAACTTTGCATCCATTATACAAGGTCCTTATATGGAACAACCTACTTGTACGTAGTTTATAATGGAGTTAGTTCCAACTCCTCAATTAATTGCAAGCAAGTTGTAGGAAGTTTAGTACGAAAGTGCTCGCAGTGCGGATGTACACGAAATCAGTTAAACCAGCTCCCAACTATGGCGCGGAACCAGAAGCCAGTTTTATAGTTATGGTGACTAAATGTGTACTTCTAGAAATCCTAGCAGATGTTTATGTGTGGATGTTGGCCCATGTTGGAGAAGTTACATAATAACGTCAATTTAGAAGTGATTCTCTTAACTAAATTGAATTTTACAGACGACTATTAGTATATGCTTAGAAGTGGGTGATTACGGGGCTGAAGATGAAAAGAAGAAAAAGACAAGGAAGACCAAGGAAAACATGCATAGTCCAGATAAAAGAGTTTGACATGTTGTGATGAAAATCAGAGATAATGATGAAGAAAAGTAGCCTATGTCTATTTGCCTAGTGTGGGATGGTAATTTTTGGTTCTTTCAGTTGTTTGTTCTAGTCATTACCTTTACTCTTATTCAACGAAGTGAGGTGGGCAACGCGCGTTTGTCTTCTGCACTTCAATCTATAAGCTGTTATCTTTTCATTACTTTATTCATTAACATATTTGCACACATTTATTTATCTATTCTATCTTCTTTTATAATAGTCTATCTTTATCTTGTAGGGTGTTATACGAGTCTACTCTTAACCAAACTATTTTATGAGAAATTCCTAAGAAAGCAGTATTAGTTTTAGGTGTAGCCACTCAGACTATACCAGCTTAGTTACTAGCAATTAGCAATTCTACAAGTACCTATATATTGCGAAGAACTGCGAAGAGATAAGTTTGTCTTATAGATATTATTGAAATCACATATTAACAAAATAAATCACACAGAACATTATATTTACTTAAGACAATTTAACTTCATTTCAGAGTTTTCAAAAAGCAAAGTTAAGATCGCGCGGCTCTTTTTACAACATTGTGCCCTGTTTTAGTCCAAAACAAAGATAACGCCGAAGCTTAGAAATATATCTTTAAAATAATAAATGTAATTGATTGATCACAGTTCGCGTTATCCATCACTGTTGAACAAATTAGGAACTCGGATCCGGTCTAGCGACAAGACGGGATGCGGTCTGTATCTTTGTAAATGGTTCTGATGCTGTAGTGTTTTATGAAGATTATTATGAAATAATATATGGTTTTCTGATATTTTAAAATCATGACAGAAAAAAAAAAAAATTATTACGTATGCTTGCTTAACACCCTATTGCCTATTGTTTTGCGATAATGAAGTCAATGAAACAGGCTTGTTTAAATGGATTTATAGAAGAGTGAGATATTTGAGTAAGATTTAATTAATTGCATTTAGAAAAGGTAAACAAATACGGCGCGAAACAATACAGTAAACTACAAGTAAGTAATGCGTTTCCGACCAGTCACACTTGTTGGGGAAAAAAATCACAACCAGAAATACAGACTCATTTTGGTGTAACATCATAACGTAACTCAATAAAAAGTCTTATTTTAATTCGATTGGGGAAAAAATCACAACCAGAAATACTGATTCATTTTGGTGTATCTTCATAATGTAACTCAAAAAAAAGTCTTATTTTAATTCGGTTGTAGCACTTTTCTCCAAACTGGGTTCGAAGAAGACCCCGTATCTTGGCTGGTTGGAAACCCACCGTAGTTACTCGTATAAGGATCTTAGTCAACGGATATATGCCAAAAGTTAGATAACCGACGGTAGCAATTCTCGTATTTGTCGATAATAATTTTATTGGTTGACCGTTCTATATCCGTGGAGTGCGATAACCGCTCAATTAAGCGTCGCTGCCAAGTCCAATGTGACACTTAGTGCTGACCTCGGTCTTGTATTCGACCGTTGTCATTAAGCTTACTGCCACCCCTATGCTGCGATGATACAGTTAGAATGAGACTGGATGACGCTGCTATATTCTATTACTGCTCGTTTTCCGTTTTAGAATTGCGTTCCAGGTTCGGGTTTCCAGGTCAGAGTTGTGTCGTCGCAAACATTTAGGAATATCTAATTCTTTATTTATTTTTAAGTTATGATAATAATATACCATTAATAAGAAACTAAGCTCTTAGTTGAACTCTTACTCTTGCTCTTACTTCCTATCATAAAACTAATTTTGAAACTTCTGCCATTTCCAAAAGTGACATACTGAGTGGTGGTAGATATGCTTACTACGCAGGTGAAGACGCGGCCAAAACTCGTCTTTAATAACGAACAAAAACGCACCCTCTTGAGGTAATAAAACTCTTCTGCACCTCTTCAACTAACACGTCCAATAACTCCAATAAGCGAGGGTTAGATCTCGAATTGGAAACCATTTCGATGCGCGCACGCGAATATGATTCTCTGCATCCCATACGTTTAAGTTCGATTTTTGTTTGAGTTTAAAAGGCAATAGGCCCTTCATGTTGTTGAAGGGTCATTAGGTTCCGAACGTGTATTAATTGTAAGCGCTCCGGATATTCAAGTGACCGGTGCCAATTGCAAGTCATTTTTCCAATACGACGGGTGGAGAGCTAATTTTGGAATGTTGCTTTTATGGATCGATGTGTTCTCTCTGATGTAAGTAAAGCTCGAGACCAAGCGTCAACCACACACACAAATTCTTCTGTTCAACTGACAGATCATCATCATTAATTAAGAGCATGGCCATTGTCAGTGAAGCAATTCTCTGCTTTTGCTTCTGATATAATTTTGAAGTCCCTGGTACGCCATGATACTTCTGACTAGATAACTTATTACCTGGCATATTTTGGCCTTGTTTTTCTTTGATTTTCGCCTGCCTTTTAGCATTCACCTTTATTTCTTTTATGTCGGCCAAAAATTTTCAAATATTTTCAGTACAACTGTTTTTAGATAAATTCATTTCATAACATAAAAATGTAGGTTGTTACACTGTTCTTTTTATAAAAACACTTGTAACTAAACTTAATTTTCGTGTCAAAGAAAATTTTGAACAAAGTTGAGATAAAAGACTAAGTTCTAGATAATTATTCGAGACGTCTTGTATTTAGTAAAAAGCTCCAGGGTACTTTAAACACATTTATGTTTTGTCCCTAACTTGATAACGTTTCGAGTCTTTCGAGGCTCACCAACGTTTTTGTAGGGTCACTAGCACTCAAAATTCATAATTGTTACGTCTCTTCAGTATACAACCATTAAGTCGAGACAATATAACTTATTCACGCTTACTAATGAGATAACTACACTCCCAACTTGCTGCGAACTGTTTCTAGTATATTCCATAGTAGCTTCTACATAATTTTAGCTAAGTTACTGAAGAACTTCTACAATCACACGAAATCAATAATAGGACCTTGGCAGATGATTCATTTTGAATTCTCGAGTGACAATACAGTTCAAGTTCAGCATCTTATCTTAGCTCGCTAACACAATGCACACATGTTTTGACTACACATGGTATTGATGTATATAGAGATAGGTAAAGCAGTTTAGTCAGTAACTGATAAAAAACGGACAAACAAGCGATGTAAACAAAATGTTAATGTGGTATCTCAACATCTTTTTCACCCGAAAACTCCCAGATTAGGGAGAAATTACAGTTCCGCAGTAGCACAAAATATTAGGTACCTTGACGCAGTTCCAGCAATGGAGTACCCAATGTCGTTAAAAACAACTGTTTTCCCGCCATGTAATAACGCTGGAGTTTGCCACTTTTTCTTACATTTTCATGAAATTTTGAGCACGGCCATTGCAAGCGGCGCTGGCGTATCTGCCAGAGGAAGTTTGCGCATTAGCAGAACCGGAAAAAGGGGGTGAAAAAGTTGAAGACAACTTCCTAAAGGAAGACACTAAAATCGTGAAGTTCTGAAAGTAAAGTTTAAAGCTATCGCCGGGTTTTGAACGGTAGCTAAATAGGATTAAGCGTGAGGCTAAAGGTTTTCTCGAGTTTTAGGAGCGACTGCTTTTCGTTATTCGAAATTGCTTTTCCTATTTGTTGGTTTTATAAAAACGCCTAACGAAGTAAGGTTTTTAACTTTTCTGTTCATTTCACATATGCTTTCTCATAATAATATTTTTTTTTCTTAAAGAAAAAAACGTCAACAGATTTATTCAAAAACCTTGACTTAACTAGTCAAACCAGTGACAACACAAAAAATGTAACTAGCATTGCCAAAGCAAACAATACCGCTGAAAATCATCAGAAAAACTCGCAAGAATCAAAAGTAGTAAACTGGAAACGCAGACGTTCCGTAAATGAGCAACTAACGAGAATAGTTAAACGGACTTGTAATTTGCATACAGATTGGCTTTCGGGGATAAACGGTCCATTTGTATTCAAACGCAGGAGACGGCTCGGCGGCCGGCCGTTTATCCAGTTCGGGATTTGGATCCGGCTGTATCACTTATCGATAATCATTGCTTCTTCATTGGCGCCATAGAATTGGTTCTTATGGGCGCGCTGAAGGACATTGGGAAATAGGGAAGCGTAAGTAGAGTAATTTCAAAGGTTTTTGTTGCTATGTTGACGTTTCCAGATAAATGTGGTGGTAAACGCCAGGCTACTGCGCCAATGTTTTTGTGCATTCTTTTTCTTGTACCACTTCCCAAATGCCAGGATACGGGATGCTTCAGGGTATCTGCTTCCTTTGTTCTTTGGCATGAACCGTTTGGATAACCGCTGAAAACCGCGTGGCACGACTCGAATTCACTTGCAGTTATTTTAAGAATTTTAGAACTTTCTAGAAAGCAACAGTAAGCTTCTTGGAATTGCACGGTTGACTTTATGACAAAATTAACGATCTACTAGTTATGTGAGTGAAGGACAGTGAAAAGGCACTGACACTGCCCGTTGAACGCAGATGAGGTGAATGACATACTAGAATGAGACACAGTTGACTGTGACGAATAGCGAAAATAGATCAAATTATAGCGGTGTCTTACGTCATTTTTACGTTCACAGAAAAATGATCCCAAATGGCAGATAAAAAGATAAAAGACTAATAAAAGCAATTTATAGACAAGGATTGCAATGAGCTTTTATTTGGTAGCTGTTCCAGAAGGATGCCAGTCACATGTTATTTAAATTAAAAATCTAAGTGTGTATTTCAAAGTCAGTTAGCTTTTCACTTTAACATTTTAATATATATTTTATGAAATTTAGTTTGTATACATATAAACAAAGTATTTTTGCCTTATAAGAAGTCGAAATTCAATTGAATATCGCAAATTTGCTCTAAACGGTTCAAATGAAAATAATTAATAATTTTGCATAATTACATACATGGTCTTTCATGTGTGTGACAGACAGACGATTTAATCAGACAGAGGTTTAATTAATTAAAGACTAGCATTTAAATATAACGGAATTGCGCTGTAAATGGGAACTGCAATCTCAACACTTCAGTGAATTAACAGAACTATACAAGAATGTATAAAATATGAATAGTTGAAAAAATTATACTAAGTAGTCTTCATCGACTGGAATCTTATACAAATCATTGATAGCTTTTTTAATACTGAAAACATTTCAACTATCTAACTATAACGGTTCACGAGATATAGCCTGATGACAGACTGACAGACAGATAGCGGAGTCTTAGTAATAAGGTCCCGTACCCTTTGGATACGGAGCCCTAAAAATGAAGACTAAGACTTTATTTACAAAAGCTATACTGAACATGAAGAGGTATGTTTCGTTTATGAGAAGTAAAACGGAACCAAAGCGACCGGGACTGCTGAACTGCATACAACTTTATGGTACGCAGACAAGATACTCGTAAATTACATACAAAGTTCAAGCACGGGAAGCAAGTCACTCCGACTCACGTCGCCCTCAGCCATACTCCGCACTTGTTTTGAGAAACTCGTGTCTGTTACTGAAACTCCGGCTTAATTATTTGGATAAAATGTTTAAAATACGAGAAAGGAGCTTAGAAAGTAAACAGAAATAGTAATAAAGAATCCAAATAATATATAATACATAAACATAATATTCCATCTTCCAGCACTAGAATTGAAACGTAAAACGTTAGAAATTTGAAAATGATTTAATTCTAAAGTTTTCCATGGCAGGTGGGCAATTGGGCACCCAATTAATCTACTCAAGTGGAAACTTCAGATTGACATATCGGGTATGGGTCCCGTACGTGCAATGTGGGATTGATTTAATCTCCTGCCAACCACATCGCATTCAAACAAGCTACGTTGATGTAGGTACGTGAACGCGAAACTCGTGCACGCTTGACCTGCGAATTTGGACCGTAAAGTGGGCTCTGTTGTGGCTATAAGTGTAATACACAAATTTGTCGGGCTGTTCCCCGGGCTCGGGCGATTTGCTCTCAATGAGACATACGAGAGGGCTCTCGGCGCAGATTGGATGTCAAGCGTACGCGGCGTCACCACTCACACTGTTTTAGCAAACGGCTTGTAAGTTCATTTTTGTGATGGAATTGCTTTGATGAACCTTTTGATCCGGAACACTGAGTTCTGAGTTCTGATATTTAGAAATACGAGTTTAAATTATCTTTGAGGATTGAGCTAAGTGACCATTCTTGAGCAAGCATATATCCAGCAGCATGGCGTACTTACAAGATGAAAGCCAAAGCTTTTTATTAATATAGTCATATTAGTTATGCTATAGGCATTGACAAAATTAATCGCAAATCAGAAAATACAATACCTACCTAATGATATTCCAGTATAATTTTAATAGCAACAGTATATTCAAGTTCTCTTGGTTATATTAAATTAAGTGCGTCAGTGCACGAATGCAGTGGTGGAAAACAAAACCACAAAGCGTTTTGCTTATTTGAATACAAATTAAATTTTATAACAAGAGCCACAGTTGAACATTCGACAGCAATTAATAAATACAATGTAATAAGCGCATGATATTAAGACACACGTGAAAGCTTAATTAAACATCATTGTTAAATACCAGTTGGCAGATTAATTGGTTGATCGGAATTGGTCGGTTACTGTTTGCTGCTTGGTCGCAGCACCTGGTTTGTTTCTTCTTCTTTGAGTTCCACTCCTATCAGAGGTTGGACAACATAAGGACAATCTTGACTCTCGAGGCTGGTTTGTTTGGTATAGTCAATTGGTCTTCAAAGTTGATTTGGTTAGTGCCCAGCTACTTGGTTGCAGACGTTTGGTTGCCATAGTTTATTGGTTGTCAAAGTTTGTTGGTCCAACGACATTGGGATCGTCCGACAGCAGCATCAACGTATTTAACGAGTAAATTAATTCTCGTCATTTTAAAATTATCTGTAGGTAAATAAAGATTGACGTTAACGAGCAGTTGAATGATAAGCATTACGGCATCAAGGCCATTTCAATTGCAGCGACGTCACACGGAACATAAAATGATAAAATCCTTCAAAACAAAACATAAAAAGTAACCTCTTGGTATGTGATGTATTTCCGAGATGCGACTGTTCATTAATCATTTACCCGACTACGGCGAAGCAAAAGGTAGGGTTATGTTTTTGTTTACGTCGTATTTGGTAGATAAGTATAATCAGATCAAAGTTGTTGAAAATAATTGAGACTTTTTTAGAAATAAATGTTCTGATTCTGATTTCTGACCCTTGGACCCTAGACAAGCTTATACCTTGTAACCAATATCCACAAAATCCTAGCACGTTCCACAATACAATCTCCTTTGTAATCCAAATCTTGACTCACCAACCGTAGTTCTTTCTTATCTCATACTGCATAGGATAACCGTTATGTAAATTATGATGACACTCAATATTCGGTGTGGAGTGGAATCGTATCTAGGAAATATTGGCGCATAAATCACTGGCTGGACACAAGATAGCCATTCCATTGTATTGACATCCAGGCTCCTTGAGACCATTACAGCAGACTTACAGATACTTAGGAGCATGGAAATCTATGGCACATCGCTTTCTCTGAGTTCAGAGCGTTTGAGTTATATGGCAAGTTTCGATGGCACGTTTCCTTCTATTGTATGTTTGATATCTGAGAAAAATGGCCCGAATTTTTCGTAAGAGTCCCGCCTATTACTTTCAGATGTACTCTAGTATTTAGATTCGGGTTTGTGATGGAGGCTTAGGTTATTTCTTGTCGACTGTAATAAGCCTCCTTGAATTGCTTTGTCGGTAAATTATCTTTATTGCCTTTGTAATGTTTTATTTGGTTTTCCTTTAAAGTATATTTCATATTCAGGGTCTTTATGCTCTCAAAAGGTTTTGTCTGTTACTGTTAAATTAAGTAAATCGACCTCTGTTCTATCAAATGTTTTTATAATCTAATCTCTGCTGGTTTTGTTCAAGGTTTCTTATCATTGGATGACTGTATGTAAAGATACTTTCATGTTTATATTATGTATTTTGATTTGACGTTCCATTGTCTATTCTGTAATCTTTGATCTCAAATATAATGTCCAAGTTATTAATTGATGTTTTAACATACTTACTTAGAAGTTGAGGTTAAATGTAGTTTGTTAGGTATAGTTTTGTAATATTAGTATTTATTTTAATTATTTAAGTGTTTATTGTTTTCATAAAACCGTGTGTTTGTTGAATATGACCTGTATTTAAATTTAATTATTTTTCTCTATTTCAGCGGTGTGTCCTAGCAAGCAGTTCCAATGTGGGAACGGGAAGTGTATACCGATATCCTGGGTGTGTGAAGGAGAGAACGACTGCGGCGACAACTCCGACGAAAACATTGAGGAATGCAAAAAAGGTCAGTGTAATAAAGACTTATGATTTATTCGAACTTATAAACAACAATCATCTTTAAAACATTAGCTTATAGAGCTTATTATAGCAGAGAACCCAATAATATTTTATGGAAGAATCAAGATTTTATCAATTTGCAGTATTCCGTTTTCGAATAAATTATTCTACCAAAGCATTTGTATGAATACCAATAGCAAATCAGCGATTATTAGAGTTCCCCGGTTCGAATCGTGCAATAAATTAATAACAGTTCTAATAGACGGCGCTTGGAGACAAACGCTGCCTTGTTGCCAACTAGAATATCTACTATTTCGGTAAGTGTAGGGTGAAATTTGGGTGAAATTTGGCTGAAATAGATAAAGGGAAATATGACACACAAAGGTAAGGGGCACGTAGCAACTATTGTGTATTCTGCAAGGGGTGCACGTAGCGACTATTGTATATTCTGTGAGAGGGGTCCGAATTCGTCAAACAGAAGTGAAATCGATTGTGTCCCATTTCGAATACCCATTATTAAGCCATAGATCCGGAAACAAGCAATATGACCACAAATGTATAAAGTATTGTTCTATAAATAGCAATTGAATCAAACTACATCAACACTCCAGTCGCCTGTTAATTAACTGTATTGTTTAGTAAGTAGGTATGTTATAAACACAGGGTTAATTTTAATTGACTTTGTTCCAAACCCCTTCTTTTGTTTAATTTTATAAAGAACCTTTGTTCTATAACTTTCACTTCTTTCACAAAGCTTTTTAATCAACATAAAGACATGTTTAGCTTGCATGAAAACAATCCTTAGTATTTTATCGATTCAAGCGTCGGCTTCTTGCAGTGCTGTGCTTTCACGTTCCTTATCTTGTGAGACCTAATTTAAAGAAAACAACCTCGAATGAAATAAAAAAGAGGCGAATTACTAAAAGTCATGGAATTAAAGTTAGCAAGTATAAAAGGTACGGAAGCTGCCTTCGACAGGTTGTCTGAGTCTGTCGAATAAAAATAACCCTGTACAACTCTGTCCCAGATGGTCTAAATATAGCTAAGGCCGTGCGGGATTCAGTGACAAAAGGAGTTGTTTCCCGACTATTAATATTTATTGGAGGAAATAGCTTCGGGAACTTGAAGGGCTGCTAATTTCAGATCGATTTGAACCTCTCAAGTTATTCAATTTAATTCCCTCAAGCAATTTATGGAGATGCCAATATCAATACGTCGACAACACGTTCGAGATAATTAAATTTAACTAAGAAAACGCCATAGTAGGTAGGTAAATGCTTAATAGTAATAAAGCTAATGAAATTTCAGGTGAAAGTTATTAATTTTAGGTTTTTAGAGAAAAAAGCGTCTCATTATCCGTTAATAGGCAGAGGCAGATACCTCGCAATTAACTTTGAGTGGTCAAAAAAACTAGTCTCGTATTTTGTAGCTTACCGAAGAGCCACCCTTGAAACCTTTGAAGTTTGAACTTTTAAAATACTGCTGATATTTTTTGTAGGAAACTCGAAACTGGTAGCCATATTTAGGACAAGAGTCGGGCCATAATTTTTGTTAATTGAAAAAAGGATTTTAACCAAAAAGGATGTTAAAAAGGTTGAAAATTGAAGGGGAGAGCACAATATTGATGTACAAAAGTTTGCTGAATATTTTAATAAGCTGAGCGAATTTTTTCGGCATTACAAAAATGATTGGGAGGTATATCCTGTTTCGAAGATACACACAGTTTTCTTTACAATTTATTTTCGTGGTGTAATCATTTTGCATAAGAAATTGTCCACGATAAAGATACAAACAGACAGGAGTAGAGAAACGATTTATAACGCAGTTATGAATGTAAAGCTAGTTGATGTTATACACGTTCATAAGTAGATATATCTCTTCAGTATGATCTATCTATCTATCTGTATACACAAGTAGGTACTTATAGGTATTGGTAGGGATGTGGGAATGAGCTCGTTTACTAGTTGATTGCCATTTGGCTTCGTTTATTGATGGGATCTCCCGACTCCGTGGCGCCCATTCTAGAGGTACTAGTCCGCATGCGTCGACTAGTGTATGTAATAGCTGTTTATTATAACAAAACTATGGAGGAATGGATTTTAATCTTTGTTTTGTACAGAACAAGGTTTGATTTATGATTTGTGTTTTAAACAAGCTTTATAGTCCAAAGCTTCTTAGAAATGTTGAATTATAAAACTCTGTAAAACTGTTTAATTAAAATTAATGGTATAAATATAACATTATATTCAAGACATACGTTTACATACGTTTAATTAGAGTAGCTACATACTATTGGATACGAAAACTGTCTTAAAATAATGTTTTTGAGAAATAACGAGTTTCTCCGCTTTTATCCTATCACGTTTCCTTCTGTGGTTAACAATTAACATATGAAATATCCTCAAAATTTCAACCATTTTCACTATGAGAACCATAGGTAAGACCTCGACGATCATTACCAAAGCGATGTCATAAGATTGGACTATAAAAGCACTAAAATTTAATATCTTTCAACTGTGTAAGCTTAGTGAAATCGTTTTCAATATCGTTAAAATCTAGTAGCGAAAGTTCAGCGAAATCCCACATGAAATGAAATCTGCCACGTATCAGGAACTGTACCGAACAGTTTCAGGGAAAAGTTATTGACTAACGCAGTTCAAAAGTTACAGAACTGATGACGCCCGCGGTCTACAATTTTGTAAAAGCTGTCCGAGTTAACCAGCTATCAAATAATGTGCTTTTACTGTCTGTCAGTCGTAGTATAAATAGGTACTAGCATGGTCTAAGGTACCATTATAAGTATTTAAAGAAAGACAAAACATGACTTCGGATTTAAAGACGAATATAACGACATATTGCTATTCAAAATCTGTCGAGCCGTCTAGGGAGTACGAGATCACATAAAGTAATTTTATTGGCCGTGACATATACACAGACAGACGGACGGACGTCAGATTCTTACTATAAGGGCGTTCCTTTCTGCCGTTTAGGTACGGAACTATAATAGAAACTGATAAACATACCGACTTATATCTCACTCCCGAAAAACATTGCCCTCCTTTTAGAACTCTAGAAATAAACCAACTAGGTAAAAATGTATTTAAAGTGATTCAGGTACCATATGGCAAATAGAAATAGGTAAAAGTAGCTAGAACACAAGACAAACAACAAATATAAATACTTTGTTTGAACAAACGATTTGATTGACATAAACAATCTAAACAAACACAATTCTCAATGATAACAATTTACTGTCAAGTGTAATAGTAGATTGCCTCACTGTAAGTCAAATCAATATCAATCTAGGCAATGTGTGGTTCTATTTGAAGAAATAAAAGCACAATGTGTCTGAAGAGTGGTAGCACTCGAGTTGGAAATTTAAAAGAACAATGTATTTGAAGGGTGTGGCGATACTCAAGTTGAAAATTTCTCGTTCAAACACCTAATGTGTTTCGGCAGTCTCAAGAGAGTCAATTTCCTTTCATTCCGCCTAACATGCGCCGCGACAAAATTTTGTAGAATCTTTTGATTGAGACAGACGCATGTGTTAGAATCTTAAATAATAGTTAAACTCTGATTCTAATCGATTGACTAGTAAAACCATCATATTGTCACTAACTGACAATATGGGGGTACTTAACTTCTACCTAACTTTAATCTAAAGAGGGTTTTAAATAAATAAAAAGGAAAACACACAAATATTATTTATCTTTTATTCTATGGGCCCCGAGAGGGTACTCCATTCTCAACAATGATTCTACGCCAAGTTCGTAAAGCCCTAGACGCTTGAGAAGAACTGGCAAGAAACTCAGCGCCATCATGATCTTCCAAACACATAACACTATTCTTATAATAATAACATAATACAAAAGCAACAGAGTAACAAAGAAGTACTTAACTTTCAGTGATTCACTATAGTCCTCACAGTTCAGCCGCCAAACACAAAAAGAACCCCTTAACTAAATAGCCGTTAGTTTTTATACAATCAATATCGGCTCACTTCACAACATCACGCCACCACTCCGTCCACGAATACTGTCGACCGATCCCGAGCAATAACGATGGCTAACGTCATGGCAGTAATGGCGGATAGAGTGGTACTTTTGACTAAAACACTTTTAATCATATTTATTATGAAACTTACTGTAAAAGATACTTATATTAATATAAACTATTATTATGTATTATCGTAATGATTCTATGTGAGTTATCAGTAGGTTTGATTACAAAACATTACTATAAATATTCCTAACCTAATACGGCCAGACTGACAGTACTTCGTCCCGAAGTACAAAACAACCACCCAAAAATCACAAAAATCACTTCCAAAAATCACAATCCAAAAATCACTTCTGCCGTTTTCTCTTAATAACCTTAATTAAGTTAGTACTCTCATTACTTCTCAATACTTCTCTAAAGTATTCTCAATACTTCTCTAAAGTATTCTCAATACTTCTCTAAAGTATTCTCAAAAATTTTGGACTATTCTCCCAGTATAATGCCTGGTGATTCTCCAAACCTCCTGACGGCAATCGTCCGCTGCCACCGACCCTCGCCAGTGGTAATCACCAGACCGACCAGCGGTTACTGGGAGAATAATCCGACCGTACCCTGCCAGTAGGGTCATCATCATTTTATTTTATTTATTTTATTTTATTATCAAAGGAAAACTAACGGCTAGTTACAATTATGAAGATAAGAACTTAAGTATGGAAGGCCAATTAAAAGTTTTCACAGATATTATAAATGCACATGATGATGATGATGACCCCGCCATATCAAAGTCGTTCAGTCATCAGTCATAGTCCCGGTGGTACTGATGCAACATCTACTCGCTGCAAATAGCCTAATCAGTACCACCATATGGTAACGGTCGCCCAGCGATAAAATTGGTTAGTTTATATTAACAATTTTCTATTCTAATTACATTATTGTTCATGCTCTTATTCTAATTACATTATTGTACATATTTTTTTTTTTTATAATTTTTTTTTTTTTTTTTTTTTTTTTATTATTATTATTATTTTTTTGTTTCTTTTAATAATGTAATTTACAATGATTCCTTAGGTCTATTTTAATAATCTTATTCACAATATATTTTCGGTGGCAATGTTTTGCTCTACCCATTCTCCGGGCCAGTATCTTAATTTCTCTTTAGCAATTACTATATCTCGCAAATTGAAATTCTTAAGTTGCTTACTCTTTTACTATCATAGGTATCTCACAATTAAAAATATTGAATTGTTAGTGCAGAATCCGTTAGCAGAGCTTGTACATTATTACATATTTATTTTAGCATTTTATCGTATTTTTTTTTTTTTTTAATTGATTTTTAATTGATGGTGACAATTTGGTAATTGTTTGTATGGTTTATAATTGTAAATTGTAATGAGACTGGAGCAGCATAACTTTATCAAAAAAAAAAATCGCTCGATTATCCTGACTTACTTAGTTGTGATATTCTTTGACTCAATTCGAACTTTCGCAAAAGACTTAACTTCAAACTCTGTTAAAAGTTTCCACTTAACATATATATTTTTTCATTGATATTGTAATTATCATATACCTAGTAGGTATTGATACTCCAAAAAAAAAAAAAAACAGAACTTTTCAGCCCTTTACCTCCTTGATTGTAATCATAACATTGTGGAAAGTCTGAATTAGCGCCCAGAAGTCACCAGATGATGCATCAGATGTCACGCCAGAATTTTCTCTTCGATTTCTTCTTCTGTAGCCGTGCTGTAGATTCGCCAAGAAGTCACCAGGTGATGTAGCTGAAGAATATCGGCTTACATCAGACGTCACGTCAGGATTCTCTTAAAATAAAACAACGCTGTATTAATAATGAGTCTTTTATCCCACTTCTGATGTTAGAATCTTAAATAATAGTTACGCTCTGATTCTAATCGATTGACTAGTAAAACCATCATATTGTCACTAACTGACAATATGGGGGTACTTAACTTCTACCTAACTTTAATCTAAAGAGGGTTTTAAATAAATAAAAAGGAAAACACACAAATATTATTTATCTTTTATTCTATGGGCCCCGAGAGGGTACTCCATTCTCAACAATGATTCTACGCCAAGTTCGTAAAGCCCTAGACGCTTGAGAAAAACTGGCAAGAAACTCAGCGCCATCATGATCTTCCAAACACATAACACTATTCTTATAATAATAACATAATACAAAAGCAACAGAGTAACAAAGAAGTACTTAACTTTCAGTGATTCACTATAGTCCTCACAGTTCAGCCGCCAAACACAAAAAGAGCCCCTTAACTAAATAGCCGTTAGTTTTTATACAATCAATATCGGCTCACTTCACAACATCACGCCACCACTCCGTCCACGAATACTGTCGACCGATCCCGAGCAATAACGATGGCTAACGTCATGGCAGTAATGGCGGATAGAGTGGTACTTTTGACTAAAACACTTTTAATCATATTTATTATGAAACTTACTGTAAAAGATACTTATATTAATATAAACTATTATTATGTATTATCGTAATAATTATGTGAGTTATCAGTAGGTTTGATTACAAAACATTACTATAAATATTCCTAACCTAATACATGTGTAAGTATAACTTGTCATGTTCTTCCCACACGACAAAAACTGACGAGAAAATTTTGACCTGTAGGTCAGCTAGGCTAGTACAAAATCTTATTTTTAACCGACTTCAAAAAAGGAGGAGGTTATCAATTCGACTGTAAGTATGTTTTTATATTTTTTTTTAAATTTTTTTTTTATATTTGTTACCTCATAACTTTTGACTGGGTGAATCAATTTTGATGATTCTTTTTTTATTAGAAAGCTGACGCTTCCCATTTGGTCCCATTTCAATTTAGTCCAGTTCCGATAATGGTATCCATGAGAAAACTATAATAAGTCTTAAATTTGCATTAAGTACGTGCGCGACAAATAGATGAATAACTCAGTAGTCGGTCTTTTGAAGTCGGTTTTTGTTTTTTGTTTTGTAAAAATAATGTTCTTGTTTTACAACTACTTCTCATACTTACAGCAGTGCCAAAGAGTATGATAAGTCACAGAAAAATAAAATAATAATAATAAATATGTCCAAAATAAAATAACAATTTATATTACAACAAAATAGCAATTGAAAAATAAATTATAGGAATGTAAATTGTAGCTATCTTCTCCGATGTTCTGGTTTCATGAAATTAGAAATGGGCCTCTCATCTGGATTTTCTCAAGCTTGAGAGGTCATCACTCTGGCCTTCGATTTTACAACTTCATGAGTTGTAGAAGCCGGATGACTGAATTTGTTTGTTGACATTAGTTTCAGCCAATTTTGATGATAACTTAAAGTTCATTGTCAGATATACGAGAAAAACGAGAATTATCCGAAAAGACCAAAAACCAGGCGTAGGTATAAACTATCTTCAACAATAATTTTGTTATTATCAATCTGTTAATCAACATCTTGCGAGAATTTGGTCAAAACCCAACCTGTCAACGATAACTAGGCAGAAAATCTAAAATCTTTGAGAACTTTTTAGTAATATAAGGATTTTACTATGGAAACTATCGTGGTGTTAATTAAGACTTTATGGATTTTTAATTTAGAAGCAGTCTTTTTTCTTTACTATACGAGTACGTTTTCGGCATAAAGTTAGGGATGAATAAATAAATACCTAATAGGATGAGGCGTCAAAGAATGAATATGGAACAACCCAAAAGTTCAATGTTCTAATTTACTTACGAGTAGAGGTACAATCTTTCATCTACAAGCTACTTCGAGATCAATAACCTCAAGCAACCAAACTTTGGTAATCAAAGCTGCTATTGTACGATTTGAATTAGGTCAATATTATAATAGTATCGTGATTTGGAAGGCGATTAAACATTGACCGAAACTGCAGAGAATTTAACGTTAGTTATCATTTGGAATTGCAATAGCATTCACATCTACTCATTTGCGTAGTGCGAATAGGATGGCGTGAGTAAAAAGACTCGAATATAATAGGCATGACGACAGTATCAAAAAATCGCCGATTCAATGCTTTCAGAGGACTAGCCAGATTAAAAAAATTTAAAACACATGTTTAGTTTTATTTTTAAAAAACAGATTAATAAGATTTTCAATAAATTAAAACATTAAAATACAGCAATCGGCCATCTTGTCAGAAACAACAATCACAGCGTATGACGTCACGCTTCAGTGAACTCAGGTCATCCGCCGCTCATCACGCATAGACACAATGACATGTTTACTAGCCGTGACGTCAAATCGACGCCATGACACAAGCAAGCTGTTTTCGGGCACTGTTGAAAAAATATGTGAAAAATGGCTTCAAACTTCGTTAAACTTAAGTTTATTACCGAAATAAAGGATTTTTTGTAAATAGTAAATGTGTACTCACATTATGGAAGAGGATTTTAAAATCTTTCGTCACGCCTATTATTATCGTAGACCGCATCATTACTTACCAACAGGCGAGATGGCGGTCAAATGCGAGCCTATCACGCAATAAAACAAAAAAAGATACAGCCATAACGTAATCAGGCTGCAGTTATTTGTTGAATTGTGGTCAAACGAAACCAAAAAGTAAACTCGTGCAAAACTGTCTCTGACTAACAAAGGTCCGTGCTAAGAAAACCACGAAACGAAAGCTACGTGTGAAAAGTTCCTGACACGACAGCCTTTCCACCGTTTCCTTTCCCCATTATCTTTATTCATCCTATGTAATTTGTGGAAGGAGACCGAATCCGCCGCGTTGAGGAATCATTGTTCTGGAATGTTCTGCCTCGTCTGTAATTACGCAGGTGTAACTGCAAATTGGTAACGGTTTTATCTTACACCCTAACTGATATCGTTGCGACCGACGATATTGACTTGCCTTTTTGGAGTGGTCATGATAGACAGCCTATTTTTGTAGGAGACTGCCAAAACGGTTGTGGTGTCAATTTTCTGAATTAGAGAGTCATCATTAGTCATCGTTCGTTCAATTTTTATGTATGAAATTGCATAAATAGATAGATGAACTGTTTTTGGTTCACATTCACATCAGAAATTACAAGCAAGAGAATAATAACGCCACAGTTTGATACGATATAAACAGGTTATAGCTCTTATGTTGTTAAGTATGATTCGAAGATGATATACTTAGATGATAATATGTATTTCCGATTACCTATACGATTAATAACTCACAGGGGAACAGGAAGTATCAACCTATTTATCTACATTCATATGCAATTTCATGTGTGAGTGTGTGTGTTTTTTATGCAATGGGTGGCAAATAACCAAACGGGTTAATTGACGGCGGTAAACGATCACCGTCATCTATAGATACCTGTAACACTGCACCGGAGACGTCCCGAATACGTTGCCGATCTTTTAAGGCTCTTAACAGCTCTTTTGAAGAACCCCTGTTAACAAAAATTATAATACACGCAACTTTTAAAAACATCTTAGAATACACGTCCAACTCGAGACAAACTGCACACGTGCGAACCGAACCCATACTACTCGCGCTGAAATAACTACCTACTCACCAACTTTTCCTACGAGCCCAGCACAGTCCAGCACTAGCTGACCCTTCGCTACTATAAATGTTTCTACATACACAGAGCTCTACTAACGTTAGATATGTCTGCCAAAACAGTTTTTGACAAGACTCTTATTGCAAAAGGATAGCGTTGAAATTGGCGCATAAAAGTGAGTTAGAATTCTGATATATGTACACACCTACTATCATGATATTTAGTTAGTACTTAGGTTTTATTTCCAACGAAGTAACTGTGTGTAAACGATGAATGTAAATTATGTCTGTGGATTCCTAAAAATCTTTTTCATAACCAACCCTGAGCTAAACAGAACTCCTAAAACAAACAGTTAGATTTAATTATAAATTTGATTTAATATTTGGCTTGGAATTGAGAAAATTTCACTCATTATTTCGCCAACCGCGCCGTAAAGTCGGAATGAAATCCGCCCTTTTGAGCTAAAGTGTGATAAAAGTTTTCGGCTATCAGATGAAGGCGTTCCGCCGCTCAAGATTTCTTAGAGTTGCTTCATTTCATAATCTTTTGCAGGCATTTTCTATGAGAAAATATTATCGAAAATGCATCAACTAACATTGACAGTAGTCACTTGTTCTCACATTTCATTTCGCTTTTTCAATTTCCGGTCTAGAACATTGTTTGCATGAATTTAAAAATATATTGTTTACTCCACGAATGTCTTTTACCTCGTTGACTTCTTGTGTTATTTGCATCATTACATCATCATCTGCACTTCTTTACTTGAGATTAGTCAGCTTAGCAAACTTCTTTATATCCTGAGCCAAGCGGAAAAACTGTCTGACGCTATTACCTACTATGTTTTTTCACTCTCAGGTAAAACAACTTACCAATCATCAACCAAACATCAACCTACCAATCAACCCAACCAACCAATAAACCACGACTTCTTAATTTACCTTAGGTAGCCTACCTACATCAATAACAGCGACTTTCTCTAACAACCCACCCATATTCCATCGTCCAATTTATGTGTCACCTGCATTTGATTCCGGATTTTTCACAAAGATGTAATAAAGTGGAGGTGCCTCCGAAATCTGGTCACGCGCGTTTCTCAATAGCCTGCGTGCCAGAAATGTGCGTACCCCGCGATATATGGAACGTAGGGATACTTCTCGTGAAATTCGGGTTTGTGTTGGTAATACCTGAAATATTGACCCAAGAAATATGACGGTTTCTTATGTGGAGGTATCATCAACATTAAGGGTGAGATAAAGAGAGATAAAGAGCTATTTCAATCGCGCCTTTTTACATTTATGAAGAAATACAATTACTGAGTGGAAATACAAATAGAGATCAACAGATGAAATAACTCAAATAACATTTAAAACAAAGTTTTGCTTTGATATCTACTCATATGAATAAGGCATTAGAAAAATACCAAATACAGTTTTTTTTTCATATCGTCATCAAATTAATAAGAAAAACGTTTGCAACATTTAAAAAGTTACTTTAAATGATTTCTTCACTTGATTGTATTTTCATTCCCACTTATTATCACTATTTCTAAATGTAAAAATGCGTGACAATCGTTTATCTGAGCCATCTTTATCTTACGACCCCACGCTTGGTGAAGACACACATATTTAATCTATCGTAAAGATAAGCTACGAGTAAATCGACTGAGTCGTATCGAAAGATCACTTAATTTCCATAGTAGCACCACAGATTAGATAATAGTAGCCAACAGTTAATGTTTTAGCTATAAGTAGGTTAATCTGATTAGTCATTATTCCCAAAACTAGCTCGAGCGTACGAAAACTCGCTTATTGTAATATCCGTGGATAAATATTGCTGTTATTTATCCCGCCCACCTTGGTACTGAAATATTGGCAGACTTCCACGCTGGTTTACGAGGCTGAAACGTCTTCTTCGAGAAAATCACATCTTTTCTGAATAACCACAGCAAATATAAATGAACTGCTGACATTAGAAGTACCTACAAACGAGGACGATACTCAATGATAAATTTAGGCTATATACTACATAATATCAGTTTAAATGGTCCCGTCCCGTAAATAATATGATTATACTGTGTCAGGCTTACTGCGAATTTTATGCGCCATTAACTGTCGTTTGCGGCAACGTCAGCTTTATATAAAGTGACAACCCTTTCCCAGGCTGTCCCTAAACATTTTACGGTATATTGAATCTTAAAGCTTACAGCGTAAAAACGTTTTTCCTTTACGACCCCAATTTAAATATATGAGTTGTACGCCTCCAATACAGCTTTAGAAAGGCGAGGTACAAGTAATGAGGCAGAAGCTAAGCACTTTTTATATTACGGTCGACACTTATTATTACAAAATGTCGATTGAAAATATTTTCTTTTACGGTTATAGAGGGAAACTCGTGTAATTAAAGGCCGCTGCAAAAAATAACAGCTTAGGTTCGGTTTGGAAGCAAAGAGGAGTCACATAAACGCGGGACCATAGCAGCAATCATTATTTTCAATGTTATCGAATAAGGACTAACTAGCTCAATTATTTTATTGTATCATTGTGGAATAAACAATCACCTTTTGTTTTACTTTAATAAATCATCGAACAAGAACTACTTAGTTAGTGCACTTGCACCGTACACACATCAGGTTTCTTAATCAAAGCAATTATTACAAGCGAAACACTGGAATGAAAAACACAATGGACGACTCAATTATTCTGTTCATCAGCATCTTATGAATCAACTACACGGAATCATATTTCCTAACTCGTTATGTCCTACAAACCAATAAATTAATTAATAAGCACAAATAGCTACAAAGCAGACACGCGCATGATATCATATTGGTACGAGATTGATACGTGGATAATGTTATGCGAAGCGCCTTGGTATCAATTGCTCGAATGTCATGACAACGTAACGAGATGCCTGAATTTGATGACCCCGAGTTTATGTTGTCGTATAAACTGAGACAGCGACTTAATAGTAAAATATTTGATGCGTCTATACAAAACTTTGACTATGTATGAACAATAAACGCGTGGAATAATTAAGATGAGAATAAGAAGGAATAAGAGAAGAGGACAAAGCAGAAAGATTGGTAGATAAATAGATAAACTCTTTAGGAGTGTTAGAGATGGTACGTGAAAGGAGAGATCTATTGAGAATCGTGGAAAATAGAAGAGGCAAAATGTTTGACGACTTTGTACGACATGACAAACCAATGAAAGTCGTTATAGAGGGAAATATACATAGAAGGAAGAAGAGGACCTGTACCAAGGAGTGTATTCTTTGACCAGAAGGCACATGTCATGTCGTACAAAGTAAAACACTAGCCGATCACTTGGTGCCTGGAAATTACTCCACTTATATGATCGATGCTCTTAATATAGTTGAATGAAATAAAACATTACTAAAAAATCTGTTTATTTTCAAATTTACCGAATCACGTTAGCACGTTGTATCCTACGTTATTAAAACATAGATTGGTTTATGCCAAATAAAGTAGTTTTGTTTGTTAATCAGTTTTACTAAAATAGTTTAGGTTTAGATTGACATAATATTTGTGAAAGAAAATAGATTTTACGCTAGAATCTTTAGATTAAGGCCATCCTAGAAAAATGAAGATAAACAGTAAATTCGCGTGAAACCGTGAAGCACTTGTTTTTCATGATGTGTACGTAAAATTATTTATTTCTGAAACAGCTTTCGGGGTAGTAGCAGACACGTCATCAAAAACAACTTCTTACAGGAAGAGCTATAAACGGAAAACTTTTCAGATAATTTATAAACAGGTCAAAGTTTTAAATTTATTGCTAACTCAAAATAATATTCGCCGCAACCCCGAACACCTATAAAAGGCCAAACCAATCCACGACATTTCCGAGATGAAGGGTAGTAATTGCCCCCATAAAGTGTGGTGTCCCAAAATCGAACCCGGCGATATTAAATTTTAGTGCTCCCCAAAGTTTTTGGCTTTAAATCTCCTATCGATTCCACTGTCCTCCTCATCTATTTTTAAAGTCGTATTTTACTTAGTGCTCGGGGTATTAAAAAGATTAACGACACGGGCTAAGGGTTTTGATAAAATTGTTTCTTGAACACGAAAACAGATTAAATTCATTACTTTTTAAGACTTAGGTATATCTATATTGTAGATCTCCCTTCTATATAACCACTTATTTTTATTAAGTTAACTAAGCTTTGTCGTAAAGGAAAATGGTGGGAAAGCTTTTTGCGTGTAGCTAATAATTCCTCATTTCCTTCTGCGGTAATATTTTTCCTTCTGATTTTTGGTCGGAAGTGATTGCGGAGTTGCCAATTCCAGATAATTTGCCAATTATTTGGAAAATGTGAAAAAAATTGTCTTTATTTTGATCTTACAATATTGAAAATTAAAACGATGTTCGGGTAAATCTGCTGTCAATGCGCAATATTAAAAAAAAATATAGCATGAAAAAGTGGTCTCTGGATCTTCGATAACTCAAATGCGCTAGAAAATAAAATATGTACTTATATGTATTTATTATGCCAAAAATATATATTATAGCAAAAATTATGCGCCTTTTCCAACTTTAAATCAAACTACCGCATAATGCAGTAGGTATGACACCGAGCATGACTGCGCTATGTCTAAAGCGGACACTTAGGAATACATGGCGTACCGCATTTGTAGCACTTGTGTATGGAAGTAACAAGGCGGCGTGCCATTGTCACTCGAGTCACGTCTTGCGGCAGGGTTGCCTCTAAAACTGTACGCAGCTGAACCATACTGCGCGAACTACGCGGAACAGCGACCCAATTCCACGATACAATCAACCCTGTTCCATCTCATTGCGCCAATTATGAACTACCGCGAAATTCATAAAATAAGCTATTTGTGTGGTAATTCTAATGACTGTAAATGGCAGTTTATATCTTATTTGAAATTTATAATATGCGTGGAGACGAGTAGTTAGTATCGGTTTATTTCTTAGCTGTTGTTTATTCGCGCACACATGTTTTCTTTAATATAAAATAAAAATCTTTTTGATATATTACACATTAAAGACGTATTGTATTAACATGTGTAATTGAACGAAATGGGGAGATAATATAATTTGTCCAATAGTGGAATTAAATAGGGTTGCATTTTTTTTTCATTTTGTTTTACATAATTATAAATACGAGGTAATGTTACATTGTGAATATAACTCTCTCTCTCAAAAAGTATTTTGAGTAGAGCATCTGTATAAGAGCATCTGCATCTGTATAATCTATTTCGATCTACAAAAAAGTTGCTGATTCATTTCAGACCACAGTTGAGGAAATCCGATCGATGAACCGATATCCCCAACGTTATGATGAACTATTTGAAACTAAATTATTTGGTCCACAATTTTAGCAAATTTAGTGCTTCATTTGATTGAGATCGATGGCTCAAAGGCATTAAATATTACTAACTGAAGGGTCATTTTGATTGACTACTATATTTACTGTAGCCAAAATAGATTTGATTCGACTTCGTAGAGTCGGACTAAGCAGTCCAATTTTGTGAGATATTATGTGATCTGTATAGATTTAACAAGACCCAATATGCATAGTCGACTGCAGACTTTGCCACTCGGAGTGGCAAATTGAAGAAACAGAAAGAGATAAAATTACTGGACTTGGACTAGAAAAAAGTGGACTTAAAAAAGTTATGACGTCTTCTCTGCAATACTGCTTGCAACGTTCCAACCGTTGCTGATTGGACAAAGCAATTTTCTAACAAATTCTAACAAGTTATCTCTAACGAATACCATTTCGCCCAAATATAGAGTTACGACTGAATTAACTTCCCTACGACAGAAGCGTCTGCAGTGACAATAAAATTGTAAGTACATCTTACAATGAAATTTAAAGAAAGCAAAAGTCGGCGACTACTTCACCCAATTTACATGAAATTTCCGTCATGGAGAATATTTTCTTTCTCTCTTCTCGCCTCGGAATGGTAATGAGGGTCGGTTGGAAAATTTCACGACCAGATTAGATTTTGCTCGATGCTATATTGTCTGTCTGATCAGACGGAGGCGGGTTTCGTGCGATTTATTCGACGTCATTGATATCTCGTGACAAGACGCGAAGTCAGCGGTGAAATTGAATTTATATGAGTTTATTTGATGAACTCATTTTAACATAATCAGTAGGAGGGAGAGTAAATTTTTGACGGCTCAAGGTTGAGGCAAGCTTTAGAAAAACTCGGAGCCTTGGTTTATGACCCTGATAAGGTTGTTGCTGTGGATATAATTAGATTGTATTTGTTTCGTAGAGTTATTCCGACCTATACGGAACTAATTTTATAATAATCTGAGAAGTTTGTCTGCTTGTGCTTGTCTTAAAATAAAATGATATAAAATATTATATTATCTAATCTAAATATTATATTATACGTATGGTAAATTTATATCATTTTCCTTAAGGTGTCATCTGAGATTAGCCATCTGAGATCAGATCACTTGATTACAGTTATCATAAGAATTATTCAAGCATCCTCAGTACTGTGCCGATCGAAATCTTGTGCAAAATTTATATCATTCTTTATCTATTCTTCTATTCTAATATCAATAATTATTATTTTTACAAAAAAAAAAAAAAACAAAAACCGACTTCAATAGACCGACTATTGAGTAATTCATCTATTTGTCGCGCACGTACTTAATGCAAATTTAAGACTTATATGGTTTTCTCATGGATACCATTATCAGAACTGGACTAAATTGAATTGGGACCACACGGGAAGCGTCAGCTTTCTAATAAAAAAAGAATCATCAAAATCTATTCACCCAGTCAAAAGTTATGAAGTAACAACAATAAAAAAAAACATACAGTGGAATTGAGAACCTCCTCCTTTTTTTAAGTCGGTTAAAAAGAGGTAGGTAAACCTTTGCATGTATGTTTGTTTGTAGAAGGTAACCACCGGAACAACTGTGTCGATTTAGTAAATCTTTTACCATTTTAAAACGTAACTATCCCTGAATGTTTAAATGTCTTACAGCCCCAAACCTGAAAGACCAATATCCGAGCACCGCCAGCCACGGAGTTCCGTTCATCAGCTAGTTTTCCAATATACTGGCATAACATGTTGCTAAAACATTTAAATCCTTGTTTAATAGTCAACAAACTTAAACAAGAATTGATGGTAAATTGTGCTCTAAATTTGTTCTAATTCTACAACAGCACAATTTCGATTCAAACACTAGTACCTTTCAAATTAAGCGCACATTCGAAATTGCCACAGCCACCACATTAGGCTTGTTAACAAAACAGTTCAAACAATTCGAATTAATAAAACATTAGGCTCGTAATGAACGTAAACTGAACAAATTAGTCGGAAAATAAGCCCAATGTCCCGTGAAACTGTGCCGTTATTAGGAACTAAAAGCTATGTTTCGACGCGGTCAGCTGTACCAGATATCATAATGTAAATATACCCTAATGCTTACATTACATAGATAAATACTTGAACTCTAGTCGAGTACAAGATCTACTATATTCGGAAAAGTAACACTGAAATCAAATATTGTTATGCGTTTTGCGACTCGCTCCTATAATGTATTACTGTTTCTAAGGCCAAAGAATTTTGCCGTAAGAAAACAAATGGAAACAAAGAAAAGTTCCCGTTCCAAGCTACGCGTATTTACCATCTTTAATCACATCATCTCTTCACATCCAGTGAGCTGTGGTCAAAAGCTTAGCCTGTTGACTCTAAAATACTTTCACTAGCTTGTTGACTGTCGACCGTCTGATCCTCAACTTGCCCTTTGAATAAAATATCAGAGAATGTAGAAAATCGTGTATTCGATTACAAAATACCGAAGCTCCTTTTAGTACACCGACGTAATAAAACAAAAATTTAGAAAACGACCAATATAAATCGAATGATTTAAAGTACGAAATAAAAACCAATTGAGCAATAACGGAGAAAGCCAAAGATAAGGCTTCTACGGAAAAGGACCGCCGTCGGACTGCGATCTTAGATATTTACTACACTTTTATGGGAAGGAATCGTGAATTTTTGACTCAAACGTAAAAAGACGACGAGCGTTTTTATTTCAAGAATTTGTTCGATATTAAAACGTGAAACAATCATCGTAAAGTTACTCAAATTTTTAGTATCGCTGCGGAAATTGGCTGAGCTTTTTAAGATACAACCTTTCAGAATATTAGACTACCTAATATTGTTGCTACAGTCTAGCTTGATTAATATTGTAATAGCAACTTTTTTGTAAACAACGTTTTCTTATAAAATTAAAATAACAAAAGTTCACAAACATCTTTTCATATTGTAACAAACGCTGTCTTGAAGCTCAAGCCAGAATATTCAACTGAATAATAGAAGCAAAACGACCTTCCTTTGCTAAACAGAAAGCTGTATTTGGACACAAGTACATAACAGATTATGGGCCGCTCTCATATTAACTTTTGCTGTGACATCGCATCTCAGCGCTTGACATCCAGGCGTCGCCTCGAGTCGTAATAACATTACGCTGCATAATCCAGCGCTTAGGTTACAGCGCTGGGTAAGCTGCCGAATTTTCCGCGTCATTACCCGACTGAGGCTAGAGATGTGTTAGATACAAACCAGTTGGCTTTGCTTTATTGCCTACCTTTTGTTACACCTGTGACTATAAAGGACAGAATCCACTGGAGCTGTGGAGCTAGGCCAAATTGAAAATATATGAAACTTTCGAGTAAAAATTAAAAACATTCGAACGAATGTAACATTTATACCTAACTTTAACCTTTTATTGGCTTCTGGGTTATTTATCCATATATTTATTTTTTCGGGTGGTTATTTTATTTGTTCTAAATATATTATAACTAGCTGAAGGTTGAAACTTTGTACCTAGTGCTCCTCGCATGTATGGAACCATAATATATAGTACTCATATCAGGAATAGTGTAGCTTTCCATTTCCAGTAAAAGAATTAAAGAAATCGGATCTGTCGTTTCAGAGATTACCGTCTACAAACATTTATATACATAAAAACTTTACCTCTTTACAATAAAATTATTCGTGTAAATAGTAGAGGAACGAACACAAACACCACGGGTACTCGTATATCAAGTAAATAGGACATTAAAAGTACAGACTCGTTGTTCTTTGTAAACCTAGCAAAGCATAAGTGGGTTAGACCACGAATAAGAGCGCACGCTAAAGTCTCGAACTAGGTAAGTAGGTGAAACTTCGACCAGTTATTTACCGAGGAGCCAAATGCCTTCGGTGATTTTCGACTCACGTCCCGAGAAACTCCCCCGGCGCTCGAAAAAAATCGCCTGTCTGCGAACAAATTTCCGCAAATGCCACCCGCCGCGATTGGCTCGAACGAACGGCCGTATAAATTAAGTTACCCACATCTACCTGAGATAAAGTTTCTCCTATTCAGACAACGCTATTATATGATACGAGTACATCATACATTCATATCATAGCTATAAACTATCCTGGCGCATGCAGGCAAATTCGCTTTAGCATACAACTCACTGCGTCGGTCGCGGGACGAGGTAAGTATGAACGCTTACGATTGGCTGGCTTGTAAGACACTGCACTAGGATTGTCTGGCTCAAAACTCATTACCTACCCTGAAATTGGCTAACTCAAAGTACCAATGGAGCGGAACTCGAAGAAGCAAGTACCAAAGACCATATTATTATGCTGCCCGTGTAAATTATTTTCGTGAGAGAGAAATAGACATGATCTGTCAACAGGTTACATGGTCTGCGGTTGTAAAACTGCCCCACATTGTCTCCCCATCCGCACCGTGTTCATAGCACAACGGTTGCATTTTTTACTCGACTGTCAAAAATAATAATGATATTTTTCGAGTGTATGAATGAATGTTCGTATTGCGAGGTGTCGTTAGATTGATATTTACGTCTTAAGTGTCATGTCTAGCTAATTTACAGTTGGTTTTTATTGTTCTTTCCTTTGGATGCTTTCACATAACATAATCTGAAAAGGCTTTAAAGTTTCACGTTTCGTTTTACTGGACCGCGGAGTTGCGACCTTACCGACTTGACCTGTGCGAATGAATAAATTTTTCGATATGGAACGTCAAAAATGTTTTCTGCGGAATTTGTGATCCAGCTTCATATTTGCTACATAATTTATAAGCGGATGAGCTTGCACTCGTGTTTCAATGGCGGCCGCCGGCCCGGCTATTCACGATCCTGATTTTTCAGCTTTCAGAACGCGATCGTATGCTAATAAGCCTCTCTACAGCATAAAACATGGAGGGAAGTATATTTTTTTGCATTTCTGCTTCAATTGCCTTGCATTTTTTATTTGACTATGACGCAGTTGAAAAGAAGTTTTTATTTACCGTTTTTTAATTACCGTTTTTGCTTGAGGATCACTTAAATTATGAGTAAAAATATGCAGGAGTACTATAGAGCGTAATAAATTTAGGATCACGCATTTTTAGTTAGAATATCCTGTAGGTATACGATTTGTGTAGAGGTAGTTAGAGATGTGTTAACAATTATGTAATGTTATTAAAAATATTTAAAAAAAAATTGTTTCAGATCAATGACTCAAAAACAATATAAAACCCTCTTGTTACAATTAGATGAAAATATTTTCCGAATCACCATATAACAGCATGTATTATTTGTATTGTTTTGTTGCACAACCATTACAAAATCACGTCAATATAATATTACAACCATTTTACCGATATTAAATTGCGCCAATCGAATCAAAATCAATACTCTGGCAACAAAACGCGAACGCAGTACAATGATCCACTGCAATTACAACCCTCAGTACGAGAGCTGTAAGCTAATTGCATGTAAAATTGCTCGTCCAATTGATAGCGCCATTTGAAGCACTACCACTGCGTTACTGGTATGAATATATTTCATTTCAATGTTGGTCGATTTAATGACTTTAATTGAATCACAGGTTTGCAATAACAGTAAAGCAAGTCCGAGGTTTAGGTGCTTTAAAAAAAGTGAAACTTTTTAGGCAGCATTTCGATATTCGACACACAGCAGTTCAATAACTTAGATGAAAATTGAGAGTGACGTCGTGACGCGTCACGTGTAGGCATGTTTGTCACATGATAAAGAAGAAAGATTTACTTAGAGAGAAGGAGAAAGACAGCAATACATTCCGACGATTTTTTAAGAAGTTCCACATCACACCATTAATATACTTGTACGTTGCTACTCGTACAATATTTTTTTTAGAAAGTTTTGCCGATTCCGTTATACCATTATCTAAAATAAACTAATCTCTCAGCACTGAAATGGTAAATATCTAACTAAGTTTAATTCTATACCTATCTTGACAGAGATACCTCTATAATTGGCTTTTGCCGAAACGCTATTATATCTACAATCTACATAAGATTATTATATCAATATAACTGTTATACCACAGTGGGATTAGTAGGATAATCAGAATATCACTGTATATCCTCAGCAAATATCAAGCTAGTATTTTTATTGAGCGTGTTTTAGTACTTATTCATATAAATGGGACTTGTACGACAATCTAAGTAGATTATTATGAAGATAAAAAGGAGTTATTAATGTGATAAAGATGATTACTTGTATGAACTTAACCAGTTATAGTGAATCAATGCTGCGGTAGTATTGTTAAGCGAGCTTGATTTTGGGACAAAAATAAATTGTACGAACATTTTTGGGATATGACGCTTTATAGCTATGATAGCTTTGCCCTGTGGTTTCACCCGTGCGTTGATGATGATGATGAAAAGTAGCTGATGGGCTTTTCTGTTACCCTGATAACGTGTATTTAGAATTTGCTGATGAATGATCGGTTCAGTAGTTAAAGCGTGAAAGCGTCTCAAACAATCAAACTCACTTTCATATTTGTAATTAGTCAGAATTTATTATCTTTACAATCACATATTTCGACTATGTTTTGACACTTAAACACTTCCTTATCAACGAGCGAATGAGTTAGTCGCTTCGCTATGTGGCATACCAACACGTTGTACAATGTAATTTTGTCACCAGGTTTAATAGCACCATTCTTTAGTCCATTGACTCCTAATCATCGGAAAACATCTCGAACGAACCCTAACAAATAATCACGACGGACCTAAAAGCAAAGAGACCAATGTTTGTTCTGTAATAGCGCTTATTTTGTCACATTCGTCGCGTAAACGTAACGGAGCCGGCACAATAACGCGTAGCCCACGCCGTAATGGCCGCGCCTCTGATTTATTCCTATTTCTTTTATGTGCCAACCAAATGGCTTTCTTTCAGCGTTCCTTTTTCGAAGTGTCACACCACGCTAAGTGAGTTACCGCGCCCATGTTTTTAGATTAAACCTAGCTGCTACGACTAACAATATTCGCTCCTACAGCTTCTGTATACGGATAATAGAAATTTACACAATGAAAATTAGGTAAACGCTTCGAGTATCAGAATATACGATCAGTGTATTCAGGAAAATTGGTCCCTTGTTCTTTTTTTGCGCGTATGACACGTGGCAATAAATCAAGTGTGAACAGCAAACTCACGCGAGTCAGAGATAAGAGACATGGAACAAAGGGGTTCCATAAATCGTTATTAACTACCGCCCCCAACCCTTTTCAACTGGAGTGTATTGAAATATGCCGATAGTGTTATACTCGGTGTTCCAGTTTGTGAAAATAACTGCGAAGTGAATTTAGAGCAGACGGAAGTAAGAAGACTGTTTCGAGTTGGGGATTTTAGGTGATTATTTTTTCACAAAGGCCGGCCACTCAGCCTTTACACCCTTAGGTACTTTCGTTGTTGTGGTGCTATGTTGAGGGGATAATCTGAACCAACCTATGTAACTAAGTACACACAGATATTTCATATAGCAGTATCTACCCGACCAATTTATAATACCGATAGAATAAAAATGGAAAAACCATGGACATAATAGTCGTAAGTTTCATTGGCTTTTCAATGTAAACAAAAATTGTCAGCCCTCTAATTCAATTACTCCCAACAACTCTAATACTTTCGCTACGTATCTATTGGACGTTGCAAAACAACATGTGTAAATAAATGGGTTAACTGATCCTCCTATAAAAGTCCTGCGACGGTAGAACCATCTTACCACCAAAGAAGCACTTGCTCCGGGCAATCTTTACAAAACAAACGTTGCCTCAGTCTCTGTGACCAACTTCCTGGGCGAACTGAATTTAAAATCTTTTAATGAACACATCCAAGAACCACTTCACAGCACAAAAAGAAAAGTCAATACTACACTTCAAGTAGTCTTGAACTTAGCGACTTCAAGTGGAGTAAATTCACTTGACAATCAACAGATACTTAGTAGAGGGGAGCACTGTTGTAGCTAACAGATATCCATATATCAACAAGATGTATCCGCGTTGAAGATTATACAAACCGCCCGAAACCATGTAGCATGAAACACTTACCTATTCCGTAACAATATCAATTTCCGCGCAAGGATAGCGTTCTATTCCGAAATAAATGATGTAAAAACAGGAGATGGGGAGGCGTAACATAATTCTGCGTGTTCCCACAATGGTGATGCTCCGATAAATCTAATGCAAACACACACGTTATATAGCATGATAATACAAACGAGAAACAAAAGGAAACGAATACACATTATGGGTGGTGTTATTGTCCTTTTATAAGGTCTCGCGAGGAAATAATCGTCGCTTGTTAGACGGTTGAGATGGCTGTCTTCAGTTTGAGAAGTGACGTTCTTGGAACGTAAAATAAAATGTAAAAGTTTTAGGGTTTCGTACCAAAAAAGTACAAACAAACATTATGGCAGCTCGATTTCCTTCCATCAGTCACAGCTAATGTGTTTCGTGGAACATCAGAATACCACAGGTGATTTTATGAGTAACTACTACGCCATTAATTTTGAAATTGGGTACGGCATGGAAATATTATAAAGTTTATTTTCTTGCACGTGAAATTTTTTTTTAAACTGACCAATATGAAACCAAAATATGGAGGTTATTATTTTGAAGCAGAGCAAGAAAAGCTTTGTAGGTTTGTAAAAGCTAAGCAAGTACAGTTAAGTGGTAAAGTGGTAAAGCCAATAAATATATCACAAGTTGTGTCAGTATTGTGCTATATACTTGAAGTTTTTCTTTCACAAAATGTGCAAAGCTACAAAACCCGGCCACATTATGGTTACAGAAATGGCTACACGGAACGGTATTGTTTTTTCGTGCTGAGGTTTTTAGAATTCCAAATCGGAAAGATCAAAAGCGCAGAAATTGGAGTATGGAAATCGTAAAAAAATGTAACTGTAAAGATGCCTTTTACAATTTCAATTCAATTCTTGACTATTCTATAAAAAGGAGTCAAAAAGTTAAAGTGTAACTGAAGTCTATTACTTTAATTTGTGCCAATAGTCTGCCTCCAAAACTACAACGTAAACCGAAACGAAGTTTACCTACAAACAAAAACCTCTCAGATATTGACTCCCCAAACATTTCTTCCTTAACCGGGCAATATTTTGGTGTAAGAGAGCCTTTTAAGCAGCTTAATGAGAGTTGACTGGTTGTTATTACAGCTAACGAAGCCCGCTAATTCCCGGCTCGTCGAGCTGAGTTCGAGGCTTGGCGTGGAGATAGGTTAGCTTAGTAACTGAGCCAGTTCATGGACCTAATGATTTATTGATACTGATTTTGAGAGGAAGAGACAACCTGGGAACGTGTTGATTGACTGTAGGAGAAGATGGGTGTGTGTGTGTGTGTGTGTGAGACGATGATATGTGTGAGAAGAAAGGAAATGCTAGAATGGCTGGCGATAGAAAATACTCGAAGGTACTTGAAAACAGGGAAGTTGGTGGTCAAACGCAGACTTATTCGTGATAAAAAAAAACGACGGGTTGCACTCCGGGAGTGCCGGCAGAAGTGAAAACTTAAGTATTAACGTTGTGCGTTTTGGATATTTTGGAATGGTTAGGGAATAATTTTGCACGAATTGCTTTAATTATTTTAATAGAAAAATGAATCGATATCGTGTCCACTATAATCACTAGGTCACAACACTATAACTGTCAAATTAGAACATTCGCGCAAGCGCCCTGCGCCGCCTAAACGAAACAGCCGGCGCAGGCGTACATTTTCGCCGCGCCGTAGAAAGAGAGGGGGATACTAGCAGCTGTCTACTCTCCATCCGTCTTACGAATTTTCGATCAGGTCACGTGACCCTGTCGCGAGTTTAACATTTTTTACCCATTCCAAAAAAGTGTACAACGCCGCTAAAGAAGTTTTCACTTCAAAAAACATAAGATAGGGAGAATTCTGTCAGTGAGTGAATGCGTCAGATTGTCGATAATATTGTTAATCATAACTTTGCCTAAGGTTACTTTAGTTAGACTCTTGATCATGTTCAATGTTCGTCCACCATGAAAATAAACATCGCTTTCCACTCAAAGCTTCCAACTACGTTTCCCTGTACCGGGGATCCAAATAGACATATACAAATAACACTCAGACCCAAAGCAGATATTTAATTCATTCATTATTGTGCATTATTACACAACATGTATCTCACAGTAAGGATTTTTTTGCTGTCGTTTTGGTAATGTTACAAACACTGACATCAAAGGGTTTTATAGCATTTTTAATTGACCAACAATTTTCAATATTTTGATTTAATTTTGATCAAAACATGAATTTCACCATTACGTCCACTATACCATTAACGGCTATTGCGATTTCTGAATTCACAAGAATATTGAAATTTGACTAAAATTCCTCTACTATCTCGTTATGATCACATTACAAAGCAAACAAAGTTCTGCGCCAAATAAAAACATTACAAATAAATTATAGTTAAACAAAATTATCAACGAGGAAAAACATGACATAAATAACTATATATTACGCAAATAATTATAATTTTCTGCTACGTATCAAAACTGAACGTAATAAGAGACACGTTGTGGTAATTAACAAGCCAAACTTGCTCATAATTATCAAGGAAACAGAATTTAAATAAATTACAATATACTCTATTATGTGTTCTTTTTGCTCTTAGAATAATCGGAACTATGTTAGCATAATAAATGCGGAACAGTCGTAATATTGCTAAATTGTTTTATTCGTTCAGATTTATTTCACTTGATTTAGTCTAATTCAAAAATATATTTGCTACGTGACTTATGTACATGTAACATTTAATGTTATTTAAGGAGAATCTAGATTTATAATTTCTGATTGAAATATATTATAATATCTATTGTTATCTATAGCAGACTAAACTAGACCAAAAAAGTTCAAAAACTAAAACTACTCAGTGCTTATATCTAAACGTGAACATTGTTTAGTCCATTAAACCCCATTTAACTGGAATTTATGAATATTAGATAATACTCTATAGATGTAGTCCAAGATAATGTAATAGCTTATGCCCGAGCTTATGTTCCTTCACTATCATGATTACGCGTTACGACCTCCACCCTCCCGTATTCAGAATAGACCAGCTATAATGTAACTGCAAGCCAGTGATAAAACTTCATACAAATTACCTGATTAAACGGGAACTGGTGGAAAATTGCGACGCGTTTCAACAAGGAGTTGTGACTTGGGGAGCTTGGTGTCTGGCACCTAGTCGATTAACTTTACAAGCTAAACACTTATTATACTTGTAAACGACATGGTTTAGTTTGAATATGGAATCTCTATTTAAGGAGATAAGTGGTTGTCAGCTGTCTTTCGTCTATTTTCACATAAAAGATCCAACAAGATTTTCGTGCATTGAAGATGTAAAATGATTATTATTAGTATTATTTATTAGTATTAATTATTATTAGTATGAAGCGCTAGTGGCGTTGATTAGCTAGCGGGCTATACCGCGAACTTTAAGGCCCGCGTTGGCTTTTTGTCTCGCCTTTTCTTTAGCTGTCAGAGCGAGACGATTTAGTTTAAGCACGCGCTAAGAGTTCACGGTATGCCCTCTGATCAGCAAACTTGCTGAACACCGACCTATACAGATCACTTGCCTATCGTACATCCATTGTAATAGAATTTTAAGGCTGCCCG
This sequence comes from Alcis repandata, assembly GCA_949125135.1. Taxonomy (NCBI): domain Eukaryota; kingdom Metazoa; phylum Arthropoda; class Insecta; order Lepidoptera; family Geometridae; genus Alcis; species Alcis repandata. The sequence continues at coordinate 3,413,210 of OX421223.1, forward strand.
TACTTTTAAAACATAGCCTGACTTTTTAATAGTTTATTCGCAAAGTACTAGTAAAAAGCTGGTCTACTGGCTAGATAAATAGACACTGCGGTCCGGTGCTATCGTGACTCGTACATTATGTACGGATCCCGGTTATATAATCCCAAAGATTAATGTACTACCATTCCAAATAAATTACGCCGACTGTTAACATGATAGCCTTTTTGGGGAGGTTTGCTAATTTTATTTTTGCCCTCGCACAATTCTCCGCGCTTGTTTTATTCAAATTTGATAGCGAAACATATTTCATGCCGAGTTTTCTAGGGCGGTGTAAGGATGATGATGCTGTTCTCGAGTCGAATTGATGGAAATAACGCGTTGCTGAATAATGAAAACTTTAGCATAACAAAGCTCCAATCTTTTTGGTAAAAGGTTTCTATGTTGCTAGAAACGTAAGTGTATACTTAGCTAAATTGTGAATGAGTATTTTATTTCCTATATACGCTTTCACGTAACTCAACCGACAGTCATGAAATTTGGCACACAAGTTGTCAGGGTTACAGAAAAAGAAATAAGCTACTTTATATCATCATCATCAGCATTCTAAATTACTGCGTGGAACTCGGGTAGTTAATATTACAAATACGAAACCTGGAGCAAGTCTGAGTATGTGTGTTACTATGGAAATTAACGTGGTTTCGAAACATTTTGTTGTAATTAACTCGGGAATACTCAAGTAAAATCACCGAAGTAAAATTAAGTCGTCTATTTCGCGACCGCGAGCGCGTCACGCTTGTAATCTCTTGATGAAGATCACCAAATATGATTGAAAGTAGTCGTAATAGACTTACGTGAGTATTCCCGTGCTAATTATAACAAAGTGAGTATGTGTATGTTTGTTTGTTATTTCTTTACTCAGAAAAAATGAAATACAGGGTTCGGCCTTGTCTTGGTAGCCCGATTAATTTCTCGTCACCTCATTACTTAATCGTTACATATTATATTTCACCTCATTGATATTATGAATCTATACCGATTTCCAGATAAAATTATAGAAACATCGTCTAGAATAATTAAGGACGAACTAGTTAAATGTACATTCCTTATTCTGTAGTTGTATCTTCAACGACGTTCTCTCCATTCTAAGCAAATAATTAGTCAAAGCTAAAATGATTTACAAGATTAGCATTAATTTATTCACGGCAGTTTATTTCCTTATTTGTTTGCGATCGGAACGGATGATTGCTTGAAAACGAATGTACAAAATACTCCGTTTTCCCAACGTTTTAAGCGATTGATTGAAATCCGGATTGGAGTGTAGCATCGAGATGTATAGCTAGAGATGGTGATCTGAACATTTTGTCATTACGTTTGGCGCTTGTAGATTGGGAGGGTTCGTTGAATTTTCTGCTAACTCTACTCTACCGTTCGAGACGTGAGTCGTCAGGAGTAGTAAATTCATTTAATTTAGGTGTTTTAAACCCATGCAATCTTCAATAAAAAAAATACAAAATGTATTTACATCTTAAATTTAAATTAAGCTAAAAAAAAAAATTGATAAAAAACAAAAACAAGGTATTAAAAAAAATACAAATATTAGTTACAAATTAATATAATTACAATACCTACACTGTCACCAAAAAGCCACGTAAAATAATACGAATGCAGTGTGACGTGTGTCGATCGTGCTCTAGCACGAGTCACCTGCGGTTGAGTTTACAATGCTACAAAGTATGTAATACTAATATTGAGATGCTCCATGGAGTCGGAACTGTACAAAATGTTCCTTGGCCCAGTCCTTGCAACTTAATATAAATGTCAATGGTAGATACCCGGAGTGTAGTGTATAATCTGGATTTCTTCGCGTAATCTCTCGGCCTGAAAACTGAGACGCAAAATCCATTTCGGTCTACGTTTATACAGTCTAATGATAAGACGGACAGTGGAATGGATAATCGAATTTGAACCTTAACGTCCTTAAATTTTGTGTAAATAAATTGGTTTTTGCAACGAAGTATAGGTTAAGCAGTGTAAAAGGAACGGTTTTTCAAACGAATAGTAGGTACCTTTATATTGGGAGGAAGAGGGACCAATGACCTGGGAATGGTGCCTCGGGTACCGTGATAGGGGGCACCAGTTTGAGTTTGGCAGAGATTCTGGTGCCCTCTGTCAAGCGCAGAGGCTAGTGGGTGTAACCCCACATAACTCGGTTGCTCCCCAAAGTAGCCGGGTATCTTTTAAAGATTTCTTCCCAGTCAATTAATAAAAATACCTTACATTAAAATTTTCAACACAACCATCATTGTACAGGTGATTGAATGATTTAAACAAAAAAAGTGTTTTTTGTGTAAATTGACAAAACATACTACGAAAAACCAAAACTGAAGTAACCAGCATATTTTACTTTAATGTAATTGAGTGACGAGACGAGCAAATCGCTCGCCTGATGTTAAACGTCACGTTTGCCCATAACAGGTCTGCGCTACCCAGAATTTCGAACTCGCAGAATTCAAAACCCTGCGTGGCACAGCACTGCGCTCGTCACCCTGAGATATAAGTTGTTTAATCTCCCATTTGCCCTGTAATTTCACTGGAAACAATGCCCTTCCAACCGGAACACAGTAATGTTTGCACATTACTGCTTGGCGGTGGAATAACTGGCAAAGGTGTGGTACTTCCCCAGGCGGGCTCTGCAAAAGAGCCCTACCACTACAAAAATTTCTTATATTACTTTCCCATATTTTTTACAAAAAGTATTTGTAAGACTAAATAAAATCCTTAAAAATCGCAAATTGGCGAACTACCTTCTATTCACCTCTAATGGTTCGTAACCGTTGCGGTATCGAGTGCTACAGCTACGTGTGGCGACGTGCTACGGCGTAGCACTCGTAGTCTATTGTAGTGCTACGCTCGAGAGCGGTTACCGCAAACTGAGTTGCCCAGATTTAGAAGTAGTTTTTTTTCACATGTAAAAATTATTAGGTGTATTCATAGTTTTTCCTTCTAAGCCATTGTTATTATGGGTCATTTTAATCTCTGATAAGTCATAATATTTCGATTAACAAGGCGTATATCGCCTCCCAGCTCGTTGAGTGGACGTATGGCCTGAAATATGATGAAGTATGTAGGTCACTACAATATTAGTTTAAACTCCAGGTCAAACTTTAGCCTGATTGGAACAGGGCTTTCATGAAGACATTGCTGCTTAGTAGACCATAATAGACTGATAATAATGATCATGATCTGCTGGGCGTCTAAAAAAGTTTATTATATAATTTTTATTACATTGAGCCATTAGTGTTCCCTGCACTGCAAGGCAAAGGCCTCCCTACCCACCCTCCACTTGTCACGATCTTGGGCTGTTGTCATCCAGTCTTTCCGGTGTATGTCCATGGCATCTGCTGTATAAGACACTGGAAATATTATGACCCATGAAACTCATAAGTAAAACTGATAGTTATAGCAGAGCTGATATCCATAAAATAACTGTTTGTTTAGTAGTAATAAATAACTTTTTATTAACGCCGGGGTCCACTTGTCCCTAGTAATAAATCGTAAGTTTACGAGCAGTAATTAATGGTACATGACGTAAATTTGTAGTTTTTATATTAATTCTTAGGCTGTCTAAGAATGTTTCTAAGAATATGAGGTGGTCTGTCTTTGTTTTGAATTTTTAGAAAAAGTATTTTTATCCAATATTAGTATGTATTAAACGAACAATAACAGTTATCTAAAATCTACATTGGCCCTATCTTATCCTTTCTACTGATATTATAAATGCGAAAGTTTGTGTGCGTGTCTGAATGTTTGTTTGTACGGTTTTAACGAATTTGTTTTCCTTACGGCGGTTTTCGGAAATGAAAAGTCGAATCACTCAGGTCTCATCTCTATGTATTGCCATTCTGAGTTTTCCGAACAAAACTCGGTCGCAAGTTCTGTATTTTAAACGAAGAAAATAATGTTTTCACGAGAATTCTTACATTGTTATGGAAAATGACACGGAAATGCGAATTTATGGAATTGTTTCAGGCGTTTCCGTAGAATGGGTTTCCGAAAAGCATTTCTTGCTATTCGGTTCTTGTTTACCTTTCATCTTGCACATACGAGTAGGTATGTCGTTTTGTAATTTATTTTAGTTCTTATACACTGAGAAAAATGTCTATCTAAATTCCGCTAAAAGAATGATGAATTCACTTCACTTCACACAATTCATCAAAATTCCGATGAATTCACCTAAAGATCGGAGCATACTGATCACCAAAAAGTACAATGATTAGCACCAATTTTTACGGTGACAACTATTATGATATGATAATATTATGGTTGTCACCGTAACAACTAGTAGGTACTAGCACCAGTTTTTAGGGTGACAATCATATAGTATGATGGTTGGCACCGTAAAATCGTGCTAATCATCGTACTTCTTGGTGATATCAGTATGCTCGTACTTTAGGTGAATTCATCGGAATTATGATGACCATTTTTCTCAGTGTATAACAATTCTGGGTCTTACTTACGCTGCTTAAATTTAGTCCCTGCTTAAAATGTTCTGACTTCTTCTCACTGACGTGAAATGTCATGTGCGAAAACAAGATGGAGAGAGAAAAATTTAAGAGCAGCAAAATTTAAAAATGTATATAAAATATTTTTAAATTTAAGGCTCTTAAATTTTTGCGGCTATTAATCCTTATCTCCAATTCGATAGAACAATATTCTATAGTATTATTTATAAGATTTTTTTAGTCCAAGAATAATAACCAACACACTTTCTGTTTGAGAACGAGCGGAGAGGAAAAAGGGAGAGTCGTCGCATACAATTAAACTTTTCCATCAGGTATTTCTGATAGAAAAGTCCAAGTTGTTCGAATAAAAATAACTCACTAAAGTTGAATACAAGGAGACTGATAGACTGAGAAAGTATCGTAGGTATCTCCATGAAATACCTGCAGAAAACGTAACTTTTTGTTCGTCTCCTCATAAGAACAGTCTTCGGCTGATAATATATAATCAATAAGGTTGAGATTACCTACGATGTCTTCTTGGTCTTTGAGCGAAACTTTTGTGGAAGCTACCATACTTTTTGCAATGAAAACAAACTTGGTTTTAACAGATTTTGTAAAACTATCACGTGAGTACTCCGGTGCCAGCTATCATAACTAGGTATGTGTTTATTCGTAAAAGTGTTTTAAATGACTGTTTTCGATTTTTATATATAAAAAAGCCGCAAACCGGTAGACAGTCAGCCTGATGGTAAGCTTAAACTGCCGCCGCCATCGCCGTCGATTATTTCTAGTGTAAAAGTGTTTTTATCAAAATTTGCATACATTTCAAAATAGATGATCAACGACAATGACCCAGGATTAGACGTCCGTCGTCTGCATAATGAATGAGATCAATACTCGCTTGTCCCGTCCGCCCAGTTTATTAACAAGCTTAGCTACAGGGTTGCCAGATAAACGATAAAATATTGCATTTTCCATGAAAATTATTATTGCTTTTTTAAGAAAACTATCATACCGCTTTGATTGGATTCACTCGCTACACCCTTCCTAGAAAAAATGCCCGTGGCATCGTATGAATATCTAGTATATATTATCTCTAACTTTGATTCGCTGAAAACCTGAGTAAAAACTTTTATATTGTTATTCTTTAAAAATAAATTATTGATTGCTCAAAATTATATGCTTAACATAATTTGGATACCTACTAACGTACATCGAATCAAAGGCCAAATTATTTTACGCCTCCATAATTAACGTACGGATTGGCAACCCTGGTTGGGTGTCTTTTCACTGATTTAGAATGGACGATTTGCTTTAGTTTGAACCTTGCTCAAATTTTGACATACTTATTTTAAAATAGAAACGTTAAATTTGTTATTATTGAAAGGATTAGCTTTCATGAAATGTCAAGAAATTACTACCTTTACGGTGTATTCGGTCGACATGTGTTTTGTAAAAACATCTAAATACAGGCCGCACTTTAGTTGATTATTTAGTCAAAGGTCTATAAAACAAATGGTTAAATGAATGCAAGCAAACGAGCATTTACTTCATAGCTATGAATGCACTATGTCGTTCATTTTTTACGCTCTAAAATATGAATTCACGGAAAGTTATTTTCTGCGAAAATGAGCGACAAAGGAAAGTTTTCCCGGAAGGTTCCACTAGGTTTTATTCCAACTTGATTATACACAATTCACTACGAATACAACCCAATGTTAGTTCAAGTTACCGCCTCTCGCTGTTTAGTTAACCAGTACCGGTAAAGCTTTGGTTTTAATGGCTTCAATTTAAATTTTGTTTCACTTCTAATATTAGGTATGTCCGAGAGTTATTTAACATGTAAAAGCTGCATTAATATTCATGTTTTCTCGTTAAATCGTGCCTGTTTGTTGGAAATGTTAATAAACATTTTGGATCAGCGTTTGTTTTTGCACCGTAATTTGAGTAAACTTAAAACAAAATAGAAGCTACGAGTGTTCAATATTTGCACACGTAATCTGTTATATCTCGGAATTTTCTCTTTTATGTTTTTTTGTATACCCGATTTTTTTGCTAGACATATGCCATTTAACTTGCGCGCAATTCAAAAAATGTAGTTAGCAGTACTAAGAAATGTAAATTAACTTCAAGAATACTTTACAAGCATGGTCTTTAGTTTAAGAACCTTGAGATTCTCAAGGAAGTTATTGCTGTCATTTATTTGTAAATGTGGTGCGCAAATTTTAAGATAAGTATAAGCTTAGAACTACTTACGAATTAATAATGACTTGAGTAAAGCTTTTGAGTGGCTTGAAGTATGAAATTTAGAATAAGTCGTGTCTACTTTTGATGAGGCTTTTATTTTTGTATGCCGTAGGTGGCAAACAATCAGACGGGCGACGTTGGTAAGCGACTAGAGACTAGTTATGAGACAAGGCTCGAGCTCTCTCATCTTATAAATAAGATCTCGATAGCTGTAATATGAGTGGCGTCCTCACCAAGCCTCAGAAATTACGTGACGTGGTAACTCAAGTTCATAAAGGGCCCGAGGTGCTCTCACGTACAATCTCGGGGCAAAAAATAAACTTAGTTATATCTTCGGCCAATAATGTTTTTGTTCTATTTTTGGTCTAAGTAAAAGGATTTCTATTTTGTGAAAGTCTGCCTAATGAGTTGAATAACGTTGACCGCGAGTAAACCCTTTTTCACGATCATTCTTTTGTATGAAAATCTAAGAAAAGAATGAGAAAAAGTCCGCAGATCTTTTCTTTATTGAGTGGCTCCCTGCGATTTTATCTGTTATCTTACATCAACCGTTAAGAGTCATTATAAAAATAGCTGATGTATTAATCTTGGGTATAAGCTTTATTTATACACAATGTCATACCAACATACCAAAACTCGACAGCTGTAAGATCATGATGACGATTTCATCACTATAGCGCTGGTAATAATTACCAGCACTTAATTATTATGTGATCTCATTATGTGAGCCTACTTTGTAGCGCGCTGAGAGTCGACCTCAGGTTAAGCGTATGCTGGGGCACAGTTGACATAGCACACCACAAAACTGATTTTGCAGGGCAGAGCAGGCCGGACACATAGACATAGGAGGTAGACATAGGGCGCAGAGTAGGACAGACACATGTCAGCGTCGCACGTGCCTACACCATAGTACGCAGCTCTCAGTACGTTCATGCATTACAAAATCTACTCTGCCCCGCGATGCGTGGACCTGCGTGACCTGCGTTTCAGTATACGCCTAGCTTCATGGTAGCCTACAGTACGAGGTACCTACAGATATGCAAAGGATTGTTCTGGATGGTTATTGTTTGGGCTGTGACGTAAGCCAACCCTCGCCCGGTCCGGTTTGAGGGTTTGAGCTAGACATTGATAAATGTTTCATTCAATTTCTGGTCTGCAAACGCCTCTTTTCCAATCTGGTTGTGTATTTTATTATTTAATTGGTGACCCCGTTTATTCCGCTTTTATCGAATATTGTTTCACAAAGCGTAGAGGCTTTTTATACATATTTCAAATAGTGTAATACAAAACAAAATAAATTTTTATTTTGTATTCTTGCATTTAGGGGTTTGTGTATGAAACACGAATAAACCAATGTGTAGAAGTCTAATTGTGTCATGTTTTTCTGTTTCAGGTAAAGAATGTTGACAAATACGAGTACAGGACGACAACAATTGTGAAAGTGTTCTCTGTAAGTCCGTCACACATTTATTATTTTAGTCGTAGTCGTGCAGACGAAACTTTTTACTTGGCAGATCTTGAAGTGTAGACAAAAGCCTTCTCAAAATTTTTACATACGCTGTGTTATTTTCCCGTTACAAAAAACTACCTAAATAATTACGCACAATTCTAACAAACATGCAAAACATTGCGCAAAAATATTATAATAAAACGTAAAAAAAATACAATTTTGGCTACAATTTGATAAACAAAACAAAACTCCTGGAATCCTGTAGCGGAAAATGTTAAATACAAGACTTGACAGTAAATAATGTGCGAACAGCTAGGATAAAGGGCCGGCAATATGAGTGCTCCCGAGGGACAGATCGGCGAGCGAAGCCTGCCCTTCGCGCAGTATTTATTGTTTATTTTACTGCTAAACTGGTTTATGCAATAACGGTGAACATGGCTGTGGAAATATTCGATTTTGCGGCGAACTCGAGACGTGGAGGCTATGTATTACATAAATTGTGGACCGCGACTTCAAAGGTAATAGAATATATAGGTATATTTATGTATCTTTGTTTGTATACTTGATTGAAACATCATAAAAATACGAGTATCAGCCCGTGTTTTGTTTAAACTCTTTGTACGTTGATATTTGGGTTTCTTTGAAGTTGGTTTATTAGACTTTAATATTACAGTATTTTTTTTACATCTACCTACTTTGTATTATGTAGGGATGTTCAAATGGGGCATGTTGTTCACATTGATTATTAAAAATAACAATAAAATACACAACCAGATTGGAAAAGAGGAATTGGAGATTACACACGATGTTTCTTTTCTATTTTGCGGTTAAACATAAATTTATTCTGACAAAGGTTAACAATATTATGTTCACAGAAACAGAATACGTACCATTTTCATTTTTCTGAGAAGAATTTTCCGTAACCGTTGCAAATTACGAAGATGTTATTTCAAATCAAACGCTCATAACATTCTACATTTCAGCGCAGAGATTTTAATGGAAACAAATAATGATTCCTAGAACCTTACAATATATTACATTCTGGGAAACGTTTCATTTTCAGGGAATATTATATTTTCCATGAAAATGCTTTCGAAAATGATGTTTAGTGGTTCAAGTATTAAAATTCTTGATCTTAATATTTAGTTCATCTCGAAATCTACGCCTTAACATTTTAGTGCCGCTGCTGATTAAAGAAATTAATTACAAAACTATAGTCGTTAACTTAAGACTCTCGTAAAGTATTATAATGTCTACTAAAAAGAACTAATTATTCATGCCAAAGGATTTGCTAGATATGTCCTTATCCCTATCGCAGAGATTGTAAACTGGTTGGATCACACAATATGCTGTCGCCATCACCACGCTGTGCTGTAAATGTTAGGCAATATTTACCTACAACATAGGTTTAGATACCGCTTAGCAATATTTTTTCAAAAGTTACTCAATAGAAAAAAAAATACTACTAACTCTTTCTGTCGTGTTTTGATTACTTGGAATTCTTATCCTATTACAAGCTTCCATTTGAGAGGTTAATATACGCACAAGCTCCTACTGCGAAGTTTTATTTCGTAGTCTGCGTAGCCCCAATTATAGTTATAAAATAAACTGAGGAAGACTTGTGACGGTCTACGAGAAGAATTGACTAGGCTTGCCTACGATGTCAAGAATAGCGCGATAGACCACAATATTCAAGCGAGCAAGAGAACATAAACTAAAGCGTGCATCCAAACTCACTAGGAACTCGCTAGCAGTCCTAGTGTGTCACGTGTCTTGTGAAAGTCACTGGACCCAGAATACACAAGATAGAGATACCGAATCTAATCTAAGTAAACGTGGAAACCATCTAAAAGGATTAGCTGACGCCATAAATAAGGGATTAATGAGGTTTAATTAGATAGCGTATTTTTCCGACCGACCTTACCCTATGAGGTTTCCAACTCACGTACGAGTTTCGCACAGTACCCTACAAATGGAACCATCAACTCAGATCAGCCCAGTTTATTGATAGAATAATTTATTATGACCTCAAGTATTCGTAGCATTAACAAAGAGACATCGCAATTAGTAAGCAAAATTGTACATAGAAAAAATCGTAGACTTGCCATGTTTGTGCGCGCATCACGCGATATCGGCTGAACGGATTTATATGAAATTTAGTGAGAAGGTAGCTTAAACCCTGGATTATATAGGCCAATTTTTACCCTCAATATTAACTTAGTAATTTTAAAGCTATGTTCTTGCGTTCGCAAATATATTTAATTATTTTCAAAATTGTTGAAATTTTAAAATCTGAAACTGAAAACAATACGTTTATTTTGTATGATATAGATATTATTATGTATATTCAACGATAGGCTATAAATATAATACAGATAGTTAAAAAAACAGCTGTTCCATAGAAAAATGTCAATGACACTGGACAAAAGGTATGGATCAGAAGATTTTTTTTCGCGAATTCTGGGTTGGTCCCTTAGCAAAAGTTAGCTAGTGCTAACTTTGCTAAGGTGCTTGAGCCCTTTTCGGCTTAGCATACCCTTTATGAATAACCCTGTATAGAATCAACCTACTTACTCACTTTCATACAAGATGATTTATAACGGCACGAGCCCAGAAGCAGGTGTGTCCAATAAATATGACGGTATGCTCAGTAATTGAAACGAAGTTGAATGAAAGTTCACGAACCTTTATACATTTTATCCGGTTCATTTTTGCAACAATGCTAATACTTCTACAATACAATAAATTGTAATATACTACTCAAGATTTATTTTGGACTCTTTAAAAGTTGCATAAACGTTAAAAGTATGCTGTACCTCCTATTGTAAAAATAGATTACCTATACGCAAAGATGTTTGTAATCACGGCAGCATTTTTTAAAGTTTAAAAACTAGACGAACAATCTTTGTTGTCTGATTGCAATCAGAAACTAAAATATAAAATAGAGATATTTTAGAAAAGGATCGGTTGATTTCAACTGGTTCATAGATTGGATATTGATTTTTTTTCTCAAATTGTTCGTTTCAGTTTAACAATTATGTCTATGTTTAATTTTCACACGTTAGCAAGTACGATTAATTCATCATTGTTTAAGAGCATTGCCGGTCGGTAATCTCAAGGTTGGCGGTCTTTAGTTTGCTAGTGGTTTTAATTCCTTGTACGTCATGACATCTGCCATCTCTTTTATCTGGTCCTCTCTTTCCTACTACCTTTCTGTTTATCATGGTCTTCATTAGTTTGTCATACGTCATTTGTTTGTCATACAAAGTCGCTAATCTTGCCCCTTCTCGATAACCTAATAAAACAAATAAATCATTCCCCAATTGTCACATGGATGGCGTAAATTGGACAACAGCTGGTATGCCCCGTCCAGAATAGAGATGAGTCCCTAAAGCCACTTTGAGCAAACTTTAGGTATTGTTCCTGCGAGCGCTGTTGATACAAACTATTTCAAGAGAAATTGCTTTTTTCCCAAAGCACTTTATAAAAACTTGTGAAAGGGTACAAAAGTATGGTAATATGAAATGGAAATGGAACCCGGCGTGGGTATTCAACTTCTGTCTAATGTGTTTTCAGGTACTCTCTGTGAAAATAAGTTGTTGTACGAGAACGGAATATCACTACAAATATAATGAATAGTTATTACAGGGCTTTCAGACTCCGATATTGGTCCACCTTCTGGGACAATTTGTGCCGTGGTACTTGACGTTTGGTGGGCGTTTTATTGATCGAAATTCGGTGTTTAGACCTTGAGACGCGAAGTTTGGGAATGTTATCCAATCCTTCAGTAACTTTCTTATTTAACGTACTTACAAAAGGTAGATTTACATTTCCGCAAGTTCATTTGATTCAATGCACCATTCCGTTTCTTGACATTACTGTTCTCGCTCTCATGTCATTCTTTTATGTATGTATATTATATATGGTATAGGGTTACTATCAAAACTGAAAATAACACCCCATATCACTACCTGATAATTCAGCTTTCTATAAGTGAAAGACTTTTAAATCACTTGAGTATTTCTTGAATGTATACAAACAAACTTACAAAAAGTTTATAACTTTTTCCTCTTTATTACCTACTCTCAGTTTAAATAAAATATTTTTGGTCACCAGTTCAAACATAATAAAGTCTGAGTTAAATGGAGAATAGATAGTAAAATACAATTAATAAAGTTCGCCTTTCTAGCATTCAAGATAGGTAAGTACGCAAATAAAAGTCGCAAAAGTAAACAAAAAAGTACTTATGTGAAAGCATATGAAGGAAGCTCTAACTTGCAAGCGTTCAACTGAAGCCTCAGGCAAGTTTAATATGAGTCGAGTTCTTATAAGAAGAAAGTTACACAGAAAATACCTGGAATATTCAAAGGTATTTTTTTGAGAAAGTAATCATCATTTTGCTCGCAGCGCTTGTATCTACCACGAGGTCCACCGGTTACCGGTGTGCACCATTCTTCTGTGGCCAGCCCAAAGTTAAGATAGCATTAGCTGAACCGTGCTAAAACTTTGCGGTCGACCCCTATATTTTACACTAATAATAGTGTGGCCAGGAGTAAGCGGCAGCGCCCAATTTACTCCAAACTCTGTCTAGTTTTGGTAGAACCCTGCTTATTTTGTTTGAACGTCCAAAATAGTAAGTACTCTTTATGCACCTCTCATAAACCCGCAAAGCAAGGAGCTCCAAAGCTAGTTTATTTTGTGGTAAGATGACATTTTACCACAAACACACAGCAAATATGGCTGGAGCAAGCCTCGTATGTGCTTGGCGCTAGACGTAATAGGGACTTTCAGGCATATCAAGCCAACCCGAATCCCAACTAAGATTATAAATGCAAAAGTGAGTTTGTTCGTTACGCTTTCACGTCTAAACTACTCAACCAATCATCATGAAATTTTCGATACACGTTGACAGGAGTACAGAAAAAAAAAAGGTTAGTTTTCATTATAACCACCATCACCATTTTTGATATAGCGCGGGTGAAACCGCTGTCTGCAATAACTTATATTTTTCGCAAAATCAGTTTTAGTTAACCTTTGATCTATTTTAGGCATATGTTCCGAAAAAATTACATTAAGGTCATGTCTACTCATTCCTTACTAATTGAGTATATTAGAAATATCTCGCACACATTCCCCAATACCGGACCGTGATAACTTCTCCAGTTATTTGCCGCACTCATAGCTCCGTCCACTAATTTAGTCTGCCCCAAGAATTTATTAGTTCGTGATTGGGAACGGAGAGGGCCGGTATTCTGCGGGTCACCGCTGGCATTGCAGGAATGCCGGAACACTGGCAATCCGCAGCACCTACTGAATTGACCTCCCACAAATAGGTGCTCTAAGCAGATTAGGTCAGTTGTTGAATGACTAAATATCGATCGTTAATGTTGATTTAGAGTGACTGACGAGTAGTCCACAGCTCTGATATTTGTTCTGAAACCTTACAGTTTCAATAGTAACTGAAACTGCCATGTTGATTTATATTAATTGTATTTTATATTTCAGTTTATAAAAGACCTGTGATTCGGGTAATTATCAGAAACACAAGCCAAAATGAACGAAAAAAAATCACAAACATAAAAGCACTTAACAAAGTTTCAATCCTCATGATATTTTAAATAAGCGAGCGTTCGAAACACGTGCTACATTTATATTTGGATTACGCGAAAAACCTTGAAATAACAACCAGAGCTCATAATTTATCTTCCCTGCATAATTTATTTTTGTAACAATGTTTTGTTTAGTACTTAGCTAACCTTTTTGTGTAAATGGGAAAGTAACTCCAATTAAATTGTCTTTTGACGGCAAACGATGTTTGAAACCATTTTTTACTTTTGGCCTTCGAGGCTGGTGACTTTTTCAATAGCTGATGTTACGAGAGCTTTTACTCGGCTAATTGAATATTTCTCGTCAGTTTTTCGTGCCGAGTGCTCGATGAATAATTAAAAGAATTTTTCTTTGAGTGCTCTTCGTCTTTTGTAACATTCAAGGTTGAACTTTTGAATGTTGACGCTCTAATATGCGAAGCAAATAAGATTACTGTTCGAGTACACTCGGATAAATAGCGTGTTTTCAGACTTAAGAGAAACCTATAGCTTATATCCAGCAATGTACTGTCGTGGACTGTAATAATGGTGATGTACAGTGAGATCTACGGATAACAGAAACGTGGAAAGGAGCGTCTGGCAAACGCGAGTTCGAGCTGTTTACCTTGCAACAACAGTACCTACAGCTACGAGTAAGTCTGCAAGTTAAGTGAAGATCACATTTGTAAGACGCATTAAGCTCGGAGCTTAAACTGAATCTTACTCACGCAAGTACTCTTTGATGAGTTCCTCGTTTACAGTATATTACGGGCCCTTCCAAGTTGATTATCCCCATATCTCTACGGAAATTTTGGCGCAGTAAATATAAATATAAACTGAATTTATATAACGCTACCATAAATGGCGTTGTCGTATTAAAACGCAATTGGGGACGCTTCGTTACATATTTATTTAGATCATCCCCTGGTAACGGCATTAATATTTCACCCAACATTTGATTTACAGGCTTATTTGGGACGTAGCAGAGCGTCGACAATATATCACGAAAAATTCTGTGCCCTGTACAGAATTGCAGACCTGATAGTGTATTTGAACCATTGACATATTTATTACTTCGTAAAGATGAGGCGAATAAACGTTTCATATGGTATGTACAGGCTCCACGATACGCGCCATACTTTTTAAAATTTAAAGACTGGAAACAAGCAGGCCGGTCAGGCAAATGGTAAGCAAACTACAGTTTACGAACTCTTGAACACTAGCGGTATTGATGATGCTTTGCCAACCTGGTGAGATATTTGTAGGCACCCACACTCGGACCATCCCACGACCCGCGTCAGCGCACGGCTTTTACTTGTCGCGCAGCTCTTGAAAACCCCTCACGCGTACATCTTACAAGCATAAGTACAGAATTATTATTATAGCGCTTCAATGGATAAATCCAATTTACAAGTAGGTACAAACCAAAACGATATGCAAAATTTGGATTCCCATCTCTAAATATATAAATCTAGATGATTTAAATGGAATCTATTACCATGAGGAGCCTATAAAGAGTAAAAAGCTTGTGAAATAAGCATCAACTCGCCATTCTAGCCAAATGGTGGACGTTAGCGAGCGTGTGAAGCGTTCCTCCACTACATAAATCAAAAACTTCGGAAACGGCGACTTTTGGAACATCCCCTACTTTAGGAACAAAGGCAGATGTTTAGAGTTAACAAAGAAAAAGAAATTTAATACTTTCTACCTTCAAGTCTCTAAGTTATCCTCTTTAAATTTTCTTGATCTTTTACTTTGTGTTAACAAAGCTCAAGGTTGCAGGCGCGGTTGGTAATTAATTAATTTTTGTTATTAATTTTCTCATTAACGCCAACGTAATTAGGTAAACAGTAGGCCTGTTGTGATGTTTTTGTTATCATTCACCATCTGTTTTCATTTAAAATTACGGTACTCTGTGAGTTTGTATTGTGTGTCATAAAACTGACGCTGTTCACGGTTGAGTAATAATTTCACTACATTAGACCCAAAGGTCAGATCAAAATTTTAATGTTATTAGAAAAATAATTTGACATAAATCAAAACCAAGGGCGGGTTGTTTGACTAAACTTATTTTATTTTTATGTTAGGTCATAATTATTTTTTGTTCTGACTTTGGAATAAATGGTTTTAAATAAACTGAATAAAAACAAAACCTACTTTGTCATATTATACATACGCTTTTACAGTGTAGAAACGTGAAATGTCATTTGAATTCCACAAAGTAACTTTTATGGAGTACGGAACGGATGGACGTAGCTTAAACAGCTACAAGCCGTTGTGCTACGAAAAGTTAGAAATAGACAGGCCCGTCCAGTTTTGAATTATGGACGCACCGGGCACCGAATGTCCGAGGTAGTTTTGCAATATATGACTACACGGCACGATACACGGGACAGGGCGACAACATTTTAGTCAAAAATATGACCACATAGCACCGAAGTCTATCCTGGTATTACAAACTAATCTTTTTAGTACTCGTTTTGAATAATTGCTATCTTTTGGACGATTAGACAAGCACAAGCAAGATAAACGACTGTTCTCCAGCAACGTATGCCTTTCAGCTTCAGAACTTCAGGCTGTCGTCAAAATTAGCCAATACGGATTAAAAAAAATAAAAAAATCCAAAAAATACACAAAAACAAATACACAATTCAGTTCACTCATCTGGTTTCAAAATCAGCAGATCGAAAATTGAAGGCCACACGTCACTTCGGGCTTGAAACCAGACTGACCCATTTCAAATTCATGAAGTCAGAATAAGCCGATAGAGCCACAGATGATGACGTTGTATGTTCTCTTCAATCAATTAACCGTATATTCCTAACCCAATATTTTAGCAAGCATGACGTCATCGCCACAACGCCTCTACATCTTGTGGCTGCAACATGCAGATCTTGAAGCCGTAACATGCAGCGTACATCCGGCACGGTGGCACTTCGAATAAATCTTGCTTTGTCCAAGCGCATTATGTATGCTAACGGCCATTGCGGCCCACGTTTCAGGTTTCAGAACCTGCTGTAAATTCGCTAAGGATGCAGAAAGGTTTATTGTGACAACACTGTAGCTAAATTAGTGTTTAACTTAAAGACTTTTGCAACATACTTTGGTACGTTGATGTCATATTATTACCTCTAAAATGTCGCCAACATTTTTAGGCACAGATATGATTGCGTTTGGTGTTATTAGGACACTATTAGGACACTATTTTTATCGTAGTAGTAAATCATGAATGTGATGAGTAGATAAAATATTTAGAGTCGAAAAGTTTAGAAAAGTTACTTTTAAATTATGTTGCAAAAAACTTATTATGAATAGTAGTAATCCACCAAGATTTCGAATATTTGCAAGGTAATGTATGCAGAGTGCTCTTCTCTATGACCTCTACATATTCCGAGCCGGAAACAAAACTCCTCCGGTATCCGGTACACTTAAGTAGAGATTTTTAGTGCCTTCCAAAGTAACATGTCTATTTCAACCTTGGCGTAGGACCGGTAAGCATCCCGGAAACAGGCAAGTCACGGGAGCACACCCGACGTTTATTGGCTTCGACGACCCTTCGCCGACACCAACGCGAACGGCGACAAAACATTTGGAGTACAGTACTGTAGTTCAACTTCATAATAAGCACGCGCGAGCAATTTAGTAAAATAAATAATTCTAAAAAAAACGTTTTTTTTTATGTAATAAAATACATGTTACACATACACATATTAACTTGGTCAAATGACTTTAAATTGCTCTCCTGTAAAAATGCCGTTAGCAGTTTTGATAGTGTTCGTAGGGGCAGTCGACATAGGCATCACTCTCGGACACGAGCTTCGGATCACAAGCGCGCTGTCACTGAGAATTGATTTGAGTCTCGTGTCCGACGTCCGTGAGCGATGTGTGCGTTGCTCAAGCGCGATTCCTATGAAGCTTAACTACTGCACTTACAATGTTTTGTGCCAACGGCGACATTGACGGACGATCTACCAAATGCGATACTCGCTCCCTCTACCGACTTATTGGTGACGATTTTTCAAAGTCGGCCCTCGGACGTGTCGCTTCCTCGTTTAAAACTAGTTTCACTACTTCATTGTACTTTATTAAAACGTTGCCTTGGCATTAAGGCCACTCACTAATAAGAACGAGGAATATATCGTAAATGTTAATTTTAGTTGCATATTGATGCCGGTTGCATTAAATTTATGCTTATTAAAAATTATGTAACCGAATTAATTAAATTTGACATAGCTTCCAAAAGACCAACACTGACATCAATGGCATAATGACACAAAACTTTGAAAAACGCATTAACGAGATTGGCTAAGAACTGAAAATGTGAAATTTCTAGTTCAAATCTCTAAAAACTAATTTTGAAAAGTAATCTTTTGTTAATAACAGTTTACAAAACTTATTAATAGTAGTAACAAAACTTATTAATAGTTATAAATCTATAGAATTTTCTTTCTACTTTCTAATCAGACAGACAGTCAGTCAAGGAACTAACCCTTCTTAAATAGGTACAAATGAGTTGAAACCAACTGAATAGGCAGGTAGGTAATACATCCTTTTTAGGTCAAATATCGCCCGAGAGTGCGCTTAGTTCTTCTTTTGTAGGTTTCTCGGATGCTGGGGAAGTAGAAAAATAAACCTAAAGGCTAAATGCGTGATTTAGTAGTTTACATAAACGTACTTACTTTGGTAATTTATTGTAGGTATAGTGGTTGTGCAGCCGTGATTTACTAGGAGTCTAGTGAAATCAGACTTACATGCTAATGGTCATTAGAATACACGACAAAATTAATGGAACCTACAAATACAAACTAGAATGGCTAAATCTTTAGAACTGAACGAAAGAGGAAAAAAGTAAAAAATAAATAACTCCGTCGTGATTAAGAAGTAGCCTATGTAAATATATTAAAGCAAGGAAGCTAATAAAATTTAATTCAAATCATTCTAGTAGCTTTTGCGTGAAAGAGTTACAACCATGTTCACAATACGTTTATTAAAATTAGTAGGGAAAATACACGCAACGAGTACAGTAGCGAGACAGTAAATGTATAGACTCGTTACATGTATTCAACCCATAAAAGACATAAGCGATTGAAATGTCTCCAGAGATTATGTCGAGGATAGAGCAAGGTGGAGAAGAAAGCTGGCCCCACCACCATGTGAGACATACTCGTATAGCAGGAAAGAGAGAGCAAATGAGAGACTAGGAAGGACGCAATACAAATGCAAAGTAAAATATCAACCATTTTAGAAATTACTTGCGAGTAGAACGCGACTATTTTCTGAATTTTTAATTTCGTTTGCGTATCTCGGCCGCGGCCCTAAAAAAGGTTCGTCCCAATTACCACATTTTTTAACAAAAATTAATTAAATCGGAATTGGATCCTTATTTTATTATCACATTTCTTAAAGTATAACTTTTGTTTTTCGAGACATACTTTCTAGAATTAGAATTAAACGAAGTTCAGTTGTGCTATTTTATTTTGAGTAACTTTGGTCGGATCCATGGCTTAAAAAAATCTTTAGTTGTTACAATGTCATCGTAAAGGTTTAGATAAAAAGATCGAAAAGTGCTTTATTAACTCGTAAAAATAATGAAAATTAAGTGTCTAAATAATTACCTATTTAAATTCAAAAAAAGCCTGTTTCATCTTACTTAAATTCGTACAGCCCGAGTAGCTAGCCTTAGTATTAGAGTTTTAAGGCCGCCTAAAAACCTCTGAAATACCTAATATCCTATCTAACAAGAGGTAACGATGCGATCAAGGATGCATTACCTATAGACGGCACCACACGATAATTTTGGTCGCAGTGTCGACACAGTTCAATTGTTTTGTAAATGAAATCTTGCGACGAAATTGGCTGTATGAACTGTTTACTCTGTTTGAAGACAGCCATATTATTGTACTTTGAAAACACTCGCGCGAGAATAGGAAGCCACAAGAACACACAACGCAACAATTGGTTTCTAATATGCGATAGTTTTGCGTAAGGAAAGTATTTTGTATTGTAATGTTAATTTGTAGTGTGTGAAAAAGTAGGATTTTAATGTAATCTCTCTCCCTTTTACCGGCTATTATATCCCATATAGTTCTGGGTTCAGCATTCTTCACTTTCTTTCATAATTTAAATTAAATACTTAACTCAAAAAAAGACAGAAAATGTCTATAGAATTTCAGTAAATCATTTATAACTAGCTCTAAATTATAATTAAGTGAGAAACCTATACATCATTTTTAATTATAACTAAAGGTACCTTACCTACTCGTAAGGCAAAAGAATATCTAGGATAATAATCTCATTAACCTTCGTTTTGACAAAAACCAGCTTTTATAAAATTGCGTAAAATGTTTAATATCGGGCGAGTTTTTAGCTGAATGAATTTGCCTCAGGGCACAATTAGACCTTTAAGATTTGGGCTATCAACTTGGTAATTAATTCAAGTAATCCAATGTTTTTAAAATCTTTTGAATTGTAATAAGATGTTGGATTAAAAGATTTACATGTGGAACCTCGTAATCTGTCAATCCGTTTAGGCTAAAGGAAGTCACAGAGAAAAATACAACACCGTATTTTTCGTAAAAACATTACCTTCTTTCTAGGCAATCGAGTAACAAGTATGTTTTTAAAGCCGACCAGTACAAACCTGTTCAATACAATATTTAAACAGCTCACATTCACATTTCTAACAAAAAAAAAAACGAAATTAAACTTACTTTTATTACGTACCTATAATAAACTTACAACACTTCTTTTTACGTCGGGAGCTAAAACACAAAACCGCGCAAGTGAAAACAAAAATATAACGAACTGAAAATATAATACATACTTAATGCCCGAGAACGTGGTAACCTTCCCCATATTACATCGTAGCCCATTTAAGAGAGGGTGACAAATTTTGGTTACCCACACACCGTGTCCCATCTCCCAGACCCCAAGTCAGTAATTAAACTGTAAATTACAGTTAAGTGCAGGCTCGCCCTAAGGTCGTATCGGAACGCCCAAGAATATCAATGAGTTCGTAACCTTTAGGAACAGAGTACTCAGAGATAGACATATTTTATACAGTGGCTGATGTGATATATATTATTTTTGATATGAGATTATGGACAACATAAATACGTATGTCATTTTAAACAGTTTAATAAATTGAAAGTTTATGAAATGGCAATAATGTTGCTTTGGCGTAGGATACAAGTGGTAGAATTAAAAGTGGATTGAAATCAACGACAAACACATCTGCGTAAAAGCATCTTAACACAGATATTCTTTTGCGTTTGTAAAGCGTTTTTTTTAAGTTTCCTATCTATGCTTTATTAGTCTGCGTTAGGTCCGTTATCGTTATTTTATACGGCATCGTGTAAGTATTGCTTCGAGCATTACGGAATTGCCCTTAGCAAGTATTTTTGAACATTTATTGGAATTTGGTAGCCACAAATTTATTTTTTATGTATTTATATAGAGGTAATATTATTTTTGTTTAATGTTTCAAAATACTTACAAGTTCTCTAAGATAAATACAAACTTTTTTTTTATTTATTGTTGAGTCCTAAAAAATTATAGGGGTTTACTACAACCTTTTACTCTACAACTCTTGACTCTAACAAATGCTAAAATGCACGCACTCACTCTGATTAAAATATTCGTAATTACACTTTTTGACTTATGATTTGGTTTTTGTAAATGAAATTGCTTATATTTCGCATCCGGGAATTACGACAGTGACAAACGAGGGGTGTCCGTCTGACACACGGCGAAATTACGCCGCAATTTCTCATTTATGCCATTTTGTTTCACTCATTCCAAATTATTGTCGGTTCAGAAAAAGGACACACCGCGAAACATTACCCACCCAAAAAAGTAAAAAAGTCTTATTTCAATAATAACTAATACAAAATGATAAAAACATATTACCTTAGAATATTAGGTAAAGGATTTTGAACCTGCAATGATTTAGACAAATAGGTACCTCCAATTGTTCTGGCTATCGAGTTAGTCGTCTTTTCTTGTCGGTCTCCGAAATTCTCAAATTATCTTGTTGCACTAATCTAAATCTTGGTACATCTTCTTTCTTATATATAAAAATGAATCGCTGTTCGTTAGTCTCGCTAAAACTCGAGAACGGCTGGACCGATTTGAATATTTATTTTTTTGTTTTGTTCGCTCTAATACAGGGAAGGTTTAAAAGTAAAAAACAGCGGGTGAAACCGCCGGGTGCAGCTAGTTTTAATATAAAAATACGTTATGTATTTTATTATTGCTATTGTCATAATTTTTTTTAGTTAAACCAACCTTAAATGGCATAGATAATATTTAACTCCAATCATATTTTTAAGGCGGGCGTTTGACCATAGCTAACCTGATGTCTAGTGACGATTTGGCCGAAGTGAATAAGCGCACTTACCCCGGAATAAGACTTCCATCCAACAAGAATAGGTAATGGAAGATTATCATAATGCTCTGCGTGGGTGTGATACCTACATTCTTCCATAATACTTTTCAATACATTACTGTAGGCGTATCGAACATAAGGAATCGTATTCGCGTGATTTCATTTACACACGTACGTAATACACAAGAATTCTTACGAAAGAAGCTCAAATTACACTCTGAAGTCAGTATTACATAGGGTTATTCATAAAGGGTATGCTAAGCCGAAAAGGGCTCATAGTACTCATCACTAAGAACAACTTTTACTATGACACCAACTCGAAATTCGCGAAAAAAATCAGCTGTTCCATACATTTTGTCGAGTGTCATAGACATTTTTCTATGGAACAGCTGAGTTTTTTCACGAATTTCGGGTTTGTCCCATAGCAAAAGTTGTTCATAATGATGAGTACTATGAGCTCTTTTCGGCTTAGCATACCCTTTATGAATAACCCTGTAGATCAATTTGGTCTGTACTCGGAACATATATCGGGACACGCAAAAAATCTAATAATGCGAATGTCAAGAGGAAAGTGCCTTCTTACTGGTGTCTTTATGCCAAGGTGTGAAGATCTCGCTTATGAGTAGATATCGATGAATTTATTCTCGCAGAATTCCTCCTTTCCTTGTCTCGTTTTCGGAAAACGTGATATCTTAGCTTCTTTTCTGTATATCAGGAAAATGTTACGTGATTCATCTGGAATTTTAGGCAGTGGGTGGGTAGAATAGCGTCAAGTCTTATGTATCATTCACTAGATTAAAGAAATCTGACAATACCACAGATAATAAATATCTACGTCTTTTCGGAGTAATGTGTGAGAAAAGGATGGCAACTAATATATTTTAAAGTTCTCATATTTCTAAATCGACGCTTATGAACAATTTTTAACAACAAATATTGGATCCTAATAAATCGAAAAGTAAATTCAGCATTTTCCACCGTCACCTTTGTTACTTGTATTTACATTGAAATATAATCTTCTATATATATAAAAATGAAACCCGTTTTCCTTGGTCACGGCCTCACGCGTGAATGGCTGGACCGATTTCACTAATTCTTTTTTTGTTGTATTTGTTATTATTAGGAGAAGGTTCTTACGGAAAAAAATATTAAGAAAATCTCTCAGAAATATTGAAAACCCCTAAAAACAGCCCTTTTATTTTTCCCAAACTAAAACGAGCTTTATTGCTATTGTATAAAGTTCATATTGAATTGCAAGCACTCACTGTTGTTTAAGCAATGTAGGTATGTTCCTAACGTCCAAGAGTCAATTTGCACTTTATTACCTCTGTACAAAGTTCAAATTCAATCATATCTATCAAAACAGTGTGCGTTTTATACTGATATAATTTTTACTATAAATTGACAAGTTAGCATCAACAAACTACGGTTGCTATAGTTACGCAATAGTATGAGAATAGAGGTTATAACAAAGAGTTCCTATAATTATTCTCAACACCTTTGGTCACGCCATCACGCGTGAACGACTGGACCGATTTCAATTTACTCTACGTTTATCCCAAAGTCTACCCGTGCGAAGCCGGGACGGGCCGCTAGTTATAATATAATAATGACCTTTTCATGACTAAACTAATCGAGATGAAATTTATCTCTGAAAGTAATGCGCGTTATAAAAAATATAAAGAAGTATTTAGCTGACCCGGTAGACTTCGTACTGCCATACAGTACTTCTCTATGGTACTGCCTAATTAAATATAAAATAAACACTGCACAAAACACTATTTACAATTTTATACTTATAATTATTACAATTATAGGTACGAATTTGTTTCGTGTATGAGTTGACAAAAGCAAACTCATCCATGAAAAAAAAACACTGACATTAACAGTTTGTTGTTGTTTCAACTTTTTTTTAATATGATATGACTTGGAGTCAAATCCTTCGAAATTTTAAAACAAATGAATGAACTATTCGATTTCGTTTTCTTTTTTTTGTTTTATCTGTGCTCCAACGCACACTGTTTTGATAGATATGATTGAATTTGAACTTTGTACAGAGGTAATAAAGTGCAAATTGACTCTTGGACGTTAGGAACATACCTACATTGCTTAAACAACAGTGAGTGCTTGCAATTCAATATGAACTTTATACAATAGCAATAAAGCTCGTTTTAGTTAGAAAACGTTTGTATGGGAAAAAGAAAAGGGCTGTTTTTAGGGTTTTTCAATATTTCTGAGAGATTTTCTTAATATTTTTTTGTTTGATGTTTGAACCTTCTCCTAACAATAACAAATACAACAAAAAAAGAATTAGTGAAATCGGTCCAGCCATTCACGCGTGATGCCGTGACCAAGGAAAACGGGTTTCATTTTTATATATATAGATTGTTATTTAGGTATTTCAGCTGCGCCCCGTGTTGATTAACAAACAAGCATTGAGTAACAAACATATAAACTTTTACATTTATAATATTAAATTAGATTATTCATAAGATAACTTAATTATAAATTAATTAGTTT
Source organism: Alcis repandata (assembly GCA_949125135.1). Taxonomy (NCBI): domain Eukaryota; kingdom Metazoa; phylum Arthropoda; class Insecta; order Lepidoptera; family Geometridae; genus Alcis; species Alcis repandata. The sequence continues at coordinate 3,437,879 of OX421223.1, forward strand.
TCTTCATTTCAAATAAAGTCCTATAGGCGTTCTACAATGGTAATTGGGTCGGGCGGAGTTTTAAATAATCAATGAAGTAGCTTTCAAGAATACGAAACTTTTCAGACATCATTACGCAAACATCAGCTCGCAAACGAAGTACCGCATCCATATTCAAAGGATTTTAATTACTATTCCACTCACAATATGCGGAGGAAATCCAAAAAAGTTAAAAGTGGGAAGTAGCGATCCAGCGCGCTTCAGTTCAGCATTCGAACGAGCAAAACCGTTTTGGCAAGAATCCTACGCCAGTTAGAAGTGGAACAACTCGTTTACTGGTTCAATTTTTATTCGAAAAACTAGAATCGCAACTTGAAATCTCAATACTTAAAGGCTTAGCAACTAGAATCCCAGGATTTAAAGTCACATACGCTGGAGCCATGAACAACCGCCGGTGGTGAACAATTAAGCTGGCTGGAACGTTCCTGAAGATATTAGCGAAGTAAAGTTGCCACATGAAGTGATCCCGTGACCAAACTTCTCCGGTGCCGTTTAGCTCGTAAAAGAACGTAACTGCCGCTCTGAATAGATAATAAGGATTTTATTAAAATTCCTTGTCCTTGTTGTGCCATTCACAGGGCTCCTTCTGGCGGGTGCCCTTTGTTCTGGTGGCATGCGAGTCTTAAATTCTCCCATAGTTGTCCCCAATGAAATTTCACGGCCTCATTTATAGCCCCCTTTTGTGTTTGTTTTTGTATTGAGTTTATTCGAAATGATCCTGGAAAGAGTTTTTTGTTGTTTGCTTATCTTACCTTTACTTAGGACCTAAATTCATGCTTATTACACAACAAAACAGTTGTATAAACAGCGGGGACGCAATTTTGGAGTACAAAAAGCTAAGCAGAATAACAAGGTTTTTTCATAATTCTACAGCGAGCGTTTCAGTGTGTGATTTTAGGTAATATCCGAGAAATGTATAATACCAGTATCGTTATTAAAGCAGTTCATGAATTGAATGAATCGGTTTGTTTTAATTAATTAATTCCCGAAATACGCGAATTCAATTTTCTGGTCAAACGAATGGCTACCACCAACGTGTAGCTTCTATGCGGTCGTGTTCAGTTTAAGTTATTTTGATGACTTCTCTGGTATTAACTGGTATATTCATCTGGTATTAACTGGTGTATTCAGCACAAGTTACAGTACAACTTAGTTAACATTATGTATCCAGTTTATTGGTGTACTTCTTAGGTAAGGTTGTAGTCAGTCGATTTTCGTCCCACAGGAGTCGTCGGGAGAAAATGGAGCCAACTTGTAACTTTCCCAATCACGTGTTTTTGGCATCCAATGGATATTTTATTGCTCTGCTTCAGAACATAATGTTCGCGAGGTACGCAGGCACGTCAGGGAATTTGAAGCGCTAACAACCAGTCCCCAACTTTAAATTGGGCTATGTTTTCTACCCTCGTGAAATCTAGATTGCGGCTCGTTTGAGAGTAACGTTTTGACAACCTTGGGCTGATATGAAATGTTTATTGTCCTGTCCCGCGAAGGCGAAAACATCTCGCTCCTCATATAACTTTGTCTACGCAAAGCAAAGTGAGAATATTTGGTAGTTGGCTGACGCCGAATAACTTTGAACTTTGGCGAAATTACATTGAATATTGGATAGTTTGGGCAATGTTGTTTATCTGAAGTTTGAGTTGGTGGTGGGTGTAGAACTACTACTTTTATGTTTTTGGCTGAAAAAGTAACAGTTTTTATACTAAACATTGTCCTTTAGGTTAATCTTTCAAATTATTACGAGTATGAAAAACTAATAAGTTTGTCCTCATCCCTATTTTGTGAAGCTGTAGGTACTTTATTTCTTTCGCTTGAGGTTTATTACATAAGTTGCATTTTGCGGGACAAAAAAGTAAACCTACTCATGATACTGAGTTATACACACCCACCCTTCTTGTAAAATTTCATCAAGAGTGGTTCAGTTGTAAAAATATAACAAGCTGTACAATATGTACATCCGGACAGACAGTGCAATTTTCATTCCTTTACATATTCCTTACTGAAACTATGTAGAGCACAGACGGGAAGTCCATTAGAACGCGACAATCAGACGTAAACGGCACTAAAGTGAGCTTGACAGTAACGTGACCACGCCTACAGCCAGGGACGTTTGTAGACAAAATGTACCTACGAGTATAAGCTTTAATTATTGAAAGTATAGAGATTATTGTTAGTATAATGTTCATATCGATGAGTACTACAAGCTCTTTTTGGCTTAACATATCCTTTCTCTATATTTATGTACATGTAGTATGTACTACATAACTATATTTAGGTACGACAATAATAGGTATCTACAGAACCCCAAGCTCCTTATAAAATTCATGGCAGTTGCTAAAGTCGACCCTAATTAGACATGAGACCTGAGATATTTATACGCCACTCACCCCTCAGTAAAATGCTCGTTTATATGATTTATGCTTGAAGTGATCTCAAAATTGAAGACTCAACCCTTTCCTCAGCGGGAAATATGAGATTTCACTAAAATGCTTGGTAATCAATATTGCGCGTATCGGCACAATAGGGCTTTCACTTAACCCTTTGCCGAATATCAATTTGATTGATTTTGGAGTAGTTGAAGTGAATAAGGTACTGCTGAAGATCTGAACTATTTAATGAATGCTATTAGGATAAGATAAGGACTACCTCCCGGCCTACTATCTGCAAACCATTCATCACGTTTTGCTGGATTGCTATTGGTGTTTGGGGATCTAAAATATCTCAAGGTTTACTTTTGAGCCATTTCAAACTGTTTTACTATGGAAACTAACGTGGTTTTCACACATTTTTATTATAATTAAACACGGGAATACTCACGTAAAAATTAAGTCGTCTACTACGACTAGTTTCGGTCCCATTCGGTGACCTTCATTCATTATTTCATTTATAACTGCCAGGTATATTTTTAATAGCTACTCTGAAAACTAACGGAATCATTTTATTATAAGGAAAATAAATAATAAGATTTTTGTAGTTATGCAAATGCTTCAAATATGCCCAATAATAGCTATGGTTATTCACTAAATTCACTGAATAATAGGTATTTATTAAGGTTTATTAAGTGTTCAAAATTAAATAACAAACGTCGATGTTACACGACGGTTTTCTCGATCCTATTTTCAAAGAGCACATTTCAGCCGTAAAGTAACTCGAGGGTCAACGGTTGTTTTATTGCTTGAAAGTCCAAGCTGTAAAATGTAGTCATAGCCTTCTAAACGCCGTAGGGCGAGTTATGTTGAGATTTCACTAAGTTTAGGATTAATCGATTACATTGCGGACAAGATTGGACAAGTTTAACCGGCTTCAAGTTCTCACATTTGTCTGTAACATGCCTAAGTTGAGAGGACGAGATATGACGCAGCGATATTATCAACATTGCACAGCGGTCGAGCTTTATGGCTGTTGTTTTGTAGCGTCTATATACTGGGCTTAGGATTGAGTTGTGTGGAATGGGCCTTGAGCCCTTGAAGCGAGTTGAACGATCGGAGACTTTACAGTTAACAGTTTGAGGGTTCTATCCGCCGACGCTCGACAGCCTACGCGACACGCGTATATCTTCAAAATTAACAAATCTTGGAAATATAGAGAAGGCTGCAGATAAAAAGAGTTTTATTCCAAAAATATACTATCTTTGTCTTAAAATCTTTATATACCTATATTTTGAACGAAACTAAACGGGACGGTAACTTATGCTACGTTTATTGAAAGCCATTTTATTTTATACTATTACAATTGGCGCCAACGATTTTAATGATATTTTTTGGCGTTTTAAGGGTAAAAATTGGTCTAGCTCATCTTTGGAAAAAACCCGTTTTCCTACTTTTCAGTGCAAAGCTCGCTCGCTGGCACATGTACCAACTTTACTAAAAAGTAACTTGGTCTACTTATCTTTCTATATTTTATGTAGAGAGCCAGAGCTACACAGATCTTAAAAGATTGTCGTTAATATTTATGTAACTTTAGAATTAACCCAAATAATAATATAAGTAAATATATAATAATATAATATAAGTCCTATAGAATCGTGTTCCAAACCATATAATTAAGCAGAAAACACAGGTACACATATGCAGTATATAATAAGATATCTATCCTCTTTTAATTGGAATGGAGCGACGCAAGCAGAGCGACGTCATTAATCTTCATAAATGAATGGGTACGTGCTGCAGGAAATCAATTTTGCGCTTCGTTTCATTACGCTGAACATTGGAATCGAGTGCCATTTGACGTTTTAAAATCAAACGGATTTTGAGGGACCTAACCGGGAATGAGAACGAAATCAATCAGAATATCGCCTACATTTTATCTGAACATAGGTATATATAACTAATAACAATGAGAAAAGCTTACGTTAAGCCGAAAGAGGTTCAACATTCATCAATATGTACAATTTTATTATGGAGCAGAACTTGCAATTGCGAATTGACAAAGTGTCTTAAATTTTTTTTTTCAGAGTTGCGCCATAGTCAAAGTTGTTTATAATGATGAGTTCTGTGAGCTCTTTTCGGCTTACCACATCCTTTCCTTATAACCCTTATAATTTATAATTATAATCCTTACATCTAAATACCTATATTAGGTCAGTTGGTTGTGTTGTTTGTGTACATTCTGTACTTATCTTTGTGTCTAGTCACCACTTAGACTATTTGCTGCAAATTAATAGTAAAATAATGCAACTCTATTAAAATCGTCTCAAATGGTCTCGAGTTTCTCATACATCATCACACTCATATTATAAATGCGAAAGTTTGTCCGTGTGTGTGTTACTCCTTTACACTGAAACGGCTGAACGAAATTGGACGAAATTTGAAAAAGACAGAGCTTATCTTCTTCTTAGGGTGCCTCTCCAACTAGTGAAGATACTAAAGAGATAATATGTACAAAATACGAACCTAATAACATTTTCAAGCAATTAATGTAGCCAGAACAAATTTGTAAGAAAGAAAAAGATCTGATTCCCAATTCACGGTAAGGTAATATAATATCACCATCAGCTGAAATGCCAGCTCACACATCGCTTTGCAGAGCATAAATAAACAAACGAGCCCGTTTCAATTACGGAACTAGTTCTGGAAACTAGTTAAGTGACTTCTAAAGCTAGAAAATACAGCAGTGCATTTACAGAGCATTTGTACAGCACGGTACTAAAATTTCGTAGCATTTAGTAGTCGTAGATTCAATTTTGAACAGAAATTGTGACGTCATCGTCATTTATAAAACAAAATTTAGTAGTCGTAGATTCAATTTAGAAGTGGGATTTGACGTCATCGTCATTTTATAAAACAAATCTGAAAATAAAATAATAATCCTTTCTAAAAATTCTATACTTTTTAAGCTTCGACAAAACAGTGTTTAGAACTTACTAAAAATAAAATAAAAATAATAGTTAAAAAAAAACTAAAAAAACACGCTTTTTATAAAAAACCGAACTAAAAAAATAGAAAATAAAATTTTATAAATTTAAATTAAGAATAGGGTTGAAAATTTCAATAAATATAAATTAATAATAGTGTAAATAAATAAATATATGTATTTTATTTTTAAAAAGCGTGGGGTGCATGGGTCAATAGATATTATATATTTTGTAGATACATTTTGTATTGACAGACATGAGTAGAGTGATTAGCATTTTGATAATATCTTAGAAAGCACCCCACGCTTTTTTAAAAATAAAATACATATATTTATTTATTTACACTATTATTAATTTATATTTATTGAAATTTTCAACCCTATTCTTAATTTAAATTTATAAAATTTTATTTTCTATTTTTTTAGTTCGGTTTTTTATAAAAAGCGTGTTTTTTTAGTTTTTTTTAACTATTATTTATTTTTCGCTTTTTAGTTCGATTTGCTAACTATTAACCATTATTAATTAATATGTACAAATGTGTTGGTGTTATCCGATTTTGGCCGTCTGCTCAAGCAAATTAAAAATAAAATTGATGCGTAACAAAAAATATTGAGCAAAAAGATTTGTAGCCGCGTGGTTTCGATCCTCAGACCTCATAAAATAAAATTGATGCGTAACAAAAAATTTTGAGCAAAAAGATTTCTAGCGCGTGGTTTCGATCCAGGGACCTCTGGGTTATGAGCCCAGCGCGCTTCCACTGCGCCACTCTGTTCTCTGACACGAATGACGAAATTACCATTTGTAAGTTAAACGGTATTAAAAGTTAAAGAAACTTTATAGAAAAAGCGTGTTAAACAAAATAATAGTTAAAAAAACTAAAAAACACGATTTGTTTAGTGTATTGTCATCGGTCCTCGATATATCTACAAAGTTTGAAAGAAATCTGACCGTGTAAAGTGGGTCAAAAACGCGCTCAAAGGAGTCGGTTACATACAAACATACAAACATACAAACATACAAACATACAAACATACAAACATACAAACATACAAACATACAGGTGAAGCTAATAAAAGCGTGTTAAAAATAGTTTGTGGTTCTTAAGGTCAAAAAGGCTTAAAATAACGATCCTTCCAAAAACTTCTATACTATTTTTAGATCCGGAAAAAAGGCGTTTCGTAAGTACTAAAAATAAAATCAAACCTAATGTGGTTAACGTCAAAAGGGTTTAAATTAAAATAATCCTTTCTAAACATTCTACACTTTTTAGCTCCGACAAAAAGGCGTTTGGGACTAAAAATAAAATCAAACCTATTGTGGTTCTTAAGGTAAAAGAGGTTATTTAGAATGTTGTTAGGTTTTGAAAAATGGGTAATAACGGAAACTAATAGAGGATTTATTTTGCATTTATGAGTTCCACGTCAGCCGATCTTGAGAAGGGTTAAAGATGACAACAACCGACAGAGGTCGCCTTTTATGCGCACAGCCAAAGGATTTTGTCCCTGGCCCTATTCAGAGATAGGTCACACTGTATAACTCTATGTATATTCAAAGATTACTATACAAGGTTATAAGGAATGGGTATGTTAAGCTGAAAGGGCGCATAGTACTCATCATTATGAACAACTCTTACTATGGGACAGAACCGGAATGTTAACGACACTCGACAAAGGTATGGAACAGCTGATTTTTTCACGATTTCTCGGTTGGTCCAGAAGTAAAAGTTGTTCAACGATGAGTATTATAAGGCCTTTTCGGCTTAGCATACACTGAGAAAAATGGCCATCAAAATTCCGATGAATTCACCTAAATTACGGAGCATAGTGATAATCACCGAAAAGTACTATGATAAGCATTAATTTTGACGGTGACAACTATCATAATATATGGTCGCATCGTAAAAACTAGTACTAGCACCAGTTTTAGGGTGAGAACCATATTATACCTCTATTACGAGTATCATAGTTGTCACCGTAAAAATTGGTGCTTATTATCGAACCTTTTGGTGATTATCACTATGCGTAGCACTTTAGGTGATTTTTTTCTCAGTGTACCCTTTCCTGATAGCCCTATATTGAATGCAGGAATAACGCTACATCTACATCCATATTACTATGTAAGTATGTAGATCAGGCATTTAAGGAAAGTTTTATAAACCGAAATTCACGAGGCCGTGCCCCAGTCCGTTGATTTAGACTAAATTATTCAGGCAGATTTGAAAACTCTTTAGGGTTGGGGATAAAAAATATGCCTGTAAATCGCAGTTATACAGGGCTATAAGGAAAATCTAGGCTAATAAACTTAGAGAAATAATCAATACGGACAACTTTTACTATGAGACCAAATCTGAAACTGCGAAAAAAAATCAGCTGCTCCATACATTTTGTCAAATGTCGTTGTCATTTTTTTAGGGCCATTTTCGGCTGAGCATACCCTTTCCTCATAACCTTGTATTCTAGCCGCTGGGTATGATATATTTCATTACTGATGTAAAACAAAATTGTGATAAAATAAACAAGAATCTTGAGAAAAGGAGACGTTCTTGACACTGATAAATTATACAACAAAAATCCTTGAAAAACTCTCGCAACTTAAGATTAATAAGAGATATGAAAATCTACATGAAGAGGCAAAAACTAGATCAAAATACGTCGCCTGGGGGAATCAGTATACTCATACAAATTGAATAAGCATGGGTACTGACAGTTTTTAACAAATGAAAAACATTTGGAAGTTACAGATTTTCTCGGCGCTGAAAAAAATGCCATGTTTCTTTCAGCCAGATACTAATCAAAAATCGTGATTAAGTAAACATACACAAAAGCTTCACACGTTTTCTCGCTTTAACTAATTTATTTTTACGCTAATCGAAATTCGAAACAAAAGCTTATTAAATGGTCGACAACATAAATAAAGAAATACGCTGGATTGCATTCCATTCATTTAGGTTGTTTTAACATACGCTTGTCGTAAGATGTACGATATAAATCAGTGCCTAAGTCACGATAAAAAAAAAAAACAAAACTACTTCCATTACAAACCGTAGTACAGATCATTTTTGTTAGCTTATTTTACTAAATACCAAAGTATGGATAAAGGCGACTTTGCGCAACACTGATTACTCTATGACTTATTTAAAACTACTAGCTGCACCCCGCGGTTTCACCCGCTGTCAAAACTTAGGGGTATGAAAAATAGTCAACGTCCTATTCTCAGACCTACTGAATAAACACACAAAATTTCATAAGAATCGGTCAAGCCGTTTCGAAAAAGTTTTGTTACGAACATGTGACACGAATTTTATATATTAGAGATATACTCTAGAAATAGACTAAAACTAGCAGCATATAATTGCAACCGTGAGAGAGCACAGCTAAATCTATTAAAGCTTCTATTTAAGCTCATGCTTGCATTATCTGCACCGAGAGACAAACGTGAATAGCTTAGTAGATGTGGTGAAGCCACTGCATCTTCTAATGTAAACATATCCTAGACTAAATTCAACCCATTATTATCCTACTAAATATTATGAACGCGAAAGTTTGTAAAAATGTATGGATGTATGTTTGTTTGTTACTCTTTCACGCAAAAGCGGCTGAACGGATTTACATGAAATTTGGAATGAAGGTTGTTCATGGCCTGGATTAACACATAAGTTACTTTTTATTCTGGAAAACGCAGGTGAAACCGCGGGGTGCAGCTAGTTATATACTGAAGGAAGCTTAACAGTTTACCCTTGTTGATGCTGTGATTCGAAGTATGTCTTGATCTCCAATTAAACTAATAGTTTGCAGCAAACCTCGCGACTCCACTACAGGGTTATAAGGAAAGGGTATGCTAAGCCGATAAGGGCTCATAGTACTCATCATTATAAACAACTTGTACTAGAGGAGCAACAAGGAATTCGCGAAAAAATATCAGTTGTTCCATACATTTTGTCGAGTGCCATTGACTTTTTTTCTATGGAATTGTTGATTTTTGTTCATTCCGGGTTGGTCACATGGTAAAACATGTTTACAACGATGAGTGCTAAGAGCTCTTTTCGACTTAGCATACTCTTTCCTAATAACCTTGTATCTCACCATCCTTCAATCCATTTTGCTCTTAAGCCGGCGACTGACCTGTAACATTTCGTCGTAACGTAACGTTACGTTACGACGAAATGTTGCAGGTCAGTACAGCGAGCCGATCCGCTCGCTGCAAGCGCCGCGTGCTCCACCACGCTCGGTTCGAATGCTACGTTACGGCAAAATGCTCAGGTCAGTCGCCGGCTTTTTATTCAAACATAAAAAAATAAAAAAAATGTCTGCTCTGGGTCTGGGTGTTAGTTGTCCTTGTCTTTGTGTGTGTTCCATGGCATCCCCGACACAGGATAATCCTAGTGGGGAGCTGTAAGTGTGAAACGTTTGTTTGTTTGTTTGTTTTGTATTGTAACCAAATACTTGCTTGAAAAACTTATAAAGATCAGATCAACGATACTCAAGTCATCATCGGACAAACATATAAACATACAAACGCAAATTTGTTTCCTTAGACTTAATAGACCCTCACATAGACTCACATAGACTTCATAGACCTCACTTCGCTCGGTCAATAAGACACATAATTTCTTCCTGTTCTGTGCGGTTATTCACATGAGACGGATTACCCCTTTATCCGTTTTTTCTGTCACTGTTTCCACTGAAGCTGAGATTAGATGTGGATTTAGAACGTGATGGATCATTTTTAAAAGCTTTTATTTAACTTGCAATGTATGTTATGTATGTAACTATGTTTGTTCGTGTGGAATCTTGCAACTCAATTTTAAACACTCGCCGACGTCCGATTGATCTGAAATTTGGTATACTCGTACGTCTGTAACTCCAATGAAAATGCAATAAAAGCTTTTTTATTAAAATATGCTTAAAATTAATTTATTTCACATCGCTTTTTTTCATTTTGCTTTCAGACCAAAAGCCAATACAAAAAGTATCTAGTAGAAGATTTCAGTAGTCAACCTAAAGCACACACACGTCTTCTTTACTTGTTCTTTCCATTTTTGATAAAACTTAGAGACTGATGTTTACCGTACGTAGCTGCTGCCGGGAATGCAATTCCGCAGGGACGTATCACGGTTTGATTGCTTTATGGAAGGTAACTATGGAAATGTTACTCTGAATTTATCTTAGTCTCTTATATAGGGTTATTCATAAAGGGTATGCTAAGCCGAAAAGGGCTCATAGTACTCATCATTATGAACAACTTTTGTTATGGGACCAACCCGAAATTCGCAAAAAAAAATCAGCTGTTCCATAGAAAAATGTCAATGACACTCGACAAAATGTCTTGTATGGAACAGCTTATTTTTTTTTCGCGAATTTCGAGTTCGTCCCATAGTAAAAGTTGTTCATAATGATGAGTACTATGAGCCCTTTTGGGCTTAGCATACCCTTTATGAATAACCCTGTAGAGGAAAATATATCGACAATTTTAATATAATCATCATAGGTGAAGGTGAGGAAAGTAGTAGATAAGATGGGCATATGAATGTTAAGGATAGTGCGTGTATGAGTAGGTACACTTTGTGTTAGCTTTATTTTTATTATTTTCCTCCTTCCTGGAATCGGTTAATAAAATGACATTGTTCGAAAAAACGTAGCGAAATAAAAACAGAAATCTACTTAAATAGGACAAATATTTACAATCAAAATCAAACAAACAGTAAGCACGAAAATACATGTGTAATAGATATACGAGTAGGTACATTCACAATTTGGTACGCTTAAAGATACAAAGTTGTTACAAACGGCGTAGGTTTCCTAAAACATATATTTAACACTAGTGTATATACACACATATGTATATTGTACATACGCCTACATCTCTGACTATGTACCTAACTTTCTGCTACCGTATATTATAAGGTACTGTAATTAATGAAGGAATGTTCTAAGCTCGGACGTTTTCGGAATTCACGCAACCCTCGCGGTCTTCCTCTCATTAATATTTCGTCCACAGGTGCCGTAGGCTGGATGTTTGCCATTAACACGTAAGTATTTTATTTGTTTCAATCAAAATAAGGTAAGCTGACGTGTATAGAGAGTTTTCGTATTGAATTAGGTGGGTGAGTTTGTTAAGCATGCAGTTTTGTTTTGTTATTTAGCTGGAAAGTTTAGTGTAGTCTGTTTTTCCGAGGAAGTACAACCCGGGGTTGTTCAAAAATAGAGAGAATAGGTTTTTCCGTGACAAACGTGCTACATCTTCGGCCACATCGTCGCTTCCCATCAGGTGAGATTGTGGTCAAACATACGTTTAGTTTACCTAAACCGATGTAAAAAAATATAACATAGGTAACATAGGTATATCAATAAAAAAATATCTATAAAATATTAGCTGTTTCTCTTTTCCTGGCCATGTATCCTACATGGCGGTGGGGTCAGCTTTCTTCACTTTTTCCCCACTTTGTCTATCCTCGACATCGTCTTCGGAAACACTGCACTCGCTCACGTCTTCTTACTACATTTGCCCACGTTATTTTGGGTGTGTTTCTTAGTTAAAACACAAAACTTAAACTTAAAACACACTTGCCACCTAACTTAGCTAAACGCAAAAAAAGCTTTTCTTGTTTTTGGACTATATTCGACTATAGGTGAGTTCAACTGTAGAAAACGACTTAATTCGCCTTTTAAATGTTATCGGACCACTGACTTCGGAACCTTAAAAAGCTATCTTATCAACACCATTTGAAACTTTACAAACGATTTGCCTAATCTAAGTTATTAGGGTGTAATCCCTTAGCAAACTAGATTAACTTTGAGAAAAGTTATAGGCAGTTTCATGAAAATTTACTCGACGCCTATTACCTTTGCCAATTTTTTATATCGGGCCTAATTTTGTTTTAAGCATGACGGTGAAGTTTAGTAGACCATTCAATACCATATCTATTTATTTTTCTATAAACTATACATTTATTAAACCATGCACACATTTAAGTAAAAAAAAATAAAGTTTTTGAATATTTTTACCTACTTACGAGTAGTACTTGTATTAGGTACATACGAAAAAATAAAAACTTAGTATTTTTTTCTAATTTTGAAAAGTTAACATAAATATTATAAGCCAAAAAAGTAAAAAAGAAATATTCTCACGTTAAGACAAATATTTTCTGAAAAAATTAGTGAATTCATGAATGCGTTTTTATCAAAAGTGTACATTGGCACATAATTTTACACACGGCGCTCTTTTTGGCTCGTTCGAAGATGGCAGTAGCATAAGGAGCGTTTTCGGAAGACACTCCAACAAATAACTTTGTTGTTGAGGATAAACGGACGGAGCTTGTAGAGAACTTGGGCCCCGGAGGCCACTTAAAACTTATGTGGCTTCGTTAACCATAGCCAAGATACGCTTTAGTGCCGTCGAATCTTCGTGCAGGGTGCATGGTACCTCTACTACAAGAACATACAAACTTCTAATTTGAAATTTCTGACCCTATTCTGGTTAAATTGGTGCAAAACAATGTTGAACATTCACTAAGGAAACTAACGTGGTTTTGATGAAGGTCACCGAATGTGACCGAAACTAGTCGTAGTAGACGACTTAATTTTTACGTGAGTATTCCCGTGTTTAATTGTAACAAAAATGTTGAACATTAATAAGCATGAGCACGTTTATATTTAAGAAATCCTAACTATTGGGTTAAATTCTAACTATTGATTAGGATTTCTCGAAGATAAACCGTTGAGAAAAACCATGTTAATTTATTCTAATACTTTTATTATTTTACTTATATAGGGTTATTCATAAAGGGTATGCTAAGCCGAAAAGGGCTCATAGTACTCATCATTATGAACAACTTTTGCTATGGGACCAACTCGAAATTCGCGAAAAAAAAAACAGCTGTTCCATACAAAAATGTCAATGACACTCGACAAAATGTATGGAACAGCTGATTTTTTTTTCGCGAATTTCGGGTTGGTCCCATAGTAAAAGTTGGTCGTAATGATAAGTACTATGAGCTCTTTTCGGCTTAGCATACCCTTTATGAATAACCCTGTATTATTTTACTAATAGAGGTTTCAAGGTTTTAAGGGTTCGTACAAAATTTGTAAAAAAGAATTCTTATAACATAGATAACAATTAGTTCAATTCTTGAATAGTGCAGTGTGAGAGTAAGGAGATCTTTGCCCAGCAGTGGGATATTAATGTCTCAATATAATTATAGATCGTTTCTAGTGAAACAAATGTTTTAGTCTTGTCTCACGAGTTATAAAATCCAAGTGATTAGAACGTGTGTAAACACAAATACCTAGATTTAATTTAAACCATATCATGCCTTTCTTGTTAACTTTAACTTTTATTAACAACTTGACAAATTGTAAAGGACAATGTCCACTTGTAAGGGGATTTTGGCTTAGAGTGAACAGTGAGTTTTGGTATAATTATTACATAGGCCAAGTACCTTATGTCAGTGGCTAACAAAATATTATAATAACTTTGTAGCAAAGGTTTGGTAAGACCTCTTTCCTACATGTAAAACATCTGAGGTCAGCGGAGAGCTTTTGAAATAAAACAAGCTTATTTTTATTTCTAATCAGAATCATATGTAATTAATACAGTATCCAGAAACTGGGCAGGTGGATTTATGTTGTCTTCGTACCTTGCCCAGCTTAAGTACCAAATGACGGTCATAATGTGAGCGCAGCAACCCACAGTCTTTCGGCCCACAATGCAATTGCAGCAATAATGTTTTGCAGCCTATATTGTCACAGTTCTTGACTGGTTAGCTGCAAGTGTTGATAACTGAGTTTCACCTTCCTCTCGGCATGCAGGTGTGTGAACAGAATAATTAAGCTGTTCCAATCACAAACAATCCAGACCAGAACGTCGAGAGAGACGACTGACATGAAATGAAAACAATTTGACGTTAGTAACAGGACATGACGGATGCGGAGTTACCATACTACAAAAAAAAATCGATAAACTAATCGATTTCGTTTCTGTGTTTTCATCGATATTATGAAATAAATACAACCTAGAGAGTAATGCTCGGTTCATGTGATAAAAACATCAAGTTAAATATAATATATATGTAACAAAACTAGTGATGCATTTCGACCGAAAATATTACGAAAACTTCGAATGTAACAGTCAATATGAATATCAAGTGGCATTAAAAATATTTGACAAAGGTTTCTTTTGTGTAGTGGAAAATGTAAACGCACTGTGATGCACTAATAGTGCAATATCGAGCATAATGTTTCGAGAATAGGAAAAGTCAAGATTAATATCCGCCATGTTTAAAAAAATAAAATTGTCCAATTGAATCGGTTAGCGGTGCAATATGCATAAGACAAGTGCGGAAACGTAAAATGCCTGATAGACATTCCAGTAAGTTACAAGTCTTGGGACCGGGTGTTCAAGACGAAGTTCACCATTTACGAGCACACGCCAAATTGCGAAGATCGCCATCATCGGATGCGACGCGGTCGACATCATTCATCATTATATTCTGTACCAAATATCGAATAATAATAATCGATATAAAATAGATCAACGATATAAAATAAAATAATTTTCAATGGCAACACAAGATTTGAAACCTACGGTAAAGTTCCGTTTACTATTCTTCTGTGGGTTTACTCAGTATAAATACTAATTAAATCTACTTTTTTTCTGTTCACCTTGATACAAAAACATACGAGAATAATTATTTAAAAAAAATAAAAGATTTATCGACAACATCATTTTTTTATGAGCATCCTGTTCACGCCAAGCCGACTTTGGACAATGTCCTTTAATAATAGACTGTACAAGTACCGAAATAGTTTTAGGCAAATAAAACTTAGAAACACTGAGAAAAATGGCAATCAAAATTCCGATGAATTCACCTTAAGTACGGAGCATACTGACAATCACCAAAAAGTACGATGATTAGCACCAGCTTTTACGGTGACAACTATCATAATATTATGGTTGTCACCGTAAAAACTACTATTACCACCAGTTTTAGGCAACTAGTTGCCTAAAACGCATCCCATTTCATCTTCGCGCGGGTGAAACCGGCTAGTTCAAAATATCTTGATCTTGTCTTAAATCACATTTTATCCTCAGATCCTACAGGGGTTCCTTGATCCGCACGATCTTATCCAGACAGTATCAAGTGTCAAACAAACAATAAAGAAACAAAACATGAGCGCCCGATTGCCTCCTGTCTACGAAATACCCTGACCTTCATCAAAGTCGCGGCAACACTCAGTAATAAGTTTCCAATCTAAACAATACAAGTGATTCTGGTCGTTTCGGAGTATCCGACCGCGGCCATTCATACTCATTGTCTGTGTTATTAGACTTTGGAAGCTTTAATTGCTTCAGAGATAATATATTGGACTGAGCGAGCGAAGCGTCGCTGCAATTACTAGCAAAATTTGGATTCACCTGGCTGGATGATTGTATGGTATTGTTTTCTTCAATGATGAGGTTGCCAATCATCTCCGTCCTAAGATTGCCTGGAAGAGATCGCTCTTAGCGATAAAGCCGCCAGTTGTCGCACTAGTTTTAAGTGTTAAAATCTCTTTGTTTGTAATTTCTGGTGTGAACAATAAAGAGTTTAGGTATCTGTCTATAGTCGGGCTCGTTTTTTTAATCACTCGTACATTTTTTATTCTTTACTTTTTTAAGGTTTGCCTAAAAATTCTGTCAATCTTTTAAAACTGTGTTTATAAACGAATGTTCTAGTCTGTGTAATTTAGAACGGTGTAACTGATGGATCACACAACATTGCCATAATTAAGGAGCCTTAATTGGACCATTTGTTACAATCATCTTTATTGATTTGTTTATGTCTTTAAGGACCTTATGCAATATCAAGGACAGTACAAACAAACTAGCCATCTTAACAAACTGAGTACTAAACTCGAATGATCTATTTAAAAAGAATAAAGTTATTATTATTAAAATAAGAAACACATTTTTTTGGAGATTTTATGTTACACAAGGGATTTTGTAAGCTCGATCTTTTGTCTTACAAAAAATGTTAAGCGCAGTTCCTGTATTTCGTTTTGCTATTGCTAAAATGCCAGTCAAAGGCACCTCTTGAAATTTTTATTCAACCCTTTGAATATACAGTGCGCTTGTGCATTCAGTTTATTTCACAACCGCCGAGAGTGAGGCTCTCTGTAGAGTAGAAAATCTCTACAGAAAGCTTCAACAAGAACATTATTTTTACAAAACAAAAAACAAAAACCGACAGCAAAAGACCGACTATTGAGTTATTCATCTATTTGTCGCGCACGTAGGTACTTAATGCAATTTTAAGACTTATATGGTTTTCTCATGGATGCCATTATCAGAACTGGACTAAATTAATAAATGGGACCAAATGGGAAGCGTCAGCTTTCTAATAAAAAAAGAATTATCAAAATCGATTCACCCAGTCAAAAGTTATGAGGTAACAAACATAAAAAAAAAATAAAAAAAAAAAAAACATACAGGCGAATTGATAACCTCCTCCTTTTTTGAAGTCGGTTAAAAAGGGTCTAACTGTTAGCACAAAATTATTTATTTGAACTATTATTATTACTACTATTCAACTCAACTTTTAACCGTCAACTGCTGGGATGCAAAATCTACTCTCGAAGGGTGATTAGGGGTCGTATTCCACTACTCTGGCCAAGTGTGGTTTGGTGGACCAAAAACCCCATATTTTTTTTTCTCCGGAAGTATGCAGGTTTCTTTGCGATGTTTTCCTTCACCGAAACTCATTTGAAACGTTAAGTTTTTTTAAACAACTCGCTTGATGTCACGTTTGCCCATATAGGTTTGTACCACCCAGAATTTGGAACCCTTAAAACTTGAGACCCTGCGTGGCACAGCACAGCACAGCGATCGTCACCGTGAGATATAAGATGTTTAAACTATTACAGATATTTGCCCTGAAATGTCACTGGAAACATTGCCCTTCAATTCTGAACACGGGTTCTCGCATTTCACTGATAACTGTTTTTCTGTATAGATTTCCTACTCGCTACCAGGACGTCGCTTCAGCAAAAATGACAAAGCAAGTTAGATCCCAACTCGGCTCGCTGCTCAGTAAATAGAGGTGTTCGAACTGTCTAGAGCGTCGTGGAATGAAGTTGTGAATATTTCAGAAAACGATATGCAGTCGACAATGCGATTGGGGTTGGGCGCTGGGAAAACAATGTTCAATTGATCAGAAGTTAGAACAGTGATGGAGCTTACGCAGTTTGAGACAACTGGATTGAGCGGATAGAACCGAAAAATACTACTTTTAGGCGTAGTATTAGGTTGATTTCATGTACGAGTACAGTGGCAGCGAGAGGCTTATTCCCGGTGTACTCCAAAAAAAGGTTTCAAATGACTCCACGAATAAAATCGTCAAATTAATTAACAATATTTTTGGTTTCAAACTGCTCCACGGCATTCTCAAAGTACTCAACGCTACTGGTTTCGTGAAATTAAATAAGCCATACATCCATTCTCAATCAACTCCACGCAATTTTTATTCAATTTAAAATTATTGTTTTTATGTTTCATTCTACTCCAAAAAGCTTCCGTACAGTCAGGTAAAATTCTAACTATATTGTATTGTACTATATTAACACTTGTAATAAAACTGAATTTTAACTTTATGGAGGAGTTACAGTAACTCGGTCAAGCAAACAGATCATAGTTTTGGTCCCTTCGGCCGCGTACGAAACCGGAGGCTCGTAACCAGTTACGGCAAAAGAGAAAATCTTCGTTGTACGATACTGGTTACTAGGAAATACGGTATCTTTCTTACGTCGTCAAAATGATTATACGAGTACAAACCGAATACTCGGCCGAGGGCTGTCTCGTCACTGTACTCGTTACGCGTAATCAACTCATACGAATAAAAGTAAGTAGGTGCTAGTCAAACAGGGTTATAAGATGAGGGTATACTAAACCGGAAAAGAACCCTAATAGTCATTTTGAAAAAAAAATATCTCGGAGACCATCCCTGAAACCGTAAAAATATCAGCTGCTCCATAGAAAAATGTCAATGTCAATGTTGGCGGCCTGTTTGGCTCAGCGGTAATAATATCCGCCTTATAAGCCAGAGGTCCCGGGTTCGATTCCCGGTCGGGCAGATGTTTGAATGATGAATTTAAATATCTGTTCTGGGCCTGGGTGTTAGTTGTCCTTGTCTTTGTGTATGTTCCATGGCATCCCCGACACAGGAATTTATCCTAGTGGGGAGCTATGAGTGTGAAACGTTATTATTATTATTATTAATGACACTATTTTTTTTTGTGATTTGAATGTTAGCTCATTGTCAAAGTTATTCATCATGATGAGTACTATGAGCCCTTTCGGCTTATCATACCCTTTCCATATAACCCTGTATACATAAATAGGTTAGATATTTATAGAAGAAGACCTTAATTAAACCATTATAATGGTAAAGCCCACGTGCCTGCTCGAATTTATCTTGACACGCGGGACGTAGCTGGTAGGTATAACTCATACAATACCTGTTCATAGCTTACGTAATTACGGTACCACAGCCCTTTACTGACGTCACTAGCATTCTAGGCTGTAGGGTTATATAATAATCTTCCATCTGAGAACTTTTTAAGATTGACGTTGTTTCACGCCTACACTTCTAACAAAGGATTTGCTGAAGACTTCAAAAAGTCCGTGACGTCAATTCCAGAAAATACCTCTGCTGTAATGCCTACTCAAATGTTTCGTGAGAATTCGTAGACGTTATTTTAACTAAAGCCAGTTGTATTGGTATTGTTAATATAATTTTAGTAAGCATAAAAAATAACAGTTCATAAAATTTTGGATTACATAAAAGTTAATCCATTTAGAGTAGACAAGTAATTTGGGTAAGGGTGGATTCGACCAAACTTGTATAAGTCTTAACCTGGGAATAAAATCACTAATTACTCTGGAGTAAGAGAAATTTTCGTTTTACCAAATCTTAATCCAGGAATAACTGACTAATCTATATCTATATCTATATATAATAACTAACTAATCCAGGAAACGCAAATGAAGTTATCTGGGAGTAAGATCGAAGAGTAAATTTTTTCCAGGGTTAGTTACTCTGGAGTAATGAAGTATTTGGTCGAATCCACCTTAAGTGTATTATTTTTGCGGTATAAACAGGGTTAAACAGAACAGTGGAACTAAAACTTGTAGTAAGCTGATAACAGCTCATTGTACTTAACGAACTGATGGTCCAATTATATTGTTAACTAGATGCGCTCCGCGATTTCGGTGATTAAAAACCTATGTATTTCCAGGACATAAGCTATCTATATTCCTAATTTTATCAAAATTGGTTTAGTAGTTACAGTAGGTGGTAACAAACATTCATACACACTTTTGCACTTAGAGGTATATAGAGGTATATACAGGTTTATTCATAAAGGGTATGATAAGCCGAAAGGAGCTCATGGTACTCATCATTATGAACCACTTTTACTATGGGACCAACCCGAAATTCGCGAAAAAAATCAGCTGTTCCATACATTTTGTGGAGTGTCATTGACATTTTTCTATGGAACAGCTGATTTTTTTTTCGCGAATTTCGGGTTGACCCCATAATAAAAGTTGTTCATAATGTACTATGAACCTTTTTCGGCTTAGCATACCCTTTATGAATAACCCTATATAATAGTTAATTATAAATGTCTTTTTCTATTAAACACCCATAGACGTTGGAAAACGTTGAAGACAGCTAATTTTGTTTTGCAAATTCAAGGCTAATTTCTTTTCAGCTTAGAACCAGTTTCTTTCAGATTTGGGTTACACAGAACGGTGGTGATTGAACCGGTTCATATAACCCTGTATGTAAGCATGTATGTGTAGCGACGAAGACTAAACTTTCGCAAGAAACAACTAGGTTACCTAATTGTCTAAATTGCGAAATGGAATAAATGCCCCGTCTACGAAGTTATAATTTCTTTGGAAATCTCTCTGTATATTGAAGCACCGACTTCTACTTACTGAAATGAAAGTTTTGCCTCTTGTGTTTCTTTCATACAATTCTATTTAAAAGCATAAATGCGAAGGATTTTTTTATAGTTTTGTTTGTTATTCTTTAACGCAGAACAAAGCAGGTTTTAGTATGGTTGGTTAAGAGGTCGGAGAGAAACAAAAAACATAATTTTACTTATTACGAAGATATGAAAAGAGAGTCTAGGCAAGTAACACCCCCGTCGGGGCTGCGGGTAGAAGTTACCGCGGCCTCGGCGTCACAAGGGCGTAGAAGGAACATGGGTGGTTTTTGGTCAGTAGAAGTCTGACACTCGATTCCGCTCTGCCCAAGAGTGGGAGGGGTCATTTGATGATTTCCCACCCCCCAAAAAAAAAAAAAAGGCAAGTAACACAAAAGTAACAGAGTGATCTTTTTTTTTCTTACAGATGTTCAGCCTGATGGTAAGCAAAACCGCCGCATATGAGGACCTTCAAAACTATATAGCGGCGTTGATGATGCTAGAGTAAATTAGAAATGATAGATTAGAATTAGACGCAATTAATAAGAAAGCGCCTGTAATTAACTTGAACTTCGATGCGTATTCGGAACCACAGCAGCGCCACTGGATTTTTTTGAAATTTCCGGTTTTTTTTGCTATCTTACGACAACTTGTGAATTTTTTTGGTAACGGGCGAAATCGAATGGTAGCGGCTGTAACGGGGTAGGTATATGTTAAGTATATTACAGGCGAGTGCACTGGGGTCCTATTCTAGGGAGTGAGATATTACCTTTGTCTCTGTCGCTCTCATTACAAATATCATGAGTGTGAGAGTGACAGAGATAATCTCGAGAACTCACAAATAGGTTTCTTGATAGATAGATCCAGAACTTTCATAAAACACATTTCATAAGAACACACATTTTAGCACCTAGCAAACCAAAAATCACTGAAATTCGTGCGCTTTATTAAATTATTCCCTGTCTTTACCTGTATACAATAATAACTATATTTAAGCCGTAAGTTGTAACTGAACTTCACTAATTACTATCCAACATTATGAGAACGTTGTCGAATTAATATGACTGCAGTTTGATATTAAATTCATAACACAAACAAAACAGCCTTCAGCTCGAGCGGAACAATGCAGCGCCTGCCTAACGATTATTATTTAACTTTGTACAAATAATCTTGCGGTGCAGTAAGTTTAAGGCACTGACTGCTCTACCAAACAAATAGTTCGTTGTAGTTTATTTAACAATGATTTAATGTTTTCTTTCTTTTTTCAGGTAAGAAAACTCGATACGACCTTAGGCTGCAAGACAGTAAGTTGATATTTAAAAATCGGCACATCTTCAACGAATGAAATTAAAATTATCTTCCACATTGAAAAGCTCAACGGAAATATTATGGTACAAAGATTTCTTATCCATAGACACAGAGGGCCTCACTTGTAAAGCCTGCTTAAAGTTAATCACTGCTTACTTGCTAACAACTTGTTGCTGACGTGAAATGTCATGTTCGAAAACAAGACGGAGAACTAGCAATGATCATTTATTTATTATTATGTATATCGATAATATACATAGCTTCTGTAAGATCAGGTGCAGCCGCGGACTAACATTTTAATAATGTCACTTTGATTTACGTTGTGTTTAAACTCTTTTGTCAGTTAACGGTTATTCAACCATTTATGAATACCAAAATACAAGTAATATTAGTATAACTAATACCTAATTATATAGTAATCCCCTAAGAACTACCGTAATACACTACACAACAATGGGAACACTATGCAAGCATGCCAAACATTACAATAAACCTGCCTTTAATTTCCCTAAGGACATGCCTAAACTATCAAATTCAAGCCCATACATAATACATACTACCTAGGTATACGAGTACTTGTTTATAATTGAGCTCATTTATTTCAGAGGCTCATATTTTCAGCGATGTTTTCCCCGTTCTTGTAATAAATTAATTTTGAGATAGGTAGTCTTTAATTACTAATTATTGTAAGGCTTTCGTCCGCGAGCTTGTTTTATGTTCAGGCTCAGCGCTCAGGTTTATTTTAGAATTTAATCCTGTCTTCCTGATTATTTAGCATGGGCGTCAGTATCAAATTAATGTTCTATTTTTTGATGTTGTATTTAATTTGGTATTCAGTTTTACACGATTTTCATGTCAAAGAAATATTGTTGAATAACAGACACACGATTGCTGATATTCACAACCCGGTCACAATATCTGTGCACCTCGCTGGAATGCGTATAGCCAGCGGAGAGGCGGAGAGGTGACAGGGGAAGCGGGAGCCTCTCCTGCTTCCCCTATCACCTCTCCGCGCACTCCCCGGTGCGACAGTGCGACTAAATGAGGCTATACGCATTCCAGCGAGGTGCACAGATATTGTGACCGGGTTATATGTTTGCGTTGTTAAATAAATTCCAAAGTTAACAAAGCTAACTATATGCCCAGCAAGGGTCTTACTTATAAAGCCTGCTTAAAGTTAGTCACTGCTTAAAATGCTCTAACAAAATTTTTCATAAAAAAAAATATGTATAAATTGTCAAAATTTGTGAAAACATCTTTTGAGTCGACAGTTTTCTCGCAATTGTTCGTATCTACTTAAAATCGTAGAAAACTCGCTAAAGTACCTTATAAAATCCCATCAGCTTAGCAGACTTAGTTCTTTTTGCTATTAAACTATACTTATTATAGGTAAGGCTATCAAAAAAACCAAGAAAGAAAGCACTGTTCGCTGAAATAATACATACTGTTACAATGTTTTTTAAAACCTACTTACAGTTCATACTTTTTATAAGCGTTATTAAGTAGCTAACTCAGAAATCTCTGTTATCTTAAGCCTGTCTGGCAGTTACAAATATTTTTTTATTCTACAAACAAGTGGTTTTCAACTAAATTCGAAAGTTACTTTTTCTGGTTTATCAACTCCCTTTTTAAAACCACAGTCTCTTATGTTTTGAATTTTTGGAAGAATTTGGAAGACTAAAAATGTCATCAAAAATAAGAACTATAATAGGTCGATCAATATTTTGAGTTTCTTAATTTAATACCATCAAATGTTATGTAAGTAATGAATCATCTATACCTACCATACGAACAACCAATTATAAATTGATTTATAAGAATCAAAGAAAAAATTTGATTGGGTTTACAAACTTTTTGTTTATGACCAACCTAACTTTACTAAGTACGAATAAGTATCTGGAGTAAATACTTAATAAGTTAAGCTTTCACATTACCTTCTGTTATTTCTGTATAGCGTCACTTCAACAACAATACTAAAGCCTTACCTTGCAACTTCTCCGCACTTAACTTCATTCCTGTTTACCGAAAGTTATCTCTACCGTGGAAGCTATTTTAGAGTTGCACAGATCCACAACGAACAGAGAGACCACTTATTAAAATAGCTTCGTTTGTTTTGTCATGCTATGATGCTCAATTGAATAATCATGTTTAGAATTAGGTAGGTATACATACAACCAAGAGTCTACAAGACTTTTGGTTGTATTTGATTAAAACACTCGACAATGATTATTTCCAGCATGGTCCATGATTCGTAGCTGATAGTATTTTGTCTTCTTATTTATTTAAAGTTTTAATAAACACGTCTTAAAGTGAAGTGACATTAGATAGTGCGAATTACACTTTTGTATTACATACAAGCTAAGTGACATATAATATTATGTCATTATTATTATTTTTTTTTTTTTTTTTTTTTTTTTTTTTTATGTAATTGAGTGACGAGACGAGCAAATCGCTCGCCTGATATTAAACGTCACGTTTGCCCATAACAGGTCTGCGCTACCCAGAATTTTGAACTCGCAGAATTCAAGACCCTGCGCGGCACAGCACTGCGCTCGTCACCCTGAGATATAAGTTATTTAATCTCCCATTTGCC
This sequence comes from Alcis repandata, assembly GCA_949125135.1. Lineage (NCBI taxonomy): Eukaryota > Metazoa > Arthropoda > Insecta > Lepidoptera > Geometridae > Alcis > Alcis repandata. The sequence continues at coordinate 3,462,141 of OX421223.1, forward strand.
CTGTAATTTCACTGGAAACAATGCCCTTCCAACCGGAACACAGTAATGTTTGCACATTACTGCTTGGCGGTGGAATAACTGGCAAAGGTGTGGTACTTCCCCAGGCGGGCTCTGCAAAAGAGCCCTACCACTACGTTAAGCAACGTTTCTCATAAAGCCCTTAGTGCAGAAAGCCGACTGACGAAACGTGAATATTGTGGAACGATTTCGCTGCATCGTGAAACTTGTACATTTGCCTTCTTCTAATCTGCGTTTTAGTTGATCCAACTTATTTTAACTATGGTTTGATGTGCAATTAAACGTCGGCTCGCTAATCCATAGGGTTGGGAAGAGTAGTTTCAAGTTAGACAACGGAAATTTATGAGTTGGTTCTGGGTACCTCAATTCGCTTTGTTGTGGCATTATGGACCGACTTTACAGTACTTTTTGTTCTGTTTGAACTTCTCGTCGACGTCATTGTTAACAGCTTTTTATCCACTTCTGGGTTATTTTCTTCTCTCTTCTTTATTTTCTTACAATGCCATCTGGTTCGGTTCTACGCCAATCTGGTCCAGATTCGACCCGCAATTTGGAAACGTCTTTTGAACTTCGTTATCATCATCATTATCAACCCTTTTCTACCCACTGCTGAGTATAGGTCTCTTCTTCTACGCGCCATCCTTTCCAGTCCCGTGTCAGTATCCAAATGAATATATTCCAGTATTTCCTATGACCATAAAAGTTCCAGGTTCAGTCAATCTGAAGTCATAAATTAAATCTTTCGAAACAAACTACGAATTTTAATCAGTTTGATTCGCAACTGGATTGCTATTAAATAGCATCAGCAACGAAAACCGTTTTAAAGTTCGAAATATCGTGACATAAAGCACCCGTTATCTGTGCTCCTAGTATATACTTCTTTGTTTCCGTAAAAGCATTGCTCATCCATCTCTGCAAAACAGGCTTATTTTTAATTCTTTTGCACTTTATTTCTATCAAAGAAGCTAGCTTTGAGCGCTTGTTGTATTGTTGTCTGTTGATAGCTTTTTGCTAGCCGGTCACACTCTTTATACAATAGTCTCTTCACACTTTTATGTCTAATTGCTGCGGCCCTCGGTTTCACCCGCGCAGTGATAATGATGGTAATAAATGATCTCACATTATTTTCAGTACCTCTGTTATCATGTATGCAAAATTTCAAGACAATCAGTTGAGTTGTTAAGGCATGAAACCATACCAAACAAACAAACTCACTTTTATCTTCATCGTCGCTTCCCATCAGGTAAGATTGTAATCAAACGCATATCTATATCTAATTCGTTGTAAAAAAAACTTGTTGCATTAATATTTCTACATATTTTTACGGCTGATGACTGAACAAGGACAGACGCGAAAAACTTTTCACCAGCAAAATGTGGGAAAGTTGTAAAATTTAAGGGTAAGAGCGCGGACGTCACCATTGCGCACTTTGATTATACAATCAAAGTGCCTAGTAGATGTCACATAAATACGATAGCTAATCGCGTCAGAGCCTGGTTATAAGCTTCGATAGCAAATATTACCGTCTTGTTATTGTCCTAGATTTGAATAGGACATGACGCAGTTCGGTAAACCAATACGTCCCTTAAACGTCTTTGTGCGTCTGTATATTTAGTAGCTGACGAAGAGAATATCGAACGTCTTACCTGCTCAGACGGCGAACAGTACATAATTACCTGATCTTAATTACTCTATGTACCTACTAGTGCAATTTATTGCGTGATAGTGCCGTTTCAGAGCATCTAATAATGCTACAATGGTCTTATTTTATCTCATATATTATTGATTGAATCGGCTATGGTGCTGTATAATTTATAATTAAACGAAATACTATTAAACTTTAGGTGAATTTCAAAAGTTAGTTTGATAGTCGAAAATTATTAGTGATCAATAGAATAATACATTAAAATTTGACAGAATGTAAATTTAGCTAAATATAATGCTACCATAGAGTTACTTATCTTATATCTTATTGAATTAACTCTTTAGTGCTGTATGATTGGGTATCAAAAGTAAGTTCGTATAGGCCAAAATTTTCTGGTCATGAAATAATAAATGAAAACTATCTAAAATATAAATTAGTCTAAGAAAGTTTAGCTCAAAATAGGTTTGCGTTTAAACACATCGTCTGTTGATTATTGATCAACCGTGAAACGGCCTAGATCGTAACCCAATAATAACTTAGTTCTCATGTTAAAGGAAACTAAACCTAATTCCAACAACATACTGGCTAACTAGAACACGTAACGAACAGAGTTAATACTAACTGCCCATACGGTAACGTAGTTTGCAGTGGACAAACATTAGGTACGTTAGAAATTTCATAATATATAGAGAACGGACCGCTTTACTAAAGCTAAACTAAGGATGCGCGGTAGTCGATAGATCGATACACTGATATTTTTAATTCATTGGAACTTCGATGAAATTTGTGGTAGTATACTTTGAAGGCAGTTAATTGCCTTTATATTTGATTAACCGACTACTGTTACTACTATACCCTTCATTTGAGACAAAGCTCAAATGAAGAGTATTAATATGAAGTGTAGGTGTAGGGTCTACAAATGTTAAATATAAGTGTATGTGTGTTAAATTTATGTGTATGTTATAGTACATGTGTTGTTATGTTACAAGTAGCGTCTAAACTATTTATTAGACTGACGAATGAGTTGCATTTCGATAACTCGGACCGAACACTTTTTATTGCGAACAAAATCAATATAACGGATGTTACACCCAAAAAATGGATCCGCACATGTTGTCAGGAATACGTTACAGAACATAGGCCAACATCATCACTTTTTGTTAAAACTAATTCGGGAATGCTCACGTAAAAATTAAGTCGTTTACTACGACTAGTTTAGTTCACATTCGTTGATCTTCACCAAGAGATGGCAAGCTTGAAGCGCTCGCGGTTGCGTCTGGCCTGGCACTGGCGTGCATTTTTATATGAGTATTCCCGTATTAATTAAAACAAAAGGTGTCAAAACCACGTTAGTTTCCATGGTAAAATCATCACTGTTTTTTAGATCTGCGCTGATAAAACCGTTAGGCGCAGCTACTAAATAAATAAATAAAACATTTTTAAATGTCCATCTTTTCATCTCTGCGCTCTAACAAGAAGCATGTGTCAACAAAGGACAGAGCTTTAAGAATTTCAATATAAAACGTTTGATAAAAGGCTTTCTAGGAGTCCCGGCGAGAGCTACGCAAACGTACTTAGAATTGCATTTGTTTACCTTTCTGCACACGGCTTATGACTTACGAGTATCTAGTCACTTAATGACGTATTTACTCCTCTGGCGCAACGACCGTTTGTTTTTATATCCTAAATTATCAATGTATTTAACATTTTACTTTGCTGATTGGCAACGACTGCGTCGTACTACTAGTAAACAGAAAAATTTGTCTATACTGATAAACTTCATAATTATAATTATGATAGAACTTCGCTTAAGGTAAATTCGTTTAATCTCTAACTACGAGTATATATAGGGTTATTCATAAAGGGTATGCTAAGCTGAAAAGGGCTCATAGTGCTCATCATTATGAACAAGTTTTACTATGGGACCAACCCGAAATTCGCGAAAAAAAATCAGCTGTTAGAATAATGTCAATGACACGTGACAAAATGTATGGAACAGCTAATTTTTTTTTCGCGAATTCTGGGTTGGTCCCATAGTAAAAGTTGTTCATAATGATGAGTACTATGAGCCCTTTTCGGCTTAGCATACCCTTTATGAATAACCCTGTATAAGTATGTAAATTATACACTGCCCTAATAATAATATAAGAATCAAACTTGTGGATTCAGATTTTTAAGTAGTTAGGTACTAATTTTTTTTTTTTTTTATTTTTTATTTTTTTTTATTATTATTATTCAGATATTAAATAGAATACATAAAATATATTTACATCTTAAATTTAAAATAACAAACTAAACTAAATAGAACTAAGAAATTTACAAAAAGTTAATAATCAAAAAGTAGTTTTTGCCCGTGTGGCAAAGTACCAAGAACGCTGGCTGCATTCCCGCGCTGAATAGCCAGTGAAATTCTTTGCGCGAGGAATGAGCCAGCCCTTTTATCACCAGCGGCGTCAACTAAGCGCGGTGTGATTTGTACTAATTCGTAATAATGTCTCAACAACAAACTTATTTGGAAGTACGTCTTAACAATAGATTTATCTCACTATTGGTTTTCAACAGTTTTATGAAGAGTACTTATAAAGAAGAAATCTCTAGGGATCCCCAACGAGTTCTAGAAAACGTAATCTGATTATCTAATGGTCAACGAGACAATTTTGGGCTGAAACACGAGAAAGAGTCTACTTTTTCTAAAGTAGGAAATCTAGTAGTTTTTTTTAATACATTTTTTCTTTGATTTGTATTTTTCCTATGAAAACTATTTTTAAGAGACTGCCGAAAGACCAAATAAAGCATCTAAATCACTAACTTGCTAATTAATTAATTCAGTAAACTTTATAGTCTACCCGGTTGTATTTAACCAGTATTCGAATTTATGTAGCGAGGCTATAATTTTCAATATATAAAATAAAATAGACTAAGTTAGCAAATTATATTTTATCTTCTCGTAAAATAAACGTTGTTAGGAAGTGACTCCATTTTAGATAGTCAAACTTTTAGCCAGTCAAACAAAATAATTACCACCAACTTTCTAGTTTTAGAAATAAATAGGTAATATTTTACCTACTATGTGCCGAATTTATCTAGTCCTTGATAGCGAGCGGTTACGAACTTTAACGAATAATAGCTTTGAAATCCTTTGTAAATAAACAACAACGAACAAACAAAACAACTGCCAATTGTGGTTCGTTTATTTGGTCTTTGATTTCGTTTGGCATCCAGGAAAGTGAATTAATTGAATCGGTTCGTTATTTCATTTATCTCCAGAAGCGGTTTTAAAACCGGTAATTGAACCTAGTTACACTTGGGCCAAGAACCTTTTTCGAAATTTAAAGATTATCTCGCTCTTTTTCTCTCTTGTTAGAAATCTTATGAGAGTGAGAGTGACGAGTAATTTTAAGCGCGTCAAAATAGGACTCGAAGTAAGTAAAGTATAAAACTTTCGTAATAAAAACTGCACTATATTGAATTATAACAGGTGTTCTCATGCATTATTGTTGACGCAGTCAGTTAAAAAATAAAAATTTCCTACGAATCAACACATTTCGTTTATTTTATCTTGAAATTCTGCACTGGTTTAATTTATTTCCATTTTATCATGTCTGTTGTAAAGATAAACGAACTGCAATTTATTTTTGAAGTAAAACATTATTTTCAAACCATCGGTCTAGAAACAAATGGATTTCGGTTCAGCGATTAAAAATGACAACGTCGAATCTTCGAAATTACTGTATGAATGAACGTGTATTATTCTAAATCGTGTGTGCAGTCTATAAAATAAAATATACAGTGCATTTTGAAATATTGTTCAGATGTAAGAGCGCTGTCACATGTAAAGTCCGTCGCGACTTTTTGCGGAAGCTGGCTTGTCGCCAATGCTCAGACAATGCTGTTATGAGATTGTACGACTCGGAAATTACCGTAACAACGCAGTCTTATTTATGGGACGCTCAAAACAACTCACTTAACAACGCGGAGGTCGGGTATTTTCATACAAATGCACGGGACTTCGCATCGAAAACTGTTCGTAACATTTTGATGAAACTTGTTACATGCTCTTAAATATGCCATCCATGCTATGTTTCTCGCTATGTGATCTAATTTTAAAACACTCTTAAGAGAAAATAGAGTCTTGAAAAATATCTAGTGTTATAAAGGTTACTTTAAACCGATTAATCCAATTCCTTTTAAAAAATCTACTTATCACCCGCATTAAGACACATTTAATCTACGTTTATCCCAAAATGTTTAGAAAATGAATGTCCACCCGTGCGAAGCCGGGCCGGGCCGCTAGTATGTAATATTTTAGTTCTTTCTGGGAATCGAGTCTATGGTTTTTCATCAACTTCTCTTGATTTGTCCTCGCGTCGGCCCTCTCTAGGAGCAATGGCAATAGAAAACGCTTTCACTAATGCTGAGTTTTTTAGGTGTTCTTAGAAACCTTAATCTCCTCCAGCTATAGCGTTCGTTTACAAACTATGACTGTGGTCCGTGTTTCGTTCAAGATCCGATTACAGCTGCGGTTTTCACGTCCATGTTTGTATTTGTTGTAAGCTGTGTTTTGGTCTTTATTACAGTGGACTAAGGTCAAAAATTAGTCAGACTTTTCCTAAATACTTTGTAGATCTAAGAAAGTTTTAGTTTACTGCGTCGTGAGATTTATTGTCGAGCTATTCTACCCTGAAACTAGGTTGAAGCACGTAAAATAAGCGAGATGCGCTTGTATTCCAGCAGGGGTATATTGTTAGACTTTACATAAGTAGCAGATATTTCTACCTAGGTATTTTTATAAATATTTTTAATTTAACTAAAATTATTTTTTTCAAATAAGCTGAAAATAACAAGGTAACTTTATATACTACTTATCTAAAATATTAAATTCTGGATACTCGTTACTCTAAATCCTTACAAAGTGTGCCAGGAATATTCGGGTTTACTTTGATGAATATTATTTTATATGTAATACTATGTAAGTAGTAGCTTAGCAAAGTCATGTAATGTAAAGTAAGTCTATTTTTACTCTTTTTGAGTAATTTACTCTTTACTCAATAGTAAAGAAGAGAATGTTACTTTGCTACGCTACGAGTTCCCTGATATGTGTTTCAATAGGCAGAATGCAGACAGAACTATAAAGCACCATGAAATTAAAATAAAAACGTAGCATATGTACTCATTATCATTTTGATGTTGTAGGCACTAAAAACACGTCAGTTCTGCATGTTGAGCTTAACACGGCTGGGACATGTAACCAATTTATGTGATAATTTTCTCCAGTCACATCCCAATCCGCAAAAGCATCGGGCTTTTTGCAAACTTTTTTTGGTAATACATTGGCTTTGCCGACCAATTTCAATCCAATTTACATTTCAATCGGGAGCTTCATGTAAAAACATGAGCAACAGAGAGCATTCCGCTCGTCGTCCGCCTATGATATAATGTTACTGTATTTGCTTCATTCCCAACTTGCATACCTCTCCAGTTTCGGAGCAATTTACCGAAAATTTATCCATAATTTTAATGGAGACGCGAAGTAGCGCTGGATGTAAATATTAAAATGTCGCCTACAAAGCGTTTGGTATTTTCAAGTGTGAAACTGCTATGCTATTTTCCACTCATTTCTAAACTAGTAAAGTACCGCAACGTTGCTTACCAACAGGAGAGATGGTGGTCAAACGCGGATTTAGTAGGTATTCGATATAAAAAAATCACGGCCTATATCGATTAAAACTGCTACGAGTAACCTACGTTTCGTTTTGAATGTTAAATTTAGTATAGAGGTAGAGTAAAGAAATGGAGCAAAAGATTGATAAAGGTCGAACAGACAGAGGTTCTGTGAATATTTTATATTTATGAATGTCTGTAATTCTGTACCTATGTTGTGCCTATCTGTATACCTGACAGCTCTATTACAGATAACACAAAAAACTTACCTTTACTTACGAAATTTATCACTGAATTACTTTCTTGGAACCAAATTTTCATGTTCAATTGGGCCCTCGGCATATTTCAAGTGTTCTGCTGTGACTTTCAAATTTACGAGACGGGATGCTACGCTATACATTTTTACAGACCATCTGCAACAAATACCAAACCATTTTTATCGATTCTCAACCCTAAGTCTATGACGCAAAGTTTACTATAACTCTGCAGCTTGTTCCACTTTACACGAGCATAGGTTTCACAGATGAAGTTGCTAAGCGCAAGCCCCAGGCGTATGCTGCTAACTACTTTTTATTCGACCATAACAATAGTCCCTCCAGAGCAAAACATGTCTCGTGAACTCTCGTGGTGTCTCAGCATTTCTTGCAGCATCTGTAATTCCATACAGGGTTGGGGCTGGTTTTTATTTGCGTTTGATGGGGCACGTTGATCTCTTAATGTTTTTGGGCGAACGTTAGCAACAGCATATTGGTTAAATGCGTTGTGTTTATGGACTTGCGGTCGTAACGGGTTCAGCGTTACAATTATGATGTTTGTTTCTCCTAAATCTCATCGCGAAGTTACGTACATCTATATTTATAAAAATGTTATGTTGGTTTGTGTACGCTTCAAAAACTCAAAAAGTTCTGCACCGATCGAGCTGAAATTTTAGCATGATATATAATACGCATCAGGGATTGTTTTTATCTATTTTTTTTTATCCACAGCGAAGCGTGGCAGGGAACAACTAGTACAATATAATATTGGTAGTAGGTACAAACGTGTCTGTTCTTTCATTTAATGCCAAAAGAAGACATGCATTGTATTGCATTTGCCATGTATAAACATGAAACGCAAATTCCAAAATAAGACGACAATGGCATGTAATTTTGCTCTACCTTACTCGTACTTACTCACCTATACTTTGAGGTCTAATGTGATGTGACTTAATTTAACGTATTTCCGTGTTAATTAAAACAAAAAAAGTTTAACCTGTTATAAATTGTAACAAGCATCGAGTCTGATGTCTCTGGGAACAGACTCTCTGTCCTCTCTCTGTTTCTCTGTCTGACAACTCTTATATAGTAAATATGTACATTCTAGCTTATATTCTATCTTGTTTAAACACCTCATCTCATAAAGAAAGCAGCTAAACTCTGCATTATCAGCGTACACGGCGCAGCGGTGATACCTCGCTATCTCGTATTTTTCGCAGATTATGCTAACTCCGACCTCAGAATTAGCATAATCCCTGTGAAATAATAAAATCTCAACTAGCTTCGAGTTAATATTCACGGGCGGCTTATCACGTCAACACCCGCAGCCTTTGGCGCTGCCACTCTTGGGAATTATCTATCGGAACCTCGCAACATTCACAAAGCATGGTTAGATTGTTTTCCATGTTTACTTAAACAGGAATATATTTTTAAAATTATAAAAAATAATTTGTTAAGTTTACACAAGAATCCAAAATTAGGAATTTGTAATTTTTAAACGGTTTTATTTAGCTCACCCCGTTTGTTTTCTTGGGTCAAATTTAGTAATTCAAATTTCACCCTCTTCCTGTCAACCGATTAATCTGAAATTTTGTATACACTTTGGATTTTGGTGACAATACAATTATGTTTATTCATTATCATTATAAATTTAACATGGCCGCCGCTACAAAATGGCGGATAACGTAGGTTTTATCAATCCCATCAATATGGGTATCAAATGAAAGGGCTCAACAAGCAGAATACAATATACTATAAAAAATTGAAATCTTTCGAAAAATTGAATTTGAATTGAATTGAATTTGAAAAATTGAAAGTATTCGTACCGCAATTCTATTGAAATAGGAAATACCGAAATGCAGCGAATGCAAATAGGCTTGCATCCATGAACAAATCTCGAAAAATAAACCAAATTATTCGAAACTAGCGGCTCGTCCCGGCTTCGCACGGGTGGACACTATTGAAGTTTTAGTAAGGATCCCTAATTTTTCAGGTAATAAATATAGCCTATGTCACTTTGGGATAATGTAGCATTCGAATGGTGAAAGAATTATTGAAATCGGTCCAGTAGTTTTTGAGTTTATTCCACACAAACATCCAAAAATACAAAAATACAAATCTTTCCTCTTTATAATATTATTAGTATAGATAACTTCTAATAAAAACTTGTATGTTTTGTTTCTTATATTTTCTTTAGTCTCTCAGTACGACACTACTCCATAGGAATAAATAACTATGACCCTAGAAAGACTCATTGGTAAAAAGTAGGCACTAACATTAATTTTGGGTTGTACCTGGACTTTATTGGCACTGGACTGAGGCAAAACACATTGGCAATGTTAGACTCTTGTTGTGATTAGACTGATTCACCGTAAGAGAGAAGAAAGAAGGTTTATATAGAGTGCCATAGACTCATGATAATAAAATGTTGAATATTTAGTCACTTTCAATCAAAATGAAATAACATAAAACAATTAGGTACCCTATAGGTACATTTAAAACTAAAAATGTCAAAATAAATGCGAAACAACAAAATAATAATGATGATAAAATAACCCTAAAAAGCGGAACCATACTAAACCGCCAGTGAAGGTAAGCTTTGCACCAACAAAAATATTCAGTAAACAAAGTGTCAGTGAATAAAACATCCGCAAAACAACGTGATATATGGCCGAAATTCTACACCTCCCGGTATATTAGATCTGCGTCCCAGAAGCACCCTCCGTGATAAATATGCTTTCAAGGGCTACTCCTGTACAGGGAAAAAGGCCGTGTCATGCAAAATGCTGGCATTTAAAATTGATATCCCATGCTTGGGGGTGAATTTGCAAAACTTTATGAAAAGGCGAAAAAATTGAGAATAGGCGTTACCCACGTAAAGATTTTTCTAACCACTGACGCGAAAAGAAGGGTGTAATAAGTTTGACCGCTTATGTGTTATTTATCTGTGGCATCGTAGCTTTTAAAAGAGTGGTCCAATTTGGATGCGGTTTTAGACTTAAAAGCAGGTTTTCTAGCGATGGTTCTTAGACAAGTTTTATGAAAATCGGTTCAGCCTTTTGAACGTTCGGGGTTTCAAAAGTTTTTAATTTAATATAGTAACCAAAGGCATTGGAGGGGTTGAATATCACATACTTATATTTTAAATCACGCTTTCAAAATAATATAATTTCAAAGTAAATAATTATGTAAGCGTATTTTAACTTTTCACACAAGACTAAGTATATTGTACAGACTTTTCTATTACAATATAAATATTTCATCTACTTATGTTTGCTCTCAGAGAGCTCCGAAATTATAAAAGGCCAAAAGCTTCCACAAAATAAAGTAGGTAAATATCTACCTTCCTGAGTATAAAAATAACAAACTTACGTTATGATTTTTGCGTAACATCAAAAGAAGTGCTTCGAGGAATTTTACTTAAGCCTATCTATGTATTGAAATATTGCTTTATGAGTAATAACAATCTACTATAAATTCTGTGTCTATGGTATCATTTATCTTTTTATTGTTTTTGCGCCGTGTAGATATTGGAAATCTAATTTTAATTTGATTAACACTAAATTTTGGGTGGCGATGTATCATAGGCAAGTGTGTTTACAAGTCGAACAATTTGTTTGTTTCGTCGCTTAGTTTAAAAAAATGCTAGAATGATGTACCAAAAGGTCCCACTGCCATATATTTTAACTTGTAAGATACCAAAATATAATTATGTTGTTGCGTTAGCATGCACTAATACCTAACCATGGTAGGTTGCTCATAGGTTTCTAAATCTTTACGAGAGATACGAGAGATATGTTTTCATGAAAATAATTAGGACTCTTTCAGGCTGGAGTATATGGCAGCATACTAGTATGGCTGTATGGTATTATAAAGTATTTATGTCGATAAATCATAGTTCTATTGCGGCATCTCAAGAGATAAGATTTCTTGCAGCGGAAACTTAGACTATAAGTAACGTTCAGTAAGATTTTATAACCGTAACTCGCGTCATATCGTGCGGCTGCCACCAAACACTTGAGAAGTTATTGTTTTCGCATGTCATAAGATTCTCATATATCATCTTGTCTCGAGAGCTTTATTCTGGGAAACTCAATTTTGTTTCCGTCACTTTCTTAGTCATTAATAAAACACCCATAAAATAGTGACCTAGGTACGAAAAGCCATCACCGGGCAGACCATCAGCTTGCTGGTCGGACGACAGTATAAAAGTAGCAGAAGAGCAGAGCGACGCAGACGCAGAGGGATGAGACTGGCACAGGACCGAAAAAGATGGCGCGCAGAAAAGAAGACCTATTTTCAGCAGTGGAAGGAAAACGATTGATTTTGATTTAATGATGATGGTGAATGTCATGCATGAGAGTGTGACCGAGATAATTTGAAACCCCCCAGAATAGGACCCTAGTTATGAAACCGAATTTTGCGTTTTCGCTCAAGTTTTCATTTACATGCTTGATACGCTTTGCCACGAACTCTCTTACTCGTAACTTCGGTAGAATATCAATGCGAAAATCGAAATGTGCATACGAGATGAAATTCTCTAAATATTTATAGATGTAGAGATTTTTAGTTTTTCGTTATTTATGACTTCTTCGTATAGACCTCGCCTTTGAATTATGTATGTGCCGATAAGTCTAAGTCGAGTCCTTGCGTCTATAAATTTACCTTGTAAAGTGAAAGGTTGTTGCCCTGAAAGTGATATGAGCGATGTATTTTAGGGATAGAGCTTTACATAAAGTGCTTTGGCAAACAATGCCGAGGTTATTGACATGGGTTTTAGAAGCATAACTAACTTTCAGAGGGTATTTTGTACTATACGCGTACATTATAAATTACTTGCATATCAAAAACAAAATCAACAGTTGTGTTGATAAAGAGTTTTTTCTAAAATATTCTTATAAATTTTGGTACCAAGACCAAGGCGGGCCTGACATTCATCTTTATTTGAGACCACGTTCAAGTTTTGCTATATTAATATAAATATTTTTGGTTTCTGAATTAAAAAAAATTGAGTAACTACAATTTTATTGTTAAACTAGCTGACCCTTGCCCACTTCGTTGGGCATAATGTTAATTAAACCCGAAGCCATCGCGCGCCGTCCGGACCGTTTTTTCTCCGATTCACTTTGCAAAACGGACTACCACGTAAAAGCCTTTTTATTTTTCGGTTTTTTATATAACCTATGACACTCAGCAATAATGTGGCTTTCTATTAGTGAAAGAATTTTTAAAATCGGTTCAGTAGATCCCGAGATTACCCCTTACAATTTAACAAATATACAAACACACAAACTTTACTTCTTTATAATATTAGTATAGAAGTATAGATAAGTATGCAAGGCTTCTACGTGCGAGAGATTTTTGGTAGATTAAAAAGCACTATGTAACCATGTATAGTGTACAGCTCCTTGCCTATGCCAATCACCATCAGAAACCACATTTCAAACAATCACAAAGGTAGGCCGCAATTCAAAACCTACGCAAAACTGGGGACATGAGTAACCACCACTATTTATCTCAGACAATATGGCTACCGCAGACTGATGTCCCTTTGAAGCCAGGACACTTAATCAGATTTCGCACGAGAAAGCTGCTCATTCGTTTCAGTTAAGGCACAGTCGACTACACTAATGAATAGATAAAAGAGGCATTAAGTTTAATGAGAAGTCTAGAGAGATACGCGTGTCGGGTGCATCGGAATTGGGTTGCAAGTGGCACTTGTGAAGCACATGATACAGAGTTGTAAAGAAAGGTATGGCAAGCCGAAAAGAGCTCACGGTACTTTTCATAAACAACTTTTACTATGGGACCAACCCTCAAATAACGAAAATGATATTCGAGCCTTTTCTGGCATACCTTTTCCCAATAACCTTGTATACTTTCTTATTAGTTTCATTCAACCTTTAATCATACCACTGCTAGAATACAGGTCTACCCTCAGGCGATTAGGCCGTAAACGCTACGCTGACCAAATGCAGGTTGGAGGATTCACAAACACCATTGAATTTCAATTCCGGTCATATGCAGGTTTTCACACGACGTTTTCTTCAACGAAAAGCCTGTGGTATAAAAAATCGTACATAAGTTCCAACGTATTGGTATGAGTCGGGATTTAAGCCGCTACTTCCCGAATGTGAAGCGGCGGTTCTTTATACTGAGCTCGTCCCACGGCATATTTTTTACTGAATTCTATTTTAAGAAATACAAAATAATATACGCATATTTAAGAATGATAAGTAAAATGAATGAGTGGCGCCCGTCAGCTATTATCGCAAGTACATTGCTCCAATTTCAATCTAGGACATTGTCAAACGTCAAAGGCTATATCGTCGGGAAGAAATATTAACATTAATTAAGATTTAATAATAATAATTACATCATACTAAAATTAGAAATGCCAAAGATTGTGAGTGAGGGGTCTTTGAGTATGTTTGTAACTTCTTTGCGCTAAAATGGCTCAACCGATTTGGATTAAATTTGGTGTAGAGGTAGTTTACACTTAAGATTAAAATCTAGTCTGCCTTTATTTTGCAAAAATAACGGTTTCTCTAGGGTAACGGGTGCATCCGCGAGGCGTAACCAGTTAAATATCTAAATTGTGAACTCTGGTACTAAAAACCGACTTCCTTATACCTGATGCAAATACTCTCAGCATTTACGTCATAAAATATCTTAATGTGTTATCGTAAGGCATAGAGGTCATATTTACAGCAAAAACACATTTTTTTGGCTAAAGTGCCTCCAGACTCGCTTCTTCAACGTAGCGCCAGAGGTGAGTGACTGTTTGTATTCAAATATTTGCCTTAACTTCGAGTAAATAGGGCAAACTGACTGAAGGCACGGCTTCTGTATTCGTAACATACAATATACAGGGTGGGGCGCAATGAATGGATAACTTTAAATCTATATTACAGATAGACACACCATGGTCGTTCATTAAATGAATAATTAATAGTTAAAAAAACTAAAAAACACGCTTTGTTTAGTGTATTGTCATCGGTCCTCGATATATCTACAAAGTTTGAAAGAAATCTGACCGTTCAAAGTGGGTCAAAAACGCGCTCAAAAGAGTCGGTTACAAACATACATACAAACATACAGGTGAAGCTAATAAAAGCGTGTTAAAAAGTGTTCTCAGTGAAAGTATCACAGTTTTGTAGCAGTCAGTAAGTAATGGCAAATACGTCGTAATTATATTATTGTGCGAGCGGCACTAATATGTACCTACTTGAAATTACTTTTGTACAATAAAAGATATTCTATTCTATTCTTACAAAAAATTGCAAAATTTTGGCGTCAAAATGTACCTACTTTAACTTTTCCGTACTCAAGTTACCTACAGTTTTTACAACTTTTTACTTAATAATCTTAAAAAAATTGTTCCTTGTAAGATAGCGAGTGAACACCGAGTGGGATTAAAATAGCGCTTAGAAGTAAAAGTTTCAAATCGTTTGATGGATTACTTGGAAATTCAGTCTGCGGCATGATGGAAAAGCGTTAAGATCCGAGTACCTAGATTTAATCAAGTATAGAATTTGATGACAGAAAGCTCGTAAATATAGGGTTATTCATAAAGGGTTTGCTAAGCCGAAAAGAACTCATAGTACTCATCATAATGAACAACTTTTGCTATGAGACCAACCCGAAATTCGCGAAAAAAAAATCAACTGTTCCATAGAAAAATGTCAATGACACTAGACAAAATGTATGGAACAGCTGATTTTTTTTCACGAATTTCGAGTTGGTCCCATAGTAAATGTTGTGATGTCATAATGTAATAGTACTATGAGCCCTTTTCGGCTTAGCATACCCTTTATGAATAGCCCTGTAGACGTAGGAACGTGACTCAGGAACTGGAACTCCTTTTGCACGTTTCAAATGCATATTTAACTCTATACTACACGTGTCGATCCTTAATTCTCTCAAACACCCACGTCCTGTATACGACATCATAAAAAACCGCATAAAATTCACAATTTGCCAACGTATCCATACTAAATTTAATTTCGCCAATAAGCACTTGAATTTTTTAATGAAATGGTATGGCAATCGCGTTGAATACCAAAATAGGTTCGGTACGAGTGTTATAAAGGAATTATTGGTGTTCGCTTGTTTCGGATCTTATTCAGGCATTTACATTGTGTTAGCCAACGAATTTAGGTACAATGGGCACAAGTTTGAAGGATTTATTTGACAGATCTAAAGTAACTAAAAATATATCTGTCTTCGTCATTGCAATCTACTAGACAAGGACTTCGATAACTTTAGAAAATTTGGCTACTCTCTTATAGTAGAGCAACTTCCAAAGGGTTTTGATGCCCAAAATTGACAACCTATGTTTCTACCCTTTCACAATTTTCCATTTCAATGTCGGTGACAGCTGTCAGAAATAATTATCCATTGTCTGGAAATAAACTCGCTGAGCTGAAAATATTAAAGATGAACTCAAATAGCCTAAAGGTTACTGGATCAGTTTATGCTAGGTGAGTAGACTGATCCGGTAATAGACCGGGTGATGGTGACACAAAAATTTCCCGGTCGTTTGTATGGCGACCCTTCAGGGGTCTAATTACGTAATGCCAAAAAGGAAAAGTAATATAATATAATGTTATCTTATCACTACGCAGTTCTTCAGTACCTAACTGACAGGCTTTTAGTTGATCAAAGAAGGCTCACTGACCTGACAGTAAAGAACTACTATAGTCACCGCGTTACCAACTGAGTTGTGGGGCCATAAATCATTTCTCTATGTCTATCTCGCTCGCATTTATGGGTATTATGGAGCCGCATAGTGATGTGCTTAAGATGGTTATAGACGCATATCGTTATATCTCAGGGAGACGAGCGCAGTGCTGTGCTACGCAGGATCTTGAATTCTGCGAGTTCAAAATTCTGGGTGGCGCAGACCTGTTATGGGCAAACGTGACGTTTAACATCAGACGAGCGATTTGCTCGTCTCGTCACCCAATTACATAAAAGAAAAATTATATTAATCGATAAGAAAAAAATCAAATAGAAACATAGTAGATAGTATTGTGGTCCCGTTTGTAATGGCCCTACGACTCGGTTGGTAACGCGGTGACTATAGAATCTATACTAATATTTTAAAGACGTTAAGTTTACATGTTTTGTAGAGGATAATCTCAAACTCTACTGGTTTGGTTTTAAAAACTCTTTCACCAATATAAAGCTGCACTATTCCTGAGTGCGCTTCGTTTTACAAGTTTACAACCCTAAGCCTGCGAGGTCGAAGGCTGAACTCGAAGCCCGGGCATCAGTTACATCAGTTACATCAGTTACATCAGTTACATCAGTTACATCAGCTTGTGTTCGAAATGACACTTTTTCACATCAATAGGCCCTAGTTTGATGGCTTTTGTTTTTGAATTTTTCGAAAAGTATTTACATCCTTGTCTAATAGGTAAAATGATAAAGACAGATATGTTTTTATTTAGTTATAAAGCCTTCAAACTTGCGCCCAATGTGATCATACCATATTTTTCTGCTGTTAAAGTTCAAGTTTTATTTAGTTTCGAAATTTTACTCGAAGAAACTTCCAGAGATACATCCTCCATGTTTATGCGTGCGTATGTACGTGCGGATGTTTATGTCTTAACAAATAAGCGGCTCGTAAATTTTACGAACTTAGAGGTAAGTAATATGTTTGCTTATTGCGTCAACGCTTCGTTTGGTGGAAAATGGCGTCGATGCTGCCGTATCGATCTTTAGATTAAACTAAGCTGAAACGGTCGAAAGTATCTATGATTCTCTATATTGTACCGAATTGAGTAAATCATGTTGGTTATTTTACATCATTATCATTTTCGGCGCAGTAATTAGAGTTAGTAATTCACATTTGTGAAATTAAACTAAACAACAAGCATGTAATCGTGTATGTGCAGCAAAAAAAACACCTGTGTCACCTATACCAAATTGATATGAAAGTTTGATATGAAAAAAATTGATATACTTAATTGATATCAAAGCTATAGGAAATGATTAAAAAAAATCGGCTCTCATTGTACATATAAAAATGTTTTTTTACTTCGAATAATCTTCTCCAGAAAACACCAGTTTTCTACGAGCCTATAAATATATCTGAATAAACAGATAAAATTACTTTCACTGCATCTCCTTATCGGTAAGTGGGAAGCACTCTCATCCAGAACGAAGCGGGAGGCATTCAAAACTTGCAAATATTTACAAGAAACTCGAATAACAAACATTGCATCGTTAATGCCAGTAAGGGCACAATAAAATGAAATCTTACCAACGAACAAAAGTTTTGGTACACAACCAAAATGAAGCTTTCAAATTAAGAACATAGAAGTGTTCTTAATTTAAAGCTTCATTTGATGAAACATAAAATAATGATTAAGTTTATAGGAGTACTTTTGACGCATGTAGGTTGAGGAGTATTTTTGATTACTTTCTACAAAACAATGCCTTATTTGTACACAAGTTTTAAGTCTTAAATCTTTAATAACATTTTCTGGAAATGTAGCTTTTCTTAGACAGAAGTTGTAGAAATATTCAGAGAAAATAATAATGAAACTTTCACAAGTATTTTTCATTGCATTCACATGAAGTGAGACTAAAACCACGCTGACTTTTATAGAATTGCCAGCTTCACAAAATCACCCATGCTCGCTCTCCATCTTTCTCGGGTTTTCTCTATTATTTAGGTTCAAAAACATTATCATCGCGAAGACAATCAAATGTCACTTATGTGATAACATGAATTTACGAAAGTGTTCGTCGTCGCACTTAAAACACATCATTACCCATTATTTCGTGTCCCTTTCTATCCATACTGTTTACCTGGTACTGCAGACGTTTCGTAGGCCTCGCTGAGCACCCGTAAACCCGGCTCACACTGGAAATGGTCCCGCTCCTGGCCGGCAGCCAAAACCGGCCGGCACGGCGGCCGTGCATGTAAACTGGGAAAAACTGCCGCTTTTAATACCAACAACCCTATCTGTTCCGGCTACTTTGGCACGTTTTTTTCTTTATATTGCTTAGCACATGCGTTCAATTGACACTTACAATTTAGCTGTTCGCTATCGATGGGGCACGTATTGTAGCGTGGCGAAATATTTGAGTAAAATAAAGTCTTATTTAGAAAGGGGAAGATACTAGTAAGTCCTGCACTAAACCTACTTGTTAAGAAATTAAAAAATATTGAATACTGATCTCCCAGTTAAGGTCTGTAGTGTGTTTTTTCTCCGTTAACGTCTTTTGAGCGAATCCAAATCATTGAAACCCCGGAGCGATGCTCTGGGGCCGCTGGCAGTTTTTCTAGTAGCGTAGAATTAGCGGAGGAGTTGTGAAGATGTAGACTAGAAGTGACATAATGGGAAGATGATTGTAAGAAACAATAAAGCCGTAAATCTTCTGTGGTTTCGCAAAAACAGCATTCTATTATTGTTTTATTCACCATGTTATGTTATTGTTATTACTGCATGTTATGTTTTTGTTATGTTCAGTCAACTTTTATGTTTGTTTAGGTTACGCCTTTTATGATAGCGGCGCAGCTACGCATACCCCAGTGATATAAAAGCAAACGTAAAAACAAACAAAAAATACTAACTGATTATTATGACGTCTTCTGGGCCATTGAAATTTGTTTTCAAACCAGTCGTTTAACTACGACAATCACTATTAAAAGTTAATAGTATGAAGTTATGAAGTATTTGTCTATTTATCTTTGACAATATGGTTGTTTGTCAATAAGCAAGTTGAGGGTCAAACGCGGACATAATCGCTGTAAAAAATAGTAAAAGGGTAAAGCATTTTTGGTATCAGTGATCGGGAGTCTTACGACGATGAAATCCCACTGTGTATTACCGTCTTATCAACCACGACCATTCACTTACAGCACAATGACATACGGTATAAGTACCTACCTAGAAACTCTATTTATACCTACTATGACAACAGTTACAGAATGTTACGTAAGATTTTTGTTTGACTAAATGCGCCACATAGTTCCACCTGTTATTTCAAAGAACCCGTATTTATTTGTTAATATTGTTTTACGTATTCTTGGCCTCCACAACACGGGCCTTGTGCTTAGTGTGGGGCCGCAGCAAAATATGAAAATTGGAATTTACAGTTTTTTTGTTATTTTATTAAATTTTCACTGTGTAAATATTTTTTTGGGAAATAGACTTTATCTTATCTTTTCCAAATTTTTTCGAAATAAAAAGTAGCCTATGTATAAGCATATAAGCAAAGCGACCTTTACCAAATTTCAAAACGGTTAAGCAGCTTTTGTGTGATTGGGTAACAAACATCCAAATACTCAAAACTCCTTATTTATAATATTACGAGGATTGCCCCACATTTTAGCTGCGGTAATATCTTACTATTCTAACCGACGTACCTCGGCGAAAGGTCAATTTTCAATTCTAATTAATGAAAGCTTGGCTTAAACACTGGTCTCCTAGGAAAAGGTATCAGTGTCGGGATACCTGATAATACAGTTCATATTATAGAATTAATGAGAACGAAGCTTAGTAGGCGTTAGGTTGGTTTTGTGTTGAAATAAACTAGATCGCTCTTTTGCGGGCAATGTTCTAATTTTCTGAATAGAGCTGTTTTAATTAAGTCCCTATCTAGATTAATACGCGTGTATTTTCCACAAAAAATAGGTTATTATACAAGCTTTTATTTAATTTCAAATTAAAAATTACCTCGCAAGTTAAATTTGACTCACTTCCTGTTTCCGATTGAGCTGAAAATTTGCATGCATATTTAAATCGGATGAGAATGCAATATTATAATATAATATAAACATATATTATTATTATTATATTATATTACTAGCTGACTCGACAGACGTTGTCCTGTCAAAAGCCATTGCGTAACTATAGCAACCGTAGTATGTTGATGCTAACTTGTCAATTTATAATAAAAATTATCAGTATATATATAATTTGCAATAAATTAAAATTGCGACTATAATTTGAGATTTAAACTATCCTATCTCTCAAGTTGGATCGAACTGCACATGGTGTGCGAATTTTATTATAATCGGTTAAGTGGTTTAGGAGTCCATTGAGGACAAACGTTGTGACACGAGATTTATATATATTAAGATATTATGGTATGAATCTGATCTGATGATAGAGCAGGAAGAGAATTTAAATAAAACGCAGTATTTAAAATATTTCAAAATTTTCTTTCTTTACAATACAAAAATAATAATATGAGCAAATGTAAAGTTGATTGTACAAATCAGAAACTTTTGATGAGAAACGAAGTATTAATAGAGTCCTCAGAGGTAGGCAACGCACTGAAGATGCCTCGGGTATTGGAAGTGTCCATAGGCGACGGTGACCACTTACCATCAGGTGGCTCGTTGCTTGTTTGCCACTTATTTTTATTAAAAAAAAATATGAGAAAAGCTTCGGTTCTACGATTCTGTTCGTATTTTACATGGTAATGGTGTAGAGTGGGTAGAAGACAATTTAGTGTAACAATGCGGACGCAAAATTTGAAAATGCGGATTGGTTTCCTGTGTATGGTCCATTGAGCTATTATATAATGTGTACTAGAGGTGATACTGCCGCATATTGCGGTGTTCCATTTAAAAGTAGCACGTGTAACGCCCTCATTTCTAGCTTAACCGGGGCAATTTAGACATCCGAGCTTACATTAATTCACACCCAGCTGAAAATTGGTAGGATTGTTCAGAACACCATCATAAATGAAACCTAAAAAGTCCTCATCGATCCGATACGTGCAAAAATTTTTACTCCAGGTAGAAGGTCACCAAAACGGGTATTTCGTGATTTTCTCAAAAACGGTACAAGCTACGAGGATACTGTTCAAGACAAGTATGTTCACTATAACATTTTCTACAGTATTGCTCTTAAACGCATGTTGATAGAACTTATGGTTTTCGAGATATGTCGATATTAATTTCAGACCAGACCAAAAAATTGACAATTTCTCTTAAGATGCCTCAGTCAGCAGTAGATCATATAACAAGTTTGTAAATGAGTTTTCCCGAAGTTTTAAACATTGTTGAATCCGACAATCTCAAGAAACACTTTGAAAAATGACTCCTTGTATCTCAAATCGGATAAATGATGATGATGGTTGACGGAAAATTGAACCCCTCGTATCTCGGAAACGGAAAGAGATAGAGGGGTACACCTGACTTTTAAAATTTAGATCAAGTATGGACCTTTCTAGGGAAATGATAAAAAAAGATAGCCGCCATACAAAAAAGTTTGACAGTCATACAAATAAACAAAAAAAAAGGAAATGCTCATAGCTGTGGAACCGCTGTAGATGGATGGAGTGTGCTCGAAGAAATATTATAGAGATTTATAACGACAATCGAGATTCAGCAACAAAAATCCAAGATGTCGGATTTCATATTTCCGTCAAATTTCAATGGATCTTCTAAATTTTAAAGTGATCCTAGGCAGGTGTAATTTTGGATCTGGAGGCTCTTAAGGTCCTTAAATCCATTCCTGAAATGATTTTTTTGGTTCGGCCATTTTTCAAAATGGCTGACATACAAAAGAAAAGGAGTGAAGTTACAATACTTCGCACCCAGCTGAAAATCAGTAGGATTGTTCAAAACATCATCACAAATGAAATCTAAAAAGTCCTCATCGATCCGATACGTGCAAAAAAAAACACGAAGGGTAAAAGGTCACAAAAACTGGTTTTTCACAATTTTCAGAAAAACAGTAAATTTTATCATACAATTAGCCATACCAAATATTAGATCAGATAATTATCTACAAAAAATGACAATTTTTTTTCCTAAGAGCCACCGTTTTTGAAATATAACGACTCAAAAAGTTGAAAGAGTTGTAATCGTCATAATAATTATGCACACGTTTCCACGTCACCTTAGAGGTAGTGAGTTTTTTTTTGCACGTATCGGATCAATGAGGACTTTTTAGATTTCATTTGTGATGATGTTTTGAACAATCCTACTGATTTTCAGCTGGGTGCGAAGTATTGTAACTTCACTCCTTTTCTTTTGTATGTCAGCCATTTTGAAAAATGGCCGAACCAAAAAAATCATTTCAGGAATGGATTTAAGGACCTTAAGAGCCTCCAGATCCAAAATTACACCTGCCTAGGATCACTTTAAAATTTAGAAGATCCATTGAAATTTGACAGAAATATGAAATCCGACATCTTGGATTTTTGTTGCTGAATCTCGATTGTCGTTATAAATCTCTATAATATTTCTTCGAGCACACTCCATCCATCTACAGCGGTTCCACAGCTATGAGCATTTCCTTTTTTTTTGTTTATTTGTATGACTGTCAAACTTTTTTGTATGGCGGCTATCTTTTTATATCATTTCCCTAGAAAGGTCCATACTTGATCTAAATTTTAAAAGTCAGGTGTACCCCTCTATCTCTTTCCGTTTCCGAGATACGAGGGGTTCAATTTTCCGTCAACCATCATCATCATTTATCCGATTTGAGATACAAGGAGTCATTTTTCAAAGTGTTTCTTGAGATTGTCGGATTCAACAATGTTTAAAACTTCGGGAAAACTCATTTACAAACTTGTTATATGATCTACTGCTGACTGAGGCATCTTAAGAGAAATTGTCAATTTTTTGGTCTGGTCTGAAATTAATATCGACATATCTCGAAAACCATAAGTTCTATCAACATGCGTTTAAGAGCAATACTGTAGAAAATGTTATAGTGAACATACTTGTCTTGAACAGTATCCTCGTAGCTTGTACCGTTTTTGAGAAAATCACGAAATACCCGTTTTGGTGACCTTCTACCCGGAGTAAAAATTTTTGCACGTATCGGATCGATGAGGACTTTTTAGGTTTCATTTATGATGGTGTTCTGAACAATCCTACCAATTTTCAGCTGGGTGTGAATTAATGTAAGCTTACTCCTATTTTTTGGTCTAATTTGCCCCGATTAGCTTGAAAAATAAAATTTATTCACACAACTATTTAAGTTGTCTCGTAGTACATACTTCCCAATATATTATACAGTTTGCAATAAAACACAAATTAATTATACAGCAAGCGTCTACCAAATTACTGACGTTAAGTAAGGTAACTCAATTGAAACCGAATACTGCGGTGAAGTGAGACAAAATCTTTTTAGCACGTAATTACGTGGCATTCATCTTAAATTAAAGACCCCGGCTGTTTCTCCTAACACAAATTCACCTAGCTCTGTCAAAAGCCTTGATGTGCCTTAAAAACTCTAACGAACGAACTTGCTTTTTAGCACATAGTAGCTCAATGGCATGCTCGTATTTATTTTATTCTATGTAGCGGCTACTGACGTAGGTCGACGTACAATTTCCGCTTGGTGGTCGGTCTGACCGCTGCTCTTTCCCGGGAGGCTCTCTGACAACCTGGAAATGTCCCGGATATGGGACGTCAAGGCGGCCCACTTTGGGTGCAGGCCCGTCGAAATTGCTTCCGACGTACGTGGACTCAGCCTGGTGACCTGCGAAAGATTTGGAAAAACAAACTTGATAAGAAATAAAAAAAAAGGAATGACAAAATTCAAAAGTGTGTATTTATAGTACCTATGAAACATGTATAAATAAAGTTGTACGTAGCTTCGTGCTCGGTGCTGATGGTCCTTCGACGGTTTAGGCTATAAAACATAGCTTATAGGCACTCAAAGATAGTGTTGCTTTATATTAGTGAAATACGAGTAAATATATTTTGAATTCAGACCAGTACTTTCGGAATGTACCCCTCTATATATAAACATACCTACATCAATACAACCTTTACATCTTTATAATATTTGTTATGCGAAATTTTCATACCGTGTCCTGATTTACTATAAATATTGAAAAATAAATCTGTAAGAATCTACAAAAGCGTGCTCAGACCCAGACTACATGACCTTTTGTAACAACGGTTTTAATTGGCAATGTGTGGGAAGCTACACTGTTTAGGCGCCTACAAAAATGAAAAATGTTACAAATAAAAAAGCCCAATTTTCTTTAGAGAATATAAATTTCGAAGTACCTACAACGAGAGCTAAGAAAATCCTTAGCGATTCATATCAGAGCGCATCGCACAACATAATAGAATGCTCCAAAAGAGCCTTTTTATGTACCGTCAACGACCTGGGATCGTTTGCGTTTCCGATAGCTGAACGCATCAGTGAAAATGCGACATTAATAATTCAGTAGAAAGGGTAGCATCCGTAAGGTGGTGGAAGTGCGATGGAGCAGAGCCTGCTGGCAATAAAACAAAACAATACACATTTGCTGGGTTACTTTACGTACGTACGTAAGTTACGTAGTACGTTGTAATCGTATATCATGCTTGATGTAGCGTTGTCGTTTGCTTTCGGACGTGAAAAGGGTCAGAAGTATGATTATCAAAAGTGTAGCGTTGGAAAAAGTTGACGGTACTATGGCATTTTATGTAGGTATGTGCAACTTTTACACATACGATACACACACACACACACATATGACACACACACTCACGCACTTCACTTCACTTCACTTCACATCTATCAAATGTGTAAAAGTTACGAAAAGTTCAAGTTTAATGTTTAGTTGCCCAAACACGGATCTCAGAGTTGTCCCCAAGGAAACTAACAATCGGGAAATATATTTCATAAAAGTATAATTAGCCAAAACAATTTCAATGTCAAATTTCACTAATATTTACGCTCCTGTCTAGTGTCCAAACTTTCGAAATACTTTTATGTCTCAATCTCATTTTGAACTTTAAAACATCTACCTGAACTTATTACTCACAACTAAAATTAACAAGCTTTTTCAGATTGTAATAAGTATACAAAAAAACGTCTTAAACTTTGATAGCTTTCAAAAGCAATTTCAGACAGTCCTAAATCTTCTTAGCGTCTCGCGTGGATTTGTAGACGGACGGATTATGTCCACAGATTCGCTAGAGAGAAGAAAATAGATGTAGGTACATAACCTTCTATTTTAAGAAAGAAGAAGAAAGAAATAGGATATCTAACGAAATGGACATTTTTAAATGTAGCCTGTCTGAGTTCACAGGGGCAGTTCGCAAACTTTGTGAAACGGCCATTTAAACGTGTTAGATAAGTAATTTAATAATTTTTGTTTTTATTCTGTACATTTTGTTTAGTTTTTATGTAAGGGTAGCACCGACTTGGTGAATACTGTTATGGTGTTACCATCCGTTTTATAAATAAATAAAATAAATTTTCCATTTATGGTCTTCTATTTTCTTTCAGAGATAAGATTAGTTTTTCTT
The DNA here is from genome assembly GCA_949125135.1 of Alcis repandata. Lineage (NCBI taxonomy): Eukaryota > Metazoa > Arthropoda > Insecta > Lepidoptera > Geometridae > Alcis > Alcis repandata. The sequence continues at coordinate 3,487,954 of OX421223.1, forward strand.
CCTTGAAGTAAGAACACATGAGTAAATGTGTTCTATTGAAAAAAAAAAGTTGTATGTGCTATTGTGTACCAAAATATATTATAATCATGTTTTTTTCGCCGATAAGAACTGTCCCATTTTGAGGCAAAGGCTTACACAGGTTTCGCTTATTAGGTTCACCATAAGGCACATTAGGTCTCGCTCTCCTATATGCTAAATGGTTGATGAGCATAATGACGCAGAATGAAAATATCTCGATTAACAATTATTAATATATACTAGAAACAACACATTAAAAATATCCTAGATAATGTCAATTTCAACAGATAAAATGTAGTTATTGTTTGTAATGAAACCCACTAAACATCGCTAGATAGAAATGAGATCGGCAAATGTTCACAAGACCGCAAAGATAACCAGATAATCCGAGACAAAGAACGTTAAATGCAATCAAAGTCAAAGGGAAACAAGCTAAAGACAAAGAACCGAGAGTACAGTAAGCAAACAGTAAGGACAAATTAAAACAAATAACTAAACCTTTTCCCTACTGTCGAAAGTCGTGCGACAATTTGTAACAGCCCTCGTGGCGTAGCTCGACTAAGTGTTTGTAACCTTTCTGGTCTGTTTGAACCGATTTTTATATTGTATTGATCTCATTTTGAACAAATCTCAAAATCACATTTTCCCAAAATGACTAACTCATTGATGTTAAGCCACGGACGATACGGTCAGCCTTTGGATGGGTGACCGCTGGTGGCATTTACAACTGAGCGCTACTGTGGGTCAGATGACACGTTAAATTGTTGTTCCCGGTTGTTTGTCCTTTAACAACAACCGCAAGCTATGTCAGAGGCCTTTAGGTAGCCTAAAAACTCTGACACTTGAGCTAGCCACTTGACCTATGCGAGTTTACTTACGTACTTACAATTTGTAACAGACTTTTGGCTAGGAATTTCTATAAATTCGCATAGTACTCGCCAAGATATAGTTTGGAAGGAAAAAATTAAAAAACAGTATAGCATGAAAATCAATTTTATTTTCAACTAAAATTCATACTGTAGGGATTGGCTATAACCCTGTCGTGTTCCACTTACTCACCACTGGCTCGGCAATGCCCACGCTATTCACGTATCTAGTCGTTACCTCGCGTCCATCCACTCACGCCCGCGGCTCTCGTGACAATGACGTTTAGCTAACCGACCAGGAGCACACGAGACTATGTATGCTATAGCGCATACACTACACATATGTACCTTTTTTCTTGCAGTTTATTCACCGTTGGTGTGAATCTGTGAATGCATTACAATAATGCTAATCACGAATTGATACAGTACTTGGGACAAAATACCTATCCTCCTTTTTGCAATTAAATGTAACGCAAACATGCATCTTGTATATACTTTGTATTAAATTATTACAAAACGGTACAATCATAACAAATAAGTCATAATTAATTCCTATTGGGTACTTTAGAAATTAATTACACTAATAACACTAAAAATATAGCACTAGCCAAGTAAATATGATACGGGATAGTGTTTATTTAATTAATTAAAAATAAATAACAAATCATATTTACAGTAAGATTGGTGTAAAATTAAAAACTTACTAACTTTTATCAAAACAAAAAATTGTATCTTGGCACAGAAAAGTAAAACGAGTTGAAAGCTATAGAAAAATAACTTCAATTTTTATTTCCATCCACTTCTTTTCTCGAGATTTATACCTGGAGAAGAAAAAGCGTCATCTCCAGGTTGTCACTTGTAAAATAAAAATATTTGTTCTCCATTTTTATACTTCAAAGAATTAATTGTGCTGTTGTGACTGGCGTTAATACTGGCTTTGAACAATGGACATTGCAAATATGATTCGAAATTCGAGCGGTTTTAGTTCAAAATCCAATGATCAGTCGAGTCCACTGATCAAACATGACTGTCATTGTGACTGGCCCTCAAATACGCTCGAGTTGATACGCTTCTGATGCGATTTCAGCTCAGTGACATCGGCGGGCTTATTCTGGAACAATCGGTACTGTTTTGGGTTTCGTCACTGCTGTATCACTTCAGTAATACTTAAGATGACAAATCATCATGCATGATTGGGTATCATCATACCCAATAATCTTTATCCTTCTGCTTTATGCTTTATCTCTCCCCACAACTGCTTTATCACCCAACACCTAAGTATAAGCTTAAGTCTTATCTCTTACTGCCACCTTACTCGGTCCTGCACCAATCGAGAAATGCCCCTCTAACCAAGTTGCAATTCCATAATGGAAACGCTATAGAAAATGAGGAAAATGTATGGGAATGACATTTCTATAATCTTAATAGATAATAGATTAAATACATTTTCCTAGTTTTCCATAGCATTTTGATTCTCGAATTGCAACTTGGCTATGGGGGCAGGTTTGATACGATGACTCACATATTATAATAATTCCTGATTCAGAATCAGGCTTGGCTGTGGTCATGTGTTTTGTTTGCTATCCGCAAGTGTCCTCTTTGGTATATCATCCCTCGAAAATGGACGCCAGTTTATATTTCGTAGGTAGAAAGCATATTGCTTTTGCCGCCCACTGCACAGCGTAGGTAGTTTAATTCTTCTCTTCTTCTTCTCAGCCATTTTCAACCATTCTGGTGTAGGCCTCCTTCAGACTTTGCCATCTAACTCGGTCTTGTGCTGCTTCCATCCAGTTGTTTCCAGCAATCTTCTTTATATCGTCCTTCCATCTCATTTGCGGTCTTCCTCTAGGTCTCTTTTCGCCCCACGGCCTCCATTCCAATACCGCTTTCCCCCACGACCCATGTTTACGGTCTATGTGTCCTGCCCACTGCCACTTCAGACTTGCCACTCGTTTAACCGCGTCTGTGACCTTACTTCGCTTTCTGAGCCAGGTGTTTGTCTTACGGTCTAACAGTGTGACCCCCACGAGTTTCCTTTCTAGTTTCCTCTGGGCCACCTGTATCTTATTGATATTTTCCCGTGTTAGGACCCAGGTTTCTGCCCCATAAGTAAGTACCGGCAAAACACACTGGTCGAACAACCTGGCTTTCTGTACAGCTGTTATGTTCATTTTGAAAGCGAATTCTAGATTTGCATAGGCAGCCCACATGAGACGTATGCGTCTATCTATCTCATTAACTTGGTTATCTTTCCCCATCCGTATTTCCTGACCCAGGTAAACGTATTTCTCTACTCTTTCAATTACAGTTTGGTTCACTTTAATTGTAGCAGGTGTATTGTCGTTACTCATGACCTTAGTTTTATTGAGGTTCATTTCCAAACCGACATTTAAGGAGGCCTCGTTTAACTCATGGACCATGACTTGGAGATCTTCAGGGTTGTCACTTAAGAGAACGATATCGTCCGCAAACCTGAGGTTATTCAGTCTGGTAGTAGGTAGGTAGTTTAATTACAGCTTGTTATATCAAAGATGTCCCAAATAGGGATGCGCAATTGTGCGCTGCTCTGGAAATGCAATTTTCGATAATAATAGCTAATTGCCACAGATATTCGTTACACAATTATGTACGCATGTAGGTACTTCTTATGGATGCGTTTTTAGGGTTCCATATCTAGAGGGTAAAACGGGACCCTATTACTAAGACCAAAATGTCCGTCCGTCCGTCCGTCCCTCGGTCACCAGGCTGTATCTCACTAACCGTGATAGTTAGACAGTTGAAATTTTCACAGATGATGTATGTCTGTTGCCGCTATAACAACAAATACTAAAAACGGTATAAAATAAACATTTAAGGGGGCTCCCATACAACAAACGTGCTCCTTTGCCGTTTTTATAGATAATGGTACGGAACCCTATATACGCACGGATTTGTTCCTGTAATTTACTCGATTTATTCGGATTAAATTGATTCACATATTTGCATGTACGTGCCCGGACAAAGGAATAAAAATGGAGGGTGAGCTAGTCGCGCAACGAGTAAATAAACAAGCTGTATTCCATCCCGCCCCGAGTCGCAATTAACTAAATACCCATAAAACGCGAAGCCCGTTCGGTCCCATGTTTTAAAAGGTCAATTTTTAGGTTAGCTTTTAGGTGTTACACTATGGAATAATCATACAATTTGTAACGGAAAGGTGTAGTAATATTTAAGGGTGTTCTTCTACGCGTCAAAGTTAACAACTCCTAGAACACAAGTTTGCTAAATTCGAAAAAGAAAATATCGAATCCCCATTGAAAATTGATCACGTGACTAAATATTTGTATCGTTAGTCGTTACCCGGTTCCAATTTATAACTAGACACCTATCTATAAGCAACAATGCTATTAAATAGAACAGATTACGTATGAAGACATCGTAGCGTTCCCAGTTTACCCAACACAAACACCAGCCGCCATCAATTCTCTTGGATCGAAACAGCAATTTATGTTGGTGCTCTCTGTATACGGGTTAAGCCAGTTAAAGCTGAGGCATCGGCTTAATCAATTCCAATTAAGGTTTTTACAGTAGTGCCCAATAGATTTTTCATTCCTGCCATTAATTTATTGGTTATCAGTTATAGTTATCGGCTTAAAATTATGTGTCTAAGTTAAGTTGCTTTAAATAAATAAATAAAATAAAATAAAAAAGCCTTTTATTTCCTACAAGTTAATTTTACATATAATTTTACATTTAAGTAAATGTATTAATCTTTAAACGCTTAACTAATTAAAATTAATACCTACTTATTTTTGTTATGTCCTATATTATGTAGCTATTTACTATACTATTTACTATACTATACTAATACTATTATTATACTTGTTTGACACTATATACTATTTAAACGTTTAACTAATTGATCTTAATACCTACATATTCTTATTTATTTTCTATATTAATTACCTAAGTTAAGTTAGGTAATTAATATAGAGCTATATATATAAGCTAAGTTAAGTTGCTTTACGAGTATATATTTAGGTCATGTATTTGATAAATATTAAATAGCAAGTCTGTTCATAATTGTGTAGGCTGAGTGGCTCTGATGAAGCCAGGGCTCAAGTTATCAGTCATAATAATTCTTACTATTGGTAATATTATATTTTGTCATGGAAAAAATGAATTAGTGAGTGTAGGTAAATTTCTGCGAATCTGGTTATTTAGATATATGTAACTAACTAAACCTAGCTGCTCTGTTTTTGAAAGAATATTGTAAATGAAATCAAAATCATAGACTGAAATAATAACTTATACTATTCAGATCAATACAAAGCTCTCCAGACCTGATAATGAAATCCTGTGACGAAGTACTCGGTTTCACCTTGAAAAACGAATAATAGCTGAATGAAGGCAATTGAGGGTGGATAATTCATTGTCGACGTCTGAGGTATCCGTGGCTTGGAGGCAATTCCGAGCGACTTTCCGACGTGAAGCGATTTATTTCATTCATGAGTGGGATCAGCAGTATTCAGCAGGATCGGAACATCGTGTTCCTGGCACTTATAAAGTCATAAATTAGCGATGGTCCGACGCAGGCGAGGTGAGGTTTTACGTGAATAATGACCATAATTTCGTCGGAGACGGGGATATTTTTTCTTCATTTTCAAGACGGTCGGTGTTCTGGGGGACAAATTAAGAAATATCTGTATGTATACTTGGAAAGGAACTCTCAGTCATGAAGGCGACTGAAATGAAATTTAAGATGTTATAACGCTAAAAATAAAACATCATAAGTTAACAGTGGCTGTATCTAAAAATTCTGTACACCAAAAACCAAATGACGATACCTACTTTGAGTTAAAAAATTAGTATGCCAAAGTACTTAATATAGTCCTCCTGCTGATAGACATATATAAGATAACAATAAGATGATGTACCAAACAAATGTGACAAGTATTAACATTATTCGTGTGCCTTATTTTTTTTTTTTTTGGACGAGGCTTGCGGTTGACCGCCATCTCACCTAATGGTAAGCAACGATGAGTTCTACGATGGAGCACGCTTGCCTAGAAACAACCGAAAAATCCAGGGCTTTTACCGAATTTTCAGAAACTTGTCATGCGACGAATGAAATCAATCAAAGCTTGAATAGGTTACAAGGGTATCTAGAGGTATGTTTCGTGGAAAACGGTCTAAAATATTTAGGATAAACGAATGTAGGTCACACGCGTGATCCTATATCTGAAACATGAGATTTTATCGATAAGTACCGAAGTCTAGCAAGACATTGAATATGTGTTATTGGAGAGATTTTAGGGCAAATACTGTTGATGAGATTTCACGTGCCTCATACAATTATGAATAGCTAGGTATTTAAATTGTTTTATACGTTCAAGGAGAGTATTTCAGATATTATGTTGGACAATGAGATAAAAACGCAAGCAGAAGATCGCCAAGCCTAGAAATTACTGCACCGACAAAAACAACGCTTTTTATTCCAAAATACGTTGATTAGTGAAACTATTTCAAATTATACTCATTATCTTATTATTTATATCTAGGCATCTATTTAATTCTAAATGCTAATTGAAGCTAAAAAATCAAAAACTTCCCCAAGATGTTGTGTAGGTTCTTATAAGGTCGGCGTCAGTTCATTCTGTGACATTGTCTATCAGTCTATCAGTTTTTGCAGGCACGATCAGCTAACCATCATTCCGACCACATTCCAAACTGATACGTGTAACCGACGACTTATACGCAGTTATATTTTTTTAATTTAGGAATTGGCTTGCGTTTGATCGCATCTCACCCGATAGTAAACAACGTTGCAAGCTACGGTGTAGCACGCTTGCCAAGAAGAAACCGATTCACCCAAGCTCTTCTGTTTAGTTCCGACGCCAAGTTATTTCTAACCTTTGTCCAGATTCCCGTGGCACTATAGGGCACTTAAAAGGCAATAAATTAGTAGAAGGTGGCCGCAGACGCGAGGTGGGTGGCTCGTCGAGTGAGTAATGGCCCCCAGCTGACCCAACGATGCCTGTAATGTTAAAAACTCACCATTCACAAAATGTTAAATATTTCCGCCATTTCATTGTGGCCAGATATAAAAATAAATCCTGATTTCGTGGGGGTGTAAAGAAATGGAAAATAATCCTAGTTGGATAAGGTTTATCGAAATCATAAAAGAAAATACACATTTTTTGTTTCAACAGACAATTTGATGTAGATTTTGTAAATATTTGAGTTGACAGCGGCAAAATATATTATACAAAATGCAAAATATACAAAGCGATAAAAGTAGCACTAGAATCGATAAAGTATAACTACTCGTATGTATCTTATAAGTCATACTAACATCAAACATTTTGGATTCAAATACATCTTAGCGTCGATTACTTACATCACAAATTTCCGGGACTCCGAAAGTAAATAACCCAAGGCCATGCTTTCATATATTTGTAATTTTGTACCAAAACAAAGAGTTGTTCCGCTTTGGAGGAACAAGGAAATAGTTGACAATATGTAATGAAAACATGGGTATAGCAAATCCAAACATCGGCAAAACTACATATAATAAAAGTAATGTTTAATGTAAGAGATAATTAATTAGGTTAAAGGGGTCGCGTCTGGGCATCGGTCAGATAACCTAGAGCACGCGTTGCGTCCCAACGTCATATCTTGATAGGATGTGTAGGAATTATCAGCAATGTGCGACGCAAAATGTGGAAGCATCGATATGCGCTCAAATTTTAAAGTCGGTCTCCGTGACCACAGCTGGCTTGCTCGTACATTTCAAAAAACTGAAGATTAATTAAATAACGAGATAATAAATTTTATTCTTGCCACGACGGAACGGAGAAGGTTGCGAACGAACGAGTATATGCGTTTGGGGTTTGAAATTGTTTGTTTGTGTGTGTTTTAAATTATCTCAACTTAGTTATTTTATACTTGTAACAGCTATGATCCGTTAAAAACAAATGTTTTAAACGCAATATTGCATGCTAATTTTATAAAGATAAGCAAAAAAGAACTTCACAAAAATTAAACAACATAAATTAACACACCACACATTCCACTTTAAAACATGTTAGATGAAATGAAAGATAATATAACTCATTCCAGCCACATTTGTTCTGACACAGTTACTCTAGAGGAATGGTCTGTTACGTATTTAGAGTATGATCTTGTCATGTTATGTAAACGCAACCCGCGTCCTATTACGTTACATTTTCTAAAGAGCCCCCGGACAAATTGGACGTTGTATGACGAACAATTTTATCCCGGTCTAAAATCTGACGTTCCTTCTTCTTAGAATTTGTAATACGACCTTTGGGAACTTTAACAAGTTAGGGCCTAACTTATATTATAAATACTGCTACCCCAACTTAATCATTGCTTAAATGCTTAGACAACTTCTCGCTGACAAGAAATGTCCCGTGTCAAAATAATATGGAAATTTTTAAGCAGTAATTAAGTTTTAGTGGAGTTTATTAATAAGATTCTTAGTGTTTCAGGAAAATTTGTATCCTTTGTCCTTGTTATTCAAAACGAAATATTGACCTCAACCATTCATCCGTCCATTGAACCATCAATAAATGTGATATTCTCAATTTTTACCGCTTACTCCACGCGTAAGTCTCTAAAAGGTCAGATTTTTATTCCATTCCATTATAAGAAGCTAATACTTTCAGCTGTATTGGTTTTTATTTTCTAACATTTATGACGCTTCATCTCCGGGAAAGCAACATTTTTCGTATTTATAGCTATATTGCTTTGTAGTATTCCTCTTTCAGCGTTTACAAAGTATGTGAAGTGAGGAATAAACTTCGTACTTTTACTACTTCCTTTTTGAAAGCACTGAGAAAGCTGGTTTTGTAGAGTTGGAAGAAGGTTTGCAGATATAAGTTTGTATGTAAGACGCTATTATTCTGCAAGGATGTAGCTGTACCTAGACTTGACTTTCTATTTCCGTTCGTTTTCAATCACTATCCTGCGGGATCTCTCAGTAGATGAATGAGGAAACTTGCTTCTTCGCTTTTGTCTTAGTTAAGTGGGATGCGAGCCGATCGAGGGTTCATTTCGAGTTCTCATTCAGCGATCGAATGTAGGTCTCCGCGATAAGTAGCGTTGGTACTATCGTTATTATCACTATTAACTACGCTTCATTAATTTCGAAAGATAAGAGTGTCTGAGTAAAATTAGCAGATCGCGAAAAACGCAATTAATAGCATTCGAAACTGATTTTGTTTTTTTGGTGATTCGTTGGAGTTCTTTTGCTTCTGTAGGACCTGCAAATATTAATATCTCCGCCTCATATTTTTAAAAATGACAGCTGGAAAATTTGTGTTCGCATAGCACGGTTCACGATATCGTATTGTATTCAAAGAAAATATTGCAATCCCGGCTGGCGCGATATTGCGATTGCATGCGGTGCATTTTTGTCTTTTTCTGTTTTTTTAAGTCTTTTGAATGTGCCCATGCTAAATGGTAAAAGTGTTCGAGATAGGTATTCTAATTAAAATACAAGACAAATTATAATTTTTTTCACTTTAATAAAAAATATGAAATAAGCTCGTGTTGCAATTTGATCTGAACTAGGTTGAACCCGTTTTCGGTTGCGGGTTGCCAGTCTTGCGATAATGACATAAAATTCAGAAGTAGAACTCGGCTGTAAGCTAAAAATAGAAGTTTGTGCATAAATTGAGAGCAGAGAAATGGCGGGAAGGTGGCGACGCGCAACTCTATCAGGGCACCTGCTTCCAAGGTCCCCGAATTTATATTAGTGCATCCCAACTTCTCAGTGGCAACACTCGCAAACTTTTCTCCGTCAGAAATCGTATAAATGCTAATGAAAGTCAGCCGTCTCTAATGAGATTACCGCTCCCGTGAAATTGGATTCCAGTGGGACTTCTTTAATTTTCAGTCATCGTGAAAATTACGTTGATCAAAAGGCGACGTCTGAAGTCGCGAGAATGGAGCCAATGAGAACATCTTTTATGTTATTGAATGGCATTTTCAAAGGGTTTGATTGAACCGAAGCTTTGTTGCAGTTAATTGATCTTCAGATTGAGAAAGTTTTTTTTCAGAAATGACCATTGACTTAGGTTTATTTTGGGTTCATTTGAAAATAATCCTATACCAAATATCAGAAATGCATTGCTTGTACGTACATTGCATACAATTTTGACAGTCGCATTCTATTCAAATTGTATACATACACGACATGTCCAATACGAAATTCAAGTTTTATTCTGTACGTAAATAAACCAATCCGATAGCGAGAGCTAACATACCAACAGTTCTGTAATTGGCTCAAAGCTCTGGACCCGTTACAGTAGTGGTCAGACTATTCATACGAGCAAAACCATACCCTGAATCGATCGTCGAATTCATACGACAGCTCCACACATATAGAACTCAATCAGTCAGAGGTCCCGGCACACGTCATGAATTTCACAGCAGGTAGGTGCAATATTCAGCCTGTACCTACGTTCTATGTTTGTACGCTCGGTTTATGGAGATATTTCTGCTCGTGTTTATTTTATGAAATCTTTCTTTGTCATACTTTTTCGTATATTCGTAAAATGAAACGTATAAAGTTATAGTATCACAATGTTTTCCTCAAATGCAATCTAAAGGCGTTTCTGTTGACATAACCGTTTACGTTTCAATTTATGGATATATCTAGCTGAGATTGGAAGAGACAGCGTGCAGTATAGGAGTTTCTCAGGAGATAGTTGTGGTCAGGGTTCGGCTTTCGGAGTTGCGGTCTGATCGCTCCGTGATTCAAATTGAGAGGCGAGCGGCTCAGTGCAAATTGAAAGCGCTCCCAAATTGCTGCAGACCTTTGTATTTTCTAACCAGGACCGGAGCGTCGAAAATCAATCAGGGTAATGGGGGGTTTGTCCGAATCTGCTTGGATTAGTCGCGGTACGGTCAGCCCTGCCAGTACTCACTGCCCAATACCAACTAGAGAGCATGGTCGCCTTTTGTCGAAACTGATTGAATGGACTGCATTCAGAGTTTCATTTCAACTTTGAAAAGGGCTTATCACGTGTCAGCCCCATTAGTTATTCGTGTCTACGCGTGCGAAATACGTGTTTCACATCTACAAAATTATGCAGGATCAACTGTGTTTCAGGAAACTGTCGTAATAATTTGCAACTCTATCTAAATTTTCGCAGTAGCTGGCAGTGTGAAGTTGTTCGAAATTTAGGTAATTTTATATTTAGTTATACCTGTTTATCGTTGTGAAATTAACTGTATTTTTATAATTGCTGGTAAACATATATCGCTTAAAATTTAATTCTTAACTAAGCGGCATAAAAAAAACCTATACTGGCTCATGTGATGGTAAGTGGTTACCGCCGCCTTTGGTGCAACTGCAACTCCGGAAACATTGACGTTACGTTGCCTTGCCTATTACCTATTCTCTTCAAAATAAAGAATCTATACACACTTTGTTCACTTTATAATCAACTATTTCAAAAGTATTAAAATAATGTTAAGTAGTGCTACAAACTACTTCTATCTTTAACTATGCTCTCCGTTTCATGAATACACATAAAATACGTCAACATTGTGGTCCCTGGATATTTGAGTTGACTGGTATTGTAGTCGAAATCGATATGTTTGGAAAGGGCCTTTAATATGCACGAGGAGACATCTTCGTCTCGACCCCGTCGGCAATAATCCGGGGATCAGGTGCCAGATGAAGCGTCGAAATCTAAATGTTAATGCGCTTCGCAATATCGTAGGAATACTGTCTGGACGCATTTATCAACGAGGACTCCAGATCGAGTGTCGTCGCTTCGAATTGTTTTTAATTTAACGTAGTGAATTAAGCTCTCAAAAGATGCATTTATTCATTGTCAATACGTCCAAATTCGAAAGTTGGCAATTTATCTCGACGCAACGAAAACTTTTGAATTGGTTATTGTTGTTCATGACTCATGCAGGACAATAAAACTCCGTAAATATTATCGTGAAAAAAAAAACTGTAGTATTCAATGGCTATTTATATTACTGGGATAGTATAACAAATTTGAATGCCTCTTGATTTCGGAATGAGGTCGAAGGGGTTAAAGGCTTACTGGGTCTTCGTACAATAGCGGCACGGACCACATGAGCCAATATCGTGGCCCACACAAAGCACTTACAGATTGCGGGCGAGCCTGCGGCGCGCCGCTCCCGGCGCAAAGCTTTGGAAACCGTTCCCACACCTACTGCGCCTAACAAATTAGCGTAATAGACGTTTGACCGGCTCGCTCTGCAATCCCAATCTACGCTCTTAATTACACTACATTATTCGTAAATGCACTGCATTCTAAACAGTTTTACTGCTGCAGCGAAAGCGTAATAAAAATAGAGAAGTCAGCAAGTCTAAGGGTATAACGAAGCCGCATAATTGCGCTCTCCAAGTCTAAGTTTCCTTTGTTGAAAACAATGAGTTTCTGCAAGGCAGCTCGCGTCTAGACTGAACAGACGGTGCAAAAAGGGAGACCGCTGGCATACGAATGAAGGACCTGGGAACTGGACAGTGTTGCACGTGCCACTTTGTCACATCAGTGTCGCCGAAAGGACTTGTACGAGTAACTCGAAGCTTGCCCAGTTTTGAAAGCTTTCAAGCTGGTTTATCTGTAGAACACGAAGTAACATAATACGGTTTCGTTTTCTTGAATTTAAATGGAACCTGCAACAAAATACGGATTTTGTTGGAGATTTCCACGTTCCTACGCTACATTTCTAGGTTCCACATTTTCGCGGAAAGCGGAATATTTAACACAAAAACGTAGAGAAATCATGTGGAAACTTTTACAGTTAAGAATTTGATATGCATGTACGAGTATGTTCAGAACAATGTACGACAAAGATGCCCTAACTTTGGAACTCGTAACAATTTTTCTGACTTTTTACAACAATTTCCGAACAGTCGTTTTTCACAAAGATATTACGCAGCACGTACATAGTGATAGATACAGCTACTGCTACTTCAAAAAGATATAAAAGTTACATCACATCGCTCCCGAAACTTAACATTTTTCAGTGTCAACATGAAATATTACGGCTTCATTTTTCACAGCCTGATTTCACGACGAAATAAAAGCAACGTAACCCTCGCCCTCATTATGAGAGCTGGACAGAAACCCGCCTTTGAATAATCCCGAGTCACGACCCTACGCTAGAAGGTCCTTTAATTTCAACGATAGTGCTTATTAAGTGTGAAGTGTAGACTACACTGTAGTTAGAACCTAACCTACTAATTACCTGTGTACGGGAACAAAGAGCGCGCGTGTACCTGCTCCTTTATTAACAACACCTCCGGAGATTGCACCTAGTTTACCGCTCTTATTCTGTGCTTGATTTATGAGGTTGTTAAACGGAAAGGTGAAATTATCTGTTGTCTGAGTGTCGGTATCTGCAAAATCCGGCTTCATACCTACTCGTAGAACAGAAACATGAAAACGTGGCACAGACGGACGAAGTTTTTAATCAATTCAATCCCGTGACTCTACGTGTGTCGTGTTTGTTTTCGAACAAGAAAAGTTTCGTGTTGTTTTTCCCTTTCCACACATTTTCATTTACGCAAACGTTTTTTTAATAAACAACTCCGGCGAAGCGCGAGAAATAAAGCTCTAATTTGAGTCATTTGTTGAATTTATTGCTCGATAAAACTTTGGTCCGCAACCGTGTTTGGAGCATTAATAATTTTCTTTCAGGCCGTTTCAACAATCGTTTTCGGTTTGATGCTCTGGGAAAACTGCGACATAAACATCGTGATTGATTTTTTCTTTTACGCCCAAATAAAAAGAAATTCGCATAAAGTACGGTATGACTTTTGAGAGATGTACAGTGTGTGATGTTTGATATTTGATCTCAGGCTTGAGTTTAATAATAAATTAATGAATTTAATAACAAATAGACAAACATTGAAAAAATAAATATGTTAAAAAAACCAAGGGCATATTGAACCACGCTCATCGCTCCGGCACCGTGTAAATTATAAAAATTAAACATTTTTATCGGGTTTATTTTTTGGGTTATTCATGCAATTAATAAATTGAACCATTGAGAGCATTATAAACAAAATAAATGTAACACAAATAAATAGACGGACCAGCCCCATAGCCAAGTTGTAATTCTATAATCGAAACGATATAGAAAAGTAGGAAAATGTCATGTCATGTCATAGAATAGCAACTTGAAGTTGGATAAGGCTATGAGGGTTTTATTTTGCTCCGGCACCTTTGCTTAATTACCTATACTTGCATCACAATTACTAGATCAATACGCAAGTACATAACTCCACGGCACGTGCAATTCAATACGCACCTCAAATGAAATTATCTATGACCGATTCATATTCCATGCGCGAGACTTATGACAGTACGCCAATTTCGTAGCGAGTTTATAGATTGATTCAGTTACGTCAAAAATAAAACTCGATTGTCTGATACGGAATATTCCCTCGTTTATTTATCTAATTTTATTTATTGCATTAGTGTTTTATCTGACAATGAGAAATGGGATCTTCTTCGGAGATCTATTCAATTTAAACTATGGCCTACACTATAGAGCTCTAGAGAAGTTGAGAGTACATCCACCATTGCCAAACTGTACGGCGATAAAAAAATCACTTATAAAGTCATGACAATGCTTAGGTATAAATGAGCCAACTAAACGCTCGTATTTTTCTTTGCTTGCCATGTTAGCTGTTTATTACTTACCTAAATCTTACAGATAGATAAGTAGATAGATAGCTAGATAGGTGTCGCATTGCAATGCTGCCAAGAACCTCCAGGCGACTGTCTTTTTATATCCATTCTCAATCCCCAACGAAAAGGATCAAGGAGTATTTTTGAGTCTGAGCGACTCCAGGCGTAAAGAAAGCATTTATGCCTCTAAAGGGTAAAAGCTAAAACGAGTTTTTGCGAATTGGAATCAACCCGTCCTCCAAACCCTTTTGGTTTGCGTGTTGAAAAAAGACTCGTGGAATCCAACCAACGAAAGAACAAAGGACTGTCATCGCAACGCTACCGGGACTTGGTTTGTGTTTTCATTCTCTTCGTTGTGTATTAGATTTGAATTGTGTAACTGAATGTTTGTTTTGAACAAAAAATATGATTCTACACACCCCGTATAGAATCATATCTTTTGTCAAATGTAATTGACATTTTTCTATTGAACAGATTTTTTTTCTCGATTTCCGAGCTGGTCTCATAGTAAAAGTTGTTCATAATGATGAGTACAATGAGCTTTTTTCGGTAGCATACATTTTCCTTACAACCCTGTATAGAACCGATGAGTTTAAACGTTATTACAAGAATAAGTCGTTTTTCTTCTTGACTGCTTATGTCATTACGTTCAGTTTCTTTCATCTAAACTAGATGGCGTGCCAGTGCCAATCAGTACATAACACTTGTCAAAGTTGACAGAATATTTAAGCAACATCTGTCAAATTGACAGCCATAGTTTACATATATTATGATCACGCCATCTAGTTTTTGTTACAGAAACTGACTGAGCCGTTAAAATCGCGATTAAAATTGTGTTTTCACGTAGTTATTATTTAATAAAAGTAGGTATCGATTAATCTCATTCGAACACAAATTATTGAACAAAATTTTGTTAATTATACGATAAGTGACAGTGAGTGATTATAACGAAACAAATTTTCGTATGTACGGTTAACGCAAAATATTATCGTAGACTTTAATATGAAAGCTTGAGTTAAAATTCGTTTGTTACCAGTACGATTATTTTCAGTTGGCCAGTTAGGAAAAAAGCAAACTTCGGTTTATAGAGCGCTGTCCCTCCACACAATGCGCTGTCATTTGATAACTTCAAACAGCAGTTTATTTTTATGTACTCTCATCTCTTTTTACAAATCATTGTTCAACCAACGTCGCTCCAAAAAACCACCATTGGTTTGACTCGGTGCTTACATTCACCGCACGTTGAAAACAAAACCAATTGTTTTGTTTGATGCTTGCGTATTAATTTTCTTTGTTTTCTTTTAGGTTCTTTAGAATTTTCTGATTTTGAAATATTTATGACCGATGTTTACGTCGGGTGGAGTATCTACCACCCACTATAGGTGCCACGTACCTACATTAGTATGTTTAACCTCCGACGCGAAAAGAGAGGTGTTATAAGTTTAACTTGTGTGTCTGTGAATCTCTGTGTGTATCTGTAGTATCGTAGTTTTTATACGGCTGAACCTGGCAACACTTGACTTGAATTATTTGTTGATTGACAGCAATAGTGAAGTCATATTAACTAAAGTGATATTACCCGAATAACACTTTAACTCCACGTTTTCCACGTGCTAACTAAAAACCACGCACTGTACTCTTTCCACCTTGGTCCAGTTACGAAAATGCTTTAAGGAACTTTGGAATAAATTCTGAGAAATAAAAGCATTCTGTGGATATGGTACAAAAACATAGAACAAATATAGTTAAAAGTATGGAAAAGCTGTTTTTTTTTGCAAATTCCGGGTTTGTCACATATTAAAAGTTGTTCATAATTATGAGTACTATGAGCCATTTTTCGGCTTAGCATATGCTTTCCTTGTAACCCTGTATAAAAGAAGTAACTCGTGCAAGAATGAGGCAGAGTACATTTCATTTACAGCAGTTCCAGAATCAAAGCATAATAACGTTTTTTCAAAATCTAGAAAGCAAGTATCAAAACATAACAGTACAATGAACAAACACAAAACTCAATTTCAAAATGAGTAAATAGCCACTATAGGTCATTGCGGTAAATGTGCGCTAGCTGAACAAATGAACAATGGCAATCGCTTATTACTTCAGTTCGGTTCCATTTGTTCATAACCGTTGACTCCCTGAAGCATTGCGATCACAGACGAGAACGTAACACGTGGTACTGGCCAATTTATTTGTGGTTAAGTGCACACAATAAATTTCTCAAATGGCCCGTGCTTACACCGGCGAAGGCTGTCTAATATTTATTTCCGAGTCCGAGGTTTATCGCCGAACCTGCCGACATATTGTACTAGACAATGGACCTGAGATTTGTCACACGATGTGATAATAAAAACACTAGTTTACACTCTATTTGTCGTTAATAAACGCCACGATAACTCAAGCTTCAAACTAAGTCAACTGCGTTCGATTTTCAAACTTTTTATTAAAAGAGCTGTTGAATAAAACCACTAATTGTTTTCCCGTGGAGACCGGGCGGTTTGATTTGGTAAACAATTTTGAGGCATTGTGAAAGAACGAAGCACAAAAGGTATGGAGCGATGGAAAGAAGAGGTTATAAAAGGGCCTCGGGACTCGTTAGCGAGTATTAAACGTTCTTTAAAAATAAAACCACAATCAAACCAATCAACTGAAAAGCAAAAATGTTCATCGACATGAGAAAGTAGGTATTTGTCTCGTTTAGACGAGCTATTTGTCTTGCGTGGGTGTAGCAGTAAGCTATAATAATGTTTTCCTTTCGTAGTTCAATGAACCCTTAAACCTACTCATCTACGAGTATATTATTCCTAAATTTATTCTTAGAAAGCTCGTTGTTTTCTTAATATCCGAAATCGAAAGTTATCTAACTAAAGTTAGATAACAAAAAAACACTTGAAAGGGGTAGGAAGACAATCTTCCCACTTTATTATTTCTGTTTATGGTTTTAGTCTGTATCGTCCTACTACTAGGACCGGGCATATCTTTTTTTCACTTTTCATATCACGGTTTAATATTTTTGGGCCCCGTTATTTCAAAAAATAGTTTAGATCGCTACCTCTGCGTAAGCCAGCCGAGTGGCCCAATGACCTGAAGTACCTATCATCCCCCTTAAGTTAATTACTACCCTCATATTTTCTCATGAAATGCATTAATTCGAATTTGCTGCCGAGAATTTGCAGTTCAAATACTAGCGCTAAAATAAAACAATCTCTCTCGTAATAGCGCACAAATAGCGCCTGGCTACAGGTATATTAGCTTTAGGGATGCAGTTTGTTCTTATTACCTCAGGGGTAATAAAAATAAGGTGTTCTCCAAGCATTAATGGGTTGTGTTAACGTCCGTATTTATGCACCAGCACGGTAGCAAGACATTACACTGCAGTGCAAACTTTGAGTCACAAACTTTATAATTAATGTCCGGTTTTATAATTTCTCCGCTGTGTGCAATATTAAAGTTGTTGGCGATATTTTGACCATGCAGTGCACCGGTGCGAGTTAGTGAACTCTGGTTTATGTTGTTATGGGAGGATCGACGCTCAGTTTACGTTTATTGCAGCTAGATAAAAAAATGTGGAAAAAAAATTAAAAAACGAGCTTTTATTGCATTGTCTTTGAAGTTATACAGGTGTAAGTTTCAGTTCGTTCGAGCTTAGAGAAGTGGTTCAAAATGCAGTTGCAACAGTAGACCCATGCATACTTACGAGGCAAGTTAAATAAAACCTTATGATAACAACATTTAAATGCAAAATTAATAGAAATTGGACCACCTGCTAAGTATATAAAAAGCCTACTAAACGCAGTTTCATCCATGCGGGTTTTACATTCCGACAGGAATTGTCGTTAGTAGATATCCGGGCATTAAAAAGTGTTGCGCCTATTTGCATGTGTTGTGTGTAACATCAACGATGACTTTGTCGGTCGTACAGTAAAGTTGTACCTATACCACATTCTAATTCAAATCTTAATATTTGTGAATCGAAGCAAATATCCTTAGTCGATTCAAACAAAGTCAGAGTCTAACAAAGTTCGTGTTTCGGAAAGGTTATTATGTAGTACTGGATCGGCTATATTTTATGGCAGAATGTGTAAAATGAGGCAGCAGCTAATAAATTGGCCTAATTATTATTGAACGGTAATTCTCCCGAGAGAAACGTTTTTTTCCTCTTTCCAGTGTTACATTTTTATTAATTACTTTACTTATTAAGGCAATTCATAGATAACTACCATAATGACTTTCACTTTGAAATTATTGTTAAACATTAATATAGATACCTTTTCATAAATTCATATCATTCCAAATTCATTGAACAAAACCAATCAAATCCTAAATCAACAATCACAACCTGTATATATTTAGATAGATGGAGAAAATCACATACCATTTTACCATCATCTTGTAAAAAATTTATCAGCTTTTATCAAGAAAAAAAGGAATCATTATTTCATAGCCCATGTAAATCGTAATATTGACGCCACTAGGGCGCAATTTACTTTTCTTTGTCGTCTCGAGGTCCCGTCATATATACACCCACGGGAGTCCTTTGGACGGCAAATTGCTCTGAAATGACTATTCAATGCGTCTCACCCCCCGGCACGTAACTGGTCGTCAGAAGTCCCGACCATAAAACCCCCACTATGTCACTTTGACGAGTAAGAGGTCCTCTTGCTTTATTTTCCTCGCCCCCACATCGTAATCATTGAGCTACGTGTACTCTGCACAACGTAAGTAATGGAGATGATCGAACTTCACCGCAAATGTCACTAATTGTAACTTTACTGAGTCATTTGCTGCATGACAACTAACGTGTTCTATTCTAGATGTAGGTATTATTTATATAAATGACGTCGGGTTGTGTTCTACGAGACAGTTTGGGCATATATTTTCAAAAAATCTCTTTTTTAAATGACTAAATGCAGCACATCACCTCTATTTTGTAGTATATTATAATAAGTCAATGGTTGTAATAAGCGCTGGAGAGGGCGACGGCCAGCCCTATTGACGACCTGTTTGGCTAAGAGGTAGGTAGTACATAATATATCCTTATAAGCCAGAGTACCCGGGTTCGATTCCCGGCCGGGCAGATGTTTGAATGATGAATTTAAATATCTGCTCTGGGTCTAGGTGTTACTGTCTTTGTGTGTGTTCCATGGCATTCCCGGTACAGGATATCAGTGGGTAGCTATTCGTGTGAAACGTTCAATTAGTTAAGAAAATTCACTTTATTGTCAAGCCTTTTTAATTTATAAGCAATTAAATCAAAGCATCCCCGTCCCAGCGGGACTATTGACTCATTAGTTCCGCAACGACCGCAAATTTTCAGTAAATACCAACTTTTTATTCGATTCACCCCCATTGTTGGGAATTTTATTCAAATTGCCTCCGAATTCGAAACCGTTTACTGACCGCGACGTTTCACAAATTACTCTTGGCTACATGAAATACGCGACAAGTTCGGATCCTAATTGGAAATCAACTATGCTACGCAAAACAACAACACTTTATCTTGAAGTTTTAAACATCCGAAGCAGTTTATAAAACTAATTGGGCAATGTTTAATATCTCATCTGCGCAAAGTTTGGAGCATATTATTAACATTTAGTTGTATACACTACAGTACGACACGTTACAGCCCTTAGAAGATTTATTTTATCCACAAATTTTCGAGCTTTTGTTCAGAACGACGCTTGAGTTTTGCTCGAGGCGGAAAGTGTATTAAAAATGTCACTGAAATTCTTTCAACAAACAAGGATATTCTTAGAGTTTGCACAGGGTAATGGATTGCGTTGCCCTTTTGAAGATCATCTGAGTTGAATTATGAGTGAATTTATTCGAGTTGACATTGCGAATTGACTTATGACTTTTTTGTTATGCGACATAATATTTGTGAAAGTGACTGGAGTTAACGAAAAGAATTGTACCTGTCTATTGAAATGTTTACATTACAGGGGCTGTACTGTGAACTTTTAGCGCAAGCTTGAACTGAATTGCGTTGGCTTTTGTCCTGCTCTTTTTTCCATCGGACAGAGCGAGACGAAAGCCAGGATAATCTAGTTTAGGGTAACTATGAGTTCACAGTAAAGCCCGCGCTCTTTTAACAATTGCATAGCTTTCAGAATCGCTCCAATAGTTCGCAAAAAATAATCCTTGCAAGATAACATCAGTGTAGACCGTATCGTCGCTTACCACCAAGCAAGATGGCAGTCAAATGCAAGCCTATTATTGAATAAAAAAAAAGCTTCTCAGAATTCTCAGATACCTACACGAAATAAGCCGCATAAGCGTCTAATAAACCGCCAAACCGCTGTTAAGGATGTAAAAGTCTGCAGGCTAGTTAGACAAATAGGATTTGCGTGAAATGGTGCGGGACAGGCGTTGCCGTCGGCAGATCTGCTGATGAAATTACACAAATGCTAATGAAAGCCGCTGCTCCAGGCAGCGTCGAGATTAGCGTCGTCACTCGTCGACTCCCGCCGAGAAATTGGACCTGTTTAGGGGCCAATTTCCCTCCGTTCCAAGAATTTGTGACTTTTCCTCGCGTTTTTCATTTTGTTTTTGTAATAACAGATTTTTTTGTCGTGGGGGAGAAACTTGGTGGTTTCTGGTTTCTTAGGTTAAGCTTACTTCTAATAAAATATACTTCTAATGGCCAGTTTCCTTAACATTTTTAAATGCCATTTAATGTACATGGAAATCTCTCTATGTGGAAAAGATCGCTCTTTACGATAAGGCCGCCAGGGCACTTGAGTTTAAAGCAGTATTATTCTTTTGCATGTAATTTCTAGTAGAAGCAACAATAAGTTTATCTATCTCTTTATTTCACGTCACCCTAACAGATACTATTTAATTTCTAATTTCTTTATAAAAAACTTTAAAACACCTTTTTGTACCTATTAACTACATTTTTGAAACACTAATGAAAACATCGAGAGAGTTCTCCAAACGAGGAAACCCAATAGTATGGAAAACTTTTGTAAAGCCGAACAATGAATTTGCAAGGAAACAAGAAAAATCTCGGGTCAAAGGCATTTTCCAAACAATACGACCACAGCATTAATTTCACAACAATGTCTTCTACTAGTTAAATAAAATAAACATTCTCGCTCGAGTGGACTTTATGATTAACAATGGTATAGGGCTGCTCTGTGTATTGTTGCAAAAATAAATAGTTTCTGTATTAAGAGGGTTCAATGTTTGGAGTTAATTAATTTTTCAATATTGCTTTTTCGCTTCGAGAATTTTGTCGAAGGCCTTTTATATATTGTTAGAATTAATCTAGATAATTGGTATTACTAGAAAATTTAGATGTCTTTAACAATAGATAACGATAAGAACATATTTTAATTACATGTATCTACTGATAACTAGTTCATACACAAAAACCCAGTAATAGATTAGCAAAAAACACGTTATTTTCCCATTTGAATCACTAACACCATAACTGTACAAGTTTGTAAATATAATAATTGCTAAATGAATTAGTACTAATCGGTTCCTTGGTACATGTGTACAAATGTTCATACCACTGGTTTTCCGAAAAAAGAAAACATCGTAAAGAAACCTGCATATATAGGTACTACCGGAGAAGAAATTCAATGGCTTGTGTGAATCCCCCACACTTGAAATCCCAGCGTGGTGGATTGCGGCCATATTACCCTTCAAAGGATATACCTGGTATACCAGTACCAGTGAGATGAAAGGGGTGGGTTTCTAATCAATAACATAAAACGAGTCACAGCATTACTCGTCTGTAATTTTTCATCCCATCGAGTCACACTTTTACTCGTTGGTAATCTTTTTCCAAAAACATTTCCTACAAGTAACACTCATAAGAAATGTTAAAATAAACTTGGTATGAAAGCTTATACTACATACCCTGCAATACTACATAGACTAGGTTAAACTCTTTAAAAATACTCTTCTTGTGGGACGGCAAACCCGCCCGAGCTAGTCCGAGATAAATCTCTAAAACGACGAGTATTGAATGTAATATTACTCTTGTCGGAACCGTTAGCGACTCCACGGGAACAAAGACTTTAGAACAGCTGTAGACTTTAGAATAGCAAAGCTGCAAGCTTGCTGGTAAGCCTCTGGTGTTTGCACCTGACGACTTTGAACTCTGATGAATTAATGACTTAATTTCGCTGTCGAAGTATTTATCAACTGATTTTAGACAAAAATAAATTTCAATACAATAAAATGACGGTAGATTTATTGTACCGCGCTGGTGAAGGTAAATTATGCTTTATGATAGTTAAAGTTAGGGACTTTTAAGAATATTTATGTTAGGTACTTACAAGAAAATATTTTTGACTTATAAGAACTCTGACAATTGCTATACTTTTATTACCTAGTATCTAATAGTTTGAAATGTAGAAGTACTTTTCTTTATGAACATCACCGCGTAGTTAAAACAGCGAGGCGAACTAGTTTCATTACAATTGTTTAGGACTTACATTTATAAAGCACGTCTACTTCTCTTTTGCAAATCTGTATATCTTCAGTTGGCTCCCTCTTTATTGATAAATAAGAAACTAAGTTAACGGTGTCCTTTATTTTGTTATAGGTATGTACACTGTTCCGTCTCAGCCGATTGAGTGAAGCTTATGTCTGGGTGAAGCGGTTGTATTCAGCGCAACAAACGGTGAGTACGCTTACAACACTTTTATAGCTGAAGATTAATCCCAAGGGGAAAAGCTGTTGCCACGGGAGGAAATGAACTATTGCATTTCATACAAATATTATAAATTGTGAAAGTCAGTGCTGTTTAATTGAGTTAGAGGATGTGTGTGTGTGTGTGTTTGTTACTTTTCTCACGCCGAAATGACACAACGGATTAGAGTGAAATGTAAAATGAAGATTACTTATCTATCATAGATTAAAATATGGTGTACTCTTTCCAAAAAAAAACGGTTTTGGTTGAATAGCGGGTGTAACTGCGAGGTTAGCTAGTAAAAAAAACAAAGAAGTAGTAAACCATGCAATATTAGAGAAGCTTGTATGATTTTCGTACAATGATCTTATAAAGTGCAATGGTCATTGTTTAAACAAACGATAAGTATATTTCTCTACACGAAAGAAACCCAAACATCGATACAGTCAATAGGTAACTAAGGTACATATAAAGCAAATAAACCGTCTGAATCTTAAATTACTACACTCCATTTCCTACTAATTGATAAAATTGTCATAATACCGATAACAGCGGAGTCTTTGCTCTATACATTGAAATTATCGAAGTTCAATAAAAACTGGATATTGATGAAACTGTATTGTTTACACAAGCCCAGTAATGGGAACATTATACGACGTAATTAAAAATTAATAGTGAGAATAAATCAGAAGCAAGTATTTATCGGCTGCCGGGCTTCGAGCAAATAGGATCATTCAATAATAAAACTATCGGAGCGAACAATAAATTAATTGTAATCGTGTCGTGTTTTATTTTATAACAATTGTGCAGCACGTTAACGTGGATACAACGGATTACAGGGAAATGGGGTGGGATTAAGTGGCTGTAAGGGATTTATAGAATGTTTTGTAAAAGGATGTGCGAATATGCAAAATCCA
This sequence comes from Alcis repandata, assembly GCA_949125135.1. NCBI lineage: Eukaryota > Metazoa > Arthropoda > Insecta > Lepidoptera > Geometridae > Alcis > Alcis repandata. Next base: position 3,512,093 of record OX421223.1, read on the forward strand.
GTTGCCAAGCACCCATATATCATTATAATGATCAGCCTACGTCAGTCTATTGCTGAACTTTGTTGAAATCATTGATGACTTTATCAATGAAATGACTGTTGGTATTTTACTCAGGAAGTAGTATTCGTTTGTTATTTAGGTACTGTAAATGTGGGTATATCACTGAACGTGTCTATCGAATTGCGGTGCCATTGTATGACGGGTAGGTACATATTACGTAACGTTCATCGATTCAAGAGTCTTCACGCTTTAGAAAACAACTTCTTCGACGGTAATCTGTCCTTTGCTAGATTAATCCATAACCCTAGCTGTTTACAACGTCATTAACAATCAGAAAATTGACGTTAGTCGTTTATGATACGTCAGTTTTCGAAAAAGCTAGATCTGTATTTATTTCAGAATTACAGTTGCTTGTTTCACTTGATTTATATTTACGTAGAAGAAACATTAACCAAACGAAGGCAGGAACCTACCTATAATACGAGTATATATTCATTAAACAACAAAGATCGCCCAGGCCTGGCTAACGAAGAAGGACGCCCTGTAATTACCTCCTGTAATTTTTCTACTAACTAGGTCATGGTTTAAATTAATTTCCTTCATCCCATCATCATATCAACCGCTTTGTTAGACAACCCGGCAGCTTGTTGATCTTTTTTACTTATTTAATTTCTTTATAATTTTTATACTGTACTCTCTGCTTTCAGCACATTTAATGAAATATTTCATTTTTAAGTTATAAAAATAGTACCTACATGAAAATGTATTAAGTGCACTAGCCGCGTCACGCGGTTTCATCCGCATAATCCGGGATAAAAAATAGCCCTTAAGTTAATCCAGAGTATATACTACCTTCTTCAACTTCAATTTTTATAAATGGCTTCTGCGGGGTTGCCACAATTAAGCCAGTGTCAAGTGGATAGAGTAGATACATGCCTCAGTAAAGTAGTGGAGACTTTACTAGAGGATTTTCAAAGGAGTTTTGGAAGCAACACGAAATGACACGATTCACTGCATTTTATGATTTGCCCACACTCGTGCACGTCCTCAAGCACTTAATGGTTATTTTCCCACTTAAAATAAACATTAACACTCAAAATTACACAAGTTTAGTAAAATAACAAAATGAAGCAACATGTCTCTTCCACGTTCCCGCCAAAACTCCTATGCTACCTTCATTTGTGATTGAGCAGTAAATATCCAAACTTTGACATTTAGTATTTTAGTATAGGAAGGTAGGGTAAACACAATTTTTTTTTATAAAATAATGGCAACACACGATGAAAACGGTAAAGTACTTCCAACCGAAGGCTTTATAAGCTTGGCGTCAGTGGCTTCCTTTAAACAACTCGCGGCAAACTTTTCCAATATTTTTTTCATCACGTTTGTCAACTTCCGCGGCTTCGTATCACGGCAACAAACAAACAAGTGCTCTCCCTTGGCGACGTGAGTTTTTCGAACTCATTTCCATTCGTAAGCGGGCAGCTAGCAATTTATTGGCTCCTAAGTTATGGCCAAGTTAATCTTTTACCAAACTATTTGTAAGGAATTGTGTCGGCACTCCGTCTTAGTTAGAGCAGCATCGCTTTTCATTAGCCAGTGTCCCGACAGCGCGTGTATCCAGTGACACCAACTGCCAGGAGACTTTCCTAACTTATCAGAGAACTTTTTATGTGTGCGAACACCCGTCGCCGCTAATACATTTCCCTGATCCACGCTTTGGGAATGCTATTTATAGAAAAAAATGTTATGAGAAAATTCTTTGTGCTTTTAACATTTCACCTCAGGGAAAAGTGTTCCATACTAAGCTTTCTCTTCTCATAAATAAAAATGCGGATTAATTTTCTAGCTTCACATTTTTGAATAATAAATTGATGTTGGAGTACCAATCTAAATATTTTGATTGTTTTTTGAAACAAGGTTTCATTTTATAAATATTTGGGAACCTGATTATACTCTCTTTTTAAACAAAAATAGTTTCTGTGAACCACGAACAAAGAACCATAAAAATCTCAAACACTTAAAAAAATTAAGATCTTGTTAGTATTGTTACTTGTGCAAGTTTCAAATTAAGACGCAATTTCATGAACGATTAAATTTGAAGTCGGTATAAAGTCCAGTCTAAAACAGGGCTGACTATCACATAAGGTTATACAGATACACAAGTATAATAACTGGGTCATAGACTCAGCGTATCCGGAGCGCCGCTATCTCTGTCACATCGTCATTTAATGCACTAAACAGCAGTTACCGCTCTATTGCAGAAACTAATGGACAATTTCACAAAGACATTGTATTTCACGATGTCATTTAAAACAAGTTATTGTTAATCTTGACCTATTTGATATGCTCTTGAACGCCGCAGAAAAAACATCTTTTTTTACCCCTTATCAACGTTAGACGCAACACGTTACGAGTTGACGGTCACAATGTTTACAAATAACATTTCGATATCAATTCCGTTTTAGATTTAAAGAAATGATGACAGGTTCAATGTCAGATTATAACAATTACCGAAAGCTTGAAGACAAGCTAAGCTATAAAATAACCACAAGCTTACGTACGTTCAAGCTATTAAGTTTGCTATAAAATGTGCTATGTTTCGTATAGATTTTTCACATAAAATTCTATATGGCGCGGTAATCTGCAGGGACGTCGCGAAGTCACGTTAATAGTTCACAATCTTCTATTTGGAGCCGGGAAAAATCTATAGGGACTGTCGGCAAGCTGGCTTTAAAATATCAGAATAGGAGTTCCTGGTTGTGACATTTCGATTGCGATGTTACACAATATTTGTAGGTTACATGACATAAAACTCGTGCTTTGAAAAATAACTAGAAACTACCTAACTCAATTTGTGTTAGTGTTAGCGAATTCTGTCCGATGTATTTTTTTTATTCATCGAACTGTCATTTATTGTTCATCATACACGATGATCGATTTTAATAAAAACTAAAAATTTTAAGCAATTTAGTATCTGATACAAAATAAGTTGCCATCGTTTTGATATTGCTGCCATCGTTATTCTGTACGCATTTTAATGAAATCAAAATTTTACAAATTAAACAATTGAATTAATTAAACTAATAAAACTGTGCAATGAACTTTCAATTATCAATTCGTAAAATAAGCAATGACAATATTTAACTAGTTTGAATTTGTATTAAAGTTTGTAGGGGTAATATATCCAAAACTGGACCGATTGAAAAATATATTTTACTAATGAAAAGCTACATTATCCCTGAGCGCTACATGCTATATGTTATAGCTCCAATCTTGCAAAGCTGAAAGCCAAGCAACACCAAGTGCAACGTTCTGAGTATAAAATAGACTAGTTATAAAATAAACCAATTACAAAAAGGTAGCCTAAAATATTTCTAATTCAGTCAAGCAGTTTAGTAGGTAGTGCATACCCGAGAACATTACCCTTTTTCTAGGCCAGTCGGGTAAAAAGTAGGCAATGAAATTGTTCTATCGCTGTTTCTCCCTATTCCATTTCACAAGTGAACGCTTTGTGACTGCGGGTTGCAATTTGTAATTGGCAATATATCAAAGCTTAGTACTTGCATGAACCCATCTATTTTTATACATTTCTTATTAGACCATAGAATAAGTAATAGTTTGAGAATACTCGCTTATTTGCGTAGATCTTATTTGTAGCGAGCATTGGGAATTCGGGCAATAAATATAGCCATTACTTTGCTATAATGAGACGTAAACACACTTTATTTGTGGCTATGGAAATAAGTTCGAGATATTTTACTATGAACGTTGTTATTGAACTTCTAGCTCGTTTGGTCTCATCAACTTTAAAAAAAATACAAAGTTAGATAGACCAAAGTGACCATTTAACCGCAAACAATTGCTACTGTGATCAACCTACGAGTATAGTTAAATGCCTATTGGGTCTTGCTCATAAACACTGCTTAATGTTAGTTACGATTTAAAAAGCTCTGACAAAAATTTCACGTGAGAAAACAATTTAAGCAGTGAATATGTTTAAACAGGCTTTATAAGTAAGAACTATTATGTAGGTATATCATGTACCAAAACTATTAACGACATGTAATGTTATTATTGTGAATTTAATACCTATTCTGGTTATTCATAGAGGTCAAAGTGTACCTAAATGGCGTCGCATCTCAATGACTAAGTATGATATGATAAGTAATAAATACATCGTAATAGAATTTGTGTAATTCCGCAGCAATCCAAACCAAATACTATGATTGCAAAAGTTTCATTGTTTATGCATAATAGACAAAGAAAAATGTTTTTCACGCCTGGACTACTCAACCAATCATCGTGAAATTTTGCGTACATGCTGTCAGGGGTCACAAAAGATCATAAGCTACTTTTGCTCATCATTATCATCACTGCGGGGCGCAGCTAGTAGGTTATAAAATGTCACATTAAAGCCAGATTCCACCATTTGCACTATCAGTGTTTACGCCGTTTTTTTGCGTCAGATTCTGGTACAACGCAGCGCGCCTTATCATATGAAAGCTACGATTTACATTACATCTACTCAAAAATGGGTCCGCGGCGTCGCACCAGACATTTTTATCTGTAACGTAAACTCGCAATAACGTTTAAGAATGGTACGTCGTAATTCCGACCCTCTGCCGCGTCTTGAATTGCGGTTGAAGGCATAAATTTGCTTGCGGAGGGATATAGGATTTCTGTTACAAATTAACGAGGGAGTCAGTCAAGTGTCATGTCGTCAGGCCTCATTGCTCCAAAACGATATGCGTGTGTGGCTGACGCGATCTTACCCCGCTTTGATAAGTGTAAACACAGATTTGCGTCACATCAGAGAACGATTCGCGACAGAATTAGAAACCGTAAACGTTCCCTCAGATGTTTCAGAAAACGTTTAGAAGAGTTTACGGTCGATTGATCAGGCTTCAGAGTTTATGGTAGGCTATATGATCGCTATCTAGAGTAATAGACATTGTGAGTAATAAGACTTGAGGTGTTTGTTAGGACGTCTTAAAGACGTTCTTGGACTCCGGTCGTTTGGGCTTTGAGTGTTATCCAGATAGACTTTAGTCTCACTAAAAGACTCACGACTGAGTTCTTAGTAAACATACGAGTACGTGTTTATACACTCACAAACTTTCGTTTTGACAATATTTGTGAGATGAGCTTTTATTCAGCAGACTAAACAAGCCCCAGGCACCAGACAAAACATGACCTACTCAGTTGTTTCAGTCCCATTAAAGACTCAACAATTATGTGAAACCATTTATTTGATTTTAGTTGACTTTAGTGTTGTTCAGGGCTCAATTTGACTCAAAAGTTCGGTGAAACCCTCAAGTCTCAAATTTAAAGCTAGATCACCATCGCATTAAGTTATACATATAGGTATAGGTAGATTACATTTTTATCGCAAGACTGTCTTTGTAACGTCTTCCCTAAAATCGTAACTGAAATCATAAATGCGAGAGTGAGTTTGTTTGTTTATTAAGCTTAGGCTGATCTTAGCTTAGCTACTTGCTGATCCTCATGAAATTTTGCATACATTTTGAGGGGTTCCCAACCAGTCACACCAAAACGAGCCACAGTGTGACTCGTTGGTTTGTCAGAGGAATGGAAAAGGACATACATGTGCTACTTTTCATCATCATCCTAACCCTTTTTCACCACCGTGCGGTGAAACCTCAGGTCGCAGGTAGTTACTAATACAAATGAGATTCTTTTTAATCATGTTAAGTGTTTAATTTATATTTTTGCTTCATGACGCCAATTTTACCAGCTGCATGTCTTAAGCATCTCGTCCAGTATAAATAGGTACGCTCGAGACGCTTGCCAACTAAGCTCCGGTTTAAGCGAGCCCAAGGGATCACTAGAACTGAAGCTATTTAATTTACATGGTTTCCTATAGAGGAACATAACATATGGCCATTAAAGCGAATTCGCCTAGTTGTTTTAGAAGTCGGGCAAGTTCGTAACACGGTCTGATTTGTTAATAACTTCTCAAGGGTTTTAGTAGGCCGTGTTCATTTTCGGGTGCGGAGGGATGTGAGACGGCCACAATGTCAAGAACATTGTGTGAGCGAAATCCCTCGCGGCAACATGTACTTTGGAACGAGCTTAAGGTAGTCTAAAAAATAAAGGTAGAGTTCTACCTTTATTTTTTAGACTACCTTAAGCTTGTCTGAGACATAGACATAGACTCCCATTGTTATATTTACAGCCATTGTGTTTTAAACCTCGACGCAAACAGGGGTTTAAAGTATAACATGTGTCTAGTCTCAAGAAAATTTCTTCTGCCGTTTAAAGATTATAATTAGCTTTTCGTGGGTTTTTTTCTTGGCTGGCTTGTGTTTGACAGGCATCTTACCTGATGGTGAGCAATGGTGTGGTTTACGATGGATCACGCTTGCCTATAAAAGAAACCGGTTCACCCTTGACTTGAAGACACCCCATCTTAGAAAAAATAATAATAAACGTTTCACACTCATAGCTTCCCATAAATTCATCACTCAAACTTTTTCCCGTCCGGAATCGAACCCGGGACTTCTGGCTTATAAGGCGGATATACTACCTCTGAGCCAAACAGGTCGTCAGGTACATACGTAATTATATCAGGGAACACCCACTTAGGCAAAGTACACACACTTAGACGCGAGAGTAGGGAGAACACTCTGGCTGTTTGCACAATAAAAGTGGAGTCAAGTGTTTTAAAAAAACAATAATAATTTTCAACTGCTTAGACCACGGGTAAGTAAAACTATCTATGGTCCAACATTTTCAATCATGGAATAATATTTTTCAAGTAAAACATTATTTTATGCTACGAGTAAATCCAAATCAATTTGTGTAAGATTGCTTTCGAATGGTAAACTACTCTGGTATTTAAATTGATAGTTAGGTACTATAAGTTTTTAGTGAGCATGTAACTGCGTAAGCGACTTGCAAAGCAACCAGCCTGATGCAATATCTAGCCGTCTGTGATAAGTGACCGGCACAATAATTGACTGATACCTGACCGTACAAAAACCAGACGGTGTAATCATAGCCTTAATTATAGCAATGAGAAAATAGGAGTAGGTTGCACGCTGGAACTGGGGTTTTCTTTTTTGGATACTTTTAAATTGGTTTGGTAGGTACTTAATATACATAATTATAGATATATCGCAAATCAAATATTATACTACTAGCCGATAGTTTCCACCGCTACTTTACTGAAATTAGTAAATTTTTTTCAGGATAAAAAGCAGCCTATTATTATGTTATAGCAAGGTTATAAGTTGCCTCAATACAAAATTTTACCGAAATCCGTTTAACCATTTTACGTGATTATGAAACCCCTCTTTTTTTTTTTTATGTAATTGAGTGACGAGACGAGCAAATCGCTCGCCTGATGTGAAACGTCACGTTTGCCCATAACAGGTCTGCACCACCCAGAATTTTGAACTCACAGAATTCAAGACCCTGCGCGGCACAGCACTGCGCTCGACACCCTGAGATATAAGTTGACCTTGGAGAAGTTGAAAGTTGATACCTTACGTCGAATATGCAAACATAAAATTTTCCATTCATAATTTATAATATTAGTAAGATATCTTGGGTATTCAGAACGTGCCAATACTTAGAATTAGAAGTAGACTCTCGGCAAAATAGTTTTCTTTGGGTCTTGTTAGACGAACGATAGGGTTCCGTACCCAAAAGGTATCAAAGGCACCGTATTACGAAGTCTTCGTCGTCTATCTTCGTTTTACTAATTTAAGATGTTTCGCAGTATTTGCCTTTATACGCAAATCTAGAGCTCTTTTATCTGGAAAGCTATAACATCTGACCAAAGACTGAGTTTCTATAGTGCTTTGAGCTGGTCAGTGTGGAACTAGGAATTGTATGTTTTGCCTAGTTCTAGGACTTTGAGCTAGTATTTAGTACATATATGCAATATGCATGGTTTAGTGGAAACTAAATTAATTACATCTACATTTCGTTTAAATGTACACATAGAAGATTATTTGTTTTTGTTATCACATCAGGCTATAATTACTAAACGGATTTTAATGAAAGTTAGTATTGAAATTGTTTAAATCATGGATCAATAACATACAGGTTTTATGTCGGTTCTAGTAAAATGGTGGATGTGTAACCACGGAGCGCAGTTAGTATCGAACAAATTCTATAGCCTATTATTTTCTATTTTGTAAACATGTTTTCTATAGCTGAGACCGTCTGTTAGGCTTTCATCTTCTGCCCATTATCTGGTGGTTTTAGTTAGTTTGATCCATTAGGTTCCTTTGAGTTTGAATTTGGTTTGCTCTCATGTCATCTCTGACATCGTCAAGCTTTTGGCTTCGCCACTAGTCCCCGAGGTTATGCTCCAGGGAGCACAAGGTCTAGAAGCTAAACAAGCATGCTCCAACGTAGATCGCATCATTGTTCAAACGCAAGCTTATCATCAAACAAATAAAGCCGATTAGCAAAATACAGGGTTATTAAGAAGGGATGCTAATCCAAAAAGAGCTCATAGTACTCATCATTATGTACAGCTGTTCTATAGAAAAATGTTAATGACACTCTACAAAATGGATGGAACAGCTGATTTTTTTCACGCAAATTTTAGGTTGGGGCCATAGTAAAAGTAGTTCATAATGACGAGTCATAAGAGCCTTTTTCGGCTAAGCATACCCTTTAATTAGCAGCAGGTAATAGATAATTGATCAGATTGTAAGGAATGCAATGTAAATGGTAAGCCATTTGAGCGCACCTGGTTGGGGCAGGCTGCATATTTTCTGACGCAACTTGATCGCAGGCGCCGCGAGAAACTTGCGTAAGCGCAGAGCTTTTCCGATGTTGTTGAAGTCAGACTTTGAATTAATATTAAAAAGTTAGTCTTGCTAAAATGATGAATGCCTGTTGACTAAAAAGGAAAACGATTTAAATTCCAAATACCGATAATTTTGTTTTATAAAAATATTGTCTTATAATTTGCATAGCCAAAATTAGGTCAATATAATTTTGGTAAAGCCAAAACAAAAAGCAAAAACTGCCTCCTAACAAACAAGGAAGCAATTATCAGCTAGCGAAAGCTAGAACAAAATGTTCCACATCATCGTAACTAATGTTATAATTGCGAAAGTCAGTTTGAATATAAATTTGTCTACGCCTTAACTATTTAACCAATCATCATGAATTTTTTCATACACGTTATCTAAATCTGTTAAAGCCACAGGAAAAGTCATGAGTTACTTTTCATCATCATTACAAGATTTTATTTAACTTGCAATGTATGTATGTATGTTTCTTCGGGTGGAATCTTGCAACTCCATTTTGAGCCACTTCCCGATGTCTGATTGAGCTGAAATTTGGTATAGCTTTTTTGCATTGTCCGACGACAACGCAAAAAAGCTTAAACTTTAAATATTTTTTTAAAATTTTTTTATTATCACGTTGCGGGTGATTCCGCGGGGCGCAGCAAGTACCCATAATTGCACATCCAGTTTGAGCTTTTTGCTATCTCCTTCACAACTGGCTCTTAACTTGTGGTAAACACCTGTATTCACCAGTCTGACGTAACAAATCATTATCTCGGCATCATTGTTGAGAGATGATAAAACTTTACACGTAAATTGCGTTTTAATGACTTTCCTTAGAAACTCTGGTGTCTAACCTACTTTACCGTCTTGAGCTCTTATTTTTCGTTTTTACTGCCCCTTTATTTATCTTGGAGATATTTTCCTTTTGATCATAGTATTAGAGACGTAAAATGAGCCATTGTTTTATGTGGAATATGTAGAAATAAGTGATAAAAACAATTATACTCGTACACATACAATTATATGTTACAATATTTTATATTTTGTAGGTTGTTTTGTAGAAAAGTTGGATCTGCCAATCAAAAAAGGTTCCAGGAGAGAAGGTAGTTTTCATGAAAATGGTTGCAAATAAATTCTGCGAAATAGTTTCGCGCCATTGTATGCTCGAACACTTTTCTGATTAAAACTAAAAGACTGGTCATCTGCAAAAAAAAAACTTCTTACAACGCAGCGGCGATTTTATATTGACTAATCTAAATGTATTTTCATAATAAAGGTTTCTCAAAACAGTTGATGTAGATAGTTATCTAAGTAAAGATAAGTCCCTAAAGCACCAAACATTCCATATTACGAGTACTAGGACAAGGTCAATGTTAAATAAGTAAATAACAAGCCGCTAATTAAAATACAACACGAAAAATGTACCTACCTATAGGTACCTTGCTATAGGCAAAAAGAAAACACATTTTCTTTAGGAAAGTTCCATTTCAGACGCCGCGTCTCTGAAAAGAAATTGTTTGGCTCCACAAAAAGTATTTATTACGGCAGCCGCGAAACCACTAAGGTTTAGTGTTACAAAGCTTTTAGTGAGGAATAACATTCCCCAACAAGTTGATTCCGCGGCACCTAATCGCCGTTTTAGCACAATGGACAAGTGCGCTACAGAAACCCCTTTTCAATAAAATTCACATTTTCTTTCAAAAGTCACATGTATGGGTGGCAACATTCATGGCGGAGTTTAGTGACTTCCGAAGTAGCAGGTTATCAGGCGTGGGGGGATGGAAGGGGTACGGTGCGGGGAGGGGGCGGGGAGAGTGGAGGAAAGCTGGATGGATGCTGGTGATGGGCTCTCCCCCGCATTCGCGTCCCGGCACCCGGTGCGCTCAGTCGCGCCCTCCCGCGGTTCAACTCATTACCGATTTATTTACGTGTCAGCATTTATATTTATTTACGCAGCGTCTGTTTTCTTATTCATGTGATTTGGAGGTTCGTTGTTACAATTGGAAGTGACGTTGTGATTTTTACGGTTCCCTTCATCAGTGGCGCTGGTATTATTTTTTACTTTATTTGTATTACATCTCAGCTCTGTTTTGAATCAATATTTTCTATTTAAAAATATCATGTACCTAAGTACCTACTAGGTACGATGGGTTCTATTATATTTGTGTTTAAATTAGTTTTTATTTCCATTATCATAACAAAGTAGCTGTAAAACTATATTGGGGTCTGGTTACTTTTCATAAAATCTCTTATATATAATCTTATAAATATAATAATTTTGTGTAACCCTTCGAGGCTTCTAAGTCTGGCTCAAAGCTTATAAATAATTGCATAAATCTACAGCCATCTGATAAAATTAATCAAATTTGGAGCTGATATTACGATAAGATTGATGCTGTTAAATTCGTCTAGACCTCATCAAAGGGCTAAGTGTTGAATAGAACCATTTATAATTACACACAAAATACCAAATACTCGGAGTTCTAAAACAATTCAATTACTGTTTTTGTCCCTGCTCTACCACATACATACATACTTACGTTCTAAATTAGACTTTTAAAATACGGAATTGTTGTTTAGGTCAAAGTTACAATGGCTGCCTACTATCGCAATTACATTGAGTTACATTATCATTAATTTAATGTTCTTTTTGTATTCAAATAGAGATTTTATCTATTATTTACGTTGTGTGTGTACTGTGATAGGCAACTAACCCCACTCTTTCTGTATTTACTTAGCTGTAAAAGAATTCTCGTAAAAATACAAAAAGCTTGTTTTAGGTAAAAAGCTTACTAAAGTGAGACAAAGGCTCTTCTAGATCTAATAAAGATACTGTTAGACGGATAAAATAAAAAGTCTAAGTCTAAAATATTACGCCAACAAAAGAAGTAGCTAGGTACAATGAAATATAGCCGCTTTTTTTCTTGTTTTTCGCTTCTCGGATTTGCATTTTCCCAAACATTTTGGGGTGGCTGTCACGTCCGAGAAAGTGAAAGCCACCTTTCGTCCCTAGCAATTTTAAAACGAAAGCAGGTGGAAAGTTAAACGAGGCCCCCGAAGAGGCTATAGATACATATCTACCTGTTTAAGCATCGGTATAAGGGCTTCCTATGAGTATTTGCAGACGTGCCTGAAAAATTTGGTCATTTCATTTCGAATTTTATATGCTGCAAAAGGGCGGGAACGATCGAGTGAGTCGAGGGCCTTTGAGAATTCCAATTTTGATATGAACATCGAACATCGGTTATTGCTTGAAGGGCGAAACACCCACCAAGCTACTCGTGTTTATCTTTGAATGTTATATTCACACTCGAGCTTAATGAACCTGATGAAGATTTTTAGCGATTTGAAAAACTTAAGCGTAGGTAGTTTGAGTATAAACAGATATCTTGGAGACGGTACAGACACAGAGTTTTATCTTTTACTTTGCTATGTCGTGCCGTGCGGGGTGCAATTAACTATTTTTTTTAAATAGTTAAATAATCTTTAATTTTTTTTTTTAATTAATGTTTTTTTTAAATGTATTTGAATTTAATATTAAATTGAAAATACAAAAACAAGAGTAAGCTGTATGTTAGTGCAACTAAGTAGGTCGAGGCCGAGGTCCACCCGGTCAGCTTGCTCGGGTAGACTACTTACCTAATAATCCGACTTCGGTGCCTAATGTGTACTAGAATTCATGAGTTCATTAGTTGTCAAATCGCGTTCGAATAACAAAGGACTCAATAAGCTTCAAATTAAAAAAAAACCAACGCTAAAACCTGAGCCGATTTTAATTAAACTTGCCCAATGACAACCGCTAGAAAACCTACTTTCAAACTTCGTCTAAATCGGTTCTCCCATTTAAGACCTACAGTGCCACAGACAGACACACATAGCGGTCAAACTTATAACACCTCTCTTTTTGCGCCTGGGGTCAAAAAGGTACAACACAAAACTCAAAAAGGTACATCACTAGATCTTACGGGCACTTCAAAGTATCTATTGACATGGCCCACATAAAGGTCGGACCACACGATGGAAGTGAAGCTCCCAGTTCCTCGTCCTACTCTACTTATAAGGCAGCCGCGCAATGTGGCCTCGGACATATAAAAACTATAAACCGCGCTTTCGATCCGGACTGGAACCCAGCTAGTTTCTATCTGGGATGATAACTGCGTATATTGGCGCGGAAACTCGCATCCATTTATGATTTTCGCTAAGATTGGGATGGTGTGGCGGGCGATAAGCGTTTAGGTATACTTTACTAGGCTCCCGGAAATCAAAAGCAGTAGAAAGTAAATGGGAAAAAGTTTGGTGTTGCCCTACTTTGCTTAACTAGTGGTGTCTTGTTGCTTACCCCGTCTTTTTTATTTTTTGTTAAACTTGCGTTTGACCGCCATCTCGCCTTAAGTATAAAATTATGGTTTGTATAGTTTTCGCGCCTATTTATAGATAGGATGAAATTTTAGTCTCTATCACTCGTAATAAGACAGCTAGAAGACTTATATCGGTCTTACAATCAATTGTTATAATTGTTTTCAATTGACAGGCTAGGCATTTGACCACAGCTACCTAATAATGTAGTTAAATATGCTAAATGCATTTGGCCGGGATCGAATTCAACCAGATTGGGGATCGTTTCACATACATACATACCTACGTGTCGAATGTGCCTACATAACTTCCTTTATGAAATCGGTTAAACATATGCCCGATAGCTAAGCTATAAGGTACCATCTACAGCTTTTGTTTAAAAAATAGATACAATATGTATCAATATACGGTAGGTACATAATAAATGGATAACATACCTAGATTTAACTGACACTGAATCACTACAGCAGATTAAATCGAAATAGTACCACTCGTTTTCAAAAGGGTCGCGAAAATAGATTAAAATAAGAAAACCAACTATTTTCAAATAGGATTTATTTAACTGCTTCAGACATCTATTAAAATACGAGAGAAGCTTCTTTTCTCTTTCTACTTGCTTTCTCTGTCTCTTTTTTTGTCTGTGTTATGGCGACGGAGTAGTGAACTTTCGCAATCCCATTCTAAATTCTATTCACGTAAATTTTAAATTATTCATAAAATCATAGTGAAAAGTTGAGGTTATTCAGGCAAACTAAATTACGTGACGTTATTATAGAAAGGGTTTGGCGACGTTTTTTGTCAATTAAATTGTATCTTTAAATTCGATCTTCTTATGAAGAAAGTTTGACAATTTTTCAGACTTAACTCCGGAGTTGAGTTTTAATACAGTTATTAATGTTTTGAAATGTTTTTTGAGATTGCGATATTTTCTTTTGAATTCGAAAACCTTTTTTTCTCAGGCAAGTTTCAATGCAATTGGTTCAATTTTAAGAATCATCAAGTACAGTAAATTACTTCTGTTGGTAAATTTTAGGTCTTATCCAACATATTGGCTGAAAGTGCTCCAAAGTGCAAGTGCAAAATCCAAAGTGCAAAATGAAAATGACTCACCGTGATCATCAATTTTAAACTTATCGTTTTGATTAAGAAATAACACGTATTTTTGCGGTCGCCTAATTAACGTGATATATTGGAAACAGTTTTTAAATAGCCGATATCTTAATTACCTTTTCAATACTTCCTTACGCTTACGCTCCCAGCGTTTAATCTTTATCTATCATAGAAAATACCTCGGTACTTAGGCTAATATTGATAACCTTTTAGCTCAGAATATTACTGTACGCATGATTTTATAATGTACTCGAGCCCTAGTCAGTTTCTTCACGTATCACGTAGTTTATACTGTACCTAGTTTTATTCTTACAACTACCTATAGTTGACATTGTGGTTACGCCTTCACTCTGTTGTATTCTCCTAAGAGTCTAGACTACAGAGAACTTCATTTTTCTAGATTAAAGTAGAAAAATAGTAGTTGATATCATAATTGAAAACGACCTTTGATACGTGACACGTGGTAACGGATGTAACAACGTTAATATATGATATAGAAACAAACACAATATATATATTTAGATACATACAATCACTAATGACTTATAATATTATAAATGTGAATATAAGTTTGTTTGTTACGCTTTCACGCGAAAACTACTCAACTGATCATCATGAAACTTTGTACACATGTACTTGGAGGTATTAGAGGTAGAAGTAATATAAGAACTTTTTATTTTTTTAAACGCGGGTGAAACCGGGCACAACAAGTACAGAAATGCAGCTTATACAGAGTTTAACTTATTAAATAAATGCTCTGGTGACGCAGGCCTGCTGTTTGCTAGGTTAATTCTGAGGCAGTCAGCAGTCTGTTGCTGTCAATCTTCTGTCCAATTCAATGGGAGTGACAACGACAAATGACAAACAATGGTCGTTTATAAATTACTTGTAGCTCAAAAATAGCTTGTTTTTAAAAGCTATTTATTTAACCTGCAATGTATGCATTAAACAAACTATGTAACTATGTTTATTCGGGTGGAATCTTTCAACTCTATTTTGAACCACTCCCGATGTCCGATTGAGCTGAAAATTGGTATACGGGTGTAACTGTGTAACAATAACAATGACAATGCAATAAAAGCTTGCTATTAAAAATAGTTTTATTGTAGACTATAAAAAAAATCTACATCACCAAAAGATACAAAAATAAACTAAAGCCGTAATAAAGTAGGCATTCAGTCAATTTATCTCGCAAATGCAAGAAAAGTAACGGGACACCTGAAATAAATCGACTCAAAGGATTTTCGTGTTTAATGTAGTTCTCAAAGATAGAATCCCATTCCGATCCGAGTCTATAAGGTTTACGTTAGTAATCGGATTATAGATAACTTCGATTTACGGAACGGACGAGCGAAACTGAAAATATACAAAACGAAAATAGAAAAATAAAATAAGTATGTAGATAAACTCTTTATTGTTCACACCAAAAACAAAAGAAAGTGAAACAAGACAAAAAAAGAAAAGGAAAGAAAGAAGGTAGAAAATATGTAAGATTTATTAATACTCATATCGCTGTATACATAAGATACTAAGGAAATAAACTCAGTCATTACCATTTTTACCGAACAAAGCGAAGATCTCAAAGTCTAATGGGACAAATCGGCAATTGTATATACATTAGTGTATGTACAATATAATAACTCTTTATTGACACCAAAACAAGAACATTATTTTTACAAAACAAAAAACAAAAACCGACTTCAAAAGAACGACTATTGAGTTATTCATCTATTTGTCGCGCACGTACTTAATGCAAATTTAAGACTTAAGTATATGGTTTTCTCATGGATGCCATTATCAGAACTGGACTAAATTGAAATGGGACCAAATGGGAAGCTTTCTAATAAAAAAAGAATTATCAAAATCGATTCACCCAGTCAAAAGTTATGAGGTAACAAACATAAAAAAAAAAATAATAATAATAAAAAAAACATACAGACGAATTGATAACCTCCTCCTTTTTTGAAGTCGGTTAAAAAAGAAATCACAAACATAGTAAAATAAATAATAGAAAGGCACAAAACGCGGTCTTATCGTTAAGAAAAATCACAGACAGACAACCATTTCTTTTGTAATGATTCTTTGTTGCAAACAATTTTAGTGTCTCAGATTTGTTTAGCTTTAGACAATGGTAGAAAATAATTAACAATGTTGTCTATTCCATTATTTTAATTTTACAAATCAGTACCTACATAACAGTTTCAGATTTAATGCATACAATAAAATTTACAAATATAATTTTACCTGCTACGTAAATAGAAAAAGTTTAAATGTGTGTGTGTGTAGCAGCGGTTTTCCAACAGGACTAAAACTACTATAAAGACTAAAAAGGGTACTAAAGCGTTCTCCTTATCTACATTTATACCTCTAGAACACTAGTTCTCGCTACCAGCTCTAGAATGTTCTGCCAGCGCTCTGGTGTACAGTAAAATTTTATTCATTAGCAAAAACTGCAAAAATAATCTCGACTTGGCGAGTTTTCTTACTAAACTTTCTTGTCTTGGTTCAGATCTTCGACAGTGGTTTTTCTTATTTTCAAAAGTGGTTTTGTTTAAAATGAGTTTTCCTGGAATGGGGGCTCTGAACTCTGACCACCTTGCACTAAATTTCATGCACAAAGTTAGAACAAGTTGAAAAAGCTATAACATTCATTTTCAAAAGACCATCTCAATTTTGATTTAAATTTAAAAAACCCTTTTTTTAATTTTAATGAATCTAAATTTTTACTTTCAAGTTTTAAAAATTAATGATCATAATTTCCCGAAGCAAAAAAAAAGTAATGTAGATTACTAGTTTTACTATAGTCCTATTATTTTAATATGGAGTTCGCAGTATTCTTGTACAAGTTGTAGCTTTAACCTATTTCAAAAGGCCAGACTAAGTAAATCTAGACTAACAATATCAACAATACAACTAAACAAAGTGGGTTAGACGTACTCGTAGTTCGACTATCGTTCGTCATCGATTACCGATGCGAACGGACGACACGTTCAATGTTTGGATGGGTGACCGCTACAGACTTTTACAACTTTAAGCTACCGTGGTTACTGTGATAGGTTGAATTGTTGGCTCCGGTTTTTGGTCCCATATAAAAGAAACTGTCAAGTAAGAAGTCTTCAGGTAACCTAAAAACTCAAAAAGCTGGACTAACCACTCGGCCTATACAAACTTTTTGTTACCTCAGACTGCATAATAAAGATCCGAAAAGAAAGTATTCCCAAGCGATTGTCGATTAGAGCCACATAAAAGTGTATCGAATAGAAGTTGTGACTCATATTATCTAATATCTCGGCTTATTTCGAGTGGTGCTACGAGTTTAATGGACTGTGCTGGATTAGGCTCATCCCTAGAGGACTCACACAGCCATATCAATGTCAGTGCTTATGAACTTTTGACATTCGACTATATCATATCATAAATGCTAATTTCTATCATATATTTTCAGCTTTATGGCACGTATTTTGCGCTTATCGGGGCGTAAGAAATGTGCACGTCTCTAAATATGTCTAGAGCCTTCTTCTTAACCTTTTTCATTTCGTGCTATTAACGTTTCTAATAATATTTCGATATCTGATGATAAATTACTCTGTGGAGAATGCAAAAAATTGTTAAACCTCTTACAAATTCTTAATGATTGATGGTACTACGAAGGTGTGCAAAATGAAGGTGATTTATTGAGGTAGCAATTATCTCCTTGGGTAAAATTTATCAAAATATAATTAGTTACTAAATTGCCATTACTTATTTATCTGACTTTTATGTAAAACAGACTTCAATCGCGTTAAAATCTGATTGAAGTATAAACAAAGATATTTTATACTAACGTTATTAGACAAACTACCGTTAAGGTGTTAATATATTTTGATAGATCAAAATATTGTGATTAGTTTATTTTTTCACTGTATCTTATTGGTTAAACTGTAAATATAATGAAATAAATTAAATCTTAAATTTAATATCTGTTCAAAGAAACTTTAATGCATTTGCAACTCTGCATTGGTTTTTTTCGCCAGAAGTGTAGATTCAATTAATCGAACGCAACACAATAATTATGAAATCTTGTAGATGTTGCTATCCCCAAAACAATCTAAGTTATAACATACGAGTAAGTGAGAAGCTCAACGTGGTCTCGCAATCAACATTTCTAAAAATATGCTTACGAAAACCCAATAAAAAATAAAACGTGTCGAAAATCGAATCAACGCGGAGCCTGAGACGCGATATTTCATGCAAATGAATGCATGAAGTGTTTACCATACCCATTCAGTATTGACCAATCCAGTTGTATTGACCAACCTTTGGCCAGAATTTGTCGGTAAAGCAGAGCGAAGCGGCATATTTTTAAAATTTTAGAATACATTGTTGGTTTTTGTTCGAACTGACTCATGTGCGTTGTAGTGTTATGTCAGCTTCAAATAGTATGTAGGTAAAGAGAGTATAATCGATAAATACGCGTCAAGTTTGTTTTATTGCTAAAAAAACGTTAAAAAAAAGCTTAAAACGCAATAATTTAAATTACTTAGTTACAGATTTATGAGCAATTTTTTTAGGAATATAATATAAATAATCTTGAAGAAAAACGTAGGTAGGCACGCAGTAGGTATTTTGAATCCTGAGTTTAAGCGAAATTCTTAAAGAGCTTAACTGTTCCCGAACGAAATGGATAGTAAGCTCATTAACTCTTCGGTTGCGGTTTACTCAGGCAAGTAAAGGGGCGTGCACACTGATGAGTGTGAATTTGACAGGAGCTGTTAATTATAGGGATGTCAGTGTCGATCGGGGTTTCTCGGCTCGAGGCGAAATTACGAGAAGCGAGTCCGCTTCGTTTAACACGCGTTCGGTATAATGATGTCGTAAAAAAGAAATTCTGAGGTCGAAACGGTGGATTTTATTCCCTTTGTAAATTTTACACCATGAAACTTCGTGTTATACGGTGGAAATGTAGGCTGTTACATATTAAGTACGTAAGGGTTAAAAATGAACTTTTAAAATATTGCCAGCTACTTACATTTTTACGTAACAGCATTATGTTTTTTATTTAGGCTGAAAGTAGATAGATTTTAACAGCTATTTTTGTACCAAACCCCTGTAGATAATCTTTGTTTATGAGAAAGATACAGGGAAATCACGTTGCGTGTATCTAAATGGGCAATTACTTGGGAGTTGTGATAATATTATCGGGGCAAAACGGCATCTAGCAAACAACCTACCTTTTTCTAAGAATGCCATTATATCTCCACTTACATCAAAGAGCAGCTGAGTGAAGTCGTTGTGGTACTTAGCGACTATTTTCATTACATTTCTGATAATATAAACCGCAGTATCTATATTCTAGAAATCCATTGAAACTTGCTAAAGTCCTTAAAGTTTGGCGGTTGAATTCTAAACAGTTTAACAGAGTCCTTCTGTTAACGTCGATATCAAAACTGTGATCGGTCACGGAGTTGCAGATCGATTTTAAGTGATTAGTTTCGTTGTTTTGGCTTTCAGTTCTATTAATACGATACAGTCCAAGCTTAACAGTAAGTGCATTTTTGCAGGCATTTATTCAACTAAATTGTGGGTTAATTATTCATTATTCAGAATTATTTATTTAGGTCACATTGTGCAAATAAATTTTGACCACTTTCCGATGTCCGATGAACTGATATTAGTCTGATATATGGTATTTAAGTGATATACTCGTATGCTTATATAACTATGTAACTCCTACGGCAATGCAATTTTTGTAGTAGTTTAATTATAAAAATATTTTTGAGCATCTTTTATTAGACTTTCGTCTGCCCACGGCTTTGCTCTCGTAGCCTTTATTACGCAAACTCGTTTTATTAAAACAAAATCTCTATTTTTATGACGATATTTCTGGGTTGTTTCCAAAAAGTGGTAAAACATTTGTTATAACCACATAAAGTGATGTATGAAGATTGAGCGCTAAGTTAACATCACGTCAATCCTACCAAACGAGAATCCAGTATTTCATGGAGATGATTTACTGTGACATACGGCACTATCGCTATTGCTTCCAGGCCCATCGCTCGGTCCAGAACAATGGGTCGTGTAATTGACGGGATTTCAAACTCGCTGGTAATTAATTTCCTGATCCAGCCGATCAATCGAGTTTATAAGGAATTAATGAAGATCATGGCTTCCTATTTTTTGTGATGAAGAAAATCACGCATTTAGGTACCATAAACAGATTTTTAGTAACGTATTTTTTTACAATCATGATTATACCAAACAATCAAGTTGTGGTTTCAGTTGTTTGATTCTAAAGTAAATCAGAAAGCTCTAAAAATTGTGCCATGCTTTTGCTGCATTTCGAAATGATAAAAGACAAAGCCTTCAAACGCAGTATTCCGTGTTACAGGATGCGTGTCTTAGTGCTGACAAATTAGTTTAGCTTAGACAATAGTCCAACAGAATCGACGTCCCTGTCTATCTAGCATCTAATTACCTATTAAGTCAGGCTACCTATCCGTTCGGCCATTACGAAATTGAACAGAACAAACAAACACCCACAAACTTTTCCAATAACAATACTAGGATGATAACACAAAAAAACGGATAGTTACAGCAATTTCAAATAAGAAAATGGCCATTGATCCCGAGAAAAGCTGGGAACGAAGTTAGAGCACATTCGGAACATTTATACAGCTTTGTATAAGCATCGCAACACAAACTTTGCTCATTTGATGCTCCCGAAAGGATCAATTTTGTGAAACTTTTCCAGATGATCCTTCTTGGGAAAGTTTCAACGGCTACGCTGAATTAGGTTAAGGTTAACTTTTAAATCGATTACTATTACATTAGATCAATCGATTATCGTACTAATGTTTTAGATGCTAAAGTTTATGTGTAAATGTTTTTAGAATTGGTTTGCGAAAAAGTGGTACCTAGGTAAAAATAGGTGACAAGCCAGCTCTAATGGCTTGTATAATTTCTAATTTGTGACGCCTGTGAACAAAGACCTACAATTATTATTAATATATCTATGCCTACAATTAAAGTTGTCATCGGAACTATCACAGCGGTCAGTTCTACAACTCTCTTCGGTCAAAGATAGACTGGGTTGTTTATTACTTAACTTCGTCAATTTGTTAGGAATACCAACGTTTTATGAGAAAAGCTTAAAAACTAAAAAACAACAAATATAAAAGATTTATTATAGTGCAGTTTTAACTATTCTTTAAATTATCAAAACTGTTTTATTTTATACATACCTAGTACTTACCTGTAAATTTCAGAATTAATATAAATCTTTCTTCTACTTCTTATACCTCTATATAAAAATGAATCGCTGATCGTTAGCTTTACTTCGTTAGTCCATTTAAATATTCAGTTTTTTGGCTTTGTTCACTCTCATTATTAAAAAAAAAATGCGAGCGGAGTATGTCATATTTGTAACTATGCTAATATTTATTCATGTCTCATTCGAGAATCTCACTAGCGTCACGTATGATTTATGACTACCAACATTTATTATCAAAAGCTTCAAAGTTCTTGCGACCGTAAGAGTATTTTCAAGAAAACATGACATTTGATCTTAATTTATGAAACAAGATCGAGTCTCATGTTTTAAGATCACTTATTATTCACGATGTCGATCAAACTGATTTTATCTGTTTACGCAATAGATGAAGATGAGAGACTGATTGTTCTGAGAAATTGTATAATAATAAAACAGGCTCTAGCTTACTAAACGAGTAATTTACCGTACTTAATTTTAGGTCGTACTCAAAGATGCTGAGTGCTAAATTTACGTCTTAACACAATGTAATCAGCTTTCGTTGAAAATTAACTCAAGTGTTTTTACTGTTACTTTAGTGTTATGTGATTTAGACTACCAAATCACTTGATTTTTTTTATTGTCCATTTTACTTTTACAATGGGTTCGCTTGACAAGGCATACGTGAAAAGAGACATTTAAAAGGCTGAAAAGTCTTGAAATTCTTAAATATCTAAATGCATCAGTTTTAGAAACGTCAGTCCGTGTGTTGTCCGTCATAGTGCAGGAAAGATACGGGTAGAAGAGATGAAAGAAGCCAGGTATTGGGAATAGAAGACGGCTGTAACAAACCACCAATCTCTCACCCTAAACGCATATGTTATATTATGTACCTTCTCCGTTCTATCGTGGGTAAAAAAACTGACAAATCAACTAAAGACACAGAATAAATAATTAATTAACGCTTTTGAGGTAAATTAGTTAAATTTGATCTACCTACTATCTCAAATGTAAACTTTTGATAACTCTTTAGTTAAATCTAGGTATTACTAGTTTCCAATCTGATAATACCTACTAAGTCCCAAAATAGAACTAACCACGTAACAGGTATACTCGTATATACCCTTTGAGTAATTACCTAATATAATTCGAACTAGGTACTCCAGTTGACCAGTTCAGCGAGTTTGGGTTATTAATTAAAATTGTTTCTAAGAAATCTAATTTACAGAGAGGTTTTTTGAAGTATTTCTTAGTGTTCGTACGCGTACGCCGTACTACTCTCATTTCAAATATTACTGTTCTTTCCTTGATTACATTTTCTGTTGCCCAAAATCTCCGGAGGGTTAGAAAATCAGAGAGAAAAGGTTGAATATTTAAAGTTTTGCTTCGTGAATCCTTCACTATACATACCTACCTATGATTGTGCAAATCAACGTCAGTAGGTATATAATTATGTATAAAATATATTTTTATTTATTTATTAATTGTAGCTTGTTTCGACCCACAGATGGGAAAAAACGTCCTTATTTTCCTTCAATTCCTCATAACATCATCGATCTTAATCCGACTTCGGTGCATAACATAGAGCTTTTTCGGCCCAGTTATCTCAACAGAAATCACGTTCGTGAAAACATACGAGTAAAAAGTAGCGTAGTAAGCCTTGTTAAAATATACTTGCAAAAATGTCAAATGTAATATATGAAAATTCAATATCGTTACTTCAAACCAAAGTAATGGCTATGTGGTAGAGAATAAATTCTATATAACGACATCACATCGCGGAATACAAAGTAGATACGCGTACCTACTCACCAAAATTTCTTTGGCAGTTACATCCTATTTATTAGACGATTCAGATCTAAGCGAAATTCACTACCGCTTTGGGTAGCGAAAAATACCGCGCGCTATTTGTTTAACGCTCCGCGCTAGCTGTAGAAGTTTATACAAATACACGGTGAAATAGCGGGCGGTATTTCTCGCCCCTCACAACGCGGCAACGGTAGCGAAATTCACTTAGGTTTGAATCGACCTTTAGTAGCTACGCAACAATTTATAGTGAAGAAGATAGGTCGTAGGTAGATTGGTACCTACGTTTGGTAGATTCAGTAAACAACGTTTCAGTTGGCGCTTCGGGAATAAGAGTGAGTACTGGTTTTAAAAACCGCGTTATCTTAATTCATCTCTATTATTCGATGTTACGAGTCATTAATCTTACACCACTTGAACGTCGGCCACTTTTACTTAAAAAGTATATACGGAACAGTTGTTGCAACCACATCAAAAGTAAATAATACGAATACACGACGCCATCTGATGAAAAAAATTATTTTAACTGCTATATATAGAGATATCAGATAGTGCATTGTGCGACAGAGAGCGCTATACTAGAGATATACCGAAGCTTCCCGATTTCAAATCAGCTATCGGCTTTTAGCCGAATACGAGACGTGCCAAATAAAACGCTGTTTACTGTACATACCTACTTATCTATTTTATGCAAGAGTGGGTAGCGCATTAGGTAAAAGCTTGTAGCGGTTTCTGATCACATCTAGTGAGGAAACCGGAACGGTAATTGCTTCTCCGTTGCTGATACAATTTCCTTTCAAGTCCTGTTTATAAAATTGAACCTTTTAAGAGACGAAAATAGAGCGAGAAGAAACGTTTTGCAGGAAAAAGACCGGGAAATACGTTTTGTTTCAAATATTGGATAGTGTACAACGCAAAAGCGATGAAGAATGAGTATATTCTCACCTATTTTGCAATTTTAATGTCGCTTCAGCTATCTTTGTCAATACGCTCTACCAACAATGCCTACTGTGAACGGGAAAGGGTGATCATCTTCTTTATCAATTTTCTTATCTCTTAGCATAACACAATTTATTTATTTTTTTATTCTGCGATAGGCTTGCGTTTTACCGCCATCTCGATTGATGCTAAGCAATGATGCGGTCTACGAGCTTGCTTACTTAGAAGAAGCCGAATCACTCGCGACTTGAAGACACCCAGATTATAGCTACCAGGAAATACCCACTCAGACAGAGCATTCCACTCTCCAGCTGTACGAACAATAAATAGATAGATAAAGTTATAGATGGAACTAAAATAGAAATCAACTAATCAGAACTTCTAAACAACCTATTTAGGCTTTCACCCTGAAACCGTAAATTACTCAGTATCACGTGGCCCCTGAAATCAGGCTGGGTGAAGAAATTTATTGCAGTCAGATAGGAGAATTAGTGGGCGAATCCTATTCACCCGGCGAACCACTAAATTGGACTGTATCTTGATTCACATTTGACTTAAAATCGGTGTCACTGCAGATCGGTTAAACTTTAAACAGTACTTGATTAAACTGCTTTTTTGTCTCACTATTTAAATGATAAAAATAACACAGTAAGTGTGAATTGTTGTGAAAAACTTATGTTAGATCGGAAGAAGGGATAGCAATGATTTAGCAAGATCATTTTATTTATTTGCAGTATTTCTATAATTTTTGATCGTGTTGCAATTTATTAGTCCACAAATCCACAATATGTGAGTGTTCTAAGATTGGCAGCGATGGCCATTGACCTTGGTAGGGCTATTTAGCCCCGACTTCGGTGATTTAGTCTTAGATTTTTTTGTAATTTGTTTGATGTGCAATAAAGTTAAATTGTAACTTATTCTATATGTTATTATACATTGACGTGAAAAATATATTTGGGTTTACATATCGATGATTCTATATTATCAAATTTGCTTTTCCGATTAGGTATTTATTACTTAGCATCGAATGTCTATTTAATAAAAGATATTTTTAATTTGGCAATAATGTTTCCGGAAACGTTTAATTATTCGATCAACAACATACAGCGAGATTTTAGTACTATACAATAGGCATAACTTTTCAAATGTATACCTTAGAGAGACGAGGCTAAGGGATCGGAAGGATTATTTAACTCGACCCGCCTGTTTTAAATAGGACTATTCCCTTTAGCAACATAATTTTCAGTCTTAACTGTTGATACAGCGAGTTTACCTATTATCTTTGTCAGAATCGCAAATCTAAGGTTTGACGCGTCGGTGTTGTTGCGAATTAATTCTGAAATTCTCTAATCAAGAGATTTGCAAGTCACTCCTCTGATTTCTAATTGAATTGTGATAAAAGGGAACCGTAAAAATCGCAAAGAGGGACTTTAAATTGATTTTCCCTACTTGAACTTTTTGATTAAATTGCTTTCGATGATTGCGGCTGGCGCGGAATTTGATAATCGTCAATTTAATTGCATTCGTTTACTTTGCACTTTGAATACCTAAATCTAAACGTTGAAAAGCTTCCAGAGCCCCACTCTGATCAATAACCACAAGTTAAGTACCTATTTTTTTCCGCGCCAGTATCGAAAACGTGATCTATCAGTTACTCGAACCTCTCCGGCGTAACTCAGTCTCTCAAATTTCCATAGCCCAAAAGACGCTGATGTAGAAAGTGTGAAGAACTGTCATAGTGTTATACCAAGACATTCAGGAGTAAGAATGACATATCAGTGGATCATTTGGCTTTCTGCCGTCGCGCTGGTGGCCAGCAGCGACGCCTCCATCTACGATGACGACTACGACACCTATACCCAGAAATATTACGAGGCTATGGCTTCAGGTAAGTTTAATCTGATAACACAATATTTAGCTACATGATTTCTGCTAGCGTACTACTTTTTTCTTACAGCTTTTTCATAACTTCCAGCTAACAACAATGACAAGACATTAGCAAGGTATTTAACATGAATTATTCTGTAGGTATATCTTAATATATATAAATCTCGTGTCACAATGTTTGTCCTCAATGGACTCCTAAACCACTTAACCGATTATAATAAAATTCGCACACCATGTGCAGTTCGATCCAACTTGAGAGATAGGATAGTTTAAATCTCAAATTATAGTCGCAATTTTAATTTATTGCAAATTATATTTATACTGATAATTTTTACTATAAATTGACAAGTTAGCATCAACATATAGCTATAGTTTTATATAGCAACCTATAGCTTATAGCTATAGGTTGCTATAGTTACGCAATGGCTTTTGACAGGACAACGTCTGTCGAGTCAGCTAGTATATTATATAAAATGTCTTTATAGAACTTGTTGATAGAGAGATGCTTCATAAAGTTAGATCACTCTATAGATTCTTAATGAGTGGTTTTAAAAGCTTTAATTAAAGTTAAATTGGTAAAACTTGTGTTACTCGTATAAAGCACAACTACATTGTGATGTGTATTAGCTTTAAGTGTATAGTACCCGAGCTTTTACCGAAACAAAAAAATTCCGAACAAAACATGTAATTACCACTTAAATAGACAAAAACGCCTTAGTACGTCATAGAAGTGAGATTTTACGAAAACAATAGCCCAACTCACAGTGACTTTCGAAGGTCGTACCACAAAACTAACTAGTTCAGAAGACCCAATTTGATTTCAGCCATTACGCCTTTCAATACAGCAGAATAGCATCCCAAATTGAGTTTCGTAACGAAGCCTTCGAGCCAATAGTCGGACGAAGCTTGTAAACTAGATTTTCTCTTACTTACCTAGATAGAGCATAATCCATATACCACGTGGTCTAGAAAAGGCTTTTAGAGATTAATAGTATGATTTATTAATATCTAATATATCGAACATTAAATTTCAATCAAATTTGTGAAACCTTTTAAGGTTAGAGTGAAGAAGTATTATTACACAACAAGCGACAAACGCGGACTGATTCGAGATTTTTTGTAATTTAGTTCAACGTTTAACTTTTATATCGAGCAGTAAACATTTTCAGTGATCACTGTATTACTACGATATACGTGCAATGGAACCCGGGTTAAATATTTAACGACCTTGTAAGCCTTAACTCCAACAACATAGCATGAATTGTATATAATGCTTACTTCTTAGAACCTGCGATTAAAGCAAAATTCGTATTTCGGTCTTAAATATTCCAAGCTTTCTGTTTAATCTCAACTTCTCCTAACTGGGCCTCAAAACTAAATGACGCGGACGTAGGTAAAACCGTAGCAGCACCTACGGAGAAGTTTGTAGCGGCTACAATGTAGAATATGTGTTTGTTAATTTTACAACAAACCTTGCATTGTAGGATTGAGAGAGCAATTTTCATTGCACAATAAAAACTCGAACAAGATGACACAAACGAGGTGTCGATAACAGCTAGACTAACAGTGCAGAAGCGGCTGGATGGAATAACCGTCTCTAGGGAACCTCCGTCGAGAACACCTCAGTAGGAACATGTGTGCAAGAGCACTTTAAACCTCCCAGTTAAGGTAACGAATGCACTCATCGCCTCGCTGCAAGTAAGGCTGGTAATACAATTTCCCGCTGCTCCGACGATATTGCCATCTAGGGAACAATTTGGCCTAATGCCTGTGCATCTCGTATTTGCAACGAACACTGTTTAAAATATTCCGTGAGAATGGCTATTGTCTGGTGGCGAGTTCCAAGGAAATTGGAACTGGTTACGAGGGACAAGATGCATACCTTCTCGCGACTATGTGTGACCTCTTTGAGAAAGTGGATTATTCTTCGAAGATAAAAGGTGACCTCGTTCGTCGAGTTTCGGGATGAATGTTACGGGAAAATTCCAGGAACGTAGTTTAGTAAGATTTAGAGTTCGCTTGCGTTGAACGCGGTTTTGTTTACCCTTCACGTGTTTAAGGGAGAGATACTTAACATTACTGGAGTGGAATAAGTACTATTATCATACATAGGTAAGTAGGTTACTGTATGTTAGGTACTGTAGTTACTGTACTTACTGTAGCAGGATACTGCTTCGTTATTATCACTGTAATCTTTATCGAAAACCAAACTTTCTTAATTGAGCGTTTAGCGCAACGCAAACGTATCGATTTCTTTCATGACACTCTTTTACGAACTTTTACGTAACAATAGAAACTAAAGAATCTGTACCACAGTGGTGACGGCGAACAATTGCTATTGTTGCTACACTACCTGTTTGGCTCAGCGGTAGTAAATCCGCCTTATAAGCTAGAGGTCCCGGATTCGATTCCTGGCCGGGCAGATGTTTAAATGGTGAATTTTAAAGATCGGCTCTGGATCTGGCTGTTAGTTGTCCATGTCTCTGTGTGTGTTCCATGGCATCTGCGACACAGGGTATCCTAGTGGGGAGCTATGATTGTGAAACGTTATTTTTAATTTTTTGATCAAACATCAAACAGTAGCAGGATTAGCAACAAGTTGCGCAAAGGATTCAGACTTCAATAAAGTTAACGGATGATTTGACGGATTAGCAACTGGTTGCTTCAAGGACACAGGTTTCTATACAGTGGCGTAAGTGGGCGTAACCTATACACAATTCAGAACAAAATCGGGCCGAATTTTTTGATTGAATTAATTTGCTCATTTTGGTTTTTAAAATTTACATTTAGTACTCGTAGTACGAATATACTAGTCATCTAGATATCTAGTGGGAATTTTCATCTATCATAGATCAATAGTTAAAAAATATACGATGTCATACAACTGTGTTTTGCGGAATAACGTCTCCGACCTTTGCCGAAGAAGTAATAGCTGAACATACAAAAAAAAAGTTTTGTAGTAGAAGTGCAAGAGTTTGCTTTGAGTTGCATTATTTATATTTAAAATTTTAAAAAACTCTAAAAGAAAAGAGCTCATAATCCTCGAACCATGACGCCACAGATAGATACAGGTTCAATTTATAATAACGATTTTGCGTCAGAGGTTAAAAATAGTCATAGTTCACAGCTATGAATGCATAACAAAGTTTTTAGTTCAAATTCCATAGACGCACAACTCAGGCCCAGTTTCATAAATGCCATAGATTTGCAAACCCATTAGTTACAAGTTATAAATCCGGAGCAGGGTACTTATTATTTGAATAACTGAGCTTTAACTTTTAATCTCCGTGTCCCAATTGCCAGTTATAATACACCATTAAATCTGATGTCAGATAAGCTTGTCTAATTATCATAATTATAGCTGTCCCTTGAGTTATATGAGACCAGGTAAGTTCAGCGTAATCCGATCAACGGTCGGATCCCTTCCGCGTTACTGAAGGATGCCGTAACAAGACGTACGTAAACAACTATACAGGGTTAATCATAAAGGGTATGCTAGCCAAAAAAGGCTCACAGTACTCATCATTATGAACAACTTTTACTATGGAACCAACCCGAAATTCGCGATAAAAAATCCGCTGTTCCATACATTTTGTCGAGTGTCATTGACATTTTTCTATGGAACAGCTAAAATGTAGAGCTGAAGTCAAAGAAACTTTGCAATCAAACAAAAAATTGTGGGAAAAAATCATGAGTAAATAAAGTCTAAATAACTAAGGTACCAAACCAAGGACCAAACTGAATTGTCTTTCAGCGAAAAGGTTATTCTTATACGTAAAGATTCAAAAAAAATTAAAACGGAATTTCGTACACAGGAAAAAGTATTGATGAACGATTAATTGTAAATGAATTAATTGTATGGAACTGCTGATATTTTCGTAATTTCAGAGTTGGTGATAAAGTTAATTTGGTCAATGTTAAAGCACATTATCCATTATTTATTCATTCAGGTACCACACTTTTCCATCAATTGAAATATATTCAGTCCTTTTAATATTCGAAATGTAACTAAAGAGTTGTAAATCAGGTATTGTGAGAACGAACAATTGTTTGCATACTTTCATTTGTTTGCGATTTATGCAAACTTCCATACAAATACAATGCAGTCTGATATTGTAAGCTTCCTTCTAAAGACTTTCTGCGAACTCTTAAAGCTGAGGTATATTTTAAAATAGCCTAGCAACACTAGAGGTAGAAGTCGCAACTCGTACTTTTCTAGAATTGTGAGTTTTCTTAAATCTTTGTGGTCGTATATTCTTGTGTCATTTTATGTGGTTCTGTAAAAAGAAAAGCGATAAGTATACTGGCACAGGGACTCTATTTTTGAGCGCTCGAGACAATCTCAGCCACTCTCACTATCATGACATTTCTAATGAGAGCAACAGGGACCGTGACAATATCTCACTCGCAAGAATAAGGCCCCAGGTCGGGCTGGATCGCAATTTATCTCGAGTGAGTGGCAGGACAATAAATAAAATTGTCACCTAAATATCCGGGAAAACCGTACAGCTCAATATGAGTGTGTCACGTCATCAGACCAATGAAGATCGTGAGTCGGAGAGCTTCGGGACGCTTAAGAAGCAATTTTGCGGACGCCAATTTTTGTCGCCATTTCACGTTCGAGTGATTTCATTCCGAGAAAAGACATATCCTACGTATCCTAGCTTATCGGCTGAGCACAGACGTGTCTCCAATATCTACTCGTCACACTATAGAGCCTGGTGGAAGTGGCACTTAAGTTCGACGTTTGCTATTAAGGGATTATTCACACTTCAGTACCTACACTTTCGTTTATTTTCTTGATACTTAAAAGTATTTTTCTAAGTGTTTCAGCTAATGATATAATAATACCAACTCAGTCGGTACATTAATAACGTCCTGTTCGTCTTAAGCTCAATTTCATGGACTGGAGAATACGATGTTTCTTTTATATGGGGGTAAAACGGCAGCCTCTGATGGATCGCTTCTCCCTTCCGTTGTAAATGGACGAGAACATTTATAGCATTTTGTTTCCAATTCCATTATTTATTCATGGACCTATCGGACTCGAAGCTACGAGTATGTTGTTTGCCGTAAGGATAATAGGATCGTATCCAAAAGATTAATTAACTATGATA
Source organism: Alcis repandata (assembly GCA_949125135.1). Taxonomy (NCBI): domain Eukaryota; kingdom Metazoa; phylum Arthropoda; class Insecta; order Lepidoptera; family Geometridae; genus Alcis; species Alcis repandata. The sequence continues at coordinate 3,543,313 of OX421223.1, forward strand.
CGCGTACCTACGGGATAATCTACGCCATAGAAACTAATACGGGTCTAAAGTTCTGCAGCCGAATTTAACTTTTCTAATTGTCAATTTGTATAACTGCCTCAATTATTACAGTTTGCCGAAGTTCTCGGGCGATTGTGATTTCATGTCTTGCGTAATATGAAACGTGATTGAATAAAATGTCGCGTTAAGAAACGCTGACAGGTATTCGGTTAATTTCTTCATTAGAGACTAATTAGCAGCCAGTGGAATGTTTGAAAAGTGTCACGTAATGCTGTAATGGGAAAGTGCGCGATAACCGCGGGTTTGAACGGGGATCGAGGTGCGTCGTCGAGAAGAAGCTTCGCATTAACATTCCCGAGTGGAGGAGGCAATAATGTGGGTGCTACAAGGTGAACGTTTCACTCCGCCAAACGGCCCCACTTCGGCGGCGTTAGGAAACAAGTATATGCCTATTCCGCCAACTCGGGTTGTTGCCTTTATAAAAACACGGGTATCGCGCAGGTCGTTCACTTCCTAATCCGGGATTTCTGAAAAAGAAACGCGGAATGAGTGAAAGGCGTTTACGCCAACGACTGCCTTGATCTAAAACTTAAGCACGCGGCGCGTATCTACACGCTACTATCCGTTATTGCACTATTTTTTATTCTGTGGTATTATTTGTAGGTGAATTTGAGTAAACTACAACCTATGTGTATATCTGACTATACGATTACGTAGAAGTACAACTGCTAAAGTTGCTTTGATGTTTGTAAAGCTGCGTGATAATGTTGTGTAGAAAATTAACGAAGGTAACTTTGCAATTTGAAATTTCGGGTAATTTGTTTATAAACATCAACGCGGAACCCAAGACCTGTATTTTATTACAATATCTAGGAACAACGCTCAACAAATTTTTATTCCGTACAGCGCGAGAACTTGGAGAAATACAGTTTTACGACAATCTCTGATAGTACAGTTGAATTTATTGCCGGGTTATTTTGAAAGGGCTTCGAGCTCTTCTACCGGCGATATTACTCGACGAGGGTGCGTTTTGTTTACAAATTGCTCGCTGGCGCGTGCCTCGCCTCCGCTGAAATCATCTCGACTACGGTTGAAGCACCTCCAGATTCTAGAAACGCTCCGCTGATAAAGCGCCCGCAAACACTCGCGTATAATTTCAACCAAGCTTGTTTTATACGCCAATCTAAGCCGTCAACCGATTGATCCGGTTACGGGCTCCTCACAACTTTCCAGAGTTATCGCATGAATAAAACCTGTAGAAATGAAAGCGACTGTAAAAGGAAACTCGACAAAACCCACTCGGTTCACCAAATTTCTTCAGCTTCAAAGTGGAGAAACAAATTCGTCTATTACTCCAGAAAGACTTGAAATTGTTGTCGTATGACAAATCTTATAACATTTTGTCTTGAAAATGAGAAATTCACTTTTTTGCAAAGAAAATTACTCAAAGAAGACTCTCTAGAGATATTTTTAGGGCATCAAAGTGAAAAATAAAAAGAACAACGCAAAACACTTTACTTTGCATCTGCTGTAAAACTTTTGCTTGTTAAGACTCCACAGAGATGTCATTAGAATATAATAAGCGTTTTTATTATTTTCTTGCCGGGACTGCATTTATAAACAATTTTGCACAAAATAAAATAGTACCCATGGATCCTTCAGGGAATGATAAAGCGGGCGTCTCCCATCCTCCACATTAAGTTGCAGGTACACGAGTCTAATATAAGTGAAGATTAAAGACCCCCAAAAGCGTCGACGTGTTCGTCTCCGCTTCTTGCAAATAAATTAAAAGACAGAATAAGACGCCATTGTGCAAAACAAGCGTTTATTGCAAAGGAGTCAGGGTTGGTTTTACATCAACTTTTGACGTTTAACAAAATGTTTATCTTCAAAACTGTGGTTGGTCGGGAAGTAATGAAAAATTTAGCTGGTGTTAGTAAGCTCTCGGCTGTATTACTTGCTATTACACTTTATTACCCATTTTGCCATGATTTAAGAATTTCAAAGGTTATTCTTACCACCACACAATACATTCCTGAACTTTAAAGCCGTTTTAACTACGAGTAAATTAATTTAAAAAATGCTTAGTGTATTATGATATTTATCCAATATCAAAATCTGCATGCCTATGGCGTTAGAAGCCAATAATTTGCGACCACTATTCGCAGTAAATCTAAATTATGTGCACGCATCGGTTAGACTAAATTGGCTCAGATTTGGCTGCTCCGTTTGGCCTTCGTCCGCTTGATCCTATGTAACCAATAGCATACATGGCGATCCAATATATACATCTCTCCAAAAAAACGTTTTCCTATGATACATAGTAGTAGAAACATCTTTGTACGCCTTTTTTATGTTTGGTACTAAAAGATACACAAGGAGATCGGAGTGAAAATCGTGAACTACGAAGGTTATAGGTTTCATTGATTTCAGATCTGACGATGATGAGACAAGTTCTATTTATTTTAAGATGAACGCTATGGTACGACATAGTAACAAACAAACATTGAAATTAGGACCCTATATCGTGTAGCGTACAGTAGAGTTTGATGTTCTGTTGTTAATAAAACAATGTTTTTCTTTGCAGAAAGTCGAACGTGCACCACGTCCGAGTTCCGATGCAAGACTGGCAGGTGCATACCAGCTTCGTGGAAGTGCGACAGCGAAAAGGACTGTTCAGATGGATCAGATGAAGACCCCAGTATATGCAGTGAGTATCCTGAATGATTCATTAGAAACACTTGAACGAATTCTGTTAAAAATAATTATGATTTTTCTGGACAGCAACAGCATATGCTGAATATAGACCGGCGCTCTACTCTTTCTTCAGTACTACTTATTTGTTAATTTGTTTAATTTACACAAATACTAATCTTGATACTTACTAGATTTATTTTACAAACAGTAAGTTTCGAAAAATAATACAATGCCGCGACGTGATCTTGTAATTAAAAATAAAACTCTAAGTCGATTAAAACATTCCATTTCTAATTTTCTAATGTGAAGTTAACATCTTGAAAAATACGATCCCCGCAGTCGTGAAAAATAAATGTATCTCTAAGTAATCTAAAAGCTCTAGATGTCAAGAAAAAGAAAGTAACTCTGAAATAAGGCGAAGCTTTTAAATAGACTTAATAAAGAAAATAAGTGCCTACATTATGTTCGCAAGCGATGCGTCAATCTACCTTAGAAATTAAGTTGGTAAAATGTTTAGGAAAAGCGAAAAGGAAAGTCAAATAAACCAAGTACGTGCGTCTACGGTATACAAGTAGTTTCTTGAAGGACGAGCTTCTCAGTTCCGACCATAAAACTACGAAAACGTGGAGCAAACAACGGCCTACTTAGCTAAATTTGTGTGCCGAAAACGAAAGCCCAGTTTACTTACTCCCAAAGTTTACTTTAGGGCGAGCTGACCTGACCCCTACTGTTTAGGGGTGTCACAATGAAAAAACAACGCCCCTGCCAGATCCCCGAAAAGTGACAAAGCCAAATTTGAGATTATAAACTGGCCAGGCTAAGGGTTAACAATTTATTTACTGAGGCAAAAAGTTCATCAACATCTTTCTCCGGATTTGAATAATCGCTGAATATTTTGCAAGGATTTTAGGCAAGCTCGAATGCTTGATTTCAAATGCAGCTTCTAAGCTTTCTAAAGGCATTACGAGTTCATGAATATGTAGAATCCCAATTGATATTGTGTACGTCCAATTTATAAAAGTAATGAAATAAAATAAAAAAAAGACGTGTGGCACTCGGGGACTGCCGCGGTAAAGCTATTGCATAGCATTTTTATCAACTTATGCAATTATATCTAATTATAATTATTTCATTAACCAATGCCACCTAGAGGCGAGTTGCTGAACTAAAGAGACAAGCGTCATATTTCAAAAAGTCATTAAAAGTTCTGCTATTCATCGATAGATGGCAAAACTAAAAAGTATCACCGCTGTGCCGGTCGGAGTGGGTGGTCTTAGGCTAAGGTTATTTTCGTTACGGAATTTCTGGATTCGGCCTCCACGCTCAAGGCCCGAGATAGAAGCTATGCAATAGCTTAAAATTTAGTATTTAAGTTTTGAAATTCTAGTCTAGTCTATAGTCTAAAACTGCACGTTTTCTTTTCTCAACTCAACTCAACTTCCTTTCAATGTGTTTACGTTCACATGCAAACTAGGTGAATGGACACAATACATAAATTGTTTACCATCGTTGTTCGTTTAGACCGCACGCACACAAGTGAAGTGATTTTGTGATAATTGGCACGGGAATACTCACGTAAAATTAAATCGTCTATTACGACTAGTTTCGATCATTCGGTGACCACGATAGTTTCCATAGTAAAAGTGATGTTGAGTGTAGGGGCGTGCAGTTTAATACTAAACTATCTATATATATATAAATTAATCACTATTTCCCTTGGTCATCGCATCACGCGTGAACGGATGGAGCAATTTCGCTAATTCTTTTTTTGTTGTGTTAATTATAGTCAGGAGAAGGTTCTTATGAAAGAAAAAATTAAGGAAGTTGAGCGGAACATAAAAAAAATTAAGACAATTCGAATACAATACTCATAGTTAAGACAGGACAACGTGTGTCGGGTCAGCTAGTCTTTAATAAAATTGGGTTCTCTGATTTGTATTTTAACTACGAATTCTAAGAAACCTAATACTACGAGTACTTCTAAACTAAGTTGGTAAACTTTATTTTAAAACGAATACGTTTTCATTGAATCTGAGCGGAAACATTTTATTCTACAACGCTCTAATGGAATTGTCTTTGTTCTGAGAGAATTTCATTTTATAATTGCTGCATACCGATAGTGCACTTGAGAAAGAATAGAAATACCTAATAATATATATTTAATTCCAGACTCCAGAAGTTCTTTGATACGCAATTCAATTGCTTGTTCTTAACTTGTGCTTTAGAACCAGTTTATCGAAACTTGACAAGGTGATAAAATGTTTAACCAACTGTTTTTAACTATTATTCAATAAGTTAAACATTAACAATATACAGTTATTTATTTAACTGTCGCCTATCGCCATGCTAAATTTCGTCGAGATCGTGGTCAGACCGAATGTATTATATTTTAGTTAAATTTTATTTCCAGTTAAAAAATGGCGGAACTAATTTTTTAACTTTTCACTGATGTTTTCTGGTAAATGAATCTTCTGAAAAAGTAATCTCCCCATGAAACCGTAAAAATAATTTTATCAAACAATTTATGAGAAAAGTTCGTAAGTGCGTATTTCGTACTAGGAGAGACTCCCGGCGTAGATTAAAATCTTAATTACGACCAAGTTTTCGGGATTAATTTTATAATCTTCGTCCTAGTACCTGGTTTTGTCATGAATCGTATATTTTATTCATAACAGAACTTTGTCAATCATGCAATTTTAATTAATACAAAATCTGATACTTTGTCTATACTTATATTGGCGTAGAATTAGTTAAGAACCCAGTAAATAAAATAAAATATTAGATACACTAAATCGATAAATAAACTATTTGCTATTTGCACCAAAAATAACCAATCAAATTATTAAAAAAATACTCTTTAAAGCTAGTGCAAAAATCAGCTTTTCCTCATCGCTAAGAGCCATCTTTTGCAGGCGCTTCTTCGATTTCAAGAGGTGGTCCCATAGTAAACGTTCAAAATAATGAGCATGTACTTTAGCACCCCAGCTTATAGCCCAGAGGTCACGTCATTACGGTCTGCATTAAGGATCTTTGACCTACTCGCACCGTTTTCACACATTACTAGTACAGTAACAGTAAAGTTTATTAGGCCTTCAATGCGAGTGAGTATTTTCTTATGAGGTCGTATAGTGTTTGTAGGTGTTTCGTACGTGGTAGATTATAGGAATCGAGCTACACAAGGTCAAGGATCGGTGTTATTTTGTTTGTCAAGGCATAGAAAGATTATGGTAAATTGAAGTAGCCACTGGTTCCCGCTTCACAGTCTCTGGGTGTTTATTTTGTGGTTTAAATATATTATGTTCAAATAAACGATCTATATTTGAGGTTTGATCCTGGCTAAGCTTGATAATGTAAGAGTATTACATTTTTATTCTACGCAAAAGGAATACCATGGGTCTACCACCAAACTACCAGACCAGGTTAAAGACCTCAATATATTATATCTAACATGACGCCCAAAGAAAAAAGAAAAATGACCCCAAAATGTAAGAACATTGTGCCAAGACAACCTAATTTATTAAATGTGAAAACACCAAAAGACATGAGAGCGGTATCTTATGAATTTTGCCTTTGAGGCTGTGGCATTTAAATGAAACACGCATAATGTGTACAAAACATTCTACGTAGGCGTAAAGGTTACTAAAAGATCACATTTTTGCTAAAACTTAGGGAAAATAAATTATATTCAAGCAAATGTAATTAGCGTATCGCGACATAGTCATTAACAACATTGCCATTGAAATAAATCCGACTTAATTTATTTTACAACTCGACTAATAAATCGTCACGAAATTAATTCCATCCCACGTCAAAGCCTCAAAGGAAAAACAAATACAAAAACAACGTCATCTGTTGAAAGAAAAATTGCCCCTTCCATATTCCGCTCTGATGAAAATATTCGAGAAAAGTTAGGCAGTTCCCAAGCGTCAAGAGGACTTTTAATTCCTTGTTTTTGTGAAACTGCAACATTGTGTTATAAAAACCCAGTGGAAGTTCCCAAGGTTTTATTCGAGGGTTTGTGGGGTAGAGGCGACCGCGGGCGCGTAACTTTGTTACACTTACTGCCACTGTAAGTCACCCGACATAATGGGAAATCCTTTTTTATTTGGCAAGAGCATTCAGTGTTTTGTAGGCGGGAAGATACCCACGGTTTCGAGTAGGTAAAGGTAAAACTATGTGTGAAGACATTGGAGAATTACTGACTTCTCTGAAGGGAATCATTGTCAAGAAAACTTACTACGAAGTTTTGTATTTAAACTGATTTTATCGGATTAACAGTATTCTACATTTGTATGTAAAATTTCGATCCAATTAAGCTCCGTTTATAATCATTAATTACTTTTGGCTCGTGCTTGCCTGTCGTTTGCATTTATTATTTCGTGAGCTCTCAAAATTTTAATCGTGTTTGCAATGTCAACGTCTGTAAAGAAGCTATGATAGCGTTGCGCATCGTGTCGTTCGCTTGCAGAGTTAATTTTAAGCAAAGCCAAATTTATTTACAAGCCTGTTTATTACAAGCTTGAGATTTATTTAAGCCGTTTCTACTGAAACTATATTAAAATGTTTGTTACCTCGACTAACAAAGGTTTATTAACCGCATTTCGCCGACCTCTTCGAACTAGCCGACCAGACAACGATGAGCCGAGCAGTTCGAAGGTATTTAGGTAGTTTAAAGGCACAAAGCTCGAGTAGACGAATTCAAAGGGTAGTAGAATTTGGGAGGTACATATATCATAGTTTCACATACAGCTGGCGCTCGCCGCTGCCCCGAGCACAAGTTTCTGTGCGCGACTGGACATTGTATACCGGCCTCGTGGCATTGCGACTACGCAGCCGATTGTCCCGACGGCTCAGACGAGCACCAGTGTGGTAAGAGCATGTTCCAAACGGGACAGCATGATTGGCATGATCCAGAAGGAACACAGTTCAAAATTTCACCCAGTCGTGAGCATGGGATGGCATCATCGGGCTCCAGATACCATTTCATCGAACTTTCGGGACGCGCCAAAATTTATTGGACGGCACGCACTATCGTTAATTTATTCGTCGTTTGTTTAGGTTGATCCCGGTTATAGGCAAACATTCGTCCAAATTTACACCCAGACACGTGTGTAATGGTTTCATACAATTAATACGACTTTGCGGACACTTTTTGATTAAAATAAATACGAAAGCATTCTTGTATCTATTTTTCTTGAAAAAGACAACATTGTACCTATATTCGAACGCTTCACGAGTACAGTTGAATACGAAAGCAGATGCGACAAAGGGGTAAAATGATGGAAGCGTAACATTGTGTTTATCGTGTCTATTTGCATCACACTCAGCATGAGCATGAATTGGGTTGGCAGAAGTGGAGCCGTGCGATGCGGATGAGTTCACGTGCCGCGGCAAGCCGGGAGAATGTATCCCCCTGACGTGGATGTGCGACGACAATGCCGACTGCTCCGACGGATCCGATGAGAAAGCATGCAGTAAGGGTTTACATTCATTATACCTCCTATACAGTTTGTTGATTTGAACACGTGCAATATTTCTGAATAATATCGTTTCAATATGCTGCTTGATTTCTGACTGGACCCATTACCCATCAGTAAGATCATTTCCAAATAATCCAGTACGATTTCGGTGCCGGATGCCGATACGATATCGGGGCAAGGAAAATGTATGAATAGATTTTATGATGTGACTTTCAAATTGTCTCCGATATCGGATCCGATACCGAGAAACTCAGTCTCATGAATTTCAAAAATAAAACAATAACTGTTTTGCAGTAACTATTATTTTAATCTGTAGCAATCAGCTTGCAGTTGGCACGGCGTTATTCTGCCTGCATAGTGCGGAAAATTCTGCAGTATAGTATAAAATTACGTTTGGGAAAAAAATGAGTCCATAATTATTACGGGATTTTTCATACTTTTATTTGGTCTAACTACCAGAAGCTTCATTTATTTTTCTCGTGTTCAAATCACCGGGCTGTGATTCAAGGCAATAGACTATTCACTTAATCTAAGCCGTATCTGAAATATTAACTGATTCACTTTATCTGCTTTCTTGTTTTCTTTACAGTTTCAGAAACGGCTCAGATCTGTATGACTTCATTTACTTGCTTGTTTATTTAGTACTTTGCACTTGAATAAGTACCTATTTCAAATACGCAAACATAATCTCTCTAGCTCAGACCTTCGAATTCCAATGAACCGATCAGTCAAGCATCATAGATGCTCGCGTTTATGTTATGGATATGGATGCCAATTCATAGTATCAACTGCCATGATGTACCAATTACTAGGAATTACTCTAGCTCCCACAGCTTTGGATTAAAACTCGTATTACAAGGATGAAAGTCATTAGTCCAAAGCACTCATTAAATAGAGCAAACTCAGTTAAGCCTTCCAGTACGAAGTTCAACCGTTATCCACCATTTTAATATTCGCCCGAAGTTGATAACCTTTAGGCATTCCGTCATTAAATGAACTTTGGCAAAATCGTGACCGCGGTTGGTCTGGATTCCGGGGCCGGAGTAATTATGTAAACATACAATAAACTGGAGCAAAACTTGACACAGTGTAGTTTGTATTTTCAGCGGTGGAACAGGCAAAATAAAAAGAAAAAGCGAAAATCGCCGCCTACCATGAGTTCTTAACACAATCCTAAATTGCGTCGCTCTGGCTTTCGTCTTGCTCAGTCAGCAAAAGAAAAGGCGAGACAAAAGCTAACGTGATCCTATTAAGATTCGAGTTAAGTGCTCGTGGTACGAGCCCAGGTTTTTTGCTCTGAACTTTGTAAGCACACAATGAATGCCAAGCAAAAATGCGTTCTTTCACTTCTGTGAAAGTCTAGCAATTCAATTTGATATTTCTAACTGTAAGTTTTACACTTGGGGTAGTCACTCGATCTAAACGAGCTTACTTTTTATTATAAATAGCTAGATTGTACAAGCAGATTCAGAAATAGCTCACAGTTCTGCTGTAGTTAACAATTAGAAACACTAAATTAACACAAACGATTGTAATAGCCTTTCTAGACTCACACCTAATTAGCTTTGACATGGTTTGCATAATTGCTCCCGACCACCTGTTCAGTCGCTTCAATTTACATAAATAAACCAATATACTTAGTGCGTTATCTTTGCATTTCGATTATTCTGATTGCAAAACAATTGTTATGCAACATAAACTAAGTTAAGAGGCAATTGGTTACAAAATATGCTTTTATTTAAGCCTAGTATAAAGGAATGTTCAAAATGCCACAAATGTTTGGATACACGAATTCGAAATACCTACTCGGGTTTCGATAGTTTAGTTTTAATAGTTTTTTTTACTATGGTTTTATCGGAATTTAAACTGGCACCGAAAGTTTTAAACGAACGTATTTTGTTTGCAGTAGTTTAGTTTGAGTGGTGTTCATTTCATCGAACATGATCATAGTTGCATAATTGGTTGCATTGAACTATATCGTTATCTTGGAATTGCATGAGACCGACCCAGATACCATATCTATTCTATTTTAGGATAAGTAAAGGGCAAAGAGCTTTATGTTAGTGGACTGGACTAGTTTCATTAGTTATGTACTCGAATGTTAATCTGTCTACAATATTAAGCAAAGGGTTGGCAACCTAGGTAACCTATACTTTGGTTCACCTTTTGCCATCTTATCTTATTTTAGGCGTATGTAATTCTTGGTATTTACGTCTACACTTTTACAATTTTGGGTCTTATTGTTCGCCATTTTCAATAATGAGAGATGAAAGTAACAGTAAAATTGTTTAGTTCTTGTTTGCTGGATAACAATATTTTGTTGGATTAAACTGTGGGGTTTCCAAGTCAAACTTTAACGATTCCTCTTAGATATTGACGGTATCAATCAATCATTGGGGTGGAGCCGACCGAGGCAAACACTCTTGTATTCTATCAACGACCGCCTCATCCGTCCATAAATTCTTATCTGGGCGCACCGGACCTGCCTTTAAGGTTGAGTGATGACGTAGCGTGTATATTTTGGACCCATAAGCTGTCTGGCAAAATATCTTAGTATGATTACATAGGCGCCCGAACCTTACCGTCGGAGCCTCCAAATTTACGTCGGCATTCTCCTTGAAATATGAAACGCTTCATGATGCTTCTCAACTCGTTATAGCTCCAGGAATGTCTGGATCTACGCTGCATTTCATACACTCACACTACAATGCAGTGTGTTGAAAAACAACTGTTACTTTCGTCTGCTCTCGCGAGGAATTTAATTAAATGTAAGGACAACCCGCTCGCAAACGACCGACAATAATAATTTCACAAAAAGAAAGCTCCAAGAATTATACGCATTCAGCAAGATAATGAAACTAGTTCAACGACGATAAAATACCGCAGTAGCAGCGCTCATTTGGCTTAAGAAAATTATTCCTACTTTATTTCATTACTAGCCCACTTAAGATGCAAATTACCTGAAGAGAATTTTAATCTACCTTGCACTTTTCACGAGGATATTTCCTTTTTATAGAGTTCTTTGTGTGGCAAATTAAAGTAGCCTATTTGCTTCCATGAAGTTGAAGACTGCATGAATATTAATCGTTGAAAGTTTTCCAAGTTTTCGATGAGGTCTAATAAAACTTTTGCTACGTAGATGAGACTTGTCGGTCGGACGAGTTCACGTGTGGCAACGGGAAGTGTATTCAGGCTCGATGGGTATGCGACGGGGACGACGACTGCGGCGACAACACTGATGAAGCCAAGTGCCCGCCGCCAACTTGCCAGCCTCAAACACACTTCTCCTGCGCTGATGGACATTGCATCTCAGCCTGGTGGCGTTGCGATGGAGACTATGACTGCCCCGATAACAGCGATGAATTGGTAAGTCAATCAATAATAATTTTAAACCGCTGGTATGAATACCCCTAAAACGGGTTTGCTGGTTTGTCACACGTTGCTATCTGACGAATATAATATTTCGTCGTTGCGCGTGCAAAAGTAGCTATGTATATTTGACACACTTTACAGGAGACGCAAAAAACTAATTTTCTCGTAAAATGTCCAGAGCATATAAATAATTTATCCTTACTTTGATACATATAACAAATTTATGTAGTTTTAGATTACTATTGGATAGATAGCATTATGAATAATGACAAAATTAAACATAATAGGCAAATTTGACACATAGAGTTATTTATTTGAGTTGTAAATACAAGCTATGTGCATTTAGAGCACATAACTACTTTATAATTCTATGGAACCTAAATAAAATGGCTGAACGATGACACATAGCTATATTTTGGAAAGAAATAATTAATAAAAAAGTTTAAAAAAAACCAATACATTTAATATTCAAATGGTATTATCTGTTTATTGAATCAAACAAAATCAATCAAAAACATTGGTGGAACTAATGGTTCAAGTTATCATAGAATAGGTGATAATCACGGTGCTTGTATTGCTTTAGACTTTGTAGGTGACTAAATTTGGTAGAATCAATTTTTAGTGGGACATCATAAAGGCTTAAGTTTTTTTTTTATTCAGTAATAGGCTTGCATTTGACCATCATCTTGCCTGATGGTAAGCAACGATACGGTCTACGATGGAGCATGCTTGCCTAGAAGAAACCGATTCACTCGCGACTTGAAGACACCTAGATTATATCTATCGGGAAACACCCACTCAGGCAAAGCGTTCCACACCGTAGCGGTTTGCACAATAAAGGTGGAATCAAAGCGTTTCGTACGAGTTTTTGGTATACCAACCATAAAACGGAGACGCTTTTTAGTGCCCTTGGTAGACCGATAGTAGAAAGGGCTAGAGAGAATTAGATCATGCAGATCAGAAGCACACTCTCCGAAATGTATCCGGTAAAAGACCGACAGACTAGCAACTTTGCGCCGATGTTCGAGAGTTTGGAGTTTAGTCCGAACAATGAGTCTTTACCAATGAGCCTCTTGGCACGTTTCTCAATGGACTCCAACGCCTCAAGCTGGTATTTGGCCGATCCATCCCAAAGGTGCGAGCAGTACTCCATGCACGATCGAACTTGTGCTTTATAAAGTAACTGTTCTGGCGTAAAGTACCGCCGCACCTTCGAAAGGATACCCAGCTTTTTGGCAGCCAATTGAGCTTTGGACTCTATGTAGGAGCCAAAGTTGAGGGTTGACGTCAGAGCAACGCCCAAAAGCTCAAGACTGTCAGCCGTCGGAATGGACACATCTCGGAAAGTAGGAGCCAGTTGGAATGGGCTCTTCTTTGCGGAGAACAGACACGCCTGGGTTTTAGTCGCATTAAACCTGACCAGATTGGCATCACCCCATTCTGAGACAGCCCTAAGAGACAAGTTCAAGCGCTCGACCATAGCCTCTCTCAGAAACTGGATTTGAGGACCACTGGACCGTGCGTTAGAAGTGTAGCTCTCTACAACAGTGCTGTCATCTGCGTACCCAAAGATACCGGGCTTTAGCAGATCGTTAATGTGCAGCAGGAAGAGCGTCGCAGAGAGCACCGACCCCTGGGAACACCGGTATTGATATCCATTCGATCAGACGAGCAGCCATCAATGACTACTCGTATCGATCGATTCCTCAGGAAGTCCGAAATCCACGCAACAAGACCAGCGGGCAGGCCGTATGACGAAAGCTTGCTTATAAAGCCGTCATGCCAAACCCTGTCGAAAGCCTTCGAGATGTCAAGGGAGGCAGCAAGTGCCTCCCCATGCCTCTCGATGACCTCACTCCAGATATACGTGGCGTACGCTAGAAGATTACCAGTGGACCGGTTTCGGCGGAATCCGTATTGCCGGTCACTGAGAAGGTCATTAGTTTCTAGGTACACCAGGAGCCTGTTGTTCAGGACACGTTCCATAGTCTTGCAGAGTATGGACGTGACCGAAATAGGCCTGTAGTTGGCAGGGTCGGCACGGCTACCTTTCTTAGGCACAGGTTGCACGTTAGCAAGCTTCCACGACTTCGGCACTATACCAGTTTCAAGAGAGAGACGAAAGAGGCGTGTCAACACAGGAGACAACTCAGGCGCACATGTTTTCAGAACTATGGCTGGAATACCATCTGGGCCGCTGGCTTTGTTCACGTCAAGATTGCGTAGCGTTTTGCAAACCTCCACTTGACGAATGCGGAACTCCGACATAAACGTCGCACTGTCTGGTGGAGTTGAAGGTGTCGCGCTACCAGCATCTAGACGCGAAGACTCCGCGAATTGAGAAGCAAACAAGTTAGCCTTCTCCTCAGCGGTGTGGGCCAGCGTCCTATCAGGTTTTTGCAGTGGAGGTAGTGAGGGGCGGCAGAAGTTCGCTTCGACCGATTTAGCTAGGGATCAAAACGCTTTACTACCCGCTGGGTATGAAGCCAGTTTTATTCGACTAATGTGGTCAAAGCGAGCCCTCTGTAACACCTTTTTGCAGGACTTGACAGCTGCGTTATACGCTCTTTTCATCTGGCGAATATCCTTCGCTTTACGGTGTCGAGCATCAACCCAGGCAAGGTAAGCCTCCTGCTTGCGCGCCTCAGCGCGACTACAGTAAGGGCCAAACCATGGGCGAGCTTTGCCGGCCAATGGTACCATCTATGTGACGCTCGACCTGTGCGTTTCGTGATCGAGCGAGCCTGAACTTGACCAAAAATCTCGCTATGTGCAGCAAAGCACATATCGGGCGCAATTTTTTCTTCCGCTTTAATAAACTTATTTTAGCTATGTGAATTATAACACTTGGCGTGTTAAAATGGAACTTTAGATGTATAAATGTCACATAGCTACTATTAGCTACATTCCGTACCTCTTTAAATATTGGGTCTATCACATAGCTGTTTTTACAGGACGTGTGTATTGAAATACCGATTAAAACTGCATAAAAAACCGAAAATGACTAAATAACACATAGCGACTTTTGCACGCGCAACGACGATTTGTGGCGTTCGAGTTTCAAATGCCAGATGCTCGCTCGTCAATTTCATGTCTTGAATATTTTACGAACTTCAGCTAAATTTGAGAGATCATACGGCGTGGCGCATGCAAGAAAAAATTCCAAGAACCTTGAATCCTACCAAAAAACATACATTTTATTATAGCCTACATTTTAATTATTCCAGGGTTGCGCCCAACAGCCAAAGGTGAAGTCACCGTGCATATCATCTGAGTTCGAATGCCACGATCGCATGACGTGCGTCCACCACGCGTGGGTCTGCGACGGCGATCGCGACTGCCCTGACGGAGGCGACGAGGCACCCGAAGTATGCAGAGGAAACATCACCTGTAGACCAGACCAGTACCAGTGTAAGGACCACAGCTGTATACCTGGCGCGCTGTACTGCAACGGGGATAAAGACTGCCCCGATGGCAGTGACGAGTTGAATTGCAGTGAGTGTTTCCCCTTTCTTTTTTTCTTTTTTTTTACAACAAACTAGGCATGCGTTTGACCACAATCTCATCTGATGGGAAGCGACGATGTGGTCGTGTTGTAGCACACTTGCCTAGGAAATACCTATTCACTCTTTTTTTAAAACAATCCCGGATTACCTACCTTTTCGGAAAGACCGACAATGAGTTCCACACCTCTGCCGTTTGAATTAAAGTTCGTGTTTTATTCACTACTTGTGACGTATGTGGCTCTATTAGAAGTAGGTCGACTAGATAAACGTGGGGCTAGCACAACTTTGACGTAAAAATACGTAGCGAGTTTTCGATGGAAAAGTGTACGCCATTTACAACTGTCAAGTGTGCTCCTGACGGGTGGGTGTAAATGGCGTACACTTTTCTATCGAATACTCGCTACGTATTTTTACGTCAAAGTTGTGCTAGGCCCACTGTAACAAACGTGGGAGGTGGAGTATAATTATTATCTATATCCGGTTGAACGCTAACCGAATATAGATAATAATTATACTCGTACCTATAAAGTCTTGGCATTTAAAACTGAGCCCTCGAGTTTTTAAAGAAAGGCATCGCCGAAGATGCTTCGGTGTCCGAAGGTGTCCATAGGCGGCGGTGACCACTTACCATCAGGTGGCCCGTCGCTTGTTTGCCACTTGTTTTATATAAAAAAGTCTATCATCAAACAAAAAAAAGGTATTACCTTTTTCACACATGTAAGAATATGACATACTGACAGACATACTTTTAACCACAAAACAAAAGGGTTAAAGGCAAGCGCTTTAAATTTTAGTAGGTCAAATATGGGTCAAACTAACTAAATAGTATAAAAGTTTGAGATTATCAAATAAACAACACGATAATAAGCTATTCATAGAGTTATTGCTCAAACTAGCTTTGAATTTACTATATTAAACAACTTTTAATTTTAAATGTAATAGATATTTACATATGTAGATAAATAGATAAACTCTTTGTTCACTTTAGAAATTACAGCAAAAAGGATCACAACACGTAAAACTAGTGCAACAATCCAGGTAACCAATTCTTATCCCTAAAACATCCTAGAAAAATAGAAAAATGTTTTTTTCTTTATTTTCAGCACGGCCCAAGACAATCTGCGACAAGAAGACAGAGTTCGACTGCGGCGGCGGCATGTGCATACCACTATCCAAGGTTTGCGACAAGAAGCCCGACTGCCCCAACTTTGAGGACGAGCCCAAAGACCGGTGCGGAGAAAACGAGTGCGCGAAAGGCAACGGCGGCTGCTCGCAGAAGTGTGTCGACATGCCGGTCGGATACTACTGCGACTGCGAGAGTGGATACAAGCTTATGGACAACAGAACTTGCGACGGTAAACATTAACACGTTGTTACTACAAGGTTAGAGGGAAAGGGTATGCTAAGCTGAAAAGGGCTCAGTAGTACTCATCATTATGATCAACTTTTACTATTGACCCACCCTGAAATCGAGAAAAAAAGCTGACCCATACATTTTGTTGAGTGTCAGTGACATTTTCTATGGAACAGCTGATTTGCTTTTCAGCTAAGCATATCCTTTTCTTATAACCCTGTATACTGGATAATTCCGTTTTTTTTTTAATCTCAGCCACTTCGCTCAAGTCAAACCAAAACCATTTCACTAACCACTAGGTACTTATTTATGTTTTAAATACCTATACAAAATATTACCTAAAGCTTTTATTTCCCTTAACATAGTATTTTTGTAATTTGAGAAATAAGATTGAGAATGGTAAAATAAAAAGATCAAGTATATACATGATTATAATATCTAGGGCACCCAAATGTTGTAATGCCTCCTCCATACCTTGCCATTCTTCCCGGTATTGAGCTAGACGGGCCGTTTACCTCGGAAAAACAAAATAATTCATGTGAAATAAACCAAGGAAAGCTTACATGAACATTACCTGTAACCAACTTTGAATAAGTTGCGTCTCAAAGGATCGCTAGGCGCAGCTAATCAATATACGAGTGGAATATTAGGTACAGCTGTGTAAGTCGCTACCAGAACATGAACTCGTGTTTATCCTCTAGAGACAAGACAAGGATGTTATTCAAATATTCATATTCCTATTTGGTTAGCTACTTTATTTTTGTTGCCTAGACATATGATACTTCTCTAATTAGTATTGTGACTGTGGTGAGGAAAACGTCTATTTACGTTACACGTGTTTTGTATTGGATGCTGAAACGTCTTACGTCTTGTTTGTGCGAGTTATTTCTTATTTTTCTTCCATCTGACTGGTGGTCTAGAACTCTCATTGAAGATATCGCCAAGCTCTAGGGTTAAACGTGAGATTGGACCGAAAATGATGATTAATAGATATTTGTATTTTCAGACATCGACGAATGCGCAGACCCGGGTTCGTGTTCACAAATGTGCATCAACGAGAAAGGAACATTCAAATGCGAGTGCCACGCTGGGTACGCCAGGGACCCTCGCGACCGCACGCGATGCAAGGCCACTGAAGGTCACCCGTCACTTCTCTTTGCGAGACGATTCGACATCAGGAAGATTAGCTTGGACCATCACGAGATGGTCGCTATAGTGAACGATACCAAGTCGGCGACAGCACTAGATTACGTGTTCAGGACAGGAATGATATTTTGGAGCGATGTTACGGATGAGAAGATTTACAAGTGAGTATTTTTAAAGCTTTTTATAAGTGGTTAATTTGTGTCGATTTTTTTACAATAGCTGTGTTTATCATCGTCGTATTGTCTAATTTTGTATCTAAAACACTCATACCTTTAAATTAAAGGTAAGGCACCTGATATAACTCCACATGAACATATTTGTACCTTTTATTTTTGTGGTACAACAGTGTCATCCAATTTATTGTATTGTATCAAAGTCTATCTGATTTCGTTTAGTACCTCCTAAGCGTATAAAACATTATTATTTTCCAAACAACAAACTACTATTTGACATTTACCTATCAAAAAATAAGTAATAAATAATAATAAATAAGTAAGCCGTGGTAGCTCAGTGGGAGAACAGCCGCTTCGCATTCTTGAGGTGGCGGGTTCAAACCCCGACTCGTACCAATGAGTTCTTTGGGACTTATGTACGAATTTACATACCACTGGCTTTTCGGTGAAGGAAAACATCGTGAGGAAACCTGCATATATGTCCGGAGAAGAAATTCAAAGGTGTATGTGAATCCACCAACCCGCACTTGGCCAGCGTGGTGGAATATGGCCTAATCACCCTTCGGGGGTAGACCTGTATCCCAGCAGTGGGAAGATTAAAGGTTACATATATCAAAAAATAAATATAAAAATGGTATGTATCTCGAAATTTTACATCGATTCCACAATTTTTCCCAGAGCACCGATCGACGAGGGCACGCAGCGTACCGTCGTCATCGGCAACGAGCTGATCACGTCGGACGGGCTCGCCGTCGACTGGATCTACAACCACCTGTACTGGACCGACACCGGCAAGAACCACATCGAGCTGTCGGACCTGCAGGGGAACATGAGGAAGATCCTCATCAGAGATAGGTTGGAGGAACCGAGAGCGATTGCGTTAAATCCTTTGGATGGGTAAGAATTGTCGTTTGTTTTTTTATCTGGGTGTTTTTGATTTCTCTTTTTTTGCCGCTGAAAAGTCAAGCTTAGTTAACCATCTACTCGTTATATGTTGTACTATATGCAGTTATTACATCTAAATCTGTTTTTCGGTAATTGTGTAACACAAAGGTAAACATACAGACTATGGCGTTTAAAAATTTAGGAAGCCTCAAATTCATAAGTAATTCATTACCAAGTTATTGGTAACGTGTGACAGTTTATTGTAAATATCTACAGTATTATTTATTTCTAGACAGAGAAGAAATTAAGTTATTCAGAATTTTAAAATTATACTGAATCGGTATTTCTGAATAAGCCTTATTCATCCCTTCTCTTCTCATCTCTTTTTGTCTAAACTACAGTGTAGCAAACTTATAAGGAAGAATAGTTATAACCGCATTAAAGCAAGGCATGTGTAACCGAGTATACTTACTTTTATTAAGTTCAGCTAGTAAGCTAACGAACTGTTAATTTCCCAGCTGGATGTACTGGACGGACTGGGGCCAGACGCCGAAGATCGAGCGAGCGGGCATGGATGGCTCCCACAGGCAGACCGTCGTCTCATACGACGTCAAGTGGCCCAACGGCCTCACGCTGGACCTAGTGAGGAAACGAGTTTATTGGGTAAGACTTTTAGGGTTTTTTTGTTCATTGACATTTAGGCTTGCGTTGGCCACCAGGCGAGATTGCGGTCAAACGCCATCTCACGTGGTGATGCGCCGGGTGAAGCAATGATGCGGTCTACGATAAAGACACAATAAATACGCAATAGTTGAAGATGCAATAAATTTGGTAAGATGTCTTAGATGATGTCCAGATCACCTGATGTTTCAGCTGGTGATTGTTAAAATTAAAATTTATTTGAAAAGTTACGCATCTGATGCGTGAAAAACAAAAATCATACAAGGATAAATAATTAAGTTTAA
Organism: Alcis repandata; assembly: GCA_949125135.1. Taxonomy (NCBI): domain Eukaryota; kingdom Metazoa; phylum Arthropoda; class Insecta; order Lepidoptera; family Geometridae; genus Alcis; species Alcis repandata. The sequence continues at coordinate 3,562,891 of OX421223.1, forward strand.
TGAGCAGAATTCAGTAAAATCGGTTCAATTCAGTAAAATCATGATTCCAATCTAAAGTACTAACGATAATAATTGATAGATATTGTAATGGTATGAAAAACCAATTAATCAATAGATAAACATTAGTAAACAAGATATACGTGACCGATACCCATCGAAAACGCGTGACAGTACAAAGAACCTGGTTATGGGTAAGTACCTCATTAAGTGAATTGATGATTATGAATGGAATTTGAAAATTGTGGAAATGTGTTATTGACTATAAGAGCCGTCGACTATAAGGGCCTATTTCACCGACGACTGAAACTAAATAAAATAAAATATACTTTATTGCAGAACTGTGTAGGTACAGGGGTGGTACAAAATAATTTAGTCACTTTTGTCTTAGACTAAAATGAAATAAAAAATAAAAATAAATTTATTTTAGTCTAAGAATACAACCTTTTAAATACAAAAAACCGCATCAAAATTCATCAAGTTTTGGAGATAAATAGTCACGAACAGAAGAAATGGTCAATGATTTGGAAATTTCGTGTTTCACACGTGTAACGCTGCTAATATTCATGACGATGGCCGATCACAAGATTAATTTTGTACGATAAAATAGCAATTAAGGAATAATCATATATCGATAAATCAACTCTGGGTCAAAATTAAACCCACACTACGTCACAATGCGGTAAATAGGTACTTATCTAAAGCTCAAAATAATCCGTTTGATTTGATTAGGTACTTACTGGTAGCGGTTGTTGTGGTCAAACGTATCAAAAGATACGTAAAAATAGTGCTTTTTGCCCGTAGACTGCGAGCAAAAAGCTTCATGCCTGTAGCACACCTCCGCTGCGAAACCCACAAAGCGAAACCGCAAAAGTTTCGCTGTGAGTTGTAAGTTCGATAACCGCGAAACAGGAGCGAAATTCCCTGCTCTAACATACAAAACTGACTATGATGTTGTCTCTTTCTAACGTGATTTCGCTCATTTGCTCAGGCGCCCGTGTACAATATCTCCGCCACGCCCGTGTACTGGCGGAGATGTAGCGGAGGTGTGCTACAGGCATCAAAATGTGAAAAAGTTCAGTTGTCGGTCCACAGGAAAACAACATAGTTTTAGAACAATTATTATATTAAAGAAAATGAAATAGAAATACAAATTAAGTTAAACGGTTTTATGTTAAAAAAAAAAACATACATTGCAATGTTTAAGATAAATGTACTAAAAACCAAAAAATAATAAAATAGATACAGTCGTGGGAATTATAAACATATGCATAGACTAGACTAAAATAAAACCGTGGGGCACGGTTTTCTTGCCCCACGGTTTTATTTTAGTCTAGTTTTAACATAAAACCGTTTAACTTAAAAATTTTTTTTACCTATTTTTATTTTCTAGGTTTTAGTTTTTATTTTATATAGGACATTGTATTATACTGGTTGAGCACTTTCATTTGATACCCATATTGATGGGATCGATAAAACCTACGTTATCCGCCATTTTGTAGCGGCCGCCATCTTGTATTTCAATTTTTTATAGTATATTGTATTCTGCTTGTTGAGCCCTTTCATTTGATACCCATATTGACGGGATTGATAAAACCTACGTTATCCGCCATTTTGTAGCGGCTGCCATCTTGGATTTCAATTTTTTATAGTATATTGTATTCTGCTTGTTAAGCCCTTTCATTTGATACCCATATTGATGGGATTAATAAAACATAAATTATCCGCCATTTTGTAGCGGCGGCCATCTTGAATTTATAATGTTAATGAATAAACGTAATTGTATTGTCACCAAAATCCAAAGTGTATACAAAATTTCAGATTAATCGGTTGACAGGAAGAGGGTGAAATTTGAATTACTAAATTTGACCCAAGAAAGAATAAAACAAACGGGAGCTAAATAAAACCGTTTAAAAAATACACGAAACTGTTAGAATTTGAATATTTTATGTCGTTCGGTCTAGTTGTCTTTTTCTATCGAAACCTTAGCTTTAAATAAAGAATTAGCTCTCAAGTACGGTCAAGTTTATGTTACATTTTTCATCGTATTTATAAGCAGTTCTGTTTATATTTTACTAGACAACTATAAAATATGTAATGTAACACCGTAAAAATACCTACTGTAAGTTACATTTTCCATTAAAAAAATTAAATTAATTAAGTAACTGGCAAGAGATAACTTTTTGTACCTCTAAATAGCTTCAATTCTAATTTAAAAACACGTCGATTCTCACACTCATAAAAAGATGACGAGTCCATTCATAGCCAGTTTAGGATTCACCATTTTGTCAATGGAAAAATATGAACACGTGTTAATGATTTAAGCAAACATCGCAAACAATAAGCCTCTTATTATAATCAAACTACCTATACCTATACAGCTGAATTCCATACTAAATGGTTCAATTAACATCTTTGTAAAGCAGAATTATGCTTTCGTTGAAATGCTTATCTATACAGTGGTTTTATTCCAAACAGGGAGATCTGTTCTGAACGCAAAAACCATTTTTTTTAAATGATCCCAGAACCAGTTTCAGTATAGATTAGGTTCAGCCAGTACTAGACTTAGTCTTAGGTAATAGGTAGACGTAGTTGTTACGAAAGCGTTTTATTTGCACTGAATTATTTTTTCAAACAAAAAATGTGTAAACCAAAATCCAACCAAAAAACAGCCGCCACCCAACCAGCCTAAGAAACAACCAAGCAACCAACCGACTAAACCAACCAACCAACCAACCGAACCAACTAATCAACTACCAACCTTATTATTTTTATATGTTTTAGTATATTTTCGCAAGTATAGGTAGTTTTAGTATTTGAATGTATTTCTAAGTATTTACTATTATTATTTTTATATAGGTTTATATTTTTTTTTTTTCTATTATTTTAAGAAGTGTCAAAAGAACATTTCTTAATAAAATTACAATCTAGCCTCAGGCTAATAAGTAATTTAAATCTAACTTAAATTTCTAGGTAACTAATTACTAAGAATGTGTCCATTAACACTTTTCTTATTGTTTCTATTAAGGTGAAGACACAATGTTCACGTGTTCTCTACACTTTACACTTTGACTATAATCACTACTTATGACTAACACTACACTAGCTCGAACGGTTTTGTTCTCTTAAGTCTTCTAACTATATCTGTGTGATCGAGGAGCTGGATGGCCTCGACATTCACATGGTGGTGAAGTCTGTTTTCGTGAGCTTCTGCATACCTTTGTATAACTTTGTCTACAAACTCTACTTGAAGGTCCCGGTGGAGATCTATGTTTCTTACGTACCATGGTGCATTCGTTATGTCCCTCAGTACTTTATTTTGAAACCTTTGTATGATCAGTACATTGCTCTGTGCGGTACAACCCCATAGCTGGATACCATAAGTCCAGACTGGCATTAGGACTTGTTTATATATTAATAGTTTATTCTGTAGTGACAGCGAGGAGTTTCTTCCAAGTAGCCAGTACATTTGCTTATACCTAAGGTTCAGCTCATCTCTTTTCTTCTTGACGTGGGCTTTCCATCGAAGTTTGGCGTCAAGAGTCATGCCTAGATATTTGGCTGTATTCTCATAAGGTATTACTTGATTATTAATAAAAATCTGAGAATACCTGTGCTGCTTATTACTGAAGTCTATGTGGATGGATTTTGTTTCATTTAACTTAATCTTCCATTTTTTTGTCCATTCATAGACTTGGTTTACAGCCATTTGAACCTTTTCAACTGCTTCTTCATGGCTATTTCCTATGGCCATTATGGCAGTGTCGTCAGCAAAGGTAGCAATGGTGTTGTTTTCTAGCTCTGGAATGTCGCAGGTGTATAATAGGTACAGGACCGGCCCTAAAACACTTCCTTGTGGTACTCCAGCTTTTATTTCTTTCAATTCTGAGTAGGAGTCTTCTTGCCTAACTCTGAATAGTCTATTGGTAATATAAGACTCTAGTATATCCACATAATGTCTGGGGAGCATATTTCTTAGTTTAATTAACAAGCCTTTATGCCATACCTTATCAAAAGCTTGTGCTACGTCTAGAAAAACAGTAGAGCACAAGGTTTATATGACACAGTTTTTCTTCTATATTGCATACCCCGTTTTTATATATTTTTTATCTATCCTCTCCATCCTAAGGTTGCCTGGAAGAGATCGCTCTTAGCGATAAGGCCGCCAGTTGTTTTTAGGCACTAGTTTTTAGGTGTTTTAATCCTTCTGTTTATAATTTATGGTGTGAACAATAAAGAGTTTATCTATCTATCTTACTAAACACTACATTCCACAGGTGGATGCGAAAATGAACACGATATCGTCCTGCAACTATGACGGCTCGTCCCGCCGCGTGGTCCTCTACTCCACTGACGTGCTCCGCCACCCGTTCTCTATCACCACCTTCGAGGACTGGGTGTACTGGACCGACTGGGACAAGACTGCAGTGTACCGCGCCAACAAGTTCAACGGGAAGGACGTAGAAGCGATCACTTCGACTCATACAGTGAGTACCTTTTTTCGTGTACTTTTCTTTAGAAAAGTTTACGAAAAGAGTTTTTCTTTTCGTTTTTCTAGTATGGAGACCTAGAAAACTTACTACCTGACCTATATTTCTTTTGACCGAGTTTGGGCCTTCCTCAAAAAGCATGCTTAAACTTAGTCACTGCTTAAAATTTTCTATCTTGTTCGCACGTGACATTTCACAGTTGTCAGAAAATTTTAATAATTGTCTAACTTTAAGCAGGCTTCATCCCCTCAATTAAGACCCTCATTTTTGTCTGCCTAAAATCTAAATAATACAGGATGTTCGGATCTGTGGAAGACTTATTCGAAGATATGATAGGTAATTTAGGTGTAAGAAACTTCGTACACAGTGAGGATAATAAATCAAAATATTTACTGACGAGACAAAAAATAATCGTATGTGTGATTTTTAGTAAAATCACTTGTACTTATGACCGCGCAAGCACGTGCGCAAATAGTGTCAAGGTGATACGTGAACTAAGCTAACTGACCTATCACATTTGACTGCTGTTGTGAGTAGGTCTCGGAGTAGGTATATTTGGTTGACAAACCCGCCATTACTTCAAGATTTGGCTGTCAATGGGTCAGCGCTGTCTTAACACTTTCACAGTCCACGGTATCCACATGGATACGAAAACAGGGTTACCGTGGAGTCCATGTATCCAAAAGGATGCATGGGATAATGAATGCATGCACAATGAATATTGGAGTGGACTCGAGGGACTAGATTTTGTTTTTGTAAGGTGGACTGTGAAAGTGTTAATATTTCCTATTTTTTTTTACAAATTTGAGTTGTAATTTTTACTAGTTAGAGTTCACAATCGTGTACCGAATGCCATTCCAGCAGTAGTTCAGAAAGTAGTGATCGAATAAATGGCGATATTCAAACACATTTCACATTTATGCTTCACACTACTCGTACCTCATGAAAAAGTATCTCTGTGTAGTCCCCAATGTCTGTTTATTACGTTATTACGGTCAATCAGTTCAACTAAGTCCTTGATGAGGAAGTAGTAGTATAGAAGTAGTAGGACGTTAATTTACCTCTTTTTTAACAAGGAAACCACAGGACGCTACTACAACACCACCCATCGGGCTTTGATTGGGATTTCCTACATTCAATATTTGGTTTATATTTGGTCTTACGTTGGTTTAATTATATTTAGTTGAAACAAACACCTCGTTTTCCTGAAGATGTACGTGCCTAACAATGTATAAAATTAACACACAATATGCTCACATCAAATATAAAATACATGGTAATTTCGAAAAAAATTGCCCTTACAAAAATTAGTGTTTATACTTTTAAGGCAAAACAATGAGTACTAACTAAACTTACGTCATTAAAGAGCGATATTTATGCACAAAGAAAATTATGCACATAAATTATTATTTTTTACATTAATACGTAAATAGTATTTAAAAAAATGGCAATGACAATTCTATTGTGCGAAAACTATCGATGTTTCCAAATACATTTCCTAAATAATACACGTCACGAATTTACGCATGTTGGTTTTACCCGTGCGTAATTTAGTAGGTAGGTGATTTACGTATCTTCAGAACGTAAACAGATTTTTTCGGCATCTCTAAATATTTGTAAGCTATAAGGTAGCTATTAAAAAATGACAAAAATACTGCTTCCTAAATAAAGTCTTACCAGCGAGCTTTAAAAAATATAATCGACCGAGCGAGCGAAGCGTCTCTGCAACAAATAGCGAAAGCTCGCGAACTTCCGAAAAAATCTGAAAGCGATTAAAATAACTCTACCAATTATTTCGAATTTTGCTAATATACTTTGAAAAGTTATAAAATAATTCGGTATCATATTTAATTCACAGACAGAAAATTCGCAGATACCTGTCAAGCAAATGAATTGCGGGATACAATTTTATAATGTATGGTCATTTTGTGGTTTTTGAACGTAAGGGGGAAATTTGTTACGTCGTCATTTATGTTACTAGCTAATTTTGATAATATTCAGCAGAAGCATTAAAATTTTATATCTTCTTACTTAATTCTAAACAATATATTCGAATAATAGCGAAATCGGTCAGGAGATTGTCGAGCTAAAAGGTTGTGATTACTAGATACTGCAAAAAAGTTTGTTCGCGATGTCTACTGATCGCAGAACACAGATTAGATACTAGTTACTTCGTAGCAGAAGTAGGTACTAGTTTTAGTTCGTTCTTATCTCAAATTCTGTGTAAAGCATTATCATTGAGTGCAAAACTTATCAATACTTAGGGTAAAAAGTAAACTTATTGATAAAATGAAGGAGACACAATCCTATATATTTTCTGAACAAAACTGATAACGCCCATAGAAAAAAGCACTACCTACTTCATTTGATCTTGAATTGTTTTGAAAAATATCTTATTTTTTCAAAAAAAGATTGCTCACAATAGAATACCTTTCTACCTTGACTTTTCTAGTAAGTCAATAAATGAATAGGAAAATATATGTTTTGAGTAAAACAAATATTTAAGTCAATTCAAAATCACAAAGAGCAAAAATGTGTAAAAATACACATTAGGCAGATTTAATTAATTATAATATTGTTTAATTGTTCATACCTGTGTGGATTAATGTAATTAGTTTTATGTAATAGTTTTAATTTTATTATTCATTCATAAATTATGAATGATACGATATATAAATAACCTAAAATCATAATACGAGTAACTAAGATAATAAAAAAAAGGATATTTGTGTAACGAGATGAGCAAATCGCTCGCCTGATGTTAAACGTCACGTTTGGAATTATCAGGCCTGCGCCACCCAAAATTTTGAATTCTTAGAATTCAAGACCTTGCGCGGCACTGCACTGCGCTCGTCACCCTGAGATGTTTAATCTCCAACTTGCCTTGAAATTGCACTGGAAAAATAACTAAATACTTAACACCCTGTACTTTTTCCCGAAAATTCATCTCGATACTAACCTATACTCGTACCTACGCCACTACAAACATACATTTAAGTACTAGCCTATTCTACCAGCAGCTCCAAAACCCGATGGTGATCCACGTGTACCATCCGTACCGGCAACCCGACGGCGTGAATCACTGCGCCGCCGTCAACGGGCACTGCTCGCATCTCTGCCTGCCCGCGCCGCGGATCGGGTCGCACTCGCCCCGGGTCTCCTGCGCCTGTCCCAACGGCCTCAGGCTGCTGCCTGACAACCAGATGTGTGTCGAAGACAGTGAGTACATTTTTTTTTCGTTTAGCTATAAGTTTGTTATATTTTTAATTGAAGATGAACACGACTGTGACTGTTAAGATCACAAAAAAAACGTGCGCTCACAGAAAATGCAGAAGAGAAGAGGGAACGATTTAAGGAGGTTTTTTGATTTGTTGAATAAGCCAGTTTTGGTACTTTTACTATTTTGAAACTTTTTTTATCTGATTGTAAAAGACAATATTTTGATGGTGTTCGAGTCGTCAGTGAAATAATATCGTAATAAAAATGTGTCGATTCGGACAATATGTCCAAATAAGTATGTTGACCCTAAGTTGTCGGCAACTTGAAGATCTTGGCAGAAGATGACAGAGCGGATGTTGACATGTGATTCACTCAATAAATTGAGTCATATATGTATACTCCTATCGCAGATTTGTTAATTGCATATTTTTCGTGGATACCGGACCTAACATAGCCGAAAACAACTGAAAACCTTTGAGCAAGTAATTCTCGATGCCCAAAACTGACAAAAATTAAATGAGTTGGTAGTATAGTACCTGTTTTATGGTACTAGCACTAGTTAGAAACGTACCCGTATCGGTAAACGAGGCGTCAGTTGACGTCCAGCTCGTTGGGTCGACGATATAACCAAAATCGCTGGTCGAACCTGGACAAGATTGGCACAGGACCGGGATGAGCGTACAAGGCCAACAAGAGAGGCCCATGCTCAGCAGTGGGCAATAACGGGCTGATGATGATGATAATAGACATAGTTAGAAAAACTATGTACAATTTCGTTCATCTAAAAATACCAGCGATGTACGAGTAAACAGGTTGTTTACGATAACGTTCAGATAGTAAAGAGCGTGTGAGTAATTGTCCATAAAAAGAATATAGTAAAAAGAACATAACTATGCCAAATAAAATAAAATTGAAGAATGTGTTCTGGTATGCAGAGCTATTTTTTAGAGCCTACGCCAAAAAATGTTTAGATTTACACTTTTCTGTATTAATAATTTCAACTTTTGTTTTAATGTAATGGTTCAATTTTATTAATTACGTGTATTATGGATTATGATCCATAAAAATATATATTTCATATTCCCATATTTCATTATTATGTTAAATAATAATAATTATTAAAAAAACTGTTTAAAGACCTGATAAGGTAACTCATAAAGAGTTTATAAATAGAGAACTGATTAATCGCATTAATGAATAAGGAAAGAAGTTTGTTATGTTTCGACGATGAGTAATGTTTTCCTATATCTTAATTCTTTTGAATTGATTAATGAGTAAGTATCTAGCACTTACTTATTGATTTGATTGCTTATCAGTGACTAAGGAATTATGAATATTGTATAATTCAGATTGCTAATAAATCGCAGCATATTCGATTTAGATTAAAGTCTAGATATATCAATAGGAAACGTACTATTCAGATAAGAACAAAAGGAAAATTCCGATAATAAAGCAACAAAAAAAGTTTAAAACAAGATATTTAAAATATTTTTAAAAACAAGCTTTTATTGCCTTGTCGTCGTAGTTACAAAGATTTACCACATTTCAGCTAAATTAGACATCGGAAAATGGTTCAAAGTTCAGTTCCAAGATTTGACATAAAGAAACCATCATACTAACATGAAATGTAAGTTTAATAATAAAAGCCTATAAAAATTTGAATTTGGTCTAAAATTATATTTCACTGAAAAGTAAGGACAAAAATTATTTATTTAATGGATTTAAGGGGCCTTCTAAAATTTTAAAATGTCCTCGAAAATAATTATCTCATTAATTAAAAAAGACACACGTCACGCGTGTAATAAAGCCGAGATAACGGTTCAAAAAATTCCAAAACAATCCATATCACGGGTTTTCCGAGGTTAATTAATAGTGATCAATTTTTGCGTAGATAAGTATTTTTTTAAATACTTGTATCATCGGCCTGTTTACTTTCAAAATATATCTAGATAATTTTATACATGGTGATAAATTTGATAATATGAAACGACCAGCAACGGTGCAAGTATGGAAGTTTCTCTATCTATAAACTGACGTTCAAAACCTCGATCAAATCGTAAAATTTTAACAATTTTTGTCGAGAAAGTTCTATACTTACACTGCAGTAGCTATCTCACACAGTGCATCAAATGCCAACTCACTTGAGCTATCTACCGGTGAAGGAAACATCGCGAAGGTAGGAATGGTAGAATACTTTTTACTATATCAATATCCCTCAAGTAGAAAATATGGCAGTGAATGAGTTCCGGCAGTCTCAATTGAGAGCTGTAATTCTAATACTAGACTATAGGTGTGTTTACCATCTTCGACCACAACGATCATTAATATTAGATGAGCTGTGGTCACTCCCCAATACTAATTAGCGAAGCCTGAATCAAACCAATTGGCTTGCTAATTAAAAGTAAAGTAGCTCAATTCAACGGACGAAAATTATGATGATGATCATGTTAGAGATACTGAGATAGTAGTGCATATACAATAGGTACACCTAGCTGATTGCCCGGTGTTTCGCGGCTTTCGGCCTTGCAAGTTTTGAGGCTATAAAAAAATAGCCTTATACTCTAGCAGCACTCGTAGCACTCAGGCATACTGTAGCTTTCAATTAGTGAAATAATTTTTCAAATCGGGACACTAGTTCCGGAAATTACTCTCTACAAACATAACTTTACCTCTCATAATATTGGTAGAATACTATAATTTAAATATCGACGTCGTAGGGAGAAATGGCGCGAGGGGATTGAGACCATTGCCCTTCAATGGGAAATATGTAGACACATAAAAATAATAATGAATATGTAGTACCTTACTATCTCCAGACTTGATAGTCCACATTCAGCAAGTAGGTAATTAGGAAAATTCGATGACGTTTTTATGGGTCAGATCAAACTGATAGTGACGAAAAATAAGGTTGCTTCATACACTGACTTTAAAGTGTTAATACTTTATACTTAATACTTTACTTTACTTTACAATCGTTTTACATTAAATGAAAACCTTTTTTTATCGCGAATAAGTTCGTATTTGACCTCCAACTCGCCTGATGTTAAGCAACGATGTGGTCGAAGATGAAGCACGCATACCTAGAAGATTCCTATTCCTTAGATTTATATTCCAATTTTTAAACCGATTAGCTAAAAAGAGGCAAATGTTTTTCGGGTGCGTATGTGAGAACATATTAGATGTACAAGTTCATATGAAACCTTCTACTGCCCAAACGGCTTCACCAACTTCGAATTTCAATGATCGCGGAGATTTGCTCTATATTATATCCGAATTGATATCGGCTACATTTTCAAGTCAGATTTTTAATAATGCTTGTTGTAATCTTATATAGAGTTTAAAGTCGCTTGTGACGTTTCCGTCGTGACCTTTTATCAATAGGTGGGCATTAAGAGTAAAGCAGTTCCATTTAATACCGAACACATTCTTCCGTCCAATAAAACACAATTGAACGGGTCAATAAAGAACACAATGATATTTACTGTAGTTAAGACCATACATTATAAGTAGATCTACAGAAGATTGATTGAGTGACTCAATTCGTAGTTGAATAAAGCTTCAATGAATAAATGCTTTCAGAATGACGCGTGAATACGATAGCTCAATAACATGGCAGACTAGGACTTTGCTTGGGAGTTCTAATTGTAGATGATTCACATTTGAATGTTTGATTTGAAAAACGTTTAAAATATGAATATGCAGAACTTACAGTAGAGAAAAGCGTAATCATACTGATTGAAAATCATAAGTAAGGTATCTACGACATTTATACATTCTTTTGCTGACCAAGTCTTCTTTCGAAGAGTGACTAGGCCGTATTTCACCACCCTAGCCAAGTGCAGGTTGGTGGTTTCTTCCCCGGACGTACGAGTTCCTCGCGATGTTTGCCTTCATCAGAAACTCAGTGGTATGAAAATTCATACATAAGTTCCAAATAACCTATTGGTACGAGTCGGCGTTTGATCCTACTTAAATATCGAAACTGTCAAAGCAAATATCTAGCAATTATTATTAGAAAAAAAAACTGAAATTTGGACTGAATAATAGTATCTACCTTTAGTACATATATGAATGTAATCAGGTATTTAGTCAGTGTACGAAAATATAATCGCGCGATCAAATAACGTACCTATTCCTATAATTTATTTTGTGTATGGTAAAACCAAATGAACCTATTTATAGTAGGTTAGTAGGAAGGAAAACTAGACACGCATTTGTCATGCCAGAAATTATAATCTCATCAAAACAACGCAGTTAATTTTATTTAAAGTACATGCTTAGTCGGATGAGATAAATTATAATATTTTGTGGTTCTAGTGTTTCTACGGAAGTGATAAATTCCGAGGACAAAAACCGCGTCTTTTATATATTTTAATATACTTATCTATACTAATATTATAAAGAAGTAAAGTTTGTGTGTTTGTATATTTGTTAAATTGTAAGGGGTAATCTCGGGATCTACTGAACCGATTTTAAAAATTCTTTCACCAATAGAAAGCCACATTATTGCTGAGTGTCATAGGCTATATTTATTACCTGAAAAAATTAGAGATCCTTAACAAAATAAGATCAAGTAAATAAATAAAGTATTTAATCTTAAACACAATATAAATAAAATGGGACAATAAATAAAAAATAAAGTTACGATAGATCAGAATAAAAATACGTTTATAGATAAAAATGTAAAAAATTATAAGAGAAAATATAAATAGTAATTTAAAAAAAACAAGTTCATTGCTATGTTGATCAATACATGGTTATTCATAAAGGGTATGCCAAGCCGCAAAAGGGCTCATCAGGCCACACTCATCATTATGAATAACTTTTACTATGGAACAAACCTAAAATTCGTGAAAAAAAATCTGCTGTTCCGTACATTTTGTTAAGTGTCATTGACATTTTTCTATGAAACAGTTGATTTTTTTTCGAATTTCGGGTTGGTCCCATAGTAAAAGTTGTTCATAATGATGAGTACCATGAGCTCTTTTCGGCTTAATAGCATACACTTTATGAATAACCCTGTATATGATAGCTTCAATTTTGTATGCCATTTGAGTAAATGTACTTTAATACCATAAAAATTATGACGTGGAAAGAAACCTTCATTTGCTATTGAATTGTATTTTTAAGGATTAATTAATGTTCATTAGGGTGGGTCACTAATGTATGGAGAAAAAAAAAATGTTTCACATGGATTTGTAATACTTATAAAAAGGTGCTATAGTGTCAGTATATGATATTTACAAAAAAATAATTATCATTGGATATCATATTCAGCTTCCGGATTGACTTTGAAAAATCATAAAATAAAGGAAAAGAGCTTTTCGTGAGACTATGGCTGGAGGCACTATCCAAATTTTATTTGGTGTATTTTATAATTAAAACACGAGTAGATAGACATATTTATTTATTAAAGAAAAATAAAATAAAAATCGTTACCAACTTTTATTCAATTATTTGGTTATTTAACTAAAAAATCTTTTTTACTTTCGAATTTAGGCATGTCTTTGCGAGACTCGATCTGAGCCTTAATAAAGCCTTCTCTTGAAGTTTTTCTACACAAAGAACGTGCTGCTTCAGTGACAGTCTTCACGGCTCTTTCGACTGCTTGTGTGTGACATGGTAGGCGTAACAAAGGAAGTTCTCGTTCTCCTTTTTGTGCAACAAACAATTGCAAGTCCTCGTCACTTACAGCCTTGAGGATTGGAGGTTCGGTGATGTTCTGCTGCCAGTTGATGAGGTCGATATAAGAAGATGCATTTAGGTTCAGCTCGGGAACTTGGAATAATCGGACATTGCTTTCTTTATTGGCGCGAGCCTTTAAAATACGACGTGCTGCTAACTCACGAATGTGGTTTTCGGGGTCTGTGAGCATCGCCAGTAATAAATTCTCGGGATGAGCGAAATAACCATTTCTTTGAATGACTGGATCAATGTGGACTTTGAGATCTGCCGGTAAGTATCTAGAAGCAGACACTAGCTTCCACAAGTGTCGTGCTCCATCTTTGCAAGTAGGATGAGTTTTAATAGAAAACCAAGTCGGAGCGTAAACTTTAACAATATAAGTCGCTAAAATTTGAAGTTTTTCAGACGGAGCTTTTGTCGAAACATACAAACGAAGAATACGGTTGGCTCGAGTCAGCCACCTGGCATGAGACATCTTGCCCGGCGATTTATTCGCTAAATCATCTGGGCAATGTCCTGACATAACAGCTGAGGTAATGTTATAGAGGTACGATTGGTCGGTACTGAGATCTTGTGCTGTTAAATCTGGTAACTCTGAGGGGATCGGTTGAAATTGAACCCGAGGGTTATTATGACAGTTTTCTAGTTGTTTTCCAATTGGCCCTTTGAAAGTTTCAGGTCCCGACGTACCACCGTCAATGTATGCAAACAAATGCCGAAATGGTAATTCGTTCATATGTAGCAGGCAAATAATCCACTGCAATGGTTTATTTAATTCTTTTTCTAATAAACGTATGATACCCCCATATTTACCGACATTAACGTTTGTACCGTCGCACCCAATCGCCAACAGACAGTCCGTTGATATGTTTTCTCTTAAAAAATAATGAATAATTGCTCTTGCAATTATTTTGGCAGAGCCGGAACTTGGAGTGATATGTCCCAAATACTTAGAGTCAGGTTCTTTAATTAATGATATGTGCTCTTCCATAATAAGTTGTCTATATCTTTTGCCCCCCTTTTTTGTCAGTACAAGAGTTTTGTCTTTACGACCATCAAAATATAAAGCGGGTACTTGCGAAACCCTGTCACTGACAATAATTTTTTGTCTAGTTTTTGTTCGTTCTCTACGTAACTTGTTCTTGTCTATCACTGACACAGAGGACGTGGTTGCTTGCAAAACTGCTGAGGCTATGGCAGCTCCTGCCCTGTCTGATACTCCATACCTGTCACAAGTTTTGGCGATTATAGAATAATTCGTACGGGCATTGGTAGTTGGCGTAACAATATTTTCTTTTAATTGAAGTGTTTTGTCATCACAGTCAGGCTCACTGGAATCGGTAGAGGTGGAGATATCAAGCTGAACGGCGGTGTTTGAAGTGTTACAGTATGTTGCTTGATGTTTTGATAGGTATTCTTGCTTTTGCAGCTTCCTTTTTAAACATTTTGTGGCTTGTTTGGTACAGGTGATATCGACATTACCAATGAACATTTTTCTAGACGTACGTTGATCGAGTAGGAAGTCGCATTCCTTTCTCGGTACCTTTCGCTCTTTTTGGCAAGTGCAATTTATTAAGTCCTTACATTTACAGGCACAAATATCAAAAAGGTTTTTACCAGTACGCTGAAACTCTTCCAGGTTCTTTTTCGGTATTTTTGGGTGTGATTTCAGCAGATTCTTGCACTTGGTGTGGTAAGCCTGCAACATTTGTGTCACTCTTGTATGTGAAACGATGGGAAGAGATGCCTTCGCCCACAGTTTTTCAATTTTATCCGTCACAATGGTAGCGATTTCTTGAAAAGTTGGTTCTTTTCGAGTATCTTTAATTGACTTTAATTGTCGCGTCGTCCACTCATAACACTTCATAACTTCTGCATAAGTTGGCAACATATTGTCTTTAAGATCACATATTTCCCCAAACAAAGGACATCGCGTAGTATTTCGCGTGCGTTCCATTTTTAAAACGTCCTTCCCACCTAATTAGCGGGGCGCAACTGGCGCGCGATCTTGTCGCGACAAGTGCAATCGACGCCTCCCGCCGCCCTCACCTCACACCTAAATCTAATGAATCAAACGCGTCTATTGGTTTATTTTAGTAAATACGCCATAATTGCTTTTAAGTCATGTAATAATAATGTAAAAAACACAAATGCAATACATAACTATCGACCCTTGAAATAACATATTAAAATTATTTTTTTTTGTTTTTCAATGTGAATCCGGAGGCAGTTAATGACATTACAGATCGATAATATTTTACGTACGTGATTTTTGTGCTACCTGGCACCTAATTATAACTATTAGATTACAAGTATTAAAAAATTTTTTTTTTGGCCCACCCTAATGTTCATGTCTGTTTTGGAAGGAACGTTTTTAAAGTAATGTTAAAAGTTAGGTTTTACCTAAATTAGTATTTTACACAGAAATATATTTAATGAATTTTCGGACCGATCTCTCACCTTCTTCGCAGAGTATTTTGTGCCAGATTACTCTTATTTCAAGAGAACTGTTTTCTGGGCTTCCAATCTAGGTGTACTCTGTTACTAGGAACAATCATGCGTCAGTAGAAATTACGCGCCCACCATTGATTAAATAAATGTCAATGGCAATAAAAAATCAATGATAAATAATGAATAGGCGTCACTTCGCGTCAAAAATAGTATACTCTACTGGGTTCCGTTTGCTTTTAAAGATGTATAATTATTTTTTTCTATTGTATATTCAACACGTATAATATAAATAATCAAACAATCAAGAAGCCTTTGCAAAGCGGTGGTTTATTCAGGGTTGATGACGCGTGGGTGCGTGTGGTTCTTTGAATTTCGGTGTAGTGCAATAAACGATCGACGGGACCAAAAGCCACCGCGACGCGCAGCGGTCCAGGATTTTTCATTCGGAGAACTCGTAGAGCATCACAGCCAAGAATACAGATGACAATCAAACAAACCTAAAAACATGACCACGGCTTCCTAACCGAACAACAGTATGATCATTAAAATATCCGTGTTGAATCAGCCAAACGTAAACGTAACGCCACGTCATCTGTGTGACGGAACATCGTACGATGTTTTTATTACACTGACTAAAATTTAAACGGCCTTGCGGAACGCTCCGTCGAACGAAGTAACTATCACTTATTCTGTAGTTCGATTAGTACAGATCGATAGTGTAAAAACGTATCTGTAGCAAAACGGCGCTGCGATATAAAATATTGCGATAGTATAAGCCACGCCTCTGCCCTTATCGCACTTGTGTATTGCAA
Source organism: Alcis repandata (assembly GCA_949125135.1). Lineage (NCBI taxonomy): Eukaryota > Metazoa > Arthropoda > Insecta > Lepidoptera > Geometridae > Alcis > Alcis repandata. The sequence goes on from OX421223.1 coordinate 3,579,545, forward strand.
ATTAGTAGTTACTCATTACTCATTGTTTACGTTATATTTTCGACGCATGTGGTTATTGTAAAAATAAGATAAATAAATACGCGTTTTACGATTCCTGATTACAATGAAATGAATGTGATTACGACAGACAGCATTGCCAATATAGTGCAACTTAGTTGCGATGTAAGTCCTAACTGGTCCATATAATTTATGAAAGCACGTTTATCGCGCGTGTTTTAATCTATGATTAGCAAGTCATCTGTATCTATGACATTGGGTTACAGATATTTTATTTGGCTAGAATGACCTCATACGTGCAGCGCTTGTGTATCGACAGCGGGACCCAGTTACTTTCGTTATGATGAAAACGCGCCGAACTGCGTCCAATAGAAACAGCTGTTGGTAAGGCGACGTGACGTCATCACATCACGCCACCTTTTGTATAGGAGAGTGCAAGCGCGCTCCGCCTCGCCGCCGCGCCGCTCACGCGGGCCGGCTTCACGATCAGTTAACAAGATATTTAAAAGCATCAGTTAACTTGAGGTTAACGTGATATAAACTAAAAATCTGATGGTAGAAATAGGTTTGTAAAATTATTTGAATCATGAAACGCTTAACTGTAATACTTTTTCATATCTGCTATAGTTATTTAAACGTATAATAATAAAAATATCAAGTATAAAATAATTATTGTTGATCCGATTTGTTGTTAGCTGATAGCCAAAAGGTACATTCAAAAGTTTAAGACATAAGGTAAATGAAGTAAATTCCTATTTATGTCAAAAACATTAACCAGTGTTTCAGTAGGTAATGTAGGTATTATTATACGTGTGTTAACTTCCTGATGAAGTCAGCAAAATAATAAATACTGAAATAGGTAAAGGAAAACGATAGAAAACTTTAAATACAGCGATCGCTAAAACTGCCGGTTAGTTAGAGAGCGGTCGTCGGATCGCTCATGGTTAAATTGAGTGAACGAATGGCGGTGCACGTCACCGGCGGTGTGGCGCGAGCCCGGCATTCCTGGCCGACTCACTTCGCATCGTGGCATAGCCGCAGTCGCGCGTGTTGAGCACCACTCGCTCTAATCTCAGTGATCGAAACCAAAACAACATTTATTTACAATTGGATTACCCACAACATTACTACAAATTTATTTTTACACAAAATCTACAGATGCGATAGAACAGCCAGTGGAGGTGCATAAACCGATTCATGGTTCAAATTCAACTATCGTAGTTGACGAAAAACCCGATACCAGTGAGTATTTTTGCAATCCATTTATCCCATTTTTCGTTGAACCTATATCCTATATCCTTGACACTTCCCGAGTTTTAAAATGATCGGTTCTGTGGCGTTGAGGTTAAACTTTAACTTAACCGGTTGATGAAAGTGAATGTGATGTGGTATGTCGTTATGTATGTATTGAGTTGAAGGTAGTTCAAACGAGCAGTTAAAGTTTACTTACCACTAAAGTTTCGTTAAATTAAACTCAACGCCATAGATCGATCTACGCCTTACCATGAATGGGGTGAATCATTCTAATCATATCTGCAGATAAGATAAGAAATTCATCGATTTTTATCTTGTCGGGTGAGGGTATATAACCATTAATTACAATCATGCCATCATTAAAGTCATACTAACAGCTCACTGTGAATGTTCAACCAATATCTGTGTGTCTTCAATTTGGGATTCATTGACTGATTTTCAGGGCATGTCAAACTGCTAGTAACAAATCTGGTGCATAATTATTTTGAATGCGAATAATTAACCGGGAAGCTTGACCCATATGGTGAATCTCAAAAGAGAGGGGTTCGCCCTTTTCTTAAAGTGGGGACGGGCGCTCCTCAAAAGTGAGGATACGACTGAGGAACCGGAACAGACAGAGGAGCCAGAACCACCCTCTACAGAAGATCCTGAAGCGGAGCCAATGACGGTGTATTGGGAAACAGATCTAAAACAACTTGGTGCTAGAAACCAAGAACATATTGATCAGTACCGGGAGGGAAAAGCTCTCGAAAGCATACCAGGCTCAACAGAGGGGACAGTCAAAGAATCTCATTACAAATATGAAAATCTACCCATATATCAGTGGCGAGAAACACTGAAATTAAATTTTAATGGTAAAGTATCTAAAGCTATTTATTATAACCATAGTTATTGACATCTAAATATATTGGGAAGACACACAGATTCAATCTGAACTGGGTGCATGAGACCGCTTTTAAAATATCGATACTAACAGCAACTCTAACGCATATTTATGGGTTATGTAATATTATTGTGATTAGGAAGTGAATCAAAATTCAATGTTACAAAATTTTGCATTTGTGAATATAATCATCGAATGAACTTGCAGAATGTCTGATACTTGTTTGATGACTGGCAATGTAAAAACCTAACAAGTGTCATTATACGCTTTGATAGTTATGAATGAAAGCCTGGTAACGAGAATCAATGTTGAACGAACAATTGGATGTATTCATTGTAACATTTGTAACTATTTAAATTGCCCAAGGCCTTTGAAGGGGTGCTTTGTTCGAAATACCTTCCCTTCCTGTCCCTTTATTGTTTTGTTTATATAGTGTGCAGAGTCAGATGATATTGTCCTAGTTAAATCAAAGCGACTGAAAATCTATACCTGCCGTTCTCCAAATGTAGGCTAGGATATTTTGGTTAAACAAAATTTAGTTGGCACGTTTCATTGACACTAACTATCTTGAAATAGAATGTCTGGTTCGATCAGGTTAAGACACCTGCGCTTATTTGAAGTACGAAAGTAATTTCGTACTCCAAATAATTTCACGCACTCTTACGCAGCGTAATAAATAATTTAAGATTTCTTCAGAGAAAACAAACCATCGTTGACGTCAACTCTTGAGTACATCAATTGTCGTCAGGGTAATGTTAATATTTAGCTGACCTTTGACAATGAACTTGCATACAATAACAATCCACAAACATTCGATCAGTATGTTTGAGCGTTCTGACAATGCAAAATCTATATTGCCTTTTGTTTCATTCTGCGAAATTACATCACCGATGGGAAAGGAACCATCGTTAGTAGTGTCACTGGAGTTGGTTCTTCGATCACGAATTACGAGTTAACATACACTTTCAAATGATCATTGTTTTCTGAGATTTTAGCCTCATCGTCTAACACTTTCACAGCCTCGCTGTCGCGCTTTAGTCCCGTGGTGGAGGATTCCTGATCACCGTTTTATTGTTAACGAAGTTTTCAACTAATAATAACATTAATCAATTTGACTTCTGCAACACTACCCGCTTCTAAACATTCTCCGGTTTGTTAGCAGTTTGAAAATTTCCAACCGCGATACTAATTAGTAAATTAATTACTTCAGTATACATACTTCCGCTGTCTGTTTTTGAGACTGAACAATTTAACGTTTTCGATTCTGATTTGTCTAGCTTACTTGATTTGAAAGTTTTGCAGAAGTCAACAATAACATGAAAAGTGATGTAATTGCTAACGTTTGTTTATTTTCCATTGCAGGTGTACCAGAACCACCGAAAGCTGGATCGGGAATCTCAAGCAGCGGACGCGACGCAGGCGTTGTAGCAGGCATTGTGATAGCAGTAATCTCAGGAATCATTATTTTGGCTGCACTGGTAAGAATAATAATTGCCTAGCTAAATAAAAGATCTTTAGTTTCCAACTGACGTATTCTAGAAACAATTTGAGGAATTATTGATAACAATCTTGCATTAATTCTATATCATTTTGAATAGCATACCTAACGCTGTCATTGAAGATACTTTGTATATAATCAGATATTCAACGTTAATTTTAAGTGTATAATTCGAACAGTTTTTCTCATTTTATTAAACAATTTTATCAGAAAATTAAAATGGTCATAAAAAATAGTTGAAGATTTTAACTAGAACTTGCTTAATCTTTTAAGAATAAAATATCATTAACGTGTTCTTAGTAAGTAATTTATAATTTACAGCAATATATAGGTTACCAGTCTCGAATTTAAATTAAACTATATAAGTTAAACTTCTCGATGAATTTGTATGAAACTCTCGTAACTTATACTGAACTGATTTGAATAAAATTTGGATTTTTTGCATTAGCTACTCCCAGAAAATACGGTTACTGCTGGAACTAGGTAAACTGCAGCGCGGCAATTAATTAATCTTCAATGTCGTTAAGAACGCGTAATAATTCGAAACCTTGAAAATAACCTTATTCATTAACAAAGTAACTCAGTTTTAAATTTAACCAAACAAGCGCCTGACGTAACAGAACCATCTAGAATCCGTCATCAATTGATAAAACAGTTCCGGCGTGAGCATCTCTAATTGCATTTTATTACAACTCAGCAACAGCGTCTGTACCTAATAGGCGGCAATTGCTTTAATGCCTTCGATACTACTAGAAGGTACTGCCTACGCAACCACAATCTTCTTAAGTCCGCGTCTTGCGGTTTTAGCTACTATTTTACGGTTTTCCAACATTTTTCTGGGTCAATTTTTTTTTCTACGTCCTCAAAATGAGTACGAATGCAAAATTTGAGGCCTTTCGTAAAAATTTGTTCAATGGTTAACTATAACAGTTTCGTTGTAGACAGACAGTAGTAACAGTTCCCTTCGCTATTTATAGCATCAGCGTGACCGTCGTTACTATCGGTACAACATCGTACTTGTAAACTCACTTGTAATATAATTGTTTCAGATCGCAGTGGTTATGTACAAGCACTACGTTCATCGCAACGTGACTTCTATGAACTTCGACAACCCGGTGTATCGCAAGACAACTGAAGATCAATTCGCTTTAGAGAAGAATGGATACGCACCGGGCAGCAAACTGTACCCGAGCACGGTTGGGGAAGAGGTGAGAGCCCTCACTGCTATGGAGTGTACCCTCAATATACAAAACAGCCTTAGATAAGTCCTAAGGGCATCCACTGCCCTCCACAAAGGAGCCAATTATAAACCAGTGTTCGACTCGCTGGTCGCAATTAGAACCTAATTTTCATATATTTTTACTATAACATATTTTAAACATCACTTCGAACTCTCGTGTACAATGAATTGACATTAGACCCCGATGACGGCCAAAATGTTGTAAATATCAAATATAATTCTAAGATTAATAGGATATTAATAAGGTCTGCCTAAGACATTTTAAACTTGATGTATTTAGAGTAATATTAAATTTACTAGTGAATATAATAAGATTCTATAGGATATATTTTCGTTTAGATTTAACTATTGGGGCAATTTGTATGTGCCAACATTTTTACCGCATCAGTATTGAAATATAGTTGCCAAATTATAGTTTTAAATTTAATTGTAGGCATAATGCTGTAAATAGTCCCTTTTTGATAGCGTGTATGTATATTTTATCTGCTCTTAGCTTGATATAGAATTATAGATGTTTATTAAGTAATTTCTATTTTACTGCCGAGGAAACTTTATTTTTCATGCATTTACTTACGAGGGCTATATCAATGGTGAGTTAGTAGATAACAAATCGTTAAACACAGATTGTAGCAACTTTTTTTGCGTCTTTGGTTATTAAAGCTTCTGTAGTTTGTATTACTGTTATGATTTACGATGATCCTAATGTTTTCTTTTGTTTTTCTCAGGCCCAAGAACCACTCAACACACCCGGCACAAATGAGTTCGTATAGTGTTCTAGCGGGAAGTAAATACACTATACTGTCATTGAATGTAAAAAGAAAAAGACGGACATGTGATACTTGAAAATAGTGCTAACCAGTGATGGGACATACGCTAACATTAGTGAACTCTAAAGAACGTTAGCATTAGTGAAGTGAAAGTGTGAATTGGAACAAAGTTCTGTTTGCTGCCTCGCGACGGAAAGGATCTCAAAAATGGTTAATTTCGTAAGCTGTCATATCACGCTCATTTGTTGATTATGAGATCTTGGTGGAGCTTCTGTAATATATTCGTATCACATTTCGGTAGTGGAAAGGGACGTCGCTATAATTTCTTGTTAGACTGTGAATTAGCATAGAGATTCTAATTGCTTTAACGAGCAAATGCCTGGTGCATTGTAATTATTTATATAGAGTATACAATTTTTTATACTTACTTCACTTTTAGTTAGGATTCCCAAAGATTCTGTAACTGAAAGTTTTATGTGAATATTTAAGATCGATCGATATCTCTATGTATTTTAATCTATGTTCCATGAATCAAGCTCATACTATGTAGTGAGATGTACTTATTTATTTTATGCACTGATTTCAAATATTATTTTATTGCTGCAGTGACTCATTTCGCGGTATATGTCTATAGATTTTAAGTAATACTATTAAAATTATTTATTTGGAATTTGTAGAAAAATTAGGGATACAATTAAAAAATTATTTACGTGCCAATCGTAGTGAAATTTTACAATACATCGTCAAATTGCCAATCTATGGAATATTTCAATGAATTTGGTTATTGTTTGTTGCGTCATAGTATATTTTGTATTTTATTAATGTTATATATTTATTAATACAGTTGAACGTTTAATATATTAGTATTTTATGTACAGGATGGTTTTAAAACATGATTATTTTTAACTCGCCCAATTTCTTTGGAATGACTTTGTCGAGCAAAATCCTGCCAAAATCAAATTTATATTTATGAATTAACTATTATATGTAATGTAATAGGATTACATTTGATGCACATTTTATACAGTACGCCTAGCTCAATAAGTGTGGTCACTAAAATGTGTAAATATTGTCAGTAAAATATATGTAAAAGGTGTTAACTTTTTGGATTTTCATTTACTCTTACCCATTTTTGTTACTTTATTTAATTTGGACAAACGATAAAAAATATTGGTAGAACGTAGGTAGGTATATAGATATATATTATGTTGCTAACACTACAATTAGCATCGCAAGGCGTAGCTAATTACGATTAAATAGATAATGATTCTAATGGCTCTATGGGCCCAAGTTTGAAGGCTTTATTTGACAGATCTAAAATAACCAAAAATATTTCTGTCCTTATCATTGCAATGTATTAGACAAAGACGTCAACTTTTAGAAAATTTAGATCTGTCATAAAAAGCCTTCAAACTGGGCCCAATAAATAGATAGCTGAGCTCCCGATCCTCAAAAGTGGAGGGAAGGTGGGGAGGCCTTTATCCTGCAGTTGGACACTAATAGTTAAATCCTACTATTACTATAAATGTCAGTTTGATAGATAGATAAACTATTAAGATACTCATTAAAGTTAAATAAAATTTAATCTTTTTTATCTCTGATAGTTTGGATATTTGTTGCTCAATCACGCAAAAATGACTTAACGGATTTACGAGTACATAGATGAAATTTGCTATGAAGTTAGCTTATCCCGGGATTAACACATACGCACGTATACTAGAAAAATGCAGGTGAAGCCACAGGGCACAGCTAGTATAATATAAAAAGGGAAAAAAGAAAGGTAGAAAACGACGATCGGGAAGACCAAGGAGAACATTTTGAGACGAGTAGGCCTAGCACAACTACAGACGTAAAATATGTAGCGAGTACGAGTATTCTATAGAAAAGTGTACGTCAGGCGCAATTAACGTCAGAAGTTGTGCTATATAGGCCCATAGATAAATAAGTTAGGAATTGAATTTTAGTTTTACAATATTGGCTCTGGTGAATTAAGCATTAAGCATGGAAAATAGTAAAAACAGCTACCAATCAGAACTTCACTGCATGTCGCGCAGTAAATAAGTAAGGAGTAGTATTTAACACTGGCTGCGGGAAACATACCTTGTGTTTTCATTTGCGCGACGCGAGTGCGGCTGCACACGCCAGGCGCGTAAAACACAACGCGTTTGACTATTAGCCGCGCCTGGGGCTAGCGCATGTGATTTTTAGCCGCAGCCAAGTAAGTAAGTAGAAGTAGTAAAGTAATAGTAAGTAAGTAGGCCCATAAGACAACATATGGGCCAAGCTCCAAGCGGAAACGGCGGGCTTCCCCTGACCTGAAACCTTATTGTCCGACTGTTTGTGAAACGTAAGACTTCATTTTGATACTTGCAGCCTACAAGCGTCAACATCAAGCCGTCAAATAATAGGCTATTTGACACTATTAAAAATATGCTACGAAATGTGGTCATTCTATTAAGTAATAACATAAAAAAAACATATTTATCTCTGTTTTATCCAAAAATATTTATAGATTTTTCAAAATAAACAAAATAAATTCAAATTATTTTTTTAAATTCTTCAGCCACAAGAACGCTCTGTGATTGGCTACGCCTCGCGTGACGTCACACGCAAGTAAACATTGTTTAATGCTAAGACACTTTGTGTGATTTTATAATGTACACTTTGGTACAAGTTTGACGTTTGTCAAAGAATAAAGTTTGCTTACTTGCCTGTGACGTCACGCAAATCACATGTCGTCCGCCATTACCGAAACAGCGTTTTTAGCGCGAATATTGTAATTTAAATTTTAACACAGTATTTTACGAAAAATACTGCAAATCTCGCAGAAATATACATGTGGTGTATTAATCATATGCCAACGAATAATTTAAAACAGTTTTTCAAAATCAGTCAAATAGCCTATTAGGCTTTTAAATATGACAAACGGCAAGGTAATGCTTCATCTCCACGTAGCGGTGAGTTACTACTGAATCGCAGACTCCAAGATTTTTTAAAGAATAGATCCCTACTAATATTATAAATGTGCATAAGTTTATTTGTTACGCTTTCACGCGAAAAATATAATACTTAACCGATCATCATGAAAATTTGTACACATTCATGGAGGTATTAGAAGTAACAAAGGATACTTTTTATTTTTTTAAACGCAGGTGAAACCGCGGGACGCAGCTATATAATTAGGAATAACAACAACTACTTTTAACTACAGTCAAGGTACCTTAAATTAAGAATAAAAATAACTACTTCATTTCTACGGTTTATTTAAATCAAACTTAAATAACATAAGCAGTAAATCAGTAGATAAGTTTTGGTAAGAAGATAATACAGTTGTGCACTTGTGCAGGCTCGTTTTCACTCAATCTTATTCAATAAGTAATTACCAATTAATGACGCTGGTAAATATTTGCACGTGTTTACTTTGATTGCTGATATAATTTCGTCATTTGCACAGTATGATATAACACAGTATGGGCACTCAAGTAGTCTATCCATGTTTTTGAGGTTCCGTACCAAGTAGTATAAAAAGAATCACTATGGTAAAAGCCTGGTGGGCGTCTGTATGTCACAAATTATATTTGTCTTTCAATGAGACAGACTATTGTTTTTGAAAAATAATTTTGAAAAAAATATTTGTTTATCCTATTTTGATTATAAATAGTGGATAAATTATTGTTCTTACGTTAGGTATTGTAACTTCCATTTTGCATTATATCTAACTTTTTCACAGATACACAAAGCTACTAAGCTATAACATCATTCCATATAATGCGTCATTGCGTGAGACAACAAGTCTATGTCAACACCGCACACACTTTTACGAAGATTAAATCTATCAATCATTTTTATTTGACACAAAGATCAGCACATTGTCAAGACTGCATGAAGATGACGTCACAGATCCCACGAGTGTAGCAAGTGCCCATACTGTAGTGGTTACTGTAGTACAATCATTTTATGTGTAGGTCTAGACAGCGCCTCTCTAATCTCTCCAATCAAAGCAATTTGGCTTAATAATAAATCAAACGATTAGGTACCTACGTACTTTTATACATAGTAATCAATATGTATTAAGGTATTATATCTTTTTAGCAATCATACTGAGTATACGGAATGTATATTGCAGAATGGTAAGTACTTATACAAAATCTTCGTAATAAAAACGATTTTAAACCATTTTCTTTTTACTTTTGAACTAGATTTGAAGAGCCTCAATTTACAAAACCATGTAATGACTCTTTTATAGAGATTGAAATTGATAAATTGAAAAAGACAATTAAATCGACTTTGCTAGCTAAAGTCAAGATTCAACTATAAGTCCAGTCTGTTCGTATGAACAGGCATTTGCTAATTTCAGTCCACGACTGATTCTATCTAAATCGGACGAACGATTTCTGAAAAACGTTACAAAACTATTGCCATATTCGTTTGGGGAGTAAAACTATCGACTTAATATTAGTTTTGTACTCGAATCATTACGAAACTAAATTATTTTGAATTTAGTTCTTATTTTACTTATTGCTTAGATATAAATACAACTACAAAAATGCTCAAAATGCGAGGATACCTTATTTTTAACCTATTTTTTTTTCTTTAATCTATTCGGTAGAGATTCTCGATTCGACTATTTCTATGTATGAACGACATCTCGGTCAATTGTTAATAGCATTCGCAATAACGCCATCCCGCTCGCCCAACGGCCTTGGCAAGTTACCGCGAACGAGATGAGTCAATTAGTAAGTAATAAAGATCTGCATCTTGATTACTTGCAAATCGCATCGTTAATCGGATTTACTCATCTGTTAATCGTTTATATTTTTTTAGAATTGCCCTTAAATGTACTATCTAAAATCTGTAAATGCGTGAATCTATAAAAAAATAACCATTCAAATTCAACATTCTAATAATCTACGCGTCGAATTGAGAACCTCTCAAGTCTAGCGGCACTATCAGCTAAATTGTATAGAAGTAGTTTAAAAATCGAACTTAAGGTTCTCCCTTAAGCCGGCGACTGACCTGTAACATTTCGTCGTAACGTAACGTTACGTTACGACGAAATGTTGCAGGTCAGTACAGCGAGCCGATTCGCTTGCTGCGAGCGCCGCGTACTCCACCACGCTCGCTTCGAATGCTACGTTACGGCAAAATGTTTGAAATCCACATGTCAAGTGGGTACAGAGCGGAGCGCAGTCGAGCACTATGCTCGCCACGAGCAAGGCTACAGGTCAGTCAGGTAAGGCCGTAACGCCGTAACGTAGCACGCTCGCTTCGAATGCTACGTTACGGCAAAATGCTCAGGTCAGTCACCGGCTTTAAAATTACCCAACACGAATTGTCAAAATGAATTCGAATATCATGAAGCCAGAATCGATCAGATAATTTTACCGATAGAACTAGTTTTCACCGGAAAAATAGTACCTACTAATAGATATATCCCTAATTTTATCACTAAAGCATAAATGCTCCTTCATAATAATACTAAATTAACAACCGTTAAACACACTGGGGTACACAGGAAACAAGCACCAAAACAGTGCAAGCTTTACTTGACAAAAAGTAACTCGGTTTTCATACAATACCTTACTTATTTTGTTAGGCGTGTTATACACTTATACAAAACATTGAGGGCCTCACTTTTAAAGCTATTAAACTTAAGCGACATTGATTAGTACTGCGCACTGCATTTTTGTATTCTACAATTAAAAGATAGTTGCCAATCTAAGCAACTGCTTGCAGCGTTTATAAAATAAGACCCTGAGAGGGCGGATGTTAAGCTTCATAGTAAATACGCTCGACTAAAGCACACGACTAAGACTTATTTGGATTTCTCATGGATACCATTATCAGAACTGGACTAAATTGAAATGGGACCAAATGGGAAGCGTCAGCTTTCTAATAAAAAAAGAATCATCAAAATCGAAACACCCAGTCAAAAGTTATGAGGTAACAAACATTAAAAAAAACATACAGTCGAATTGATAACCACCTCCTTTTTTGAAGTCGGTTAATAAGTAATGCCTGTCTATTCGTTAAAATTAGCTTAACTAAGTAAGTATTTAATACAAGTAGACTTAAATAAGACAACAGCCCGTGGGTATTCTATCACGAAGACTAAACTAAACCGAAACTAAGACTAAACTAATTTAATTCTTTGTGAGATTTGGTTCGAAAAATTTAATCACATTGAAATTTTGATTTATGTTACATGTTACAAAAATATTATGTTTATTAACATTTCTTGAGCAAGGATAAGGCTTTATATCTTCTTTATTCACTTATGTTCAATAGCTACTGTTTTAAACGTGTTTTGTCAACTTCTCGCAATGATTAGCGCGCCACATGCGTAAACGAGACAAAAGACATACCGCTAAAACAGGCCCATTGAATATTTGTAAAGAAGACAGTTGATTTTATTTCTATTTGGAGCTCTTATTGGCTGACTGACAACCAATCAGAAGCTATATTATTATTATTATTTAAATACAACGACTGGTCATAAAAATAGGTCGGTTTTTGCGCGAGAAGCTAAATTAGAGAGAAAATTATTGCGAAAATCTTCGTGTAACAATGGCGATCAGTAGACGTCCAATCATCGACTGAGACGTCATTCCCTCGCTTACGTTGATTGGCCGACTGCTATTCACCACCGCCACAACTTTACTGCGATTGCACCAGTTTTCTATCATAATTGTGCTACTTTACTAAATGAACAATACAAATTCAACCACCATTAACTACCATTGACTCTACTACAAGAAACGTCTCCGTTACTCACTCTAATCTTTTTCGCTGGTTTGTTTACTTTAGGTTCTATGACGTCAGTAGCAAGTCCGTTCCCATTGGTCAGAATGGGCTGTGACGTGTAAAGCTCGTATTGGTCGGTGATGTGTTTCTTGTATTTAGGAAAGGTTCCAGCGGCGATGTGCTGACGAGCATGACGGAACAACTGATCGAAGTGGTGAAGATTGTGCCTGAAATGTAAAAATGAGAATGATTGAGTATATTTTGTTACTATTTATTAACTGTCAGTTTTTGGATGGGTGATCAAGGGTGGCAATAACAACTGAGTGCTACCGTCGATCGGATGATACGTCAAAGAGTAGGCCTCGGTTTTTTATTCTAAAACAAAAACCGCTAAGTCATTTCAGGTGTTTAGGCGACCTCAAATCTCTGACACTAGGGCTAGCCACTCGGTCTATACAGAGTCACTTACTCACTTACTTTAGTGAGTTGCCTAAATACTTAGTCATAGATAGAACAAAATGCATAGGATTCCTAGATCTAGGAAAATGAGGGAAATTTATGTGGGACTCGGCAAGTTTATACCGACTTTACACTCGCTAAAACAAGCCGAAACTGTGACTTTTTAAAAACACATACTAACTTACATAACATACATTTTAAACAAACGCTTTTGTTGGGTCTCGATCGCTCGCGTCTCGCGTCGTGCGTTCTCAGTCGCGCCTCGGCATTTTAAGTCCAAAAAAAATGTGTTTCACAGCAGACCTCACTAGAACCGACATGTCTATACCAGAAGATATCTCGGCGACAGTAAACACCTAGGTTTAGAATATAAACAGTCCTTACATGCTCAACAGAACCGAGGCCAGCATTTCTCTAGTATTCAGTAGATGGCGGATGTAAGCGCGCGTATGTTTCTTGCAGGCCAGACACTCGCACCCTTCTAGAAGTGGCCTGAAGTCTGCTTTATACCTGAAACGTATTACAATAGGGTTTTTACCTGAGACTTATCACATGACGGATTTAAGCACAGTCAGCCCATTGTGGCCAGGTCAAAGTTATCTTTTTTAACACGCTTTTATTAGTTTCACGTTTCATGTTTGTAACCAACCCTCTTGGACTCGATTTTGCTCTACTTTGAACGATCAGATTTAATTCAAACGTTGCATACCTGTGAAAGACCGATGACAATGCGTGTTTTTTAGTTTTTTAAACCATTTTATTTTATTGATAAGTAAAAAGGTAATTGCCAAGTGGTCATATGGTTATAGGATTATAGTAAGTAATTACCATCGCCTAAACCGACTTCTTAAAAACGTACAACAAAGCGCTTTCTTTACAGGATTATAAGAAATGGGTATGCTACACCAAAAGGCTCCTAGTTCTCAATATTATGAACAACTATTCCTACGGGACCAATGCTGAAACACCGAAAAAAAAAATTGCCAATCATGCAATTTGCCGAGTGTCATTAATATTTTTCTATGGAATATCTGATTTATGTTTTAGCGAATTAAGACCTTAGAAAAAGTTGTTCATAATTATGTACTATGAGCTCATTTCGGCTTAGCATACCCTTTCGTTATTATATACTAGCTGACTCGACAGACGTTGTCCTGTCTTAGCGATGACTATCGAATTGGTAAAAAAAGCCATTGCGTCAATTCTATGTCAAATGTCAAATGTCAAAAGTTACATTAAAAAAGTTTACATTGTCCAAAGCGCTAAAGTATTTTTAATTTTTCTAATTTTTCATGTTTTTTTACTATAAATTGAGATGTGAGCTATCCTATCTCCTAAGTTAGATCGAACTGCACACGGTGTGCAAATTTGATTGAAATCGGTTAAGTAGTTTAGGAGTCTATAGCGGACAAACAACGTGACACGTAATTTATATATATTAAGATAAGAAGATAATAAGAGTCACTACATAAATATACATCGTCGCTTTGGTATTTACTTCGACTAGTTTTTGTCCCAAATTACTATTGACAAACATAAGTGGGCGTCAATTTTTTAGTCTCAAGGCAGTTTAGTTAGTCACAAGATTACCTCTTTCGTCGTGATGACCGTGATGCGTCATGTCCTGAGTAGGCGTGAATAATGACTCGATCATTACGAATCTTGGTTATGGATTATCAACAATTCCTTAAGCTCGGTTACAGATTATCAGCAATGCTTCATTTACTGATGGTGAGATGGATTTATAGTTTATTTTTAAATGTTTAATCTATATATATAAAAGAAAGTCGTGTTAGTTACACTACTTATAACTCAAGAACGGCTTTACCAATATGGCTGAAAATTGGTGAGGAGGTAGCTTAGAGCCAGGAAACGCACATAGGATACTATTTATTCCTATTATACTATTTATTTCTATTAAATAAATTCGATAGCATTCAAGTGTGAATTGACATAAAACATCAGTCACTATCAAACGAGGTATAACAAAAAAGAATCAGACTTGGAATAAAGGTACATCTAAACGGGCCATATTTTACGACAATTTGAGCTGCAATTATTGGCAAACATTGCCCAGCCATCAAAAAAACACTTTAGTGCATTTTATGGCTGAGCAATCAATTGCAGGCAACATGTTGCAATATGGCTGCAATAGTATGGCCTTTGATTCAGAACCCTTTAATGAGCCACACAATCCAGCAACAATGGCCGACGAAATGACGCTCATCGCAGCCGCTTACATTGTTTTGGCAGAAAAACGACAGACCAAGTATTAGACATTTTAATTTATTTTCAAAACAACACAAGAATGACAGCTGCTGACAGCACAGAATATCGCCACACCACAGATTTATAGGTACACGATGGACGTCGCAGCACTCGCAGCACACTTCACGTCGCGCAGAAAGTAAAACGCAAAGTACTTCACGTCGCAGGGAGAAAGGGACGCGCATATACAGTAAAACAGAACAACAATATAGATGGCCCAGATATGTTGCAGTATTTTCGATTGCGAGGCGATCGTTCGGCCACACGCCGGCTACACATAAAAACATTTAGACATACCAAAAAATATGTGGCTATAATGCCGGGCCATCCTTAAAATATTGCATAGTGTGGCTGGTATTGCTAGCAATGTTGCCGGCCACAGTATTGCAGCCACAAATTGTCGTAAAATATAGCCCGTTTAGACGCCCCTTAACAAAACGACTTATTATACTCTTTGCGCAAATGACAGCTATGTAATGGACGTATGGATGACAATTTGATTTAACAATTTAACAGCTAAACAGATTTTGACGAAATTTGGTATGAAGGTAGCTTAAGCCCTAGGTAATATGTAGATTACTTTTTACCCCAGAAAATTGAACGGCTTTCCGCTATTCTTGCAGGACAGCGGGTGAAACCGCGGGGCGCAGCTATTTATTTATATATCTGTCCGACATTCAGTTTAAAGCCGGCGACTGACCAGAGCATTTTGCCGTAACGTAGCATTCGAAGCGAGCGTGGCGAGCAATATTTATTTTTTTACTTGTTGTTTTTTATTTGAATCTGTAATTGTGTACCTTTAGTATTTATTACACCTGTAGTTTTAATGTGTCTTATGTGTATTTTATGTTCAGAATGTAATAGGCTACTTTTTGCAGTCTAATTTTATTTTTTAATAACTAATATCTATGCCCCGCGGTTTCACCTGCTATATATAAGAACCATTTCTTATTACGCTTTTGCTTGTTTTATATTATCTAAAGAGAATTTATGTATTTTTACAGTACTGTACCTATTTATCAAATACATACTCACTTCTCATCATTTAAATCCAGGACACACATCTGGCCGCTATATCGATTGACATCCAGCTCCATTGCCAAAGCTTGTCCAGCATTAGTTAGCTTGACCGTGAAGGAGCCATCAAACACGTCCCAGCCGTGTTCTATACCAGACATGATGACTGCAGGGTCCAAGCTACCTTCCACGAAACGTGCTAGGTCTTTCGGTACTGCCTCCTGGAATTTAAACATTTTCCTTGTTAATATACATGGTAATTTAGTAGAAGTACGCAAGTAAGTATAGGCTGAGAGGCTAAGCTTGGTATCAAAGTTTTTAGGTTGTCTCGGAGACTTCTGATATGCCTTGGCGGTTGTTGTTATAGGACAAACAACTGGTTTAATATAGTTGCATCTCTCAGTATTATCTGCACACAAATCAAACAAAAACTGTTGATTATTGTAGTTAGTTTTTGGTTGTATGTTTTTTAATGGCAATAAAACGTTAGTAACACTTTTTTATGCCAAAAAACAACTATAGTTTTCTGCTTATCCATTCTTTTAGAATAAATGTGTTAAAGCCTTACCCCAACTCTTTTAAAAACCTCTTCAAATTGACTAGAAGACATCTTACATGGTGCATCAGAGCTCTCTGATAATCCTGATAATGATACACCAGCGAGGTGATCCTTATGGGATAGTATGTGCTTTATACAGCTCTCGCATTTCTTCTCATCACCAAGACCAACTATAACACCTGAAATTGATACAGGTTTTAGTATGATGGTCGGCATTGGCACAGGATCGAGATATGTGTGTATGTGTGTTTGTGTGTGTGTGTGCAGGGGTGTGTGTGAGTGTGTGTGTGTGAGTGTGTGTGTGTGTGTGCAGGGGTGTGTGTGAGTGTGGGTGTGTGTAGGGGTGTGTGTGTGGGTGTGTGAGAGTGTGTGTGGGTGTGGGTGTGTGTGTGTGTGCGGGTGTGTGTGTGGGTGTGTGTGTGAGTGTGAGTGTGTGTGTTTTGGCAGTGAGAGAAGCCTATCCTCATAAGTGGGATATAGAACTAGGCTGATGCCTAATTCTATATCCTTCTATGGTAGTATAGCAGTATTAATATACTACTATCTATTAAACTGGTGCAGTTGTGCAAATAAATTTGACAGCTCGAAAACGATTGATAAATTATGCTATTGATAAGTCTAAAGTTATAGATTAATTGTATCAGTGCAATGAGATAAGTTTACTTTAAGGAATATCACGACAAAATCGATATCAATATGAAGCTACAATTTTAAAGATGTCAAATTAAAACCATTGATTTAAAAAACGATAACTTATTACTACCATAATCAATACTACCAGCAGTTGTTACATAATTATATATATGATCTGTAACTTCTTTTTGGTCTTTCAATTCATGATAAGGGCGATAGGTTCCACACTGGCGTCCCATAAAGAGTGCATTGTGCATTTCCCCTGACCCAAATGCACAATGCACCCTGGAATAAGAATACCCGAACCAACCAAACTCCATCAAAAAACGGAGCCAGGCTCTGGGCCGCTGGCACAACTGCTACATATAACATAACACTTAATGAAACTTAACGGCAAATGTGAAATAAAAATACGTACCAATTAGAGCACTATCTCGCAGCTGCTTAGAGTCCTTATATCGCTGCACACACTTGTCTAGCATATTACAAGTCCTTTCTACAGATTTGGCGATTCTCTTGACACCATCACTCAGCGATGTGTTGCTATCTGCAATCGCCAAAATTATGTCCGGTTTGAATATTTCCATCACATCCATATACCTGGAATTCATGAAAAGTTAGCCATTAAATAGACAGGTTTTATAAAGACAGCTATGCTGCGCTCAAAAGCCCAAGCGCAATATCTCAAAAAAAATCAATTTCTATTTTTTCACATATCAGATGCATAATTTTTCAAGCTATCAAATGCGTGAAAAAACAGAAATCATTTTTTTTAGTGAGATACCATTCTTGAGCTTATGAGGACAGTATGGAACTTATAACAGTAGTTTTCACTTAGTTGTGGTAGTCTGAGATTAGTTAGAGTTTTAGTAGTGGTGGCCTGGGATCAATTGGAGTAGCATTGACACTAGCTGGATGACCAAATAACATGTGACCGACTTCCATAATAAGACTGCAGATATTCTTTATACTGAATTAGACAATGCACTGCACATTCCTCAGTCTGTCTCATTCTCTAGTTTAACACTTTGGCTGCAGCTAGTAATCACATGCGCTAGCTCTAGGCGTGGCTAATAGTCAAATGCCTTGTTTATTACGCGCCTGGCGTGTGCAGCCACACTCGCGTCGCGCAAAGGAAAACACAAGGTATGTGTTTCCCACAGCCAAAGTGTAAACCAGCTTATTTTGGGTTAAATAGTACCTTATATCTGTTTTTACAATGCAATCTACTTTCTCGCTTACCAAATTTTACCAGAAAAACAAGATAGAGCATATTTAATCCAATCAAACCAGTTGAATATTTTTGACTAAGATATTGTTTCTGTTTTAACATTATAAGTATAGACATAAATAAACCTATTACCTATCGGCGGTAATCAGCTTTTTCCCCTGCTTTGTCCATAGTGGTACTTTATTTGCTTCGAAGTGCCCCGCTTGTACTTTCTCATTCATATTATGCAATGTAACACATGTAACATGTTCTTGAAGGCCTGCAAACTTAGCTACACCTCCTCCTTGGGCTTTGGTGCCATTTTCTAGGTGGATAGAATTTGATAATGGCACCCAAAGGAGTTGTGTACTTGAAAACACCTTTGCTAGGACGTCTGCAGTCAAATGGACTACACTGCCACCCTGAAAAATATTAAGTGTTGTATTAGTTCAGTGTATTAATAATGTAATGTAAATGTAATTAAAATTGTTGAATAAAGTGAAGTTCACATACAAACTTACTTGGCGCCCTAATTTATTATTTCTCATAAAATAATAATGTCATCAAGTTTACTAATATACTGCTGATGACAACATTATATGATATAGCTGACCCAATAAGACTCAGTGGCTAGTGCAGTGGTTAAACCGCTGGAATTTGTTTGAATAATTCTACAGAACACTCTCTGTCGTAGAAGCGATACAAAGAGTCCCAGGTCTTTAAGACACGCTGAGCGGTTCTAGGTTATTGGTTCGTTTTAATCTCATCCAAATGTTGAAGAAGCAATTACAAACTGGCGCGCAGTAGGCATCAGAAATGTAAAATCAAATTCAAAACAAAAAATCCGTGACTCAAGGTCATATTAGAATGAATGGAATGAATCATTGAGATACCAAAAGCGACGCACTTGTAAATTATTTTCTTGCTTTAAAATAGAGGCAGGAATAAGATAACAACATAGGTAACGATATAGCTCCTGCAAATATGATAGAAATAAGGCTAAAATAAGACTTACTTGGGTGAGTAAACCGAAGGCCGGTGTTTCAATGTTAGCGTTGGGAAATTTAGCAAATCCAGTCAGGTTACCAAGCCTCTCACTTCCACAGCCTGCTTGTCTAATTGTAAAGCGCATTTTGTATTGGTTTTATGTTTGTTTAATTCGTTGTTTTATTTATTGTTTATTTTGTACTGCTCAAGTTATCCTTTTCCTAACCTCAAATAAATTCAATTAAAATTAATGTCAAGATAAACAATGTGTCATTGTCATTGTCAGACTTAAAAAAACTGAAAACAGTATAATGTCAATGTCAGTGCAGTTTTAGCGGCAATGCTTTTTTTTCAAAAATGCTCTATTCAGGATAAAATAAATTATATAACCCGGTCACAATATCTGTGCACCTCGCTGGAATGCGTATAGCACCGTGACAGGTGTCACCTCTCCGCACACTCCCCGGTGCGACAGTGCGACTATAATATAAGGCTATACGCATTCCAGCGAGGTGCACAGATATTGTGACCGGGTTGTAGTTTGTGTAGTGTCCTCACCAAAACTCCGCAGAAAACTTTCTTGTTGATAAATCACTGAAGCACTTGATACTGATTTACCTACTCCTTATACTTTTGCGCATTTACGAAAGAACTATACCTACTCAAAGACAAAATAATATGATGATCTATTGTCATTAGCATTGCTCAATGGGTGCGTACTGACTGACCGAGCAGCCTCGCGCGGCAGACGTTTGGCTCAGGCCGCGGCACGCTCGGGCGAGGCAGCGCGTGCGTTTGCCTCGGGCGAGGCACGTCCTGACTGGCCGAGCATTTGCTTCGCGCGGCAGGCCTCCTGAGGCTGCTCGGTCAGTCAGTACGCACCCAATGGGCAATAAAAATATGTGTCAACTAGAACGTTTTCTTGGCACATAACATTTGGAGTATTCTGCCAATTTAAAAAAAAATCATTTTAACAAAAATTTGAACAAGAACTAAAACAAAACTGAACAAAAAAAAAAACATACAGACGAATTGTTAACCCTTTCAGGACCATAAGACTATGGGAGCCACTAGATTCAGTTAAGCTATTTAGAACGATTCTTTGGACGTTAAAAAACATATTTATAAAACAAAACAAAAAAATACTATTTTGGTTTATTTGGAAATTCTTGGGACAAATGTGTCCCTATGGTCGCTAAGAGACTTTTCTCCTGAAAATTAAGTCTTTACAATTACTAAGTTTACATAGGATTTTGGGAGTTATTTCAGCAAAATTCCTTTGTTATTATTGAAGTTATGTTTATTTTCTAAAAAATTACATTAATATTTATACTCAGTGGTACTCAGCGAAACAATTTCTTTCATTGGTGTAGCAAAGGTGAACTTTACATATAACGCAAGTGTTATTTGTGCGGTTTTCTATCTTGATTTTGGCACAGTTTACACATCTCTTTCTGTTATTTGATCTTTCCATGGGGTGAGAGGCCAATGGTCGTTTCACGGATTTGCGTACTGTACTTGTCTCTCAGTGATGGCAAGATATGATACCCCATAACTAAATTCATCCCAAGAAATGCTTTCATTTCATCCACTTCAGTAGTAAATTCCCGTCCATTTTGATGAGCGTATCGCACTGCAAGACATCAAAATTAGTTGTTGAACAGAAGATGTCAAAAGGAGCCAATGTATCGGCTTGACATACTCTCACCTTTCCAAACTCATAATCGACCTCACGGAAAACAATGTTCTTTGGCTCCACTTGAAAACCGGTTGATTGTTGCAATGAGATTTGGTGACGGGCTCTACTGTCGACGGTAAAGGTTCAGGCGACTGTCTTGTAGATTCCTGATCAGTACAGTACATCCTCTGTCAGAAGTCTTTGGTCTTCTTCGTCAAGCAGCAAGTCATCTTCATTATCACTATTATCACCCATCAAAATTTGAAGAATTTCATCTTCCCTGAGTTCGAATACTCCACGTCTTTTACGAGACATATCCTACAACAAAATGAATAAAAAATGAGGGTATCTGAAAAAAAAAACATCACTACAGTAAGTAAACTTTTTCATATAAAAAGTACCTCTTTACGGCCATAGGGACACCGCTGTCCCTTCGTGTTTACGATCTAATAACAAGGTACAAAAAATAAATATCGGTTAGCTAATTACATAGAATGAGAATTCACTTACCAGGCAAGGTTTATTTTACACTCAAAAATAATAATAAAAACTTTTACACCAAAAATTACTTTGACAAAGTTTGAGATTAGCGCGCCAAATGATATGTCAGTTTTCAATAACCCATAAACCAAGAATGGCGTCTCTTACGCTGTGTTTTCAGCATTATTAATGCGAGAGATACGTTCAAAAATGAATTTAAAGCAAAATCGTTTGCAATGGCGTAGTTAAAATGTAGTTTTTTTTTATTTTTTGGCTTGGGACGCATTTGTCCCCGTGGTCGTCAAAGGGTTAACCTCCTCCTTTTTTGAAGTCGGTTAAAAATCTAACCAAAACGAACGTAACTAAACGTTACGTTCGTTAGTTACCTACCTATGTTCTGTTATTTGTTGCTTGCCTGCAAGTAGATTTACGCCTACAGTTTTTCTTAGAGCAACCTGCTGAAAATAAACTAAACTCGGCGAATTAATTTTCCAACCTCGCATTTCAACACAGGCCGGCTTGAAAAAGCTCGCGCTGCAAAAGGCTTGGAAAACTTGGCATAATAAGTTTCCATACGTGCAGGCGTGGTCATGCCTCGCGCGTTGGTGCATTAATGCCTTACAACTTAATGCGGGCCTGCACGCGCCTCTCATGCCCGTCTAACAAGATTGCAAAGAGTACTTATTCTTCAGAAGAGAATTGCGTCAATGGATTTACGCTTACCACAGAATTATCTCATGTCTTTGCTACTTATTTGCAACGTTCTATCGTGATGAACAAAGACTATACTCGTATGAGCAAAAACATGCCTGGCCCCTTTGCTGCATGTGTCGTGACGTGATTGCTTCTTCCCGACTGCCGGACTGCCCGTAAGAAGGTAGGTAAATGTTTTAACAAAAACGACTAGGTATTATGCGAGTAAGTATATTACTTTGTTTGTTTGTTTATTTATCAGTCTGACCTTCTGTCACAAGTGGCTTGCTTGACTGATTTTGAATTGGGGTGTTGGTTGATCATGATCATCCAAAATAGCATATATAGGTTAAAGGTTGGCTAATACATCTACCTATCTAATAAGGATCGGTATTCAACCTACACTGAGCAAAGAACGTCTACTTCTGCTCACAATATTATTCGCCTTCCACCAGCCGGTGGCTAAAAGTCTGAAAGCTTTTGTGCCGTTGAAATCTAGGGCTACTTGGTCGGCTTATGAGTACTTTAGTGCTCTCGTGCTTGTTTACATTTTGAATGCGTTTTTTACACAAGAACATTATTTTTACAAAACAAAAAACAAAAACCGACTTCAAAAGACCGACTATTGAGTTATTCATCTATTTGTCGCGCACGTACTTAATGCAAATTTAAGACTTATATGGTTTTCTCATGGATACCATTATCAGAACTGGACTAAATTGAAATGGGACCAAATGGGAAGCGTCAGCTTTCTAATAAAAAAAGAATCATCAAAATCGATTCACCCAGTCAAAAGTTATGAGGTAACAAACATAAAAAAAAAAAAAAACATACAGACGAATTGATAACCTCCTCCTTTTTTGAAGTCGGTTAAAAAGCTAGTATTTTTAGATGGGTACATACTTATGCCTACCTACCTAAGTACTTGTAGGTATTACGAATCTAGTATAGGTAATGACGATTCGCAATTTAAAATCGGTTAAGCACGTTTATGTAAATAAGGTACCTACAGGTGCTCGGGTTTTTGGTAAGTTACTTTAGAAGTAGACAAACATACCTACAGCTGCATACTCGTACCTACATTATACATAGGTACCTACTCTAAGTAACGAAGATATAAAAAATTTAGAAATAAAATAAGTTCACAAAGAAGTATAATTTATTATACCTACTTCTTATAAATCTATACTAATATTATAAAGAAGTAAAGTTTGTGTGTTTGTATATTTGTTAAATTGTAAGGGGTAATCTCGGGATCTACTGAACCGATTTTAAAAATTCTTTCACCAATAGAAAGCCACATTATTGCTGAGTGTCATAGGTTATATAAAAAACCGAAAAATAAAAAGGCTTTTATGTGGTAGTCCGTTTTGCAAAGTGAATCGGAGAAAAAACGGTCCGGACGGCGCGCGATGGCTTCGGATTTAATTAACATTATGCCCAACGAAGTGGGCAAGGGTCAGCTAGTTATATAATATTTTTGTTATAATTAATCACGGGAATACTCACGTGTGTGAAAACCACGTTAGTTTCCATAGTAAAATTATATAATATTTAGGTAAAAAGATTTTATTTTACTGACAACCATTATAGTTAAAGAATGAAGATAGGTATACCTATACAATATTCATCCCTTAACACTATTATACCTAGAATTACATATAAATAAGTACCTACTCAGTTGTAGGTATCTATTATTCATGACGATATTGGTATAAATGTTTACCTACGGTACCGTGAATACAAAAACATTTATGTTTAGGAACATTGTTAACAACGACCCTAACGAGGTAGTATTTAGCGTGTACCTAAGGTTACCCAAGCCCAATATCAATTTAGGTAAACCCAGCAAACCCTTTTGGACCTCAATTGGGATAAACACCCACAACTCTAGATCTGGGATGATCTGGGGGAACACGATAATAGGTACCTATCTGGTAGAGCGTTTACGCACTGTGTCTGATCTGAATTCTGCTTAGAAGTAGTGCACTTATCCGAGTCCCGTCATCCGTGATATTCATGGATCTGATCTGAGCCACGTCTGAGCTGCGCAGTACCTACATATACATAGTACCTAAGTACAGTGCTCATCAGTTTTCGAAGAATAGTTAGAACACGTTCGGATCGGTCGCAGTGCGCAAGAGCTCAAACAAAATAACACTAAGTACCTACCTATACTCAGTTACTTAGGTCCGTCAATGTTCTACTGCGAAATGGAGGCCCGGAAGGTGAGCGACGAGAAAGAAATCGCATGACAAAAATCGGATCTTGTACGTAACCTCTCATCCAAATAGCGTTACGCTACTTCGGCCCGACATGCGACATTTCTCGGATTCGTATCCGACGTAGTGCGTAAACGCTCTTAGGTAGCATTGAATTTATTTGCATTGAAACCGTTAAAGAGGTAAATGGCTTTTCCTAAAGTGGGTTAAGATCTGCAAATAAATCTAGATCTAGTCGGTTAATGTGTATCGGCTTTATCTTTTGCGAAACTGCTTTTTCGGGGGGGTGGAACGGTTACAGACGTAAACTTAGTTAGGGCGTTTTATTGGTAGCGAAGTAAAGTTTCTAAGATTAGTGGAAAAAATCGGCATTTGTATGTTTGTATGTGTTTTCAGAAAGTTCAATTTTTTCTCAAACGAATATACAAACAATATTAGTTAATTACCGATATCTGCCATTAGACTCTGAAAACTTTGCTTCGCTTGGTCAACTATATAGTAGTTCACGGCCAACTAAATCTCCCCCTACCCCTCTATGTCTTAACCCCCCCTCTATATCTTCAAACCCTTCAATCGATTTTACTCGTATTCGAATTTGAAAACTGTATTAGAATAAACCACATTCCTACCAAATTTCATCAAGATCGCATTAACAGTAGGTACTCAAGTTATCATCGGACAAGCACAGTTAGGTTCAATCAAGGTTACAAAATTAAATGCCAATTTATTCCCATAGGCACAATGTTCACTAGACTCAGAGACTCACTTCGCACTGTCAGATATGAATGGGTTGATTACTCGTAACGAGTACAGTGGCGAGACAGTAAATGGGCATACTCGGCCGAGCAAACATATCATGGTTCTAGTGACTGTCTCGCCTTGTCAAAATGTTTCCACAAACCGAGACCTCATCCGAGGGCACTGAGTCACCACTGTACTTACTACGTGTACCTAATCAACCCATTACATTTCAATATAACCGCCAAAACATGATAGCTCTAAGCTCATAGATAGGTACCTAAGTATAGGTAAACTCCTGGAATAGCCATCTGTAATTTAAATAACTTAATCCTCTTGTATGCGGTGGCGGACAGCAATCAGTCGCGGAGCACCAGGGATTTAGTTTCAATCAGGCCGGCGGCCGCTAGCTTCTGATTAATGCATACTAAACAGGATACATAGTCGCTTCCAGATAATTTACTTTATGGTCGGTACTTGTTGCGACTGGAGTAGATAGATATGGAAACTTTCTTTAATTATGTTGGACGCACATACTCAGATAGTATCTAGTTAGTTTTTTTTTCGCGATTTCAGCGTTGGTCCTTTAGTAAAAAATGGTCACAATGCTGAGTACCTACTATAAGCCCTAGTAATGCAACCCATTTTTGGCTTAGCATACCCTGCATACCTTCTTCCTTACTCTACCCTGTACCCTGTACCTACCTATGTAAGTATTTACAGGGATAAATAAAAAATAGGTACCTACACCATCGATATTGCAAAGAGCTCAACTTAAATTTTCATCAAATACCGTATCGGAATACTCTTGCAGTTTGCAATAGAATGTAAGTAGCAAGACTTAACAAGAATAAATACATTTAGTATGTAGTTGAATCAGATAAGCACCTAAGTACTTATACGTGTTCTTATACCGGAGTTGTTTCTTCCTGAAATGTATCGGATCTGTCGTCGGAATAGCTTTAAAACTACGAACCAAAGAATTTTTATTATTAAAATATAAATAATTAAGCAATTTATAAATTAAATTTAAAATACAAAATTACCTACTTATCCACAACCAAACTTTACGTTTTCTGTACCCATAAATCTACCTGAAAAAAAGCTACAACATGAAATTTCTCATGCTCACTAGTTGAAAATACAATTTCCAACGGGCAATAAACAATCTCCGTACAATAAGAGTAATTACGAGTATCCACCTGTAAAGGTGCAAGGTAATAAATCCATTTAACACTGAAGTGGTGCTGATTTCTCGAACAAAACCGAGGGGCTCAGGGGACGGTAGTAGCTAAGCTCACTCAAAAATACGCACGTGTACAATTGGGCATCAAAATCTCATCATCATAAATTATGATTTTGATGCCCAATTTGATGACCTATTTATTTAAAATAAATAGGTCATCTCATTTATAAATGAAACTACCTGTTTCCTACCACGCTTCGCTGTGGATAAAAAAAAATAAAGCCTATGTTACTTTGGGATAATGTAGCATTCGAATGGTGAAATAATTTTTGAAATCGGTCCAGTAGTTTTTGAGTTTATTCCACACAAACATACAAAAATATAAATCTTTCCTCTTTATAATATTAGTATAGATTATTGAATGAATCATTATAACGATCTGATCTGATGGGTGACTGCTGGTAGCATTTAGGTACATCTGAGCTCTACCGTGTTTAGTCTGCCTTACAACCATTGCAAAATTGCAATTGCAACAAACGCCATTGCAAAGGCCTTCATGTGGTCTAAAAACGCTTGCCTTGCCTCTTGTCTTGATATCTTGTGGTGGGTTTCCACGGCCTTTACTAGTACAAACCTACTATTTATTTTTATCAAAGAAACGTGTTATAAGTTTGACCGCTATGTGTGATCAGTGTGTCTGTCTGTGGCACCATAGTTCTTAAACAGATGAACCAATTTAGATGCAGTTGTTCTTATTTGAAAGCAGATTTTCAACGGTGATTTTTAGATATGTTTTATCCAAATTGGTTCGGCCGTACAATGTTAGGGCTCTTTTCATTGTTAATTTAGTGCTATAAAATTCCAGGTAACTCAGTTTACACCATCAATATGAGATGCAAGCAATTTTTTTAACTTCGATGGTTTACACATTTTTAATTATAAATAAGAAATTTTATAAATAGTAGGAACTCAACTACTGTTCCACGGTTCACATTGTGACCGAAGCGGCCAATTTAAACTTCGCACTTGCTCCTGGCCTCGCCTGTAACCTAATTAGAGAGAAACTAAGCTTTTAGTTCTGTTTGTAAAATTTTAAACTACGTCACAGTTAGAATGTTCATGTTGACTCTAAAATTCCAGACAATTAATTGGAAATACAAACAATCGGTGATGTGTTAGATTAGATTACTTAAAAAAGAAAAAAATCTAGTAGGGGCCTAACAACTCATGCTGTCAGCCTGCTCAACCATGGATTCATAGGTAGCTGTTTCATAGGCTACTTTTTGTCCCGAAAAACGCTATCTATAGGATTGGAAAAGCTCCGAATAAAAGATTGAAAGTTTTGAGATTTGCTCTTACCGTCGCGTGCTTCAGTTGGACAGATAAAGTCACCAATGGGTTTAATCCGTATTGGAAGTAATTGCAAGTGATCTGAACCTTCAAACAGTGACATGAACGTGTATCGCGACATGAAAGGTATCATCTTTTGCAGACCATTGTGACAGGCAAAATACTGGGAAAGCGTAAGGTTGGAAGACGTAAGATGTCGTGGCTCCATAGGTAACACCAGGGAGTGGACTGGGATACAAACGGTGCATGGAACAGCTGTTCAGACTCGTGCCGGATAAAGACAACTTCAAGAAGAATTGAAAATGTAAACCGTATGGCGCAGCTAGTGTTATCAAAGCTAGCTAAAATTAAGATCAAGCTAGTTTACAAATAAAGAGCCTTGAAATTTGATTTAAAATTAAATAAACTAAAACTGAAATAATACTGGCCATGTTACTTAGCCCAATTTATATCTAACTAGCTGACCCGTGCCCACTTCGTTGGGCATAATGTTAATTAAACCCGAAGCCTTCGCGCGCCGTCCGGACCGTTTTTTCTCCGATTCACTTTACAAAACGGACTACCACGTAAAAGCCTTTTTATTTTTCGGTTTTTTATATAACCTATGACACTCAGCAATAATGTGGCTTTCTATTGGTGAAAGAATTTTTAAAATCGGTTCAGTAGATCCCGAGATTACCCCTTACAATTTAACAAATATACAAACACACAAACTTTACTTCTTTATAATATTATTATTATTAGTATATTAGTATTAGTATAGAAGTATAGATGAGTAAGTGGTGAATGAGTGTCGTTACTCGGTCATAGGTCGTTTTCCCTAACATCTGAACTAACCAAGCTAAACAAACTATTATACAATATAAATTCTTGATATAACCAGATTCACTGCTGCAAATTGATGATCCATGTAGGTAAATTTGTAAAACATGTTTAAGACTAAGGCCCGCAATTCGCTAGTTTCTAGGTACAAGGTACACTTGGCAGTGCGGTTTCTGCTAACCGTAATAGGAATCAGTACGTCAAGCATGAGATCGGTCTTTCTAATGAAATGTCATAAATCAGCCATCCAGCCGAACTGAAGCACAATGCTCAAACGGGCTCGAACCTCTGTCCATCCGCTAACATATTAAAACTTTTTCCAACCTCTTGCTGCTCCGCTGTAAGAGAAAAACGCTTTTTGCGTCCCTGAAAAAGTGGTGTAATTTATTTTCCCCCGCTACAATATTTAGTTCTGTCCATTACTACAGTTCGCGACCGAACATTATTCAAGCACATCCATCTTTTTTTCTCGGTTCGCGCGTGCGGTCTTGATTATTAACTTTTTCATTCACATTCTGTGCCATTCTTTGCAATCACTCATAATATTGGTAGTAAGAAAATATTCTTCGGCATTTGCTGCTCGATATTTGTTAGATTTTTCCAAGCGGTTCCTAGGCTTTTCCAGGCAATTTGTTCTGATTATGATTAACTTTTATTATTGGAAGATTGTACCAACCCCGAAATGAATAACGAATAATTTACACTAGACAAAATAGAACAGCTTATATTTTTTTAAATCTTAGCTAGATTTCTGATCACCGATAAGCCAACTGCCATCTACAACACAAGAAGCGACGCCATTGAGTAGCCTACTAAAATTTTACAAAGATTACCTCCATTATGGTGTATAAATTCCTTGATAAAACGAAAAAGTTAGTACAGCGTCGCCGCCGGATGTCCGCGACTTTCCAGGCAGCCAGACCACTATCGTAATAAAACAACTTTAATAGTTACCCACGAAATGTAAATATAACATAAGGCTAGCATTCGGTACGTGATTGAGCTAAGTGCAGAGCGCATTAGTGATACGACGCCGGCGGAAGTCTGCTTCGCTGGAACGTCACTTCCCGACTTCACGCGCTTTATAATGTAAACAGGTCTTTATGTTTTTGGTGTCTAGGATATTTAACATAGGTAAGTCATATTTTATGCGTTTCAAGTTTTTAGAGGAAATGTGTTTTGGATGTGGTGGTTTTTTTTTTTGTGTGTTTTTAGGAAGCCGTATCATTTGCTACGGGTTCCTAGGACGAGTTAGCTTTACAATTCACTCACAAAATCAACTTAAAAAAAAAATAACTATTTATAAATATTTTTTAGTTAGTACATGAACTTGGCTGCCAAATTGCTTGAAGATCTGAATAATCAATCCTAAGTTTTCGTCATACGCGACTCACTTTTTAGATTCTTAAGCCTCACTTCACTTCTCTCAGTCATCGAAATATTAGTTATAGTAACACACATACATTTTACTATGAAAACTAACTTGATTTAGACCACGTTACTTCATTCATTTTCTTTTTGTATGAACATTTTTTATCATAATATTTCCATTCATGACGCTTATTCAACGACAATCGCATCGAATGGAATCGAAACTATACAACTATCGGACTAACACGTGAGTACTCCCGTATTAATCACATACATTTTAACTCAAAATTGAGACTATTCATGCATACGAATGAAGCGAAGTCTGTGCATGAAAAGCTCAGCCTACATTAACGATGCCCTAAGGCTACAGCCAGTGCGACAAACTTTTCCATACACTTAAAAGTCGGCGCCACCATCGTATTTCCTTATCAAGACTGTCTTGAATTTTAGTTCCGTAATTTGGCCAACTCTGCCAATAAGTTGGTCGTTCTATACAATGTACAGTTTGCTCTTGCACGCATTTTGTCCAATGCTACAGACGCTTCCCGGAAAATTATAGAACTTGGATGTTCAAACTTCGGATTAGTTCAACGTCTTGCAATGCTGGAAATGTTATATTAGAACAGACATTGCGTGACAATATTTCCAAAGACAATGTACTTACCTATATTTTTCTTATCAAACTAAAACCTACTATAGTAGGTAAATGCGAAAGTTTGTGCACTTTCTTGCCGAAACGACTAGACTGAATTAGATGAAATTTAGGATATAAATAGCTTTTACACATGATTAACACAAAGGCTACTTTTCGTCATCGTCATCACACTTTTTTATACGACTATTTAATGTATCCTGCCAATTCAAACATGAACCTCACAGTATTTTTTTAGACAATCGCGTAACTTAACCATCTTATGTCACTGGAATAAAATACCAAAGTATGGAAAAACCTTCACAAAATTAAAGCAACCGCTGTAATTATCTGCTTTGTCGGGTTAATTTTTAAGGTTAAAATATACCCCGTAATTAGCTAGAGCGCGCCTAAGGATGCCTCGGAGGAATGTATTTCTACATAAAACCAGCTGTTTCCTTTTACTGTTATTGGTACAGGGATAATGAATGTTGAGGAGGAAGCTAGGTGTTTCAAAAAGTGATTTGTGTATCTTCATCAAGAAAAATTATGCAATATCATTTTGTAGAGTAAGGCAAGGTGGTAATATCAATAAACGACAAGGTTCAAAAATATATTTCGAAGACATGGCTTTTATTGCATTGTTGTCAGAGTTACAATGATATAACAATTTCAGCTCATCTAAAGTGGTTTAAAAATAATGATTCATCGGGTGTCCAAAATTAAATTAAGTTCGACCTAAGCATACGTACCGTGTACATTGCAAGTTATATAAAAATTTAAAAAATCTATGTGTAAACGAATATTGCGCGATTTTTTCACTGATCTTACCTAATTATTATTTTATAGGTCGTGAATTTTTTAATCGGTATTTTTTTACGAGACGGTACCAGCTAAATTTTAAAAGAAACATTACCTCTAAGAAGGTAAGCCTTTATTAACACGCTTTTATTAGTTTCACCTGTATGTTTGTATGTTTGTATGTAACCGACTCCTTTGAGCGCGTTTTTGACCCACTTTAAACGGTCAGATTTCTTTCAAACTTTGTAGATATATCGAGGACCGATGACAATACACTAAACAAATCGTGTTTTTTAGTTTTTTTAACTATTAATTTTTTTTTTTATTCGTTTAAATCTGTATAATCCTTTTAACCTATTTGAAAACCCACATCACACCCACACCAACAAATAGCTCTGGTAAAAGGTTTAGGATAATTAATATTATGTGCCTATTTAATGAGTCGTACAAGCTGGGGTAACCACTCACACAAAGAATTAAAGGCTGAAGATTTTAGTGCCACCATTCGTTTCCAACCCCTGCAATTAAAACGCACCCGAAGGGTTGCAACGCTCTCCAAATTGCAAACACGTCCATTGTTTTAATCTACTCCTCTTCCCAGGATCCAGGATATAATACTGAAATAATGCCTTCTAGTCAACAGTGGCCCATCAGTCCTTCAACGGGTCTCATAGTGGAAGGTCGTGGTTGACTGGTCGTCCCTCTGGTGCGGAATTTACCAACCGTATACTTGATTGAAATATTAATTTCGAGAGTTTCTTCAACCGTGATGGCTGACAGAATTAAAGACGCTCAACAAATCTTCGTCTTCCCCTTCTAAAAGCAAGTTTGTGTAAGTTACTTTTAACAGCAAATGGGATATAAATAAAATGCCTTTATGTTAAAAACTGAATGAATAAGATATTCCGTAAAAATGTTTCTTATTTTACTTTCTTACTTGGGACTTGTACCTACATGTATAGTGTACTTTTGTAGGTAGGTATATAAATTCATTGCAGTCCTATTGTATATGTATACAAATGCATTTTTTATGTTCAGAGAAACACTTGTATCAGAAAAGTACAATTGACAAATGTGTCAACTTTCTTTTATAACGGGTTAAAATATGTGACAGCATTTTTCAAGGCAAGTATATCCAAGTGCGAGGTATGTTATTTAGCACTTAGGTAAGCGCTTATTAGTTCTACCTGAATAGTGAGAACAATTACGCTAAGTATACACGTAATAACGAGTTAGAACACCTAATCACATGTCTTCGCAAAAGGAAAAGAATAACGTGAAAATTAACACTCATATTGTCATTAAAAAATTGAAACCGTTATTCCGTCAGATATCTCTAAGAAAGGAAGCAACAATGTCGTCAATAAGACAGTCAGACATTTTCAAAAACAATCTATTTTCCTGGAAGATTCTCGGCCTCTGGTCTGGAAGGAAACCAAACAAAACTTACAAGTACTTTTCTGCGGTCTACATCTTTATAACTCTTGTGATCTATAATGTTCTTTTGACTTTGAATCTGGCGTTCACTCCCCGCGAAATCGAATATTTGATTCGGGAAGTTATCTTTTACTTTACCGAAATTGCTGTAACGAGTAAAGTTTTCATGATTATCATTATGCGGGACCAGATTCTTGAGGCGTTCAATTTAATGGATGGAAAAGATCTGGACGGAGACGATGAAATCAGCAAGAAAATTATTGAAAAGACCAAAACAGGTTTCAGCACCTACTGGAAAGTTTTTGCTATTATATCTCACGTCGCCTACTCTAGCCAAGTCTTTGTTCCTGTTGTTCTTCATTTCATTTTTAAAACTGAATTGGATTTGCCTATTTGTAAATATTATTTCTTGTCTGACGATGTTAGAGACAGATATTTTATTTTCTGGTTCATTTATCAGTCGTGGGGCATGTACGGGCATATGATGTACAATGTGACCGTCGATTCATTTATTGCTGGACTAATGGTTACTGCTGTAATTCAACTTCAGATTCTGAATGCTAAACTGACAAATTTCAAATTAAGTGACCAAGAAAAGAAATTAAACCCAGAAGTTCAGGAAAAACTTCAACTTTTGAGACTTCGAAACTGTTTGGTTCGTTATGATGTGGTGCTGAAGTAAGTCTTTAGTATATTTTTTTTTATTTTAAACACTGACTCTTAACTCTAACTCTTTTCTACTGTTCCCTGCTACGCTTCGCTGTGGATAAAAAAACAAAACAAAAAAAAAATTGATAAAAACAATCCTTGATGTGTATTATATACGAGTATTATATATCATGCTAAAATTTCAGCTCGATCGGTGCAGAAATTTTTGAGTTATTGAAGCGTACACAAACCAACATAACATATATATATATAAATATATATAAATTAATATACATATCTTAATATATATAAATCTCGTGTCACAATGTTTGTCCTCAATGGACTCCTAAACCACTTAACCGATTATAATAAAATTCGCACACCATGTGCAGTTCGATCCAACTTGAGAGATAGGATAGTTTAAATCTCAAATTATAGTCGCAATTTTAATTTATTGCAAATTATATATATATACTGATAATTTTTACTATAAATTGACAAGTTAGCATCAACATACTACGGTTGCTATAGTTACGCAATGGCTTTTGACAGGACAACGTCTGTCGAGTCAGCTAGTATTTTTATAGATTTTAATAATATTTTATTTTTGTGTTAAATAAATCAATTGATTTTAGATACTGCAGTATAATTCAAAGTATATTGGATGTGTCAATATTTGTAGTATTTGGGATGTCTTCACTTATAATTTGCGTTGTGCTGTGTGGATTATTGTTGGTAAGTTTAGGATATAAGAAACAATACAATTAAATGATACAAAGTTTTTTAAGGAATGTTTCAAAGACTATCCGTAAATTATTATAAGAGTAGGTGGTACAGTTTTTTGTATATAAGAGGAATTACCTTTAATTTTTTTAGCCATCAACGACAGAAACTTTTGTATTCATGGTGATGTACTTATTTGCTATGACTCTACAAATCTTCGTGCCGGGATATTTGGGTACATTACTTGACTATGAGGTATGTAATTATTGTTTAATTGCTAATTAACTTCGAGAATGAACTTATTTAAACCAATAGGCACTACGATTCCTAATTAAGTATATAATTAAGTCTAGGCCTAAATCGTATTTTTGAGGCGTGTTTTATTACCCTCGTCTAACCACCATTATTATCAGCCCGTTGTGGTCTACTACTACGCAAGCTTCTCTCTTCTTGTTCTTGACTTCTTCTCCTCTTCTTCTAAAGCGCGTGATAAGTAGTTTTAAGTAAGTAAGTAGCATTTAGCAATAGACTGCTCTAGGTTTATAATGAAAGGACTAATACATGTGTTATATTACAGAGCAGAGAGCTGGTCTTTGCAGCTTACTGCACCGAATGGATACCAAGATCCGAATCTTTCAAAAGAAGCATTAGAGTCTTTGTGGAACGAGCCAACACGCCTATTCAAATAACAGGGCTGAAGATGTTTCCGTTGTCGCTTTCTACATTTACATCGGTACGTATATAAACGGGGTTATAACGAAAGGGTCGAAGCCGAAAAAAGC
This sequence comes from Alcis repandata, assembly GCA_949125135.1. Lineage (NCBI taxonomy): Eukaryota > Metazoa > Arthropoda > Insecta > Lepidoptera > Geometridae > Alcis > Alcis repandata. Next base: position 3,614,623 of record OX421223.1, read on the forward strand.
TCATAACTAGTACTTATTATTATGAACAACTTTTACTATGGGCTTCACAATGCAATAGCGAAAAAAAACAGCTGTGTCATACATTTTGTTGAGCGTCAATGGTCTTTTTCTATGGAACAGCTGATTTTTTTTCTCGATTTCCGGGTTGGTCCCATAGTAAAAAATGTTCATAATGATGAACCCTTTTCGGCTTAGCATACCCTTTCCTTATAGCCCAGTATTAATTCCCATATTACATACTCGTGTTGTTTTCAGGAATGTTTCAAAATGCTAACGGGAATTCACAGAATTACTGCTAATTTAGCTCTCAATAGACATGTTTGTAGGTCAACTTATACCACGAACAGCTAGTTTCTAAAATAACTGTGTTCAAAAATCTGCTCTTCAGTTTATTTGTAGTAGTATACTTCTGACTTTAAATTGTGTTACGTACAAAAAATAAATTTAGGGAAATACACTAAAAATCAATTGAAAAACAGGTTTTTGTAAATGAACTTCAGCGAAGAAACGCCTGATTTAAAAAGTTAAATAACTATCTCTTTTACTTCACAGATCGTGAAAACAGCTTACTCCTTCTTCACGTTGATTAAAAGCTTTCAAGAATGAAACTGCCTGTGTGCTCTCGGCCTAACATCGTCGCTAAGCTTGCCTAGTCAGAGTTGGACTAAAGACCCTCTACTTGGTCCTAATGAGCGCGGTCATTTCAGTTCATTTATGTGTCCAGGAAATGTATGTTTAGTAATAGTTTTAGGTACCTAGTTATATAGTATAAAATATAGCTACTAAAATATATACGTGTAGATATAGGCAGGAAGAGATCGCTCTTAGCGATAAGGCCACCAGTTGTTGCACTAGTTTTATGTTTTATCAACCTTTTGTTTGTAATTTTTGGTGTGAACAATAATAAGTTTATCTATCTACAGGTATATGGTTATTTGGTTGACTTTTACGATTTTGTGTTTGTTATTATTTTTTTGATTCATTTGAAGGTATTACGTTTTCAATGTGTGTAACTAATTTGTGATTTGACATGAATAAAAATAATCTATTTGATTACATAAAAATATTCGTTACTGTGTGTATTCATCATCATCGTCAATCTTTTTTCACCCACTGCCGAGTATTAAGGATTGCTCTTTTTTTAAGCGCGCCATCTTTTTCAGTCCTGTATAATATTTTGTAACTGCATGCTGATAGTGAAATAAAATAAATAAGAAAAATATGTACAGCAAGAAGAAAATATTATTAAAGGTTCTGTATTTATTCATCTGTCTATTTATTACAAACATTTCCGGTTCGAGGGCGGATTAATCACAGTCTGCAAACTGATTAAAAATTCAGTTTATCAGTACACGGTACTGCTTCCCGATTCTGCTCGAAAACAGGTATTAATATTTAAAATTTCTGTTAAAGTACTTTTGGAGCTTACGTTTGAGAAACAATAGAGGTAAAGAGGTTCCGCGGGAAGTGAGGGATGATCCTCGCTCAGTAACGAACCCCTACGGGCATGGTTTACCTACCGAGGATAAATAAACTAAGAGACATGAGTCGACACTTGATATAAATTGACTTTTGGGGGTGTATTTAAATGGAATTTAGAATCACTGTCTGTTCAAACTATTTTCGAAAGTATAGATTGCATTGAAAAGTGCGGTATAGTAAAAAGGGTGTTGGATGTTGATCATAGTTGACCATCTTGCTGCAAGATTGATGTAGTTTTGATATCGTCTCCATCGTGGGCGAAACCTGGGCTAAGTATAATAAAAAGTTGTGGCTGGCTGATGGCAGAATGGCTGATATGAGGCTTTCATATATTAGTTAACTACACTATACAAAACTGCACCTTTGTTATACAAAATATCTAAAATATTTCGTCCAAGGTAAAGTCATAATAGTAGGCAAAGGAAAAATATTCTGAGCATAGGTCAATGCGAGCGGTCGAGTACCATGTCCCGTTTTTGTTCGTCCAAGTTTATCTTCTGAATAAAAATAACACGCCGTATTCACAATCAGAGGCGCACCTGTATACGACTTTCGCATGACGTGCCAGTGTTTACGTTGCGACTCGCATTTGTGGAAAAATATTCGGAAAATGCAATAGTGGGAGCCGTGAGGTACAAAGAACTGTTTCCTTCGAGCTCGGTCTTGGCTTGATTGCTTGGTTTTACTTTACTACACCGTAACTTGTACTGGGTTTTTGTACAGGGTTGTAAGGAAAGCGTATACTAAACTGAAACAGGCTTCTTAAAACTGAAACTTCTTATTATGAAATGATTATGAACAAAAAAAATCAGCAGTTCCAAAGAAAAATGTCAATAATACTCGACGAAATGTGCGGAAATGTTCAGAATGAAGAGGACTATGAGATCTTTTCGGTTTAGCATACCCTTTCCTTATTACCCTGTATAGGTGACGGATATCTAATCAAACATGCTGTTTATTTACCATTCCAAACATTTAGATGGTCTTTGACTTCAGAAACAGATTAGATAATAGTTACTTCGTCCTTATCATTTGACCAGGTGGTGAAATGTCCAGCCTGACGATGACGAAAAAGGTTTGGTAATGAAATAATATATAGTAGATACCTATTTAAAAACTTTTGGATACGGAGAATTGAGTTCGGTCTTGGCTTGGAACACTTACACACACACACACTTACACCGTAAGTTATTCTGAGGTTTTGGGAAGGTGTCGGGTATGTAACCGAACACGTTGTATCTACCATTCTGAACAACTTGATAGTCTTGACTTTAACTTCGCGCTGTGCTCGAATGCCGGGCCTATCAACCACGGAAAAAACTTTGATAATGAACGTAAATTATTTGCGTTTAAATTATTTAAGTACCTACTTTAAAAAATCTTATTTTTAATATCAGATAATAATCTTACATAACTATTATTTGTTAACTTTATTTGCTTCACTAAATACCGTAATTGACCTTTAATAAAAAAATATCAAAGTACTAGAATACCTTACTGAAACTATATTTTCAAAATGTCATAATATTTTATTATTAGAAACCTAACAAACATATATAATAGGTATGACTCGGACAAAATGGTAAAAAAAATTTAAAAAAATAATTAGCAATAATGTACATTCTAAAGGTTAAAAGCCGTAGAAAGCTTGAAAGTTAAAGAGTATGGCAATGAAGTAATAAAATAAACATTGTTTTCCAAATTGGTATTTCGAGAGACTGGAATAAAGGTTACCTGTTGAGCTGAACTTTGCCATATAGAGAAAACATTTTATCAAAACCCTGTCAGACGCTACGAAAGTTTGGTAGATACTTAGGTAATAATTTACTAAACTGACAAAGTAATGGAAATTGTGCTGAATAGTTCTGCAGGAATTAAACTGAAGGTAGGTGTATGTACGGTATTGTGCGTACCTAATATACCTACCTACAAAGTTATTAATACTTATACCTATATAATTAAGCTCATTCGAAATATAAAGAGGAAAAGAAACACTGAGAGACACTGAAGACTTTACCTGACTTGTCATGAGGATTATTTTTACTATGAAAACTAATGTGGATTTGAAACATTTTGCTATGATTAAAACGGGAACACTCACGTAAAATTGCGTCGGCTACTTCAAACAGTTTCGGTCACATTCGGTGATCTTCAGGATCACTTTTCACAATTTTGGTACAAAACACAAAAACAAACATTGTACTTAGAGTCGAGATTTGCCCGAGATAAATTGTGATAGTAATAATTGATTATTTACAAAAGCGTTTCTTGATTAATTTTATAAAAGTTATTGCAATGTCATCAGATCTGTAGGTACACGTATACCAAATTTCAGCTCAAACGGATATCGGGAAGTGATTTTAAACTTACTTGAAAGATTTAACCTAAATAATCGAATTAAAATACATTGCAAGACAAATAAGAGCTTATTATTGTAATTATGCTGTCAGACCAAGCACTCCGCAGTAAAAATAATAATTAAAAAACTAAGCGGTCCCTCTAGAGCAAATAGGCAGCCAGCAACAAAAGAAAATTCCTAAAGGCATTTTATAGAAAACTCCAGAAGGCGGCCGGGCCTGTTAATTAGAACGGATTCCTGGTTTCCGGACCGTTTCGCGGCTGGACGGCGTCACCTCCACTAATTGCGTCTCATTTAAAAACGTACGGTTCCCGCAATTAACCTATATCCAGGTTCAACCCTATAGTAATAAACTGTAGATAACTGTCGTACCCGTACTATTTTAGTAAGCGAAGCAAGCCTTTAGAGACTCGTCCTTCATCTAAAGTTTTAGTAGGTACGTATTTTTGTTCTGATACTTTTTGCCTCAATGTGGAAAACGCTACAAGAAAAATGCTAGGCAGAAGTGACTGATAAAAACGTTCTGTGTTATTAAGGCCACTATAAAATGCCTTCAAGAATTTCTAGGCACACAATAACAGAGAGAAAGACAAATAGCGGAATAATTGACTTAAGGCGTCCAAAGAAAGCCCACTTTCAATTAGGAAATTGCAGTTTAAGTGAATTGTAGACTTAATCACAAGGAAAGTTTCCCTTTGTGGTTTTGCTAGGTGTTCCACACATTAACAGCCTAGTGCTTGAACGTCATTGTTTCAAGTATTTCAGTATAACGTAGTCGTTTGAAATATTTTCGTCAAAATGATTTTGAAAGAATTTGACTGCTTTAAAATAAACATGATGTATTTGAAGTTCGTAGGATTGTGGCCGGGAGAAAATAGCTCTCGCTATTACGAATACTACAGCAAGACATTCTTAATGTCCTTTATTATAATTAACAACATGGTTACGACAGTGAACTTCTTTTTCTTACCGAAAAATTTGGAATTGTTAATCGAAGAACTGTTATTCTATTTCACCGAGTTTGCTATTATTTCCAAAGGTCTGACCTTTTATTTTAAGCATGAGAAAATAAAAGAATTTCTCAACATTTTGGAAAGCGATTTGTTTCAGCCAGAGGTTGATGAAACTTTGATAATTTTAAAGAAAGCCGAGAAGTCCATTAAGAGACTCACTATAATAGTGGCTGTAATATCGTTTACAGCAAATTTGTCACACATATTGGCCATGCTGGTTGCGCAAATATTTTTTTCGACCGATTTAACATGGCCAATTTGTAATTACTATTTTATGTCTGATAACGTGAAAGAAATACTTTTCTATCCTATCTATATATATCAAGCTCTTGTGATGCATTTTCACATGCTAATTAACGTAAATCATGACATATTTCTTCTGAGGTTAATGATTTCGGCAATAGCGCAGTTGGAAATGTTAAACAGTAATTTGCGGCGTCTGACAGACTACAATGAATCTACAAAAAGCGTGTTTGAAAAAGAAAACGTTTTCAAGCAAAGGCTTCATAAATGTATCGTACATTTTGGGAAAATAGAAAAGTAAGTAATGACCACAGGTTTACGTTATTATGTCTTCAGGTTTTGGTCCATCAAGTGACTACAATTTTCGTATTATTTCAGGTTCTGCCGTCTAATCGAAAAAGTCTTCAGTGAAGGTTTTTTTGTGCAATTCAGTTCATCTTCTTGCATTTTGTGCGTTGTTTTGTTTAGATTTACATTGGTAAGAATATCAATAGTAAAATATGACATAATAATATCATAATTTTTTTATAATATATTGTTTTTTATATTCTATATTGTAAAAAATTAAAAAATTAAGAAAATAAATATGTGTTTATACCTAAATTTCATAATGCATGTGGCATTTCACGCCAACGAGAAGTTCAGAGCATTTTGACCAGTGGCTAACTTTAAGCAGCGTTTGTGAGTAAAGTATCATAACCTACCATTCTTTTTTTCAGCCAATACATACACAATATTACGTGTTTCTAATAAGTTACACGGTAGCTATGCTAATACCAATATTCCTGCCCACCTGGTTTGGGACTCGTATAGCAGAAGCGGTAAGTTCCTTGCAATCCAAGACCGAGCATGCAGTAATCTATACTTACTATATACATACTTTTTTTTTTTTTTTTTTTATTTTGAGATCTTTAAAATGAGTTAAAGTTTAAATTAAATTAATCTAATTTCTAATTTTTTTAATAACTTAAAAATTAATCCTTTTAAGTATAAGTACTAAAATCAGACATTATATTTCAAGTACCTAACTTAAATTAAGTTATATAATATTATTAAGTTGAATAAGAAAAAGCTACGCTATCGTTAGGTAATGCTTTATAATAAGTCGAGTCTTTATAATTGGATATAACATGGGTGTCTTCAAGTCGAGAGTGAATCGGTATCTTCTAGGCAAGCGTGCTCCATCGTAGGCCGCATCATTGCTTTCCATCATGAAAGATGGCGGTGAAACGCAGGCCTATTTTTAAATAAAAAATAAAATCGAAATCTGCGAGACTGAAGACCAAGCAGCACCTCCCCGTAAAACAAGTTCCTCCAAATTCTACCTATAATTTGATACGAGTAATACGAGTATATTATAACTCTGCCTCATTCTAACTATATTTTGTTTTCAGAGCTCTGCGCTTTCACTAGCTATATACAACTGCGACTGGATATCGAGACCGAGACAATTTAAGGTCAGCATGATGCTTTTCTCGGAGAGGATGAAAAAACCACTCTCTATAACCGCTTGCAAGATGTTTCCTCTTTTACTGACTACTTTTACTAAGGTAAGGGTATTTTTTTACTAATCGGTAAAGAAATCGGTAACCGGATTTTTTTTAAGAATAAATCAGCATTTACCACCAATTCACCTGTTCGTAAGCGACAATATAGACGAAGATGAAGCACGCAGCTTTAGAAAATACCTATTCACCCTGACCTTGAAAACTCTCTCTCTTTTTAACCGACTTCAAAAAAGGAGGAGGTTATCAATTCGTCTGTATGTTTTTTTTTTAATATTTTTTTTTTTATGTTTGTTACCTCATAACTTTTGACTGGGTGAATCGATTTTGATGATTCTTTTTTTATTAGAAAGCTGACGCTTCCCATTTGGTCCCAGTTCAATTTAGTCCAGTTCTGATAATGGCATCCATGAGAAAACCATAGAAGTACGTGCGCGACAAATAGATGAATAACTCAATAGTCGGTCTTTTGAAGTCGGTTTTTGTTTTTTGTTTTGTAAAAATAATGTTCTTGTTGTGTTGTCAATAGAGTATTATTGTATTAAATTGTACCACAATCGCATTGGATTAACATATGCGTCTGCTCTATAAGATTAGCCCAAAAGGTCCTAATTTATTTTTTAAGATTCCATGATAGGTTTTCTTCCAAGCTATTTATTAGAAAGTAAATCTTATACTCAAATTATTTTCATTTCAGATAATGAACACTGCTTATTCCTTCTTCACTCTACTGAGAAATATTGAAAATCGTGAATCCTAGCTTAGTTTCTAACATCTATATTTTTCTCTCTCTAAGGGCCTGGCTACGGGACATTCGCCGATGCGAATATTCGCGCGGTGCGAACGGCGAAGCGTCTAGCGACTGAAATAAACTCATAGCAATGTACGTACATTGCTATGAGTTTATTTCAGTCGCTGCGAATATTCGCATCTTAATCATAAATATGTTCTATTCTGACAAAAAATGTATTTGTAGTATAAGTAATATGAATTATTAAGCTCACTTTGAATATAGCTAATCATTTGCAACAACGTGATTGAGCCTTAAAATAAGAAAAATACATAAATTAACCTTATGATTGATGGAACTTTGATGAAAATGAAATGGAGACTAAATTTGGGCGGATACACTTCGTCAGCTAATTTAATTCTTAAAAATTCTGGCAATACTCATATAACACTCATATAAGTACAATAAAAGTTGTGTAGAAGTTATAAGAACAAACATAGAGGATTTTACAGAAACGGTATGCTATGACATAGTACTAATCATTATGAACAAACTCCGGGTTGGTCCTATAATACAAGTTATTCATAAAAATGAGTACTAACTATTAGCTTTTTTCGGCTTAGCATATCCTTTCTGAATAATCCTATATTATACGATATTGTCACTCTTGGAATACAATACGTCACAATTTTCAGCTATAAAAAATAAGTATATCTATGTAGATGTAGCAATAAATTCGTACACAAAGTAGTCATTTTAAATCCACACATTTTCAGCTAAATATGAAGGTCACGAAAATTGCGGAGCTAAACAACCAACAAATTCTAAAGAACACATGAATAAATAGTCGTACCTATCTAGGACGCACAATTTTTTCTCCTCGCCAGGAACAAATGTCACACACAGAGGTCGAGGACAATGGGCCCGTTCACCAGTTCATCTGTTAGCCCCTGGCCGTAATAAGGCGTGTTTTTGCCCAAACACAACGAAAAAGGAAACAATGATTTTGCCCGTGACTAGATAAATAAGATGTCCGGACGTGACGAGGGTACCATTACAGTTTTTATGGAATCTTTCAGCGGGCGCAGCAGCCCACAATCCACCTGGCTCTCTTTGTTTAGGCTTCTGAATACATTGTTAATGGCTACAAGGAAAGTAATGGTGGACGCGAAAGTCACACTGATTTGCGATCTCTCGAAAGATTAATGGATCTGCAAAATAGTGGCACATAAAACTGTGATTACGAGATTCCATTCGGTTTATTCATTTGTTTCCGACGATGAAAAAAGCATAAAAATTGGTCTCGCGTCCTTCCTGCAAACGATGATTTAGTGGCGATCCCAGGATTTATAGAGCAACCCTCCCCGCCCGAGACTTCAATGAATAATAAATTGAAGATCTTTTTCGATATTATTGATACTCGGGGTTTCTCCGCGTGATGTATGTTCGGGTGAGAATTGAAACCCTTTTATTAAAACATATATTACAGGACACGTCCCGTTACTGACACTGAATAATACGCTCCTTGTTGCGACTATTCTCCGCCGGATTCTCTCTTATTTCGGCTTTTATTACTCTAGGATTATTTATAGTAATGTCTGTGTAGTCGCAGACAGTAGTCTAGTCATAAATCTTTAAGACTTTATTATTTTTCTTATTAAAAACATATTCTTAAAGCATAGCAAAAATTTTGCTTACTCGTGTTTGGTTTTGAATTTTACGCTTGAGAAATAAAGTATATTTAACCTATATTCTAATTTTATTTAGACTACAGTGAACATGCTTTGGCTTTTAACTATTTTCTAGGTTGTGTAGTCTGTTTAAGTCAAAATGAACTAAATCAAGTCTCGTATTCGTTTCTGAAACTCTAGGAGGACTTCTCGAGTGTGTTTGAATTTGCCGAGTTAATTTAGAAGGATGTAACCATTGATTTACTAACCACGATTTAGGATTAGCATACTACCTAAAACGTTTAGACGAATAGTGGAGATTCTGAAACACTAAGACAAAACGAAAATGGTTGCAAGCTAAATATAACTCATACTCATATGCCTTCTCCGTTCCTTCATGGGTAAAAATAACAGATTTTAAATTGAGTTTGGTATTTCTTATCATTTATTTAAATTATATCTAAATAAACCGTATCTATTCAACTAATCCAATAACGTATTTCGTGAATTTTGTATTAGACTCAACATCCAAGCATTAGTAAATCTATGTCTGCACCAGTTTATCTTACGAGCTACGTCTGAAATTCCGACTAGACGAAGGCAGGGTAACGCAAACAGATGGCAGTGAGGTTAAAACTCACCCCGCATGTAAAATTAGTTAAATAACTCTCTGGGATCTTCTCACTGTATGGGAACACGTCTTTGCTCTAAAGCCGAGCAAATTAGAGCAGCTAACTTGCACATTACGCCCGCTTTCCAAATTAATCTGCGCGCTGTGGCTAATTAAGAAAAAACATTGTTTGTGAACTCGAATCTGCATTGTGGAGTCACAGAGACTTGGCACGAACGTACATATGCGGAGTTACTCGGAGATAGGCTAGGTGAGCTGTATAGAGTTAATTAAATTAAACGTTGGATTTTCGCATTAAGATAGATGTTATTATTGTACGTGTACTGTACGACTATGTGAATCATTGAGGCTTTTGTTAGAAAATTAATTAAATTTGGTGGATTTCTTGTATTTCGTTCATTCGCTCCTTTTGTTAGTTAGGTATAATATAAGTAAGTAATAATACAATATACATAAGTCTTATAATTTCGTTTTATTTATAAATTGACTTGACAATATTAATAAATTTAAATATTGCTGGTATCGTCAAATTCAGATTATCACTAGCTTTGTGTTCTAACAAACTGTTTAGACAAGATATCTAAAATCTAATACATGTCATCTTAATATATATAAATTACGTGTCACGTTGTTTGTCCGCTATAGACTCCTAAAGTACTTAACAGATTTCAATCAAATTTGCACACCGTGTGACAGTTCGATCTAACTTAGGAGATAGGATAGCTCACATCTCAATTTATAGTTTTTGAACATGGTTTATTAATTAATTGAGTTTAAAAATTCTTGAATATCAACAGCTTACGGTATGTCAGCCGCATTTGACGTATAAATAATAAAAACTGCCATTTGTCAATTTTTGACAGTTACTTTAGTGTTACATTAAAACAGTTTTTATCAGATAAATAAAGTAGTTGTTAAAGTATCAATTGAAGAAATCCTTATCTTAATATATTTATAGTGTCTACCCGTGCGAAGTAGCTTGACTAGATGTTTGTAACCGATCACTGACAACACAACGGATAAATAAAATACCTAGTCAATCCTCGTAAGAGTGATCGCGAGTAATAGATTGGTTGGTAGTAAGTAGTTTTAGTATGTATTAGAATATATTTTTTATGGAATGTATTATATTTCTAAGTATTTTTTACTTTTTTATGTAGGTTTAAATGACACAGTTTTTTTTTTCAATATTGCACACCCCGTTTTTCTATTTTTTTATCTATCCTCTCCATCCTAAGGTTGCCTGGAAGAGATCGCTCTTAGCGATAAGGCCGCCAGTTGTTGCACTAGTTTTAGGTGTTATAATCCTTTTGTTTGTAATTTTTGGTGTGAACAATAAAGAGTTTATCTATCTATCTATCTATCAATTTTAGAAGCTACCGCAAACGAATGACACTTTGAATTGCAAGTCGTGATTATTACCAAGCCAAAGTCAAAAAGTTTTCAAGCGGCCTAAAACTCTAACTCTGGTCTCTCTGACACCAAAACTAACCATTCCATTTATACGCACTTACTTTACTATCTCAGTTCATCCATGTCCTCACAGTCTAATACTCGTAAAGGCTCACGAGCGTTGCAACACTGATTAGTCGTACAGCTGCGGTCGTTCAACGCTAGAAACGCCATGCTACTAACATGCATACAAAGAACACTGCACAAATGGAAGAACTTCATGATTGTGATATGCAGCATTATTAGTCTGTGTCGAACTAAATGGGTGTACCTAGATGAGTTGAATGAAGCGTCACTGCAACAACTGGCAAAATTTGCTTTCATTTCTGTGAATAGTTGTTTGTATGGATGTTGGTATTCGAGTATCTTTTAACTAATCTCGACGACTTTGGTATACAGGTACAGGTTTATTCGCTTTAAAAAATGTGAAATATTTTTTACGTCCCTTTTACCGGCCTATTTTGTTTTTCTGGCAAGTTTTGATGAAACTTACCAGAAACATCAGAGAACTACTTAACTCTACTCATCAAAGAACTACTAGTAATTATGGTCTACTGAACCGTAGAGTAAAATGGGGAAGCTATCATCGTATTTTTTTAACGAAACTGAGAGTATCTAACTGAGTTTATAGTTAAATCATTTAGCCTACGAGTATAATAGCATCCTTTTAGCCTATTCTACTTTTATGTTGTTGTTGGCCTAGAGTCTTGTACTTACACCGCAGCCTAAATAATTCTGCTTCTTTCGGTAGATGGAAACGAAAGCGTTTCGAGGTTTATTACCATTGTGTAGCAGCCTTTTGTGCTGCGTAGCCGGTGCTACGTAGTTTGTAGCACTGGCTACGAAACTTCGTTGAGATGTGTTTATTTGCTACGTTTGGTTTTGGATTGTGTTTATGTATTTCTTATGTTTTGGACTGCTTTAGTTGTGATATAATAGTACATCAATGATAAAAGTCAACTCAAGTTAAATATTAATAAGGTTATAAAAATAGTTTGTAATCTATGTAAGGTGCGAATTTTACGTGAGAGGCATCATGGCGTCAAAATAAATGTAATTAAATAAATTTCACTTACTGGACCTATATAGGTTCTTACACAAAGCATAAAGGCATTCTTTTCCTGAACATGAAACCTAAAAGCATCCTGCCATTTTTTAGAATTAACGTACCTTAAAGTACGCCTTAAATGAGCTAAGTTAACGCTTGTCAGGTTCCAACGTAAATTAACTTTAAAGTACCTATTTATCTAAGCATCGTAGTTTTTCACAGAGACTTTATTATCCTGCTTAAAGGGTGAAGTGCCCTCTTCTAGTTACTTTAAATTCAAGGGCGCGTTTATCGGTTTCTGCGATCGCAGCCCGGAACCGAGTCGTGGAGAACGAGTTTTCTATTTATTTTAAAAGCTCAGTGAGCTGGGAAAGCAGCGGACGACACGGTCACTTTTCGGATGTGAAATCGCGTATTTTGAAAACGAGAACCACCAAATCACTGATCACCGACTGGGATCAAAACTGGTCGGTGTAGCCGACGTTATTACTTTAGCTACAAACGTGGGTGTCCCGTTTAAATCATAACAATATGTTTTAGAGCCACGTTAGTTTTCACGGTAAATTGATAAAATAAAACCAATGCCATAGTTTTTCCATTCCGAACATACACTGAAACAAATGGCCATCTAAATTCCGCTGAATTCGTTTAAAGTATGGAGCATACTGATTTCACCCAAAAGTATATGAATAGCACCAGTTTATGATACTTGTCACCGTAAAAATTGGTGCTCGTCATACTTTTAGCGGAATTTAGATTGGTAATTCTCGCAGTGTCTGGACATTATTGTATCGTAATTAAATAAGTAACAATGTTCTCATAACACTAAGAAACGATAGCAGATGTGACATGGTTACAGTAAAATAGTTCTAAAAGCGGAACTCTGTATGTCGCACCGCAACTGTTTGAACTGTTGTTGAAAACTTTCAGCCGATCGGGATCAACGAAAGCCTTTCTTGTGCTTTACACTTTCAAGAGGCCATGTGTCTTTAAAACGCTGAATAATGGACTTGTTTGATAGTGGCGATGGTATTCGATAAAACTTCTATTGGCCCCAGTCTGGAACTTTAAAGTTGTTTGTCTTGAGCTTCTCGGCTTTCCAAAGAAGGAAGCGGGCTTGATTATGTTGCGATTGTATTTGAATTCAATTGACAGTTAAGTTTTATAGTTACACAGAGACAGTTGTAGTTAGATATTGACAGTTATAGTTACGTAGTCACAGTTATAGTTATATTATTATGTTTTATACTAGAGGTACATATTGTGTATTTTATTGGCATATATTTTGTTTTATTTATAATCTTTTGGGACTTTATTTTTACGTTAACGACGAGTAAAATAAAGAGCAACATTTTGAAAGTTATTTTACGTAAAGTATGGTGGTTCAAAATTACGTGAGCTCTTATTACCCGGAAGTAAGTTATCTTACTTTGCCATGCTGTCAATTACCCACAATTGTACTATACTAGCTGCGCCTCGCGGGTATACCTGCTATCGTACAAGATATATATTTTTTCGAGATTAAAAATAGGCTATTTTTTAATCCGAAGTATGAAACCTACAAACCGAATTTAATCCAAATCTGATGAGTCGTCTCAGTGAAACGAAGGAACAAAGGTACACAACCTGTTTGGATCAGCGGTAGTATTATATATCCGCCTTATGAGCCAGAGATCCCGGATTCGATTCCCGGTCGGGCAGTTGTTTGATGATGATTTTAAATATATGTTCTGGGCCTGGGTGTTAGTTGTCCTTGTCTTTGTGTGTGTTCCATGGTATTCCCGAATCTCAGTTATAAGTTTGAAACGTTTATTTATAACAAACTTTCGCATTCATAATATTAGTGTGATTAGGTTTACCTCGAGATAGGTAAGTGGGTAGCTCTTTATAACAGAGGTAGGTAATTTATATGCAAATGCTACTGAAATGACTTTATGACAAAATGGTTATTACGAAGGTGCGGTACGGACTTAGATAAGTAGCCTGAAAGGGACACACCACACAAGGATTTTGTATGTGTGTGTGGTTGTTTATACTTAATTCTGTAACAGGGCTGATTTTAGTTAAATCTGGGTTAAAAACCTCACACAATTCATTAAAAGGGTGTTTAAAATAAGCTTTTGGTTTTTTATAGAGTAAAGTGTCAAACAAGTGACTGACCAGCCCATGGTAAGTGATCACCGACACCCATGGACACCTCCAATATCCAAAGCATTTTTAATACGTTGCTTATATACCTTTGAGTACCTACTATTCACTTTTCTCTTGAAGCAGTCGAGATTGTAGCTCAGAGGAAAGGCCAAGGGAAAAATACCAAAATTGCACCGATCAAGTATAAAATTGTCATCCTTGTAGTGCCCTGGCTACGAACAACTTGAATAGGTAGAGGAGCACTTATATGAAACTTATAGGTTAAGGTTACTTTCATTGTCTCGGATATCGGGTATATGTAATAACTCAGAAACAATTACATCAATAACTATAACAATAAACAAAATCGTGTCTGAATAATTTACCCGCGAAAATTAACTTTAATTATTCCATAAATTCAAACGATCACCCTTCACATTATTAACATTCAGAACGTAACTACAGAGCTGAATAAAAGGGTCCAAAATATATTTAAGGTCAAAGTCAATTTTGCAGAAACTTGCAAGTTTAATTCTTGGATATTAAGAGTCAATTTTGCTTGTACTTCCGACTTGGCAGTCACAATTAATTTAGTATGAGGAAATCTTCATTCCGCGACAATGTAACAGCGTTTACTTTTCTTGCAGCCGTGACTTTCATTTATAATTCAAAGGGACGAAATTCGTTACAGCGTTCAATAAAATACATTTTATTTATTAACTTGGCCGTTTTGGAACGCTTTTGCCAACTTTGTTATAGGCTTTTGATATTTAGAAACGAAATAATTGAACACTTTCTGTTTCTGAGTTTATGTTTGACTTAGTTTTGAAACCTAATCGAATTAAACGATTTTAAATTTAACCACGATAAGTTTCTTCAGCGTTTTTCTTTATAAGTAATATGGAAGGTTGTACTTACCCATTTACTTACGTAAACGCGACTTACTTGAGTTTATTTTTGATATTTTATCAGAAAAGCGGTTATAATAATGAACGTTTCTCATATTTTATTAATGGTTCATGCATCAATTCTTATACTAACTACTCGTATCTATCTCAATAATAATAAAACTCAAAACTTGCTCCTACTCGAGCCCTCTCGACAACACTCGATAAAAAGTTGCCCATTTGACCAAGTAGCTTTTTTACTGGATAAATAAGAGAAGCATCACCCACGGGGGTGATTCATCACAAGACCGGACTTTAAGAAGCAGCTTCTTTCAAGCCCCATCAGATTTGAACATCACAAAATAGACCATATTACCACGTAATAAAGACTAGTTTCTCGTGAAAGAATGCGCAAAGATATACTGTTAAGAGTATACAGTACGTCCAAGAGAAATGTGCTTGTGAGGAGCAATGATTTTATTCCAAAGCGGAAGATGTATGGACCGATTAGGCGATTGGACTACGTGTGCCTAACCTTGAAGACACGACATTCTTCAGAGATGATTTATTTTTGACAGTCGGCAAAGTTATTGCTTATTGAGCTTTGTAGAGCTGCCTGGGGAATAAAAAGGTCTGGGTTAAATCAAGACGCCACTGTTCCTAAGAAAACTATAGCAGATAGACTTCTCTTACAAAACCTTTATATGAAATTGATAACATTCTACATAATCAATTCTTTGAACGATTTATGTTAGAATAAAAGAGTAAGTAAGTTCATATGTCGCAAATTACTTTCTTAGTGGGTATCTTTTCTGTTTTATTTTTTTGCATTAGATTACATACTTTAGTTTGACCGCCACCTTGCCCAGTAGTCGATGGTTTACGATGGAGCACAGTTGCCTAGTAGAAACCAATTCATTTGCGACTTACCTACAATTATACAATACTAACAGAAAAAAAATTATGTTTCTATAACCAAATTTCATGTTCCTAAGACCAACAACTTAAACTGTGCATTGATATGTTAGTCAGGTAAAGCTAAAGTTAATGTGTATTGCAATTGTTTCTTCTTTTTCTTTTAGTTACGGAGTTAAAAATAAATACTTATTTACTTATTTCACGCATTAGCCTTAGCATCGATAATTTTCATTATTTAGTAGTTTAGTTGATCTGATTACTTGATCAAATATCGCCAAAATAATCATGATTTATAAACTACAAACAACCCAACTCGTCGAAATGAATGGCCATAGCTTAATTAACAGGTTTACCAGACTGTGTGCTCTAATTGAACAAACAGCTGATCAAATGTTTTGCAATCAACAACATAACAACCCATTTAAATTTTTGGTTAAAATGTATAACTAATATGCACCTCAACTAATTCGTTAACGTTTCGTAAATAATATGTATGTTCACGTCTCTAAACAACAAAAAAACCTCATAAAAAGTGTCGGCAATCAGCTCTTCAATTTCGGCGCCGAGATCAATGGCGTTCTCTGGTGTCGGAGGCCAAGACCCACTTTGGGTCGGTGCGACAGAGGAGTAAGTAAGTACCTAAGTATAAAAGTATACTTGTGTACTGGTTCGTCATAATCATTATTACAATCAGCTAATTTAATGTTTGTTTAGTTTATGGGCATCTCCATAACAAGGTTACAATGAAAGAGTATGCTAATCCGAAAAGAGTCCATAGGTTTCATTATGAATAACTTTTACTATGGCATCAACTTTTACTATGGAAATCGCGTAAAAAATTCAGCTGTTTCGCAGATTTTGTCGAGTGTCATTGACATTTTTCTATGAAACAGGTGTTTTTTTTTTTCGTCAATTTCACGTTAGGGTTATGAAGTTATTAGTAAAGGACCGCGGCACGAAACGAAACACGCATGTTATAATATGTGAGTGGTAGATCAAAAAGGGACCTGGAGGGATTGGAAACCGTTATTTATTTTTTTTGAATTTTTTAATCTGTGGTCTTAACTTTGTTTTGGTCTAACCTGAATATTTTTAGGTGCCGTAGTGTTTTTTTTATGGTTTTTTTTGTGAGCCGACACGAGTCGAAACTTGTTTCTACACGAAATTTCAAACGCGATTTACTCGAATCAATTATTTTCCCTTGAGGTCCCTTTTTGGTCAACCACTCACATATACTCGAAAATACATCCATTAATTAATTATATCATTCTAGGGCTAAAAACATTCTTGATATTATTTCCCTAAACGCACCTTAAACCTTCACACCTACAGTACTGTACTGTAGACTAAATATCTACAACTCTTCTTTGCACACAAACTTAAGGCAGCTTGAATGATCAACCGAGTGCAAAGGAAAACTACAAGAAAACGAGGGCACCTAATGAAACACGATTGTTTCCTCGCCGCACCTGTGCCGAGTCGCTGCCTTCTGTACCTGTGTTCAGAAAAGAAACTCGCTGAGATGAAAATGTTTCTTTTGCGTGTTTTTTCAGTCGCAGCGGTTAACTTTAATCTGGGAAATAGTTTATGCGTATAGTTTGGTTGACAAAAACTTATCACCTTATGCATTATTTTTTATTACAAGGCGATCTAAAGGACTTAACGAACTCTAAAATAAATTGATATATTATATAACTAATTTCCAAATATAGAGGGTACGTAGTTAAAAAGTAGTTGGTTTTTTTTAAATTTTATTTAACAGTAGGTATATTAATCTGGAACTAAAAGAGTAACAAAATGAAGTCTAAGCACGCCTAAGCACGTCTAAGTACATTTCTATACCAACTTTTTACTTGGGTAGGTACTGCTTTTTAAGTAGGTACTGCTTCGCTTTTGAATGTGAAAATGAAAATTTAAAAATAAACCGGAGCCAATATTCCAAAACCATTAATAATTTCCTAAAATGTTGGCCTAAAAATTTATTATTTAATTAATTAATTTAAAAATTTCCCCAATTAAAGCAGTGCACGTGGCCAAGCCCCATACGAGTCATTAGTGGTTTGAATTGTCGGCAGTTCGGAAGTTCTCCAGCAAATGAGATTCGACAGGTGGCGCCACCTATTAGCAGGAGACGTGAGGTGTTATTCCTAATCGCTTAGTGGATATCTACAACTACATACCTACAGAAGATTGCTTGCTTAAAGCTTGTAGTCCACTTATCAAGTTTGCAGCAGACCAGCGCCGCTTTGCTTCACAAGTGTGAGTAAGAAACGAACTTCTGCTATGTGACGTAAGGTCCATTTTAGGTTTGTTAGCCGGGTCGATATCGAGTGGACGGCGGCGGCGTGCTGGCGAGCCACTGCTGCTTAAGAATCTAAAATTAACTGAGAAAAATGGCCATCTAAATTCCGCTAAAAGAACAGCAACAAAAGTTGTCACTGTAAAAATTGGTGCTAATCATGGTACTTTTTTGGTAATATCAATATGCTCTGTTCTTCAAGTGAATTCATCATTCTTTTAGCGGAATTTAGATGGCCATTTTTCTCAGTCTTTAAGGTCGTTTTTTCTGTAAACCATTGTGAGGCAAAGCGGCGCTGGCAATTGATCATCTGGGAATTGATCAGTGGACTAACAGCTTTATTAGTGCGACACGCGTCTTAAAATTAATGCGGCGCTAATGGGGCGCTATGACTACGTTTGTCTCTCTTCAACGTCAAAGAGAAAATAGGACGACTGCTCAGCTGTGTAGTTCCGGTTTTGAAATTTGTGATTATGGCACGACTTGCCGATTTCACGATGACATTAAACTTTCATTAGTTCGGTTCACGATATGATGATTATTTAGGATCTAAAATAGATAAGTAGTAGTTAAGTTAGTGTTTAAGAGTAACATATGATTTATTTCATTCCAGTAATTGAAGTTATCTAGCATTTTCAGTCCAATCAGGAAATACATACGTGTCTTGATAACTAATCATTCGTGAAAGTTTCTAATCACCGTGAAAATAGAGTAGGCGGTTTTCACAATCTGTAAGTAAAAAAATAAAATTCTGAATACAATTACAATATATTTTGCAATTAAATGCACCTTAAAATTATAGTTATGATATAAAATAGATAAGATACTCAGCACATCACAATTTAAAAATTCGAATGATATGTTTAAATTTTCTTTACATGTTTCTTTAAATTTATATTTTCTTTATTTTTTTTTAAAACTACAAATTTATACCAAGCCCTTCTCAACACAGCCTTGATCTATTTCTGTGTGTATCTATCATTCTTATTCCTAATGTCTATGTTATAAAGAATTTATCTTACCGACGTAAATGTGGAAAGTGACAATATAAATATCTTCAGGCCTGTGATTTGAATAGGTTTCTTTGCACGCTCCAAAAATATTTTAAGACTCTTTTTAAAAGATTCAGATCGTGGTATCCATTCTGTGCAATAAACTGCAAAAGCCAGCTCTGCGCTCTGTAATATAAATATTTTTTTTTACCTGATTGCGCAACTATGTAAAACGGTAATAATAAAAATTTGCCTATATCTTAATCCTGGCCAGAAAATATCTGTACTCCATTTTTTTCCGAATCGATTAAATAGCTACGAAGATGCATACAAACAAACATACAGACATACACATACTCGTACTTTCACATTTACATATAAT
This sequence comes from Alcis repandata, assembly GCA_949125135.1. Taxonomy (NCBI): domain Eukaryota; kingdom Metazoa; phylum Arthropoda; class Insecta; order Lepidoptera; family Geometridae; genus Alcis; species Alcis repandata. Next base: position 3,634,364 of record OX421223.1, read on the forward strand.
ATTAGTAGGATTATAAAAAGCTCTACCTTGTCGTTACTGCTATTATCAACTGACTTTAAGTTCTCTCCAAGTAGGTATGTAATGCCGGTATTTTTTATCCGAAATCAGAAATCAATATAGGTAGAAACCAGAAAATGTATTAAGTATACCTATTATAACAATTTTTATTTTATTTTAACACTGAATGTCACAGGTTGAGAATGTCAGGTAAATAAATTAAGGAGCTTCGCTACGTTTATCGATTTGATGTACCTATATTTATAAATTATATTTATTTTTATTTAACTTACCTCGTGGTAAATTAGTGTCCCCAAGTATGTCGGTATAAAGATTTGCAACAACATAGCAACCAAGTAAAATACCATGCAAATGAAGAATCCTATTGTTGTGTGCTGAAAATATGAAAATAGTTTAAATAACAGCTCAGCTTTAAAAACTTTAACTGTAGTAACAATTTCACAGATAAACAAGTAAAAAGTTTAAACAAAACTGTAACTCGACTATGAAAATGTTTTCAAAACAAGCTTTTATTATATTGTCGTCAAAGTTACAGGTATGCTAAATTTCAGCTCAATCGGACATCAGAAAGTGGTTCAAAGTTGAATTGCAAGATTCCACCTGAATAAACATAGTTACAACCCGGTCACAATATCTGTGCACCTCGCTGGAATGCGGCGCCTCTCCCGCTTCCCCTGTCACCTCTCCGCGCACTCCCCGGTGCGACAGTACGGTTAGCATCTTCGTTGCCGATACACGTCCCGATAATTTTGAGATATTTTCGCTTTGTTGTTGTTTTGTTTTTTAATATTCATTGTTAAGTTTAGACATATGACGTCACGAAGTCAGGTGCACAGATATTGTGACCGGGTTGTACACATAATCACTTTAGCGCCAAAAATAAACTTCACTCCATTTCACTTGAGAACACACTAATCTAGCGACATATCCTTCATCAAAATCGTTTGAGCCGTTTAGTAGTTACGTGAGAATATAGAGACAGACATACAGATACAGATATTACAGATCAAACACATAACCCTCCTTTTTGGCTTAGCTGCAGTCGGGTAAAAAGCAACACAAAACTTGTGGGATCAACTTACCAAAAAAAGTAGTTCACATAATGTCACGCAAATTATAATCGAAGATAATCCAAATACTACGAACATATTAAAGCTTAAAATTTCTTGAACGATGTTGCAGTACCTAAAATAAAAAATAAAAAATCCATCAAAAAAAGGCTCATTTGTTTTTGTTGTTGTTTATTCACGTTTGTAAACTCACCTGATGATGGTCACCGAATGTGACCGAAACTAGTCGTAGTAGACGACTTAATTTTTACGTGAGTATTCCCGTGTTTAATTAAAACAAAAATGTGTGAAAACCACGTCAGTTTCCATAGTATGATTGCACTTACTTTAGCACAAGCTCATAACGCCTCAGAAGATTTCGAAGCTTCGTAGTTTGAATCTCTTCTTGTTCTTTGAAACTTAACATTTTCTCTTCATCACTCAATTTCAAGTTTTTCAACTTGTCACCTAGAACCTTCAGCTGCGTCACTGCGGTTAGTAACAATCCAGCAACAAACAAATCAATAGTGATAGTGTACATCATATGCACGTATGCAGTGTTTTGATAAATATACAAGTAAATAAAATAACTCTCCCGAATTTCATCACTCAAAAAATAATATTGACTGATAGGCAATTTTAAATCTGCGCCAATAGCAAAATGAAGTATGAGAGGCACAAAAACTAAACTGAAATAAGTCAATTGCGATAGCACGATGAAGAATTTAAAAAATGTGCTGAAATTTGCATGATCTGTTTCAATAATTTTCTTGGTGGACTCGTCGTCTGCTTCCAAATCTTTTCCGTCCATTATGCTGAACGCCTCAAGAATCTTGTCCCGCATAACGACGACCATAAAAACTTTACTTAGTATCGCTATTTCGGTAAAGTAAAAGATAAGTTCCGGAATTATGAATTCGACTTGGCGTGGACTGAAGCACAGGCTGACGGTGAAAATACAGACGAAGAGGAATAGATTTATTAAGAAGTTGGCATAGGAATAGTATTTGTGTTTTTTGGTCGGATTTCTGCCAAACCATATGAGGTAGATTTTCCATAGTTTTAAAATACTTTTAAAAATGTCGGACTGGCGTCTAGGCGTCATGGTTCTATCTATGCTTTTTCAATTGTGTAGTGTGATTTTCGGTGTGCATTTTATAAATGCTTTAAACCAGCCTTATCGGGTAACTTCTCCGAAGTTCGATTTTAACTTATGAAATTCGAATGAGTCAATCTGGTTTTCTACAAGCACGAAGTGACGTCACTCTAGCCTGACATTTTCAAACTACATGATTTTGAAGCCAGATGGGCGAACTAAATTGTAAATTTATATAAAAGTTCGTATCGACAGCGCGGCCAACACATGCAGTTCGATTTTCCAATTTCGTAAATTAGCCGATAGGGTTGGTCATTTTTACAAAAATAAAGTCAAATGCAAGACATGTCATTAAGCTCTCGCTTACGAAAGCCCTATATTTATGAAAGGCACTTAACTTTTCTTCGACAAGCCATTAACGGCTTTTAAATCACCTATCTAACCCTTTCAATTAAGGGCTCCGTCGTAATTTTATTAATAAATACTTAAATTAGGCGGTTCACTAATGAACTAGAAGGTTAAAAGTTGAAGAACCTAATTGAAAATATCCATCTATACAAAGTGTTACAGAAGGCCTAACTAACAATCAACGCACAACCTTACCAACGTTCGAGCTTGAATTCTTGGGCGCTCGAGACTATCTCCGTCACTCTCGCTCTCATGACTTTTCTAATGAGGCCGACAGTGACCGAGAAATATAATAAAATTTGGAGAATAATACCTATAATATGCTGTATTCCATTCCATAATAAAGGAATTTGCGATATTCAACCTTTATAGGGGTGAAATGGGGTGTTGTTTATATAAAAAATTGCCGCGGGTAAAGCCTCGATCAGAAGCTAGTTTAGCTACTTATACATCACTTCAAATATCATTATGAAACCACAACGAGCTGTCCACTTAGGTATTTTCCTTCTGAAACCGCGAATGTTCCGTGAATTATCGTTAAACATAACACTAAATCTAAATTTGGACAGAAGTGCGGGATATAAATCTGTGAGATGTTATGCGTGACTCGTGTGCGAGGGCCTTTATTTGCAATTTATTGTTAGGGAAAAGTAAGAAGCGGCCAGCAAAAGGAAAAATAATCAAAATATTTGAGGCCTACTCAAAATACTCGTATAAGTTTCGAATAAATCTTGTTTCAGTTTGCTCCTAGTAAAATTATGTTTGTATAGATTATGTTCGTAATCTGGGTTTATAAAACACATTCTTTGATTACTTTTCTAAATAGGCAAACTAATATAAAAATGTGAATTTCAGTATCAGTTTGATCAGAGTTAAATTGTATTTTTATCGAAAATGAAAATACTTTTAAGCGAAAAAGTATTCGTCTTAAACGACATCCTTCCACAATCCGTTCAGGACACACATAAAAATGTTATAGTGATTGCTCTACATGGGGTAGCCATAAAAAGTATGATTGGTTATAGCTCGATCTGTGTTTCAAATGTGATCATTCATTTAAGGGGTAATTTTCTCAAAACTTTGGCCATCTTAGACTTTAAAAACAAACAGCACAATTGGGAATCGAGAAGTGATTTAAGATTCAGTAATAGGTTTGCGTTTGACCTTCATCTTGCCTGAAGGTAAGCAATGATGCGGTCTACGATGGAGTACACTTGCATATGTAATCGATTTACCCCGCGCAGTGGTAGGCATCAGTTCCTAAAAAAAATATTTATTTGCGACTTGAAGACTTCTCGATTTATCGGGAAACACCCACGCGGGCAGATCTAAACAAATTAATATACATCACAAGTCATATACAAACTTGTAATATCAACTCGACATGTGCTTCTTAAAGCAACTTCTGGGGAGTTATCTAGCCTTATCCATCATTTATCTGTTAGAGTTTTGGCGTACTCGACACAAAACGACCACAATCTGGCGTGTCGCGCTCACAGCATGCGGCAGACATTATCTACGGAAGCGTCGACTGCGCCAAGTCGTTAGGGAATCCCGTCGCGACCCGAATCATAACTGCGGCCTTCTTGATCAAGATGAATGGAGTTTTGGAAATTGTGTGAATCTTGAATTAAGAAAAAATGTGCAGAGCTAAGTTTTGATGCAAGCAGAGGGACGCGACATCGAGAAGAAGCGCGTATACGTATAGAACAGAAACAAGAACATTATTTTACAAAACAAAAAACAAAAACCGACTTCAAGAGTCCGACTATTATGTTATTCATCTATTTGTCGCGCACTTACTTAATGCAAATTTAAGACTTATATGGTTTTCTCATGGATACCATTATCAGAACTGGACTAAATTGAAATGGGACCAAATGGGAAGCGTCAGATTTCTAATAAAGAAAGAATCATCAAAATCGATTCACCCAGTCAAAAGACATGAGGTAACAAACATAAAAAAAAAAATAAAAAAAAAAAACATACAGTCGAATTGATAACCTCCTCCTTTTTTGAAGTCGGTTAAAAAAAATTGGCAAATGTGAATCCACCGGCCCGTACTTGGCCAGCGCGTTGCGTTGTAAAATACCTATACATTAGGTATATAAGGTTATAAGATAAGGGTATGCTAAGCCGAAAAAAGCTCATAGTAATCATCAATATGAACAACTTTTACTATGGGACCAACTCGGAATATGCAAAAATAAAATCAGCACTAATTACCATTCGATGGTAGGCCTGGTATCACAGCAGTGGGATGATTATAGGTTGAGTAAAGTTATCAGGACTACCAGAAAAGGACGTAATGATGTGCTACTTTACAACATCGTCATCATCATCATTTTCATCCACGTTAGATGCATCTCGTGTTACATATTTCATTATTATAAATACATATTCGTAGTTATATTGCAAATATAATATTGGGTCCAACATTGAAGGCTTTATTTGACAGATCACCCACTAAAATATGTCTGTCTTTATCATTGCATCCTATTAGACAAGGACATCAATACTTTTAGAAAAAATAGATCTGTAAAATGCCCATTATGCCTAAAATAGCACGCATAGTATAATGTGTAGGCTGAATTGTTCTAGCACCAATTTATAGTCGCAAAGTAGACTATGCCACCAACACACGTCCACAAACACAACCCATTCTGGCTGCGTACTGAATGTAATTACAGTATGTACGTTTCAAATAAAGCACTAACTAATCCGAAATTGTTTGCCAAATAAATTACTTACGATGCAAATTGGCTAATCTACAAACTGAATGTCTGAAACTGAGTTATGCTACTAACAAGAACTTGGTAGCTTGACTTGTTTACGTATTATTATGAATATGTGTACGATAAACGTAATTGATTTATCTTAATATTTATAAATTACGTGTCATGTTGTTTGTCCGCTATATACTCCTAAACTACTTAACCGATTTCAATCAAATTTGCACACCGTGTGCAGTTCGATCTAACGAAGTAGTCCACCTAGAGCACCCGTCCGAATAGCACCTGCGCGAAGAGCACCCAGCCTAGTCCAGGAAGAGCACCTATCCATTTTTTTGGCAGGTGCTCTTCGTGGATTCAAATTTATTTTTACATTTGTGTCCACGAAGAGCACCTACCACTTAACAGCCTAGTGTTGAATGAATAACTTATCAGATAGGATAGTTTTTAGATTTTTTTTTTTAAGATCTCAATTTATAGTGTCTACCCGTGCGAAGCCGGGACGAGCCGCTAGTAAATCTTTAAATATAAATTGAATCGCTGTTCGATTGTCTGGCTCGAGAATGGTTGGCCCGATCTCGCTAATTTTGATCTTGAAATATTTGTGGAAGTTCAGGGAAGGTTTAAAAGTATAAAAAAAACAGCGGGTGATACCGCCGGGTGCAGCTAGTAATATATAAATTTTTGGTTGTTAATGTTTAGGTGGCTCAATATTAAACTTTTTAAACCTGATGCAAACAGTGCGGCGTATGACTAAATATTTAAATTGGTTTTTAATGAAAACCTGGTTTTAAATCGAAAGAATATTATAATAGCCAATATGTTTTTAAATAATCGAAATATGGCATATTAATAATTGATAACAAATACAAGGTAATAATTTAAAACTAACCCTTCCAAATCTAAATTGGTTTCAATTTTATAAATCCCGCTCAATATTTTAGTCTAGCACCTTTAATAAATCAACGGATAGGCAATCTAAAATTAAAGCTTCAATAGTTAATTGATTCATTGCATAAATTTATTTATTCAAGTATAGAAAGAACTCCGATTGCGTTCAGACTAAAATTTAATTATTTAGCTCGAAAATATTTTCAGCTCATTTTTAGCAAAGCGCTCATTTCACTCTAAAAATTGCAACGCAGTTTCATATCACCGCAGGAGCAATATCCAGCAATTACGCTGCTTTTCAGACTGGGTGTAACAGCTTATAATGGTGTGGTCCAGTGTTCAGAGGCGTATCCAGGGTTAGTATATTTTTGTTTGTTTTTTTTTGTTTTTGTTTTTGGTTGTTACTATTAGTTCGAACAGTAGACCTCACGAACACAAGCTCCTCTGCAACAACCTTTTATATATCGGTAACTTCTATCGGTTTTGCTTGTATTCAGAACAATTGCTTCAAATTGAGTGCCAAATGTTTCTGCTAAATATTATCAAACTCATTATGGCGCCGTATCAAATCTTAACAATCGTAACAAACCGCCGACGACAAAATAGAAGCCATAAAGTCTAAGGACCTGTATGCCAAGTTTTGTCGAGATTTGTTGAAAAATACGACCACGCAAGTACCAAAATCCATGCAAACAAAAATTTTAATGATAGTCCATTTTACCAGTTGTTGCAGAGTAGCTTTGCTCTCTCGATCGGTTTTATTGCCTTTGCTGCGGTCGAAAATATTGATGACGTCAAAACCGTCTCATCGAAATTAATATATCACTCTTACTAACCACGATGCTGATTTAGATAGAAGTAAGTAATACAGTAATCCATACCTTTAAAGTAAAAAAAAACAAATGCAGCCAATTCTCAATGATTATGTCGAGAGATCTAAATTGGCTTATAGTATTGTTGTACTCGTCCATTAGACCGCAAAAACCAAAACTAGCATTATTATTTCAAACTTTCGAATTCGTCCCTGTACACATGCTTTGCCTGTACCACTTACCCCGTCCTTTAACTCTGCATATGAGTTTCACGTCATTTCGGGCGAGTTTTTCAAAGCGTAGTTAACATTTTTTTCGCGCAGCGCCTGGCTAAATAACCACTCGTTAACTTTTCCGCACAGTAACCGTCGAGCGCGATTATTTTCGAGAATGCGATTTTTAACGAGTTGATTAAAATAAGCCATCATTTTTATGCCAGGAATTACATTTTCCGTTTACGGGGAATAAGTAGGTCCTTATTATGCAAACCGTCGGGTTGTAAATAATTTTCATTTTGTATTAGCTAATCTCGCTTACACTCGGTACCAGAATTGAACCTGAGACGCTTTTTTTAGTAAATAAAACCTTTTTTTCTCCGTTTTATACGATCTCGCGCTAATATTTAGGATCTCTTAAAACCAAAAAATTGATAAACATTTAACCCACAGTCCTAAATTAGTAACCAAAAACGGTAAACTCTAAAACATTTAATTGAAGAAAATATAATGCATAAATTGCACAAAAGTTAACCTAAGCTCAATATAAACTTTTTTCATTAGTTCTACATATTGTTTTTTTTTTAATTAACACCTTGTTGTACCTTGTTGTACCTTGTTGTATCTAAATGCTTCAATCAAACCAAAATACAAAGAAAAAGTACATGAAGAAAACTCCCTACCGCACATAAACTTAGGTAGATAAACTCTTATACCGTCCACACCAGAAATTACTAATAAACTGCGCAGGTACCCAACATTTCTTCATGCCCCTATTTATTCGAAAAATTTAATTCTTAGCCACCAATTTGTATGCATACCTCGACTGCAGTATATTAGAAATGCACCGCCGACCCTTCCAGGGTTCTTAAATAAAACGGTTAACGGTCAGCTTCATTCCAGCCATTAGACGGAATAACTATTAAGTTTCAGTACGAGTTTCAGCAAATATGAGAGCCGTGCTAAATTTATGGTCTTCTTAAAATAAGGCCATATTTTGTGAAATTAAAGTCAAAATGGTTTAGTACCTCCTCGGATCAAAAATAATCAGGTCTGCTCACTCGAAATTATACTCTGTGCATATATTAATTGGTCACCAATTTGATTGATATGCTTTGAGTCGTTTACTCGTGGTAAGGCAGAGCTAACAGATAGACAAATGTAGTTACTTTTGCGTTTAATGATAATGTCGAATTGTTTATGGCGTTAAGAAGTTAGAAATATTGATAAAAATTAAAAATGTATGTATCTACCTAAGTTACTTTTACAAAAATATTTTAGTAATTAGAAAAAAATAAATTAAAGCAAACTAAATAACGATTTTAAAAATATTACGACCTTTGGAATTTCTATGTTTTTACTCTGCTTGACCTTTTGACGAAAATTAGGATTCCGAGAACTGTATTAACATACTCGTATTCACCTAATTGGCATGACGGTCTTGTATGTTGCTTCTTAATAAAGAGGTAGTAACCAACCTAGCCTCTGGCTATTTTGTGACGTCGGTTTTACGAACTTTTTGGTAATTTAGCTTCATGTTATTTCAGCAAACTGTTTTAAATAATTAGGGAGAGAGCATTGTCTTTTCTTTGTGACGTAGGTTGCGCAGATTTTTTGGGAAATAATTAACATGTATTTTTAGCAAACTGTTATAAATAATTTTACTGAGATCACTATCATTATATGAAATAGATTTTTTGGAGAACTACGTATTATTAAAATCGCCGTCAACTTTTCTCTTAGATATCCAGGATTTACAAATTTCGTTATCTGAGTAAGACCAATAATAATACTGTTTGGAAGTGTTTGACAAGTCCAAATAGGAGCAGTAGCATTAATTTTCATTTTGATAATTGAAATGTGAAATTGTGAGTTTCGGAAATTAAATGCTTAAATTAAAATTCAATTTTGTTCCCATATGTTTTATAATATTTATAATATTACTCACCTAATCTTAACTTTAACAAAAGGCTGTCAGCCAATACAAAATCGTCTAGCGAATTGATAATAGCCTATTTTCCACAAACACTCCGACACCGCCAGGGTTGTCCCGATCTCTTACAAAGTAAACGTCTGGGACGCCATGAAATATGCATTAAATATTTACACAGCCCCAAGGCGAGCCGCTCCCTTGAAGTCGACTGAACCGAACAGATTTGCAATTCACCGAACATCCTTTAGAAAAAAGCGTCACTGAACAAAGCCGGCGAAGTCGTGGAATCGAAATGAACCACTAAATACTCGCTAGGGCTGGAAATAGCTTTATTCACTACTGTGGATTCTGTTTGCGGTTTGCGGCGAATTTTTACCTGTTTTTTGGTTGGAATTGAACAATAGCGTAGTGCAATGAAACCCGTTGATAGATAGGGACGCGCTGATTTATATCTCTGGACAAAGTTATCAAGTTTGAATTGGATTTCAGCATGTTTTTGAACAAATTAGCAAATCTGTGCTCCTAAAGTGTTACAAGTAGACACGGAAATGAATTTCGCTAGAAATTGAGTAAATTACGTCATATTGCAGAAACAATTTTTTTAGCCCTAATACGAAAGTAGCATTGAATTGAACAATTTCGATTTTAAAGATACTCGCAGATGACTCATTGGTATGGCTGTGTGATTGCAGGACTGGATTTTCAGCATTTTTTCAATATTTCAACTAATACAAGTTCAATGTTTGACATAAATAGCTCAGTACTATTTTGTATTTATTCTTGAGTTATTTAGTTTTTAGTAAAAAGTTGTTCAACACGGGTTAATAGTTGGGTAAAAAATAAGTCACAACCTCGCAAGTTATTTTCTCATTATTTAAATCTAAGTGTGTAATAGATTACTAAGTAATTGTAGTAGTTGTTTCAAAACAAGCCAGCCAATTAAGCTTTTTATAGGCTACCCGTGGTTTACTATAAATCTTTCTTAATCTACCAAATTAACGTTTGACTTTGCTTACAAGCGCGTTGAAGTTTTCTAGATAAAAATTTCAGTAGGTAAGTAATGATTTAATGCCCTATAAAAATGCGCTTACTAAGGTTTAAGCAACATTAAAGCAGTAAGGGTTTGATTTCAGCCTAATACGAATTAAAGTTATGTTCTATAATTTATAATTTACTGAGAAATGGGAAGTGTTCATCATCACTTCATCCACGACTTTCTCCTACTGCTATTTAAGGTATGTTATAAACCCCTATCTGATTCTGTCATTCTCCAGAGTTCTTTAAAGCCTAATAGACGTTAATCTTAAAAATATTTATTTATTTAGTCAATGGGCCCAAGTTAATGGCTTTTTATGACAGATCTAAACTTTCTAAAACTATTGACGTCCTTGTCTAATAGCTTGCAATGATAAAGACAGATACAATTTTAGTAAGTTTAGATCTGTCAAATAATGCCTTCAAACTTGGGCCCAATATTCTACTAAAATGAAACAATAATATTATTAACGTCAAAAACCATATCATTAACCAATTGCCACTTCTATGCTAATTGTAAAATATTCACAGTTATGTGCTTGTAAGTGTGCGTGTGAATCCAACAATTATTTCGACGCCAGTCCTTACTGTTTACAATTTAAAGTAAACTCAAGCAGTATCGTGCTCTGAAACTTGCTTTATTATAACATAAGCCACCCTCGAGGTTTTAAAATGTTGCTCATCTTTGTCTAAATAAAACAAGTTAGTTTTAATTACAGCTGTAATAGAGTTAATACACAGTTGAATGGAAGTTTTAGGTGTGTTTTCAGTGGATTTACTTAATCATTTAAGAAATACTGAAAATACGAGATAGGTTCTTAGTTTTTTTGCTCCGATGCGTTTAGTTTTTAGGAGCAAATTGTTTTTAGTAGAGTTGTAATTACGCTCTCAATAAAGTAGAGCTTTTTTGCTAATTTGCGATTACTAGAAGTTTTTTATCTGAAAGGAGAATTTGTTTAGAGGTTTTTATGATATTTTGTTCTTAGCAATAAAACCTGTAATTTAATATAGCCTGTTGTTGTTGTAGGTTTTAAGCGTTATTATATATTTTTTTGATTTTATGTAGTGTGAACGATGATAGTTTATCTATTTATTCAATTTTTTATGACAATTACATACCTACTACTTTTTATAAAAAGCCTAAGGATTTTTTTAAAGTGTTTAAGTGTTTAAATTAATTTAATTAATTAATTTAATTAGTTAATTTTGTCTAGTTTTTGGTAAAATAATTAAATTTATACTGATGTATTATAATTTATCCAAAATAGTCAGTGTCAAGTCATGTCTATTCTCGCTACACAACTATAACTTTTTCATTACTAAGTATAAAAATAAAATAGTAACCCGACGATAGCAATTTTGTAATCGATACTGTCGATCGTACCTTGTGATTTATCGATATTATACAGCGAATGGTAGGACGACAGTTAAGAATCGCTCGTTGACTGTTACGTCCCCGCAGGCATTCTAATAGACTTTGCTACTGAGTACGTGGATGTACGAATAGATCTGCTAGATATGACACTGGAGAATAAAATATATTTTACCCTTTAAAAGAGAAAATTAACAACTGTACAGTGGTCACTCTTAAGCTCATAATGTAAACTATGTTGTATTATTTTCTAGACCCAACTTAATTGGCAGTATTAAAATGAGCGGCTCACTTTTTATTTTTCATATAAATGTTTTTTTTAATCTTTTTGATTTGGTATTTTGCACCTGAAAATGTCGAAAATAGTGATGTGTATTATAAGACATAAGTACGCGGAACGAATTCCTTGATCCTTTAGCTATTAATAGTGGTGTAATGGAATTTTGAATGCAGATGATAAAACTCGTAGCAATTAATGAATTTGAAGCTAAATTCAATGGCATGTGAATCTAATAATCCACATTTGGCCAACGTGGCAGAATACATCTTAATCACCATTCTAGGAAAGATCTGGAATTCAAGCAGCAGTGGGAAGAATAAACTTTGAATTGATGGAAACAATTTTGAAGACTAATCCACCTTAAACTTCTCGTCTTACCTTTTCTAGAAAATCTTAGCCCATCCGAAAACCGTTTCCGTTATTAAACGCATCAATTCGAGGCCCGGCACAGAGATAAGGCGTGCACTCACGATCTCAGCGCGACAGTTATTGCCCTCTAATGTAATGCTGGTTCGGCAATGCCGTATATTGTGGCGGGATGAAGTTATAGCCGAAGATGGAGTATCACTTGTGATGAGCAACTGGGTTTCTGGGTGGTATTTCGTTGAGCTTTGAAGCTTGAGCCTTATCTAAAGTTAAGTAATTAATCATGGATTGGTTTATAGTTATATTTCCAATGCCGTAATTATCTTTCCCTATCTTTTCTTTTTATTTATGTATGTTGCGGGTCGAACCTGTATCCGATTGGCATGTGATCGAGGCCTATGCCCAGCTGTGGAAGAGAAGGATGTGGATGATGATTTAATTAAAACTCGAAAATGGCTCGACCGATTTGTTTTTTTTTATGGTTTTATTCATCACACCCACCTTACAGGAGTTGAAAAAAAAATTTTGGAAAACACCGATAGGTTAGCCAAAAAATAAAAAAAACTAAATAGGTACGAGTATCAATTTTAGAGGAAGACATTTATCGAGACGATCCGTTTTCTTTTCAAATGAAAAAGACTTGTGTAAGTTTAGTCCTGTCAGATTGGTTTAGTTTCGTGAGTGGTACAACTGAATCGATATCATTATCTTACGCGAAGTAATAGAGTTAAATACTCAATACATTGCTATAACTACCTTATCAAAAACAAAATAATTATGTTCAAATTCCTCTCTTCTTATTCTTTTTTCGTATCAAAGTCTTTTCTAAATACATTCTCAATAGTTTACTCAGAAAAACTATGAGTAAACATCTTATTAGCCCACTATTTCTTCATAACAATTCATCTACCCCCGTTCACAACCTGATTACAACGCACGAGCTGATAAGGAGGGTCAAAAAGAGTAGGATTAAAAGCTATTGGCTCTCTGCCCATCCAATTTTCTTTGTTGACGTCTCCTGGGAGCCACACGAAGATTATCTTAACAAAGCAAAGGCGTCGGGCAACTTCGCACGCCTTGAAACAATGTTATCCGATGTCCGACAAAGAAAACAATTACAACTTTTTACGGCTAATACATTACGATTCTTTGATGTGGAGCGGTGAAATATAGGCTTGGATTTGGTTTATTATTCTTTTAGCTGCGTTTTGTTTTACTCCAGTTGCATAAAAAAAAATGATCAATCAGTTGGCTATAAAAGAGATCTATGTACTTATTCAGATTACAAGGTATGTTTTATTTAAATCCTTATAATTTACTCGTTGATTAATATTGAGTTAATCGCAGAAAACTTACTTCTAGTAAAATCAAACTTTTGTTTTATTATAGCAGTTATTGGTCACCCTGGTTTTACCAGCTCTGTAGTGAAAAACAGAAAAAATGATGAAAAGTAGCGTATCTATCTATGTTCTTTTCTGTAACCCTTGCAAAAGAAATGCAAAACTAAACAAACAAACAAACTCACGTTGGCATTTACAGTATCAGTTTAAATAGAATTAAAACACTTTATACACTTAGGTATACAGGCATTATCCGTGAGTTTACAGTTGTATTAATTATGTTTACAATTTCGTTTGGCGTATCACAAGCCTCGCATTGCAGAATTCCTGGATAAAAACATCATTAACTTTGTAGCAGACATCAATATACGCTAGCATTTTGCACCGCGTAATGACCGAAAATTCAACGCGTTCCTAACGACCGTCGGGGTATTCCAATAGACGTAATGCTTGGTCATATTGCTCGGACATTCCACCATGTATGTGGCGGAAGTACGGGATTAAACCGTGTTCAGAGCCGGGCCCTATTCTGGCGAGAGAGATTATCTCCCTCACTCTCATGGTATTTCTAATGAGAGCGACAGTGACCGAAATACGATCTTTTGCCAGTGGCGGATGTTAAAGTCGAAGTATTTGATTTGTTTTCTGAACAGAAGGTTGTCAATTTTCGCTGGGAGTGGCATACGCTCTGCAATGGACAAACACTAGATAGGGTGCTATGATGATGATGATATTAATTAGAGAGGCTTTATGTAGGTAATTAATTTATTACTATTAACAAAATCACTCAATCAATCAAAATGTATTTAGTGCAACACTGTGTAAAAAGGTCTTAAAATTGGGAAGAATCAACAGGAAATGTCGAGGATTTCGTACTACCTAAAATTGATATTTCAATTTTCGGCTGTTTCTTTGAGCTTTCCTATTTTTTCCTGTATAACACCAGCAAAACGAAAAAAGCCCATTTTGGTCGAACCATTTTCGAGTTTTCGCGAGTTAACGCACGGCAACAGATTTTTACCTATGGAACGGAGCGTTTAGAGCGAGAGATTGTTTGTTCGTTTGTTTATTTGTTTATGCATTCGAATCTATCTTAAAAACGGATCGACTGATTCTACCGCAATTTTTTCAAAAGGTTTCTACTATAAGAAGTTGGTTTGTAATTCTTTATAAAATATTAAAACTTAACTATTCACAAGTTGAGTATTCGTTAATCCACCAACCCGCACCAATCCACCACCCGCACTTGGCCAGCGTGATGGAATACCGCCCATTCATCCTTTGAGGGCAGACCTGTATCCCAGCAGTGGGAAGATTAAAGATTGAGTAATATTCATTAGTAGTATCTAATGTGAAAATTTTAGTATCCTTCATATAACGTGACGTTTAACATCAGGCGAGCGATTTGCTCGTCTCGTCACTCAATTACATGTGATCAGATGCCAGCATAATATTTTACGATAACTAAATGACATAACGGTTTATAAGTACTAACTGACACACTTTCGTATACATCACTTATACACGTAGAGTCGTTAAGGCGAACGCATTACTCAACAGTCGGAAATCTACAGGATGTGCCGATATCTGGGGCATCAATATCTTACAGCCACCGGTGGCAAGACATCTATTGAATCGAGAATCGATATTTATTAGACTGTGGCATTCCGGTGTTAGTTTAGCTGTTACTAGAGTAGTTTTAGTTGATAGAAGTTCTGGGAACATTTGTGGGAATCTAATGCAGTCCAATAGAACAGATATCAAGGTTTATAGAAATTGTAGAAGCATGTCGAAATTTCAAGAACTTACCCTTGTAAATAAAATAAGAGACACAACTTTAGGGTTATGCATTCTGTTACAGAGTTTATCATTTAGAAATATAATATACAATTTTCTGTTGATAAAATTAGATTTATTTAATACTGAAATACCTACACTTCATAAATACAAATTCAACAATAGCCTTTTGTTCTACAAAAAAAAAACAGTCGTTACGCGGAACGACAATTCTAAATACTGTAATGATATAAGTAGTTTTTCCAACACACTTAAATACGTTTTAGAGTTATCCACGTGGTTGAAGAGTGATAGAGTAGCCTTTTGGTAAACGTTAACTAAACGCATGTTCATCAAGACATAATTATCCTGACTTTTGATATCGCTGGAGCTGTCACTGTCACCCAACAAGTGACAATTCATTTATCAAGCGATCCAATAAGCGACGAGTTATCTTGTCGATGCGCACATGCTGGAGACAATGACCAGCCTTGCCAGGATTTATTGTTGAGTAAAATTGTCAAGATTGAGAAAAATAAATAGCTTTCACAGAACAAAAACATATTTATGGAGTAGTAGTGCTGCATTTATGGAGTAATTACAAACTAAAAGAACAAAAAAAAAGACGTTAAAACCACGTTTGTGTGAAACCCACGTTAGTTTCCACAATAAAATGACCAACTAGTAATTTTTTGTACCTCACGGTAAAATACATGTATGGATTAGTAGTGCTGCATTTACAGAGTAAATAAAAAAAAAATAAAAAAACTAAACCACGTTAAAACCACGTTTGTGTGAAACCCACGTTAGTTTCCACAATAAAATGACGAACTAGTAATTTTTTGTACCTCACGGTAAAATACACGTATGGATTAGTAGTGCTGCATTTACTCTGTAAATGCAGCAAAAAGATAAAAAAAAAAGATAAAAAAACTAAACCACGTTAAAACCACGTTTGTGTGAAACCCACGTTAGTTTCCACAATAAAATGACGAACTAGTAATTTTTAGCGCCTGACGATGTGTTCAGGCAACCTCACTTGAAAATCAATTCCTTATTGCCATACCTGGGTACTTGGGTAGGTTGTGTTTTGTTATCTTTGACCACACCTCAGTTATGGAGTTCCAAAAAAAATACACAGCATACAATTTTTGTAACAGGATTGAATGAAATTTTAGTACAAATGTACTCGTAGCTTATTGTGGGTAAGTATAGATAATCTACTCACTATTCTAAAAAAGAAGCGGTTCCAAAAGAATAATGAGTTAAACCGCGAGCACTGCTAGTATATCTTAAAGTTTATAAAACTATCAATCATGGCCTTTTTAAACTGAAAGAAGTTTTAACGTAAGCTCTACATCACTTAGGTACTTACATGGTTTTAATAGTAGTATTATCAAGATGGATGGGAATACAGCTGCTATCGCTCCATTGCACGTGACATTTATTTCTACACTAGCTCCGCCCCGCGATTTCGTTTACCTAAACGGTGAAAACGGTGATGATAAAGATGGTGAAAAGTAGTCTTTGACTATTTGGTAAAAAACTTTGGCAATTTGATGAGAAGATTTTTTGAGATTTAACCCGAATTTCAGAAAAAAAAATTAGTACATAAAATCTCGAATTTCAAGGCTATGCGGCAGCGGCTTAGGCTGTACGACTGTGCGTTTTCTATCAATCAGTCAGTCGGTAAGACAGGCTTTCGTCATTTAATATATAATCTTCCATACATCCAAATAAGACGTGTCATTGACATTTTTCATGGAACAGCTGATTTTTTTCGCGATTTCAGAGTTGGTACCATACTAAAATTTGTTCATAATGATGAGTACCTTTTCGGCTTACTTACTTTATAACATAGATAGATATAAGTATAACAAAAATACAACACAAAAACAATTAAAATAATCAACCACTTTACAACTAATTTTGAATACCGGAAACAACGCAAATACACAAAACGCTAATATCGGATGCAAGTTTGTTTATAACAGTTATGTAACGTTAACCCTTACCCTTTGAAACGAGTCGGAAACTGTCTGCCATAATGTGCCATTAGGAACCTTGATGCAGGTAGACCCTTATCTACGAACCACAGATTACCCTCTATAGATACCACTCGAAATAAAAAGAAAAGTGAAGAAAATAAGTGAAGAAGGCTGCCCCACCAAAAATATAGGATACATAACCGGAAATTGTAAGAGATAGGTATCACCAAAATCATTGTTCCAAAAAAAAGGAACCAAGTTTGTGAACAGCGGGGATTGGAATAAATCGTTCCTGTTGGCTATTTCAGGGTTACGTCACTTATCCCTAATAATAATACTGTCCTACTTTCTATTCTAATCCTAATCCTAACTAATTTCACAAATATTATAAATGCTAAAGTTTGTCCATATGTTTGTTACTCTTTCACGCTGAAATGGCTAAGCCGATTTAAATGAAATTTGGAACGGAGATAGCTTTTACTCTGGACTAACACATTGGTAAATTTTTATCATTGAGACTTTTTGCTAACAACGCGCAGATAACTGTTTTAAAATGTATTTCTAGTGTAACGCGTAGATGTCACCGCGAGGCCCGGCTAATAAACTACTTATTTTGTTGTCTACTATTTAATTGTCAGTAAAACTTTTATGATTGAGTTTGACCGGTGCCTAAATCTCTTTGATCGTCCTGCAAGCGTAATCTAAAGTGGTAATCTGCGTCTACGAAGCACATATTTGTAAAGTTTGAAAAACCCGGGAACCCGGACAAACTAAGGCTGCAACATCTGTATGCCAGTGAGCGGAGTATGCAAATTACTGTTAAATTCTGGCAGGTAAAGTTAATAATGGATGGGACAGTTTGGGAATAGAGATAGAGAGAGACAGAGTTTATTATTAGCGTTTAGCGCAATATTGCTATATGTTTGGTGAATTGATATGTTGACGATTTTTTTTTCATAAAAACCGTGTTTAACTCATTTTTCGTTGTTGGTTGTATAACATTTATTCATGGTTTACCTGCTTGATTGTGAAAAGTTTTTTAATTCACAAAACGAGAGAAGCATCATTGCAACCACAGCAATTTTAATCGGTTTGCTTTTTTCAGTTTGCTTGTACGAGTATGTTTGTAATTATGGACGTTGCTCCTCACGACCGTATCATATTTTTCAACCAAGCCTTAGTGTATCAAGTATTTTTTTCCCTCTAAGTATATTTACGTAAATCTTAATGCAAACAATTTTATAACTGAAATGGATGATAGTTACGAAAACAGCACTCACAAATGAAAGGTAGCAGGTGTTAATGACAAATTTGAGTCCCTTTCTAATTTGTTAGGTTTAGGATGACTCTAAGTAAACCGATCCGTTATGACTTTCTGCTATTTTAGGATAACAACGGTTGAAGAGATTCATCCGTCATTCCTAAAAAAAGCTATTGAAATAACAGTTAGAATAAAATTGGTCAATTTTTCGCTCTTCGTGTTCTAATAGAAGAGCTTTTTGTCTGCGAATTGTACAAGTTATTTTTATTAATAGAAGATGAAAATAGTGAAACTACCGACATGCCTAAAAATTTACAGAAAACCAACATCTAATCATCAGACGTTCTATTTCTCGTTCTACATTTATATTTATAGTATTAGTAACTAAAAATAATATAAATAAATAGGTGAATTAAATAGAGAATATTAATATTGCATCGGCATAATTACTTTAATGTTTATGTTAAATATATAATTTAATAAATATCTCTTTTTATGGAAGCAGACGTGGTTTCGACACATATTTTATAATTACGCTTGTGATCTCATGATAAAGATCACCACATGTGATCGAAAGTAGTCTTGGTAAACGACTTATTTTTACGTGAGTATTACCGTTTCAATTAAAACAAAATATCTCTTATCGTTAGTGTTTTTAAACTAAAACTATATTTTATGATCCAGGGATGATAAATAAAAACCGGAGCGCGGCGGTGATGTATACGACCCTAGGGTAATCATAGTATAATCTAGATATAACATCAACTCTGCGAGACCCACATTTTATATCATAAACTTTACTGTTTGTTCAGCAGGTCTTGTTTTTCGTATTTTGAGCATAATATTAATTTATATTGGACTAGCTGTGACCCGCAGTTTCACCCGCGAGGAAAAACGTCGATGATGATGATGATGAAAATTTAAGTAGAAAGAAAGTACATAAATATGTCCTTTACTTACCTCTGACAAATTGTTTGAAAAATATCATGATGTATGATGATCCTATTGATTAGTTAAGCGTAAGTGTAACAAAAAACTGATTTTAGTCAATTATTATATTTGACTTATAAATTCAGATTATGATAAACATTAAAAAAAGTTCCATCTAGTTTTATTCACTTCAATTTAATCTGCTTCATCTTCGACCACATCATCACTTACCGTCAGGCGAGGTGGAGGTCAAACGCGGACTTACTCGCATCAAAAAAATCTTATTGAAAACTTCTCACCAACCAGGTACATAAATAAATTTCAGGGTAACAACTAACAAACACACTAGCTATAAAACCGTCAAATTACTAATTTCGAGGCAATCACCAAACGATTGCCCTGTACAATGCGAAACTTGTACGTATATTTCAGTACCCCGTCGTTCATTCTACACCTGTTACGGTGCCTTGTCTAATCTGACGTCTGCGAGACCCCAAACAACTATTAATTAGGAGCCCGGGGTCATCCCGGGCAAGACAGCTGTCCAAGCCCCGCGTGCAAATGATTGACGGAATTTTTTGGGTGTTTCTGCCCCACTGTTTCACTTAATGAGTTCGTGTTGTGCAAGTAATTAAGCGGGATGACCGTTGTACAATAGTTTAGGTAGAAGCGCAATTCACACAGTTGAATTTATTTGGGTTGATATTGGATCCAAAAATGTTTGCAAATCTGCGTTGATTGATACAACATAAAAGATACAATTTGTACAACTGAAATACACACATAAATAATTTTGTAAATAAAATTCATCATGTATTTCAACCAATTTTCCAAAATGATTCTTTACAAATACTTCTATTATGTTTGCCTATTGGTACTTACTAGCTATGAAACCTCGTATTGCACTACATTTAATTTTGAAAATTAAAAAACCAGTCGGTTCTGCTATCTGTCCCTTATCTCTTTCTATTGTTACTTACAGAATTAATTAACCAATCTCTTTCTATTGTTACTTACAGAATTAATTAACCAATCTTGATGAGGTAAGAACATAGTCTAGCCTATGTCTAAAGATACTTTATATTTTGAAAAAATACGGGAAAGCTAGAAAGTCGCGAGTAAAGTAACAGGCCCTTACCATCTCATAAAAAGTTACACAACCAAGTTTGACACCATGAAACAATGTCTTCCTGATCCACCCCATATCACCTTTGACGGGAATTTGGGAACACGTGTACAATATCCCCCGGCACGTGTTATGATGCGGAGGTTATTCTCAAAACAGCTACGAAAATGAATAATGTAAGCCGTAGACATTTCGTAGCGGTGAGAAAAATTGTAGGACAATAATTGTAGCTCGTAGACCATCTACAGTAGAGATATTACAGAACTGTTACAGTACAAATGGTTTATTGTTTTGAAAATATTTCAGTTTTTTTATGTTATAGTGAAATAGGAATAGTACTTGTTTTGATTTAAATTGGTACTGAGAACAAGTTTGAAGGCATTTTAAGACATATCTAAACTAACTAAAAATATATCTGTCTTTATCATTGCAAGCCACTAGACAAGGATGCCAATAGTTTTAGAAAATTTAGACCTGTCTTAAAAAGCCTTCAAATTTGGGCCCACTGTACTACTAAACTAAAGGTATATTTTTTTAACTAATTCTATTTTCTTGTAAAGTTCTTAAACGTTACTTAAATATTAAGTTTAGTATTTATGTACCAAGGTTCTATTCTGGTCAACTGAACTAATCTACCGAGCAAACAACATTTCAATTCAAATTAAGAAACTAATTTATTACCTGCTTAACGATAAAGAATTGCGTGTGAGCTGATTAAACTGGTTAACGTTAATTTGAAGTTTTATAAAAGTCAAAGTCATCAAAAAGCACTAAAACCTAATATAAAAGCTACGCTGAACCGAAAATTAGATCTGTATCGGAACAATCGGTCAAGTTTCTCGTTGTACATATCACGAATTATTTTAGCTGGTATTAACAAGGTATAATTTATTTTTACTCATTTATTTATGTTTTATTCCAAATTCCAAAAAATATATTATTCAATATTTTTTAAATTGTCAGATTTAACGTTTGATCATAGCTCATCTGATGTTTAATGACAATTAAAGATACACCTTTACACACGTGAATTTTATGAGACCCTTTTGCGTTACGGGTTAAATAACGAACGTTTTGTAGTGGTAGGGCTCTTTTGCAGAGCCCGCCTGGGGAAGTACCACATCTTTGCCAGTTATTACACTGCCAAGCAGTAATGTGCAAACATTACTGTGTTCCGGTTGGAAGGGCATTGTTTCCAGTGAAGTTACAGGGCAAATGGGAGAATAATCAACTGATATCTCAGGGTGACGAGCGCAGTGCTGTGCCGCGCAGGGTCTTGAATTCTGCGAGTTCAAAATTCTGGGTAGCGCAGACCTGTTATGGGCAAACGTGACGTTTAACATCAGGTGAGCGATTTGCTCGTTTCGTCACTTAATTACATAAAAAAAAAAAAACGAAACCACTCGTAATTTAAAAATGGCTACTTACTACGCTCTGTTAAATATAACTTGATTCGCACACGAAATGCCTCGCTCGAATTTCCGTTCGTAATATCACCAGTTAGCCTAATAGCCCCCCAGTCGCCTCGTCAGGTGCTCGAATGCGTGAATTGCTTGTTTAACATATTTTTCTGAGTCTGTCTCGTTTATGTTGAACGTAACGACTTCACGTTACGTACTCGAATCAGAATTTAGACGTACGAATATGAAAATGATTGTTCTTTTCGCCGTTTCCACTTTTGTTGTAATTGTGGGAAATTTACTGTTGTTTGATGTTGGTAACATTTGAAAGGCAAAACAATTGATTGAGAAGAGTTTTGTCCTGTTTGGTTCAGGAAATGTTAATTACGAACGCTTTGGTGGGGCCCTATTTGCCGCGACTTGCTGTTTTTACATCTTCTCTTCAAATATCGGGCAAAATTACAATGTTGGCTTATCAAGCTAGCTTATTAAATTTAAGATGTAAATATATAAATAAATAAATCAAGAAAGCTAACTGTCTATGATTATAATGAATTAACTGTTGACTGATTTACATTTTTTTTTATTAAATTGAGTGACGAACGTGCAAATGTTTCATGTTTTCCCATAAAATATACGAATCTTGAGATTACACACACAGTGGTAATACAGTACATACAGTAGTGATAATGTTCTAACTGTGAAAGTTGGTGTATTCTTGTTATTTTTGAATGTCGATACGGCTCAGCGGATTTTTGTGCAATTCGGTATGGGGCTAGCTTACACTTTGGCCACAAAAAGGATAATAAAATACTACTCTATATCCTGAAAAATCTAACAGTTCCTGTAGCATAGTGGGTGAAATAGTGCGTCGCAGAATATGTCACAAGAATATCACCGCAATAAATGAGTTACTGTAAAAATGTTTTTGACAAATTGGCTAGATGTATAATAAAAAAAAAGTCTGGGTGTTGATAAATTGGCTAGGCTGCCAATTGTTGCGATAGTTTTAAGTATTATGATCCTTTTTGTATGTAATTTTTTGTGTGAACAATAAAGAGTTTATCTTTCTATCTATCTATTTATCGAGGTATTTCTAATATTTGACTTATCGCGGTAAGTGTGGCTCCAACCGATCAGTATACGTATTAAACGTACGTTTGTTCATATTAGTTTTGTCCAACTTACACATAATAGTTTGAAGGACTGTGTCAATCGGGCGCATTGATAAATTTTAATGTGAATGAAAAGGGGGGGAAATATGAGCACCGCGACAAACCTATAGAGGTATCTTAGTGTAGTGCAACGAAAATCCAATGAAATCATTATAGGTATATTAAATAAATATTTTAACAAGAACATTATTTTTACAAAACAAAAAACAGAAACCGACTTCAAAAGACCGACTATTGAGTTATTCATCTATTTGTCGCGCACGTACTTAATGCAAATTTAAGACTTATATGGTTTTCTCATGGATACCATTATCAGAACTGGACTAAATTGAATTGGGACCAAATGGGAAGCGTCAGCTTTCTAATAAAAAAAGAATCATCAAAATCGATTCACCCAGTCAAAAGTTATGAGGTAACAAACATAAAAAAAATAAGTCGAATTGATAACCTCCTCCTTTTTTGAAGTCGGTTAAAAATGTTCAACTCCAGTTTGGGCTTTATTTAAAGGGGCGTCTAAACGGGCCATATTTTACGACAATTTGTGTCTGCAATTATTGGCAAATATTGCCCAGCCATCAAAAAAACATTTTAGTGCATTTTATGGCTGAGCAATCAATTGCAGGCAACATGTTGCAATATGGCTGCAATAGTATGGCCTTTGATTCAGAACCCATCCTACTACTATTATAAAGGCGAAAGTTTGTAAGTATGGATGTATGTATGGATGTTTGTTACTCTTTCACGCAAAAACGGCTGAACGGATTTACATGAAATTTGGAATGAAGGTTGTTCATGGTCTGGATTAACACATAGGCTACTTTTTATCCCGGAAAACGCGGGTGAAGCCGCGGGGCGCAGCTAGTGATTTCATAAAAACATTTTGACATACCAAAACATATGTGGATATAATGCCGGGCCATCCTTAAAATATTGCATAGTGTGGCTGGTATTGCTAGCAATGTTGCCGGCTACAGTATTGCAGCCACAAATTGTCGTAAAATATGGCCCGTTTAGACGCCCCTTAAAGTAACTTGACTACTATGACAGCTTAAAGCTAATTACTAGATACTTAAAAATATTTGACAACTCGCTGACATTAAATTTTTCTCAAAATTAAAAAGAAAAAAACTTTGCGTTTTGTTCTCGCTCGTGACTTTTACGTCAGCGAGAACTTGACAGAACATTTGATTTGTGATTTGATTTGGGCAGTGATTAAGAAGAAGAAGTTGAAGCAGGCTTTTCATATCCAAATTATGGTATCAGACTAGTTAATCAACTTTATTTCGATTCCACTCTCTTACACAATTACAGCTTTGTACTATTTTAGCGCAATACCATTTCGCGGCTGGCTTCCTACGTACTCTTATTTATTACTAGCACACCGTACGTGCTCAACACGAATTTGTTTTCATAATATTTTCTCCGCCATTATTTAAGTCTGGAACGGGGTCTTCCACTCTATTCTCTTCGGATAAAGTCGAGTTTCCCGTGAGCGTATGTTAAAGTATGTACATTTGTCTCTTTATTTACTTTATTGCGACATTTTATAATATTGTTGGTAGATAAGAAGACGCTCAACCGTTACAAAATGCTTTTTGTTAGCAAATCATAAGGAAGGTTGACTTTATACGGGTACCGTGTGACCTTCTAAGGTTCGTAATCAAGTCTCGTGGTTTATGACATTCTCTTTTGCGGTCGCGAAGCGTATCTGAACTTGGACAGTTTATTTTTAATTTATTTAGGATTGTTATCTCACGTGATGTTACTCGTTACTCGATGTTGAAGCTTATGATAGAACACGTCTGCAGTGCTGTGATATAACTGAATCACTTACGGCGTGAAGATATCCATCTATATACCAATATTATAAAGAGGTAATGCACGTAATTATGTATGAATGTAGATTGTAGAGATAGATGGATGTATGTTGTGCGCGATTGAGTGACGAGAGTAAGTGAGTATTGTATGCTATATTTTATAGCCTCAAAACTGCAAGATCAAAGCTCTAGCAGCAAAGAACATGAAGTCTCGAGTACCGGCTAGTAGATACCTATAAATACTCAAGTATCAGTCTCAGAACACCCACTCAGGCAACGTATCATACCTACATTCTAGGAATCCTGTATCTGCACTACTATTAGAAATAACAGGCTTTGTGAGGGTTAGGAGAATTAAGAAACATGAACCGATGCTGCTTTTCTATGACGTAAGTATCTGATAGTTTTTGGGGTTATAGCGGATGCAAATAACTCAGTCCTAAAGCAAAGTCTTCAAAAAACCTTCAAAAGCGCAACATTGTGTCTCTCGGGCAACAAGGAAGCTGGCAGTCTGTTTCATTCCCTGGCTGTACGAATCAGAAACGTACATTCAAAGCGTTTCGTACGAATTCACGGAAAATCAACGCGTAAATATACTCTAATTGGGATATTTTTATAGGTATATTTGCGCTTAAAACAGCCAACTTCATTGTTTGTATACAAGCTTTACTTGGCAGTGCCCAGTCCATCTGTCCATCGAACCCACCTGCCCCGTCTGAGAAGTTTCCTCCAACTATTGTTTGCGAACTCGTTTTCATTTGTTATTGTTCTCGATTCCAAGTTCAATGGCAACAGTAGAAAACTTTTCTGCCAAATGACATAGGGAAAGTTGGGTCTTTGGACAATTGCATCGTTTCAGTGGTTAGTATTGGCTGTTACAAAGTTTAGTGAGCTTTGCATTATATGAAAAACAATAACCAGCTTGGAAATTGAAAATATTTTAATCTACCATTTCCTTTCGTATACAACAAGGTTATCAGGAAATTTAAGTTAATTTTAAAAATATAATTTTATACAAGCTTTTATTGAATTATCATCGGAGTTATAGAGTTATTATCCTACACATACCAAATTTCAGCTCAATCGGACACCGGAAAGTGGGTCAAAATTGAATTTCAAGATTTCACCCGAACAAACATAGTTTCATACATTGAAGGTTACCTAAAAGCTTTTAAAAAGATGCGAACTTTGTACAAATAATAAAAATAAACTAGCTGACTCGACAGACGTTGTTCTGTCAAAAGCCATTGCGTCAATTCTATGTCAAATGTCAAAAGTTACATTAAAAAAGTTTACATTGTCCAAAGCGCTATTTGGTTTAAAAGTATTTTAAAATTTTCTAATTTTTCATGTTTTTTTACTATAAATTGAGATGTGAGCTATCCTATCTCCTAAGTTAGATCGAACTGCACCCGGTGTGCAAATTTGATTGAAATCGGTTAAGTAGTTTAGGAGTCTATAGCGGACAAACAACGTGACACGTAATTTATATATATTACTAGCTGACTCGACAGACGTTGTCCTGTCAAAAGCCATTGCGTCAATTCTATGTCAAATGTCAAAAGTTATGCTATTGCGTAACTATAGCAACCGTAGTATGTTGATGCTAACTTGTCAATTTATAGTAAAAATTATCAGTATATATATAATTTGCAATAAATTAAAATTGCGACTATAATTTGAGATTTAAACTATCCTATCTCTCAAGTTGGATCGAACTGCACATGGTGTGCGAATTTTATTATAATCGGTTAAGTGGTTTAGGAGTCCATTGAGGACAAACATTGTGACACGAGATTTATATATATTAAGATTTACCCAGCAGCGTCCGTTCGCCGGTTTACGATAAATCTGCCGGTAATATGAATTGTGTCGCAGTATTTCAAAAGGCTATTACTTATTAAAGAATTGTGCACAGATATTAAAAAGGGTGTACTGAATAAAGTTTCGTAAGTTAGTATCCTACTAATATTAGAAACTAGCACCTTACGGTTTTCGTTAAATTTTCCAAGACAAAATGTAGCATACATTTTTATTTGAAGTAAAAGCTACCTCTATTCCAAATTTTATGAAGATCTGACAAAAGCGCAGACCAGAAGCGTTTTCGCATGATTGTGTTATAAACATTAAAATTTGTGTTATATTCATTCCAGATTACATAAATAAAAAATCTGTTATTTTTATAAAGGTAAATACAACTTTATAAAGTAAGTAATTTACAAGATCTTTCAGGTTGTTCTTATGTTCTATTTTTATTAATTAGGAAAATTGGACATTGAATAGAAAGTTCTCGAGTTTCCGAAAGTCTTGAGACAAAAATAAAGAATCCTTATAAACGGTGACTGGACTTCATAGCAACATCTATAAATATAATTAGGATAAATCTGAACGTGAGTTTGTTTGTTTGTTTGTTACGCTTTTACACTACTTTTTACTTTTACGCTACTGAACCGATCACCATGAAGTTTTGCATAAATGCACGTTATAAGAGGTACGGAGAAGACATAGGCTAGTTTTCATCAACATCATCACTAATGCTCGGGTGAAACCAGGAGGCACAACTAGCACTTGTATTATACAATCTAGAAAAATCGAATTAAATGTTTCGCAACTGTTTAAAGGTAAGTTTGTATAGGCCAAGTGCCTATCAATATCCCTGGTATCAAAGTATTCAAAAATGTCATTGTACTAAGAAATTCAAAGTAAGCAGTATTAATCCCTATCGTTATCACCTTCAACGAACGCACTTCAAGCAATAATCACTTCACTAAGTCTCACTTAAATCGTCACAATAGGCGCAAGAATTATGTTTTAAAGGCTGGCACGCGACGGCGAAGGCGGGCAGAGTAACAATTACCTGGTCATGCGAGGGCGCCATCCATCACGTACTTGCGGCCTACTGGTGCCACTGGCTATGGCTACTCTAAAGCAATTTCCGGCAGGCTTATCTGTGACCTGCGAGCATTTACTCGGCGGTCTTCGCGTGGTTTGTTTAACAGAATTAATCCTGTTGACAACGATCTTTATGGCAAGCGTGTTTGCGGCCAGGATTGGTTTGGCCTGGTTCGGGCGATTGAACTTGGAGGGTAACTATTGGGAATATTTGCCAGTTTGCCAGAGTATTCTACTTTCTACCGCAACTTATCTGAATCTAAATCTGAAAACGATTGACGTTTGTTTGGTTGTTTTATTGCTTGCTGAAATCAAAGACAAATAAAATTAGGTCCGCATATAGTAGTAGTTTACTCATCAGAAATGTACCTAAGCTACTTTAATAGTAAGTTAATATTATTGCAGTCACCGTATGAAAGCAATGCTAGTATAAATATTTCAACTTTTAACTTGCTGCATTTGCTATTTTCGAATATTCAACAGCATGTAAAATAACATCTGTATTTGCGAAAATATTTGCCAATACATTAGCGACACAAATAGGCCTGCGATGTAGCGATTGTCGGCTCAGTTTGTTTTCGATTCTGTTCAACAAAGCGGACTGTAGATTTTCGTAGCGTTCACACATCAATGGTTCTGTATGCACAAATTGCATGAACTGTGGACAACTTTAACTGTTTTTAACTTTTACTTTGATTTTCATAACAATGGTTTCAGGCGAGATACGACCGCGAACACTTGTAATCTCCTGATGAAGATCACCGAATGTGATCGAAAGTAGTCGTAATAAACGACGTGACGATTCCCGTGTTAATTATAAGAAAAGATTTTGTGATAGTGTTCAAAAAAGGAGTTAGTTCATTGAGGCTAAGTTTTTTTTAATACACAATTGAATGACGTGTTAAAGGTTAAAATAAGAAAATACATATGAGTGTCACTATTTCTAAGCCAGATATTTCTCGATAAATGTACAGAGAAATATCTTCGTTCTAACGGTGATATTGTAACAACTTATTTTATTGCATTAATAGTAATGTAGCATCTCTTTCATCTATCTTTAACATCCAGGGTGGTGGAATATGGCCTAATCACCCTTTGAGGGTAGACCTGTATCCCAGCAGTGGGAGGATAAAAGGTTGAGTAGTAAAAGTAGTAATAATATCTTTAAAAGCGTAATTTAATTGCTTCACATCAAACAAATAATTGCCATGATTTATTCGACCAAACATTGACATTACATAACTGAAGTCTTTGTTCAACCCTTTAGAGCAATAATAACAATTTCCTTACAAAAAATTCTCCAAAATATTTTTCCTTCTGCACAAATGTTTTTGTTAATGATGCCAATCTTGTTTTCCATAACAATCAAACCCATTCATGTAGCAATTTCCCATAAATAGAAAAACGATCATTAAGATGCGTGACCAAGCAGAACTTGAGCTCATTGACCTGGATTACTCCAACCATTGAAATATGAAGCTTTTTGGCATAAATAGAAAGAATCACATATTCGCTGTGCTGTCGATATATTTGAAGCAGACTAGAGATGCGCTAAGCACGTGCCTAAAAAACGTTAAAACGGGAGCAAAACGCTCGTCTATTGTTTCATTTTATAGTTGGTACCTTTAGCAGTGTAGCAGCGTATGTGTTAATTTTTTACTAGCTGTTCTCCATGATTTTCCGCTATCCTGTAGGAAATTCATTTTTTTTTCCAAATCCATTGAGCCATTTTAGCATAAAGAAGTAACAAATATACATACAAGCTCACTGACACATTTGCATTTATTACACACCATTCACTCACTTTAATAATGTTAGCGTAATCTATTTTTTAAAAGACAAAATGTTTTTTTTTTTACAATTTAAGTGAAACAGTTGAATGCTAAAGTTATTTAGATTGGCTAAAATACACATAGTTAATAAAAATACTATTATATTTTGTAAAAAAAAACTACTTTCACATCGACTCATAAACAAAACCGTATCACCACAGAGGCATTTTTCTCCACGCATCCCTACTAAGAAGCTGTCGGCAGATTATTACTCGAGTCAGTTATGTATTATTCATAGTTGTCTGCTGGTATTATCGCGGCCATATTTCAGGATGACTCCCCTTTTTCTAACAATAAGTAATCTGTAACTTATGGTGCCGCTTACGTATTACATTAGTTATACTTTTGGCGGCCGCTCAGTTTTGCTGGTCACAAATAGTTGTAATAAAGTAAGATGTGGAAGTTAGTATAATATTTCAATAGGAAGAAATTATTCGTGGCGCCTCTAGATGTCTGGAGCTTAGAACGTGTTGGATGTGTGATTCAATCTTGTTATATTATCATTCATATATTTATCTAACCATGAAGCATTCTTGTTTATTTATCTGAGGCTGTATTGGATACAGTTTTAGATGAATGATGAACGTACCACACACCGATTATGAAACACCGAAACAATCTTAATGAAAACCAGCCAAGTGCGAGTCGGACTCGCGCACGAAGGGTTCCGTACCATTATCTATAAAAAACGTCAAAAAACACGTTTGTTGTATGGGAGACCCCCTAAATATTTATTTTATTCTGTATTGTAGTATTTGTTGTTATAGCAGCAATAGAAATACATCATCTGTGAAAACTGCAACTGTCTTACTATCACGGTTCATGAAGTACAGCTTGGTGACAGACGGATAGACAGACAGGCAGACGGACAGCAGAGTCTTAGTAATAGGGTCTCGTTTTACCCTTTGGGCACGAAACCCTAAAAAAGTAAAAATCAAAGTGTGTTTGTAAATGCCAAGTGGCTATCATAGTTTGAAAAGCTTTACTTTAGCTTATTATAACAATTTTGCTTATAAAAAAAAAAAAAATTACTTTATATTGACCTGTAAAAGTACTAAAAATGTGATAGGAATAAACTTAGTAGAAATTGACACCCAAGTCATTTCGTAAAATACCCATGATTTTAATAGATTTTTCAGTAATTTAACTATTAAAGTAATTGTGCTAACTGCCAAGCACATAATATTGTTATTTACTTTTGTCTTACTTCTTACTGCCATGAAAATTATCTTACTCTGAGCATTATGCGACTTTAATTTATTCACTGAGCATTATATCGTACCTACTCTTATAACAAAATAGCACTAGAATTCGTGAAGTTCAGCAAAATTCTCGTGCAGTTTTCAACTTCTAATGCGAATTTAGCGTGGCAATAACATTTTTGTACTTTGTTCTAAGCTCTCTCTAGATTAAGACTGTGAGGTAGACTAATTAAGTTAGCTATTATAACTGAGTGTTGGATATTGTTGCAAGTACATCGAGACAGTGATTATAGTTTGGAATCCTAGCTAATATTAAATACGAAGTTAATAAGTATATTAAATACGAAGCTTATAAAAAAGACGTGTGGCACTCGGGGACTGCCGCGGTAAAGCTATTGCATAGCATTTTTTATCAACTTATGCAATTATAATTATTTACTTATTTTATTTAGGCAGGTTCTATATTGTCCAAAACCAATGTTAAATACGCCTAATTTTACAATTCGCAGTCTATCGTTGTCTGTCACCAAAATTCCACCTTTCCTTTCTTTTTTTTCAAACGTCATGACTCTCTCTTCCGAGTGTACCCCCGTAGTTCTATTTAAAAAAAAATGTTTAAGTTTTTATATCTTCCTTTTAAAAAAATAATCTTCGGGGGTGTTAGTTTATTTTCGTTACGGAATTTCTGGATTCGGTCTCCACGCTCAAGGCCCGCGATAGAAGCTATGCAATAGCCTAATAAATACGAGCTTGTTACTCTTTCACGTATTAACTACTTGACCGATCATCTTGATATTTTGCATAGCATCAGAAGGGTGCAGAAAATAATATAGGCTTTATCTTTTCATTATGATTATCATCACCACGTAGATAAAACTGGTGGGCGCTGCATATCATCATTATAGTCATATAGTGCATTTTGTGCTGTATCAAAGTAATGATTTACTTTAGATCTGATAATGCAACTTGCTAAAATTTGAAACACTTAGCCATAGGTACATGATAAAGCCAGTAGATCGCGCATGGCGATAAAATAAATCAAGAGAATAAATCGTGCTCACAATTGGACGGCTCAAATATACCATTCAAGCTATCTAATCAGCCAATCACAGGTGATCTAATTGACTAGTTTAGGCTCTTTTGAACGTATCATTTTTATGAGGGGTCTTCGTAAATAGTTGCTATAAATCATACCTGCTGTTTATATGATTGGTGCTGTTTTACATGCACATAATGTTACCAACTAATTTCAAAACAAGCAGATAACAACCCCAAACTTCACAGCAAGTACAAGTACTGTTTTAACGAAGGTAGGCTTAAGTGTATTAGCATTGTACTTCTGGTTGTAAGCAAAACGAAGGTAGGCCAAACAAACTTGTGAAGTGATATTTGATATGAGCTAGTTATAAATTGTTTGCTACAACTGTATTGCAGTTTGTAAAACTGTCAGGGTTGTACTGTACGTACAGCCTTAGACTAAAATTATTTTAGTCTAAGCGTACAGCTAGCAATGGGTTAGCAAGTTCTATTTATTTGTATACTAGAGACCTGCCCCGGCTTTGCACGGGTATAAAATGAAGCCTATGTTACTCAGGGATAATGTAGCAATCTAATGGTGAAAGAATTTGTGACATAGGTCTAGTAGTTTTTGTGTTTATTCAACACAAACATACAAAAATACAAATCTTTCCTCTTTATAATATTAGTAGGTATAGATATTGTAAATCAAAAGCAAATTACAATAACAAACAGTGAGAAACACAAACAACATTTAAAATTATTTGCTATTTGCGCGTTTAGACAATTTGCGTGGAATGGTTTAGATATAACCTAACTTTTTTACCTTACCCTTGCAATCATCACCTTATTGATCCTACCATCGTCATAAACCCATCACAACTACTTTTTCTAAATGGCCACTTGTAATGCTTTTGTAACTCTTGAAATGTAGGCTCG
Source organism: Alcis repandata (assembly GCA_949125135.1). Classification (NCBI taxonomy): domain Eukaryota; kingdom Metazoa; phylum Arthropoda; class Insecta; order Lepidoptera; family Geometridae; genus Alcis; species Alcis repandata. The sequence continues at coordinate 3,667,266 of OX421223.1, forward strand.
AAGGTCAACCCTAAAAAAGTAATGTAAACAAATACAAATATCTCTTGAAAAATACTTCACAGTGATGTTTTATTCTTAGAAAATATGGAAGGGATTATGCAATAGTTGTAATCAGACACGCTACGTGCTTGCTGCTCTACTGCACAGCAACACTCTCTGCATCTGGAAAAATAAAGGTTCACTTAACCATGGAATAAGCACAGACAAGAAAGTCGAAGGGAATAAGATAGTCGCTTGTAGAAAAGAGGTACGCTTTTTGCTTTAATTTTGTTTCAAGCTTACACCTAAGGTTAATTGGACGAACTAAGTGAAGTCTTTCCAAACATTTTGCCGTTTTACTTTTGTTTTGTTTAACGGACGGCTTGTGTTTGAACACTATCTCGTCTAATTTGATGTGAAGCGAACCTCATAAAAGCGATGAGCTAATGGCTCATACAGTTCCATATATTCCAACACAGTGGTACTCGTACGTGCACTTGCACGTGTACCAATCCGGTGTATTCTAGTCTCTACAAGTAAGTGATCTTGCATAACAATTGCGGTTTTGGTTACATTACACATCATTTAAGTCGTTAAAGACCATTGTTCAGACGTCATACAACTACAAAACTCAACTTATCAACTTCTTACTTAACCACCTTACTTCCACTTACCGATTGCAACAATGCAAAGACTCCAAATCAAACCACAGAATTTCGAATAGAATTTATTTAACACAAGAAACAAGAAGCCGTCAACAAACTTAAAACTCTAACCGAAGTAAAATCGATGCTTTGTTGAAAACCGTACAAATAGCAGAAACAACATCAATTCTGCTCCAGAAATGCAATCAGTTGCACACAATACTTCTCCCGGTCGCAACATGACGCCGGCCGGCCAATATCCCGCAATCACATCATCTGTTTCTATTGAAAATGTAATAAAACTGACCCGGGCTTGCAACGCTTCTGCACTATTTCGACTGCAAATACCACATTTATATCTAAAGCGGAATATACCTAACTGAATTTCTTTAATGAAACCCCAGTATTGTTTAACCTTTAAACATATACTTATTATTTTACTTGATCGCTACTAAGAAGTCCATTTTATAAGTCAAGGCATTAAACTATTAATATTGTTGAAATAGTGACTTACCTGTAAAATTCAATGTTATTATTTTAAGGTCAATGGTATTTCGATGGTCCACAAATGTGAAGTTTGATAGCTACAGTGGATCTCCAAAAAATGATATTTAAATATTGCAATAATAAAGACATTAGAATATAACTCAATGACTTGCTGACTCTTACCAGATATTTGTTAAGTAGGTACTCAATGTTTTTCTTTATCTTACGAGTAACTCTCAAAGATAAGTAGGTAAACAAAGCAAAAACTATTTTCCGAAAATGTAGAGTACGTACCTAGTTAGGCTCATAAATGAAAAATGATGCTGAACGCAACTTTTTGCTTGACTGTGTAAAATGTTAAGTGGAACGTACTCGTATGTATTTTACTTTTCAATTTAGCTAAGTGCCCTGCATAAGGCCAGCATTCAACGAGAGAGGCTTCGTTACTTGTTATTGCCTCTTGAAGTTTACGTCTTTCACATCTTATTACCTGCGTTTAGCAACCTTGAGCTCGCCTCGGTCGTGTTAGTCTCTTTTATATTTTTGTAGCCTCGAAAAGCTCGCGCTCCCTAAAAGAATTTTGTTTTAGAACCGTGCCGATCTTTTCACTCAAGTTGGGATGAAAATCTTTTGATGTAGATTTTATTTTCAGTGTAAAAAATATTATCATTATGTATGCTGGCGGCGTATTTGTAGCTGTACGATTCATTTAGATATACTTAAAAATAGTAAGTTCATATAAGTTGAGTGTCTACTATCCAGCCTTGATGTAAAAGTAAATAAAATAAAACACTACGTTTAACAGTTCCTAGAATTATTATAATAGTTTCTTTTAAAATGGCCTGTGTTAAAACGCAAAGAAATCTAAGTGACAAGTTGACGGGTTGCGTGTACAATTTCGAGGGTTCCAGCGGGGGTGCATAACCTCTATTATTTTTCAATTAAACGTGATTAGCGCTATACCACTTAGTAACACTGCATTTTGTTGAATTTAATTCTATTTGGGCGCGGTTATCTTTTAACTAAATTACTGGCTTTTTGACTGACAGTTCTCGGATGGCCATTATGTAGAGTGCTTTCTAAATTGCTTTTAGAACGGTCTAGTTTTCTAATATCGTGTCAGAATTTTCGCTTTGCGAGAAGCGGTAATTGCGTTTAACGGTCGTATTGTCTGGAATGGTTGCCGCAGTTATAAATGAATCGTAGCAATGATTAATTCATTTTCTAGATTCAGTTTATTCTGCATCGAAACAAAATAAAGGAATCTTCTATTAAAGTAGGGCGTCTATTGAAATACTCTTTGGTTCACAGCTGAGAAATAGTGCTGAGACCCTAATTGATAATATAAATTTTGTGTTTAATAAAAGTAACTTGATTTTTAACTTAAATTTTAACAATAAAAGCCAATAACATAATTTAATTTGTACCTGCTATTAAACGATATATTTTTATATTATTCATATAAATTTGGAGACTTTAAAAACTGCTTTTCCGAATTGATAAAATTTGTTACACGTTTTTTGGGGACCAAAAATTTAATCACTGGGAAAAAGCTTCGTCTGAATTTTCCGGATAAAGTTCACAACCAGACATAGGTAGTTATAAGATATAAATCAATATTTCCAAATATTTCTAAAAAACACATCCATTTTGCCAAACACTGCAGCATCTATTCGTAACAGCTTACCACACTCACACGACATATCTACTAAATCTTCACACGGAATGACGTTCACTATGTTCTAATTTCCATACTAATGTATGGTATGTAATATTGAACAATGCTCTCATCAAGTGCAGCGGCAGTAATGTGTCACTGTCATCTACCATCGTCTAGGATACCCATAAGATATAAACACCTTCATATATTGTTATTTACTTAATTAGAATCCAATGATTTGCTTTGACTGGTATTCATTAGTAAATTACTATGTAGCTTCGAAGCTTCGAACCGACTTTGATTCAGAAATAGATAGACATAGATAAACCCTTTTTTGTTTTCACCAGAAATCACAAACACAAAGGAACACTTAAAACTAATGCTGGTGGCTTTATCGCTAAGAGCCATCTCTTTCTGGCATTTAAATAGATAATAGACATCAGTTTTTTTTAAGTTTTCAATTTAACATAGATAGTTGTTGTTGTTGTATTGTTGGTCTTGTTGTTGTTGTTATTGTGTTCGTTGATGATTATTTTCTCTTTCTACATAGATTAAATTTCAACATGAATATAAAGAGAAACTTATTCTTTCTAGGTTTTCTAATCCGTTAAGAGTTATAACAATACAAAACAGTTTGATAAAGTAAATTTAAGATGTCTTGCACAGAAAATGTAAAACATTGTGTATTCGATTGGTTTACTCAACGAATTAGGCTTACAAAGCTTTCACTGAACTTTTGCTCTCTCAAATCGGATTAGCTAACATTTTTATAAACTTTTCTAAAGAAAATAATCGAAAATCATTGCTTTGTAGATTATCTTTTACTACTTACTTTGTTCGATAATTTGTTTGTACCTTTTGTACTATTTTTGTGATTCAATATTTATCAATTCTATCAGCATTTGTAAATGCACCTTATTAGCAATATCTTTCAAGATCAAAGACCCTTTTGTCGAGTGTGTGTCATGGCGCAATGATCATAGAGTCTCATAGCCATTTAAAATTATAAATTTACTATTTTTTGTGGTGAGTCTACGAGTATGTCATCGGCGTTTTTATTACATGGGAAAAAACTCTTATAACCACAACATGACAAAAATATATGAAGAATTCTGCTATGTTACAGAACCTTTATAAAACTCATTAAAATGTTACCAGAGGCTACCTGGTGTTAGATTTTTCAGGCCGCTTAAAAAGGCCTCTGACGTGGCTGGCCAGTTGTTTTAGGATAAAACTAATAGGACCAATAATTTAACGTGTTCTCCGACCCAGGGATGCGCTCGATTGTAGGTGGTATTTGCGAGGTTATCCATCGGAAGACTGACTGTGTCGTACGTGCTTAACATCGGTGATTGAATTTGATTTGAATTGATTACGAACAGGTGACGATTCAGTCGGTTCCTTCTCGGCGTATTCTATCGTAGACCGCACTATTGTTTACCACGGCAAAATGGTGTTCAAACGCAAACCCATCATCATCTTCTTCTTACCCTTATCCCACCTATGTGGGGTCGGTACACTTATTCATTCAAACGCAAGCCCATCAAAAAATTAAATAAAAAAATTAGCACTAGCGCTACAAGACTTATTAATCCATTTAAATTTAGCAAGACAATCTCCAGAGATAGGCAACATTTTATAAATGTGGTGTGCCAAATATTGTCGTCTCTAATCCGACGAGGCTTGAGATAGATGTGAATTTTCATCGTGAAACGCTCAGGCAGTGAGATGAAAGTGTAAATGAATCAAGTAGCTAAAATGTTCTAGTTATCGATGGCGCAAGAACTGTAACATTTTTTTGTAATTATTTTTTTCTTTGTAACTTCGAGTACTAAATTGTCACAATCGTTTGACATATTGAGAAAATAGCCGTTAACTTGTAATTGATCTAGTCACATGACAATTATTTAAATGTATTTAGATATTAATCATAATTATTTATTCTTCACGCCAAAAATTTTCAAGCAAAATGAGAATAACGCTTAAAACTACTGAAACGGCTGGCGGCCTTGTCGGTAAGGATGATCTTTTTCAAGCAGGCAAGGGAATTCGTAGTGATACCGGGGGTTTTCTTAAGAACCTAAAATAAAATAAAAACAGATCTTCTAGGCAAGCATGCTCCATCGCAGGTCGCATCATTGCTTCCCATCAGGCATCAAACGCAAGCCTATCACTAAATAAAAAAAAGATTATTAACACTCTATCAAATAAATTGTCAAAATGTCAATACACATTGCACAGAGAACAGAATAAAAAACTAAAAATACATTTTTCAATTTACGCAATTTACCCGGCAAATTGCTAAGGAAGAAACAAGTCACGACAAAGAAAGAAACATTAGGACGAACAAAGGAAACGTTGTTACATAAATATGCACTAGTCATTGTAACGAAAAATGGAACTAGTCTGACTCTGTTTAACAAGCCAAGGGTTGTTAACCTCGCAGGGCGGCAATAGCCCTCGAGTCCGCGTTTGTCGCGCTGGAAAACAGGATTTAGCTCATTCTTCCTTATATTGTACTCTCTAGGTTAAAATTCAGAAAGGTTACGTCTATATCATTCTATTTTCAAACTTGAGAATGATTGACTCTTGTTAATTTCAATAGCACTCGAGTCCGCGCTTTGTCGGAAAACAGGATTTAGATTATTGTGTCTTACTCGTATTTTGTACTTTCTAATAAATTCAATTTCAAAATTCAGAAAGGTTACGTCTATTTCATTCTATTTTTGGAGGGATCATTGGTTCTATTTGTACAATAAATATTTGATACTATTTTCAACGGTCCTCACCGTTGAAAATAAATAAATGATAATAAAAGTATAACATTTCATTATAATACTACTACATAATACTACTATTTACTTAAATTATAAGCAACGCCGCTTATATACTAAGAAGAATACCAATTTGAAACACGGTTTTGCAATCCAAGAACGTCAGTTGATATTTCTGGATACTTTTGTACCCACAGACGCGCAAGCGAATAATTATTTTTTTTTGCATAGATAACTAAATTAATATCGAAATTGCTAGAGTTTTGTCACTGATTCGTTGTGTTTTCCACTGGGCGCTCTATTATTAATGACAGGCCCTGCCCCGCCCGCCCATGGGCCGCCCTGGCCCGGTGTAATGCAAATTATTGCGTTTCGCGATATTTTGTTTGGGGAAAGTAAACGGACTCTACAGTTTGACCACGTTTATTGCAAGCTATTTATTAACTTCTTGTGTAGAGAATACAAACAATCGAGAGGTATAAAAATTTTATTGAGGTTAATACTTACTCGTAATTACGGTGATGGTGAAATAAAATTTATGATAATAAATTCTAACGTTGCTTTGATTTTGATTAAACGCCCAGTGTTAAGTGAGCGAATGAGTGAATAATAATTTCCATAATTTATCATTTTCAATTTTAATTTTTTTTTTGATGATACCTTTATTATATTTCGCTTTTTTAAGACTATCACAGTGCTAAATTAAAAGTGGTGAAAATATTGCTCTTATAAAACAAAACAACCTAAATATTATGTACATTATATGAAAAACGTCTACTCTAACAACGGATCGAACTTTAGTTTCAAGCATAAAAAAATGTTTTCAAAGAGCATTATTATTACTATCCAAAATGAACACTCTCCAACTATATGGCAGCGAATGCACGCGATCCACTCCGAGGGCTGTTATTAGTCGAACTCGTGAGGAAGCCAATGACGTGATTTGCATAACATTTAAAATTACGTAGGCACGTACTTAACAGTTTTTAACACATCTAAAAATAGTATTTTTGAAAGAATAGCACAATAATGAAATAGGTAACGTCTAACGTTGGTATGGTACCTACCATTGGACAAAAGTGCCCACTTAGTTTTATTTCTAGCTAAGTGAAACTGTGTCGTGCCAGGTGATATCATAAAATAATGTCAGTATATTATGTAAAAATTATATTAGGTATTTACAAAAAGCAAAATTTGTGAATGTCAAGAAAAATATTTTCCAAAATTAGCGGAAACCAATACCTACCCGGAAATTGAAAATTTGGTAATGAAGGGAAACTTAATTAACCTGATGTAATTATTTAAGTTTAATTTCCAGGTTCCACGAGTAGTAACTCGATTTGACACTTTATATTCGTAAATTCCTTCAAAATAAAAACAGTCACGAAATAATAAAACTGGGGCCTATCTAATTGTGTAACCGTGGCAGCAATGACCATATCGCGTCACATCTCACTCGCTCCAACTTACTCGCATCATACGAGCGAGCGGGACAACACATAATTACCAGCGCCGCCACGCTCACACAATAATGCCCCTGGTTACTTCAATTATAACTCTAGACCCAATATGTATTTTAAAAACCCCATAACAACATCAAAGTAAAAGCACCGATGTTTGTTGTAACAACAAAAAATTAAAAGCGTGATTTTCGCACAGCGTTAATCAAATACGGGGACAAAATTAATCTGTCTGGACCGCCACCCCTATATGAGTCCAAACCAATTTCATATAATAACACATCATATTTGGTGGGCCATAATAGAAACGTATTTTCGTTTGTTTGCACTTGTTTATAATTCATTCTATTTCGTATTTCCATGTGTGTTTATTTTGCAGGATAGTAAAATACGTTACAGTAGACAGATAAGTGGTTTTTACTATTTTTTCTTTATGCTTGACTAAGAAGGTAAGCCTGTATAAGTATATAAACAAATGCTCAACAGGGGTCTCCATCAAAATATTTTCCTTATTTTTTTATTAGAAAAAAACTTAGTTATTATTATTGAAAATCTGCAAAAACCGAAACAAGCAGCAATGACAATTGTAATCATTGGCAAAACATTTAGGTGAGGTGTATTTAGACCTTTATTGGTACAGGTATGTACCTACTGGTATAAGGTACTGTTACGTATTCATCATCATCATATGCAACCTTTAATCCTCCCACTGCTGGGATACAGGTCTACCTCGAAAGGTGATTAGGCCGTATTCCACCACGCTGGCCAAGTGCGAGTTGGTGGATACGCCATTGAATTTCTTCTCCGGACATATTAGTAGGTACATTATTATTTAGCGTAAAGTTTTTCTCCGAATACAAACTTTCGTTACAATGAACAAGCAAATAGAAACGAATTCGAAACGATTTATCCATAATTTCAGATTTATGGTAGCCCTAATATTTCAATATACCTAAATAAAGGGTGAAATTCAAGGCAAATAGGTGAATTTGATTGGATTTCACGGAACTTTTTGCGATACACATGTCGGTCTGATTCAATAAACCGATCTTTTGATTTTTTTCCTATAAAGATAAAATATGAATAAGAATTTTAAAGGACTTGGGGTTATATAACAACTAACAGGTTCCACAATATATACAACCAGGTCGGGTTTTAAGGTGATAAAAAAATAACATCACTTATTGATTAAAAAGAATTGCGTATAAAACTCAGTTTGAACCTCTCAAACAAGGGTCCAAAAAACCGAAATGTCTACTCGCAGCGTTTGAAAATAACCGGATAAGTCATTAAAAGTGCCGACGGAGCGTAAGAATAAAGGGAACCCGGTAAAGTGGCCGAATCAGCCAGTCGTTTCTTATCGAAACTTGGGTATGGTTCTAGCGAACGGTTATTAAACTTTTCTTTGCTTAAAGGCGAACGTCAAATTTCTTGAATAGTTATTCGACTTTATGATAGCTCCGATAGTTTCGCTTCTGCGCCAATGGCTCGTAAGTTAAAATAATTTAAATGTTTATCGTTTAAAAGGATGAGTAAGTTTATGTATGTTTATTATTCACTAGTTGCTTCCCGCAGGCTCACCTGGTATCCAATACTAACTACAACAACGGTAACGTTATACAAAATGAAATTACCGTTATAGATAGTTAGCATATTATTGTGTAGCTAATTATCTACATAAGCATAAGTACCTACTTAGTCACTTAATCCCAATCGATTTAACTGATACGGTTTATGATAGAAACAAACATACACGCACAAACTTTCGCTTCCCATGGTCACTAGCAACAATGATCCAGCAAGACAACAACATTTCGTTTATTTTTATTTTCAAATTGCTCGGAAACCAATTCCTTATCCAATAGACTCCAAAATCGTTCGAGTTACTATAATGAGTAATCTCACCGTTTCGATTGACCGCCTTTCCGTCCCCAGGCCAATTCGCTTCTCTTTATATTCTTTTGCTTCTATCTTGGCTTTAGAAACGGCCACCTTCTGCTTGAATACAAAGCTGTGTGCACAACCACAAAGTTGGTAAGTTTTCACGTGCTCCTTTGGACGGCGGCAATATTTCGGAAGGTGGTTCCTTACATTGTGAGTTTTCTTTAAGGCGCTCGGAATTTCAATGTGGCTGGATGTTTAAAATTTTATGCAGATTTACGAGCATGCTAAGTCAGATATTTTTAGGTTGTAGAATGTTGTAGCAGTAAAATAGTGCTTATTAATTTTTAAAATATTTTATGCCGGTTTCAATAGGGTTGTTGTGGGTAGGATGGGACTAAAACGAAGTGGAAGAGTAGAAAAAGAGAATGATATAAGAACCGTTAGCTATCGGCTAACTACTTCAATTTTCGATTCTGGCTTCTCAAAATTCGAGTAAAGTCGCAAGTAACAATTAGCTCTGCTGTGTTAAGCATTAAATAATACTATTCTATTTTCTCATCCTGCTAAGATTATGTTTGACAAATCTAATTAACTATAACATTCATTCTAAATTAAGGTAATGAACTTAATTGACATACGAGAACTTTCCCCTTTTCCACCCTCCGTCGCTTGTTTCCCCTCTGTCTAGTTAGTAAAGTTTTAATTTTGTTTTGTTTAATATAAAGTGCAGTAAATTATAACGCATTAAAGGGTATGCTAATAACGCCGACTGCCTCGCTTATGGAGGTTGTCGAAATTAATAGCACGAGTAGAGATGTTCTAGTTACAACTATCGATATCGATGTGTTTTGGTTGATAGTGAGTAGCTAGCAAGCTATGGCGAAGAATGTGATGAATACAGGATACAATAAAATAAGTTGTAAAAGTAAACATTAAATATAGATTGCATATGATTGAATAACGGAAATGGAACGGATTAAGTACATACCATACCTATAATAATATGTGCTTGAGAAGAGTCGGTGCGTCACTTTACCTACTAGTCATTGTTGAAGACTTCTCCCTTTTTTCTCATTTTTTTTTAATAAACATCTTTAATTTTTTTTTACTAAGTACCAGCAATTTTTTGGCCATCCAGCCACGGCTTACTCAGTAGGTAAATTACCCAAAAAAGATTGTATTTTTGTCTAATTGTAGCAAACATTTGCTCTTCAATTTACCTTACAACAAGAAACCTAGTTTTCTCGTGCCTCATTGTCACTAAAATCGATAAATCCAGCTCGAAGCACAACACTAGTTGATCTTTAGAGACGCGCTGGAGCGTGAGGGGGATTTCCGTCACTTGAGTCCGTCCCGCTAATATAGCTGTCCTCGCTTGGGGCCGTCCTCATTCGGCCTGGGGACAAGCCAGGAGAAACTCATTAAAATTACACACGGGCTCAAAAACAAGCTTTACCTGGACAGGACAAGTTGTTACAGGGTTCAGGACGCGAGGCTAAGCAACTTTTTTCATAATGTGCATTCGGACTAACTTTATAGAGTGGTATTTATTTTGGTCCACCTAATTAAGTACATTGCTTTTGACAGCAGAGTTCAAGACAAAGTTAGTCGCTAACTTTGTCTTGAACTCTGATAAAATTGGGGCAATAGTGGGCCCAAGTTTGAAGAAGGCTTTATTTGACAGATCTAAAATAACTAAAAATATATCTGTCTTTATCATTGCAATGTATTAGACAAAGACGTCTATAGTTTTAGAAATTTAGATTTGTCATAAAAATCCTTCAAACTTGGGCCCACTGTCCGAATTGTTTGCGTTCTCTAGTGTCCATAAAACTGATTGGTCCAAAAATAAATTAGTTATAAATCAGAAATAAGTTTATTCTTTGCTCGTACTTGAAATTAGATAGACGCAGTTCAATTTTTAACGAGACTTCAGTCAACCAGTCATATTAATTTTGATGTGGAAGTTTGAATGTTTATTGAAATATTTTGTCACAGATAAAATTATTAGGATAGTATTGTATTTACAGTAGGTACAGACAACATCCAATTTATAAAATTACCAACGTTGAAACGGCTGAACCGTATTTGATAAAAGTATGTGTAAAAAAGAACCACTGCTAGAAAGCCTGCTTTCTAATAAAAAAAAAACACATTTAAACACACATAGCGGTTTATCTTATGACACACCTCTTTTTGCGTTGGGGTTAAAAGTTATGAAATAAAAAAAAAAATTAAATCTTTCTAATAAAGTGAGAACTGCAACAGCCTAGTCATTTTACAGTCCAATGCGACGTTCTTTTTTTGTGACGAGACGAGCAAATCGCTCGCCTGATGTTAAACGTCACGTTTGCCCATAACAGGACTGCGCCACCCAGAATTTTGAACTCGCAGAACTCAAGACCCTACGCGGCACAGTACTGCGCTCGTCACCCTGAGATAAAAGTTGTTTAATCCCCCCTATGCCCTGTAATTTCACTGGAAATAATGCCCTTCCAACCGGAACACAGTAATGTTTACACATTACTGCATGGCGACTTGCTTGGCATTTAATTCTTCAAATTATGCATACCTTCATAATTTGTTTTTCGTAATAAATAGACAGACTCAGATGAAGCCGCAGGGCACAGCTAGTGAACAATGAAGCATGGCAATCTCAGTCCCGCGGGCATTTTGCGCCGTCTTGGAGTTTGCAATGAATTCGTTCTGAGAAATTATTACTTTATGACGTCCATAGAACTCGCGGCCTGCTTTGCATTGCTTATGAAGTGCAGAATATAAACAGCTAGGTTTCTATTCTAGAAAAGTTTAAATATTTTGTGACAAAAATAAAACAAACTTCCGAAATGAGAACCGTCTCCTTTTTGGAAAGCTAAAAATAAAAAATACACTTTTAGATAATACACAGATTTCGATTTCAGAGAGTTTGTTTATTACGTTTTACGACTTACGAGTAAGTACTCAACCGATTATCATAAAAAATTGCATTCACGTTTTCAAGGGTACAGAAAAAGATATAGGCTACTTTTCATCATCATCATTACAGCCTGGGTAAAACCGCATGTCACAGTTAGCAGCCTATAATTACCTATTAGCAATTAGCATGTTCTGTGAGTAGAGATCAATGGAGCCTATTCAGGTCCAATATATTGCAGAGACAATTGGCGGGCAAATAGAAGCTTCTCAATAGGTCAAACGATCGATGGCGCCAATAAATTATGCCTGATGTAGACTGCTGTATGACAGTTATGATGATGGTTCAATTCAATTATAGTTTAGAACATAAGTATAGAAGGTATAGATAGACCGCTACTAACCTACAGGGTTATAAAAAGAAGGAATGTAAAGCCAAAAGAGCCTCATAGTAGAGCCATCATTATGAACAACTTTTACTATGGGTGCAATCACGAAAAAAATAGCAGTTCGGCAATTCCATAGAAAAATAACAGGTAATTTTTTTCGCCATTTCAGGGATGGCCCCGTACTTAATAAGTTATAAACATTGTTTGTTAAATGATGAGTTCTATGAGTTATTTCTTAACTTTTGAAATCAGACCAGTAGTTTCAGAGATTTCTTATTATGTCTTTACAAACATAAATATCTTTCATATAATATTAGTACAGATTCAATAAACATCTTGTTACAATTAACGCGAGACTCACGTAAAAATTAGGTCGTTTACTACGACTAGCTTCCACCACATTCGGTTATTCAATAAACATCATTGAAAATTTTGCTAATCAGCAATTATTGTGATTTACGAGTACCTAATTGTGTTCTAAAATATATTTATTATTGGTGCACAGTGAAGTTTCATGCTTAATCTCTTGTTTAATGTTTATAGTTAAAGCGCTTATTTATTATACATGTACTATTAAGGAGAGACTCAAGATTATGCTAAACCCTGAAATGAAACACGATCTTCCAGACCGTGTAGTGGACAAAGTGACCACAAGATGCCTTGTGACAAATATTTGCGTAACCAGCTTAATATTGCGTTTGAGGTAGCCTAGGTAATCCTAATAGAGGGGATGTGATGTAGAAGACAGATAAAGTCTGATACAGGGCAACAAATATAGGGCTTTAAGGAAAGGGTATGCTAATCCGAAATAGGATCATAAGACTCATCAGGGACAACTTTTATTTTGTGACCAACCCGGAAATAGCGAAAAAAAACAGCTTCTCCATCAACTTTGTCGAGTTTCGTTGACATTTTTCTATGGATTAGCTGATTTTTTTTTTGTAATTTCTAGTAGGTGCCATAGTAAAAGTTGTTCATAATGATGAGTACCTACTATGAGCCCTTTTTGGCTTCGTATACCCTTTTCTTATAACTCTGTAAGTGATGCTAAGCGCCATACTATAGTTTCTGTGGACGAGAACTGGTAATTTTCAACATTGTATTAGTTGAAGTGGAAGTAATCTAGTCTTGGCAAACGATCCTTCGCTTATTGCGTTTGCAATATCTTCGGGCAGGCGTTCTCTCGTGCCGAAATGTACGCCACAAATGGACGGAGATATTTCTGGGAGTTAAGAAATGTACATGAAAATCACGCTTATGTTTATGCCTCATATGCAACCTTTAATCCACCCACTGCTGGGATACAGGTCTACCCTCGAAGGGTGATTAGGCCGTATTCCACCACGCTGGCCAAGTGCGGGTTGGTGGATTCTCATACGCCTTTGAATTTCTGCTCCGGACATAATTATGCATGTTTCCTCACGATGTTTTCCTTCACCGAAAAGCCAGTGGTATGTAAATTCGTACATAAGTCCCAAAGAACTCATTGGTACGAGTCGGGGTTTGAACCCGCCACCTCAAGAATGCGGAGCGGCTGTTCTCCCATTGAGCTACCACTGCTGTTTATGTTTATGCCCATTTATGTATTAATTAAAGCTTTAGCAATAAAATCGAAAAGAACTGAGTGAATTCAGCTAAGACGAGTGACAGAGATGAATGGAAGAAGTACGAGTATACGTACTGTACCGACCCCACGTGCCTTGGTGGGATAAGGGTAAGATGATGATGATGATAATGAGCAATAAATAAGTAATGTATTTGTAAAAAAAAGAAATCACGTATTGATTTCTAAAGCTCTTTAAAAATCACGTCTGTATAAATATCTATCTCTAAAAAATCCTTCGTTTTTGCTATCTTATTTTCGTACGTTTTGACCAAAAAAAGTTTAAAAATTAACGTAACCTCTTTCAAAAACCACCCTCAAACGCAAGCACTGATCCTCCATTATGATAACGAAGCGTCACCTTTGCGGGAATATTCAAATTAAAGCGGCAGGTACAGGAAACCCCTTTGACTCAAAGTCACGACTGTATGAGACCATACAGTTATGAAACGGATACAAGCAGGATTATTTCCTTTGCACATTGTTTATCTCTTTGATCTGAAATGTATTTGCAAATGTCTATAAATGGTTAAACGCTATTAATACTCACTAAACGTATGGAGCTAAACGTATTTATTCTGTAATTTCTGTTTTCTTATAATTTTAAATTTAGTTGATTTTTAGTTCTTGTTGTTATGTTAGTTTGGACTTGTTTCATTATTTTTATTAATTTTCTAAATAAATTTAGTGTTGTGATTGTAACTTATAGCACGCCTTAACGCTGCTGTGAGTGCGATAAGTAGTTATAAATAAATAGATAGATTTTAATAAATTAAAATAATCTTAATCAAATAATTGTTTGGCTCACTGCTTAAATTAAGTTCTCCCAAAACACGCTTCTAAGACCTATCTTCTTCTTCAGTCCAATTACGTAATTAAATCCGTAGGTTACAACAAAACCAGCAGTATTTTTTGTAACCATTTTCAGTAACCATTTTTCGAAATATTTTCCACGCACAGGAAACTCTAAACAATAGCAGCTACGTCCTCACAGTTTGCAATTGTGCGCTCCAACGCGTCCGCGTCAAAGCCTCAAAGCCGCCTCTACAATAGAAATTATTCCCCTAAGTATTGCATGTAAATACAAAAATACTCGTACAGCGTGACGTTGAGTGATATCCCGGCAGCTATCATTGTCTGCCTGAAAGAGATTGCACAATATGGAATGCTTCAGCGAATGGTTGGCACGTTCGAGCACGTCTAGCTAACCTTAAATATTCATATCGATCGGAATACGAATGCATTTCAGCAATAGAGGTCGTGCTAAATAATTTACTACTAAAAATAGTTCACAA
The DNA here is from genome assembly GCA_949125135.1 of Alcis repandata. NCBI lineage: Eukaryota > Metazoa > Arthropoda > Insecta > Lepidoptera > Geometridae > Alcis > Alcis repandata. Next base: position 3,682,353 of record OX421223.1, read on the forward strand.
GACTTCTAAATGCAAGTGGTGACAGTCAAAATCAATTTTGTGCTATAACAGTTGGATCCAATGTTGCACTGGTTTCATTGTCATCTTAAAAACCGCGCTTATTTGCAGTAAAAAAACTTTGAACTTTGATTTTTTCGTAATTTGTCAGACTTTACTCTTACAAGACTATTAGTCATCTACCTACGCCTAGAATCTAAGAATTACAACAGTTTTATTCTCGCTGTTCCTAAAAGCCTCGTTTAGCAGCCAAGACTTCGTAATCCGTATCATTAATCACCTATCAGTGAAGCGTGATAAGGCTCTGAACTACGGACGCGTGGACTAGCGAGCGAACTGCTTGGCCACTGTTTTCCTTGTGGCCGTGTACAAATAATCTGCAATCTTTAGCTTAAGAATACTCAGCAATAATAATAATAAAATCGTTAAAAAAATCGGTTGTCTGTAAAGTCGGTGTACTGACGATAGTTGAACGTGACGACGTCATAAGGCTGAGTCATGAGGCTGAGTCAAAAGGCTGAGTACTGGTGCGGGGCCGACTACTAGTGCCCGCACCCTACGTGTGTATCTCCGATTGTTATGTTTATTCCTTTCAAGCCGTTTTTGCGTGAAAGAGTAACAAACACACATACCTACATACATATTTACATCCATACATTCTTACGAACTTTCGCGTTTATAATATTAATAGGAAGTAGAATTAAAATTAAAAAATTAAAAAGCCATGGTAGCTCAGTGGGAGAACAGCCGCTTCGCATTCTTGAGGTGGCGGATTCAAACCCCGACTCGTACCAATGAGTTCTTTGGGACTTATGTACGTCATTCAAAATACTATAAAGTTAATTGTTATGACGTAAAAATATATAAAAGGAAGTAAGTAAGTAGTTAATTTCATTGTTATCACGAAATTAGCGAGCAAAGTCATCCAACAAGACTGCCAACATTTTCGCCGTTGTATCCCGCCTTGAAAAATAAAATATGGCATTTCGTTCCGCAGAACCGGGCTGTCACGCCGATGATGTATTTGAGCGTTTTCATGGTGGCTTGGGGCGGTTTGTCAACGTCCCAAGTAGGGGTCATCGCTCATGGTGTAGCCCTAGTGCATGCTGCCTAAGATTTATGAATATTGATGCATGTTGGCGTCTTGTGACGTGAAAAATTTCAAGCACGCTTTATTATTTTAACTACATCATTATGGTTGGTTCTTAAATCTATGGAGTTGGGTAATTATATTTGAATCTTAGTGATTACCATTGCTTACAAACCCTGCTTATTAGCTAAATCTCCGTCTGGTTTTGCACGAGAATTTTCACTTTAGCGAGAAGTTGTCAAAGCATTTAAGCAATGGTTTGGTTTTATTTGGGTATACAAATGAGATTTATACTAATTTTAAATTGCCCATTGTTAATCTACAAAATATGTATAATCTAGCCCGATCAATTTTGCGCTTCCGAAACTTTCTACTTGCATTTTACCGAACAAGCTAGTATGACCACTTACTTATCAAGCTTAAATGAGAACTGAACCGTCGAAACTCGGAAGACTTGAATTTTTCAGCACCAAGAAATCCCGAAGCTATTAGTTCAGCATAGCTTACAAGCTAATCCAAACAAATTCGCCCTCATTATCGCACGACGAGCCAGCCGAGCCACAGTGAGATGCAGCGTCGACGATTGCTAGCGGTCTTGGAAGGATCAACAATGGCTCTGGCTCTAAGCTGGCTGAAAGCTTCAATAAACGCGTATTTACTGGGCTTTTAGTACATTTATTTATCTCCAGAGACTTTTGTATTATTTACCTACTAGGTTTTGTTTCTCTAGGTTGTTCCAATACAATAACTCTTCATTGACACCACAAAAAGGAATTCACAAACATACTACAATATATAAGAGAAAGGCACGAATGGCGGCCTTGCGCTAAGAGCGATCTCTTCCATACAACTTTTGGATGAATATTTTGACCTTGAGAACCAAAAAAACATTTTGAAAGATACTCGTAAGGAGAAAAAAGTTACAATTTGACATAATTATTATATTGAAGACATTTTATTTATTTTGAATTTAAAATTAGAGAGGCTCAAAATCTGATAACAAAAATGAATATATCCTACGGTTGTATAAAATTGAACCATATTCCGACGTTCCTAATAAAGCAATAACAATAGAAAATACCGTAAGCAATCCAAGTGTAAACGATCCCCCAAGGAAATAAAATGAAAATTTTCACCAAGATAAGTTTGAAGCATTTCTCCAACATTTCGCCTTCAAGTTTAATATAGCTGTTTTACTTCAATAATTATCTTCGACGCTAAATTCTCGCGCACGCACGACATCTGGCGGGCGCACCTGCCATTCATAACTTTCCTTTTCAATAAATCCTACGGAAATATCCTGTAGGAATAAACTCTATTGTGTAAAGTAACGTAATGTTTTTGGTGTGTGAAGAAAGTTATTTAGGGAAATTGGCTCCAAGTGTAATTGGAAACGCTTGTGTGAAAGTTCAAAGACTCTAGACGAAGTATTGAGTAATGCAGGTGTTGTAAATTCTACTAAGCTAACTCGCAGTTCAACTCTTAACTACATTTTGAACCACTACTCGAAGTTCGATTGAGCTTAAATTTGGTATCAGTTACCCATGTAATTTCGATGTCAATGTAGTAAAAGTCAATGATGTCAATACAATATTTTTTTTTTTGATACCTGCAAAGTTATAAGTAATGGGTAAACATAAAAATCTAGAAAAGAAAAACAGGTATCCCATACATTTTGTAGAGTGCCGTTCACACATTTCTATGCAACAGCTTTTTTTTAAGCTATTGCATAGCTTCTATCGTGGGCCTTGAGCGTGGAGGCCGAATCCAGAAATTCCGTAACGAAAATAACCTAAGGCACATGACAGCGGTGATACTTTTTAGTTTTGCCATCTATCGATGAATAGCAGAACTTTTAATGACTTTTTGAAATATCACGCTTGTCTCTTTAGTTCAGCAACTCGCCTCTAGGTGGCATTGGTTAATGAAATAATTATAATTGCATAAGTTGATAAAAAAATGCTATGCAATAGCTTTACCGCAGCAGTCCCCGAGTACCACACGTCTTTTTTGTCGATTTCAGGTTTGGAAAAGTTGCTCATTTCTATCAGTAGGTTGACCTCATATACTCGTATAAATTACAGTATAAAATACCAAGTAACTTTTGCCTTTTGTTTTTTTACACGCTTTTTATAAGCTTCACTTGTATGTTTGTTTGTAACCGACTCATAAATCGTGTTTTTTAGTGTTTTTGAACTATTATTATTAACTTTTGTCTTGTTTTAACTGTAACTAAACTACGCAACTAAAATCATCCAGCCCGGCCTACAAAAGAAAAGTTTATTGAGGCGGGTGAAGTCAGGTTTCTCGTTAAGAGGCAAACATTTGCACAGTACGCGTAACGTGTGCTCGAGTAAATAATGAAGACTGCGCCCGTAACGAGATGAATGTTTGCGGACCACCGTCGGAAGTAATTAAGAGCTGTGGTGGCAGGCTTTGTTAAAAAGTTGTACTTCAATCATATAACGTATCATTTATTTGAGGTTTTACAAACATAGTGTTTTTAACCGACTTCAAAAAAGGAGGAGGTTATCAATTCGACTGTATGTTTTTTTTTTTTCATTTTTTTTATTTTTTTTTTTGTTTGTTACCTCATAACTTTTGACTGGGTGAATCTATTTTGATGATTCTTTTTTTATTAGAAAGCTGACGCTTCCCATTTGGTCCCATTTCAATTTAGTCCAGTTCTGATAATGGTATCCATGAGAAAAGCATATAAGTCTTAAATTTGCATTAAGTACGTGCGCGACAAATATATGAATAACTCAATAGTCGGTCTTTTCAAGTCGGTTTTTGTTTTTTGTAAAAATAATGTTCTTGTTACAAAAACATTTACTTACGTGTATTTTTAGTGTCTTAAAGTTGTGGTAGAAAAATGTTAAAAGTTTTACTTTAATAATTCAAATTTATTTTCATCCCACCATCTCGGAAAGAGTATTTTTAATCTTCAATATCTGAGTGGAAAAGCCGTTTTTATTCTCTAGAGGATAAAGTAAATTGAATTTAGAACATCGTGTGCACTAAGTTTGTGAATTAAAAAAAACATTAAACCTATTTACCTCTATGGTGCCGAATATATCATACAACTTTTTTTTAATTTGTTAAAAACTCAGACTCGGAACCTTCTTGGTGTTCTTTTTTCAATTTGCTTTGTACGCGGTTCTTTACGCGGCATTTTTTCACGTCATTGTTAAACCATAGATTAAAAACAAGAAACTTGAAAACAAGTGAATAAACTAAAATGAGTGATTCTAGCGACGAGGAAGTTTGTTTGACGCCAACAGAATTGACTGAAACTGTTAATAATGCGCAAATGAGCTTTTCCACTCAGATATTGAAGATTAAAAATACTCTTTCCTCGCTGAGGTGGAATGAAAAGTTACGTGTTGCACTCGAGTGCAAAGATTTTTCACCTCGTGCTCTTTTGATTCCCTCGCTTGCTCGGTCATCAAAATTGAACACGCGGTTAAAAAGCAACTTTGCACTCTTGTATAACAAATAACTATTGTATTAACACGTTTATAAGGAAAGGGTATGCTAAGCCGAAAAGGACTTGCATTGTGAACAACTTTTACTACTGGACCAACCCACAATTTGAAAAAAAAACTCATCTGTTCCATACAGTTTCTCATTGTCATTTTTCCATGGAACAGCAGACTTTTTTTACAAATTCTGTCCCATTACAAAAGTTGTTCATAATGATGAGTTCTATGTCCATTTTTCAGCATACCCTTTCCGTATAACCCTGAGCTGCGATATTTTACTAACATTGTATTTTCACACAAACAATAATGCGCCTTGATTAAAAGATGTAAAGACATGTAGAATTGAAATTATCAAATTAAAAATACTCTACCACTTTTACCATAATGTAAGTAAAGATATTAAATATTATCTTTATCCAGCTACCAGAACTTTATTAAATCTGATACTACTTTCAGTAAATATGAAATTACTAATACGTAAATTGTTATTTAGCTGGGGATGAAATATTATCTTTAATATATCTTTCAAAAACAGCTTGCTATATATTACTAGCCATATTATTTTAGCTAGAGCCAAGAAATAATAAAATCTGTTCCAGTACCAAAACCTTTAGTATGAAATTGTGTGTATCACACTACACAATTATAATTCTACTATACCTACAGGATTATAAAAAAAAAAAAAAACGTTTCACACTCATAGCTCTCCACTAGGAATAAATCCTGTGTCGGGGATGGAACACACACAAAGACAAGGACAACTAGCACCTAGACCCGGAACAGATATTTAAATTCATCATTCAAACATCTGCCCGGCCAGGAATCGAACCCGGGACCTCTGGCTTTTAAGGCGGCTACACTACCGCTGAGCCAAACAGGCCGAAAAATAAAAAAAAGAGAAAAAAAGAAAAAGAGTAAAAAAATGTAGAGTAAGTATACTAAGTATATATGAAAAGAGTATGCTGAGCCGAAAAAAAATCAGCTGTTCCATAGACAAGAACATTATTTTACAAAACAAAAAACAAAAACCGACTTCAAGAGTCCGACTATTGAGTTATTCATCTATTTGTCGCGCACTTACTTAATGCAAATTTAAGACTTATATGGTTTTCTCATGGATACCATTATCAGAACTGGACTAAATTGAAATGGGACCAAATGGGAAGCGTCAGCTTTCTAATAAAAAAAGAATCATCAAAATCGATTCACCCAGTCAAAAGTTATGAGGTAACAAACATAAAAAAAAAAAAAAAAAAAAAAAAAAACATAGAGTCGAATTGATAACCTCCTCCTTTTTTGAAGTCGGTTAAAAAATGTCAATGACATTCGACAGTATGGAACCGCTGATTTATATTTTCGCGAATTCTGAATTGGTCCCATAGTAAAAGTTGTTTATTATGACGAGTACTTAAAGTCTTTTTCGGCTTGGCATACCCTTTCGTTATAACTCTCTTAATATCATAAAAAAAAGAAGTGTGGCACTCGGGGACTGCCGCGGTAAAGCTATTGCATATTTTTTGCAAATAGATTGAAGAAGATAGAAGCTATGCAATAGTTTAAAAATACTGATTGTACTGCAAATGAGTAAAAAGTAAGACAGTATTTTTTCTCTCCTGAAAAGTAGCAAAATTCAACCTAGAGATTTCTCTACCACGCTGCCTTCTCTATGTGAAGAAATATCTTACGAGCCAATAATGAAGAAGGTTCCATAATAAATTAAAGTCATGCATACTTAAATAAATTATTCCAAATTTAATTGCAAACACGTTAGGCCCCGCCCTATCCCAATATATGTACTGAAACCTTGCCAGCCAGTACCCATTAAAAAGCTACCGAATGTCAAATTAGATTACTTTTTTATTATTCCAGCCAGCATACTTTTCTGTAATAGGTGGATAAATGGAGGAACTATTTTTTTTCTAAGAAAGACTGTCATTTTTGTTTTGGAAGTGCAATAGTGGCGCCTCCATTGAACTATTTTTTGACTTCGGTGTCGGGGTGTCAGGTTTTTTTGGAACGGAATTTCTGCATTCCACGCTCAAGGCCCGCGATAAAATCTATGCAATAGCTTAAAAATGTCATAGATTGGGGTTTGTTGCTCAATTACGCAAAAACGGCTAAAGAGATTTGATTAAGTTTTAGTAAGAAGGTGGCTTTTACCCTGAATTAATTTATCATAATTATATTCTGAAATTTAACGGTTCCTGTAGGTCAGCGTGTGAAGCCGAAGGTCCCAGTTAGTCATTTATTATCGTTTCGTTGTTTTGTAATAAAAACATGTTTCAATTTTACGCTCGTAGACTACCTTTGCTTACCTACATTTCTCTTCGACCACCATGCAGCATTCCCGAAGATTTATAAAACCCAAGTTGCAAGGAAAAATAGCTATATTTATCTTAATATACCGGCATTGGCCCGGTGACCGACGTAAGGGTACGATAGAGTAATCCTGGGCGACCCACACTTCGTCACTGTCTGAAATCCTGCAAGAAGTATGCAGAGTCCAAATACAAGCACTTTTACTTTTAATAAAAAGTTTAAAAAACCCCGACTGTGGCAGATACATTTTAGCACCAATAATCTACGATTTTATTTTTTATATTTATACCTTACACTCACAGACACACACTCTTTTATTTTATATACATAGTGACACTCGCGCAATATAGATAAATCTGACGACTTAGGTATCACTTATCAAAAGTTGTTGAGTCAATTCGTAGTTACGAGAGAAGGACGGAAATACATACAAACTTAGAAATTAACCTTTTAACCATTTTAACCTTTTATGGCTGCGCCGCAATCGGGTAAGACACGATGAATCAGCGATAAAAAAATACCGAATTTTTCTTCGGTTATTTTTGAACGCTAAACGTAGTATTAATACTCGTAGTAACTGAACCATAGTACTTTACTATTCTGGAAACTGACCCTACAAGAGCTAAAAGCTAAACTGGGTACTGTTGGAAGAGTTTAAATTTAAACCTAGCTTTTCGCGCATTCTGAAAAATAGGCCGCTGTGTCACAAAATAAAAATAAATTGCCGCTAAATATTGGATAGTTTTCGCAAATTTTCATTTTTATAGAGTTGTAAAAGTGAAATGAAGCTACCTATGTGTTGAAGCAACGAGTATGGATACTGTTTCTGGTGTGTAGTTTCTCTAACGATCCTCCGTGTTACTTACCGTTTCTGGATTAACAACCATGTTCGATTTAAAGGACGGCGGAAAATGCGGCTCAATAATGTGCCTGAAACTCATTTCAGTACAAATACGAGTAAAAATATATTACAGTTTTGCTTAACGGTGTTCTAATGTTTTTATTTTATTTTAAACTAGCTGACCCCCGGCGGTTTCACTCGCTTTTTTTTTACTTTTTAACCTTCCCTGTATTAGAGCAAACAAAACAAAAAAAAAATCCAACAAAGCAGACCAAAAAGATCGGACCAATTTCTGAACACACCTATAAATATTTGACAACCAAGTGACACTATTTTTATTTCTAAAAAGACAAAACAGATCGGACATCCCGAGTTTACCGTACCGATAGGACGAACTTCAAATGTTTCACAGGTAGGAACAGTTTGTGTTGGAAAATTAAATTGTCGATTTTAGTATTTTTCTTTACTTATTATTCATGTTTCTTTTACAAATATTTCAAGATCAAAATTAGCAAAATCGGTCCAGCCGTTCTCGAGTTTTAGCGAGACTAACGAACAGCGATTCATTTTTATATAAAAGACAGAAAGAAAGAAGAAAGATTGTTTTATTTTTATCACGAATGTCTGCGTTTGACCACCATTTCGCCCGATGGTAAGGGCCGATGTGCTCGAAGCTGAAGCACGCAGAATCATACCTAGAATACTATTTCTATATACCTGCCTAGAAAAGTTAAAAAAATAAGGACCTATGTAATTTATTAAAGAAAGTAGGTAAAATTATATAATATGTAGTTGAAGAACGGTATTGAGTTCGAATTTTGCTACTTTTTTGTAGATAAAACCACCTAGAAACGATTCGAGAACACATATTTTCGTCCAAATGTGTTACTCCCAAGTGGGTATATATATTTACATAAATATATATTCTAGCTTTGGTTTTTATTTCTATGTACTAAAATGCAAGCTATACAAGTATGATAATATAATCTTATTACATATCCAGCGCACCTAATTCTGTATTTAGGTCATATCAGACCGCCAGCCTCACGCAGAAATCAGAATTATTTATTAAACTTAAATAACATCGAATGCCAGCTACAGCCATGCTACAGATATTTCAAACACCAGAGCCACGAGTATCACCAATACGTTCCGAATGGTCCAATTCCTGATGCCAGAAGTTATGACCAAACTGCAGTCATTTAACCCTAACCCGTCATCAATTTCGCAACATCAGAGTAGCAAAAAACCTAATGGCATCGGAAATCGAACATCGCTCGAAATGTCCTGCGCGATCATTTCTGTAACGCCTTTAGCAACACATTTTGCGTTAAAAACGAGCGGTGATTTGTCTTAATAACCGGAATCGGTCCGGTCCGATATCCGTTCGGATAATCCCGACCCAGTCCTCAGTCATTGTCGCAACACTCTGGCTGGACAGACAGTATTGAAAAGTGGCACAAAAAGATAAATACGAAAGTTTGTGAGAGGGTGTGTGTATTTGTTACTTCTTCTATTACGGTTTTTATGGATTTTAATGAAATTTGGGATGAAAGTAGCTTGTTTTATTGATTAATTAAAGCTGGAGTGTTGCACATCTATAATTTGATAAAAAGTAAATACTCAGAACTGACATTTTATTTGTCAAAGAAACAGATACAAAATATGAATGCATGTTAATGTTTTATCGTTTGTACGCTAAAAATTAAGTAACCCATCGAATTATTATAATTTTTAGCCTTTTCCGTTCCACTAAACTGGACAAACGCTTCTATATCCTCCTTCTACTCTTCACGATTCGCAGCTATATCGGCCCAGTTGTTGCATATGGAGTTTAATTCATCCTGCCATCTCCGTCTGGGCCGAGTGATCTTACGACAGTTACAAGCCACTGTGAAGCGAGCGTGGTCGCAGCCCACAGGTTGTCGGACATGCAACAGAATCCTGCAAGTTTTTGTTAAGAACACACGTTACTTTACCTTTTGTTCCAAGCTTAGATACTGCTCTACACTTCATGCAAGCGCTACGCCAGCTGACCAAAGGAGAGTCGATAGGATTAGTGGACACATGTCGGATTTGCTACATTCGATACTATCAAAATGACGTAATGCCTTCAAAATGTAACATTTACAACCAACTGAACCATGAATACACGGAATTGGTTCATTCGTGATGTACGAGTAAATAAATATACCAATTTTGCGCTCTGCTCAGCGTGGGGTCAGCTTTGACCGCAACGGAGCATTAAATATCAACTAGGATTCTCTTAGAAATAAAGTTGGTAAAAAATTAGACTAACATAATGCTGGGTTATAAGGATAGGGTATGATAAGCCGAAAAGGATTCACTGTGCTCATTATTATAGAGGTAAATAACGTGTGCTAGGATCAATCCTAAAATCGCAAAATAAAATATAAATGCTTCATACAATTAGACGAGTGTCATTAACATTTTTCTATGCAACAGCCGATTTTTTGGCCTTTATAGGATTTGCGCCAGAGTAAAAGTTGTTCATAATGATGATCACTATAAGCTCTTTTTGGCTAAGCATACCCTTTCCTCATAACCCTGTACAAAAATCGCTTATTCCAACCGACAAAAAATGGCCTTGATTCTACTTGACATTGCCAAAATTTGAAAATCCCATACCTTATTACCATACCCGCGCTCACTCGATTTACTTTTATATCCGGCCGAAACTGACCTATTTCCTTTGCCGCATTTTGTACATTTTATAAAAACATAAAACATACCACCCTTATAAAGCTGTTTGTTTATAAGGAAGCCTTGGTGCGTGCGACCGGCCGCGGGTCCCCGACCGTGAGTAATGGAGAGGTCGCGGTCGGGATGTTTGCCTACCGCTCCGGCCTCCTGAAATCCTCAACGCATGAAATTTTCATCGAAGAACCATTGTGTCGGTTCTTGAGAGGTGTTCACAGTTCATGCCTATTGACATTTTTACATCTCGAGCTGAGATCGGTGCGTTTTGGATGGGGTTGATGGTTCGTATTTCTTTATGTATTGTGACTTTGTAAGTTGTCGTCTTATGCGTGAAAAAAGTTTTGGGTTTATATCGTGTATCTAACTGGTTTTAATCGAATTTCGGCCTGGAATAGTTTTATGTGTATTTTATGTAAAAATTTCTGTCCTGCTAATGCTTGTTTCCAATCAACTCAAATCTCATTTTGTTATAATTAAAATGGAAATACTCACGTAAAAATCAAGTCGTTTACTACGACTAGTTTTAAACTCAAATCTCAGAAACAGCTGAACCGTTTTAGATCAAATTGGGTGTAGAAGCGGTACAAACCACCTTTTAATTTGTACTAATTGCAAAAAAACCTTTGCCTGTAGTAAAGCTGGTGATACCTTGGAGCGATGCTATATTATAATTATGACTGCTTACCCAATGTATATTTTCGAAGCCAGTCAGAGTTCCAAGGGTTTCCAACTCCTAATTAATTCCTGAAATAACATTAAACTTTATCACGAAATCTTTTTCCAAAACGTGAGCGCATTAATGAGCGCAGTCAACTTTGTAACCCTTACAAAATTAACGAGACATTGCTTCATAATTGCTTTAAACTAGGGTAGATAAAAACCCGAAAGGGACCCCTTTGTAACAAATCAAAGTTAAAATGGCCTAATAAAATGGCAGCGACCGAGCGAAACTTAGATACAATCCCCTCCTTATTAAAAACGGTTCATATAATGCACCTGGACAGTAGGAGTGGAAAAGTGGAGGAATTAGGGAAGGCGAGTGAAATAATTCGAGTCATAAATTCAAGTTTTATAACCGCGGAGCGTAACTACCGACGGTCGTGGCGTGGTGTACGAGTAGAGAGCGTGCCAAGCAGTAAGGGCTTTGGGATAAAATTGTAATATAAAATGTGTGAAATATCATGGGTCTTATTTAAAAATGGTGCTAAAGTTAAGTGACAATAGTTAGTATTAAGCACATAATTTTTGTTTACCAAAAATGTTAAATGATTTTTGTCAATATTATACAACGTATAAGGCCGTAAGTGCACTGTTTAAAATGCTCTGGCAACTTCTCGCTGACGTTAAATGTCATTATGCTTTGCACTCCGTTAATAGTAAATAATAAGTTAATTTCGAAAATAATTATAAACAAGTTTTTCTGCATTATCATTGGAGTTATTACCATCGGGTTACAAAATTGAGTTTCGAGATTCCACCCGAACAAGCATAGTTACATACAAGTTAAATAAAAGCTTTGACGGCCTGTTTGGCTCAGCGGTAGTAATATCCGCCTTATAAGCCAGAGGTCCCGGGTTCGATTCCCGGTCGGGCAGATGTTTGAATGATGAATTTAAATATCTGTTCTGGGTCTGGGCGTTAGTTGTCCTTGTCTTTGTGTATGTTCCATGGCATCCCCGACACAGGAATTTATCCTAGTGGGGAGCTATGAGTGTGAAACGTTATTTATTTATTTATTTATTTATTTCAGGTTAACACGACGGTGCGGCCCAGTTGTATTTCAAGTCAAAAGTCACAAGCCGGTCAGTCCTTACGGGTAGTATTCAGCGACCTCCGTCCTGAAGAGGCAGATCGACATAATTTAACTTTTTCCTATTATCTTTATGCTGACGTCGTTAAGTGGCTCACTCACATATTGCGCAGCGAGCGTTTCTCTTATAATTTGGAGACGTTCAAGTTCTTTGAAAGTTGGAAATGTTTTTGGCATTTTATTAGGTTTTCAGAATGTGAACTATTCACGGGCCTTCTTGTTTCAGTTGGAGATAGGTCAAGTCTGATATTAGTTTTGTTTGATGTTAAGATCACTGGAATTTCTGGAATATCTGATTTTGAATGTGAATTTGATATTTTCTAAAACTTATTGAGTAGGTACCTCATTTTTTGGTACTTGACCCGCAAATAGTGACTTGAACTTCGTTTATTATCTGTGATTATCTATTCTGTTTATGCCTATTTATGTAACCTTATAAATAGTAATATGTTAAGGTTTCATTCGGGCTTTAAAATTATACAGAGTTTATTACTAAAAATCTATTCTATATATTTGAAATATGACGATACAATCTGAGTATTGTAGTTTAAAATACCAGAAATAGTTTCCAACTCCAAGAAATACTTTCCAGCACAAATGGAATATGCTTAATTAAAACTAAAAACAGACAAAAACATTCAACAGCTACACATTTGAAAAGTTCTCTGAACTAACTGAAAACTGTAAAACTACTCACAGTAGAGTGCCATTAAGTGCTGAAAGTTTTCAAGTGGGCCAACTAAGTAGAGATACAACAGAATCTTGCCTCACGGCGATAGCATTTACATCCGAGGAGAAACATCGTTTCGCTCTCAAACACATCGTTCTACCAAATGCTAGCCAACTCTCGAGTCAAACTTCCCGGAGGCCAAATCTATAAGAGTGTTTTCCCACATGATCGCTTCCACCATTCGCCAAGAAAATAAAGTTCGTCTACAAGAGTGGGTGCTATTTAATTGAACACCAAAAATGGTTCATGGCAATTATTTCAACTAGTATTCAAGTCTTCAAGTATCTTTAAAATTTAAAAATCACAGTCATGTATTTTCTGGAATTCTAGCTTCTTCTCTTGATAGAGTAACTTTTCAAACAAAGAAAGCCATATCTAAAACGGTTAAAAATAAATAAGAACATAATTTTTTTACACACACTAATAACCTCTCTTCTTTAGCGGATACCTTCTACTTTTAAGACTATACCATTTCGTCGTAGGAAAAAAAATAGCTGTAAGTACACGAAAACATGCACATAACAAAAGTATTAAAAATTAAATTTGATTTAAAAAAATCTATTCAAAAACTTATGCGACAGTGAGGTATTCGTTACAGAAAGCGAACCTTTATTATTTAGATGGAAATATTCTGATGCGCATCAAATAGTTCAGATGCGCAACAAAACATAGTTCTCCAAGGAAACTGCAGACCGCAACTTGATAAAAGTGAGTATCTCTATACCACGTCTCTCTGTATTCCAAGTTCGCTAGTGAATATGAAACAGTTCGTAACAACGTGACAAGTTTTAAATACATACCTATCTATCTTTGTAGGTTCCTTTGCTTAAGTAATAAGTTCTCTGCTTGAAATTTCATGTTAATTTGACTTGAGAGGTAGGTTTTAAATTATCTTTGGAATAGAGCGTTCGCCTTGGACTTGAAGAGCTAGTTTTAATTTGGAAAGTATTCTTGTTTCAATGTCCCGAGTCGGGACTAGTTTTCGACGGGATGAATAAGAAAATCTTTAGGTGCTTGAGGGTTTTCAGGTACATTATTAAGACTACTGTTATTTTTTGCATTATTTTTATTCATATTTTTCATGGTTTATATCTAGGTACATCAAAATACTTAACTAGAATTTCTGGGAGAGAGCTTCTTTACGAAAATCAATTTGAGAAAATGTATTTTGGTACTTTATTTATTTAGATTGATGTTTAGTAGTTCTACGATTAAAGTAAATTTTAAAGGCAATAAGTAGAAATATTTTAGAGCTAGTAATAATACTAACCAAAATCCAGTTTCCTACACTGAGTTAGTCACTCAAGCGGAAAATAATAGACTAAAACTGACGAAGAAGTCTCTTGAGTCGAATAAACTAAGATTGCTAAACGTAAAAAAAGTTCTTTAATATTTGGCTTTTATTATTGCGTTTTTAGCATATTAGGTACTTTCGTTTTCGTGCATTGTCTTTGTTGTAATTTGTTAAAAATTTCAAGTACTAAGATTTTTTTTCATATGACTATTTTGCTTCAAATATGTTAAACAACTAACGACTATTCGGTTCTCAATTCGATTGTTTGTTTTTGTATTATTGTTATTTGGTGTTGTGTCCGAATATGTAGGTCAATCGTATATTAAATGAGAAAATAATGTTTCCGGAACATTTCAGAAAAATGAATTATAATGTAAACGTATTTAAATCTAAAATAATCAGCGGCAGAAGTTCTGAATGGACCGACACAGACAGCTTGATCGATGGCCACGGGGAGTTCCTGAAACGCCTTTAGGGAATACAAGATACTTCTGAAACACTAACTGACATTCGACCTTATGCTCTACAAGTAAAGGTTGAGTATCCAGGGCTAGTTGAACAAGATATTGTGCTACGTTATCTTGGAGCAGTTCCTTAAAACTCGGCTGAAGGATTAGCGATAAAGCTTCGTTGTCTGTTGAAGTTGGGGGATTGGCCAGATTTCCGAATCAATCGTCAGAGTGTTTACGCGAAGACTTGAAAATAGGAAGACTAGTGTAGCAGTTCGGTGTAGCAGGATACTTAGTTTTAAACTATTTCATTTTATAGTATTTATTGCAGTTAAGTTGTGCTTCAGACTAGTCTTTGCTTTCATTGTTTTGCTATGTGAGTGACAAAGTATTCAATTCGTTGACGTTCGTTACAATAGTGTTTATACACAGACTGAATTAAATAAGGATATGGATGAATAGTTAATAGTATGACTGTGAAATCTGCCTAAACATAGATCAGTAGGCTGATTCAGCTATCCGAATATCGAATGTATTCGTCGATTATCTTCGAAAAGTCTTCCGCCTTCGGAAAGAATATTTAAATCAACGCTTTGACATATTTTCGGATATCTGAATCAGCCTGCTGAAGTCAGTTTAGCAAGGATAAGCAATAGATTAAACAGTGAACTAACTATGTCAAGGTACAACGACATTTCCATTAAGTCCCTTATCACGCCGCAATTAATTACCGTCCGTTAATGCCGACTTCATTCTTTGTCGATTATCATTTGTTTTGCCATGCATTGGCTACGGAAAAATACATTACGGAAAGCACTGGCATTTGTCTTCGTCGCCTTTGGTAGAACCCTTAATTAATATGGAACAGCGTTTGAAAGCCCTTCCTGTTTACTATTCTTGGAAATGTCTATATTGTTACTAGCTGACTCGACAGACGTTGTCCTGTCTTAACGATGACTATTTAATTCGAATTGGTAAAAAAAAAGCCATTGCGTCAATTCTATGTCAAAAGTCAAAAGTTACATTAAAAAAGTTTACATTGTCCAAAGCGTTATAGGGTTTAAGTATTTTTAAATTTTCTAATTTTTCATGTTTTTTACTATAAATTGAGATGTGAGCTATCCTATCTCCTAAGTTAGATCGAACTGCACACGGTGTGCAAATTTGATTGAAATCGGTTAAGTAGTTTAGGAGTCTATAATAATAATAGCGGACAAACAACGTGACACGTAATTTATTTTTTAAAAGATATCTACGGGTAAGACAGCGGTGTTAATTCTGTTCGTACGCTAATTTAAAATTGACAGTAGTTTCGTTGCTATGCTTTTCATAAATATGAAATTAAAAGAGACGCGGCTTGCTTTAGCTTTGTCAGTTTTGTATACTCTCTAAATGTCAAGACTTAAAGTTTACAATAAATCATAACAGATGATATTAATGCGGCATAAGATGGAGGATTAAATTTTATTTAAAGCAGATTACTAAAGTTTTCTTTTGTTACCAAATTCATTTTAAGTATCATTTCCGTTTTGTTTTAATGAACACGGAAATACCCACGTTAAATTAAGTCGTTGATTACGACTAGTTTCACATGAGTATTGTTAATTATAACAAAATGTGTCGAAACCACGTTAGTTTCAGTGTTATCATTTTCGTAATATCAAAGACTAGCGACCTGCCCCGGCTTTGCACGGGTATGGAATATAGTTTATGTTACTTGCTAATGATGTAGCTTTATATTGGTGAAATATTTTTTTTAAATCGGTAGAGCAGTTTTCAAGTTTATTCGTTACAAATATCCAAAAATAAAATTATTTCCTCTTTATAATATTAGCATAGATATAGAAGTATTAATAGATATGGCGCACGATTTTTAAGGAAAATAAAATGGCGCGAACTGCAGTGGCGCCACCTAGCACTTCCGGTTACAAGGCAATTAAATATTCAAAAACGCAGAAAAACTCGACGGAAACGGAAATGCACTCTCATATATTTATAAAGCTTCCAGTTATGTAAGTATTTTAATATGCGTTTTATTTCAGGTAAAACGCGTCTATTAAAAACACCCACCCACCTCAATGATTTCAAATTTAATCTAGCAGTAAACTCACACCCGCACCTAAGTTATTTTATCTTATCATCTCCTGATATTTATCCCGCCAATTCTGTTAACACTAGATCATACTTAAGTCGCGAAGTATTTATATTAGTATCATAAATTCATAAGAAGTAAAGTATTAGAGTTGTTCCAAACTGTTCGGCAAACTTTTACTGAATGTTTTGGCCGTTAATGGCGGCAGCGGGTTAATGTGTTTTAACTGTAACTATAATTTCCTATTAATAGTCATAAAACAACAACATTATACTGTTTTACCTACTTGTTTGTCTACGATTGTTACATTTTTATTTTTAGTGAAAAATATATAACTTTTTTTTATTAATAGATAGGATTGCGTTTGACAAGCCATCGTAGGCCGCATCCATCAGGCAAGATGGCTCTTGCCTGATGGATGCGGCCTACGATGGCCTACTAAATAAAAAACTTAAAATGAATGATATGGCTTAGGATTAAATCAAAAACATAACGTAGTTTTGAAACCTTTTAATTTATAATTGCAAGAAAATTTAAAATTACTCTAGATTAGCCTCCGGCTGAAATTAGAGCCGAGACAAGCAGACGATATGGCTGTAATACCCGTGCTTATGAACAAAATATGGCTAAAATTTTTTATGCCATCCAGGCATTTTCTGGTATCTTAGCGACCTATCCGCCAAAACACTATCAAAGTACATATAAGCTAACCGACAAACATTCCGGCAATACATTATCTGTTACATCTCTATCAGCTACTATATAAAGACACCAACACGAAGAGCGCCCTTCTTGGAATTATTAATGATAATGGAATATTTAGAATTCCGCAACACCTATGTGATCGATGATGGGGAAAGTTGTGACGTGTTCGTAATTAACGTTATTTCGCGGTTTATGTTGCGTGAAACAATACATTTTGGCGTTACGTAGCATTTTAGGATGGCGTTGTTGCTATACTACAACGGGGTATAAAAAAAATTGACAACCCTTGATTTTGATAAAAAATGTCTTAAAAAACACATTGTAGCTGTCAAACTTATAAGTCTTTTTGCGTCGGGGGTCAAAAAAGGATGTCTACAAACACCTCTCTGAGCTGGCAGAGTATAATATCATCAACACCGCTAGTTAACATCGTTGCAGGTGTTCGTAGGCGGCGTTTTTCTTACCATCAGGCTAACCGTCTGCCTGTTTGCCGCTTTTTATATAAAAAATAGGGTAATAGGGTTTTATTTTAAGCCTGGCAGAAATCTCTTTCGCACATTTTTAAATTTATGAAGATATAAAATCACTGAGTGGAAATAAAAAAAATACACCGGACAAAATCATTTATTGAGCTGGTTTTTCTCTCTTGATATGTGTTGTACCGTACAGCGCTTTGGCGCCTTTTGAGTCAGGTTGTTCGCACGCTATGAGTTTAATTTATTAATAAGCTGTACATTTCACATTGTTTAAAATCAAGTGATCAAAAATTTTCCATAATTTTATTCGACTATAATTTTATTGTAAGCAGTTATGGTAATTGCAGCTGAAGCATTGATTTTACAATAACACAACCAATTATTGAATTAATTATTCTTATTAATGAACCAATAGCTACCACTTTGGGCGAAAATTAACTGAACGAGTTTATCGAAATAAAATAATAATGCGTTGATAAAATTTTACTAATATATTTGGTCAAAAAGATCACGATAAATTTAAACACACTCACAATCTTAATTAGAATCGGACATTGACCGTTTTAACATTTACCAAACATTATTGTATTAATTCCAGCTCAATACAAAGATCATGATTATTTTAAAACACCTGTTATCTAAATCAAAATCGTATAACGCTTATTATTCCCATCGCAGCCTCGAAAACAAATGTATGATTTACTGGCGAATTTCTCTTTCGTTATCAGTACTGAGGGTTGATTTACACGACTCCTGAACCCGAGTTATCTCCGAACGGGATCTGTGGCTACAATCTGAACACATAAAGAAACGAAACGAACTTAAACACAGTACAGATAAATAATTCTGAGTTGAGATGCTGCGTCAGGTGGGTTTTAGAGACTTGTCGAATATATATTGCATTTATTTTTTCCAAGCTTTTATTTTTTGCAATGTATGTAACTATGTTTATTTGGGTGGAATTTTGCAATTCAATTTTGAACCACTTCCCGATGTCCCGTTGTGAACTTTGGTATACAAGTACGTTTGTAACTCCAATGACAATGCAATAAAACCTTGTTTTTTTAAATAAACTTATGTTTCTACTAACGAACGTAATGCTTTATAATTACGTAGATAATGCGAGTATAACCCAAGTATAAGTTTCCAATGTGACTATTTTAGATTTGATGAAATATGATTGTTTCAATATTTATGCAATTACTAGCTGCAGCCGGCGGTTTCACCCGCTGTTTTTTTTTTAACTTTTAAACCTTCCCTGTATTAGAGCAAACAAAACAACAAAACAGACCAAAAAGATCGGACCAATTTCTGAACACACCTATAAATATTTGACAACCAAGTGACACTATTTTTTATTTCTAAAAAGACAACAGAGATCGGACATTCCGAGTTTCCCGTACCGAACATCAAATGTTTCACAGGTAGGAACAGTTTGTATTGAAAAATAAAATTGTCGATTTTAGTATTTTTCTTTACTTATTATTCATGTTTCTCACCGTTTAAACCTTCCCTGAACTTTTATAAATATATCAAAATCAAAATTAGCGAAATCGGTCCAGCCGTTCCAGAGTTTTAGCGAGACTAACGAACAGCGATTCATTTTTATATATAAGAAGAAGAAGAAAGATTAGGTAGTCTGAAAAACGGTGATGAAAAGTAGCCTATGTAAGAAACTAGATAATAAGCTATTTTTATTTTTAATTTCAACTATACCGTTCAACTGTTTCAGTGTGAAGAAGTAAAATAAAGTAAAAATTTAGTAAAAGTAACAAACATATACATTTTCTTCTTTTACAATTTTAGTAGGATTTCGGTTCACATTATTTTATTCTGCTAAAAATTGTTGAAAACGTTGTGATTGTTCAAAGTAACTAACTAGCTATTAATCAACCCATTTTCTCTGTTTTCACAATTTGTGATAATAAGCAAAGGAAACGCCAATTAACGTAACGAAACGTCTGTATTGAGTACGCCAATTTTTTGAATTCTTTTCAGTGCAATCGCGTTGATATTGACTGAAATCTGACGCTTTTTCTTTGTTCTATTCATGATGTCTGTTGATGAGGCAATTATGATTCACTAGCATTGCTTTTGTTTATTTTAACGCAGCGGGGAATCTTACGGCTAGGTTAATGGAACTGATAAATTTATCTACAAATAAGGTCCACAAATTACACAATACATGATTCCATAAATTAACATTAACAATTTTTTGAACAGTAAGTTTTTTTTTTCACCAATAAAATAAATAAAAAAATATTCAAAAAATGCGATCGCTAACACACATTTGAGTTTCGAGGTCGACGCATTAAATAAGTCAACCTCTTGATGCGAAGTTACGTTGCTGAAAGTACGGCTTGCTCGAGAAAGCAACTGCTCAGTCTATAAGAGTTAATCTTAACTCGCGACATAGAAAAAGAACTTGGATTTTTTTCGTTTGTACCTATACGAGTACGAGAGTCAGCCAAGTTAAAAAGACGGCTATTGTCAGATGTAACAGTAGCTCAGTGGTCAAACAAATCTTAAATCAATATCTGCTTCTTACTTAACCAATGCTGAAAATTTAAAAAAAATATCTGAATTCTATTCATCCCATACTGTCAAGATACTAGCTATCAGCGTCCATCTCCGTCGCTTCCGCAATAAATATTCTAAAACAGGGCAACGTCAAACCGCGCGAAACAAATGGCGCACAATATTTTATTGTCTGTTAGTCCGATCGCGAAATTAATGTGTTACGTTATCAATACGCGTTCTGGCCCTCGTAGTCGCACATTCATCAATCAGAGGACCTCTGAACTCGTTACCGAGTTTCGAGTTTCGGAAACAAACGTCGATGAGCCCACGCGCAATGTTTGTGAAACTTTTCGGATCACTCACTTCCACCCGAAAGGCGAAAGGGTGTAGAAGAAACTATGTGAGGTACTATAGAGATAAATATGTAGAGCCGTCTATTGCAACATATCGTTCTAATATTTGGCGCTTGTAAATTAGTGCCACATAATTATTCAAAATTCAATTTATAATGCTTGTGGGTCTGAGTTACTGAGATAGTCAAATAAAAGTATAACTTCTTCGAACTTAGCTGCTCAGCATCGAGGTTTTTACAAACTACGTTGCATCGTTCTCATTATTGACATTGCGAGGTATGCATGTGTGTTTGGCTCTCAATAATGAAGCGACGCATGCATACCGCCCAAAGCTGAAGGCTTCGTCTAGTTCAATGACTTGACGTCCACTTGTTAGTACCATCAAGTTGGTATGATTTGAAATCATGCTTTTTCGCCCTGTCCTTACAAAGTTATATAATACGTCTATGAATGGTACTTTTTACGTGACTGCTTTTGGAACGTGTTGATTAAACTGTTTTGTGGTTTGCTTAAAGTTTCACACATTATACTGTTCGTAGATAGGTAGATATCTATTAAAACCTTTCACACTCATTGCTCCCCACTAGGATACCCTGTGTCGGGGATGCCATAAAACACACACAAAGACAAGGATAACGAACACCCAGACCTAGAACAGATATTTTAATTCATTTATTTAGATATTTTTTCGATTTTTTATTTATTTTTTATTTATTGCTTAATGAGTAATGAATTACTATAGATATTTACTCTTTTAGAGCTGTAATGAGTGTGTTTCACTCGTAGGTACCTATACGAAATCTAAGAAGTATTCCACAAATATTAAAGAACTCAATGCTCTAAAAACATGAGTATCCACCAATAGGCTGATCCTGATAAAAATGTGAAACAAATACTGTTTATTATTTTTTATAACTGATTAGAAAAACGACGGTAATTAACTCTTAATATTATATTTTTCTAATTAAAAAAGTAGCTACCAGAATTCAAGATGAGCTTAACAAGTTTCGAAGGCAGCTTTAAACAAAGGGATATTTAATAGAAATTGGAAACAGGAAGTTAATCAGAGCTTGTGTAACAGGCGAAAAGACTGGTGACACAGTGCAGTTAAACACAGTGGAATATATAGAGCGTTGATGAAGTTATGTAATTTTATATTTGCAAGTTTATTGACAGTTTTACAACCTAGACATTATTTATTTTTTTGGGATAGGCTAAAGGAAAAAGTCACGATCAAATATTGATTTCATTGTTTAACTCTGTAGCTCGACAGTAGTAATAATTTTTGGTCTAACTGACCTCCAAACTTTATTATAAAGACAGGACCCGTAGATGATGAGCAGAATTTTTCGGGATTAGCGGTCTTCTGCTAGTATTTTTAACTTCTTTCATGACATGACATTTGCCTTCTCAGCACTTACAATACAAAGTTAACTTAAATGAATCTTCGAAACCAATATTAAAATCGATTTACGAGCTAACTCCAGAGAAATTGCCACGGTCTTGGTTTAAACTGTCAAAAATCACGAAGTAATTATCGAATTTAAACAAAAAGATACGAGTACGTACCGTGAGCCTAGTTTGGGTCTCACCGTTTATTAATTCGCTTTTGTGTTCTCTATTAAATTCCATAGTTACAGTTTATGTAAATTTATAACTGTGCCTAGTACTTTTTATCTTTGAAAATAAAAATGTTTGGTATATTTTAATTGTAGTGGTAGGGCTCTTGTAGTGGTAGGGCTCTTTTGCAGAGCCCGCCTGGGGAAGTACCACACCTTTGCCAGTTATTCCACCGCCAAGCAGTAATGTGCAAACATTACTGTGTTCCGGTTGGAAGGGCATTGTTTCCAGTGAAATTACAGGGCAAATGGGAGATTAAACAACTTATATCTCAGGGTGACGAGCGCAGTGCTGTGCCGCGCAGGGTCTTGAATTCTGTGAGTTCAAAATTCTGGGTAGCGCAGACCTGTTATGGGCAAACGTGACGTTTAACATCAGGCGAGCGATTTACTCGTCTCGTCACTCAATTACTTAAAAAAAAAAAAAAAATATTAGCTTTAATAACAAAGAAAATTAGGCACACATCATACTGCAATATTTCTCTACGTACTAGAAGCACGAGCGACATCAAATTAAATGGGTCAGGCGTGCCCGAGGCGGGACAGGACTAACTGTGAGACGAAGCTGTAGGCGTAAAGTCAGGTTCATATGGCCAACAGCTATTTGTAAGAGAGCCAGCTTTTGAGCCGACCACAGTTAATGTGCTAGATTGAAACCACAAGAATAGCAGGGTAAAGGTTGAAGTTCACTGGGATTTAATCTTGTTACGCGGATCGTTCAATTTTGTTTTATAACTTACAGCGGTCTAATGTTTATGTCCTATCTGGAAGGTACGTTAAATTTTACTAGCATGAAAGTAGCCTATTTGTTAACCTAAGGACCAAATTCCTGAGCTTCAAACATGGCGATGACGTCATTCCATTTTTAAACTGCTTATTT
This sequence comes from Alcis repandata, assembly GCA_949125135.1. Lineage (NCBI taxonomy): Eukaryota > Metazoa > Arthropoda > Insecta > Lepidoptera > Geometridae > Alcis > Alcis repandata. The sequence continues at coordinate 3,705,734 of OX421223.1, forward strand.
CAATAATAATTTAAATAAAGAAATACATGACTGATTATTCCATCTGATTTTTATTCATAATTAAAAACGCAATGGCAAAAATTTGACGCTGAAAGATTTTGATTAGCTTACAAAATGATACAATAGAATAGATTTCACGGACTCATCAAAATCGATCGATGTCTCAAAAAATTTAAAACTCAATGTTCCGAATAAAATCGACTCAAAATCTATTTCCAATGTAGACTGGGCTTAACTCCACGACTCGGCTGGACTGAACACGGCTCCTTCAATTGCTTAAATTAGGTAAATACTCGACCCTTGTTGAATCGTCTTTTATTAGTTTAAGATTCTCTAGACGCTAAGTAGTTAGTGTCATGGGAACTGAACTTGACTTGTAGCTACGAAGTTTTTGAACAAGCGCCTTTATTAACTTAATCGATTTACTGTTCTATAATCTGGATGTAGATACTAACTATTCTTAATTTGAAAAATAGGAGCAGTTCAATCACTGATATCTTTCTTTCATTATCACCTTTCCATCATGATTATTTAAAATTTAAAATTTGTGGTTAAGGTACACATAACGTGTGTAATGCAAATTGCAAAGTGCATCATACCAACTCTCACAATTTGAGTTGCGGAAGTTATTTTCACTATGTTAGTAATGTGCATGTATAATTGTATAACTAAAAAAATACTTTATCTAAAGTGTGCAAAATTTATTTTGCTAATCGGTATAACTTGTACACGCAAAAACTAAACAAATCATGCCAAGAACAGTTAAATTGGATGATTTTTAAGTTTAAATTTTTGAACTATAAAGGTGTGAGTTTATAGTCAATTTTAAAAGCAGAAATAATCGATTGGTCTTCCACAGTTTTGTAATGACCACAGTAATTTTTTATCTTCAGAAATTTTAATGTGTATTTTAATGTGTAATTTTAATTTTAATGTGTCAATGATACAGCTTACAACTGCTTGTCTCCGCCTTAAGTCATGACAACGCAAATCTCAGCATGTAACAAGATTATTCCATGACATGCGTTATTCAATAAACGCAATATTCAATCAACTCATCGACAACGGACGTTTCAGTTTGATCAACGATACCAACTTATCCAAAAGTCGACTGGAGGAGCCACAACCGCACATTCTGAATAAAACTGCTAGGAAAAATGTTGGTTCTATCATTTGGCCACATTTGCAGATAAGTTGGTGCAGATGCAGAATTGATCAGTGGTGTGCAGTGTACATTCCACAGACAATATGGGGGTACTTGCGGTAAATCCGTTTGTGTTCGACGGATTTATTCTGCTTTGTTGGGCATCATGTAAAATTGTAAAGGATAGTACAATACAGCTTCCATTACAACTAACTTAAACCCTATTTTATGTTGTTCTAAATACAGGGTGTCATTATGATTGTTGGCAAAACCCTTCTTTAAAACAAAATACTGACTAATAAGTAAAAAAAAAGTAAAAAAATTAATTGTTCGAGCCAGGCAAAATTGGCTTTTATGTTTGTTTGTAAGGATGCTTGGCAGATACGTTAATAAAATAAAAACGTAAAAAAAATGTATGAGGTCAACGGCATCCCTCTGAACTTTTTAAAATTTTAATGTAACATATCCGTGAAAAAAAAACTACTTTATAAAATATATTTTTGACGTTTCGAAGTAACTGTCAAATTATATTACTTAGAGATAGTTATACCTATTCTGGAGTGTGATCCGATTTTCCATTTCCACAGAACTGAGAAACCAAGCAACCGTGCTGCAATTGGTCACAATACAGCTTGAATAGTCGTTCCAACTGCCAAAACATAAGCTACAGCTCGTGTAGGTGGGATTTCCTTGGTCGGTATCTGCATTTAACAGTGTTGTTTATTCTGTGTAGTGTCTTGTAGAGGGGCTTTAGTTATAAGCGCTGCTTAAAATTAGGTGACATTAGGCTGTGCGAATTTTATTTTGGTTTGACGCTAAAGTTAAAAAATGACGTTTATCAATTTAAGCGAAGTTTAGGAGTAAGGCTCTAAAACGTTATCACGAGCCACGGACAAATTATTTCTTCTGATTTTATATGAATGTGACCAGACTAAAATATGGATAGGTTTGTCTATTTCTCTTGGGATAAAAATGGTGGAGAGACAATTTGTCCACTGTTAAAGCTAAGCCTGCAGAATAAAATCTGAGTAAGTAAAATAAAACTCACGTTATCAAAAAAAACTAATCAAGAAATGAAAAATGTTAAATAAAATATAGTAGGTAATTATTTTCTGTAACGTTTTATAATTATTGTTAAACGTTAAACAAGAACAACACAACATTTAACGGTTAAACAATTTCTTATCTTCAGCCAAACAACACCCAAGTCGAAATAAACCTAATAAGCTTATGAAAGTGCCTGTCAAGCTTCTACAGGCAAACTGCTACTTCACGGTTTTCTCGCAAATCTTTACTTTTGTATTTCTGCTTTGCTTTCGAAAACATTTTACATGACAAATGAATCAGAGTAGGTACAAGGGGAGTATAATAATACAGTACAATAATTCTTTATTCACGTACTAAAATACCAAGAATAATTACCGCTAATAGTGATCGTTTCCAGACAACCTTTGGATGTTCTAGGCTGTTAGAGATTATTTCGATCACTCTCATTGTCAGGACATTTCTATTGAGAGATTCTCACTATCTATCTATCTCACTCGCCAGAATAGGGCCCTTGATAAATACACTCTGTGGTAAAAATACAAAGGTAGTATTCGATAGATATATTTATGTATGAAAAATTAAATGTCTCTGTCGGGCGGGCGTAAGTGGAAACTATTTGTTCACACGTTTTTCTATGAAAAATTCCTAAATTTTTTCGACGTATTCATGCTCGGTACTGTGTGGCAATTAATAACAAAATCCTTATTTCCACCGAAATTACTTCGTTTGTTTTTATTTAAATTTCCACAAATTCGTCGTAATTTCGACATGGACCGCGGAAGCCCCGTTTGTTTCTCCTAAGTCCGACTCGTTAATTTCCTAATTACAATTTCGAAGCGCTGAGAAATAAAAGACTTGTTTTTGTTCAGGCCTTTTTCCGCGGTTTCGCCGCCCCGAAGGTTAATGGAAGAAAAAATACACTGTACGAAATTTGCATTCCATTTTTTCTTGAGCCGCCGTTCGCGACGACGTTTTCTTTTTTATCTACTTTACTGACTCCTGTGAGACTTGCTGGATAAAGCTGTTTTATTTATGGGCAAGATGTTTTCAGAACTGTGCTTACGAAACTGTGGTTTTTGGGAAATAATGTATAGGAAATCCATCGAACCGTTTAGGCTGTAGAGCGTGCTAAAAAAACTTTATAAATACATATACCTACATATATTATTTAAACGTACTCTCATTTTGCTATAATTAACACGGGATTATCTGACTCGATATTCCGTGAGTACTGCAGCTATGTTAATTTTAACAAAATGTGTCAAAACCACGTTATTGTTTATAGCAAAATATACTCTGAAAACTATAGTTTTCCTTCTTGTGCTGTCAGGTAAAAACGTAAACTACAGTAGATACCCGAAGTCTTGTACTAAACACCTTGAAAAAACATTGCTTTTTGTGTTCAATGAAGTATGTAAGTAGGTATGTTTTATGGTTGTGGTATACTCAAATAAATAACTAGAAACCGTATAAAAATATAAAAACTAAACTGAAAACTGGAGAAATAAGACAAAGGTATGTTTTATTGTATTATATATTATCGGCTTAAATATACCTGAGTCTGAGTAGCGTGCTTTGAGAGATATCTTTGTCTAGTGGTGGATCGAAGGAGACCTATTGGATCCCTCCAACCTCGATGACTATACCTAGAGGTATATTTGTATCCTAAAGAGACTTTAAATAAATAATGAATAATATAATTAGTTTTGAACGGATTGGTGGCCGCGTAGTAAACGAGGCGTTGGTCGTGCCCCGGCTCGTTGTGTCGGCGATATAATAAAAGTCACGGGTCAAACCTGGACAAGATTGGCACAGGACCGGGATGAATTGAGTAGCGTACAAGAAGAGAGGCCTATGCTCAGCAGTAGGCAATAACAGGCCAATGATGATGACGATAATGATAATTAATTTTCACTCTACTAATTTCAAGTGTAGAAATATGACACGAGATGGGATTTCCATTTGAATTGTAACTGCCCGTTTAACTTTGTGTGTTGAAACTAAAGTGTGAAGAGAGTGTATTGGAGAAATTAAGGAACTACTTTTCAAATGAATTAACTTTTTTAATTTAATAATAATTTTTACAAAAAACAAAAAAACAAAAACCGACTTCAAGAGACCGACTATTGAGTTATTCATCTATTTGTCGCGCACGTACTTAATGCGAATTTAAGACTTACCTATATGGTTTTCTCATGGATACCATTATCAGAACTGGACTAAATTGAAATGAGACCAAATGCGAAGCGTCAGCTTTCTAATAAAAAAATAATCATCAAAATCGATTCACTCAGTCAAAAGTTATGAGGTAACAAACATATTATAACAAAAAAAAAACATACAGTCGAATTGATAACCTCCTCCTTTTTTGAAGTTGGTTAAAAATAATTGAAATTGCGATACGGAATGTTAAAATTACAGAGCGTGTGCTGTGACAAAATAGATATAGACGGGCACAATACCTGCTAAAGAGTACCTGGTTACTACGCACCCCTAAAAATTAACCCTGTCTAATTATTTTCACCTCTAAATTAATAAGCATGTATACCACAGGTAACTAAGCGACGATAAATAACTAAGTCGGGTAAGTCGGTGTCAGAGCAAGTTATCGATACAGTCTGCCAAGTTGAAACTGGCGTTGCGCGTCATCCCTGTGGGAAATCTACAATCCTGGCCTCCGCTAACAAAGTTTTCAACTAAAATCCTATTGTGCTCAGTTGGGGCGAGTACACTTATTAGTATGAAGTCTTGGAAGTCGATGCATAACCGCACCCGGAACTTCGTAGTTCTACGCGTGGGGGAATAGGGAATTCCTGATGAAGTGATAGTTGTCTGAAATAATCCTTATTAACAAGGCTTTGTTGCAGCGTTCTCAAATTATTGTTTCTTAACTTTCGTACGTAGGATCTATTTTTTTTCGCCTGAGATCACCTTAGAGTAAGAAATTATAGGTTGAGTTGTGGACTTTGGTCAAATAGCCTAGAATTTAGAATCCTTAGTTTTTGAAAACATCTATTTTGTATCATACTTTTCCCCAAGCCATTGACTTCCCCCAAATTAGTTGACTTCGATAATAAGATGTGCTATTTTCAGAAATAGTTAAAATTGATTTTAGTAGACTTTACTTTAATAACATATGAATGTAGAGGTAGTATGAAACGTAACTACACGAATCAACACAGTTTCCCAGAAGGAAAGTACCGCCTCCGCATAGGTTTATTCAAGGCTCATTTGCACTTCCTAATGAAATTCACTTAAAACCTCTGTCTGATATATAGGAAATTCCCAATATGCCAATAAGAGCTTAATTCTAAGATAATAATGACTGTCTATTTGCTCAAAAAATACTCATGATCTCGTAATTTTTCACACGTTTTGGTCAACTGAGTTCCGGAGGGTTTTTTAGAAAGCGAGTGCATATCTTAATATATATAAATCTCGTGTCACAATGTTTGTCCTCAATGGACTCCTAAACCACTTAACCGATTATAATAAAATTCGCATACCATGTGCAGTTCGATCCAACTTGAGAGATAGGATAGTTTAAATCTCAAATTATAGTCGCAATTTTAATTTATTGCAAATTATATATATACTGATAATTTTTAGTTAGCATCAACATACTACGGTTGCTATAGTTACGCAATGGCTTTTGACAGGACAACGTCTGTCGAGTCAGCTAGTTTTACTATAAAAACTGAAGTGGTTTTAACAAATTAAAAATTATTGTATGCCGCTATTCACATCTTATACATAATTATTATACGAACCAACATACGTAGGTATCTATATGTTTGTGTCTACGTAAAGCCTATATTTTTCTCTGAGACCTTTTGCGTTGAGTTTCAAAAAAGCTCAACATTTTTTTTTCCTATTATTTGCTATGATCCAAGTAAACAATATTCAAATTAAAAATAACGACAGCTAGGTAGGTCTGCTATTCACGCCGAAAGTGCTCTAATAAAATAAATTCAAAAAACAAAAACAGGTCCTCTGGCGCCAACAACGGCGCCTTTGTCAATGTATTCAGAAATATTTAAAAATAACATAATAACAAATTAGATTAAATACGTAGGAGATTTTTTGCGTATTAATATACGCAAATTAAAAAAAAATAAACACAAAGCAAATATGTTATGACATCAGATTTCGCTATTTTTTCCAATAAAACATACCTATGAGTGAGTGACCTGTTATGAGTGTGAAACGTTTTTTGTTATACATATTTATAGGTACATATTCACAGTTACAGTTTATAATAAATATACTTATTATAATTTCTAGAAATACTCTAGTCAAGTAAATTAGTTTTTATCAAAATTTTATAAAATCTATTATACGAAGACAGCAAATTAGTTATTTTCATAGCTTCGCTTATTTGCTTCGTCCAATATTTAGCTTTTCTTCTCCAACTGTTACCCCAGAACAAAAAAATACCTCGGTAAGGTAAATTTACTAAAGCACCTCGACTAAATACATCTGCAACACTTATTGCAATAACCAAAGCATTCTTCGGGTTATAAGCTTGCTCCGCGATTTGATCGCAGAATCAAACGCTCCCTTGACGGTCTCGCTGTTTGAACGAAAGAAACGTTTCGGCGAAAATATAGCAGAAAGCGGGAAATATAGCAGAGAGCGGAAAATATAGCACAGAGCGGAAACGTTTACAATCCGTTTGGGATCCTACCCTATTACAAGCTGGATACTGTAATCGAAAGAAAATTAAATGGCGCTTGCCGCTGGGGCTAGTTTTGTTGCGTCGTAAACTGAGGGAATATAAATAATGTTCAGTGAGGAATGAACAGCATAAAGATTGTGCTTATGTTTGTAGCTTTCTTTATATTTATAACATTAACGCTACCTTATTTAATTTTGATGTTTAGAAAATTTGTGATTTTCATTTATTTCATTTTGCTACGAGACCGACAAAATACAGCAAAGTGACTTAATAGCAAAATAATATGAATCAGCTATATACTTGTAGTACTTACAAGTAGCGACTGAAGTCATCAGCACTATTACTCGTATTTATGTAAAAATAATTTGTTACAGAAAAAATGTTAATGAATTTTGAGAATGATTAATTTTCTACTGCATGCTTTTTTATACTGCACTTACAGATAAAATTGAAATATATTGTATTTATAACTTCACATATACAAACTATCCCCAAAAGCTCCCAAACTAATAAAAACTGTATTTCATTAAGACGTAAAATTAAGATTCAAAATAGTTTTGTAGCAGAAAAATGCATAAGTGCCCTTTTATTATCTTCAGATAAGCTTTACTTTTTGCTTTTCAATAGAATGAAAAAACGAACGAAACAAAATTTTAAAAACAAAACTAAATAACAACAAAATGCCAATGCAAAGCTTACGTAACAGCCAAAACATCTAATTTATGCTAAATTGGGTTTGGTCTGCCTACTCGTGTTAAAAATAGATCAAATAGATTATCAGACAAAGAATTTGAGTTGAAATCTTGGTTTCTAGCCTAATTTATAGCCAGTTTACATTTACGAAGTAGGATGTGTGACACATAATAAATTCTTAATCATCTAAAGATACCAGATCTATTACGTACATCTTCGCATTCAATCAGTTGGCTTCAAGAATCCATATGGCACGAAATAGGAAGCCACGTTTTGGGTGTATTTTGCATACATTAATTAATTACAAACGTCGAGCAATAACCTATTTTATAAATGACTAGCTGATGCTCGGAACCTCTTTTTGGAACTCGATACTCGGCGCTGCTCGGCTTTCGGTTTATTTTTGCAGGACAACGTAGTTAGCACTCTGGGACAGTGTAGCTTCCACTAGTTTTTTTTTTTTTTCAATCATACTGATAGTTTCGGCGATTATAAACCTCCACACACATACATAATTATATGCAAACTATGCCCCTTTATAGCATTAGTATCCGAAAAGAAAATAGTTACCTACATATACTCGTATTATATTAAAATTTCTTTGCCGAGTGACTGTGATCGACCGTAATTTATAAAAACATGAAAATTTCTTACAAAATTTCTTATTTTGTGAAACAACATAAACAAAAATCTAGACTTATTTAATTTCTTATTTTGTAATGGCAAATATAAAATAGATTTTCTAGAATTAGGCTCACCTACCCACTTACCTCCCATCCTATTTTTGTTTCGCTTTCTATCTACTAAGGTTTGTTTACATTTCTACCTAATTAGATATTCAATAAACTAATGACATGGAAACTTACTCGTCGTAATGGTATTGTCACAGTGCTCTGATAATAATAGTGCGTACGCAAGTTAACTGCTAATGGTGGTAATAACCGTGCATGCAAATAGAAATCATTTCTAATGTTATCTCTGAGGACGTTGATAGCATGAGAAAATTATTGAGGATTAGATTTAAGCGTAAATTAGTAGATAAGGCATAATTACTGAGAGTGTTTTAAGAAATGTTTTAAAAATAAGGTTTTAAGGGCCATGATTCATCATTGTATAGAATATTATAGGGTTATAAGGGTTATAAGGTATGCTAAGTCGAAAATGGCTCATCCTACTAGCCTACTAAGCCACAAAAACGGCTGAACGGATTTACATGACATTTGGAACGAAGGTTGATCATGGTCTGGATTAATACATAGGCTACGTTTTATCCCGGAAAACGCAGGTGAAATTGCGGGGTGCAGCTAGTAGTACCCATAATTTTAAACGATTTTTACTCTATGGGGCCAACCCGGAATTCAAAACAGCTGATTTTTTTTTTTTATGAATTCCGGTTTGGTCCCAAAGGAAAAGTTGTTTATAATGATGAGTACTATGACTCTGTTTTGGCTTAGCATATTCTTTCTTTATTACCCTGCATAACATCAAACTACGAAACTATACAACAAAAATACGACCACTCAAAAATCTGTTAAGTGTAGGTACTTATTAAACGTAAAAATAATTATAACCACTCAACTTTATTTCCGTCCCACACAATTATGTATTGAAATATTCAGTTTTTAATTGATAATAGTAGGTAATTATTACTGACATTAATAGGTCAATATAAGCTTTCAATATTCGACCTAAATGAACTTCAACATTGGTTTGCTAGACGAAGATTTATATAGGTCAAAAAATGCACTACATATTCATAATACCTATCTGTCTGCACCAAGATACTGAGTGACTGTCATATTAAGCTGTCCCTATTCTCGTGAGTGAAATAGTATTTCGGTCACTGTCGCTCTTATTAGAAATGTCATGATAGTGAGAGTGACCGAGATAATCTAGAATGGCCCATAATACCCACCTGGACTGGTACTTGCATAACTAAAGCTGGTTGTAGTGGCCTGAGCCATTTTAGGTTGATTTCAGGAAAGCTGTAGGCGGCCATCTGGAGCAATTGTTCTTGTATTACCTTGTCAGTGGTTTATGCATATGAGATCTTAAAGATAAAGAGCGGGCTCTTTTTCCGAAACTAGGCGGGTAATCGGCCCTTTTTGCGTGAACTACATATGCAGGTTTCCTCACGATGTTTTCCTTCACCGAAAAGCCAGTGGTATGTAAATTCGTACATAAGTCCTAAAGAACTCATTGGTACGAGTCGGGGTTTGAACCCGCCACCTCAAGAATGCGAAGCGGCGGTTCTCCCACTGAGCTACCACGGCTCTCATATAAGATCTTGTTAACAGTAAGTAGCACACAAGATATATTGAGTATTAGCCGTAAAATATCATTCTTAGTGTTTAAAAGCATTGTTCTTGTCGATGATAATTTCTAGACGGTCTTCTGCCAGTATTTTTACCTTCTTGTACGACATGTCTTATCTAAAAACCAGTATAACAACCACTAGGTACAAAAATCTATTTCTAAATTCAAAAACTCAACTTTGGTAGCGTGACCACATTTCCAAGGCTTGCTCAGTTCAGACCATAGATTGCTAATAAGGATCTGATTCCTGCCGGAATCTTGCACGGAATTCGGACCAACCTTGACATTCGACACGTATTACATCAGAGTCAACTGAATTAATTATTCACTTTCATTATTAGCAATTTAAAATACCAGCTTTTACGATCGATCATCTCCTAAATATTATAATTGATCCATTTGGTTCAACTAGGTTTATTGTATTGAACACATTATATGAGTGGCAATTACTATGGTAAGCATCGGCGTTACTCGAAAAACTGGGACAAGGAAGTGGTTTTGGTCCATAAGTGTTCCTTAATTCTAGAAAATGTTTTGCAATGAACTTGATAAATGAAGTCTTATAAACTGGTTTGGTTTCTTTATAAGCTGAAAATTGGTGTGCATTGAAAATAATAGGAGAACAAAGCAGGATAGATGAAGAACATAACTTAGTTTTCTTCATGAAGTATTATTAGCTACGCTACGGCCCAATGTTTGACGAAAAATTGTGATGACAAAAATGACGAAAAGTAGCCAAATATGTATGTTCTTTTTGCGTAGGTACCTCGATAACGTTTAAGCAATTTTGTGCAATTTAAGACGATTAGTTGAGTAGTTCGGGTGTGAAAGCGTAACAAACAAACAAACTCACTTACGCATCTTTAAAATTAGTTAGGATGTAGTGGAAAAAACAAATTAAGCTGATTGGAGAATAGTCCCTAAAATATGGTAAACGCTTTACTAAACGCATGTGCAATCTACACCTCCATTAGAATCTCAAGAATGCTGTGATTATTATGAAAATGGCCATTTATGCAAATCAAGAAGGTCGTCACTCTAACCTCTTCATCTGTGTTGTAACAATGATATCCTTACTTCAATCTTTGTCAACATTGTGTGTAACATAAAGTACGTGTCAAGGATTATGACAAATTATATTGTGGTGAAAGATAATAATTTATGAACAGGCAGCATTTCTCATTTTGAAGTAGTTTTTCAATTTTTCCGTATTTTCTAATATACCATTGGGACTGTTGTTAGGTACAGTTTTGTAACCAATCAACAATTTTTTGACGTGATAACGTCTTATAATTCGATGGAGCCGGGTGCAAGTACGAAAAAAGTGTGACGTATGTGCCGTTACCTCGATGAGGCGTTACCTCGATGAGGCGTTACCTCGCTCTGAGTGAAATTGTGATTTCCTATATTCTATTTTTGAAAAATGAAACCATTCCATCAGTATTTTCTTATGATGTTGTCACGTTCAACTATCGTCAGTAAACCGACTTTACAGAAAACCGATTTTTGCATATAATTTTTTTTAATATTCACCACTTTAGCCCTTAATCCCTTATCAATCTCATGTCAGACGTATGTCTTTTCTACGATAATTATTTTTATACTTATTTCATTAATTTTCTTCCTCACTCTAGAATAACCTTAGACATTTTTTGTTCATATGACACCACTTCTCTTTTTGAGAAAATTAAGGGCGCCAAACATATTAGTGTGAAAATTAATGTGTCTACGACATTAGGTTGTTTGTTTTGAGGTAACGTCTTACAACCGAATTATTTTCTTGAATCTGACCCTGTGAGTCAGTGTGAAACAATTTGAATATTTTTGAACGTCATCGTTTTGACCTTTGCATTTAAATTTTATATCACTTAAATCATCAAAATCAAAAATTTTACGTCATCAACACACAACCATAAAAATGCTACAAACACGTATACAAGTTAAACTAGTCGTTATTAAATAAATTGAACTAGATAATTAAATTAGTTTGCTAATGACTAGGTAAATTAATACAACAGATGATCATTGATCGATAATTTTAGAATATATTATAATATCTAAAATTGATTGATATTATTTTTCTATAGTATTATATAATTTCTATGACTAGAACAAAATGGTTGACATAGATTTATGGACCTAGAACTGTCATTAAAACTGAAAGGGTCAAGTGCAGATTTAATTTATTATATTGATGAAATTAATGAGCGAAATACAAGGGCCAAAAGTAATCGACAATTTTTTTTAGTAACTTACAAAACTCAAAAGACCGGCGAAAGAAGTAATAAGTAATAGTAATAATAGTTACACAATAGGCTGGTCAAATGACCATGTCGTAGAAGAACTGACAAGCGTTAATAGTCGGGTATTACAGAAAAGACACGCTCAGCGCAGTGTCTTTCTTGGTGAAGAAATGTCCTGCGAAAGCCTCCGGCGGCCTGGAAAATCGTTTGAGTTATTTAGAAGGGGACATCCAGTCGTGGATAAAAAAACGATTTGAGTTGTATAACTTCACTTTATTAGAACTCTTTCTTCACCTATTAACATCGATATTATCGAAGTCTTTTTTGGGTTAATCTATAATATTCCAAAGTCATTAATGTATCCATAACTTCTTCCTCCATCCCCTCACATTTTGTACACAAACGTGCTCATGTATACGGTACAAAATAGATACCTAATTACGCCAACAAGATAGTAAATCCTAATACATTTAGAAGGTACATATTAATGTCTCCTTCCGCCAATATCCTACTAACCCAAGTTCGTGTCAACACTACAAATTAAATTTTAATCCCGAAATAATTAGGGTTGTTCACATAATGTCAAGAGTCAGTTTCCTCCCTAATAATTAATGCCGCGTCTTGAGTACAAACTACAGTATTCCCAAAATATTAAAGAGTTAAATGAGGGCGCCACTGCTACGTTTTTGAACAAAGCTGACAACTTTCTGTAGAACATTTTTAGTTCCGCCAATTGACCAACTCTTAAATTTTTCGGTCTGTAGTAAAATAGGTACAGTATGGCACGGTTAAGGTTAATTTGGTTAAGTTTTCCAATTTGTACTAGGTACTGTAAACCTAAATGAAATTTGAAAACTGTAGTTTGGGTCAAAGGACTAATGCCATGTTATCTTTTTACTCGTAGGTATTTTTCTGTAATGTTAATTTTGGAGACATTTTTGTTAAATTACGAAAAGCTCTAAAGTATAAGCTTCATAGCTACCTAACTGCCAATAGCGTTGTCTTCCAAAGTAAAATATAAGGTAAAATATTACATTCTGCGAGTATAGTCTATTTAATTATCCACGTAGCTTGCGAAACTATCTGCGAGTGTGAAAGCCTGTGGCATCTGACATATCCAATTAACACGGCTTCCGGGTTCCCAAGCATGCCAACTGCTTAAACTGAAAACCCAGATCTGACAAGCTGTAGGTACTTCCGGTCGGTCTTGGTCTCGGGTTTTAGCACGAAATTAGAAACCTGCTATTGGATCTAGATTGGTGGTTTAGCATAATTGAGTTTTAGAATAGAATAAAAAATGCTCTAGAAACTTCATTATCTTTACAGGGATTTCTTCTTTATGAATTGGCCCGACTTTTATTATTTTCGTTTTGGTGTTTAGTAACTAGCGGAAAAAAATATTTGCATCTTTTTTATCTTCATTTGTCAAAAAAAGGATGGCAATAACTTTAGAGATGCCAAATTTAGTTTAGCTCACGAAATGCCATTACGAAATCGATGTCAATGCTAATAAATGAATCGCTCAAACAAAAACACACAAACCAAAAGCTGTGCAACAAAGTAACCAAATAAATCTTCCTGCTCGCATATTCTTAAATCGCCCACATATATCCACCCAAAAAACAAAAAGGAAATCAAATCGTTAAACTTCATTATTAACCGTATATCTCGATGATGCGGCTGCGACTGAACGATGCTTAAACGACAAAGTAATATTTCAGGGGCTGTATCTTTGAAAAGATCTACTGATATACGTAAAAGTAATTCTGTCGGTTAAGAGTTGCGACTGACACCGCTGATTGATGGGGCCGCCGCCGACAAATTCACTTCTGCGGAGAAAATCTTCCGAAAATAGAGCTTTACTGCAAACCAAAAGATGAGTTTCAAGTTTGAGCACACGCTTTTCAAATTAGATATTTACGAGATTTTTTGACAAAACATTAAATACAACGTGTCACAGAAAGGTGAAAACGTATACTTCAATATCAAATTCCAAACCACATTTTTACATGCAAAAGTTTTTTTTGTTTTTTTTTTGACATTCCTTACGAGCGGGCACTGACCGCTCTTATCAATTTTTTGTCAGTCAAGGTCATTTATCAGCTGATAAGCTATGAGGGTTGGACTTGGCCAAGTTTTCGTAGAAGTTTGACTTGTTATTAGGTAATCCTAGTCTATCATACTGGAGATGATAATTCCTTGTGCGATGAATTCTAAATACGTCTGGGCATGTGCTGTTTATGTATTATCACAGCTTTTTATTGCACGTTGTATTTAGACAAGCTGAATTAATACCATCAACTCCGCTGACGACACAGCATCCTGATGCTAGCTTTGCTTGGTCTTCAATACCACGCCTTGTAATCTAAGTGACTGGTAATCAAAATCGGTTTTCTTTCGACATTTACAATCAGCTCTAAGTATCAAAACAGAGCCGATTTCCCTCTAGATTACCGATTATTTAGACAACCTTAGTCTGCCTCTTACTAATTGGTGACGTGTCATTCACGGAATCCAGTAAGATCTAACTCGAAATACCCAATAAAGTATGTTTCTAGCAAAATGCAAACGTAAGCAAAAACCCCGCTAATATTACCTTTAGAGATGAGACAAGTAAATCGAATGCGAAGGGTTTCTCACTAATCACAAAGAGACGGCGCGACTTAGTCACTTAATCTCACATAAACTCCTTCCTGCTGGTATTATATGTTATGATCTGCGTTAAATGTGATGTTTATGCGCACGCGCAGAGGTTATGACAATTGCGGTAATACAGGGTTATAAGGAAAGGCACGCTACTATAACTATGACACAATCCGGAATTCGCGAAAAAAATCAGCTGTTCCATAGAAAAATGTCAACGACACTCGACAAAACATATATTATACTAGCTGACTCGACAGACGTTGTCCTGTCAAAAGCCATTGCGTAACTATAGCAACCGTAGTATGATGATGCTAACTTGTCAATTTATAGTAAAAATTATCAGTATATATATAATTTGCAATAAAATAAAATTGCGACTATAATTTGAGATTTAAACTATCCTATCTCTCAAGTTGGATCGAACTGCACATGGTGTGCGAATTTTATTATAATCGGTTAAGTGGTTTAGGAGTCCATTGAGGACAAACATTGTGACACGAGATTTATATATATTAAGATAGGTAGTACAGCTGATTTTTTTTCGCGAATTTCGGGTTGGTTCCATACGAAAAGTTGTTCAAAATGATGAGTACCTACTATGAGCCCTTTGCGGCTTAGCATATCCTTTCCTTATAACCCTGTATTAATGCTACATTCCGGTAAAACTAGTACCGGAATGGTGTTTCTCGGTAACATTGCGTAATTGCAGACTATGTTGTTTTAGGTATGAGTGACATAAGTAGAATAAATTTAAAACATAAGAGCAAATTATTATTATTATTTACGCCATAGGTCGCAAACAAGCCAACGGGCCACCTGATGGAAAGCGATCACCTTCGCTTATGGATTCATGTAACATCGGAGGCGTCACGGATACGCTGCCGACCTTTTAAGACTCTATTAACAGCCCTTTTGAAAAACCCAATGTGAGGACTAACCGGATTTCGTACCTGGTATGGGGCTGCAAGGCCTTGACTTTTGTGGAATTAGGGTTTTTTATAATGGAGGCTTGGTTTTTGGCCTTGGATATAGAGAGTTTTAGTCGAATCGGTCCTGCCATTTTCAAGTGATTCGCTTACTAACGAACAGATCCAATTTTAAATGTAAAAACAGGTATTCTTTTATTTTCTTCCTATTGATTATTTATAAAAAATACAAAAAGGTTAAAATGTTCTATGTTCACCAAGTGTTTTCACGAATTTCTGCTTACTCCGTTTTAAAGTAGGTTTTATTTGTTTTATTTGTAGTGGTAGGGCTCTTTTGCAGAGCCCGCCTGGGGAAGTACCACACCTTTGCCAGTTATTCCACCGCCAAGCAGTAATGTGCAAACATTACTGTGTTCCGGTTGGAAGGGCATTGTTTCCAGTGAAATTACAGGGCAAATGGGAGATTAAACAACTTATATCTCAGGGTGACGAGCGCAGTGCTGTGCCACGCAGGGGCTTGAATTATGCGAGTTCAAAATTCTGGGTGGCGCAGACCTGTTATGGGTAAACGTGACGTTTAATATCAGGCGAGCGATTTGCTCGTCTCGTCACTCAATTACATAAAAAAAAAAAAAAAAAAAAGGTACTAAAAATTCTTAAAGCTTTAAAAAGCCTTTGGGGTATACTATACTACAAAGATCGTTTACTGTAAAAAAACAATTGCTATGTACGGTGTGTCAAGTGAAAATAAATTGAGATTCTTCACGATAACACCAACACAAAATTACACAATATAACGTTTAATTTCATAGTTGCGTTTGGAACAAAAATCTTGTACGAGTACTGTGTAGGAAGCTTAAGAAACTATCTTGGTGACATGGATCTCTCATTTCACGGAAGGTTTAGGACCCTCTGTACGACCCCTGACAACCCTACTCTACTATGTTACTCTAACATGAATACAAAGCGAATAATTTCTTATTAGCTTCAAATTACAAGCATAATAGCAAATACTGAAATACACATTTTATATCAAGCAACAGAAAGTGCACTTTTTAAAAGCAACTTATACTCGTATCTACCTACTTACATAATTATGTTTTTTTTCGGGTGGAATCTTGCAACTTAATTTTGAACCACTTTTCATGTCCGATTGACCTGAAATTTAGTATACGTGTGTAAGTCCGATGACAATGCCACAAAAGCTTGTTTAAAAAAATATTTTTAAAATTAACTTTTTTCGTTACACTTTTGGTTCGATTCTTGGCCGAGCAGACGTTAGAATGATAAATTTAAATATCTGTTCTGGGTCTGCGTGTTAGTTGTTCTTGTCTTCTTTTGTGTTCCGTGGCATCCTCCAACAGGGAAATTCTAGTAATGAGGTATGCTATGCCATGAAACGTTATTTATTTATTTACGATTTATATCGCTTCTAAAATACAACAAAATTGTTGATTATTTCGGTGTAAATAACCACCAGAGGGCATCAAATGGAGAACTAAGGTGCATCGACACTGAAAGGTTAATGTAGTGAAGAGATTTGACTCAATTACGGCTCGAAATTTAACACCTCGATCCTAAATCGAGGGCAAAAAATCGAGTTAGAAATTTTAAATCGGTTAAAATTATGCCACGTGCACACGTTGAGGTTTTAAGTAAAATGAACTTTTTCTTTTTAACCTCCGACGCAAAAAAGAGGTGTTATAAGTTTCACCGCTATGTGTGCTTGTCTGTGGCACCGTAGCTCTTAAATGGGTGAACTAATTTGCAAGCAAAAAAAGCAGGTTTTTAGGGGTGGTTTTTAGACATATTTTATCAAAATCGATTCAGCCGCTTTAAACTTGGGGTTTTTAATATTCTTAGTTTATACAAACTTTTATTCATCTAATTTATTGAAGTACATGGAAAAGAAAAAGACAGACAAATAATGTAAATTGCTCTAGATTTGTCTAATTAAACTCTGTCAATGGAAGCTACTTTTAAAATTCAAAGGTTTTTAAAGCTAATACTATATATTTTCTATCGATGTATAAATTGACCTTCGCTTCCTAACCTAATTAGTTAATTAACTAAATCGCAAAAGTTTATTTTCAGTTTTTTTTGAGTTAATTTTCAAACTCTGCAGGCATGTGTGAAGGCTTTAGGTACTCGTACCACGCATCGTAAGGTATTCCAATAAAAAGTATCGCACCCGGACGCGGGTCGTCCAATCAACAGTGGAAGCGAGGTTTACACCGTTTTGAGTGGGGTTTATGCACTAAAATCATAAATCAGGTATTTATTTCGTGAGGCGCGGGCTGTGGTGGGTGTGGTCGCTTATCTCTTGTTTGCAGCGGAACGAAACGTGTAATCAACGCAGTAGAGCAAGTTTTGCTATTATTTAAGTTCCGAATTTGGAAACCAAAAACAAAAAATTATCCAATCATTTGGTTTTTCAAAAGCTTTTATTTAACTTGCGATGTATGTAACTGTGTCACACTATGTTTGTTCGGGTGGAATCTTGTAACTCAATTTTGAACCCTTTCACGATTGAGCTGAAATTTGGTACACGTGTAACCGCCATAAAATTTATTTTATAAATGAACTTATTTTTCTAATATTTTTGGAAATGCAACGAGAAAATAATAATTGATTCATGATTAAGTGTGTTGGTAGCTGGTTAGCAGTAAAACAAATATTTATTTACTTAAGATCTCACGTTTGAAAAAGTATTTTTCGAACGAACAAAGTTTATTTCTGTGTATCTTAACGGTTTTTGGTAAATAAAATTAGAGAATAGACTGAATCACGATAATTATGCATGTCATAGTTTGAATAGTTTTTTTTTGAGATAAAAAAGCTTCTTTTGAGCTAAAAAGCTTGTTTTTATTTGACATTGATTTATTTTGTTTCATTTATTCGTGAAAATTATGTAACTGTCATCCATAAGTGTACATTTGATGTACCTACTCGTACCTACCTATATTTGAATAAATTATTTTCGGTTACAAAAACTTTTAAATCCTACCTTTATGTTTTTTTAAAACTCAGTCAAGGTTTCCAAGATACTGGATACTATTTACACAGCTGTACAAAACTCAATCTATCCGCATGCAACGGAGCTACGCTTTGTGGCGGTTTTCGCCAACATGTTGATAAATATCGGGGTAGATTTCCCGTAATTCTAGGTTTGCTTAGCTACGAATTAGGAAAGACAGAGTTACAACTTTTAACACAGTTACTATTGCAATCGAGGAAATATTTATTTGTATTTGTTTAGGGTTGTAAGGCAATTATTGTTTAAAAATATACTGTAATCAGCTATTCCATAAATTTTGTCGAGTATCATTGACATTTTTCTATGGAACAGCTGATTGAATTCCGGCTTGGCTTCATAGTAAAAGTTGTTCATAATGATGAGTACCCTTTTCGGCTTAGCATACCCTATAACCCTGCATAGCTTTAAGCACTTTTATTGTTCCCTGACAATGAAGAGTGTCCATCTGTTTTTTTTCTGGTCTACGATCTAGTACTTAGTTTGCTGATAGCTTCGGCAAACCAGTTTCGGCGAATCTAAACACGAGTCCAGGGTGGTTGGGTTTGTGAATGATTGCCCAATCGTCTGTGATTTAACTCGTTACGTTGCTTGTTTGCGGTTGATAAATATGGATTCCATGCCTATTTAACGGGAATATTGATGTGTAAAATAACTACATAGTTTGTATGTTTAATTAAGGTACCAAAAGATATAGATAGTCAATCTTTTTACTCCTTCGAAGTTAAGAAACGAGTTACGACGCCTTCCTGCGAATATTTTAAGCGATAGTACGCTTTTAGCTGTATTATGATACATTTTTATTTAACTGTTTAAAAGCTATTAGCCCTTCTTCTTCTTTCTTCTTTATTACTGCTTGCTTTTTCTGGCTAAATTCATGTTCATGTTTTTTTCACGTTTGTAGCGTAAAGAAAGTCATGAGCCCGTTCCCTATTACTTATTTTTTTACGTTTAAACTTTTCCAAGACTGAAACTTTAACCTTTTATTGGTAGATTACGTACTCCTACCTCTATTGAATAGGTATTTATCTCGGTAATCACAACTTAGAGTCATATAAGCATAAGTTATAAGCACGTATATAATTATATGATCGTATAGTGTCTAATGTATATCAACGCTTAAACGCGAGGATTAAGGTAGGTAGTATAGTAAACATGGAACGCATCCATCAACATAGCTTAATGGCTTATCCAAATCAATTAGAAACTTGAAGCTTATGTGCACAGTTTCGGATAAGGTACGTATTCTGTAGGTATCTTTATATATTCATGTATTGAACACAACTTCGGTTACTTTGTATATTGATATATTGATGTATTGAACACAATTTCGGTTACTTACGAAATTACATTCAATGACAGTTTTATAATACCGCAAAGTCAGAATTTCCGTCGTGAAGGAAAGACGTGTTGTACTGTAAACTGTGCAGATAAACTTATAAGGGGTAATTAGGGATTAAAAAGAGTTAAAGGCAGAACCCTAAATGTAAGAAAATAAGCCTTCAAAAATCTCAAAATGTTATTCAGGTATCTGCAGTTGCTATTTTTTAAAGGAGTTATCAGATGGATTAAGAAAGTTATCACAAGAGATTAAGATTCCAAATAACGGAACCCTAAAAATAAGTTATCAAGCTGACAAAAATCTTGATATATTTTTAGTTGTTATTATTTTAGTTCTATATCTGCTGATGTTTTTCAGAATGCAATTATTACTAAATCTAAGTCATGGTCCCAAGTTCAAACCAATAAATGTTTACTAATTTAGTCATGTTGCATCAAACGAGATAAACAATGGCATTCAAAGTCATTGAGAATATCAATGAACCTTGGTGCAATTTCTTATCAAATCGTTTAAAGGTCAACCATTGACACACCGATGACTAAAATTAGTGAAGTACCTTATCGTGAAAAACCAAGCATTGATTGTCTATTCAAACAATAACTATAGACGGTAGTACTTGTACTACTACAAAATACAAAATAGTAGCTGTAAAAATTATATTATAACCCGGTCACAATATCTGTGCACCTCGCTGGAATGCGTATAGCCTTATATAGTCGAATATATATATCGAATAGTCGTGACAGGGGAAGCGGGAGAGGCTCCCGCTTCCCCTGTCACCTCTCCGCGCACTCCCCGGTGCGACAGTGCGACTATATAAGGCTATACGCATTCCAGCGAGGTGCACAGATATTGTGACCGGGTTGTACCATCACGTGGTTGTCAAAATGTTCTCAAAAATTTCAAAATTCTTGAAATATGCATGCAACGTTGCTTTAGTTACGTTTTTCATACAAATTGTATGGAACTTACTACTGTTGTTTGTGTTCCAAGAAGTAGACTAATACGATTATCTTGAAATTCAAAGTACTCCGGGTACTTTTTAGGATCGCACACGGCTATGCTGCTATGCCTAATATTCCGACTTATAGCAATTTTGGTAATATTTAAACAATTATACCTATGTTCATTTTGGAACGGCTGGTAAACTATCTATTTTTATGACAACCGAGAATCAGGCACGATTTGGAAAAACGCATACCTAGTTATTTCAAATGTAAAACTAATCCTTGGCACTGAAAAATTGTAGGTACAGTCTTGCATCAAAGCAAAATTTTATAATTTTGGTTATGGTAGAGTTTGGACCTTACGGGCCAAGAGATGAATTTTGTAAATCTTTAGTGCATTGCAATAACATTTTACTAATGATATTTTATGCATCGTATAAAATGTGTCCTTACCGTTGAGATTTAAATTTTATCGGTTAAAGTAGTTATAGTAATGCAAAGATAAAATAAGGATGTCTTTAATGCGACGAGGACCAATGGATCACAGGACATTTTTGGTCAAGTTCGGTTGATCTCGTAAAATTAATTTTGTGGGTGATTTTAATGGAACGTAGATAATTTATGAGGGTAGACTGTTAACTTTTAAAACCTTTACGAAATTTATAAAATTCAAACTTTAAATTCATAGACCTTACTTATCAGCCTTACTTATAAAGCCTGCATAAAGTTAGTTAGTGCTTAAAATGCTCGGCCAACTTCTTGCTGATGAAATGTCACGTGGAGAATCAAGAGAGAAAAAGCAGTGATTAGATTAAGTTTAAGCTGGCTTTTTTATAAGTAAAAGTAAAAGTGTTGTAAAGTGTACTAACTAATATCACTTAACACTTAACTTTAAGTAGCGTTTATTAAGCCCGTATGGTTTAGAGTTGTAGTCAAAAGTAAAATGAGAATGCTTCTGTTTTTCTTTTGATTTATTTTTAAACAAAATGGATCAATTATCAAGATTGTTTAATTTACAAAATCTATAAAAGCATTTTTAGTAAGTTGCAAATCAATTTGGAATAACATTTTTTACACCCATAATGGCTTAATAGAAAAAAATGTGGGCGTCTTTATTTTAAGTCGTATAGATAGGAATTTACTGTTATATTTTTTAATTTCACTGCATAATTACCTATTAAAAATACAATTCTATACATCAACTTTTTATATTACAAAAGACAATACAAAAAGTAAGCGTTACAAAAAGCACAACTGGTTTTGACTACATTTTACTTCTATTACCTGACTACCACAGAAAGAGGCTCATACATTTTTAGTTTTCAAATGTCAATCTTAATGAATTCAGTTAGGTTATTTTTAGTTCGCTCTGGCCGATTGTAAATGATGTGTCGAAAGTGTATCAGGCTTAGAATTCAACCTTTCCACCTACACAAAGTTTAGCAACAAAAGACACTAAAATTCAAGAAACAATGATAAATATTTATCACTGGAAACTAGTTTATTGGTTTGTTTTGGTGAACCCAAAATCACCACCCATTAAATTTCACATAATCTAATCTACAATATTTCCAAAAATGTTGTTGTGAAAGTTTCCACACCAAATTGTTATTACATTTTAAAACAGTTGAATTAAAATTAAATTAAATTTAAATTTTGTGTGTATAAAGACAGGAGTTATATATTATTGAGTTAGATGTTTCGACTTAGTTTCGATCACATTCGCTAAAAGAGTGTTCCAAAAAATTTACGCACAAGTGTTACCGGGTTAAACTTTAACACTACGTTAGTTTTTTATAAGTTATTACAACTTTTAAACATTTTATAAACGTTATATCGAGTAAATCGTTACTGTTCTATTATGACATCTTGTATGATTAATTTTGCACACTTTAGTACAATTTCGTAATGAAATAGCGCGCTGAAAAGAAACCCTACGAATATCTATACCCAGCAGTGGGTGGAAAATGGTCGATTATGACGATGAATACAATTTCAAAGAAGAAGATTTTTTTTCTGTTTTGAAGAAGATTTTTTTTTCCGCTAGGGTGTGGAACGCTTTGCCTGAGTGCGTGTTTCCCGATAGATATAGTCTAGGTGTTTTCAAGTCGCGAGTGAATCGGTTTCTTCTAGGCAAGCATGCTCCATCGCAGACCGTATCGTTGCTTACCATCAGGCGAGATGGCGGTCAAATGCAAGCCTATTACTGAATAAAAATAAAAGATGTCTCACTTCTAAACTTATTTAAACATGGAACTGGAATGTTCAAAAATAAATAAACAACCCATTGGAATTTGGATAATAATGTGACGCCTACGTTTGAATAGATTACGCTTGTTTTGATATTCTGCTCCAGTTTTTTAATGGTTTTATTAGCCTGACTATTTGTGTCCATCGTTTTGCGTATTTATTAAAGTATCTAGACATGATTTACATCCGTTTGACTTAACTCGTTTAATTACGTTTTTAACAGTTTTAATATTAAAATAAGTATAATAATTCGTTCTATATATAACAATTTATCCTCAAAATAAAATAAAAAAAATTGCAAAAATTACAGAATATTTTTAGGTGTTGAAAATTTTTAATTATATTTAGCGAATTTTTTTTATGTATAACCGAGTAATGAAACGAATAAGGTCGTGCTTTTTTATGTCCATATGTATAACAAGACAAGCAAGCCTGATTTTAAGTATTACGCTTGCCTCCTATACCAGCAACTACCTGCCTGATGTTTGTCAGTAATAGGTTTACCAAGAGGTCATCGTTAGTGACCCTATCTCAAACAGTACCAGCAGAACACTAAGAAAACAGTTAAATGCTTGTACTTTTTGAGATTTCTATACAAAAATAACCTTCATCCTATGTGGATGAATACCTAATTTTTCGTGAAGTAGTCACACGTGGTAAGTTTGTTTAGAGGAAGTTTTTGTCCTTCTATTTATAATATAGATGTTTTGTATACTTTTAATTGATTGCAAACAGATTGACCGGAATATTCTGGGTGTCTTAATGTGACATCAGGGTCAGATCGATATGTTTCTTAAGTGATACCAATATTAGAATCCTTGTGAATGTCTACGCCGAAAACATCGGAAAAATATTATTTTGTAAATTAATTGAATTAATGAAATATCGCCGCGGGATGAATAAATTATTTTGATGCCAAATTAATTCTTGATTAACACATTTACTGAACCTTTTAGGTATCACATTCCGATGTCTAGACTGTTCGTGAAATCGACAGACGTGGTAAATATCAGTTTATGAGGTTGGAAAAAAGAAAAGATAGTAGTTTGAAGCCAATCAATTTTGACGTTTTTAGTGCCACGGACCACTTAACGTTTATTAGTTTCACTTAGCACTTAGTTAAGAAAACATCTTTCCTAACATAGCATTAAAACTAAAACAAGCTATCCAAATCTATGAGTTTCATGCTACTTCTTAAATTTTCTACTTTTGTCAATGCTATTGCAAGTTACCACGTCGATCGAAATAGCGGACAATTTTTACGTTTGTAAGTTATCACCAATAAATTCCACCATTTATTAAGCTTCTAACAATTGACACATAAAAATGTTACATAAATTGTCAATTAACAAGACTTCATTTCGTATTTACGAGTAACATTTCGTCCCTGAAGAAAAACAATTCCTAAGGTGCAGTATGGCTCAAAATGATGTAAAAAAGAATAAAATAACAACTCTAGGTGCAAGACCCAATGCCCTGCAAACAACAGAGAAGTAGATAACAACATAACAACAACAACAATAACAACGATAACAACTCAAGCTGGGTTTCATGCTAAGCAGAAATACCTCTTGTACGAATAGTTCAAGTACAAATAAATTAAAAACAAGAACATTATTTTTACAAAACAAAAAACAAAAACCGACTTCAAGAGACCGACTATTGAGTTATTCATCTATTTGTCGCGCACGTACTTAATGCAAATTTAAGACTTATATGGTTTTCTCATGGATACTATTATCAGAACTGGACTAAATTGAAATGGGACCAAATGGGAAGCGTCAGCTTTCTAATAAAAAAAGAATCATCAAAATCGATTCACCCAGTCAAAAGTTATGAGGTAACAAACATAAAAAAAAAAAAACATACAGACGAATTGATAACCTCCTCCTTTTTTGAAGTCGGTGAAAAAAGGTTAATATGTAGATAAGTAATTGAAATAAAACGTAAATAAGTCACTTGTCGAGATAAAAACTAAAGCATTTATTTTGCTTATTTTGCTTTACATATTGGCTTTCAAATATTGTAAAAAATTGTAGAGAGAAGTAGCGTAGGAACTAAGTTTTACACCATAAAGCTAAGACTCAAAATGATGTTAATTTACTAATATCCACGCTACCACCATCATAAAATTTTACTTTAGCCACCTGCATATTAATCTGATCATGAAATGGAAATAAAGTTTTAATGGACAATAAATTTAGGGCTCAACTTGAGCCTGGTGTTAAGTGATACCTACACTAAGTTAGGTCACCGTCGTTCGAATACCATACGAAGATTTATAAAATTCGTCGCAATAATCAGCTCACGATCGCTTACTGCTGGGCATAGACATTGCTGTGCTGTTTGTACGCCCCTCTTCCCAGGATGCCAATCCTTCTTTGTAAAATGTCAAGTACAAAATCACTAAAATAAAAAAAAAATGTGAGCCGTCACGGGACGCCTGGCAGATGTGAAACATCGACATTATTTTGTAAAAGTAATATGCGGAAAAGAACATTATTATTATTATTGTGATAGGAACTAAATATGTCATAATGATAAAATGAAATACTTATTACGATTTTTTTTCCAGATAACGATGACTATTTTATTGAATAAACATTTATTTTCATTAAATACAAAAAATTATGAATTTAAGTATTTCAAATCGTGACTACTTAATTCGTTTAATCAGTGACTTCGGTAATAGTTATATTCGATGTTGCCTCTGAGGCCGTGCGACGCATGCCGTGGCGACGCGTCGCCACGGCATGCGTCGCCACGCCAGAAATCGGTTTTACGTGCGGCTATAGATGTTTCACATCAAAAACTAAAATCACCCCAGAGATAGAACTCAGTAATTCTGAGAAATGGAGTTCCGGATAGGCTGTATACGTCGCTACAATCATCTTGATCAAATTTCTTGGGAATATCAATGACGTAATATGAAGCCTCAGAAAAGGAACTAGATACAGAGATACTTCTACGAGTATAATGTCGAATGTGTCAATAGAGGCATTATCTGTATTCAGGAATCAGAATTCACGTAAAACCTAAATCATGAAGGTAGCAGTAATTTTTACGACCCAATTAGCAATCTAACCATCTCATCTTAAATACGCATTTTTTTTTTAAATTCTAATTAGTTAATCTGAAATAATAATTCAGCGTATCTGTGACGCCTTCAGTGTTACAGGTATCCAGAAGCGACGGTGACCGCTTAACATTAGGCAGCCCGTTTGCTTGTCAGCCACCTGGCATATAAAATAATAATAAGTTTTTTTATTCTATACTAGCAGCACCCGGTGGTTTCACCCGCTGTTTTTTTTTTACTCTTATACCTTCCTTCCCTGAACTTCCACAAATATTTCAAGATTAAAATTAGCCAAATTGGTCCAACCATTCTCGAGTTATAGCCAGACAAACGAACAGCGTTTCATTTTTATATACAAGAAGAAGATTGAAAAAAACTAAAAAATTAAGAAATTAAATAAATATTTGGAATTATAATAATAAACAAGGATTTAAAAAAATTACCTGAAATAACAAGTATCAGCGGAGGCTGGTTGTACCTCTATATTGATCGAAGAGAATTTACCTCGATTACTCACTCCGATCGGAGTCCGTAATCTGAGGTCATCGGTATGCCGCGGCCTTGCGCGGTCGCCGACCATAAGATGACACCGCGACCCACGACATTTCCAACAGCTCGTATTTCTTATCACCGATTCAACCAAAAATAAAATCTGTCTTAGTAATTTTAAGAATTAAAATCGAATGTCATATTTGATCTTATTAATGCTCATCCGTGTAGATGGAATTTTGCCGATTTTGTTACGAATACATCATAAAACAAATTAGAGCACTTCGTGTTATAGAGATAGCAGACGGGTCTAGAATTGTTCTAAATACCTATCTATAATTTGTTTTAATAATCTAGATTTTTCGAAGATAAACATACATTTCGTCTCTTTTTTGCCTTGCCTAGAATAAAACCGATTCGTTCATGACTTGACGACACCCTGACACATCGAAATGAAAAAAAAATTGGTTGCCTGTAAAGTCGGTATACGGGCGAAAGTTTTACGTGACAACGACTTATGTCTGTCTCTCTCGCTCTTAGGCGGGCTAACCATGCCCGAGTGGAAGGGACGCGTGCCTCTCACTCGCTCTCATTGTGAGCGCATAACGTGAGCGGAGCGTAACGCAGTTTCTTGAAGTGTCACCCGGCAAACCAATTTATAAGACGTTGTCACGTCAAAATGCGTTTATACAAACATACGAGTACTTACACCCTATATCGATGCCCGGGCTGCAACTATCGGAAACCATCTAATCAGGCCGCGCATTCACAATTTAACAGTTAACACAACGCATGTGGAATCTATTGAACACTTTTTAGAAAAACAGACAATATAGGACCTAACAGTAAGTGATGGCGCTTACTGTTAAATCCACACAGATAAATTTATTGTTATGAAGATGATAGACATCAACAGGAAAAAAATGTAGAATTTAACAGTAATATTAGTGATAGCGCTTACTATTCAGTCTATTTAGGTAATTGTTATGAAGATAGACATCGAGAGATTAAGGCCCGGCGCCCATTATCGGCATCGGCACGACTGAGGATTTTAGGTGGCAAATAGCAATATACATTAACATAATGGCAATAAAGTAGAAATTGCCGTGTATATGGTCGTAATAACAAAAAATACCGCTTCGGTATGCTTGAGGCTGCTGTATCGGCAGCCTTGAGAAAGCTTCGGGATGCTTCGGCATCCTTCGGTACGCCGCCGGCGCCCAGGCAACACTCGGGGGGATAGCTTGCCTAATGCTTAAGGACGCCTCGTCATCCCTAAGAACGTTGCAGCATGCCGAAGCATAGTTTCCGACAGTGTGCGCTTGCATGTAAGATGCCGAAGGATCCTTTTCCTTGCCGATGCCGATAATGGGCGCCGGGCCTTAAGGTAATCTGTGGTCAAATGCCTAGCCCAAAAAATTTAAAGTAGAATGCATTATCTAAAGTTATGGCACATTGGTTTTTAGTGTTATTGTCTAAATTTATGTTGAGATAAGATACTTCTGAATTATTTCTTTGTGCATTTTCTGTTTTTGGCTAGTTGAAAAGACCGAAACTAAAAACTCGAAAGTATTAGAACGATGGAAATTCGTTACATTATTTAGAGTGTGCTCGTTTATCCTGTAAAATGCTATCCTATACCAAAAAAGAGTCGAGTAATTTCATGCTACTGCTTACAAATGTGAATTTTAGGAAAATGATAATTTAGGTATAAGTTTTCGAATTTGCTAAATAACAAAAACTATCTTTAAGCATAATACTTAAGTTAAAACAAGTTTCTGAAATTTTATAATAATTTAATCCATTATTACCTACATTTTTGGTAATTTGATCAGTTCTCCAACATTCCTTCATTCACTTTTTTCTCGTCTACCTAGTTCGAAACGCTTCTAAAATCTCTACCGGACGGCTCTCAAATACCTGTCTAATTAATTTAATTATGTCAATATTAATGACCATTAAAAAGCTGTCAAAGTTCCTATAATGACCAAATTCTAATGATCAAAACAAATATAGAATCTGGGATCATCTTGATAACATTCTATAATTTTAATGGACTAATAGTGTGTTTTAACTAATAAAATGTAGAAAAGTATTGAAATGTTCAGATTAACAGTTATCGATGTAGGTATATAAGAATTTAAGCCCTGGTTTTGTTAGTGACTGACAGATAAAACACTGCCAAAACAGCTGGTAAGTTCTAGCGTTGTTTTTAATTGTGCAGAGGTGTACAAAGAAAGGATTAATTGTTTTTTTATTTTATTACTAAATTATTTTCAATTTAACCCCAAAGAAAAAGGGATGAAAAATGGACGAAAACGTTTCTATGAAGGTTTTTGGTTTTTAATATATAGTTGTGTAAAGTATTTGTAAGCCTAGAGGTAGTTTACTGAAATTTGAAATAGAAATTGATGATGACTGGTTTAAAAATATTGAAAAAATTGTTTTTTTTATTATTGAAGTATTAAGTGTACCTAAACTACGCGGGCAAAGCCACGAGCAGAAACTAGTATCAAATAAGTGTGTTAGGAATTTCTTACATGAATGGACATATCAAATCCATCATTAGTCTCTGTTCAAGATGTATTAGGTCATATCTCTGGTGTTGTTAAACCTGAATATTTACTGGTAATGAAATACTGAGCATTCCCGTTTCTAAATGCTGTCAAACTGAACAACAAATTTAATAGAGTCTAACAACAATTTGAGAAAAATGTTGTTAATCATTCAATGTTTCTCAAATCTTATAAT
Source organism: Alcis repandata (assembly GCA_949125135.1). Taxonomy (NCBI): domain Eukaryota; kingdom Metazoa; phylum Arthropoda; class Insecta; order Lepidoptera; family Geometridae; genus Alcis; species Alcis repandata. Next base: position 3,735,316 of record OX421223.1, read on the forward strand.
TATTCTAGTTGATGTCTGACTTGGCTTAATATCCGCAAGTAACAGACAGACCGACAAGTAAGAGTTGTATCTTTCTTTTTTATTGTAACATTCAAAATTTTACTTTTTGATGTTTTTCTCTTATAGTACTGGTACCTATACCAGTTACAGGTCGTGTACAACAGTTATGATTGATCGATGACATTTGAAACTGTCTAAACTCTTCCGGTGAACTGATGGAGTATAACGTAGAACGTAGGTTATGTTACGATGTAGAGAAGGTCAGTTTTGTCTAAACTTGACGAATATAAAGGCAACCAGATGACCAGAAACATAGATAATAGTAGAGATAACTGATCCCATAAGTAGTTTTTTTTTTGTATTTAGCAAAACACAGTTGAGATAACACACCATATATTACCCAAAAGTTTAAGTGGTTATTTAGGTCTGCAGCCTTATTGTATCTGGCCATCAGAATCGCCTTTATTTGAACACTACAAGCTTAATTCAAATGTCAAATAAAATCTAATCAAATTAGGTACTAGTTGCTTAGACTACGGCCGTTGATGGTAAACCTGAGTAGTTTCGCTATAATATAGCGTAAATAGCGTAAAATAGCGTAATAAAAAATGCATATTATGCATTTTTAATCTGCAAGGACTACGATATTAATAAAACCCACAATATTAAAATATGATTATCAATAAATCATATGTTGGAGTCAACACAAGCCTTCAAATAAGCACGTTGAATAGCAAAATTTAGAAGCAAAAGTGATCAGTCACTGTAATTTTCACCTTTTGAGAAATATTTTAATGAGAAGTGGGTGGGTATCTTAAGAATGCCAACCTATTCATCAAATCAGACAAGCGGGGTTATATAATTAAGGAATTTTAAATACAAACTCGCAAATTTATGAGTTCTACAAATTTTCTAGACCATTGTAGCGGTAATTATTCACTCGCGTACATTAGTCTATTATAATTTCACCTCTGACTCTTCGGTGATTGATATCTCAGTTTTGCGATCTTTATTTCTCGTTAATGTATAATTACTGACGGTTTAAATATTATATGTTCTGTACATTAATCAATTTGCACAGTTATTTCAAGCGGCATTCTGTAATTAATCGCAGTCGAAAATTATTAATTGTGCCTGTGAAATATGATTGATACTTCAATTTGGGTCGTCTAACTGTTAGATCCATTGAACTGCAGATAGTTGTCTAAACAATGACTCGCGAAATAAATGTGAAGAAATCAATAAATAAAAGTAGCTAGGTACCTATTTACAATTAATAATGTAGAGATAATCTGAGATTGTATTGTTGTAAAACTGACTGTCCATCTGAATTTCGTGTCCCGTTGTTTATTGGACGTGTGATATTTTTGTGTTCACTTAAAAATAAAAAGGTTTATTAAAAAATAAAACTGTTATAAACGTATTTTTACTAAACAGTAGCGTTAAACATAACATGGTTTCCAATATAACAGTAAAATTGGAGTATTGCTTCGAATAAGGCAAAAGTTTACTGGCCAAATAAGAATAAAAAGTTAATAAATGTTCTAAATATAAGAATTGTAATGCAGCAAGCCAAATTTTGGCGCCAATATCGATAACCAAGCTCTGCAGTCTGCAGGTACCGAATAAAACAGATACCTACAGAAGGGGAACTTCATAAAAGAACCGAAACATGAATGGCCATAACTGACTTCACTGACAATCACAAAGTTTTACTTTAGTTTAGGACAAATTCGATTTATTAAACAACAACGCTAAAAAAAAATACAATAAATTATTTTAAATTAGATTTCATTATGATAATGGATTTAGGTATTTTCAAATCATGTTTGTCTGTGAATAAAATACATTTTTGGTGATACATGTTTTACAGAGTAAACGATGAAATTTACATTATCTTATGCTAAGATCAAAATTAACCAGCCAAGTTGAATCCATAAACGAACTTTAACCATACTCCGAGAGTACACTTTTCAGACCATCCGTTCCAAAGTTATCCATCTGTATATTATTTAGCTGTTGCGAATCCGCGCAGACCCTGCTCAAGAATGATCGGAATGTGATGCTATTAATTTTATTTGGGAGGATGTCGTGTCGCCGTCGTTAAGGCGTCGTCGTTGAAATTTGCGTCACGGTGAGGCGCCAAGATGGAAACAACGAGTCGTGCCGTAAATATCATCATGAGCTGAGCAAATGAGATCCTTGATGTAATTAATCATCACCATTGCTGCTATCATTTATTTTCTAAAAGTTGTTTAAATATTCACTGTAGTGATAAGGCCATGCCGAATGTTCTATATCAATCATTTTGATCATATTGCCGTAATTTATTTTTAAGGTTGTCTGGAAGACGTCGCTTGAGGCGATAAGGCCGCCTTTGTACTACTGAATGTAATTCTACTTAGTAATCTAGCCAGGAGTCGGCTTGTTAGCAGTTAAACTAAGAGAAAATCATCAACGAATTGTCTAATGTGGGCATGTAACACAAGTTACAAGTTGCTTTGAAAAAGTTCAGTGTCTCAATTATTAAACTGTTTGGAATTTTGCGTCAAACTGACATAATAATGATTTTGGGCAGATGCTCGTATAGCTTACGAGTATTTTTTATCGGACTACTGTGAAACAAAAAGGAGGGTTATGTTTTTGACTGGTATGCAGATAGGTAACATATGTATGTTCATCCGTTCCCTCATTTATAGGTATTGTTATCAATCCTCTAGATTAAAATATATCCTTATAATATATAGTACAATACAATAATAATTTATTGCAATATGACCTATGAATAAAAAAGATGACAAATTAACATCGCACTAGATTAGGATGACATATTATAAAATATAGGTTTGACAAAAATTCCACATTCCACTAAAAACCAGTCAATTTATAATTGCGATCGTATAAATTTTCAATATTTGCATTTTCCGGCGGCACTGATTTGATTAACTCATTTATAAATGTTTTTGATTAAAATATACGTCAATTTTGGCAAAAACAAAGCATTTGATTGATTTATATATGGTAATATTTAAATTAGTTAAAGATCGCGTGACTTGTATGGGTAATCGACGACCTAACTACTTATGATTTTACGGTACTCGCATCTTTGTTATTTTACAAAAAATTATATTAACTAAACCAAACACTAGTGAGTCTATTTTTACTCAGTAATATTTTTACGGGACAGTAAAATAGTGAACATTTTGAATACGACTTAAATTGTTATAGACAAAAATAAAAATAAGACATTAATTGGTTTTGTCGTCGACTAGTCGTTACGATATCGTCTCAAATAACGCTCGTTTAATGAAATAAAGAAGATTTTTAACCAACTTCACTGATTGAATCAAAATGCAGAGAAAAAGTCATGTATAGCTGTCGGAAGCCAAGATCCACTTTGGAGGCAGTGTGTCAACGTGAGACATAAGAAATCTCATACATCATATCCAAAACTTTACACAACAAAGGGTACTGTCACCCAACATGATTTATTCTTAGCTAAATACAGAAACATTATCAAAAGGTCGCAGAGAAGGTGACACGGGAGGTCGTGACTCTCATGAAAATGGCGTGGAAGCAGATTTAATATTACTAAATAGGCTGCAACTGTTACTTTTGTCTGCAGTCGGGGAATGTACTTCCTTAAACAAAATACAATTCACAGTTACAAACACAGTTATATATAGTACTAGCTGACTCGACAGACATTGTCCTGTCAAAGGCCATTGCGTAACTATAGCAACCGTAGTATGTTGATGCTTAGTAAAAATTATCAGTATATCTATATAATTTGCAATAAATTAAAATTGCGACTATAATTTGAGATTTAAACTATCCTATCTCTCAAGTTGGATCGAACTGCACATGGTGTGCGAATTTTATTATAATCGGTTAAGTGGTTTAGGAGTCCATTGAGGACAAACATTGTGACACGAGATTTATATATATTAAGATATTACGATACCTGTCAATAATACTAAATCGTTCATAGAAATAGTAAAACCTACATTGGTAGATACTTGTACTGGTAGTGGTGCTTATAGAACAAAAGTTAGATAGATAGATAGATAAACTCTTTATTGTTCACACCATAAATTACAAACAGAAGGATTATAATACCTAAAAACTAGTGCGACAACTGGCGGCCTTATCGCTAAGAGCGATCTCTTCCAGGCAACCTTAGGATGGAGAGGATAGATAAAAACATATATAAAAACGGGGTGGGCAATATAGAAGAAAAACTGTGTCATATAAACCTACATAAAAATAATAATAATAAATACTTAGAAATACATTCAAAAGTTGTGTCTTCAATATCGAGAACATATTTGGGTTGCATTGTTATTTTATACACATTGTGTTGCATGTATTAAGAAATTACTCTCGTACCTCTAGTTTAAAATCCGTACCGTAGTTCCGCATTTCAAACTAGACAATTCGTGCGGATAGCTCTGATATGCGGTTACCATTTCTGATGTCTATCAATAAGTATTTCATAGAACTATCAATACATTATGGACTCATCCCGGTATAAACAGCTGTGCTGTCGAGGTCATACAATGCTTTCAAAAGATTTATAGCAGGTGTAACAGAAAGGTGTGATAATATTTAAGTAGTTTATGCCGAGACTGCTCGAGAATTCTTTCTGCAAAGTATTTTTATTGTCAGCATATAAATAATAGATACAAATTAAACTTTTACATAAACTTAGTTAACGCAACCCTTAAGGCGTATGACCTTGATAAGGCCGTCAAATGTTTTGTGTAAGTATAGTGTAACAAGCACACTAGCACAGTCAGTAAACTCTCATTAGGCCCAAGTTTGAAGGCATTTTAAGACAGATCTAAAGTAACTAAAAATATATCTGTCTTTATCATTGCAAGCCATTAGACAAGGATGCCAATAGTTTTAGAAAATTTAGATCTGTCTTATAAAGCCTTCAAACTTGGGCCTAATATGAGTCTATACTCAAAATGAGAATAAGAATGTTATAACAATAACAAATATTGTATGGTATTATAATATACTTCGGTGTATTATGATTCGAAATGTCATATACCTACATAGATAGATAGATAGATAAACTCTTTATTGTTCACACCATAAATTACAAACAAAAGGATTATAGCACCTAAAACTAGTGCGACAACTGGCGGCCTTATCGCTAAGAGCGATCTCTTCCAGGCAACCTTAGGATGGAGAGGATAGATAAAAAATATAAAAACGGGGTGTGCAATATTGAAGAATACTCATATAAACCTACTTAAAAAAAAATTATAATAATAAATACTTAGAAATACATTCAAATAAAATACATTCTAATACTAAAACTACCTACATATCCGAAAATATAATTGTATACTAAAACATATAAAAAAAATAAAAATATATATATTATATAATAATACTAATAGGGAAGAATAAAATACCTAATAGATAAAAACAAAACAACAATTAGTGAATAATAAATAATAAATAAATAATCACTGATAAAACATACATACTTACCTTTCAATGTTATCACACCTTTCTGTAGCACCTTGGAAACGAACAAAATCTTCCTGCATATACGCTCTCAATGTTATACGATCAATTTTCGAATTGTTCAACAATAAACGACCTCTCATTGAAATTCTTGCTACTGTTAAGGTATAAATCAATTGACAGAATAACACAGTTTTTATTTTGTTTATTACAACGGTTTAATCAGCATTTATTATTTCAATAGCAGTTAATTTTTATCTGACAACAAATAATCTCTTATAGTTATAATTGGACTTATCCTAATAACGATGATAACTGCGTAATTCAGTTAATTTGTTACGCTTCAGTGAACTACTCAACCGATCGTCCTGAAATATTGCTTACGAGTACTAGCTGCGCACCGACAAACATACTATCGCGGACATTATACAGGGTCACCTCAAAAACAACCAGCAACCTCTTAGGACTAGGCAGCTATCTGTAATCTAAAAATCTAAAAATTAGCTGTTCCATAGAAAAATGTCAATGACACTCGACATAATGTATGGAACAGCGGATTTTTTTTTCGCGAATTTCCGGTTGGTCCCTTAACAAATGTTGTTGTATATGATGATAGCTACCTAGTCCTACGAGGTTGCTGGTGTTTTTGAGGTGACCCTGTAAATTGACATGACTTTTTCTCTGCATTTTGATTCAATCCGAAGCAGAAGTTGGTTATAAATCTTCATTATTTCACTAAGCGTTATTTGAGACGTTTTTATTTTTTAGGCTACAGGCTTACTCAAAATAAAGTCACACTTTGCAAGTTCTCACTGTCCAAAAAATCATCTCACTACCCTAAGAAAGTTTAAATTCTGGACAAAAAGTCTCTAAAAGTTTAAGGAGTCATTTATTTCTATGAAATTTGTCGGTCAACTAAATAATAAACTTAAATTAGTAATTTTCGGCAAATTTGTTAATCACATTTCTAAGAAGTATTTTGTTTATTGGAATAACATAATGAGACGTATGAAAATCATGGTTATAAACATTTTGCAGAAAATCAGCATTCAGAAATAAAACCAATTAGGTAAATAACTTTCTGGTTACCATGAAAACTATAGCTGCATTCAACTTAAACAGCCGTTATTAACAAAAATGGCAGTTACATGGAAACTGGCATCAAATTATGAAATCAGCACTTCTAGTTAATTTGAAGAATCAAAAGTTAAATCTCTTTATTTATTAATCTCTAGACCATCAATAGAATAAAACGGGGTCGACTGTCTAGACTAGATGAGAACCAAAATGACAATAATATTATTATAACTTTTAGTCAAGGCTTCCGAATCTAATTCATTATTAATACCTACTCCAATTCCCTACTATGTATTAAAAAATGTTCAATACGTTAGTCAGAATATCTTCATTAATTTTGAATCTGTAAATGCGTTGTTCATTGAAATATCATAACTTATATCCTACTAATATTATAAACGCGAAAGTTTGTAAGAATATATGTTTGTTCCTCTTTAATGCAAAAACGGCTCAACGGATTTACATGAAATTTGGAATGAAGGTTGTTCATGGTCTGGATTAACACATAGGCTACTTTTAACCAAGAAAACGCGAGTGAAACCGCAGGCCGCAGCTAGTTTATAATAAAGCTTGCTGCACTCCGCGGTTTCGCCTGTACAGTGATGAAAAATGGCGACGATCATGAAAGGTATCCGTTTTTGTATCCATGACAACGTGTATGCAAAATTTCACGATGATCGGTTGAGTGAATGTGGAAACACTACTGTGTTCCGGTTGGAAGGGCATTGTTTCCAGTGAAATTACAGGGCAAATGGGGGATTTTACAACTTATATCTCAGGGTGACGAGCGCAGTGCTGTGCCACGTAGGGTCTTGAATTGAGTTCGAAACTCTGTGTGGCGCAGACCTGTTATGGGCAAACGTGACGTTTAACATCAGGCTAGCGATTTGCTCGTCTCGTCACTGAATTACCTACATTAAAAAAAAAAAAAGAAAAGAGTATTTCAGGCGTAAAAACGTGACAATTAAAACAAACAAACTCACTATTGCGTTTATATTATTAGTTAGTTTTGTTATTTGCATTTACGCATTTAGGTACAATACCTACTAGCTATGTGTGGTGATAAAAAAACGCAGCATAATAAGTAAGTACATATAAAACTGGATAACACCATGTTCAAAACATACACACACATTTGTAACATTATGTGTAAGTCCAGGACATAGGCTATCCTTATTCCATTTTTTTCAATATCGGTTTAGTAGTTATGGAGATACGACGTAACAAAATTCACATATACACAGTTTCGTTTTTATGATATCAGTGGGGTACCTGGCATACAGTTATTAAAAATTATCAATTAAGCGCCATGATACCAGCAGTCGTTGCGTTTCTTAAGAAAAAACCCAACAGGTGATGACACTATTCATGACATGGGTTCAAAGTTTTGGGAGGTATTCTCAGCCGTTTGAGACTATCTTGGTCACTCTTACTGTCATAGCATTTGTGGTGAGAGCGACAGTGACCGAGAAAATATCTCACTTGCCAGAAAAGGCCCTTGGTCAATCAACTTACTGTATGGTATCTTTATAGCTAATTCTAAATTATTGTTGTAAGTGATGACTCATATTCTCGTTTGCAGTTATGTTCTTTATAACACGAGTCTCCGATTAATAAAATGCACTTTTTGCTGAGTTCAATAACATGGTAACATGCGTAAAGTTGTAATGACCCATCAAAGCATTATATGAAAACCCTAATCATTCTGAAATTAATACAATCAAACCTACCTTTTCGTTGTTATTAGTAAAGGATAAGTAAAACTTGTAAATATATATTGAAGTCGTTTATTGATTTTAAGTGTTTTTTTGGGACAGCTTAAAAATTATGCTTTCATAAAATGCACGTACCGGACCTGCACTTTTTTTTGTATGTTGTTGTATTTTTTTTTAAGCTGCGTAAATTTATTGAAGCGAATTAGTAAAGTGTCCCTTCATTTCTTCAAGTGATTTAACGCGATGACTGGCAATATAATATTTCCTTACTTTGTATGTACTTATTATATACATATGGATAATTTTGTTAGTGTAGTTTGGAAAACGATCATTGATCATTCTTTGTGTATGACACAAGTTTTTTTTAGTACTTTGCCTTAATAAAATTTAATCTGATCAAGAAAACTATACATAAATTATACTGCTACCATTATTTACCTAATTTATGAAAATTTATGTCCAAAAACGCAAAAAAATGCTAGTAAGTACATACTAATAGTACTAGTATACTAGTAGTACAGTTAATTTCAAACTTTAACAAACATTAATTAGTTAAAGACTTTACTAATCAATATTCATAGATTCCATAAGATTTCGGTTAATTTCTTGTCCAATATATCTATCTAAAATGACATTAATTCGATCGGAATAATAATAGTTTAAGGAATTTACGAAATCCGATGACTAAACCCTGGCATTTTAGCGACGAAAATAAAATAATAAATTTATAAATTAATCAACAATAAGCTATGATAATTTAGATTAGTGAATTGTTTATAAATTGGTGTAGTTTTTAAATATTCGGTCAAACCTGTGCAGTTGCTGTGACTGCAAAGCTAAAACGCACGTTATTAAAGCAACAACCCAAGAATGGCCCTCGGAAATCAAAGCAGCCAGTCGACTTAGGTTTTTGTAGAAAGAAATAAGCGCATTTCGAAGAAATTAAAATATAACACTCGAGTGCATTTAATAAACATACAAACTCTTACTCTCATATACCTTCTCCGTTCTGTTATGGGTAAAAATGATAGTTAGAAATAATTAAAAAAGATATTTGATTTACCTTAGTCTATTAAAAATCACCTAGGTACTTAAAGTGCCTAATGACTTCAATCATTATTTAGAAAACCAAGTTTTTACTTTACTGCCATCTGATTATTTTATACCTACAACTCTTTCTTTGTAGACACAAGATTTGCGCACATGTATGCAAAAAAGCTTTTGACTTGCTAATTCTACGGAATCAACCTATATTTTGACAGATGACCTTTTGATTGCTTCATTAGTAAAATTGATAGTATAGTTAACATTACAAGCGGAAGTTCTATTTGTTTTTAAAATTGATTTCTAATTTTGATAATATACGGGGTGGAACAGAAAGTCGCGATAATTATTAAACAGTCCATTTTATGATTGATCTAAAATTCATCTCACTGTGTCTCAAGCTACAAATTTACTTAAAGTTAGCCAGGTACAACCTTAAACACTTATTTGCAAGCGAACTAATAATAAACGTTTCACACTAATAGCTCTACTAGAATACCATGACGTGTCGGGGATGCTATGGAACACATACAAAGACAAGGACAACTAACATAATATCTGGGGACCCAGAACAGATATTTAAATTCATCATTCAAACATCTGCCCAGCCGGGAATCGAACCCGAAACCTCTGACTTATAAGGCGGAATGCTGCCGCTGAGCCAAACAGGTCGTCAAACTACATTGATTAAGATCACATGTCTCGGATGAGTAAGGTGCGACAAGCGCAGTCAGTGAGTACTCATAAGGGCTGTCATAAAAAATCCAAATAGGTACTTACCTAATTAATTATCAAACTTGGTACTCTAAAATAAAGTTTTGGGTTTGGTATTTTGTTGTATAATTTCGAAATACAAGGTTATAACGATCCGGTATAAGAAATTAAGTTAAACGGTTTTATGTTAAAAAAAAAAACATACATTGCAATGTTTAAGATAAATGTACTAAAAACCAAAAAATAGTAAAATAGATACAGTCGTGGGAATTATAAACATATGCATAGACTAGACTAAAATAAAACCGTGGGACATTTATCTTAAACATTGCAATGTATGTTTTTTTTAACATAAAACCGTTTAACTTAAAAAATTTTTTTACCTATTTTTATTTTCTAGTTTTTAGTTTATATAGTACATTGTATTATACTGGTTGAGCCCTTTCATTTGATACCCATATTGATGGGATTGATAAAACCTACGTTATCCGCTATTTTGTAGCGGCTGCCATCTTGGATTTCAATTTTTTATAGTATATTGTATTCTGCTTGTTGAGCCCTTTCATTTGATACCCATATTGATGGGATTAATAAAACATAAATTATCCGCCATTTTGTAGCGGCCGCCATCTTGAATTTATAATGATAATGAATAAACATAATTGTATTGTCACCAAAATCCAAAGTGTATACAAAATTTCAGATTAATCGGTTGACAGGAAGAGGGTGAAATTTGAATTACTAAATTTGACCCAAGAAAGAATAAAACAAACGGGGTGAGCTAAATAAAACCGTTTAAAAACGGCTGTTACATTATATTTTGTCGAGTGCTCTCGAGATCTTTCTATGACAACAGCTGATTGTTTCGGGTTGAATTTCGGGTTGGTTCTATTTGTCCTTAAAATTGTTGATAATGATGAGTACTATGAGTTTTTTTTGGCTTAGCTTTCCCTTTTCTTATAACTCTATACAGGGTTATTCATAAAGGGTATGCTAAGACGAAAGGGGCTCATAGTACCTACTCGTCATTATGAACAACTTTTACTATGGGACCAACTCTGAATTCGCTTAAAAAAAACGGCTGTTCCATACATTTTTTTGGGTGTCATTGACATTTTTCTATGGAACAGCTGATTTTTATTCCGCGAATTTCGGTTTGGTCCCATAGTAAAAGTTGTTTAATGATGAGTACTATGAGCCCTTTTCGGTTTAGCTTACCCTTTTCTTATAGCTCTATATAATGAACATACACATATATTATGACACTCTTCTGAAACACCTTGTATTTTGTGTATTCCTCTAGGCGACGTTTGACATTTGACAAAGCACCTCGCCTTTATGGTTAGCCATTTTGATTATTTCAAATATCCTTTAATTAATCAAGATCGAAGAAATAGGTAGATCCAAATTCAATTGAAATTTTATTGAGAGCTGCTTTATAAAATAATGAAATTAATAGCTTTACCTATATTTTTGACATTTTCTTCATCAATGTAACATGCAACATGTTTTATAACTTATCTCTAAATGTATTTTTTTCTAACAAGACAAAGAATTAGAAACTTTTTTTGGAAAGTATTCGATTAGCATTTTATGATAGGTAGGGAGGCCTAACCCAGCAAATAGCATGTTAGCAGGCCAAACTACGGAAAACAATCTTGAGCTGCTAATAAAAGTACAATGTCGCTAATGGACACTACTTTCAACACAAAAATACCTACTATTGACTTATTAAATTCTTAACAAAAAAATACAATTTGCACCTAGTTCCTTCTAATTTAAAGTCTAATTTATTTATTTTTGTACTTAAATAGATAACTATCTAAAAAGAAAAAATGAAACGTATAAAATCATTTTCAATTAATTAAAACTTTTTTCTAAGTAAATTACAAAAGGACACATTTTTTATTGACTATCTGATGCACGGCACCACGTACTTGGTGCTGCTTGACCCTCATCCTTAAAGGCTATAAAGGTTTCTGGGAAGAAAAGTAGCCTAAAAGTTAATCCAGGATATAAGATACTTTCTTACCAAGACCCTATCATAAAGAATAATATAGTTTCATGAATATCTCTTTTGTAATGGCCTTCATAAATTCAATACATTAACAATAAAAACAAAATAATGTTCTATATCAAATGACACAGAGATTTAGTACGTAGTTATGTTAGTGTATGTATGTGGACGTAAATTAAATTATCTTGGTGTTTAATACTGAGTCTTACTTGTAAACACTGCTTAACGTATGCAGTGACATTAGTTAGTACTGTACTGCGCACTTAATTCTTGTATGGCGCAAAACTTAAATGACATCTGTGAATCTAAGCATCGTTTTTAAAGACCGTATAACATATATGTAACGTTTAAAAGTTGACTGTACATTACATCTAGCATAAAAATATAGAACGTTATAAGAAAGGGGTACCTACTAAGCCGAAATTGCCTCATAGTACTCATCATTATAAAAAACTTTTACTATGGGGCCAACCCGGAATTTGCAAAAAAAAAATCAGCCGTTCCATAGAAAAATGTCAATGACACTCGACAACGAACAGCTGATTTTATTTTCACGAATTCCAGATTTAAAAAAAAAATGTTCATAATAATTAGTGAGTATGTATAAGCATGTATAAGTCAAGTACAGTCAATTGGAAATCTTAAGCCAAATTGAATCATGCTTTGAGTTCCTGGCGCATCCTGAAACGAAAATCATAAAGTAGTTTTGTAAACCTATTGCTTCCCATAAATGTAATATTACAATCAACAAAAAGGCAGTATAATACATAGCTTAAGAAGATACTCAACTTTATTGTCCTACGTAGGAGGGCATTTTATTCGATATTTTGTAGCCATCATCGTCCATAAAACATACCCAAAAAGTGACCACATGTTTATTAGTGGATCAATCGTGCTGACTAATTTTGACATGCATCATCATTGATTGAAATCCCATTAAAATAACATAAATCAAAGCAACAATTAAACTTGAAGAAGTTTATTTATTAACGTTACAAAAGAAACGACTTTTTGAGGTTTACAAAGGTAATTTGTAAGCTCAGTGTACTTTTGGTTTTTATTCTAAATAAGTATAAAAAAAAAGTAATACTTATTATATATAATTATATTATAAATATTATAAAGTAATTAATAAGAAACCTGCATACGTTCCGAGGAAAAATTCAATGGCGTATGTAAATCCACCAATCCGCACTTGGCCAGCGTGGTGGAATACGGCCTAATCACCCTTCGAGGGTAGACCTGTATCCCAGCAGTGGGAGGATTAAAGGTTGAGAATGATGATGGAAAAGTGGTACCCAATTGATAGCGGTTATGGCTCTGTGTATTGCTATTATCACTGCACATATCTACTAAATCGCTGAAACACGAGATTTGAAGATGTTCTTTAATAGGTTTAGAGTAGGTCCTTGTTAGGCACCTACTAAGAAAGTTTGCGATATTCAACCATTAAAGAGGTAAAATGGAGTGTATACGAGTATGTGTGTATGAAATAAAAAGGTTTTTACTTTAGGTTACGAGGGCAAAACTACCTGCAGAATGTAGTATTATATATGTCATTTGTTCTGTGTACCCGGTTCACAACTATTGATGAGCTTTTTGGGTTTTGTGTTCAAACCACAAAAATAGGATTAATGCCTCACTGCGCCTTCGCCGAAATCTAAAATAATCTTTGTGGTCGATATTATTGCGATTTCTTAGGAAATTACACTAATTTCAAATTAAATTAATGTTATTGTCCCTGCAATTATTTATTTGGGTTTTTAAGGAAACTTGTGATACAAAGAAATCTTTTAGGAGCCAAGCATATGATAGGTACCTACGTTCATTTAAAGTTAACTAAAGTAACATTCGCGGATCGTTTGATTAAATCGGCACAACCTAAAAGTATTTGAGTGCACAGCGAGCTGTACTCGAGTGATCAAAATCCGTAACTTTAATCACCTTAATGTATAGATAGTTTAGATAGACTTAAAAAGTCAATCTTGACATAGAATAAACTTTGTTATTCAAAAAAAAATCTTTTCAGTTATTAATTTATTTCACAACAACACAAACAAAATAAACAAAAATATAAGATGGAGAAACTGAAGACATTTTATCACTATTAATATTCTTACTGCGCCAAATTACTTGGCAACATAACAAAAATGCCTCACATTTTGTAGTGGCAACTTTTTTTATCACCAATAATGACAAGTACAGCATTTTGTCAGCCTTTTTGTCAATCGTATCGACAGCTTTAACGTACGTTATAAAATCACATAAAATCCTCAACGTTCGTTAATGTCATTAAATTATTTATTTAATACATTTATACAGGGAAATATGAGTTAAGTTATAATTTAAGCTTTGTCGTGAGACGCAGTGGGTGGGTGTCAGTCTTATGTAGCGGAGCTCATTCAAAGGCGGAAACTGGGCACGACGTGAAATATTGAACGTACTAGCTGGGCCATGCGATTTCACCCACGCGGTGAAGACATTGAATTCTGCGAGTTCAAAATTCTGGGTGGCGCAGACCTGTTATGGGCAAACGTGACGTTTAACATCAGGCGAGCGATTTGCTCGTCTCGTCACTCAATTACATAAAAAAAAAAAAAAAAGACAAACAGTGATGGTTGATGATAAAAAGAAGCCTATACAGGGTTTTAAGGAAAGGGTATGCTAAGTCGAAAATAGCTCATAGTACTCATCATTATGAACAATTTTTACAATGGGACCAACCCAGAATTTGCAAAATAACACAATACACAAAAAAAAAAAACAAAGAAAAACCAAATGACACTCGACAAAATGTATGGAACAGCTTTTATTTTTTCGTGAATTCCGGGTTTGTCCTTTAGTAAAAGTTGTTCATAATGATAATATTAAGTACCTACCTATGAGCCGTTTTCGGCTTAGCATACCCTGTACGTTAACCCTGTATGTTAATCCGGGATATAAGTTAAATCTATTCAAAATTTTATTAAATTCAACCGTTAGCGTGAAGGAGCAACAAACATACAGACTATCTTTTGCATTAGCAATTAGTGTGAGTACCTAGAATGAAATTCTGAACTTCTTCGAAGGTAACAAAGCCTCTTAAACTACCTACATGGAACTCTTGTGTTGATATGAGTAGACAAGCTGTCTCATAACACGGAGATAGCGAGCGTTTTCCTGCTTCGTGTCAAAAATAGGTATGCAAAAATATAGCTGTAAATATCTATGCATGTTTTTTGTTTATAATTTTGTTTTTAACCGACTTCAAAAAAGGAGGAGGTTATCAATTCGTCTGTATGTTTTTTTTAATATTTTTTTTTTGTTTGTGTCATAACTTTTGACTGGGTGAATCGATTTTGATGATTCTTTTTTTATTAGAAAGCTGACGCTTCCCATTTGGTCCCATTTCGATTTAGTCCAGTTCTGATAATGGTATCCATGAGAAAACCATATAAGTCTTAAATTTACATGAAGTACGTGCGCGACAAATAGATGAATAACTCAATAGTCGGTCTTTTGAAGTCGGTTTTTGTTTTTTGTTTTGTAAAAATAATGTTCTTGTTTTCTTCAAAAGTGGTTACGATCTGATCTATCTTAACAATAGGTCAAACAATATATAAATAAAGGCTTAAGAGGTAATGCACTGGCAATGCACAATTTATGTGTTTGCAACGATTTCACCAGTTCTTCTGCAGGAGCCGCCAATTTTCCGGGTTAAAAAGTAATCTATGTGTAAATTTCAGAGTATAGTCTCCATATTAAAGTAATTTTTGCATAATTGATTAACAAACATAAAACCTTTCACATTTTTTTAGGTAGTAGGTATTAGTCGGTAGTATTGCAATGTAGCCCATAAAAACAGCGGTGATTACTTACCATGAAATTACTCGCTTCTTTATCATTGATTTATAAAAAAAAAGAATTTTTCATTTCACGGTGTGAAATCTTATAAAATAATGCAAGTGCAGAAGAAGAAAAACTGTTACTATACTACCGGTACTGCGGATTACTTATGACGTGGATTATCAACGGTATAATCTCAATTATTCTATACTTTTTCATTACTTGTACCTAATTGAGGCAATAATTTATTACAGTAAATAATTTTAGGCCAAAATAGCCATTCATTTTTATGATAGACAGCGGCGCCAGTCTCCTGCTGCCAAAATAGAAATTAGCGGTCAATATGTGGCGTATAAAAAAACTGGTTCCGATGTAAACAGTAGTCGACCTTGCTAAGGCTTCGCGCTTGTTGACGCGGTGGCGATGGCGGTGGCGGTTGAAATAATGTTTTTTTTTTTTTTTTTTTTTTAATTCAATTATAGGCTTGCGTTTGACCACCATCTCGCCTGATGTTAAGCAACGATGCGGTCTACGATGGAGCACGCTTGCCTAGAAGGAACCGATTCACTCGCGACTTGAAGACACCCAAATTATATCTATCGGGAAACACCCACTCGGGCAAAGTATTCCACACTCTGGCAGTGCGCACAATAAAAGTGGAATCAAAGCGTTTCGTACGAGTTTTTGGTATATCTACCATATGACGATGTCGCTTTTTTGTGCCCTTTGTGGTCCGATAATAGAATGGGCTAGAGGGAATAAGGGCATGCAGGTCTGACGCACACTCCCCGAAATGTATCCGATAGAAAACCGACAGACTACCAACCTTGCAGCGATGCTCGAGACTCTGGAGCTTAGTCCGAACAAGAGAGTCTTTGCCTATGAGCTTTTTGGCACGTTTCTCAATAGACTCCAACGCCTCAAGCTGTTTGCTTTTTAGCTGTTTTTTTGTTTTCAAAGAGCGAGTTCACCGCTACCTCTTTCAATTTGAACCCAAATTTTTTTCACACCGTATTTTTGCTTTTTTAAATTTATGTTCTGTAAATAGGTAAGACGCACTGACATAAATTAATAAGTTGTTTTCAGAAACAGATCGCTCCTTAAACTAATCTGAGACCACCTTTTATGCCTCTAATGTTTTTAGGGTTCTGAACCTTTTCGGGAAAAGAACCCTTAAAGCGAGACTTCATTGTCCGTCTGTTTGTATGTCGGCAGTGACGGGGTTTGATAGCACGCATTTTCATCCAATCTGCTACACGGGGCCAAAAACTGCGAAACAGGTCTAATCGACCTTTCATTATTTTCTTTGCATCTACATCCGTCTTCAGGTACTAAATAAGTCAGTATCATTCACCTATATTACTCACCAGCTGGAGACCGACAAGCCTGGAAATTACTACACTGACAAGAGTGATGCTCTTAAATACTGGATGAATGAATCCGGGTTCATTGAACTTAGTTTTTATGCTATAGGTGACAAATACGCAAATGGACCATCTGATGGTAAGAGATCACCGTCGCATATGGATACTTGTCCAGGCTTATTATAATTATGTTTAGGTATCCAGGTACATTCTGGTAATTAGAATATTTAAAATCTTCTTGTAAGAATTAAATTTAAGTATTACAGGGTCAACTATTAAACACTGAAGAACTTCCACAGGCAGCCTGGGATTTTGAAAATTGACAAAAAAACAACTGTTTCATAAAGAGTTCATTAACCTTAGACACATGTATGGTACAGTAACAGTTGCTGTTTGTTTTTTTATGAATTATCAAAATTCGTAGAACAAAGTTGCATTCATCACTAATCAATACATAGACGCCGCAGCAAATGTCTTCAGTGTTTTAGAGTTGATCCTGTTAACCTACAACTAATTAAAAAATTAATTAAGCGTAAAAACCTTTCAAGTAAAATGAATATGATTCGTGTCATTACTCACTTCTGTTAGAAAAATGAAACCTCAATTTAACGTTCTCAGAAAGGTTTTAATTTGGAAACGATCAAAAATTCGATTCACTTAATAATGTTCTTTAGGTACTGTGAGAAAAATGAGTCAATAATCCCTATTTCTTTGGTCTCAGGTTTAAATTAAACAGCAAAATTATTTTACATCCTTTATTAGCATAAGTCATAACAAAGCAACTTAAAACATATCTTTAAAAACTTTAATAGAATATTAGTCATGTGTTATTTGTTTGTAAAATTATAATATGTTATGTTCAATACAGTCATTCCTATTTTGTATTTTAAAAATTACTTATTAGATAACAATATAACGTAGATTTATTCAAAACAATTTAATATTATTTCATCTCATTGGATATCGGAAAGTGATTTAAAATTCAATTGCAAGATTTGACATTTAACAAATCGACATAATCATTGCTACATAAATTTAAGCTTGTAAAAATACCTTCTAGAACAAATATCTAAGTTTTGTGTGTATAACATTGCACGTACCTAAAAAGCTAAATATCATTTGAGTTTCACACGTGGCTGCTAAAATAAATAAATCACAATAAAATAACAAATACAATTTTACTATACTCGTGCCTTATTTGAAATTTCTCTATCAAAATAGGTAATTCAAACAAAATAATATCTTTTTCTTAGCGTAGTATCACGTAGACATGCTACGAGTCACGTCTACGGCTACAGAATTCACTGCTACATTTTCAGTTATTTCATGAAAATTAGGTACATTTTGGAAATAAAATTGTATTTTAAACATGTAACACGCAAAATCATAAAATATGCTGTTTAGTCTGCCTTTGCCTTCGTGATGTGAAGATAATATTTCTACACAAGGTGACTCAATATGTGGGTTACGTGACGCCAAACCTAATGTTAGGCGCCAAGTTTTGAGGTATTTCACCTTTTATAGATATCAAAAATGCAGGAAAAAGAAGAATTGGGTAAAGTCTAAAGTCGTATTTGTCGATTTGTGAGTCATTTTTTGTCAATTCCAAAAATGTGGTTTGGGAGTGGAACCCAATAATTATATTATTAGGGTATTTTATCTGATCTTTACAATACTTAAAACAAATCCTTAAGAAATAATACGGTATAAACCACTTTTTAACATAAAAAAATAGCATATTGCAAATTGTTTCATTGCTAAAGCACATCGCTGTTAAAGAATAATATCCCCAGTTCAAACTCAAAAAGGATGAATTCAAATATCACGTTTTCAAGTTAAAAGTATCGTGTTTCGAGAAATATTCGTAACCAAGCCAAAACTTGACATAGATATCACAGGCATAGACTAGATCGCGGACTTTTGGCGGGAACGTGGAAGAGACATGTTGCTTCATTTTGTTATTTTACTAAACTTGTGTAATTTTGAGTGTTAATGTTTATTTTAAGTGGGGAAAATAACCATTAAGTGCTCGAGGACGTGCACGAGTGTGGGCAAATCATAAAATGCAGTGAATCGTGTCATTCCGTGTTGCTTCCAAAACTCCTTAGAAAAGCCTCTAGTAAAGTCTCCACTACTTTACTGGGGTACACCGACCATATTCTTATTAAAAAACGGACACTGGCAGAATTGCGGCTTACATAGCCGCAGAGTCCAAAACATAAAAGAAGAAGAAGACTAGATCGCATAGTTAGATAAAATAGTTTGACATAGTTTTATGCCATAGTTAACTCAAACACCTACGAGTACCTATAATATCGTGCGATATAATTTCTGCTTCTTACCTCACGTAACATATTTCAAGTACAGTCATAAAAGTTAATTAAAAATAAGTATAACATTATTTGTTAAACGAAGTCACAGCAATCAAAACCTCTTTATATATATATATAATATGTAGACCTATTATTCTAGATTCTCACACTTGTATGATAAAATTATGTATTCAGATTAACACAATAAACCTATTTTATATTAATAATACTCATTTATTTAATACATATTACTTAGCAAAATATTACCACTTGGTCGGGAATAAACACAACTGAACTTATATTTTTAAATTTAAATTACGCATTATTTTATGACACTAATAATGAAACTTAATTAAATACACCTAATTAATGTTTTATTAAAGTACCAGTCAGTGATAAGAATAAATATTTTGCTATAAAATTTTGCACCTTGAAATCATCATAATTCTATGGTAAATCTACACAAAATTATCATTAAAATTTAACAGTAATGTCGCGTAAATACACTATATACCTACCAATAATTTATAAATTATTATATCATTATATTATACGAGTATATATACAATAATTACCACATTTATATAAAGAACACCTCAGATTATAATAATAATTGCTAATCGTACAAAGTAAAATTAAATTGTAAAATGAATCAAATCGAAAAAGAATACTTGTTTTAAACACGTACCTAACTATTTTTCACCAAACATTATTAAAATCAACCAAAATTATACAAGCTTTGAAATCCAAAAAAACTGGACATGAATTGACCAGCCTTTTAGAAAAAAATAATAAGTCATCCTCTTACCATACAATCAGAGATTTTTACCCCAAACGCAAATGGGCAAAGGTACCTCCCTCAGTTTCATCGTTGGTAGAAACTACTTCTACATTATTCACACTTTTGAAAATTTTCGGTGTCATTCCTTACTTTTTCTAATCATTAGTCACTCACTCAAGTACATTGTCCAGTGTTTCCGGCATCCGGTATTTCACACAAATTAATTAGTTACCTATCACTAGTATGCGTCACCAATAACTAAAACAGTTTTCCTCTGGTGCTGTTATCAGTTCCACGTACAATACGCTTTATAAGCAAACACTTCTCAAAATTATGAATACATTTAATTCAGACAACCTTTGCATCCCGCCAGCCGCTGGCGCCGAATACGACGTCGTCATCGGCGCCGCCAGATAAAATTTTCCCAAGAATGCTACAACATTACAAGCTACTCAGAATTTCTGCGACAAATAAACACATTGACAGTTTTAATTTTAACGAAAAACATCATCATTTGTATCACATTCTTGTGTTATTAGCCGGATTCGCAGACACATTTGAATTAATGAATGTATTTAGAATAATGAGGCAGCCGTTGAGAAGATGCGGTTGATCGACGTTTTCGAATGTTCTACACGGTACTAGTAGCTAACAAAAGGAATGAATAATACAAACTTAAAATAAAAATAAAATAAACTGACTTTTAAATTACTTCAATATATTTTTTTCCAGTTTTCGTAGTCAAAATAATGAAGTGATATTGATAAAAATTCTTTGAAACCAATTTAAAATAAATCCTTTTAAATAAAATCTTTTTTTCTGAGTTCTAAGCTATTAAGCACAAACATACAGCGGAATTGAGAACCTCGTCCTTTTTTGAAGTCGGTTCAGAAGCTATAAATCAAAACTATGCTAAAAACCTAAAATATTCATACTTTACCTAATAATGATGCCATGTGACGCCATATTTGTCAAATTTATGATTTTGTTTAAAATACATCTGCAAACCGTCCTACATATCAATACATTCAATTTAGATTAGATGCCAAAATAAACTTTTTTGTATTAAGACCACTTAACAAGGATTAATTTATTTGATTTGCTAGTTAAGTACCTTATTGACTTACAAACTTTGTCCAGTGTCATTGACATTGTACACCAAAATCAAAAAAATGTATACAAACTTACAAACTAAAAAGATGTACAAAATATACCTACAAAGTATGAACTGACTCACAATTATTAAAACAATTCTTTTAAATAAGAAAGTAAATCATAGAGTTAATAAACTGGCGATTTTATGGCCTTGAAAAGTCCCGTGTGATTTAAAGCTTCATCTATCATTTATTACTCTGGTAACTTGTTTGGACATCTAATATGCATTTGAATTTATGGCCCGAGAATTTGTCACTTTGAAATGGAATGCGGTAGAAAGGATGGTAATTCCTTTCGATAAGAAAAAAACGTTATATTATGCATTCTCCTGGGTTAAACCAAAAATAAGCTTTAATTAACTGCACGGTACCTAACTTCAGCTCAATTGGTCATCGAAAAGTGGTTCAAAATTCAGTTGCAAGAGTTGACATATATTTGCAGTTCACTAACATTTAGGTAGATAGCTGGTTAAATAAAAGCTTGAAGCTATAATAAATAGATTTCTTCGCTACTAGTTTTCTTGATTTAGGTATTAATACTATGTAGATTTTATATATTTGAATAATGCAGTGACAATATTTATGACTTCATGCAAAGATTTGATTGATCTTTCTTTAATACACTTACCTGTATGACATTTATTTTATTACCTATGTTTATTTATTTGTCATAAATAAAAATACACATATATTTTTATTGAATCTAACATTATAACTTTGTAAGGTATATAAAAAAATATTGAGATCATAAAATATGCGGAAAAGAATAATTGCTAAAATATTTTCATACCGGGAAGCAATAAAACTTTCAAATTGCTCTATGACTATGATGATCTGCTACAATTATACAGTTATTTCTACATAGATCACGTTTTATTCTACCTAATAGTTTTAAATCATTAAAATGCGCACGGTTTCAAAATTTGATGTAGTCGTGACAATTATTATTGTGTTCGTGACAAAATTTTGTTCAATGACGTTGCCAAATTCTCAGTCAAAATGTCCAGATTATAAATTAAAATAGTCAAATAATGAATCGCTGAAATTTCCAATGATCTTCCACTTTTTGACATTTCAAATTGACGTTAGTTTCACATTATATTGAAATATTCACATCAATAAGGAAGAAAACTAGTCCGCACACGCAAGCAACCCGCTATGCCGTCAAAGACTGATTCTAACTAGGTTCTGAAATGTTGAATAATTTAATCTCAAAACAAGAGCAGATGTCCAAGGATAAACAAAACCGCATTCCGATGTCTCCGTTTATGTTCAAACATTGTTTTATTGGATAAAACATTATATCGAAAAATATCACTGCATCGTCTTTAAGCTCATTTATTTACTTTAATGACCCATAGTGCACAAAAGCATCAAAGGCAATGAGAAAAACAACATTTTTATTGTTATATTGTAATTGCACAGCTTTACAAATAAGGCAGGGCTACAAAGAATGCCCAAAATATTCGTGCCTTCTCAAAGGTGATTCACATAAATTGGAGCCATTTTCTTTGTAATTCGAAAAAGTATACAATATCATCACCCCGGGAGATGGTGCGATGTATCTTTCTGACAAAGTTATTTGTCAAAAGAAATTTTGGAGCGCACGCGATTAGTGCAGCTTTTAAGAGGTGTCCGTTTGGAGATAATTTTCGATATGACAGCGATACCCCAATAAAGTAAGTCGATTCGACAATGGTATGCGAAGATGATAAAAAAAAAAATGCGTAAGCTCCCCGCGTGTGTGTGACGCGCCTGTGTGACGCACGAGCGCGCTTGTGTTTGTGATCCTGCAAAGTTGATGTTGTGAATGTAACATATAAAAGCGAAGCGTCGATTTCACAATCATCACAACGATTTGAAGTTCTCTAAGGAGTGCACACGGAGTGACCGTGAATTTGTTTCCGCGTTGTGGACAGTTTGTTGCAGTGAACAAGTGGACTGAAGAACTGTAGCGCAAAGTTAAAATATTTTGTGAAACAAAATCGTAAAAAGTGTTTTAAGATGAATTCTATTCAGGTACTTTGATTTAAAATTAAAATTAAAAATATTTGAAAACAAAAATAAAATTAAAAATCATTATTTTAACAAAAACATTTTTGTTACAGTACCTGATTGCATTCTGCGCCGTGGCCGTAGCTGGTATTCCCCTGGAAGATGGCGTATGGCATCCTTACAAATACGGTGATTCTGGCAAGTAAGTAAATGTCGATTATTATATTCAATAACATTTGCCCACTTTAGAAAATTGCGAAGGAATGCTGCTCCGTTGCACTTCATTTATACGCAGATGAGCAAATTAACCTAGAGAGGAAATATGCTAATAATGATAAAATTATTCAGTATTATTTCTTATTTACGTACGGATTAAATAAGCTGTATCTTGTAAATTCATTTAAATCAAATATACATTAAACTTTACAATATTCCATAGGCTTAAAATTTTGTACTATTAATGTCTGGGAAGCCACACCTAATATACGGGTACTTTCCCAGTTTGGTGGCAAGCACAAATACTATTTGAGAATTAAAAGAAATAACACAATTATTTGCATTTGTAACACTATCTAACTTCCAATCAATACTACCGAACTTAAACTATACCATCGTATTTTCATTGACAGGTACATCCCAACTAATGAAGGCAAATACGTACACATCCCAAACCCCTACATTCACCTTGACAACCCCTACGGCGGAGGATTCGGCCCCTACGATCACGACTACGAGCCCTACGAAGAAGCAGCAACAGTAGATCAATACAGACTAGTTCTTACTCCACCTAAAGACATCCCCTACTACAAAGACGGATACTACAAGAACAATGGTATCAAGATCATCAGTCAGAAGCACAACTACAAAGAAGACAAGTACGACTTCGAGTAAGTATACATTTTAAAAGCAACAATTTATACGTCTTTTCTCAAATATTAAAATTTAGTACTTTGTATAGTAGCGAAAATAAAAAATTAAGGAAGGTACAAACATAATCTAAAATTTAGTAACACAAAAGTGGATTTTGATTACATTTTTAATATCAATTAAAAAATTTAAAAAATCGTTACTTGAGTCGATATAAGTTTTTATTAACTTACCAAAAATATAGTCACTATTCAATCAAACAGTTAACAATAAGTCAAAACATATTTACGACCCCTCAGAATTTTACCACGTAAATATTAAAATTAACATAGCAGCTGTAATCAGTAAAATTTATTAGCTTCCCGTCTTAACAGATTCTAGCCTTGCTTAGCTGAATGTCAAGCTTATCAAGAAATTTGCATATTCTCAATTCAAGTAAAGACACAGTAATAAAGTACAATGAAAGTCTAAAGTCAAACACTCAAGATAAATTGCTTCGATTAAAATGTTACAACACGCCCTGGGGAAGCCGGCGTGCAGAAAATGCGCAAATAAAAATGACATCGATATAAATTAGAACGATAAATTATGCATCGCTTGAATTCTCGTGTAAAATATTACTTGTAAAGAACGAAGTAGCTACGGGTACTTCCGCAATGAATCATCAGCCAAACATTAAAAACGTTCACAAGTGAAGCCCTTGATAGCACAAAAGCAGATCAGTTTTGCAACAAAAAGATACCCTTGACCGACACATGCGCTCGAATGGGTCAGAGTTCAAAACTATTTATAATCATTTACGACAGCCGATTTGACATTCTTCAAAGTGTTACATTATTAGGCGCTACTAGGAAATCAATACTTCGGAATGCGTTAATTAAATTTACCCAAGCATAATCCGCTACAACGGATGTTAGAGATTTGACGATATAAATAACGTTAATGAAGAATTAATGCACACATGCGGATGCTACTAATCTAACTAATTAATTCCAAAAGCGTTAGTTTTAAAGTGTATGAGAAAATATGATAACTCTATCCAGAAAACAAATCAATGAATATTGATTAGGCTTCAAAGTTAAAAAACTTTGTTAACATTGTGATAACATGAACTAACAATGGCATGTTTTTTTCAGTTTCGAGACCGAAAACAAGATTCGTGCTGAAGAGAAAGCCGTCCTTAAGAACCCCAACACTGAAGAAGAAGGCATCGCTTCCCAAGGATTCTACGAGTACATCGGACCTGACGGTTTCATGTACCGAGTAGACTACACCGCCGACGAGAACGGTTTCCTTCCCAGAGTCCGACGACTAGAGACCAAGTATTCCGGCAAATGGACCTTAGAAAAGGTCAATTGAAGCTGAGACTTCTACAACCATTGTCATCTTCGTAAAATCAGTATTTTCATTATATATGCAATATGTTTCTGAATCGTTTCTAATTTCATATTTTGGCTGACTGTTACGGCTATTCTTTCAATCGAGTCATGATTGAACGGCACATCACGATTATGACATTTCTATTTCATTTTGGACGAATTATTATGTATTCAGTTTAAATTAGCCGATAGACATCCATCAGACTCATTTCGAATTTAGTGTTGTGAAAGAAATTCTTGAAGCTACTGTTTGAGTTGTGTACAAAATTGTAGAGCAAGCCTTGGATGATGCTTCTCTAAAGAATGCTTGGTATTTCTATAGATAATTTTAATTTATGTCGTAGAAATAAGCGCTTAGATTTGTAAAATTTTAGATAATTATTTATGAAAAATGTGATAATAAATTTAAACATTGTAAACCGAATGAACTGTTTTCAATTACTACTATTAACCCTAAAACAGCCCTTCTGAATCAATTTTCTGTAATTTAAGGCCTAAAATTAAGAGTTCTTAATTTTCATTAAAGTTATCTAGGTGTAACTAAAAATGAAATAAAAGTTGAATACATTTACCTAACTATTATAGGTACAGTTGGATTATAAATACGAATCGCAGTAACTTGAAATCCTAATATTGACAAAAAGTAATTATTAAGACACTTTTTTGCTTAAAAAACATAAAATACAAGGTATTTAGAACACAGCTTAACCTGACTCATGAATGTGGTCGAAAAATGATAAACACATCTTATCAGAGGTACATTAACCCAAACAGCGATAAGCGAGTTTCCTATTATTGTTCTTCAAACTCTTCAAACTTGACTTTATGGTTCTCTTAAATATTCTCAACCACGATATTGCAATAAACTGCTACAGACACGAGTAAGGCGCCTGCATTCGAATTAGCAAATTATGGTCACCTCTAGCTTGATTTTAGATCGTAAACACCAATCCACTAACTAAAGTATACCTAAATTGATAATTTAAGAAGATGTGAAGGGAATCCTAATGCCACAGAAGTTTCAGACTAATAAATTCATAATCCTTTTACTAGTTTTATCATCTTATTCACATTCTTATTTAAATCTTATATTAAAAATAATTATTAACATCGTGAGGAAACCTGCATATGTCCGAAGAAGAAATTCAATGGTGTATGCCGTGTATGTGAATCCACCAACCCGCACTCGGCTAGCGTGGTGGAATACTGCCTAATCACCCTTTGAGGGTAGACCTGTATCCCAGCAGTGGGAGGATTAAAGATTGCATAATATATGATGATGATGATTAAAAAGAAATGAGGATTCAATTTAAAAAATCAGATGAGTACCTACAGTAAATTTATCGTAAGTATTTATTACTGGAGGGTTTTTGAATAAATACCCATTATTACGTGAAGAGTTTTGCTCCTCGTGAAGTAGGTACTTTACTTCATCATAAAAACAGCAATAATAATACAGATTTTACGTGTCAAAATTGACTCAAAAATTTGGCGACCATCGGTAGGATTCAAGTCATCAAATACGGTTAGATTTACGCCACTGCTCTTCTTTAATGTTTCTTCTCATGGTCCGTGATATTGTGGACTGACGCGGATCTTGTGGGTAATTTTTTAATTGCTCGCTTGAGTGTTTTTAGGCGTATTTTTTATTTTGGAACCAAGTCCTACAGAGATTTGGTTTCAACGTCGAAAATTGCACATGAATAAGGTTTAAAAATGACATGGACAAAGCAACATGGGAAGAGCGTCGTCTGTGGAAGTGCAGGCAATCCCCATGCTAGTGTTCTATGCGTGGCTCTTCGTAGTTGTTGTAGTGTTCTATGCGTGGCTCTTCGTAGTTGTTGTAGTGTTCTATGCGTGGCTCTTCGTAGTTGTTGTAGTGTTCTATGCGTGGCTCTTCGTAGTTGTTGTAGTGTTCTATGCGTGGCTCTTCGTAGTTGTTGTAGTGTTCTATGCGTGACTCTTCGTAGTTGTTGTAGTGTTCTATGCGTGGCTCTTCGTAGTTGTTGTAGTGTTCTATGCGTGGCTCTTCGTAGTTGTTGTAGTGTTGTATGCGTGGCTCTTCGTAGTTGTTGTAGTGTTCTATGCGTGACTCTTCGTAGTTGTTGTTTTCACCTGTGGCATGTTTATTTGACAAACATTAAGAATTGTACTTGTGAGATATTTGTTATTCATTTTAGTAAACACATTTTTATAATGTTTTGGATTTTGTTGTTCAAAAGATATTTATCGGTTTTTACTGAACTAAAAACAGCAATTCACACATTCATTCTAATAAATCTTGCAGGTACTAATTAGAAAAAGATCAGGTATTTTGAAACATCAGAAGTACTTTTATGTACTAATCAAAGGCCGGTCAAAAATAAAAACAACCCTCCTAATTAAATCGCCAAAACTAAAGACATTGTAAATTAACACCATTAAGATCGTTCATGATTCCAATGATTAATTGCGACCGGGTTTTAAGTAGGGTTGGTAGATGCAATCAAAATTCCTCCTTGTATAAAAATTGGGCGGGCAGCTTATGGCATCCAGACTCGCACTCGGGCAATAAACACCGGGATGCGGAGGGCAATATTTGATCTGATAACGCGATAAATAAATACCGAGGCGCCACGAATTTCAATAAAAAAATATCACAAGAGCAAAATAAACGAGTCCTGGAGAGAGGAGCGGAAGGATCGTAAAATCATGCGTGTTAGGGCATTGGCAAGAAATTTGGTGAAATTGTTTTGGCTCATGCTGCGGAGGCTTTTATGGAGGACGTTGACCGAGCGCCTTGCCAAGTGGCCGGCGCCACTCTGGCCGACGCACTGCGATCCGCGATGCTGCAGTGCGCCTTATCTCGACCGGCTTCCTTCTCGAACGAAATAATTTACAACCATAACGATACATTCCTCTGCCAAACAGGTCCAGATCTTTGCCCGGAATTTCCCTAAACGGAACCATTTGGTATTTCTGAGGCTAAAAAGAGCAGCGACCCCCGCGCGGATGCCGTCGAAGGACGTTCCAAGGCAAACGAAAATATAACATTTCGTGGACGTCTTTTTGTAATTATGTACCCAATATATGAGGTTGCACGATATCTGAATTAATGCAAATAAGCCGCGTTCGATTACCGTGTCTTGTAGCTTAGACGTTTACGACTACTTCGTTACGCAGATTGTTTATGATCGTAAAAAATAATGTCGAAAATTTACATTATGCATTATTTTGTATTAATTAAAGCGTTCCTAAACATACTATTAAGATGTTGCAAATGTGCGAAAAATGCAATGAAAATTAAAATATACATACTTACAACGCGATGAAAAAAAACCATCTCAACTCTCAGTAAAACAATTTCGTTTTTTCAAAAACAATACTTACTTTTAATGGGTACTTAATGACCCATAAAGTTCTTAATTAATGATATCTTTAAACAATCTCAGATACTAAAAACTGTTAAATTTATTTTGTCAATCGTAAATAATTCAGCATAATTGTATATTATGTACAAAACTAAGTTTAACGTCATTTGTTTTCAAATAAAAATTAAACAGTTTTTTAATACAAAGTTCCTGTAACAAAGTAATAGCCTATCCGATATCAAATGCAATTCTTTCAGTTTAACCACATTGAAATGACATAAAAGTTTGTCGGGGCGTCTGGACGCGATCCAAATAAGGTGACTGGTTGCGACATACGCCTAGTGCAACAGTAAAACTCCGACAAACTTTATTTTACACTCATTCCGAACTTTAACTTTTAACGCATAAAGTTCAAAATAAGCGTGATAGGTTGAAGATATCTTAGTTTATAGGCCGGTGCTCAGTTCCGGAACTTCCTGAAGCTAGCTCTTGCTGGATTTATTAGAAATGGATTGAATTTGAAGAGTGATTATAACAATGTAGCGATATATGGGCCCAAGTTTGAAGATTTTATTTGATAGATCTAAACTAACTAAAATATATCTGTCCTTGTCATTGCAACTTAGTAGACAAGGACATCAATACTTTTAGAAAAATAATGTCTATTAAAGCCTTCAAACATGGACCCGTTGTGGTGCTAAACGGCATCATCAGCATAATTAATAATCTGTCATCACGAAAGAATATTTTGAATTTTTTTTTTTCACAAAGAGAAAACTGTATTTTTAAAAGCCATTAGCGCTGGCTGCGTATCTTTTTCAGCGCTCATTTTTTTATCAACCATTTGATTGGCTATGCATGCTAAATCAACCGTCTGTCTGAGAGTGGCTCATGAAAAGTGGTGAAAGCCATCAAAAATGGCAACTAAAACAGAATTCATAAAAGAAATTAACATACACATAACAAAATTATTAAAAGGCTGAAACCAAATGATTGAAACTTTTAGTCATTCGGCTTATACAAACTTACTTAGTTTTTGAAAGTTTTGTAGTTTGGATTAAGTTTTTATAAACTTTTCAAACTCTAATTGAAGAGCAACAATAAAATAATTCAAATAATAATCATTGGAGCAATAGTCCAGTTGTAAAAGTGCCGTTCTCAAGTAATATATATAATATATCGTGAAAGAACCCTTAGTTTATTTTTGTAATTTGCAATTTTTTTCTACTTTAAGAAAATAACATCTAGAACATTTTATTTTGACTCGTTAACTTTTTACACCGTCTGATAAAATGTAAACGTTTACAATTAAAAAAAAATCGCATCTCATTATTTTTAACAAAGTTGCAATGACAACGTCCTCTTTTGAAATCATATAAGATAAAAAGTTATACCTCTGCCACCGAGAAGGCGCCAATAACCAATCTAGATAATGTCTGTTAACCGAATGAACGTCAAAAGATTTATGATAGCCACTAAAATAAAACTCTACGATTATAGCTACCACTAAAACTCACTGCTAATTCACTTAAGCTCATCACAATGAGCATAAAGTTGAATAAATTCACATCTGCGGTAGATAGTACAACCCATTTGAATTTAACACAAACATAGAACCTAGGCTAAGGTCGGAAAAAAAACATATGTACAGTCAAATTGAGAACCTCCTCCTTTTTTGAAGTCGGTTAAAAAGGATAGAAAAAAGTAAGTTGGTAGGTACGTCATCTTCTACATTCTACACTAATATTAAGAAGTTAGATACATATTTAGCTAAGAAAATCAACCTGGTTTTGACTCATAATGTAGTAATTATGTATTTAGAAAGGAATTTTCGGAACTACTGGACTGGTCTGTACTATTTTAACATTATTTCACATGGAAAGCCTCTGTAAGTGCTTTTGCTATTTATGTCTTGCCTGCAAGGCGAGGCTGGAAGCCAAGCAGCACCAGGCACAAAGCCCCACGTATCATCATGCTATCAATTAGATCTTTATACAATTAATACACAAATACTGGACGAACATTAAAGATTTTTTGGCTCACCAACAATATTGTATTGACTGTTAAATTCACAAGAGCATGAGTTTACAGGACATTGGCTAAATTGTGGCAACACCGCAGAAGCCAGAAAGAAAAAGTTAAGTCTGTGGCCAAATTTGTATTGTATATCTAAATGTGTGTCGTTTCCTCTAAAACTACAATCGTAAAACTGCTCGTGTAGCGAACACTCGTCTTGAGAATAGCGTATGCTAAAAAATGCAAACAGGAAAATTTAATGGTACGTGAAGTGAACCCGCTACGCCGGGCTCCCCAAAGTTTGCTTCCATTTTCGACTTACGGGCGTTACTAACGTTATTAACTCGAATGAAAACGTGTTAAAAATTATAGATATAATAAAACATTTTCATATCAGTTTATCGAATAATTTTGTTTTCTATTGTGAGAATGTTTTTCACAAAATTTTCTACAACTTAAAATTGAACAACAGTAAAATCAAATAATTATTTTGAATCGAGAAATTTTTCACTTGTAATGTAACTGTAATTTTCCCTTATATTTTATGTGGTTCGCTCAATAGTTTCATATGTATTTTTTTGCGAGATTCAAGTTTTTCATGTTATACATTTTCATGACTACCTACACTAAAACACTTGGGAAACAAAGAGACACAGAAAATTCGTACTTTTGCATCGATATTATCAGATGTTATCACAATTATTATAGTTTAATTTATTTTTTTTTTTTTTTTTTAATTAACCTATGCTGTCCCACTGCTGGGCAAAGGTCTCCCCCAATTTTTTCCAGTTACTGCGGTCTTGGGCCAGCGCCGTCCAGTCTTTTTTAAACCGCCCGAGTTCGTCGCGCCATCGCGTCGGGGGGCGACCTGGGGGTCGACTGTCCAGGGGCACCCACTCTGTGGAGACCTTTGCCCATCTGTCTGGGTTCATTCGGCTCGTGTGACCCGCCCACTCCCATTTGAGCTTGGCAGATGTGCGTCCTACATCCCTGATGCCTAATAAATATATAGTTAAATAAATAAATTAAAAAATTAAATAAATATTCATGTGGCGGTGTTAGTCTCAGTAACTTCACAAGCAACAAATCATTCGACTTTTCAAGTGAAACACATCGAAAACCAAAAGTAACCTAAAAAGCCATAGAGGGTTGTTATGTGGATTTCCCTAATATTACTTACTATCGCTTATTATTCTGAGCTATTGACTTGAACACGAAAATTGCGTTCCGTTTTGTTTATGTAAGGGAGAGATGGGAAAAACGCATGTCGTTTCAGATAAGATGAACATAAGTCCAATAAGGTAAAGATTGCCATGCACTTTATATTATCATGTTAATATAATAAATCTCGGAGTTCGAGGGTGAATCTTAATGCTGTGGTGATAGACTGTTGGTTGTATTATATGGAATCTTTATTTTGACTAATAAAATTATTTGATAAGTCTACAAAGAAATTTGGTCCTTGGGGCTTCATAATAAAATAATTGGCTGAAATACTGAGAGACGGACGCGCAGAGGGACAACAGAGTCTCACCATAAGAGTTCCTTATTACTATTTTGGTACTGAACCCTAAAAATATTTAAAACAAAATTGATAGCACGATGTTACTGTTTAGGTACGTTTCGGAGATAAAGACAAATATTCTAATGACAGCTCTCAATCCAAAATTGGCGAAGCCAATTAGGCACCACATAGTAACTAACAAACATACTCAATCACTGATCACAAAGATAAAATTTCATCTTTTTGGACAGTCGGATAAAAACATTTAGCATTCCTTTATTCATAATTGACCTATATTTGATTTTAACGATAATAATAAATAGCTTAACCTACACTCCACTGACTTACTCATAAGTAGGTAGGTAATCCGACTTCGGTGGGTAGGTACAACATTTTGAGTAAACAAAGCCCTTCGACTTATTTTAGAAATTGATAACAACCTGCTTAGATCTAGAACGTCCCTCAGTCTCCCCTTTTGAAGAGTCACTCGAAATTTATTAAGAGCCTCATCCATGCCGCGTAAAATGTACACAGTAAATAAATTAACAGTAGGTAAGGAACCCAGACCACTTCTCGGCAGTTCTCGGACATGCCATTCTAAGTGACACTCCAGTATTTAATTAAACGTAAAGAGAAACTGAGGAGGTAGAAGTACCGACCTTTTAGGTAGGGTAATTTGTCAAAATTAATTAAAAAGAAAACGTACTTTCAAGACTACGAACTACTAAAGAATTCCTGGGAGTAGATGCTTGTGAGCTAATTAGGAATGCTTTATTGGAAACAAAACAACGCAACGTGAGGAATTAGAATTTTTGTGTATAATTTTACCTATTCAGGTAGGTTTGTTGCTGTAATTATTTATAGGTCGAAATAAATAAACAAGGTTGCTAAGAAAAGCCCTCAACAAAGGTCATTTCTACAAAGGTGGTTATCGCAGCAAAAACTGATGTCTGACCGAGCGAAAAGGGGAATAAATTGAAATTTCTAAAAATAGAATATAAATAGAATATGATATAAAAACAATACCCAAAGTCATTGTCGGACAAATCTAACGATGACTAGAATATGGTTTATCCAATCTTCATTAAATCAAATAGGTCATTCCAGTTCCAGTGTTTCGTTATCCAGCCCGCCTAGCACGCGACGGGAAGATATAGATTTCTCCTATTTTTATTCCTCGAGAAAAAGAAAGAGGCCCGTGCTAGGCGGGATGGCGCGGCGGAAATATAGAAGTCACAAGGTAAAATAAAGCTTGGCAATACAAATAGACAAAACTATTCAGCCTCCCTAGACAAGTTGTGATCTATGATTTAGGCCCAACTGCAAAATGTCTAGGCATAATACCTACACAGAGCGTGCATTGTAGAGGTAAATTATATGTAACTAAAATAGTCTTCTGCTGGTACTTACCTACTCGATGCGATAGGGTTACTAACGATGCCCTCTCGGTCTATAAAGACCAATAGACCACTCGCACTCCAAAATCTGTCTAACCAGCATCCCTTGCCAAGTTGCAATCTATGATCGCAAATTTGATTTAATGATGATAGTAGAGTAGTAGTTACATAATACACCTTTACAATGCACGCTCTGTGTAGGTATTATGCCTAGACATTTTGCAGTTGGGCCTAAAATTAGTTGTGTTTTGCAGTTTCGTCTAGTACCCTACAGAAACCGCTAAATTCTCTGAGATAAAAATAGTTTCTGAAAAAAAACTTCTATGTAAACAACTTTTGTACCAAATTTATACGAATTTGATCGGCCGTTATAACGTGATTGAAAAACAAACATTTATTAACGTTTACATTTACCTATAATAATTAAAGTAGGATAATAGTAACTGTAGGTATAATGCCCAAAAAACCCTAGCTACTTTTTGCGATCTTTTACGATAAATCTAATTCATGCAAGACTTCTATTCTTCCTCTTTGTGCTTCAACAACAAAGAAGTGCAGCTTCAATACTCCACATTTTACACCTTCCAATATTTCCTCCACTTTACAATGCGCATAAAGAGTTGAGCCGCGAGCAAGCCAATCCGACGAATTCTATCTAACGCTCACGGCCAGTGACGCAAGCAGGATGAAAGAAGGGGGTTGTTTTGATTATTTTTACTACAAGATTTATTACAAGCTTTTTACAAGCTTTTATTTAGATTGCCCTGTTTGTTGTAGTGGTTTTTGGGTGAAATCTTGCAACCAAATTACGAACTTCCCGATGTATGATTGAGCTAAAATTCTATGTGCCTTTGGAACTCCGACGACAATGCATTAAAATATTGTTTATGAAATATTCTTCCGTTCTTACTTATTGTGCTGGAAATATATTTATGTGTCAAGCAATAGCACGTTTTTATTGTACATTGATCCGTATATCGAACTCTAGTAACAAGCGGGTTAATTACAATATAAAACCGTTCAAAAAAAATGTGAATTGCTAAATGTTAAATGATAGTACACACTTATGACGTGACGGGAACGTATCCTATTGATAAATTGAAATTTAGGCAAATTGTTACTTGGCTATTTTATTCTACCTATCTGGATTAAGAATATCAGCTGATTCAGAGTCCGATTCAGATATTTATTGCATAAATCCGTACAGTGCATAGGTTTTCAAGCACCAACCACTGTGACCCTCCATCTTCGATTCTGACTACGACCCTGCATGCGGTCTCGCCGGATGCGGTCTTTACATACAAAAGACCGAATTGCCCTCACTGATTGAATTATGTCCCGCCTTTTCTGGTTTCGAAGGGTCAGAGGGTTGTAATATTTATTGACGCTAGTTGAATATTTTTATGACCACTACAAAATAATAAAAAACAACGGCGTAGCTTTTTGGAAATTAGATTTTTTACGAAAATAGAAATGTGACGCAGCTCTATATTTTTAAGAGTCAAGATAAAATCATATTTAAAAAAAAGTAGACTAATGTTATAGAAGCCCTTATCTATGTGTTTGTTTCTGTGTCTGTGTTTGTCCTTTTTTTTTTACTATACTAAATCATAAATCTGAACTAAGACTGGGCATTGTTATTTCTAATCGAAAGAAAATGTTTGCCTATTTCATTTATATCTAATTTAACTTAATTTGAAACTTTTCAACCAATCGTTATTATGTAATCGAATCTAAATGAACGTAAGTTCTATTTATATTTAATTTAATGGAAATCTGTTCAACCCTTACCAATAGGTATAATTCATTTATGATTTTATTTGAGAAATTTACGAATTGATATTTTATTTTAATGATCTCGGAGCAGTAGGTAAGTGTACTTTATTGGTTCGTTAACCTTAGAGCCAGAGCTTAAAATCTTAGAGCCTTTTTTAACTGCTCTTAATACAGCTAACTTGCCACTCCTAACTTAAAAAATATCTGTGATTTAACCATCTATATACTCGTATTTCGTTGAGTCCCAGTTGTTTGTCTTCTAACAATAACTGCCCAGTCGTATTAGAGGCCACCAGGCGCCATTAACATTCGCCATCTGGGCTAGACACTTAGCTTATACAAACTTACTTATATCAATCTTATGCATCCTTCTGTTTGTAATTTATGGTGTGAACAATAAAGAGTTTATCTATCTATCTTCTCTTTTCTAAATACATACCTACAGTAGCAAACCCTTAAACAACGCTACCAGAACTAAAATCCCAAATCTCCAAATAAATCGCAGCCGTCGATCTCTCCGGTAATGTGTCGACCAAGCCAATTGAATTTCAAAGCCGACAAGCCACCACGAAATTTATTCAAAGAATAAATCTGAAAATTTGTGGATCTGAAGGCATAGCCACTGAGTGGCGTCGACGCGGCAGCACAAAGGAATTTCTAAATTTCACGACTTGACTGTTTGTGTTTATATGGAAGTGGGTGAAATGACAAACGACGCAAGGGAAAATTGTGAAAACTGCTTCCAACACACAAGAGTTCCAGTTGTTGAGCTTATAAAAACGTTGCCTCGAATATTATTCAAAAGTATCACCTTCCAAAATAAGTTTTAGCTCTATTTAAAAATTAACTACTAAAAAAAAAAGAATAATATTACGAGATAATTCAATTTAATTAATATCTCATTTTTAAAGGAAATTACCTATAATTAATTAGGATTTGTCAAAAAAATATGTGGTTTAGAGCCATAAAAGATTAAAATTATATTAATGAAAACTATAAGTGTTGCTTTTGTTGTAAAAGGTTTTTAATAAACAGTTTAATTTTCATGCTATGAAGTTTTTTCTCTTAAGTATCCCATCTTGCCCCGGTCTCCCCTACATAACTAAATTGATTTGTAGCTATTTGGTTACTCTTGTTTATAAATTAACTAGGTTTATAAGCCAAACTTCGTCTTGTTTAATAAAACTAGCTCATTTGAGAGTCGACCTCAGTTATTCAAACTTTTTTTTGAAATTTCCAAACTTTGGAAGGCTTTAAAATAACTTACAAAATTGCGGCGTAAATTACATTTTACTCTACTTGACAAGAGAGCACATATAATGAAAATACTCCTTTAGGAAACTATAGCATCTAAGTTTATTGTAAGTACTTTGTAGTCCCTACTACTTTGTAGTTTGTAGTCGTACTAACCTGTCTTTTCTTTAAGTTGCCAAGCACCAACGGAGTTCTGTCAGCCTTACTTACGAGCTAGTTTCTATCCAGGCTAAGTGCTTACCATTTTAGACTGCACCGTCGCTTAAAACCAGACGAGTTGTGGTCATACACCTAGCCTGACAACGTGACAACTACAAAACGTACAAACGTTGCTATGCTTTAATTATTAATCTTCCTTGCAAAAATGAGTGTCATAATTTTAACACGGTAAATCTATGGTTAAAAAAATTATGAAAATGACTTTATGAATCTATGATTGAAAATTGATCGAAAGAGCTAATTCGTCCTTGTTACAAGATAATTGATTGGTCCTATTAGGTACTTCTGTTAGGTACCTACGGTAGTCATGTCATATAACAATAATCATGAAAATTACTGTACTGCCTCAATATACATACGTGTATAAAATGGGAGCTAGATTCGAGTAGGCAATCTTACGCGCCGCCGTCGCCGGGAGGGCTAACTACCCGCAGTACCCACTATTGTGCCACCCTCTGAAGGCACTGGAGTGTCAAGTTTGTTAGTTCCCCTCAGCTCTTTGCTTGACACTGTTGTTTTTACATCTGTGTGGGATGGAGGGTCGGTTTCCTGCGGCGTGGAGTTATTAAATCATTTTTATTACCCCTTTGTCTTTTCATTCAATGGAAATTAAGTTAGATCTGCGTACTATGACGTCCATCTGTTTTATTAATTCTTTTATTTTGTATCTTCTTTTTTAAACAGTTTTATTCATGTATCAAATGCTATAGAGAAATGAAATGCTACTGAAAATTCAACAGAATCGAGTACAGATAAAGCGTAGGTGAGAGTTGAGCAGATCAATTAAAAAGTAAAATAAGATAAGATACATTTTAAATAGATATGGAAACGCGCTTATAGTACGTACGTGGTCTTGGTAATGCCTATTATCCTACTCATACCTATTATACAGTCGCCTAGCTCTTTCTGTATTCTCGCAGACTCTTATAAATTATTTCCACTAGCTCCTACAAAATCTCAGCTTTAAAACGCCAGAATGACGAGTTGCTCACGTAATGAACATACGGAGCAGAATGAGTTAAGGCAACGCCTTTCGACGCAAAACATTTGTTTAGCAGCTGGTGCAATTCGCTCTTTGCAGTTGTATTTCTAACAGGCACTAGAGAAACAACGGTCCGTAATGTGGAAGTTATCGGCGACGACAAAAGTGTTTCCCAACAGCTGTTGAAAATACTTTTGTAGTGCAAATGAATTAATCTCTTGCGGATATAGTGCAACGAGTATGGCGACACATAACTGCGACCTACTCTACAATTTTTAAGTTTTGTAAATTATCTATAGGTAATATCTCTTAAATATAGGTATATAAATTACGAGACACGTTGTTTGTCCGCTATAGACTCCTAAACTACTTAACCGATTTCAATCAAATTTGCACACCGTGTGCAGTTCGATCTACATAACTTAACAGATAGGATAGTTTTTAGATATTTTTTTTTAACATCTCAATTTATAGTGTCTACCCGTGCGAAGCCGGGACGAGCCGCTAGTATTATATAAAAATGAATCCCTATTTCTCTTGGTCACGCCATCACGCGTGAACGGCTGGACCGATTTCACTTTTTTTTTTGTTGTGTTTGTTATTGTCAGGAGAAGGTTCATATGAAAGAAAAAATAAATAAAAAATAAAATACGCGAAAATTAGAAAATTTACGAATAGGTATTAGAGCGTTTTGGACAATGTAAATTTTTTTAATGTAACATTTGACATTTGACATTGAATTGCGTGCTCAAATATCATCAAGACACATTTACTCTACGTTTATCCCAAAATGTTTAAAAAATGAATGTCTACCCGTGCGAAGCCGGGACGGGCCGCTAGTTTGGAATATAAATATAAATTCTATGCCTTCAATATAATTTAAGTAGTTATTAAATAAAAAAATAATAGCTAAAAAATAAAGTAAATGGTGATAATAATGATGATGATAAAAGTAGTCCATGCCACTATCTGTACACTTAAACATGTGTATAAAATTAATTTGGCTGTGTTCTACGTATCAAAATCAAGGAGGTTTCCATAATAAAGCTCTAAAGTCTTTATAAGTAATTGATGTCTTCGTCTGATAGATTGCAATGACAAATAGGTACAGACAGCTTTATTTTAGTATACGAGTACTTAGCGAAGTCAACAGAAGAATGGTCTTCATTGTAATAGGTATTATCCTACGTAGGAGTTTTTCAGGTCTCTGTTTTAACTACATTTATGTAAAAACAGTAGTTTACATATTATGGCACGTATTTTATATCTAGAGCGCATGTTTGCTGTTTACTCATTACGTGGCAAGTGCCCTGGATTCCAAGGGTTCCTATTAACACAGTTAATAACAGCAACTTGCAAGCGTAGCAAAATAATGAAAATTCGATGCCAGGGTTGGGAGCTTCAATCATTAGGTATATTGTATCAAATAGCAGCTGCTTCTTAGCTAGAAAGCGTCACGGGTTTGATGCGGTGACATCCTTAATTTGAGTTACATCGATCTAAAGCTTTATAACTATTAAATCACAAGAAAGTAGTAACTCTATATGACTAACTTTGTAGGCGCAGTAAACCAAACTGTGTTGCTCAACAATACTAAAAGGCGCTTTCTTTTTCGGGCTAGATAACTATATCTAACTATTAGGCATACATAGGCATTTACAACATTATGAAGAACTTTTATTATGGAACCAACCTTGAAATAGAGAAAAAAGCTGTTCCATAGAAAAATGTCGACGATATTCGACAAAATGTATGGAGCGAATGATGAGTACTGTGCCCTTTTCGGCTTAGCATACCCTTTCCTTATAACCTTGTATACTTTGTATAGTATATTATTTTATGACCCTAATTAAGCACACACTTTTTTAACAAGATTTAATGGTTATGTACTAAAGCGAACCGTGCGAATAAAATAGCAACAATCTATTTTAATTTAACTTATCAATTTTTAAAATCAATTTTAATGTAAATAAAATCCTAATTTTGTCAATTCTGTTCATCTTATAGTTTCATAAGTATAGTGTAGGTACTTACTGTACGTCATTTGTTAGAAATGCCTTTCCTTTTAAGAAGAGCATTTCTTTGGGTATGTGTGCTTTGGGTGGGTATGGTACAGAATCGTTATAAGGTGCGTTTCACGGTTTCAAAGTGCACATAACAGTTTCTGAATCAATTACCAATCAACAATTTCGAAACACGAATCTCAGACTTTTTATTTTCTTTTTATCTGATAGGCAGTCTGCAAGACGTGCCTGACAATGTCTTCTAAACTCGTAAATTCGACTGTTTAGAACTTTCTAGATTAATTTTACAGCCCAATAAATAACTTCCATGAATAAGACGAATAAACATGCATAAGTTTTATTCATCCGAATTTATAGCTCGCAGATCGTTAAATTCGCCCTTCAAACTTTAAGTCTTTCAGCGCTGAAATCTGCGCCTGTTTCGCCCTTTTATAGTAGTTGCAACAAAATAAAACGAGTGACAACCACCCTATCTTGCGTTCGTAACCAAAAGCACTCACTAAGGTCAGGGGCTGAAGGTCTTCAGGAAACTTTGAACAACCCTTTCAAATGTTGTAAGTATGAACTTACTCGTGCTATGTATACCTACTTAATTGCTGTGGTCTGAAGTGAAAATAAACATGAACGATTAAGATCAGGGTTTCTTGAAGACGACTTTCCTTAATTTATCTCTAATGATCCCATAATTATAACAATAGGTATTACAAATTACAAAATAGCCAGTCAGATATTTCTATTTAGAGGTAATTAAATAATTGTGACTTACCTAAACTGGTTTAAAAGGCGTGCCTATCTAATAATAATTACATTGAAAGTGGGATGAAGGTGCAGATTTTATAACCTACTTCAAATGTTTCACTAATATCCTAAGTACATATTAAAGCATCGGAAAACTGGCAGAAGGTCAGAACGTGAAAGAAGATAATTCAGCAAGGAGACAGTGACGATGATTTTTAATTCATGCATAATTTAATTTTTCCCCCAAATTAAAAATCCTAGATTCGTCCACCCAGACTAATAAAACAACGGCAAATTGTTTTCTTTCACCAGCTGCAGGGTGAGGCATCCAGTAAATAGGGTTGTCAATTAAACTTGTAACACAATAACATTAAAAATAAATCGACGCGTAACTGACAGCCACTGAAGTAATAGATTTCTTGACGCGGAAAAATAATTATGTTTTCATTCTTTACAAAATAGAATGAAGGATAGAAAAAAGCTATTAAAAGCTTTAGGGTCGATACACATCTGACGGAAAATGCGTCGCGTACTATCGCATACTATACTCGACGCATCATCGGTTGAGTGTGAAAGGTTGGATGTTTTATTATACATTTCTCTGTTCTGGCGTTACGCGACCGATAATACGCGACGCATTTTCCGTCCGATGTGTATCGACCCTTAGTTTCTTTAACGTCTACTAATTTGTATAAAAGCTTAAAACAATATCGAACACAAATAGGTATATACTTCGTTTTTGCATCTCGCCCGGGATTTATTATTGCATATCATGTAACTGCGTTAGCTCTCTTTAAAAAAAATTACGTAGTACATACAAAATTAAATATTACTTTTTTTTTATTAAGTAGGTAATAATAGTTTCACAATTAAAAATAACAACTACCTATACGAGGTCTTGCTACCGTAACTTTTGTAAACTATTTCCCTTCTTAATAATTAAATGCAGATTTTTCTCCTGTTAATCACAGCTCGTATCGACACATTCACATAGGACTAATTTATTACAATAGACCATCATCATCCAATACAATTATACAACATTCGGTAAATCGTAATAATTTCATATGTAAATACAAAACCATAAGTCACGGCGGTAACAAACCGAAAACCATTCTAAAACCCATCAGCGAGTTATTTATTGCTTTTGTTTGGACAAATAATTTAACCAATTCAAACACCGTATGTAACAAATAATTTATTCATTAAGAGGCGATTTTCACGGAACATGTAGAGCAGCGGAAGTGCATACGGTCGACTAGATGTTATGGGTTGATTACACGTAACGACAGTGGCGAGACAGTAATTGGGCCTACTCGGCCAAGCAAACAAACACGGTTCTTGTGACTGTTTCGCCTCGTCATATATCGTCCTCCTTGACGTATCCGTCAATGGCGAACTTGGCTTACAAAATACGCTTATGAGCACGAATGTGGCTGGCAAACCCAAATTTAGTTTTAAAAGTCCTATTGCATGGCGCACAATGCAATAGACCTTCGCTGTTGTATGTATAAGAATAGGAAGGCTTTGGACGGGTCCTGATAGTATTATATTACATTATTATATTACCTCGTCATACTATTTATACAAACCGAACACTTGGTCGAGGACACTGTCTCGGCACTATTTATTACACGTTACATGTATTTAACCCATTAGCACTAGTATTATAGATACTCAGTTATATACCAGACTCTGAATCGTTTACATTATAAATTATTAGCAAATGTTTGTGAGTGAGTATGTATGTATGAATGTATGTGTCTTTTTCACACTGAACCTACAGCATAATGGATTTGTAAAATTCAGTAAGGAGCACATAACCTGAAATAACCAAATTTTTTATAAAAAAAAAAGTTTCTACAGATTCGTGGGTAAAACTGCAAAGTAATGCCAATCGCGAGATAGTTTCAATAGAGATCCTAAAACCGACAGAACATTAAAGGTAACGTTTCTAAATTGAATAGATATCTTTTATAACGTTAGTGGAAATGGCCCTATAGAGTATAGACGAATGACATACCTACCATTGATTTTATAATTAAAGTCTGCCGCTGTGATCCGGTGCAGCGACGTGAGAAACATGTTCAAAGCACAGATTTGAAATTAATTTAAGCTAATGTTAATATTTGGTGTACACTTTAGGCCGAGATGTAGTGCGCGTTGTGACGGCTAACCAGAGTTTTAATTTAAAGTTTATGGCAAATCTTTGTCATTTTGGTTTGAACTATTTATATTCAAGTACATTTCAGGTATATGTACTTATTTTAAAGATGTAACATTTGGGTAAGTATAAAAAAATACTTTTTTAATAGCTGCAAACTATTAAAAAAAAGCTTAAAATATAAAGTTACTGCCACATTTCCCTTTTTCTACCAAATATGTGGAGTCTTACTTAAAAACCCTGATTAAATTTAATGACTGCTTAAAATTCTCCATCTTGTTTTGGCTCGTGACATTTCACGTCAGCGAAAAGTTGGTGGAGCATTTTAAACAGCGATCTACTTACAACAGAGTCGTTAAGAAAAACTCGTGAGTAACTCGTCGTAAAACTAACAAAACAACTAAACAACAAAGTATTGGTATTGTATAACCATAGACAAAACACAAATGTGTAATTGTGTTTTTTTGTCTATGGTATACCTAAGAAAAAAGAGTAAACAGTATTTATCCATCTATGAAGTAATTAATCATAGGAAAACAAGTAAAAATATGTTTCTTTGAAAATAAAAATTGATTGACCCCTTTCGTGAGCGACGAGTGTAACCCGACCGCCGTCGGCTCCGCATTCAAATAAATCAAGAGAAATGACTGGTCGCGCGTTAAGCAGTCATCGCCGCGATGGGTGGCCGAGACTTCACGGTTATTTCACGCCGTGCACCACAAATAGACACGCGGATATCGTGTATATGAGCTGTGCACAAGCTAATAAACGGTGGTAATGGCCAGTAAAAGTTGTTTGCTGAATATAACCTGGAAAACTGAAAATTATAGGTACCTAAAGGTGTTGTAAGTTAGAAAGATAGGACAGTTTATCTGTATCATTGAATTGTGTAAGTTAGAGTACTACGTTTACATAGTACTAGGCAGATAATTAATAATTAATCGTTCTTTATTATAGTACGAGTAGTAAAATACCGTTTTAAAATTATTCGAAAACTCCAACTCGTTATCATTACTAAGATGTTTCAATGTGAATTAATAGTAATTATTTCAATTGGTGGTATTAATGTTTGTAAGGAAGTTACAATAAGTCGACTCAGTATTAAAATAAACCAGATTGGAGTAACTTCATTTCTTTTGTGTGAAGATAAAGTATTAAAAGAAAATTTAATAACTGAAACCTTAGCAATCCGTACCACGGAGTAACTCGAAAGTCTTTGTCAAGCTTTTTAAATAGTTTTTCATCCAGCTAACTATTCTTATTCCAACTCTTTGAGCTTCGTCCAGCATTCGTGGATTTTTAATTTCATCCTCTACTGCAAATTATACTGGAATCCACGAAGCATACGTAATACCTCAGCCACAATTTCACAAAGTGATACCTACTGCATTTAAAAAACTCCACAATTCTCAACTGCATTCAAATACGGAATAAGTTTAATTAATTAAACATTGTCGTCTACAGAAAGATTACGAACCAATAAATAAAAGACAACAGTACCAAGCAACCAAAAAAATACTGAGTACAAGTTAAACGAGCCGTGAAAATAAGAAAAATAAGGGAGAGAAACACAAATTACATTTTTTCTCAGGTGAGGGGAAAATGCGAGCACAACAACTTAAACAATTTGCAGAGGCACCACTCGAAAGTGTTAAGTGAATTTGGAATTTTAGGGCTTGCTTACATTGTTGTACAATGTACATTCTAACGCTCAGTACGCCTTTGTTTTTTTGGGCTGGTTAAAGGTCCGTGTAACTTGATTAAAAGCCATTTATATTGCAGGAGCAATTTACTGAATTTTGTGATTGTGATTGAAATGTACGAGACTAAGTATTACGTTATCGGT
The DNA here is from genome assembly GCA_949125135.1 of Alcis repandata. NCBI lineage: Eukaryota > Metazoa > Arthropoda > Insecta > Lepidoptera > Geometridae > Alcis > Alcis repandata. The sequence goes on from OX421223.1 coordinate 3,780,314, forward strand.
CGAGCGAAGTTAGTTCCAGGTCCAAAATTGATGGATCTGATTTCGTTACCGGGAGGTTCGCTAACACGTTCGATAACTCTATTAGAACATTATTAAGCGTACCGTTACAAGTCTAGAATCAAGGACTATATTATTTTAATTACCCACAGTCTAATATTGAGACTGATCGATATCTTAAAACATTGATGAGAGTAAGAGTAAGATTAAGGCAAGACAAGACAGATTTAGTATCTAATATTATCGCTAATTGTCATTAAATTTCCTGAAGATTTCCCGGAAAAGATTCCGGGAATGAACCGTTAATCCTAATCCTTTAATATAAAAGAACCCTAAGTTAGACCGTATCACAGAAAGACAGACCGAATTGAGTCAAACGAATGAAATTCATCGACAAGATTCTATCATGCCGAGTTTAAGAGCAATTTTTCTCTTAAAGCTAAACAAATGAGGCACCATTAGATGGAGTGAGAGCGCTTAATCTATTTCTGACGAGTTCAGTGACGCCGACAAAGACAAATCGACAGTAGCCTACCCACACGGCGCAAAGGCGTTCCACTTCTGTTTCAATTCCACTTTTATTTGCGGATTAACTTCTTATTAGTCATTGTGCCGCGAACCTCGAGCCTATCACGAGCCTTATGAATGGCTCAATTATTTTGCAGATCCAGCGCGGATCCTAGAGAATTTGAACGTCACAGAGCTTAGCATGACTGATTTGATTCACTTTGATTCAACACTCACGCCCGCCCTCAATCTTACTCGAGATGCTTATTAAAATGTTCATCAAGAAGAGTAATGGTTGACTAAACGTGTTAATCGTTAAAAAATGCCCCCGTTGCTAAACACGTGTTAGTATTACAGAGGAATACGAGTATTAATAAACTGACAACATATTTATGTTCTCCCAGAGACAGATATAATGATGTCTATAAATTTCATGTGATTAAACATTCACCGCTTAAAATGACAGTGAATTATTATTTTAAAAGTATGTGATCATCAAATTGCTAGAACAAAGGATATAAAAGAATGTTAACCTACTAATTGTTCAGTTAACCAGCCACGTTCGTTATTAGCCCGCTCAGATTTTAGATTTTCAGTTTTTGTTCAATCTCATTAGTATGACTGCATCGTCAGCAAACAGCCATTTCTTGCATATTGCGCATTTCTATTTGCAATCTTAAAACTGAAGGAATAGAATACAAATTACAATTTTACGGGCATCAGACAGGGAGTAGATAAAATAAATAAAAAGGAGTGGCGGAGAGCGTATTTCAGAAACGACAAGTTGAAGAATGTCGAAATGTGTCATCTGTCAGTCGGTATTTAAAACGATATGTTATTCTGGAAGTGTCGCTCCGTCGTGTTTCTTAAATAGTCGAGGCAGCTGTCTCGTAGTAAAGCATTTTCAGAGGAACCAATGAAAATTCCAATGTCTAAAAGGCGTTTTTGCCGTTACACTGTTATGTACATAAATTGTGAAAAAAGTAAGTAAAACGTTTTCAAGTTAGGAGTGGATTTGAGTGTTTATGCACTATAAATTTAGGTGGTTTTCGAAGTTAATGCTGATCTTAAAGTAGCGATCCAAACAAAGAATAAATTGTGGTTTTTATGGCTTGGTTTTTCTGTTCTCATAATAGGACCATCTGTTAATGCAGTCATGACTCCGGCTAATGGACGAAGTGACATTAATGATAGTTATTTTTATCATTATTTTTTTCAATTAAAAAAACAATAAAAATATTATACACTACTCCACTTGTAAGATACTTGAAATAGTCAATAAAAAGTCGTTTAATAATCTCTAAAAATGATTACTTATTAATTTATACTATTGAATTAAAACTATCTAACTGGCCATCTAGCAAAAACCACACATTTCCAATTTAAAAAAGAAAAACTATGACGACACCTTTTTTAAGGTGAACTTCATAACAACACCAGTGAAATTACAGGGCAAATAGGAGATAAAACAACTTATATCTCAGGGTGACGAGCGCAGTGCTGTGCCACGCAGGGTCTTGAATTCTGCGAGTTCAAAATTCTGGGTGGCGCAGACCTGTTATGGGCAAACGTGACGTTTAAAAGTAGGCGAGATTTGCTCGTCTCGTCACTCAATTACATAAAAAAAATACCTCACTAAAGTCTCAAGCTAAAACAACACAAAACTCCAAACCGTAAGGAATAATGGATATAATTTTAAAACGCGTTTAGACTTCCCTCGATCCCAATATTTCGTCTACCACCTTTGTTTTGGTTTGAAACTTGACTCAAACTGACCACTTCCGCCTTCAATGGCAGCATTATGTTGCATGCTCAGCAGTTGTGCAGTTGTGCACTTGAAATGCTAAGGCTATTGCTATGGTAGTGAGCTGAAGCGATTTCTTATGTTATGACTTTTATGGACTACTATTTTTATGTTTTGTTTTGACTATTGATCATGAAGCAACTTTAGATTTTTACTCTAATTGATTTTTAAAGTTTTAGAATATACAATGAGATAGGGCTTCCAACTCACATGTAAATCCTATTGGTAAATATAAAACGAATAACAAATTCTATAAATAAAAATATAACTGAGATATTGCCATAGGCGACGGTGATCGCTTCCCATCAATATTGATTCCCGCTTGTTTGCTACTTATGACACAAAAAACAAAAATTATTTTTTAATCATATCATACCATATCCGCTTTCAATTTACATTGTAGACCACCCCTAACTTGTGAGCAACAACAATTTTCCGCAAAGTACTTCAAGTAATGGCCGTTGCAAAATTAGGTGCATTGCGATTTTTACCCGTGTCGTTGAAATTCAGAGATCTTTACAGACTTTTAGAGTTCCGTACCAAAATAGTAAATAAAACCTTTATGGTGAAGACTTAAGTGTCTGTTTATATTAACATCCGTCTGTCTGTTAGCCACAGGTTTGTCGCAGGTTCGTTAATTTGTTTTTTTTTTTAAACCAGCTCTTTACTTGCGATCGGTGAAGTCGAATAGCAGTTTTTGGATAAGATTTAGTAGCTAAGGCAGACATGAAAATCTCAAACTGGGTTGTTATTAGTAACTACCTTCTCCCCTCAAAATTGTCAAGAGTCCACAAACAAATTAAGTTAAGACGCAATATTTAATACCAGTTTGACCTTTAGTATTAATTTTTGCTACCGAAATAGAGTAATATTATACACTAAAATAAATATACTCGTTACCTAACTACGAAGATTTGAGAGTTAGTGAGATGAATTGTATGAATTGTTTATTTGTTTGTTACTCTTCAAACTGAAATAGCTTGGATTTTGATAAAATGTAATAAATTAAGATCGTTAATAAATAGTAGGTAGAAATTATTAAGCTTACTTTTTTCCTTGAAAAATTAACAAAGAAAATCCTGTTCGATAGCAATTGAAACAGGGCACAGCTAGTTAGTTTGTCTGCCACTTATGGCATAAAAAAAGTTATTTATAAGTCAAAAAATTCACGGAAAATATCTCTTTTGAAACCGGTAGAAACCAGGAGGCACAGCCAGTCACAAAAAAAAAAAGATTTATTATAGTAAATGAATACGTATTTTTAATATCACTTATGTAACTAGCCGAAATATTAAAGCACAACGAACGTCCTCAACCTTTCCTTGAACTTTGCTCACGATTCTGTGACCTATAACCAATGTCGGTTAGGTAATAACCGGAATATTAATAAAACTTGTGCCATTATTTTATTATATCACACTTTTATATGTCATTTTATAATGTGTTTGTAATATGTCAGATTATGTTTATAATGTCAAACTCTGTGTTTTGCGTTGGTTTTGTTGACTTTAATAAATTAAGTTAAATTAGGTTTATTATTTGCGAATAGATCCGCGTTTGACCACCAAGTCGGCTGTAGTACCTACAAAGTTATACCTGAAGGAAAGAATCTGAAGTTATTAAAATTTGTAGGTTAAATAATTTATTTTTAAATTATCATATACTTGCTGCACTCTGAGTTACATTTAACTAAGCCCAAGAACTAGTTACGTTTTTTTTTCAGATAAAAAGTAGCTTTTGTATTAATCCAAGGTATAGCCACCGCTCACCCCAAAATAATCATAAAAAATATCATCAAATTTCGTCCAGCCGTTTTTGCGAGATTGAGTAACATACATTAAAAAAATTTTTTTTTTTTTATTTATTGATTAATAGGCTTGCATTTGACCGTCATCTTGCCTGATGGAAAGCAACGATACGGTACGATATACTATTTACACGGGAATAGTTCCGTATATTTTGAACAAGATATAATATTTTTTATGTAAAATAAAATTTTCCACAGTTGAGTATTAGAAATAATTCCAAACCAGTATTACATAAGTTTCCCTGTTATCCAACTGTATCTCGGAAGTTAGTATGCGTCAGTGCTTCTAACAAGGGTAGAATAACGGGAAACCGATGATAACTTTTGATTGTTATTTAATCGCTCACCAAAAAATGTTTCCATTGCCAACTGTCATGACACAAATACTATCTTCACATCAAAATACGCACGGCGCTACATAAAAATGCCTGCACAGACCTTTTTTATGATTCTTTTAAAGTTAGCGTCTTGGTAATTTAAATAGTTCCAAAAGATCTTTTATACTCAAAATAGTATTGACTCATAATTATGTCTTCTACCGGACGGTCTACCAAATTACGATCAGCAAACATTTAAAATTGGGACCATTTTGATTCACGTTAAATATTTCTGATTAGCCATTAATAATCCCCTTAATTACACAGCCCTTCTCGAATTAAACTTTAATTAATAAGGAAATTTTAGGTATTGCTGAAATGACTGTTAATTGTTTGAAAGTTTCACGCGCTTCTGGCTGTTTTAATTAGTTCTGAGTTTCACTTGGTTTTCAAGGTTTTTCCAATATTGGCTCTTGAAGTAGTTTTATTTGAAAACCGGGGCAGTTTGAGTAATACTGGAAAACTTCTAGAGTTCTTGAGTTTTCTTGAGTTAGGTATACGCAGATTAATCGAACAGATTCGACAAACCTATTTAAAGAGTGCTTTGCGCGAAGAAAGGGATATAATATAAAAGAAAAGTATATTTTAGGCATTTTTTTTCCTAAAAGTTTAAAAAAGCAAAGAATCATATTAAAAACTATTCGTAGACCATCTAGATTTTTCTAGAATAAAGAATAGTTTAAAAACAGAAGTCGCCACTTTCGCCATCTTTCCAAAGTTTTCTTGAGACTCTCTAGTTGTTCGGTCTCGAATAAAAAGTAGAGCCTCAAGTCCTATCTTGGCTTGTCTGTGTCAGTGGCCGAAGTTCAGGATTTCAGCTATTTATTGCGATCCCAAAGGATTCGAGAATTTACGCGCGGAACGATAAAAGAACCGTAGTTTTGTAAGGCTAAGGAGATGTGGTTAGTTACGAGTAAAATCGTGTTTGATTTGAATTATCTTTTGAAGAAGGTGGGTTACTGACTTTTCCACGTGTATGATTTTTTTTCCACATTTGCTTACTTTACTCTACTTGCTAATGAATTATTAAGGCAGTTCTCATGCATGTGCACTAATTACGCAACCCGTTGAAGTTAGTTTATTATAATACACTGCCTACACGCTCGCCTTGTACTAAATATGTACTCGTGCATACCCGTAATGCACCCGCAGCGTACTCGTTTAACTCTTATGATACTTGCTACGCACCATTTTGTGCCCGCTTTGTATAAGCTATGCACCCGCTACGTTCCCGTTTTGCAATTACTAAGCACCCGTTTTGCACTAGTTACGCGCCCGTTTTGCATTTGCCTACCCACTTTTCACTTTTTTACCGACTTAAAAAAAGGAGGAGGTTATCAATTCGACTGTATGTTTATTTTATGTTTGTTAATTCATAGCTTTTGACTGGGTGAATCGATTTTGATGATTCTTTTTTTATTAGAAAGCTGACGCTTCCCGTGTTGTCCCATTTCAATTTAGTCCAGTTCTGATAATGATATCCATGAGAAAACCATATAAGTCTTAAATTTGCATTAAGTACGTGCACGACAAATAGATGAATAACTCAATAGTCGGTCTATTGAAGTCGGTTTTTGTTTTGTAAAAATAATTATTTTTATAATTATCAACTGTTATTTAAACACTGCTTTATCAACCTGCAAAGTTTAAGCGACAAAGCAATTAATGTTAGGTTGCCCAATTAATGTACACAGAAAAAACTTCCCCATTTTCGGGACTACTAGCTACGCACCTGCTTTTCAGTCGCTACGCGCTCGTTTTTTACTCGCTACGAATACGGTTTGCTCGAGCTATATTGTACGTTTGTAATTCCAAAGCAACAATAGCCGACGCAAAGTAATTTTAGCAGTCATTAATTAGTTGCAGTTAGCAGTTACACTTGTCTAACAAGAGGGGAATGAACTCTGATGTTCTATTCGAACAACGATACAATTGACTACGTATTTTGTTTGTATTTACTGTGTCAATATCTAGCTACTGTAGATAGTGTAGAAATATAATAAACAAATTGGGTAAAACAGCGTCGCGTCATCTTAGAATAAAAAAAAACTAAAAATAAAAAAAACATGATTATAATATCTTTACAATATAAATTATGTTACTGATAAAATTTCAAATATTGAAATTAATTGTGTTTTTTTTTTATTATTACTAAGTTGTAACAATGACGAAATTACATAAAGCATTTTGTTAGAATTGCTTATAATGTTTTATTTTTAAATAATATATTCAAAATAAGTAAAGTCGTAGGTATAGGCTGAATTATATCAGGCACAGTGTGAGTGTGAGTCTTTTGGGAGTCTGAAGGCGTCTAGTTTTTTAACCGACTTCAAAAAAGGAGGAGGTTATCAATTCGTCTGTATGTTTATTTTTATTAATTTTTTTTTTTTTATGTTTTTTTGCCTCATAACTTTTGACTGGGTGAATCGATTTTGATGATCGATTTTGATTAGTCCAGTTCTGGTAATCGTATCCATGAGAAAACCATATAAGTCTTAAATTTGCATTAAGTACGTGCGCGACAAATAGATGAATAACTCAATAGTCGGTCATTTGAAGTCGGTTTTTGTTTTTGTTTTGTAAAAATAATGTTCTTGTTTAATACAAACACTCCAAGCTCATTATGTAACGTGTCACCCGAGTCACGGTAAAATAAACAATGCTATTCATAAAGAAAATCGAATTATTTTCTGAAAGCAGCTTTTACAAAGTTTAAGAAAACCCGTCAAATTAGCATTTTTATGAGATGATATTCATTTAAGATAGTCTAACTGCAGATGAGCTAAATTTCTAGTGTACACAAACTAGATTACATTTAGGGATTGCAATTGCTGGATCCAGCATACAGCAATCCAGCTGGATCCAGCGCCGTTTTAAACATGCTGGATCCAGCATACATCTTGATCCAGCGATGCGGATCCGCAAACATATCAATTTCTAGAAGAATTTCTAGATCGGTGCAAGAAGATACCATGGAGATAGAAGAAGATCGTGTAGATGATGACGCAGAACCCGTTAAAATGACTTTAGAGCTAGAGCTTGAGATAGAACTTAAAAGAGAGAAGGAGAACTTTAATAAACAAAAGCCAAGTGGTCAATTGGATTACGAAAAGATCCTGAAAAAAGAAATGAGCGTTTATGAGAGCGAAGGAGTGCGAGGTGAACATTTATCAATGGTTTATGAGTATTTAATGACCTTAAAACCGACCAGTGTAGAGGCCGAAAGGGCATTCTCAGCAGCCGGCTACATATGCAGTTCTGTGCGAAGCAGGTTGGGAGATAAGACTATAGATAAAAATTTGTTTTCTAAGGTCTTACTTTCAGAGAATTCAAAAAAAGAAGTAGTCTCTTATCGTCAGACTTTAAACTGCTTAATTATTAAGAATTAACGAGCGGAGAGAAGATTATTTTAAAGTTTTTTTGTTTGATACAAATATACTATTGAAAATTAAAATAGTGTTATTGTTACGGTCCTTTTTTAAAAGAATGTTAATTAAGTTAATTTTAAAAGAATTTGTGAGACTGATTGCTACTGATTAGCCGTCCTATCATTAAACATAAGCGTAATTAATAAGATAGTGCTTACTTAGAAACATTATCTTAAATGTTATATGAATATAAGGTTATATGTTTGTTATTTAATTTTATGTTGATTATTTTGATCTCAAATTATTAAAAAACCAAAGCAAATTAATGTAAGATATCACCAAATGAGTGGAAGATTTCAAAGATTATCGTAAGAAGTACAAATTAATAAAAAAAGTCTTAAAAATGTCGTCTTTTTATTTTCGTTCCACGTTTTGCTGGATCCGCGCTGGATCCAGCTGGATTCAGGTCAATCCAGCTAAAATTCCGCTGGATTGAAAACGCCGCTGGATTGCAATCCCTAATTACATTCCCGAAAATTTCAAATTGTTTAAAAAAAAATTGTCAAATAGGTGTGAAATCGTATGTGCAAATTTTAAATTGAATTTGTTTTTTTGTAATATCCATCAATACCTACTTAAACTTATTTGCAATTAATTATGAGTACTAATAAAAGTTTTTGCCTCAATATTTCCTAAATTTATAATACTGTTTAAGCCACTTTTAGTAGCTTCTTAAAAAGTCACAAAGCCCAACCTACTTTTTCTGTTCTCTTTAGCAAATGTTTTGCATCTTTTTCAATCTAAAAGTAGCTCTAACAAATAATCAATACTGAACTAATTCCATCCCGATCCCAACGATTTGCAATTCTCTTTCTTATTGCCTCTTCCTTTGATGAGTACCACGTTTTATTCTGAACCACAAATTACAAAGACAGAAGGATTACCCTGTAAACGACACGCAACCAACCAAAAAGAGCGTGGCGGCATACGAGTAGATGCGTACCAAGAAAGATTCTAAAATTTGTCACCTTTACGTTGTTAGAATTAGGGTTCAATTTGCGCTGCTGGTTCACGGACGGTGTATGGCTGGGACAAATAAAGTATGAGGAGAACAATGCTCGTCGACTCAGTGAATAATTTTAGCTCGGCGCACCATCGGCGCGACGCGTTGGGTACGTGAGCTCAGACATAAAGTATCGCTGGAAATGGCTAAAAGCGAAATGAGAGGTTATAAACACAGAAATAGAGCGATAAAATGGAGTATAATATCTATATATATATAAAAATGTTATGTTGGTTTGTGTACGCTTCAAAAAGTCAAAAAGTTCTGCACCAATCGAGCTGAAATTTTAGCATGATATTTTTTTTTGTTTTTTTAACCGACTTCAAAAAAAGGAGGAGGTTATCATTTTTTTTTTCTTTGTTTGTTACCTCATACCTTTTGACTGGGTGAATCGATATTGATGATTCTTTTTTTATTAGAAAGCTGACGCTTCCCATTTGGTCCCATTTCAATTTAGTCCAGTTCTGATAATGGTATCCATGAGAAAACCATATAAGTCTTAAATTTGCATTAAGTACGTGCGCGAAAAATAGATGAATAACTCAATAGTCGGTCTTTTGAAGTCGGTTTTTGTTTTTTGTTTTGTAAGAGTAATGTTCTTGTTTATCAATCACAATGTGCCACAGCGAAGCGTGGCAGGGAACAGATAGTTGAAAATAAATTAAGAATTTTGTAGAAAGATCCTCCTGCCTATTAGACTCTTCTCCTTCTAAAGTTATGTTGACAGTATGTTTTATAATGAACACTCAAGCTCGTTTTGCACCTTTTAGTGGGCATCTCATGTGTTTTCATATGAAATGTGACAATTTGTTGTTAAATAAGCAACCGAACTAGCGTATGATAAATGATCTCTTTAGCTTTTGGACTAGACATCTGCAATACCAGGGACATTGCCAACGCCTTGTCTACAACCAGATAGATCAGTCAGACAGATTACTTGCCAGATAGATATTTTATATATAAAAAAAAAATTCACACTCATAGCTCGACTAGGATACCACGGAACACACACAAAGACAAGGACAACTAACAGCTAGAAACAGCAGATATTTAAATTCATCTTTAAACCACCTGCTCGGCCAAGAATCGAACCCGAGACCTCTACACTACCGCTGAGCCACACAGATCGACAACTTCTAGCTACCACTTCTAGCATATTTTCTACCTCATCGTTCGACGCTATCTTTACCGCCCTCCAGGGAAATAACGTACTGTCACGCAGAATATACTGGTCCGCCACAATTAGAGATCGCCAGAAATTGCGTAATTAGAGTCCGTTAATCGATCTTGCATACGCTCCCCCTTTGTTCTTGCGGAACCCGCTTGTTTATTGGCCGGTGCGGCGCTACCCGATGTGGCCAGTGATGTATTGCGCTTATCCTAGTGATATGTGGAAAGCTGGTTATTGGAAAATCTAATGACGATAGTATTTTGACGAAAGAAAAGAAATACAAATATTAATTTTGCTTTAAATAACACGGGAATACTCACGTAAATATTAAGTTGTTTCCTACGACCCGTTTCGATCACAATCGGTGACATTCATTTTCCTTTATATTCATTTGTTGTCATTTGTTGGTTATATTCGATGATATTAATTTGATACCAACCATTTTATAACAAACAGTAGGCAACTTATATAGAGTAGAAGATCAAGTAAACAAACAAAAACAAAGTGGCTTTCTAGCAAGCTTTTGCTTTTTCTTCTTACCAATCCTTAAAATAACAGTTTATTAATATTAAAAAACCACCTAGTCACTAATACAGATCTTTAGCAAAATAATGGTATAGTTATAGCGTTTTTCAAATCGTTCGTAATACACAGCTCTGATAAAGATATCAAAAATTTTGAACCAAACCAAACCATTCCATAATATTAACAAATAATAGCTGTGCTCAAACCATATTCACACTCACCCTAACAAAACCCCTAATTTACTGAAGACCCCAATTTTACAATAATGCCCTTTACCTATCCCTAGTAATTTTCCGAATAGAAAAACCAGGAAGTCGTTTTGGCATTTATGGTCACTTTTTGTCCATACACAATATGGATAGCTGTAAAAAAAAATATTTTGCTAAAATTTCCGGTAGGTACTTGCAAAAATAACTAACGTCACGGTTAATTTATTAATTTATCTATTAGCAAGCAAATACGAGTACAGCAAAATATCTAAAATAAAAGTCGCAAACCTAAAACTACCCATTCACGACTTCTGAAAAGATCTAACCGCAGCACTATAGTTTCCAACACCAATTATGACAACGCTGTGTAAAGCTCCATTCACGATAATTTAAACCTAACATTCTAACACCGCATAAACGCATTAAACTGCCGCAGATTAAGACATACAACGTGCCCATACCACACGTACGTCTATAAACTCTATAAAGACGAGGAATAAGCGCCAATTACCGCTATTCAATGGAACGGCGACCGCTGCAGTTTCATTCTTCCCTCCCTAGGTAGGGCTTATTGAATCGGACGATAAGGTGGCACGGTAATTTCCTGTCATTTACTATCATTACTCTTAGTGATCATCGGCTAATTTGTCCAGCGATGGCGTGTGATAAGCGAGCTTTGTTTGGTTGTACGTGTGAGACGGTTTTATTTGTGTGAAATGAAGATATGATCTAGTTTTACTCAACTAACTAGCTCTGACCTGATAGAATACGTTTGTTAATATTTTTGGGTTGGTATGTGTGTAAAAAAATACCAATATTTTTATTAGTTTTTTCTATATGAATGTGTTGGGTAACATTATCTAGACTCCTAGAATCCTAGCCAATCTTCAGCTCGCTAGCTTAGAGATAGACAGAAACGAAACGAAAAAAACGAACGATCGAACTTTTACGATCAGGGTACGGGGCCTTAAAAATGCAAAATTAAAAGGCCCCGTGATGTTATAAGTACCTAAATATAGTTTTGTACTGCCGAGTGCAAAGTATACTCGTACACCCGAACCATTAACCGTTTACACCTGTATTACTCGTATGAAACCCAATATAGCCCGAAGCGAATTTAACCTTCAATAAAACGTGCGCCGCATAAGTTAAGCTGAATCTTGAGGGAACATTTGTTCAGTAAAAACGCGTGACGAAATTGCGGGTAGGTACGACATTGGCGACGCTTTTCGATCACTCTCGCCCCTTACACTTAGCCTTCCCTTTTTACCAATTTCAAGAGCTTTTTTCACACATCAATCTCGTTCAATACGAGAGTAATATGATGTAAAAGCGTCGCACTGCCGCCGGGTGTTAGCGAAAATTTGTTAGGGAAAATATTGACGAGCATTTTTGTCTGGGGTCTTGGATCTTTTAAAGCCGAAATATTAAATCACGTTGTTGTTATGTTCTCAGCTACTTTTAGTACATGTTTTCATGGAATAATTCGTGAAAACGTTATATGTTTTCATGCTTTCTTTGTTTCTTATAAAATTAGCGTTCATTATAGACGGCCTGTTTGGCTCAGCGGTAGTAATATCCGCCTTATAAGCCAGAGGTCCCGGGTTCGATTCCCGGTCGGGCAGATGTTTGAATGATGAATTTAAATATCTGTTCTGGGTCTGGGTGTTAGTTGTCCTTGTCTTTGTGTATGTTCCATGGCATCCCCGACACAGGAATTTATCCTAGTGGGGAGCTATGAGTGTGAAACGTTATTTATTTTATTATTTTATTTTTATTATATAATTAAAAAATGAAGCTCGATCATGATCTTTGTTGAACGAGCTTCATTTTTTAAGTTTTATGTAGACGTAGAATTAATAGCTCCTATAGTTTTTTATTGTTTTACAATTGTAGCGTTTTACTACTAACTAATCTCTGGTGCGGTAGATAGGTGTCTGGGAGTAAACTATTTACTAGAACTAATTTCCGCTCAGATTTTAAATCAAACAATTAAATTGTTTTACTGAACTTTGACCTTGTTCTGTTTATATTATTAATTTAAACTCTTAAAGCTAACCTAACATGAAGTAGACGGAGAAACGGCGGAAACCTAAAAGAAAATAGCACCACTGTTTACGATGGTACCTTAATAAAGGTCTGAAACAGCCACAAAAAAGCCAATAGACGCTACAACTTTAATGAGATAAGTCCATTTCCAGCCTAAATCCTTATCGGGTCGGCACAAGGCACAACACAATAATAAAGAGAGTTGATGGTAAGACCCCACTAAGCAACTAGACTAGACTAAACCTTTAAATGCCCTATACTGCCCTCAAAAGCACAAAAGCGGTATCTCAAAAAAAATCTGTTTTTTTTGCACGTACCTGATAGCTTGAAAAATAACAAATCTGATGCGCAAAACATCAGAAATCAATTTCTTTTTTGAGATACTGTTCAGGTCTTATGAAGTAGTATAGCCTCTGTCTTTGGTTTCGTTTGTGTTTCTTTTAGGATTAATTTCTTCTAAAAAGTCTGCTTTCTTGATAATGAGTACAGTGGCGAGACAGTACCCTCGGCCGAGTACTCGGTTTGTATTAACAGTTTGACGAAGCGAGGCAGTCGCTAGGACCATGATTTGTTTGCTCGGTCGAGTGCCCATTTACTGTCTCGCCACTGTACTCGTCACGTGTAATCAACCCATTACTTTGCTTACTTGCACATAATAGCTATACACGCGCACTTCATTCTAGTGCGACTCAACCTCAAAGTGAGTTACCGTATAGAAAAAGTTACAGCCTCGCTGGAGCGTCGCTTGATTAGGTCGGGTTCCGAACGACCGTATACGCTATAAACATTTTTGGGTAAACGTAATATCGCGTCGTTAGGGTAATAGAACCGGCCGCAACACCCCCGGACGAGCCGTTAGTGCAGATTCGACCATTTACTTCATGTAAAGTGACAGAAAAAGGAATGGATGTAACGACCTTGTTTTTCGACTTGTGTGGACAATTTCGTCTTCTCTTTATGTTTTTGCTTTTTCGCTGATTTCTGTAATTTGTCTTACTGTAATTGTCTGTGTTACTGCAAAACTTATAACTTACAGGGCTATGAGGAAAGAGTATGCTTTTTTCTCGATTGGAAGTTCGGTCCCATAGTAAAAGTTGTTCATAATGGTATACTCCCAACGGCCACCACTAAAACCGCCCCCAGTGGTGGCCGTTGGAACAGTGCATTATTTTTTGTCCCAACGGCCATCAGTGGCGGACGTTGGGACATTCCAAATAATATTTGTCTCAACGGCCACCACTGAACTGCCACCACTGGGGGTCGTTAGGATTAATAATATTTATTGTGTCAACTGCCCCCTCGAATGTGTAGGTGGACCGTGTTACAAGCATTTTTATCAAGATTGTTTAAAAATCATAATTACAATAATAATAATTACAATAACGTCTCCGCTCCTTTCCCGTGGTACACCTATTTTGTCCACCTGGTGGACCACGGGTAAACATATTCTTCCGTGGTCCACCTTAAACTCTCGTAAATTATTTTTATTGAAATATATTGCCTATTGTCCACCTCTTTTCATTGGCTAGATTAAATCTATGCAACATTGATCCCGACAAATTAAGAAGTATACCGAATGAATTTTTTTTTTTAAATTCATTTATTGAAATAATTTACTTCAATTAAAATGATGATTACTTAAAACTAAAATTGCTCTCAACGTAGTTTCTCCAATGCGAAATTGATTGGAATTTCACCATTATTATATTATTAGGTTATTAATCAAAACCTATTGGTCGGTAGTGCCACGGGTAACTAAGTAGATCACGGGAAACGATCAATAGGTTAGGTTATGTTAGAACATGAAAAACAACGCACGAGCCGAGCGAGCGTAGCGAGCGTGCCGCGGCAGCGGCCGGCGAAGTGCTAGAAAGCCAAGAAGCGAAAAAAGTTAGGTTATTAATCAAAACTCAAGGGTGGACCACGGTTAAATAATAATTTCCTATGGTTCACCTTAGTTCACCTGGTGGACCACGGAAGAATATGTTTACCCGTGGTCCACCAGGTGGACAAAATAGGTGTACCACGGGTTAGCACTGAACGTCTCGTTTGGCACCCGCAACGCAACCGCGAGCTCGTCAATTTTGTAAACTCACCTGATGAAGGTCACCGAATGTGACCGAAACTAGTCTTAGTAAACGACTTAATTTTTACGTGAGTATTCCCGCGTTTAATTATAACAAAAATATGTGAAAACCACGTTAGTTTCCATAGTAAAATCATCTAGTATTTGTACAATAACTTAAATATTACAATCACAGCTCAAATCACGAATTAACATTAGAATCATAGGTAGGTACTCTATACTCTATGTCTAAAAATCATCTGTGAACTGCTATTGTGATTATTGTTTTTCTATGCAAATAAATAGTAAAATGCAGTAGTTAGCAATCTGTTAGTTAATTATAGACACATTTGCTAAATCTAGAATACATTGACAAAATACTGCAAATAAATATTATTTGGAATGTCCCAACGTCCGCCACTGATGGCCGTTGGGACAAAAAATAATGCACTGTTCCAACGGCCACCACTGGGGGCGGTTTTAGTGGTGGCCGTTGGGAGTATACCTAGTAAAAGTTGTTCATAATTATGAGGATGAGCCCTTTTCGGCTTAGCATACCTATCTCTTAAAGACTTGTGTTAAATTTTTTATCTATTGAAAACGATAGGATACAGTTGTACCTTTTTAAAACCCTAATAGATCAACATTAATGAATATATTTGTAGTTCTTACAATATTAGATACATAGATACGTGTCAAATCTTGGACAAATAATCATAAATCACATCCAGATTACATCATTTTGATGCTAGCTTTGTGTGTCAAATTGATAACCTTCTTTTTAAGTCGGAAAAAGAGGTTGTATTCAAACAATATTACATACATACGTGTTGAATTAGCAACCTTCTTTCTAGAAGTCTCGAAGTCTATTATATATTTAAAACGGCTAATTATTAAGCAGATTTCAAAAGGTTCTCTCTAATTGCGCTCTCCTACACGCCCACGAGTTTCATTACTTAATTTACTAATCGTATTCGCAAACATAGAGCATGTAATTCAATTGTGATCGAATTGCCAATCAAGATATAATATAAATACATTATTAGAAATAGACCTTTGTTGAAGGAACTAAAGCATCTGTGAATGTACAACAGTAGGTAATAGAAATATCGTTCAAATAATAAATTATAACAAGTGTGCTACTAAGTTTAAGCTTTCTTTGTTTTCATAGTTTTTTTTTTAATAACAATCTTGTACGATCCCAAAATAAATACGAAAATACTATATTTAACTTCAGTTCAAATAAATATTGGGATAGATAAATATTGGAAATGGGATGTTTTATCTTAACAAATTGTCATCCAATAAATAAATATTGCTTCAACTATCAAAATATCACATTACTTGTTACTGATGAAAGTAAGCACCTACGAGTATATATCTAACTTCTATAACTGAGTCTTGCAATACGTCCGGGCTCTAGGACATCAACTAAAACCCGAGCTTACGGTCTGTGCCTTAACCTGATTAAAAACTTAACTACCTACCTAGTCTCTTCGATAAACTTACGCGAAAAACGTATCTCCGCTATCTCACTGGTGGATCTAAATTGAATCGTGGTATGGGGTGCAGTCTATAAACTACCCCGTGTTAGTAACGTATCAGGGACCTTATTCTTGAACGCTCGAGATTATCTTCGTCACTTTTACTCCGATGATCTTTCATAGGAGAGCAACAGTGACCGAGATAACATCTCACTCGCAAGAATAGGCCCTCGCAAGCTTATATATCTTTCGGTGGAGACTTCGGATTAGGTCATTTTGGAGCGAGGAGATTGCGAGTCGCGGGCTTGGATCAGCTTTCATATTTTCGTATGCATGCAATCTAGAATCGAGGCGTTTAATCGCATCTCTGCTTTTCTGTCCTCTAGCCATTTTGGGAATTGGACGTTTTGAACCTGAACTCGTGTTTGAGAGTATTTTCATGCATAGTGAATTTTCTAGCCAAAGTTTGTGCTTTAATTTAAAGTGACTCTGTGTTTGCGCGTTTTGACACGAATTTTAATTTAAAAGCATTGAGCCACTCTCAGTAAATTGCTATTTATTTGATTAATTTAATAATAATTTAAAGAACGTGGTTTAGAGGACAAATTATAGCAGTTTTTATCTGAACATAATTATATTTTCATAGAAGGCTCAAAACGATCTTATGTTATTGAAGAAAGGGCTTACACAAAATAGCGGTACTGTCGTAGGCGTAGTATTGGAGTAAAACTTATAAGGAAAAGGTTTCTACTCTAACTTTGCTTTCAAGTTCTTAAACAACAATGTTTTACATTAAGTAGGCTTAGAAATTACAGTAAGTATATTACTCAAATTTATAATAATAACGTAAAATGATTCCCTTATATCTTGAAGTGGGCAGAGCTTGTTTCCATGTGGTTATTGCTACGTTATCTGGAATTACATAGCGTTTATTTTATTTAGTCCAATTAAAACAGGGAATTTTGTCTCTTGTCTGTTGAATGTATCATAGCTATACTGCGAAAAATGGCAATTAAAATTCCGATGAATTCACGTAAAGTACGGAGCATACTGACAATCACCAAAAAGTACGATGATTAGCACCAGTTTTTACGGTGACAACTAGGTATCATAAACTGGTGCTAGTACTAGTTTTTAGGGTAAGGACCATATATTATGATAGTTGTCACCGTAAAAACTGGTGCTAATCATCGTACTTTTTGGTGATTGTCAGCAAGCTTCGTACTTTAGGTGAAATTTTTCTCAGTATACTGTCAATAATTATGACTTTCTTGGTTTTTTGTAATTTTGTAATTCCTTCTAATTCTAATTCAAAGTGGGAGTGATACGACCTGCACCGACGTCCCTGTTGGAATTTTTTGTGCATTACTATGGGTGCGTACTTAAAATTCTTTACTATGGGTGCGGATTTGCACAGGGCTACTGATAAATAGTTGGATTTATTACGTTTTCTAAAATGTTGTCTATCCGATAATGAAGACTCTAAACAATAAAAAGTAGTCAACAAAAGGCTACACTGGCAAACCGTTCCAATGGCCGCCTAATTACAAACAAACGCACAGTTTCCCTTTCGTACATTAATAACAGTCAGCATTACTTAAGTGAAAAGTTGAATACACTAAATGGCACGGGAAACCGTCCCCCATCATTTGTTACAGTCGCCGCGTAAGATGAAAGCCTCGGAGTAGAGTTGTATTGGGCTTCCGGCTAGGAGTCGGCAAGAAAGGTCCGACTATTTTGTTGTACCTAATTAACACGGGACTTACGCATTTTTGAGTCGGATACTTTGACTATTATTTAGATCACAATTGATGTTGTTTATCAAGGAGTAAAAAGCGTGAAACCCTTGCCGCTGCGTCTTGTCTGGTATCGCGGCTTGTACAATGTACATACTGCTTTATGCACAAGGTTTTCAAACCTTTATTGACAAAAACAAACCAAATCTAGATCAGTTGGAAGTTTGGCAGTTCCTAGAAAACGATGTAATGTGACTAAACTACACTGGCCACCGACTTCTGACCTATCCGAGCTCGGGATCCCTAAAAATCCCGTTCATCACCAAAATTATTTTTCTGACTAGGTACATATTGCTTTCGACTGCCATGATCCTATTCTATCCGGAATTTCTGCGATTTATCTGTTTCTATCCGGAAAAAAAAGTAAGAATTCACCTCTATCCCGATACAAAACGTCTCGCTTCACGTCTCAGTACCCAATGGGCGGACACTGCGTTCTGCTCGGTACACACTGAGGCATGATTTGTAGTGCATCGTGTGCCAAAATAATTGGCGGTCACGGTATTTTAGTAACGCCACGTTTCCGGGTACCTTTTGTTGTAGAAATAATTGACCGAGTGTAGCATACGCACCTATAGTTGTTTCTGCACATTATATTATAAACCAAATGATCATGTTTAAGTGTCCGGAAGACTGGACATTTTTCTGTAGCTGGGCAAACAGTTTTTTTTGCGACAAGCATAAACCTTGTTTATAAAAATAAAAATACATGTGGTAAGTTTAAATTAAGGTAATCATTTTAGACAAATATGTTTTTGTATAGGTACTCTAACTTAAAAAACCTGAACTTGAAAACAGATAGGACATGACAGACATGTACTTATGTGTATTTTTAACCGACTTCAAAAAAGGAGGAGGCTATCAATTCGTCTGTATGTTTTTTTTTTTTTTTTTTTTTTTTTTTTTTATGTTTGTTACCTCATAACTTTTGACTGGGTGAATCGATTTTGATGATTATTTTTTATTAGAAAGCTGACGCTTCGCATTTGGTCCCATTTCAATTTAGTCCAGTTCTGATAATGGTATCCATGAGAAAACCATATATATATATAAGTCTTAAATTTGCATTAAGTACGTGCGCGACAAATAGATGAATAACTCAATAGTCAGTCTCTTGAAGTCGGTTTTTGTTTTTTGTTTTATAAAAATAATGTTCTTGTTATGTGTTTTATTTGCGATATAAAAATAATAATGGACTTGATAATACTTGGACTCCAAATGATATATATTCTTATCAACCATCTTTATCCGAATCTACAGTAAAATATTTCCACATCGCAAACCTCACCTCAAAACGAAGTACCCTCACTGTCGCCAGATCTTTATCCGGATACCGTCTCGATATCCGCTCCATTATAGCACAGATAAAACTTTGATTTGATTCCGAATAACTTGCGCGGCAACAAAGAACTTTATTTGTAACTTTATTGCGGCTGCCGATTTCTCTTTGCGGCAAGCTTTGCGGCTGATAGCACGATTCTTTCAAGTTAGACTTGGTACAGCTGCTGTAAATACTTATACTTGAAGAAGAAATGAAAGACAGAATTGTGACGATAAAAACTGAGGCCCTAAGTATAATGAGGGCTTGGCAGCTTAAGTTTGATCCAAGCGCCAGGTTGGATTGGATTGCATAAAGGTAATTATGGACGCATCGGCATTATTTAAGAACTTACGATTATGTGTTTATGTGTGACTTTAAGCAAACTTCTATATTTTTGTTTTCGAACACTGCAGTGTATCAGGATCAGGACATAAGAAGGTAAGATTTATGAGAAATATCGATATCAAAGCGAGATGGAAAAGGAAAGGAAAGATGGTTTACCAAACCATCATGTGGTATAAAACAGACTTTCGTTAACCCAAACATAGTTTCAACTGCGATTGTTTTTTTTTTTTTAATGGAAGTATTTGAAAATGTAAGCATGTCTAATAAGTGTAGTTTATTGTAGGTATATAGTTTGTGATGCTTAACAGAACATCACCACCATCTCAGTATTTATTATTATTATTTTTTATGTAGGTTTATATGATGATGTTTTTCTTCTATATTGCACACCCCGTTTTTAATTATTTTTTTATCTATCCTCTCCATCCTAAGGTTGCCTGGAAGAGATCGCTCTTAGCGATAAGCCCGCAGTTGTCGCACTAGTTTTTAGATGTTATAATCCTTCTGTTTGTAATTTATGGTGTGAACAATAAAGAGTTTATCTATCTATCTATCACAAACTGAAATATTTTTTTACTACAAATAGAAACCTTGTTTAGTTTGATAAAATGAAAATGAAACTGATATCACAAACCTAGCTAAAGTTTTCCTTAAAACTACAGCCTTCTGAGTTTCTGAGGTGCCTAACTGAGGCGGACAACTTTTACTATAATAAGCTTTTGGTTACGTACTCTCGTATAATACACGAAATATTTACTGTATAAAGCTAAGCTAATGAATATTAATGTAGAGTGTAAATTTAGGCAACATTGTAAGGTCGTCTCGTGCTTGGATGTGCCAAAATAACCGTGGTAACGTTAATATAGCTAAACATAGCTCAAAGGTTTTCTTATGTCTAAATATAATAAATAATCTGAAAAAACGCCGGTATAAAATTTACAGACAAAGCTATGTTTTATAACTGAGAGTTTTGGTTTATGATTAATTGTTTTACGACCAAGAATAAAACGGTCTGACTGTGGTACTAAGGTACTAATATTTTTTGTCATTATCAAATGACGAAAATTACAATACGTACTCGTACGTCTTTACAATAGGTAGAGTTTTTGAACACAAAGACATGAATGAGGCTAGATCCGTAGTAAGTACTAAAAAGAAAAGCTAATACAAAAGAACTGCTGTACCGCAATACTAATGCGACGCAATAGCAGTTATCAGTTCAAATCTAATTATAATTACAAAAATAAACAAAAAAATGAAACAAACAAACATACTTATTAACATAAAATGAAATCTAATAAAATTTGATAAGTAGGTATAACAAGCGGCTTTACGCGATTTGTTCCAGACACTTCAACTTTCTTTGGCTACTGTTTATTATACCTCTAATAGGTAGGTAGGTTGTTCGGTGTTGCTAGGCCCTAGTTTTAACAGACTCTGCTTAACCTGCCCAATTGTAATTCCCAATGCAAAGTACAAACTAAGCGGCCCTTTGTTCAAGATTCCACGTAGTTTCGCACGTTCTAATCAAGCACCTACATAACACCTGGAGCCTTATTCTGCTGAGTGAGATATTACCTCATTCACTGTCGCTCTCGTTAGAAATGTTATAAGAGTGAAAGTGACGAAGATAAACTCGAACGGTGAAGAATAGGGTCGCTGTTCGGGCTCCTTACGAAGTTTCAGGTCATCAATCAACGGAGTTGGGGAGCGAGTGTTTTATAAAGTACCTATTACGATACATGTAAAGGTGAGTGTGGGTAGAGGTTTTTAGTTAGATGAGGTGAAATACTTTGCAAGTTACACTGAGTGGTTGGTTAGATTAACGGTTTTAGATTACTTTTAGGGAATATGCGAAGGTGTTTTGAGTCATCGTTTTGATTTATTGCCTTCTTTTGATCAGATAGTTGATAAGATGTTTGGGGGAGATGTTTCATAGAAAGAAAACTGAAAGAAAAAAGAACATGAGGAAAATCAAGGAGATCATATATGGACCAGACAAAGAGAAGGCATTGTCGTGTAGAATACGGAGACAAATTACAAACAGAAGACCTCTAGACCTAGATATTATTTAACCGACAAGTAGTACATCATTTCAATATAAAAAATCAGCTATAAACTACATGAGAAACTACATGAGCTAAATAAGAAAATTCAGTACACACTATTATAGTTATTTTTCGATCTTTTCGTACTTTAAATTCCTCTTCCATTTATTCTTACATTTTGTTTTGTCCCCACCCATGTCATATGCAGTTTATCCGCAACACTATAATCTGACTTGACGGTAAGTACAGAGTAACAAGATCCTTTGTGGAAAACAAGGGATTTTACCACGAATGAAGATCACGACGAAGGAGGGGATATTATTTTCAAGACAGTGTTATATGAAAATGATAAAAAACGGCGTGAGAAGTTATTGGATGGAGACTGAGCTGCGAGCTACTCCGTTACGCCCGTAGAGAGTTGACGCTCTGAAATGAAATAAGGAAATAATCCTAGGGTAGTACTTGATATGAATAGAGAACGCAACTATTCCGAACTAGAATGATATTTTGTATAATTCATATTATTTGAGTTGTTGATGACTCGGACTTTTTAACCGACTTCAAAAAAGGAGGAGGTTATCAATTCGACTGTATGTTTTTTTTTGTTTGTTACCTCATAACTTTTGACTGGGTGAATCGATTTTGATGATTCTTTTTTTCTTAGAAAGCTGACGCTTCCTATTTGGTCTCATTTCAATTTAGTCGAGTTCTGATAATGGTATCCATGAGAAAACCATATAAGTCTTAAATTTGCATTAAGTACGTGCGCGACAAATAGATGAATAACTCAATAGTCGGTCTTTTGAAGTCGGTTTTTGTTTTTTGTTATGTAAAAATAATGTTCTTGTTTGATACCTATACCAAATATTACAGACCCGATATGAGTCAACAGTGGACTGTAGGTACACTCTTGAATCTACCTAATTTTATGATTTTTTTGTAAAAAGAACAATTTTTTTCATTCACAAATAGGCTTGCATATTATTACATTCGGACACGCTGTTTGAATTGACATATTTTAATTTTAATAAATTTTTATTGACGATTCAGGCACCATCAAAATATGAATTATTACGTATCGTAACATAAATTCACTAAATCATTACATTCAGTTTTATGTTCATTAAAATTTGACATGTTTATTACTTACTCACATCAATAATCACTACTAAAAGATAATTTATTTAACCAACCATTGCTATGTACCTATATTTAATTTATGGAACAGCTGGTTAAAAATTTCATTTTCATTTCATTTTTAGTCAAATTTTGGTGAATTCCAGCTTTGGTTTTCCTCTCAACTTCTTACAATGTCCACGCATTGAAGACGAAAAAAAAAATTACCATAGAAGAATTTTATAATCCTGGATAAGAAAAAATAAACTGGCTTATAAACTTAATAATAACACCGCAAGGCTAAACAAACATCCATTATGTTAACTATGAAATAAACTTTTAGCTCTAGTAACTTCTTCAGTCATTATTTTCCTCACTTATTATCTCCCCATTTCCTATGGGGACGTATGCATTACACAAAGTAAAGGCCTAAAGGGACGCACCTATCACAAAACCTTAACTATAATAAAGAAAACGATTTTAGCTATATTCCAGGGGATTCAAGTCCCCTTTTCCAATGTCCATAAAACTCGTAAAATAGCTAACAAAGCTAGGCAGTGACGTTACTTACAGTATGGGAAATTGAAATGTAGAAACTATCTTGCATCTAAAGTAAATGAATGTAAAATACTTTTGATGGAAATTACTACGTCAAAAAAAATTTAAAAGTTAAACTACACAATTCATTTTAACGCTTAAATAAAAATCTACCGATTTTGTTGAAGGACGCAACTGTAAAATTAGAGTAGTAAAATAGTAACTTGAAGTTATCCAAGCTACTCAGAGCAACTTGGAGCAAGCCGAAGCAACTTAGAGTAAATAAGAGCAATTGAAAGCAACTTGGAGTATTTAGGAGCAATTCGACGCATCTTACACCAATTTATTGCAATTTTAATCAATTATGTATTTGTAAAACTAAATATGTCCTTACTGCAATTGGTATAACCAAACTAGCGTTGTTGATTTCGTACGTAGAAAAATGCTGACTGGTACTTTTATGAAAAAATATTTATGGGTCTGCGTTGTTGTCGGTTTGTTTTGTGCACCTTTGTTTTTGACGAGCCAGCTCTATTCGAGCAAAATGCCCGATACAAAAATGCTACTGCGTTCAACAAAGTTTTAAATCGTAGTTTTGTTCAGTTATCTCGTTTGTCTGGGGTTTAAAAGTTGTGTTTTTTTTAAATTTATTATCAAATTACAATGTAAGTTTTAAGCTTAAAGGACTCTTAAAAAATAAAGCAGTTCAAAAGCAAAAACAGCCGTTTTGTAAGGAGTCACAGTTGATAAGATTGATAAGTCATTAAACTTGTGCGCAATTCCAAAATATAGTGCGCAGTATAACAATGCAATGTCACTTAACTTTACTTGACATAAACTTTATAACCATGATAATCAACGTCAAAATCATTGAGTCTGTTTAAAGTAAAAAGTTAAGAACATTTTGAGTGCATAAATAAATATTAGAGTACCTAATAATTATCTCTGATATATATTCTGGGTACTCGTGACCCACAAAGTGTTTTGAAGATTTTCGTTTTACTTTACAAAATTGAATTACCTATTTCAGATCCGCTGCAAGCGCTGCCGCATAGGATTCGCACAAACCCGGAATATTCCTCTGCCATTGAAATTCATTCACAACACGAAACCGACCGCTACTCGCACACAAAGAATTTGAGGTTATTTTTCTCATTTCAAATTCTCCATCCTCGCGACTAGAATCGTAAAAAGCGGATTATAGGCAGCATGGGCGTAGTTAGGATGGGGGTGGCCTAAACATATTAAAAAAAAAACGGGGCTGCTTAAAAAAATCAAGAAACAAAAAAAACTGATTTCAGAAAAAACAATACAACTTATAAGTAAATTCAAGAACTTAAATAATTACAGACCTATTCTATAGAATAGTGTTTTTACCCAAAAAG
This sequence comes from Alcis repandata, assembly GCA_949125135.1. Classification (NCBI taxonomy): domain Eukaryota; kingdom Metazoa; phylum Arthropoda; class Insecta; order Lepidoptera; family Geometridae; genus Alcis; species Alcis repandata. The sequence continues at coordinate 3,805,288 of OX421223.1, forward strand.
CAATTTACTAGCAAGCAATCCGGCGGACAGCGGACAATCCTGACTTCTAAGGCTGCAACTCTCAAGAACGAGGTGGTATTTCAAACAACTTCCGACCATTTCTCAACCAAGAGTTCAAGCTCCCTGCCGGCACTTACCTACCAATACCCCAAGTCAAATCCTGGTTCCGCCCACAGCCGGTACGCTCGCGTGGTGGATAGAATTCGTGAGAATAAGCCGAGACTGCAATATGGGTGGTTTATTTACTCCTAGCCTAGCCACTAAGCTGCATATAATGAAAACGCACTGTCGCAGGCGTCAAATCGCGCCGCCACGAATAAAAATGTCGAATCATCGTTAGATATGTCTTGGTACTTGATGTTATAAAGTAGCTCTGTCATAAACACGGTAGAAAATTTTGTGAATATACAATTGCAGTGCAAACATTTTTTTTTTGTAAATACTTTGCTTTGCTTTGTTAAAGTGCTAAAACATTTAGCTGACTATCGTATAAGTGAGTATAGCATTTTAAAAATTGTGTACTAAAGTAGTTTTCTTCATAGCACGAACAACACGTAAAACATTAAGTTTTATGCTGCAGTTAATCCATCATATCGCAGAGCAAAATTTAATTTAACAGTGCTTATAAACGATACACAACCTACATGTACCAGAGTTTTAACATAATGTTTTATTTCGTGCAAACATGCAATTGCAAATGTTTCACGTATTTTAATTTTATGATAATGTGATTTGCTATTTCGTAAATACAACACTTTTGAATACGAATTAACAGCTTTGCTTTATTGTTTCTGATAACAGAATGCGCAATTAGCATGCTATGTTAAGTGCGATGATATTTCACTGCTTTTTTTCCACAGTTTTTGAACACCTCCCATGAGCTTTAATGAATGTTATGCACGCGAGCGTTGCATTTTGTTTACTTAATATAAATGAAAGCTTATAAAAAGCTTCTTTAAAATTTTTGCACGTAAAAGATTAAAAAGCACATCATTGTACCATTAAACAACAAAAACTGCGAATCTGTGAAGCTCAGTATGCAAAGCTCTTTAGTTTTAATCGTACCAAAAATGTTGAAACCTTGTCATTTCATGTAAGCATTTTGTAGCCAGAAATGAAAATTATTTTTGTGAATCCGTCCCTTATTTATTTGTTGAGTACCTAGGTATCATTTTTGAGTACCTAGGTATCATTTTTGATCTAATTGTATTTCAACACTCTTTGCACACATCTAGTGACTTTATTATTTCTGGTTCAGCGCTAAGTGCCCATCTCTAAAAAGATTCAACATAAGACAATCTTCCATCCAAACTTCTCGCTAACTCCTCAACTTTTGTCTGTCTCAGTTTTAGACAATAGACAAATAGACTTAGACATTTTAGAGAGAAGCCAATCCGAAATGTCTTCACATAATATCAAACCCACTTAGTCACACTACCAGCTCATACGGTTATCCGCACACGTCGCGAGATGTCACTTGTCGCGTCGCACGCCACGCTGACTCCCCTCGCGACAATGAAACTCTATAGGACTTTTCCTGTTCCATTCAAATGTTATGCTATCTTAATTCGATGATTAATAACACTCTTTGTTGAGATGTTATTCAGCAGCTGCTTTGAAAAACATCAAAAAACTAATTGGTACTTCATGGATGGCTTCGTTATTATTTTAAGAAAGCGCCCTTCTAGTTTATAGTCCAAGTTCAATATTGTTGGCAGGGTACAGACAAGGACATCATTTTCATCATCATCATCACCGTGCGGGTGAAACCATGAGGCACAGTTAGTCTTAAGCTAAATTTGGCTAATGATAAATACAGCAATGCTTACAATGCTAAAATGCACTGTGAATAATTAGGAGAAAGAGAAGAATGTGTCTTCGTGATTAAATTCTTCTTCTATCTATTCAACTACCAGCAAAAAGGTACTTGATACTACAGTATTATCCTTTAAATATATAGATAGATACTTACTCATCATTGACATGAAAAAATATACCATTCCATATTGATACTACTGATCTAAAAGAAGCCTATAATCTTCAATCACATTGGCTCAAAAGACAGTTCCGTGAAGTACTGAAACTCGATCCTGCCGACGTATAGGATTGCATAGAGCGTGTGGTGTTAGCGTCGACACAACAAAATAGCTTCCCATACAATTTTATATGCGACTATAAATCGTCTTGTTCTCATTTCCACAAAGAGCTCGAAGGCATCTATTGCATGGCGTTCGACTCATATCAGTTCCCATAAAAATGTTTTATGTTAGAGCTAATAAATGACATCAGCAAATTCCGTAAGACAATACGAGAGGCACTGTCTGCATTCGCTCTATCCATTTGGCTGCCTCCCCTAGCAATCATTGTTTCGATCCAGCATGTACAGGGCGTATCGACGCTGTGGAATTATTTAGAACAGACGTACGCACTTGAAGGTGTAGTGTGTGGATTTGAAAATATTTTAGATAGAAAGAACAAATTGTATTTGAGTACCTATGTTTTAGCTATTAATTGCTCGCCGTACGACCATCACTTTTACTACTAATGGTTGTTGAGGTATTTTTGTTGGAAAAAAAAATTACCAACAGGAAATTAAACTATTCTCGTCTGATCAGTAGAAAATCTAAAAATAATTACATAAATTAAAAACATACCTTAGCATTATTTCCAAACCATCCCACTGGTTTTTTGTTATCGTAACCATATATTTTTTTGAGTACAAATTTTTTTACATTCGGAATGTATTTAGAAAAACCAACGTTTCGTTGTTTTTTTGCAGTGTAGTTATTCATTGTAGTTTCAAAGGGTTCGCATCACCCTGTATACTTTACGAATTGGCTAAGATCATGGGTGCCGACTCGTCATATCAGGCACTCTAATATTGGCCCCTGTTTATGTTAAGCTTTGTGTCATGGATCTGCAATAATTGGTTTCTCTTGTATCGGAAACGTTTATTTTTAACTGCAAATTAAATGTCAATATTTGCTAAAGTTTAATGTCAATATAGTCAATAAGAGATGATATAGATATGATATATATATATGATATATATAGATGATATGATATATATATATGATATATATGATATATGATATCAATATTAGTTTTGGTATCAAAAAGGCCAGTAAGGTTACGAGTTATTTTTTTGTAAATTGTTTGTAATGGAAACATTACAATTACAAAAAGGTCTCTCTTCTTAGTCGTTCACTCTCGGCTGAGTGGTCGTGGTTGCAATGCTACACGGAGGCTCTTCGCCGTCGTCGACGCCCCCTTCCATTGCTGCTGCACGTCTCGCAATGCTTCTCCATTTCTGGCGGTTTGTTGCATCGCGAGCACACTGAACCACAGTGGACTGCGTGGCCTTTTTTATGAAGTCGGTCCATCGAGTTGGTGATCGACCGGGACTGCGCTTGCCTTTAACTCGGCCTTGCACTACGAGCCTCTCCATCGAGTTCTTATTTCTAGAGATATGCCCAAAGAACTTCAGTATTCGCACCTGCACAATCGACGAAAGTCTATCCTGTACGTGAAGTTCCCTGAGAATAGAGACGTTGGTGCGGAAAGCCGTCCACGGAATCCTCAACATTCGCCGCCAACACCACATCTCCAGTGCATCGATTTTTCGGCGATCCTGCAGCCGCAGAGACCAAGTTTCAGCCCCATACAAAAAGATTGGAAAGACAAGGCATTTCATGAGACGAACCTTTGTTTTTTTGGTTATTCGCCTGTCCTTCCAAATCTTCCCCAGTCGTTCAACTGCCGACCTCGTGATAGCACATCGTCGTCTGATCTCGTCTTCGCATCCTCCAGAGTTCGAGATAGTAGAACCGAGGTAGATATAGCTTTGTACTACTTCACAATTTGCTATATTCGTTATTCCTGCTGAATACAAAAAGGTACAGTCAGAGAAATGGAGAGTAAGAGAAAGAGAGCAGGTAAAAAAAGTTACTCAATCTCGTAGAAATGTAAGCAGAAGCACATGAAAGCAGACTTCACCACCATGTGAGCGTCAAGACCATCCAGCTCCTAGACCACACATATAATAAGGTAGTTAGAAATATAAAAGAAGCTAAATCGTTCGAGCCAGTGTAGTGTTAGTCATAAGTAGTGATTATAGTGCAAGTGTAAATTATAAAGAACACGTAAACATTGTGTCTCCGGATAATAGAAACGAATAGAAATGTGTTATTGCACACATTCTTAGTAATCAGTTTTCTAGAAACGTAAATTAGATTTAAATTACTTAAAGCCTGAAGCTAGATTGTAATTTTATTAAGAAATGTTATGTGAAATGTATTTGCGTAAAAAAGTTAACTTCTGGAATCTATGATTCCTATACCTAACCGAGACTTTCAGCTTAAACTGTCATTTTACGGTTTCTAACTAGACACTAATATTAACTTGGCAGCGTTTCACACAGTTAAGGTCTGCAAACACAATCAACTTGTGTGCGTTGCAGCTTCTACGGAACTGTTGGCTAAGCAATATTGGAGACCGCTCTAAACTATTACAGCCTGTTTGAGAGCTAAGCAGATGTAAAGCTGAAAGTTATTTTGTTTTGACGCTGTTTGAAATTTATTTATGGTCATACTATTTTGATATACTAGGTTTTGCTCGCGTATCTTACCGTAAACAATTGGGTGTTAGTTGCCCTTGTCTTTGAGTGTGTTCCATGGCATCCCCGATACAGGATTAATTCCTAGTGGGGAGCTATGAGCGTGAAACGTTTATTTATTTATTTAATAACCAAAGTAGGAATTATTAATTCACTTAATGTAAAGGAACTTTTATTTATGAATTTGTGGAGATATTTAAGTTTTGACGCGTATCTTGGTAAAAAACTAAAGTAAGGAAATTCTTATTGACCTATATAATTATTGACGCTGAGCCTCTGAGTGGCAATCTCTATTGTCATTGAAAGTACCTTAACTGCTATTATGGACAAACAGTATCCATATTAATCGGACCCAAAATATATCAGAGTTGTAAATGCCACTCACGCTAATCCATCCGAATATTGACCGGATTGTCCGTCACTTAATCTAGAACCAACTTAGCGTATTATAATATCTATACCGCTCTACCGGGTCGTAAGAAAAGGGTATGCTAAACCGAACAAAGGGGTCATAGTATTATGAACAACTTTTACTATAGGACCAACCCAGAAATCACGAACACCCAGCTGTTTTTTTTTACGATTTCAGGGTTGGTTCCATATTAAAAGTTGTTTGTAATGATGAGTGTTATAAGCCCTTTTCGTCTAAGCATACCCTTTCCTTATATCCCTGTATATAGTGCTTTATATTTTGTTAAGCCTTGCTGAGTTTAACAAAATCGCGAAAAGTAGAAGCAACTTGGACTGGGCGGGTATTCGAGAAAAGCCAACAGTACTTAAATATTAAAGGAGATTAAAAATTCCATTCAAGATTTCAGATATAATCTTCATTGAAAGCAGTCTTTAATCGAAAATTTTCAGGAAATAATCTCTGTTTGAATCTAAAATATCTTGGGTTAAGAATAAAGATTATAAGGTAGTAATATAAACTCTAACTTCAGAGTTATAAAGTTAACTTTACTCTTAAAATACAAACAGGTACTTATTTACTAACAGCCTAGTATGAAAAATATGAACCCTAATTTTTGTACAGACGAACCTTGTTTTTGTGACACTGAGTAAGCAAATGAACATAATCATAAAATAATATAAATTTATTAGTTAGGAAATACAGGCCAATTTCAAATTTTAACACATTATTCACTAATCAAACTTTGTCAATTTGTAAAAAAGAATTAACTCTGAAGCCGTTTTTTTTCAATATCGTTATCAAAAACATTATCAATTTTGTAATCTACGCTATGTTTAACTACAAAATGATTTTCTACCCATAATAACACCATAAATTACCCAATTTTCAACCCTAAATAGGCAAAGTAATATCACCCCGTATTTTGCTAAAAGTGTTTGTCATCGATCCTTTTCCTCACACGTCCTATTGTTTGACTCCTTTCTGAGATCTAGCGAGATTGGTTTCACACTTTTACTCACTAAAGTTATTGTTCTAAGGCCACATGTCATTATTCATAGTCTAATAGAGATGGAAAAAGTCGGCGTTATTTTTGGTTCGTGAACTTTTCCGGCCACTTTTGTTAATTTTTTTAAATCAGTGGTTTTGCAGTTTTGTGACTTACATGACAGTCCCCTAAAATTAAAAAGAAACTAGTAGAATTACAACAAAAAAAAAGACCGGCGACCACTTGAGTTGACTCACACAGTTGATTTATTCACAGCTTTGATTAACATGCAATAATAATATTTATAAAAAAAAATAGTAGTAAAACTGATTGATAGTTTTAATAATTAACAAGACAAAATCTTTATATTGACGGTAAAATCCACGTCTGTCTATAACTGTAACAGTGACATCCAGTATTTTGCAATGCAATCTTCTGTATTCTTGCAAAACTATCAACAACAATGTCAACGCATTTTCACCCTCAAATTAAGTCAAATAGACTAGGAATGAAACTTCCCTAGATGGACTCCATAAGTTCGAAAATGACGAATATAGATAATAATTTTTAATTTAGTTTGATCGAATTTAATGTGATTTTATCTGGATATACTGCAACATATCCGGCTAAAAATTCGCCTAAATCGATTTCCTTGGCAATATAGCGGTACCCAGCACCTCTCTAGTCATATGTCTTACAAATGTGAACACTTTGCTCCGAATGGGGTGGACGGTACCGTTTTCCATTAAGGATCAATCCTTGTTTCAAATATTGCGATGATGCGACTCTCTGGCAGCTGAGGCATGAAATATTGTAAAGCTAAGCTGGCATGATGTTGCATCAATATGAATAAAACGAAGACTGCTTGAACAAAATATGTATGTGATGTTACATGTGATGAATTTGCATTCTAATGTGGCTTGAAAGTTTTCTGTATACACCATGCACTATGGATATTTTAAGATTTTTTTAGAAATATCCACCTTATTCTGTAGATATTTGGAAATATAATTGAAAAAATATATATTTAGGTACGTGGGTATAAATATTGTTAGTAATATAGATTAGATAGTACCTACAAGTAATTAAATCAAAATGAAAATATCCCTGACAAGAAAATAGCTGATAAAACTTCAAACTGCTAAATTTTCTTGAATCATATAGAACACACATAGTAAGAAAGTTACCTACTGTAATTATCATTTTGATGCTAATAATTGACAAGGAAATAAGTAGATATGCATTATCATACGGGCATTCGTTTTTACTCGTTAATTTTGTTAATTAAGTTAATGTTTCAATTCCGCATGTGCCAAAAAGTTCTAAATAAAAAATGAAAAACTTAATTCACAGATGTAACCAAAACAGTTTTTCAAGCGGACATCCTACCATCAATCCTAATCCAAATTCTTTTTCATCCGCAAAACGCTCCAACATTAGTCATTATTCCACTTCAATGAAGCCTACGCACCGACTTTTTTATAACTTCAGCAGCCTAAGCTCTCTGATCCCGCCTAACAGGTACGTAATAAACGCACGTCGACGATATAGAAATTCATTGCGCACGCCGAAAAATTCTTTTAGTGAGAAAATATCCAAGACTTGGTCCCCGATGTTTACTCTTGGTGGTTAAGCTGCATCTAATGAAATCCCCTGTCAAGGAAGCCTTGCACCGAATCTTACATAGTCTCAACAGGTTTGGTACTTTAGAGAAGCTTTAGTAGCTAGGACTGGTTTCTTAGCTAGAAATGCTCATCAAAACATCAATGATAAGCTAAGTAGTCACAACTAGCATATAGCCTATAAATTACGGAATAGCACTACCTACTTACTTCACATGAATCACACATCTAGATAGATAAATTAGCACTTAACTCATATTTTTGTTCTTTTTTGTTTTGTTTTTGTTGTTGTTCTTGTTGTTTTTGTTGTTTCTGTATTTTTGTTGCTTTTTGTTTTCTTTTTGTCATATTTCTTATGAAATGTAGTTTCAGATGTATTTCCTTCGATAATTATAGGTATTATAGGTATTATAGTTTATTTCATGTACTTATTGGATTCAATTAAACTATTTTTTTTTCATCCGAGGACCAAGAAGTGTCGTACACCGTATCTATTAGACACGTGGACTTTGAGTATTTTCAGTGTTCCTCCACCGGCTTATTTCGGACTGTTATTCTGATCACGACGTTACTAACCTTGCTTATTGAATAAACTTCTACAGCCATAATACAAACTACAGATTTCACTTAATTCCGGCCCGGACCCGATAAATCGTTAGTGGTATCCAAACAAAAAGATAAGGGAGAAAATTCAATCAGGGCCAATTCAAACTTTTGTGCGGCTAAAGGGTTCCTAAGAAATCTTCGACCGCTTCGACTCTACGCATCTTTGAATAAAAGACCCCTTAGATTGAACAATGGGCCGGTTCAGCCTAGTGGACATATAACGGTTGACCAATTTTCTTTTGTCCGAATGCCTACGAATTGAGAATATCAAACGGGGTGTTCAGACGAAGTGCTGATTGACACTCTCTTTGTACGAAAATCCATTGATTTTAACCGATTCAGTGAACAATATTACATCCACTGAAAATAAAATTCTTGTTATTGATAGAATATCAAATTTGTATTGAAGTTGTTTTGTATGTGACGAGCTGAAGTCTGACTGTTTGTAAGGTAATGATTTTATTTCTCTAAAAGAATTTTCTGCTTACTTTCGGAGGGGATGAAAAGAGTTGGCAACGTTCCTATTCCTACACATGTCCGTGAGACAGAAACTCTTTATTGTGGATACTATAAAACTGGATTTACATTAACTTTTGGCTTTGATGTCTCATAGATAATTTCATAGATTTAGAAACAAAGTGAATGTGGGCGATTTAATATAAGAACCATATGTTTAAATTATAAATCGAAAAAATACTTCAAAATCTGTAATACACTTGTAAAGTCTTCCATTACTTTATTTAGGTATAGTTTGAAAGTTTTTCGGTCAAGCGAGTACATATTGTGTATGCTTGACCTTACAGCTTGGTTAAGTAAAAAATATTAAGCAAACAAATTTTTTTGAAACACTGAAATTTCAATTGACACTTAAGATGAATCACTATTGCTTATCTTTTAGTCTACTAGTTGAAGTGCCTTAAATTATGCACGATGGATTTTGCGTTCGTGTCTTTATAAAAGGAACGTTTGTTAATGATATCTGACTGCATTGCAAATCCATCGCAATGGGTTTTTACCCGGTGGCATATCTACATATATGCCTAACAAAGACCACTTGGATCTTCGCACACTGACAAAAACATCGCCTGAGCTATCTCATCACAGCATAATATTAAAATCGAAACCTACTGGCCTGACTTGCACCATACATAATACACAACACAACACAGCTAAGTCAACAGAATAATAGACCGAACTAGTCTTCAAACTCATACCTTCCTCGTAGAAAGATACACACCGGCGCACACCGCAAGCCCGCAAGTGCTTGTTTGCCGGCGTCGTGTCGGCAGCAACGCCATTAGGTGTACGAACGAATTTATAATGTAAATACGATTACACGCCGACTCGAGTTGCGAGAGCTAATGCACTCGACGCTATGAATTGCAAACTGTCATCTCTGTTATGCCGGTGAGGTAGAGTCTGTAGGCCAAATACTGGCTGTAGTTTTGAAGGAATAATACGGTTTTGGTTCTGAACTGTTATTGTCATTGATTTACGATTTAGCTGATGTTGAAAATTGCGGGCAAGACTGGACTGTAATGAGTTGTCTCATCTGTCATTTACAAAAAGCATATTACCATCAAAAAAGAGGTTAAATGTGGACGAACGTGAAAAATGTGTGCATATACAATTTTATAGACACATTTTAATTCATAACAAGCTTAATTATTATTTTGTATTATTACAATAAAGTTTCATGGCATTGTATTGTAGATGTAATAATACTACTAATTATACATAACAACCAAGCAAATGCTGCATTCTGAGGCAGTAGAGCAGCAACCGCTTGTAAAATGGTTGAGGGTTGGGTAAGCCGCAGCAATTTGACCAGCTTGCCGAATTCTCAGCTATGCGACTGGTATCATAATACGACTTACTGGTGAATCAATATCTTAGGTACTTTGCCATAGAGAGTTCTAGCTTGATCTGAAGTAGAATGTAAAACTACAAAAGGCACTCAACATTTTTATAAAACGCCCACAAAGAGTTAAAGACCAGCTAGAGTTAGCCTGTTAGTAGGTATTGCAAACCTTTGTAAGATTCCTATAGCAAACATTAAAATAGACAAATATATTTTAAACAACCTTGTTGCGTTGTCATCAGAGTTACACAGGTATACCAAATTGTAGCTCAATTTGACATCAAAAAGTGGTTATAATTTAGCTTCCAAAGAGAGAGGCTATAGCTGCCTTTTTATTATAATATGTATGCAAAATTAATGTCGATATTCTTACTCTGACAAAAATTAATGGAAATACCAGAGCTATAAATTAATTAATTAATATAATAAATTTGTACTGCTTCGTATTTAAATACGTTCATTGCACTCGTAATAGTATCGGTAAGTAATTCCACAAACAGAAAACCTCGTGATGTCGGTTGTATGTCGACAATTTATCGACTGATTTTGCTTGTATATTATATAAATTCTGATTTAGAATTGAGTACCAAATGTTTCTGCTAAATATTATCAAAATGACGGCAAATTTCCTCCACTTTTAGAAGAAATATCATTTTTTAAAGTATCTAAAAGTATGTAAGTATCTGTAGTTTTAAAGTATTTAAGTAAATATGGTAAATTTTGTCAAGATTGGTTGAAAAATACGACATGTGAATTACATACCTACATACACACAAACGTCCGGAATGATGAAAGTTTTTGACAGTTTTTGCAGGAACGCTTCGCTCTTTTCGCTCGTTCGGTCAAGAAACAAAACAAAGCCCACAAAGGCATTTGAAGAATCAATTTTGTAGCTTCCGTGACTTCACTCTAAAGGAATTTAATAATTTATCGTCGCAAATGGGAAATAGCCAGTTCGGTGCTGAGGCGTCTAATTTAGCTGTGGTGTATCCCGACTGTATATTTATTTCCGTGGGCTTTGTTCTTCTATCCGCGAATTAAGCGGGATCCTCCACAGAATTTGATTTCGAAAGAATGAATTATACTTAATCAGATTTTTCGAATGAATTTTATTCTTGACAACATCAATTAAAACAGAGGAATAGTACAAATATATAGATACTACTATCAAATTAGAGAATGTAAGTAAATCAATGATTGCCGAAGGTAGGTACGTAGTTATATAATAAACAAGCCTTTCCATAGTCATGGAAAAATATAGGCGTTTTTTTAAATCAAAGAATACTAATTAGGCCAGTTCTAGTAAAGTATATATGCTGTTAAATAGCTCCTTAACTAAACTAGAGACTCCAGACAGACGTAACAAGAGAGATATACCAAACAGGCACTAAGTAAAAAGTTTGTTAATAATGTTAGGTTGTGGCTTTTTGTACCAATCAAAACCGTTCCGCCATTCCTGGTCGGGTGATTCCTGCAACAAATTAAGCAGGATCGCGGGCGTCGAATGATTTATATAGGCAACGTTCATCCCAGTTTATTTACGATTCCCGTTCTACAGAATAATTACAGGCCGCATAAACGCGAATGTAAAAAGGGATTTACCCTTTAATGATTACAAAGTAATTGCTTCTGAATTAGGACGTGAAGCCGAAAGAAAATTGTTGTATTGTGGTATGTTGTAATTTTGGAGTATTTAGTTGTGCTTTGTTTTAATTTTTTTAATAAGTAAAATAAAAAATATCTAACATGTAATTATAAAAACAATAATTTGAAAGCGGAAATTCAATATAAATTTATTAAAAACAGTTTTGTTAAGATGAACTTTCGCGTAATATTGGTTGATAAAATTTAAACAAATTTAAACAATGTGTAGGTATGATTAAATTATAAACATTATAAACCCATATTAAAAGCCCAAAAGCCTCTAACTCTATAAGTTACTTGAATATAAATTTTGCTCAATTTCGATCCTAAAAATTCTTTCATAAAAAGTTCAGTAGATTTAATGAATGTTACTCATACTAAATAGGTACTTTAGTCCTTTTATAATAAAAAGCAAAATCTAGGTTTTTACCTGCTATCTTTTCAACGCAAAATGAATGCAAACCCAAAACTTTACAACCTTTTTTTTTGCTATTCAAGTACAAAATTAAATTACCTGTGGTAAATAAAAAGTCCACAGAATTTTTCAAGCTCAAGTCTTTTTTGCCTCCATTTGTAATCATTAAATGAAAGGAAAACAAAGCGGGCAATTTTAGGCAATAATTATTTACCCTCGCAGGGTGGGCATAAACAATTTCTACATACGCTAATAAAAAAACAATAGGTGAGCGGAACCTAAACATTTCTGTTTATATTATCCACAAAAGGAGAAAAGTAAAAAAAGGATAAAAATGTTTTCAGCGGTATTCAGGCGGCTACGGGACCATTGTTGCCTCAATCGAGGTCCTTTTTCCCTCAGAAAGGAGGGAACATTCAAATTAGTCCATTGTGATTTATTTTTCTTGGCGCCCGGCCCTTCCGAACGTATCCCAAATGTTTAATGTTCAATGTCATGAAAAAGGTCAGCTGTAATGGTTTATCTTTTGGGGTTTTATTTCGTTTTGTGTGATCTGGTTAGTCTAGACTTGCGATTTATGATTTGGTTAGACTATACACTCATACTCATACATACTTACTGTTTTATTCGAGGACTAGCTGTGACTCGCGCTTTATTTTCCTAAACCACTCCTGTATTGAGGCCAACAAAACATAGATGTAGATATCTGTGCTGTCACGCAACATCAGGCGGCCCGTTCGCTTATCTATTGTCTAAAAACACGGGGGAATGACAATTTGTCCACGACCCATGTCAAAACTGCAGGGAACAAACTGCACACTCCAATAAAGACATAACAGCACGGTTTACCAGATCGACTAATTACCCTTTGAATTTGAAAATACAAGTTAATTTTCAAGGCACTACTTATAAAGCAAGGCTCTGAAAATTTGGCTTTAAATTCAATTCGGAGTGCAAAGACAAAATTGTTTTGTTCACAAACGTATCAACTTTCCAAGTGTATGCAGCAGCCAGCAAAGCCAAAGTCAGCGTCATTAATGCACCCCAAGCAGACACCCTCGCAGATAAGTAAGTAAAACAACTTTATTTGATGTTTCGCGTCGGTGGTCGACACGTCATGACACAAGGGACGTGGTAAAACACCTCGTATGTGCCCGGGTTGTTTACATGTCCCGTATCGGGTCAGGGGCGATGTCTACTGCAAAACCATAAAGGTGGTGACAACCTTCTTCTAGAGTTATGAGTAGTAGCTATAACTACATATTTATATTGCATCAACTAAATCATGTCGAATCAAACTTCACGTTATGATCATTATAACATAGCGGAAAGTCTGGTGTAACAAAATTTAGTCAAACGAACATCAATAACTATATATGTGGCAGGTGCTCTATTAACCCTAAAAGAAGGTTGCTACAACCTTTATGGTTTATGTGGTTTCCACTGCATGACACGAAGGAGGTGAGATAGCATATCGTGTGTAGCCGGGTTGTTTACTTTTCCTGGATCGGGTCAGGGACAATGTGGTGAAGGATGTCCGGGAACTCCTTGTGATAGTTAACTATTTATATGACCTAGTTTGTGACCATGAAAAATACCGTCACCGGGTTAAACGTGACTACAAGCCTATTTTTGAAAAAATTGGTTTTGCTGCCAAAATAAAAAGCTTCTTGAAAGCGATAATCAAAATTTTCATTATGAAAAATAAGTTTTTTTTTTTTAATTTATTTAAGAAGAAATATCAAACTCCATTGACAAAGAAAATATTTAAGACTATATTGCTGTACTTACTTCTAAGCCGTCACTAATGTACGGACACTACTAAAAATAAATAAAAATCTTCACAGAACACAAAAACTATACCCGTAAAAGGCCAGTGCTTCTCTTGAGATGTAAATCGGACCTCGCTGGTGAGTTATGCGGATAGCACGGCGCCCCACACCCTGCAAGCCCCACATTCGCGTGTCACGTTGAATCCTCAATTACGGTGCATATTCCACATTAATGTCGAGAGTGGAAATTTAAATAGGCCTCTTAAAGCCTGCAGACGGCTACCTGAAAAAAAGAAACATGTTTGTAATTATTCGTGCCTATATACTTACTCTCGTATGCGTAATTTTTATGGAATGTAAATAAGTCTCGAGATTACTTTATTCTGATGACAGGTTTAATTTTATGCAGGATTGTGAAGCTTCACTCTCATGCACTTAACATTTTATTAACTCCAAAATACAGCTAACTCCCTTAATTCAAATTGACTGCACTCACACACACCTAGTTTTGATTCAGAAAAAAAGTTTTGACTAAGACATTTTTTTTACCGTGTTGGGACTAAGGAATAATTTAAATTGTTATTTAAATAATAATAGAAGAACAAATAAAATCAAAAAAGAAATTGACAAACAAGCTTTTATTTAAATGGTTTAAAAATATATGAAAAATCATCAAGGAAAAACCAGCGAGCTCAAACATGACAGAATTATTCTTTATCCCTAAACTTGCAAGGATGAAGGTCAAGCAGCACCAGGCTCGACGTTCTAATCATCAGCTATCCAACAACAAATAAAACAAAAAACTTTCGAACACTAAAACTCAAATACTACAATATGAGCATCCTGCCCACATTACCTACTTATGTTTGATACACATCACAGGATGAATTATGACGTCATTCATCCGTACATCGCTCTGCAAAGCTTTGATCCACTCTGGCGGGTGCCCACTAGCAAAAATACTTCCCTAGCATATTAGGGTAACTCACTATCTAAGCGAAGCTATGCAGCGCGATGTCATTTCAGAGTTCATGAGTTTTTAGGGCGAGCCTTGATTTTCTCTCGCTTTGTTCTACCTGACATAGCGAGACAAAAGTTAGGGTGATGCAGTTTAGACTCACGCTAAGAAGTTTAGTCCGTGGTACAAACCCAGTCTTTAAATGTTCATTATTTTGGGTAGCTCTTACGTACTACAGTCATAATACCACCAGGTAAGCGACCATGTAATCAAATTAAGCCGGTATTACCTAAGGCCTATTACGCACTGTCGACTTGTCGCCGGCGACCGGCAGTCGCTTGTGCGTCACCACGTCGCGGCGAGTCGCCCAGCCGCTTGGGCGACCGACGACCAAGTGCGTAAACACCTATTTAAACTGTAGTAACTCACAGTCGCCAGCGACCGAGTCGCCGGCGACAAGTCGACAGTGCGTAATAGGCCTAAGAGCTTTTAGATCCAACAATCAGCTACTGGTAATAGAACCCAAGACCAAAAACTCAGAAGGCACATCCTACGAACTGTGCCAAGCTGTATTAGTACTAGCTTTTAAAAACAGAGGAGTACCAACTTCTCCACTCTCACTGCAAATGCTCCCGCTCAAATGGATCGTTGGGTAGGCTTTCCACTGAAATGCTTCTGCATAAAGACAATTGTTCTTAAAACTGCAGTCACTAATAACGTCCTACTTCGCGTCACAAAGGGACTTTCTACCGTTGCACTATGTCTCGAGTGTTGCTGACTTGTAATTTACTCATTGGAAAATGCTGAGGGACAGCGCTGCAATTGAAAACGTACGAGTAATAAGCATTGGGACTGTCTTACTTTGACCGTTGTACTCGTAAAGAAAAATAACAGAAATTGATAGCGGTAGACATTTACGGTTTGTTGTCAGAACTAGCTTAGAATTCTTGACTGTCCATGAAATTTTATTTATCACAATTTATCGATAGTGACTTGGTGGTCCTATCGACTAAATAGAACTTAAGGTTGCCGTTAAAATTAGCCAATTAAATTTTTATGCCAAAATACACAATTCACTCTTTCAAATTCTAAATCATGAAATACGAAAATTGAATGCCAAATGGGCTTGAGAAAAGCCAGATTGGTCCATTTCGAATATCATACAGCCAGAATCGAACATCGAAAAAATTACCCGATAGGGCCGCAGATCCACGTTAAAATCATTCAACGTGCGACCACCAGATGGCGTTACGGAATCCGTGGCAATCCCAAATTTATTATCTGTTTGCGACCATTTGCTGTAACGCTGCAATCCTGCAGCGCAATTCGACAAGCGCCGTTGACGGCTGGAATGAATGCTCGCGACGCCAATACGAATATGTAGATATGTACGCAAAGTCGAGAGATGAAATCACGGAAACGCATTGAGGAAAAATGCTGAATTTTGGGACAAAAGTTGAAACTGTGTGCAGGCTTGTTCGTATCCTTATTGCTGATCGTGTAGCAATGTTTTTTTATGAATCAAAACAAGTTTTTTTCCCATAACAAAATACAGGTAATATTTTTTTCTTAACTTGGAACTATTTAATAATTTAACTCATTACTTTTAAACAGCTGGACAAATTTTCATAAAATTGACTTTGTTAAAGCCGCGAACATTGAACCTTGAACTTGATTTCAATTAATAACATTTCGTGGTAAATACTTAAAATACTAGTACAGAATAGGTATTGTAAATTTTAAGATCAGTAAAGCTAAATATTGATGGCGGCATCAAACATAACATTTCACACTATTCGATACCAGGGATCAAAAAATAGCAAGATACCATATCCCACATTACACTTACTGTTAGAGTATATTAAGAGATAAAATCCCCAAACTTTCGAACCTACTAACCACGGAAACTGTCAAACTAAGTTTCGAACAGGCAACATAAACACGTGGCTGCGGTTTTAATGACCTGCATTCGCGACGCAGATGTGCCTGCAAATCCGCGTAAGCTGGGACTTAGTCCCGCTCGTGTTGTAATCGCGATGGCACTACCATGCAAAACAGTACACGGCGTAAGGAAAACAAGTAAATTAAAGGAAAAGAATAAGAAAAAAAGCCTGTGACGATTGGGATAGTGCAATAATTTTAGTATCTAAATCGGTGTCACGGTTTGGCAGTAATGGTGGAATTTACAGATCCATATACCTATATTAATGGGACTTAAAAACATAAGACTCATTTTATAGGCAAGGTTTATCTTCTCACGCACACCAATTATATAATAGAAAATTTGCATACTATGTCTGATCCAAATTCGTGTAAACACGCGGCTCTAAAAGCGTGAACTAAGCTTCTGAAATGAAAAGCGTAGCACTGCTACGAGCGTAGGGCTATGCATGTACAAAATGTACAATTGGTTGTGACATACAAACACACGGATACCTGACGTATGATGTGATTACGTAACACTAAAAATGCGTGGAAATATCAACCGCACTAGCTAGAAATAAGCAATAGTATTTCCGATTTCGTTTCATCGCAAATAAGTAACAAACATACATACACTTACAAACTGCCTCTCCGTAAGGAAACAAATTAAAAGACGTATTTGCGTCAAAAAAATTTATAGTTTTAGTTCATGTACTGGTATATTTGTGAATATTGTGTTCGCACAGTAATCGCGACGGCTCCCGCACTTGAATTATAGTCCGTTTTATGTACAATTGTTTCGGTTAGACGCGGGATTTAGGTTAAATAGTTGCGTTAATGTACGCGCCTGAATTAACAGGTATTGGATATGTATTTTGGGTTTACTAGTCTATAATATCTATTCTTATATTAAAAAGAGGTATAGTTTGTATTAATGCACTTAGGTATGTTTGTAGAGGGTAATCTTAGAAATTGCTGGTCCGATTTCGATAATTCTTTCACTTATAGAAAGCTACTCAATTCTTCAGTGATATGGGCTACATTTTGTAATCTGCGAGGTTGAAAGCCAAACAGCATTGAGCACAAACGCCCCGACATCAGATAGTATGTAAATTACTCACTATTTCTGTTTGAAAAACTGACACAAGTATAGAGGGAATAAGAGTTTTAGAAAAGTTTTAAATTCCAAAAAATATATTGAGGTAGAGCAAGGGTAAATAAACCTTGAACAATTTCAAGGAAAAAATGGGAAAAGTTAGTAACCTGAAAACCATTTGAATTAACAAAGTCTGAAATAGAGAGAGAACAATAAATATTTACTACAGAGATGTTAAAATTAATAAAAATTTATACAAACATTTTATTTGAAATGACTTTTTCAAAATAATATGAAGTGTAGGAGTAGCTTTATTTTAATAATCTGAAAGAAAAATTCTTGGAAAAGGGTCACCATTTCCGATTACCAACAAAATAAAATAGGAACAGCACAAAAATCTCACAATAAAAATTCAACACCGACCAAAAAATTTCCATCTTACAGAAACCGAAATTGCTTCCTCAGAAAAGAGATGAAAAGAGAAATTGAATTACACCCATAGTATTCAAAGTCGAGAGCTCTGTGATGTTTGTTTGTGGCAATAGAGAAAAAGTGAATACATTAGACATCGCACCCCTACGTTCCCCATCGCATAAGTACGCGGAAGCACCTACTCTGAATCCAGTACTTTAACTTAAGTAAAAAGTAAAGTAAAGTAAAATCTACCTCATTATGTAACAATTTCTTTCTTTATTTTAATTTTACATCACATATTTTTTAGCCAGCGAACCCATTCGTTTGAGTTACAAGTAGATTGTCTGTCAGATGGTAAGCGATAAATGCGGCCTTTGGACATATTTATTGGTGTTGAGGTTGATCCTATAACCTTTACAGGATGGTAACATTGGTAACTTAAATATCACTCATACTTATTAACCTTATCAGCGATTGGTTTGATAAAATTATACATATTATAATAGATAAAAGGTAAGAAATACATCTTTACTGCAATATATTTTAAAAAGTAATTCAAATTTAAAATTATTATATATTTGGGACCGCAACTTAGTAGCTAAAACATAGAGAACGATTCTTTCAGTAGTTTATTTTAAACAGAAATTCAAACGGTCCACGTTTATGTTCCAACCTCAGCCACTGTTTTACATTCTCATAGGTGAAAAGAAT
This sequence comes from Alcis repandata, assembly GCA_949125135.1. Lineage (NCBI taxonomy): Eukaryota > Metazoa > Arthropoda > Insecta > Lepidoptera > Geometridae > Alcis > Alcis repandata. The sequence goes on from OX421223.1 coordinate 3,824,322, forward strand.
TCCTGGACCCTTGACTTGCACTACTCATGAATATTTTAGGCCGCTTACGACACGAAAAGTGGTGAATATGCTTTCAGGATAATATTGCTGCTTGTAGCTACCTTGGCGGCTTGGATTTCATTGATTTGAAAGTACGTAAATTTCTTTATGCAAAAAGGATTTTAAAGTCTAATGCAGCAGTCGTAACAAAGTGCATCAGAATTTTTGTTGGTATTATATAATATTATAAGACTGAATTTTTAATAGGAATGCTACGAAACTCAACAAGTTTAAAATTCGTGAAGTTCTATATTAGTGCGCTTCACGTCGTAACGAAATCGAGACTTTCCCTACGATAAATAGCTACTTGATGTGCTTATATTAATAATCTAGGATATAAAATATCTCCACACTAAATCTATTCAAATCCGCTGAGGTTACGGAGTTGATTGAGAATAAGCACTTGTAGCACTCGTAGCGTAGCTGTTTGTGATCGATCACCGATGTTAAGCAGCGGACGACACGGTCAGTCTTCGGATGGGTGACCAAGGGTGGTATTGACTACTGAGCGCTGCCGTGGATGGAATTAGGTACACGTTTAATTGAAGGCCTCGGTTGTCCGGTCACCATTCTTCTTCTATTTATAAATTAATTTTAAAAATATTTTTAAAACAAGCTTTTATTGCATTGTCATCGGAGTGTACCGAATTTCAGTTCAATCAGACAACGGGAAGTGGTTCAAAATTGAGTTGTAAGATTCCACCCGAACAAACATAGTTATATAGTTACATACATACTCGTACATTGCAAGTTAAATAAAAGCTTTTAAAATTGTAACACCTTAACTAAATAGAGTGGAATTTATCTTCTAACTCCAGCTTTTTGTGGAAGAAAATGTGGATTTTGAATCCGCTTTAAGCCAATTAAAGCCATGTAATTAACCATTTAAATCCTATCTAATTAAGCAGTTATGGGACCTAAAGTGTTTTGCAAATAATTACGAGAGCACGCGTTTTATTTTTTTATCCCGTGTAATTGGATTGTGGAATGGTTTATTATAATTTCGCATTTATTTTGTGGAACGAACTTGTCACTATGCAAAAACGTAAAGTTTTTTCGATAAGCTTGCGTTTGACTGTTATTTTGCCTGTTAGGAAGCAATAATGCATAAAACATGATTGCCTAGACTAAATCGATTCATTCTCGACTTGAAACCCAAAATATAGCTATCGAGGAAAACCTTTTCTGCATTTTGTAAAAAAAATGTGACTTTTTTTTCTTCTATGGTTCTATTTTCGTCATAACTAATCAAGCTCTCAAAAGACAAGAAGATCCTCCTCAAAGCAGTCATAATCAGAAAAGGATCTATCGATAATTAACAGTTACGAATCATTCAAATTTTAACGTTTGTTATTGGTAGTTGATGACTCATTACATAATCTTTCATGAAATCCGCAAAATATATTTATACACTGTTCTATAAACGTAACATGTACGTACATGGTACGTAAATGTAATTCAAAAACTCATCTAGTAGATAAACCATGGCCTATATCCCGTTATTACCAACATGAATACATAACGTATTTGTTCAATTATACTACAATTCAATTTTGTTATTACTAAACTCGCAATCAAATCCGCTCTTCGAGCCAATAACCGCTAGATACCAATTCCAAAGCTAAATATACATGACTAATCCATAAATTGCCGTCACATCAATTTAAATTAATAGATAATAATTACAGCAGCCGTAGATTTCGCCCGATCGTGTTTGCTTTGCAATCTAGGTTAATATATTGCGATTATTCCCGTTAATTTAGCTCCACAGCCTGTTTAATTATTCATCTCATTAGAGAAGTTTCTAGGCGTGCCTTTGTAGTGAGGTAGACTCCAGTGCAATACCGATAGCCTAGTTTTCAACGGGCAAACTTGCGCTTGGGAAGTTTAGGGCTCTTTATACTACGCTATGTACCATCGTGTATGTTACTACATTGAAAAACTGTAAAAAGTTTTGTCAACCTTTTTAAGTGTTTCTAGTTTTTTTTAGTTGGTTACTCTGTCTGATACTTTTCGTAGGTATACAGGGTATATAGAAAGAGTATGCTAATCCGAAAAAGGAGTCATAGTACTCATCATTATGAACAAATTTAAATATGGGACCAAACGAAATTCGCCAAAAATTCAGCTGTTTCAAAGAAAAATGTCAGTGACTCCCGTCAAAATGTATGGAACAGCAATTTTTTTTTTCACGTTTTCATGGTTGGTCCCATAGTAAAAGTTGTTTATAATAGTGAGTACTATGAGCCCTTTTAGGCTTAGTATACCCTTTCCTTATAACCCTGTATTATAGAGTAGGAGGAAATATATCGTAAATAAATCTTTGATATGTTGATGCTTTATAACGAACTCTGAAAGGCCCCTGAAGTTTTGCAAATGGCGAATGTGTCGTGCCCAAGTTAAGCCTTCCAATTGGGAGTCAAAGATAATATATTCAGCATTTCTGAATGTACAAGTTTATTGCGCTGTCAAAAACACAGCAGATAATTTCCTGTCGGTAGAGAACTAGAGAATGGCTTTGAGAAGTTTTGGGTAGTTTGGAATAACTATTAAAGTTCTACGCCTTGATTTAGATGAATTATTATTAAGTGTGAATGTACTCAAAGATCTATATTTAGATATTTTTAGAACAAGAGGTGTGAATACACATTTTTATAAATTAATAAATACAGCTATAAATTTTTCAAGATAATAAATAAAAATATGGGTGCTGACCCGCAAACATCTTAAAGTTCTAAATTCACAGTTTTGCAGATCTCTTCAGAGGTTGTTGATGTGCTTTGACTGAATTTTATGCATAAAGATCCCAGTCATAGCATACAATAGTGTAAAACACGGAACTCAGAACTCCGGTGTCCCGGTGAATACCGGCGTAAAATCGGCGCCACGCGGACAGTCAGTCATTGTCTGCGGCATTTATAAACGTACATTTTAATTAATTTGATAAAAAGCCATCGTTACTATGATTACTAACATAACTCACATAACTTCTGCCCCTCTAGCAAAGATGCAATTCCATGATCGAAACGCTCTAGAAAACTAAGAAAATGTATGATGACATTCCTGTAATAGAATATCGAATCTATGAATAGATTATTGAAATGTATTTTATTGGTCTTTGTTGCGATTACAGAATTTCAACTTGTCTATGAGGGCTACGTAGTCAAAATCATTATTTTCCGGACCATTTCTAAGCGCAGACGAAAACAAAACAAAATGCACAAATCGTGCAAGTTTCAATCAAAAGCTAAGCGCGCCGTCACAGTGCAGACAAGCATGACATATCGTGCGTCGAACGCAGGCCAGTGCTGGAGGGAAGGGCGGCTGGACTACAAGCTTCGATAGATTGGGAAAAATAGTCGATGTTTTATCTTAAATGAGTGCTATACTCTCGAGATTAGTCGATGTTAGAAAATGTATACCTACCTACGCAATTAAAAAAAAACTGGTTGAATAAAAATGTTGTAGGTATTGTCTATAATTTGAATTTATATTTAGATTTAAGTTATAGAATGTAATTGATCTGTGAATAGTCTTAATCAACTGTGGAGTATGATTTCTTCGAAAGCTTGAACAGATTAGCCCAATTCGTGATTTTTTTATTCAAATCTAGCTACAAAAAATATATATAATGAAAATATTTGTTCTTTCTACGAGTACAACGATAGATATAACGTCTGAGTCATAGCGAGGCTTCAGTGGTATGTTTTTGTACAACAATAGAAAGTAGGCCTGAGTCATGGAAAAGGTTCATAATATAGTTTATACAACAATTTAATGGGGCGAGCTCTTTTAGAAAAAACTTACTATAGCAAACCGCAAATAAATTAACAAAACACATTTGCGTCACTAAAATGCAAACTGAGCTTTATCCTGAAATATCACAAATATTACGCCCTGCATCAGAACTATTATTTCACAAACATTTATCAGCTTGCTTCATCCACTTATTTTAGTTCAACTAAACCGGCGATACCCATCACTTACCGAAACATCGATGTACTATTATCCCTCGGACAGCCATGACGAGGGGAACGTCACTAGCATCGTCCCGGATTAACTCACTTCTGTTTGTATTTATAGCAACTTATAAAGAAAATGTTTGGAAACTAACCAAGATGTCGTCAAAACAACAGGCAACGCTTTCAGTAGCATTTTTCTATGCGAATTATTTCTGTATTTCGCAACTATAGTTTTATCTGGACATTTATTTTTATCATAGACATACTTTTTAAAGATATAATTATAAGTAAGTGTGCAAAAAATTAAAGACCAATGTTTAGTGTTAATATGGCCAAAATCTTTAACAGTCTCAACTGTCAAAGAGCGTTACCAACTTTGACGTCCATTAATTTTCTTGTATTTAAATTGCTTATTTGTTCAAATGTAGCATATAAATATTTTGATATTTTTACATTCAAATCATACGTTTAATTTTACAACGTACATTTATTGACAAAAAAGCAAGAAACACAGTCACGAAAAGTAATACAAGGCTATAATAATTCAATTACAACACAACCCTTTCATACAACATTTGTTTGACCAGTATTACACATTAACCCTCACGGCAACCCCTCGCGAAATCAGAACCATTTGCCGCCAAAACAGCGGGACGAAGTCAACATACTATAGACGGGTATACAAACAAGTTCAATATCGCGGAAAGAACAACAAGGCGAGACGTGACAAGACGACGTGACAAATGACATGCAGGTGTCACGTGGTGTTATCGGCGTGCCGCAGCTGCCGTATCGTCGCGTGATTGGGAATATGTAATGCAACTTAGCTTTAGATATGTACATATGTACCAGTGTTAAGTACAGAATTTTGTTTAAAAACATTTACGAATAGTTTTATAAAATACCTGTATGAAAAATCTGTGGTGTGTAGTTGAAAAATTTGCACGCTGTAAAATGTAAATTAAGTGCGTTCTCATTTTACTCGTTAAATTTATTTACGCATAAAAAGCCCAAAACTTCAATAATTCGTGCGAGGATTGAAAAGAAAAATACTATTTTACCAGCAAAAATACAGACAAGTAGAATTTCGTTATTAATAAAAAATATTGGTAACAAGAATTAATTTCATTTCAAGATAATAAAACAGGTATCTGTAGAGCTCTGTTGTTTACAATTTTTAATAGATAGCAATAAGGTATGGCAGTCAATTTATAAAAAAGAACAACAGGGTTGACGTGACAAATGACGTGCGCGGTGTCACGCAGTGTTATCGGCACGCCACAGCTGCGGGATTGCAACGGGATTGTGAAAATAGTTCCGATGTGTCGTAATTTTTTGTTGTTTACAGTACCTACATTTTTAACTGTAAATAAGTTTGATTACCAAAAGAGTAGGAATAGTTATTTGACTTAGCAAAGTGAGTTCTCGAATTATATTTGAATATATTTACGCTTATCTTCAATAATATGTTTGTATGATCGTTTGACTACCTAGCAATTATCTACCCATGATCAAATATTTTGCTTGCAAGTACAATTTATTTAGTTGTAAATTAATAAGGATCGCTAGAATTAGACCAAGAGGGACAAACAATTTCTTGTTAGACTAGTTTGAGCATTTTAATTAGACAGATTTTCAATTAAAACAAAAGTAAAGCCGTTGTCTGAAATATCTTAAAAATCTTAATGCAATCAGATTGTAATACACTCTCACTCAATTATGCAAGCACGTTAGCAATATATTTACCTATAGTGAATCTCGTGACAGATGACACCTCAGCGTGACAAATGAAGTAGGTATCAAACTGTCACGTGGCGTTATTAGCACGTCGCAGGTGGCTCAAACCTAGTGGAATAGGTTACCAGCAATAATGAACGGTTAAGCTTCGAGATTTCAATTCGAAATTCCGAGTTTGAGACAACAAAGATAGGTGGGGCCTGGTATATTTTGATTAGGGTGGCGTCTACAGGGTTATAAAGAAAAGGTCTGCTAAGCCGACAAGAGATCATAGTACCTACTCATCAATTTGAACAACTTTTACTATAGGACTATTCCTGAAATCCCGACAAAAACTAGCTGTTCCATATATTTTGTTGAGTGTCATTAACATTTTTCTATGGAACAGCTGATTTATTTTCGATCGATTTCAACGTTCGTTCAATATTAAGAATTGTTTCTACTGATGAGTTCGATGAGCTTTTTTCAATTTAGCATACCATTTCTCTATAACCCTGTATACTTTCCTTATCTGAATATAATTATAATAATCATTAATTGAAAACAATAGTTCTGTAATAGTGCTACGTTCAATTAATTAATTTTAATTAATTCAGTTATACGAGACGTGTAGAACTGTAGATGCTGCATGTGTTGAAGAATTACATAAACAGATTATTTTGTTTTGATGTAGATTTAACGTGCATTTATTGGGTCTATCTAATCAAGTAATAATTTATGTAGCATATTTTTGGCGCATGAGATCTGAAAGAACTACTTACTTGGCTATATTATATAATATGTATATTAGTGAATAGCCTAAGAACAAGAACTTTGTCTTTTTTTGTAGTTTGTGGCCAAAATAAACCTCACTAGTTATATAAAATGATTTTAGTGTATAAAAAAGAAATTAAGACAAAAGTTTAGTTTACGCGATAAGTAGTACAGAAAACTTAAAGTAAAATACTAATATTACATTAAAGAGGGAAACATAAACAAGAACATTATTTTTACAAAACAATAAACAAAAACCGACTTCAAAAGACCGACTATTGAGTTATTCATCTATTTGTCGCGCACGTACTTAATGCAAATTTAAGATTCATATAGTTTTCTCATGGATACCATTATCAGAACTGGACTAAATTGAAATGGGACCAAATGGGAAGCGTCAGCTTTCTAATAAAAAAAGAATCATCAAAATCGATTCACCCAGTCAAAAGTTATGAGGTAACAAACATAAAAAAAAAATAAAAAAAAACATACAGTCGAATTGATAACCTCCTCCTTTTTTGAAGTCGGTTAAAAAAGACGTGTGGCACTCGGGGACTGCCGCGGTAAAGCATATTGCATATTGCATAAAGCATATTGCATACGGTGATACTTTTTAGTTTTGCCATCTATCGATGAATAGCAGAACTTTTAATGACTTTTTGAAATATCATGCTTGTCTCTTTAGTTCAGCAACTCGCCTCTAGGTGTCGAGTGTAAGGTTTCGTTGACTTTTCGCCAAGTTTATTTTATTTTGAAAATTATTGATAATTATTACAGAAATTCATTTGGATACTTTTTTGAAAAATAGGCCTTGCAATATTTAAAAAAAATGGTTTTCAAACTTCATGACTCTCTCTTCCGAGTGTACCCCCGTAGTTCTATTTTTTTAAAAATGTTTAAGTTTTTATATCTTCCTTTTTTGTAAGGTTATTTTCGTTACGGAATTTCTGGATTCGGTCTCCACGCTCAAGGCCCGCGATAGAAGCTATGCAAAAGCTTAAAATATTTGATTAAAATCGTGTCAAAAGGAGTAAAAATAGTCAAAAAGGTGGAATTAATGCCGAGTGTTGAGCACTCCGCGCTGGTTTTCAAATGGACATACTCCTAGTAATCTCATCCCATCATTTAGGAGTGTCTAGAATTGTTTCACGATATGAGGATGCCAGCACGCTTAGTGCTTACTGCTTAGTAAATTAAATTTAAAAATATTAAAAAAACAAGCTTTTATTGCATTGTAATCGGAGTTACACACGTATACCAAATGACATCGGAAAGTGGTTTAAAATTGAGTTGCAAGATTCCATCCGAACAAACATACTCGTAGTTACATAGTTAGGTACATACCTCTACATTGCAAATTAAAAAAAAAAGCTTTACAAAAGATTGGACAGTGAACAACATTGTACACATTGTGGTACGTAAGTATGATCTAAATAAGATTTCTTGGATTCGTTAACTTTTTCTGCCTAGTTTGATTGAACCAGTCAAAGTTAAATAAGTCATGGAAACACAATTTGAGAGAAACAAAAAACCGTTTTCACAAGCATTCCAATTTCAAACTCGCAGTAAGTATTTAAAAAATGTTCCGCTTGGAATTCGAGAAGTAATTTTAACAGCCATTTGCAAAGTAAAGCGTGGGTAGGTAATTAAAATCCCAAATGAGATTTACTTATCGAAAATAAATAATTTCAAATGAAAAGGAAAGCTTTTCCAGCTCTAATAAATTAACATGTAAATTAAGAGACTCGGAAATGGGGTTTTTCTTTGAAATTAGGTGAGTAAGGTAAAGCAAAGGGTTTCGGTATAATTTATTAAAAGACACGCATTTACGTTTCGTTTTTAGATGTTAAGTAATTACAATGTCCCTAAATTATTTCATAAAAACATAATATATGCACCTACATAATAGCTAAACTAATATTGCGTTCCAATTCAACAACAAAGTTTTCCTAGTCTACCCGTAGACATAACCTACTCTAAATAAGCTTTCATTGGCTTTATTTCGCCAACTGCGATAGAAGCAGTTGGAAAATATTAAATTTGTACCTAAGTGGGTAAATTTGTAAGTACCTACATTTCAAAAACATTATTTTATAGACTAATTACTTTAAAGAAGATCGTGTCCTGTGGCGTTCTTTAGGAGAGACCTATGTTCAGCAGTGGACCAGTATTAGATAGGCCGATGATGATAATGATGAACTACTTTTAGACATTAAAAAAACATGGTAAAAGGGACCTTATAGTGAGAGTCCGGTGTCTCTGTCTATAGAAGCACCTACGTACAAAACGGTATATTGTTTTCTATTTACTTCATTTTTTTTTGTAATCTCACCATTTTATCGTACCGTAATTCAGCACAGTGAGGTGTTCTCCTGCACAGATAAGCTCGCCGCCATGGAAAGTCGCGGCGCCCGCATGCCATTTGTCAACCAGAGGCGACGCAACATTATCTCCCAACTCGACGGAGACTGACGTGCCTGATATACTTTCAGGCGAGATTGATTGTGTAACAGTCGCTTTATATTTTGTTGTAAAAATCTGGACGTAGATGTGATATGATGATGTTTCAAGACCAAAATAAAGTTATGTATCTACTTTGATCCCTTATGGCTTAAGCCTTAAGCCATAAGGGATCAAAATATGTATAATTATTATGGCAAAAAAGACACAGTTACTAACAAAAAATAATAATTTAATCAATAGTTTGATGTTATTAGCTGCGCCCCGCGGTTTCACCCTCGCAGTAATAAATAATGAACAAGAACATTATTTTTACAAAACAAAAAACAAAAACCGACTTCAAAAGACCGACTATTGAGTTATTCATCGATTTGTCGCGCACGTACATAATGCAAATTTAAGACTTATATGGTTTTCTCATGGATACCATTATCAGAACTCGACTAAATTGAAATGGGACCAAATGGGAAGCGTCATACATACATACATACATATTATCACGCCTCTTTCCCATTGGGGTAGGCAGAGACTACATCCCTCCACTTGCTACGATCCTGACATATGTCTTTCGCTTCTTCTACTTTCATAAGTGTTTTCATACAAGCTCGTCGGTTGCGGGTACTTTTTACGTGGCCTTTACTGAGAACGTCTTCGATTTGATCGTGATACGTTCGCCTACGTCGACCTCTACCAGCTTGTCCATTCACACTCGCCTCATAAATCTGTTTCGTCAATCGTCTTTCATCCATCCTCTCTACGTGTCCGAACCATCTCAGCATCCCTTTTTCTATCTTTGTCACTACATCTTCTACCACACCACAACGTTCCCTTATCACGCTGTTCCTCAACTTATCCATCAATGTCACTCCAGCTATACTTCTCAGATTTCTCATTTCCACAGCATTAATCTTACTTTCATGCTTCTTCTGCCAAACCCAGCATTCACTACCATACATAAGTGTGGGGACCACCACTTGACTCCCCTATGTACAGCCAATCGTGCCCTTTTCGATACGTTCTGGCTGCTCATAAAGTTATGCAGGGCTCCATTCACTTGGTTTCCTGCCAACACTCTTCGCTCAATATCACAATCATACTTGCCGTCTCTCGTAAACTTTGATCCCAAGTAAACAAACTCTTTCACTTGCTCCACTCTTTCTCCTTCAATCATAACTCTACAATTCGACATACTTTCTTCTCTTTCAAAAACCATTACTTTCGTCTTACATACATTCATTTTCATACCTTTGCTTTTTAGGGCACCATGCATAATATCAACCATCGCCTGCAACTCCTCCTCTGATGATGCTAATATAACTTGATCATCAGCGTATAGGAGGCATTTGACAGTTAAATCATTCATTCTTAACCCATACGCACTTTCTTTCAAATCCTTCAAGCAAATGTCTATAAATAGGTTAAACAGCCCCGGCGAGGCTACACATCCCTGTCTAACACCTTTTTCGATGCTAAACCAGTCTGTGTAAGCCCCGTTTACCCTAACACAAGCACTGGAACCTACATAAAGTGATTTCAGCGCTTGTATGTAAGCGTCAGCTTTCTAATAAAAAAAGAATCATCAAAATCGATTCACCCAGTCAAAAGTTATGAGGTAACAAACATAAAAAAATAATAATAATAAAAAAAAACATACAGACGAATTGATAACCTCCTCCTTTTTTGAAGTCGGTTAAAAACGATGGTCGATGTTAATGGTTATGAGAAGTAGTCTACCTGTTTATTAATCCAAAGTGTAAACTTCTCTTTTCCTATCATCCAATTTTGTTCAGCCATTTCAGCGTGAAAGAGTAACAAACATACTAAACAAACTTTCGTATTTTAACATAATTAGTGTGGTTTTACAAAAGTGGTGATACGAGGAATTCACTCGCCTGGCTGTAAACGGCTTAGCTAGGACAGCTTATTCTGTTTCTATGGCCATACTGTTAGCTCATACAAAATACAAATGCTGTTATAATATTTTTTATTTTTAACCACGGCACGGCGCAGTAGGTACTGAGCTTGTCCTCTCTAAACGTATTTTTTGATGTTATTTGAAATTGAATTTGTATTTAAGATTGAGAATGTGAGCTTAATACCGCTTAACCTTTTGAACGCCTACGTATCGATCGCAGATCGATAAGGGGCAGAAGTACCATGCCTAAAAGTGACTTAATTTAGTTTACCAGATCTAACCAAATGATTCTATTTTCATATAATTATTTTTTTATCATCCACAAAATGGATAAAAACTATGCCCAATCAAAAAAAAAAATACATTTAAAAACGGCTTGTCGGAGTTACTTTTTCACCCGTGGCGTCTAAAGGGTTAATGTTCTTTATACCGATTGTCCTGAAACAGGCTCAGAGCCGGAAGTGTAAAGGTAAACGCTCTCCTTGGGTTTTCCTCGTTTGGTCAGAGTATGTGCCAAGGGTTATATGAACATATTTTTAGAAATTAACGTCAAATAAACATTCCACTCGTTAACGATATAGCCGGAATAAACTAAATTTTAAAACACTGAACCCACGCCAAAATTCTAGGAAAGGCAAATTGATGCTTTCCACAATTAAATTAAATCCGGAACTGAAAAACCTCACAATACGATTTCATTTTCCGAATCATTTTTGCCAGTAATTATTCAAATATTTGTACAAACTTTTGCGTAATTCTCAGAACCATTGGCGGCATGATTTATTTTCACCCTTTGCAATAGCAAATTACTTTCTTACCGAGCTGCCTTATCAGTTTTGCGATAAAACTTCTCAGGCGCCGGTTCCGCTGCGGTCGCTCTTGACAAATTAAATTCCTTCTTCTTAAAGAAGCAGTCAAATACATCAGACGTGTGTCGAGAACAAACTTTCGTCGTACTCGGTTTTATTGGATATCGCGTATCTTTCTTTGTTGGAATCGGTGAGTTGGTGATCTAAAAACTGTTTCAAGACTGGCTAAGAAGCAACGCGCAAGTCAAATTATTTGATATTGGATCCAAGTTTGAAGGCTCTTGAAGGCTTAACAGATATTGTTTTTTAAGTATTGATGTCCTTGTCTAATAGGTTGCATTGACAATGTCGGATATATTTTTAGATCCGTCACATAAAGCCTTCGAGCTTAGCGGTGTCTTCATGACTTTTAAAACATGATTATTTACCTTCCGTACTGTATGTTTGTTTGTTAAAAATTACTATTGCTTACAACCAGGCAATTTGATCGCAGAACGTAGGCTTAACCGATGTAAATACCGAAATAAAGTTGTAGCGTGGTAGTTTTTAATATATTTTCAAGTCAGTAATATTAGTTAAAGTAGTTGTTGTTTGTATTTTTTTATTCTACGAGCTTCTTCGACCACATCATCGCTTACCAAAAGACAACGCTACGTAAACATACTTTTTCGCTTAAAAAGCAAACCACAACATCATAGTATCTATACGACTGACTGACGACCTATATGTAAGCGACTGCTTGCTACAAATCTTGTTCAAATGCAATAAAATGTTTTTCAAGATGGAATAGCAAGCTAAAAACACATGGCTTAGTGAAAAAAATAAAGCCTCATCCTAGACTGACACGCTAGCTAGTCTACTTTCCTCGAAATGAAGCTACGAGTAGTTCTGTTACACAAAGCCAGAAATACTAGCTGGCAAGCTAGTATTTCTGGCTAGCACTAGCTATCACAGCTTGACAAATTCAGCCTCGTGTATCCACGGCATAAGTCATGCAAACGCCACGCCACAACATCACGAGTCATATTGTTGAACCACAATGAATATTAACACTCGAATAACGCTCGCTATAGTCCCGCGAAGATAAATTTATCCGCGTGTCGGGAAATGGACCATTTTTCACGGCACCAAACGCTAGGTGTCACACGAACTGCGAAGGAGGCGCAGTGGAGACTGGAAAGTAAGGCATCTTGGCTTTTTTCTCCGTAAACTTTCAGCGCTCATATATATAGGGTTATAAGGAAAGTGTATGCCGAAGAAGGCTCATATTACTTATCATAATGAACCACTTTTACTACAGGACCAATCCGGAATTCGCGAAAAAAAAAATCAGCGGTTCCATAGAAAAATGTCAATGACGCATGATAAAATGTATATATATGGAACAGCTGTTTTTAATTTTTCGCAAATTCTGGGATGGCTTATTAGTAAAAGTTGTTCAAAATAATGAGTATTAAGTATAAGCCCTTTTCGGCTTAGCATACCCCCTCCTTTAAATAAAAATTTTGATTTGATTGGCTTTCACCGCATTCACCAGCCATTCTGAACCAGTATTTTTCAGGATTAAAAGTAGCTACAGAAGCTCAGCTTCGACTATAGTTTGGACCACATCCGATGATCCTAGAGTCTCTTTGTAATGTACTAATATGATGTATGAAATTAAAAAATATGAAACGCAACGAAATCACGCTACACGTTGTTCTGCTTTCTCACACTACACCCTAAGGCAAGGTGTCACACGCGAGCTCCGAAGATGCCGTTACTTACGTACGACGTGAGTAGAATACAACAAGTACGTAACACGTGCAGCGTGAATTAGCTTTAGCTTTCTTTATATTGCTGTTTGTTGTTTCATTAGGAATCAACAGGCGGAGGGTCCCAAGGCGGTTATGATAGTGTTTATTGCGAAAACTGGAGAAATTCTCCGAATGTCGAGTGTGAGAAGTTGGTTTCGATAGAAGATGCGATGTTACAACTTGGGTACTGTCTGTGAGTTTAATATTGTTATTATTGCGATGTCTTATAATGAGTCTGATTTATCATTACTATTGCTGAATAGTTTTTTATTTATTTTTGAAAATAGTATTAAAATTATGTTCAATAATTTAAAAAATTTACAGCTATCGAACCTAAGGCGATCAAGGACTAAATTTTTGGGTGCTTTAGATTATCTCCGTCAGTCTCACTGTCACGACATTTCCAATGAGAGCGACAGAGATTGATATATAGTAATATCTCAGTCGCAAAAATACGAGCCCAGTGCTTAAGTCCGCGTATCTAAGTTCAGAATTGGCTGAATTTCAATTACTCAAATAGTAACTATAACGTTTTTATCTTTCGACACTCTATCCACTCATGGTCACTTAGAGTTTCATTTTCCTCGACCATTTACCTTCTTTCAAGAAATATAACGCAATTGCACTACAGTCATGAAATATTATCTCGCCGCGCACACATGGCCGTAAGTGCTAAGCACGGCGTATAAATTGGAGTAAGTACTAGATACGGATAGAGATGTGTTGAACTCATGTTTATCCGGCAATATTTACTATGTAAGTGGATAATTTTTGACATAAAAATGGTTTTTCTTTGCTATGTTTTGGGTGTTTTACTGAGTTTTGATATTGGTAATTTACAGTAGTTATGTGTTAAGTTTGAATAACTAAATAAGTTCTCAAAATGCTAAGCTAAAGCGGAGCTGGGCTGTCCTTGTCAATCGTATGCCGGAAAAGTTTTGGACCAAAATCAACAATCAATCAGTTAGGAACCAGAGTTTCAACTTTATGCGGACATTTTACAGGCCTTTAAGAGATGACACAATGAACTCTTCACCTACACCTTTCATTGAGGCTAAAAAAATAATTTTAAAAACCAATCAAGTTTAGCATAGACCGAGTGGCTAGCCAGAGTAGTTGGAGTTCAAAAAGTAATTGAAAAAACTAAAAATAAAGAAAAAAAATTAAATAAAGAAAAGCCGGCATTCGGCTAAACATTGACCGGTACCTCACTAATAACTTAAGTCGCCAATGTTATTACAGGTCGAAAACAATAGGTTGGTAACAAAACGAATGTTCCACGGATGATATCGCTGCGGTGTGGTTTCAGCCACCGTTTGGAATAATATGCATTACCGGCCACCGGACGGTGAAAATATTTTCATTTGTCCATTTAATCTCGGCGGCATTACCAGCGATGACTATGGGGTTGTTAATTAAGTTTTAATGCAGAATTCAGTTGATATTCATTCCGTTATTACCTAAATGCGAAAGTTTGTGATCGAATGAGGGTGTTTATGTGTTTGTCTCTTGTTCACGCTGAAATGAAAAACCGCTAAATTGGTGTCTTCTAGGCAAACATGTTCCATCATTGCTTTCCATCGGGCAAGATGGCTGTCAAACGCAAGCCTATCATTGAATAGAAAAAAAAACGATGTTAAGGACTTCAGTGAAATTTGTTTTGAAGAAACTCTACATTAGCAGTAGGAAAACTAATTTTTATAACGATAGCTTTTGTCTGGACGTACACTTTCAGACTCGCAAAAATAAAGAAATACCTACGCAATTAAAATGTTAATGAAAAACCATTTCACGAAAACCAAAATATCGAAATGTAATTTTAACAGATTTTCATATTACCAACCGCATTGTGTCCCGTCGTTATTTAATTCAGGAAAAAAGGCCCGCACAAATATTTTAAACCGATGACAAAAGCGATGCACTGAAAATGTCATGCGACCGCAACGCGAAACCAATTAAGCGTATATCTGACCATAATTTCTGGGGTGGAGTAATAAAATATAATCGAGAAAACAGCGGCGGTGGAGTTGAAAATGTTTATAAATGCCTACTTTATGACGTTAAGCGGTCTTCCGATTTTAAACTCTATCACATCACAAGTAATTTAATTTAAAAATTGATATCTTCTTAATATACATAATATATATATAAATTACGTGTCACGTTGTTTGTCCGCTATAGACTCCTAAACTACTTAACCGATTTCAATCAAATTTGCACACCGGGTGCAGTTCGATCTAACTTAGGACATAGGATAGCTCACATCTCAATTCATAGTAAAAAAACATGAAAAATTAGAAAATTTTAAAATACTTAAACCATATAGCGCTTTGGACAATGTAAACTTTTTTAATGTAAATTTTGACATTTGACTTAGAATTGACGCAATGGCTTTTTTTACCAATTCGAATTAAATAGTCATCGTTATGACAGGACAACGTCTGTCGAGTCAGCTAGTAAATTGATATAATAAATAATTGGCTTAATCGAGTTCCTTAATTCATAGGTAAAACACTATTGCTCGAGGTTTGATTCAACTTTCAAACAAACCAAAGTAATTCAAAATCGGTTGAGCCGTTTGGGAGCGACGATGTCACAGACTCACACTTGCTAAAAAGCCTTGCGTCGGTGACTAAAAAGACGCCTAGTTTCATGCCCTTAACAAGATATATCTCCCTGCCTAACTAAGGTGTACCTGAAGGATCAAATTGCAAAATACCTCGTAGCCATTGAATAGAATAAGAAATACCGATAGAAACTATATCTACAGTAAAACCTGATTATCTATAGCAAAACTTGCTCCTGACTACCGATTTAAAATTAACAAGCGTCTGCATATACAATACATACGTGCATGCATTACATACGTGTTTCGAAGCGTGTTGCTTGGTTATAAGAGTATCTATCTATACCTACTTTGGAGCCTATACATAAATCGTAGTTTGAATAAAAAACATTGAAGTAATAATAACAATCAAAATAACGCTTCGTGTACTTATGTTACAATTACTTTACGATAGTAAATAGTTTCATTCATGTAAATACAAATTCGACACAATATAAAAATACAAGATTAGAAATAAGAAAAAAAAGTCAATTAAATTAACTAATACATCCCGTCCATTGGTCAATTTCTTCAACATGTCAAAAAGAACGTCATGAAATAGTTAGGTACGGTTCTTCTCAATAACACCTCTGTTCTAAGCCACCATTAGGGTGGACGCCACACACAGAAATATGACAAAAATCGCGCAGCGACCAGACGACGCTAATTTCATTGTCGCCGGTCAGACTTGATCAGTGTTAGGCAGATCAACGTGAAATCTGATATTTGCCGGGATAGCCAATTTTCTTCCCGTCCTAATGGATGAGGGGAGGATGCAATTATTCATGCTAACGACGCGTGGTGCCGATGTCACTTGTTTTTACACAAGATGTGAAGGAGAATCAATAAGCTCGTAGAAAACAGAGTAAAGAGTCTTTACCTTTGTAAAGTATGTGTTTATTTTATTTTCATTACGTTTGGCCACCTATTCATCTCTTAGCGATAGCACGACGATAGCATAAAAAAACACGACGACTTAGAAGGAATATCACAGCCACAAATAAAATATTCTTTTCCTAAATAGATTTCAAAACTATAGACTAACCAAAATTGGACTAATTTAAATTATTGCGTACCCGCAGAAGATGTTTCAGACTTGGATTGTTGTTTTAAACTTTTATAGTTGCAACTAAACAACACATTTCATAAACTTTCTCTATCCTAGCACATCGAATTTTCTGATTCAGTGGTCACTGGTCAGCATGTCATCTGACACATAGCCTCTTCCAGTTTTTATACTCATTTTTATTGTAGTTCGATTGTTTGCCTCTTCTTAAATAGTGCAGAGAGAGCATTTCAACACCATTAATCAAAGAGTACCTATAAATTATTATACAGTATTTAACGATACGATTTTATGTTGGCAATTTAAACTGCAATTAAATTGGGACAAGCAATCATTTTGTCAACTCATTACAGTAACGTGCAGTAGGTTTATTTTAATTGAAGTTATCATTGAGCAATTTAAATTGCTTTTCAAATTTGAAAGCATTAAAGGTTCGCGCACATTAGGACAAGCCGCGGAATTTCAATACTAATTTTTGCTCTGCACCCCGCTGTAGTATGTAGTATGTTCATTCAAAATGTAATAAAGTGATGCAGGATGACTTTTGCGATGCCATCACGCAAAAATTTAAATATGTCTGACATTTTGCTAAGTAGGACAACTTACCCCGTCACTTCAATTCATGAATAGGCACACGTAGCTACCTATTACTCAGTATTCGTCTCGTTTCGTTTGTCAATTTGGTTTGTCAGCACTCTTATCCGGTCTGTCCGCATCATTTGACTATGTTCCTGTTGACGCAGCTCGTGGACGCACCGTCAATTCCATGACTTACAGCTGTTTGGATGCGTGCGCCAGTTTATGACGTGGATTAAAATTATTGCGAAAATAATAGTTTTATAATATCTAGTCCTTTTTTTTTGGCTACTCTAAAAAAACTCAAAGCTTTGTATAAAAAATAAAATAAATAAGAAACTCAATCAATTTTATAATGTAAACAAACTAAACAAGTTTGTTTACGTTTTAAAATTGATGAAAAGTAAACCGCCTAACCCTGAAAAATCGTTCTCACTTCTAAATATTTAAAACCTATTTCAAATTTTAAACTAAATAAAATATACCTACCTCAGGCCTTCCAATATTTTAGGTTGTACTTACCTAGAAATAATGTAGTGGGTAGCTGGAAATAATGTAAGCCTTTGTAATTGTCGTACTTAATAGTAGGTAGTTGTTCAGGTTATGAAATGTGACAGCTACGTGTTCCATATTCTGAGTAACAGCCTCCAGCGACGACAGTTAATGTTGTGAAAGCTGGTGGACCTGTCTTATCTGCTGAGAACTGGAACAAACTGCTTAGAAATTAGAATAACATCATTTCAAGCTAACTTCGCTCTGCGGTTTCACCTAGAATCCTACTAGATCTGTATTTGTTTTCTGAGATATAAAGCTCGTATGTTAATCGAACAATGAAATGGACGGGTATTACGAGTGCTGCTGAACTATTTCGCCTTGCCAAGGACAAAACCAAATGTACAGAGCTGACTACCAACCTTCACTAGTCGAAGATTCATAGCATGTGTTAATCCAGATTATAAGCTACGTCTATAACAAATTACATAAAATCTATTCTGCCGTTTTTGCGTAATTGAGAAACAAACATTCAAACATAAACTTTCACAAAGTGTTAGTAGTAAAAGCGATTGCCCATTTTATTTATCTTTGTCTTAGTTCATAAAGTCAACTGTCTATTACCCAAAGGAAGCTTAGTACAAAATGTAAATGAAAATGACTCTGGTGCTTGTTAAACAGTTTATTACTAGGTAGTAACATAACAACTACACAGTACCAGCTATAGTTTCCTAGTTACAATATCAAACAATGTGTTTGTATTACATTAATATGTATTATATTTAGGTCATTTTAGGAACAGACTGGTTTAATAGAAAAAAATGACGCCTCTTCTTATGAATTAGTTTTTTTGTGAGCTTAATGCTGCAAATTGAAATGTGTATTACCTACTTCTATATTTTATTGGGCCTATTTTATTATTATTTTTATTATTCAACTATAGACTGTTTGACCGCCATCTTGCCTGATGGTAAGCAATGATGCGGTCTACGATGGAGCACGCTTGTCTAAAACGAAGCGACTCACTCGCGACTTGAAGACACCTAGAGGTCAGAGGCCTAGTTTTACATATCGATTTAGTATTCAATTAAAATACTAAATCGATATGTAAAACAAAAAGACTTATCGTAAAGATCCTTAATCTTAAAGATCTTAAATCTTTATCTTTAAAAAGACTCAAACAAAAGCTTTATTCAATGACTTATCCGATGCTTTAACAAGTAGTCACTAAGTAGGGGAAGGTTGCGATCATTGGACTAGCTCTTTCATTGGACCACCAAGGTATTTCCAAAACTGTGCAACCTAGCAATACCCAAACTAGTCGAAACGAGTCCGTGACGACTCGGTTGCACCCCCCTCTAACCTCAGTGATGCTGCAGCACGTGGCGAGGAGAGACGTGTGACGTTGTGTTTGGGGCGGTCAAAATCTAATTTTTACACTCAGGACAACTTGACGTAAGTATCATTACATTCATATTTGTCCGCGTGCACTATTATGAACTATTAGACAATTTAATTGTGATTCCATGAGTGTTATTCAATTTTGTCTAATCATGACCATGTATATTTTATTTTATTTTTTCTTAACGAGTACCTTGTTGCCATCAATGGACCCCAACAGAGTTCCACCGTTGGACCGGTCCAATCATAGCAACTTTTTAGTGTATTTTTCTACTTATAATTATGGGAATAGGTCCCGAGTATTTCACTTATTAAGGAAAAATATAATAGAAAAATCATTATAAATTTAAAATTCCAGAATGTCGCCGAAAAAAAGGAAGTACTTTGCATGGAATGAAGCAAGTATGAACCTTGCTTTAGAATCAGTAAGGAAAAAAAGAGTTGGATTATATGAAGTAAGCAGAATATATGGAGTCCCGAAAGCAACACTAATTAAATATTAAGTAGAAAATATCATTTATTCACCTTAATGTAACCTTTAGTTAGACTGTATCTTAATTTTGATGACTTGTTGATCTCACTAAATGTGCCAAATGTAAAATTTTATTACTAATTATGTAGCCTATAACTATAGTTTGTTTGCTTGTCGTATGTGTATGAGTAATGTTTGTCTTTCCTCGTATGTCACAATTTTGTAATATTGATAGATAATTATAATTAGTTGCCTCGATTGGACCTCTAGAACAAATTTCTTTAAGTTCATTGATGGCAACCTGGTGGTTCATTGAAGGTGCCCATGGTCCAAAGAAGGTAACAGCCCAAGATTTTGTTTTCTTGGTTTATATCAAAAAGGATAAGCCCGAATTATTTGTGCGTTTGATTATTAAAAATAAAGATCCTACGAAATAAAAATAATAAACTGTTTTCATTTTAACACTTACACTTTTTGAGATATGAGGTCGTAAAGTTATGTGGTCCATTCATAGCAACCTTCCCCTATATATTCTAATACAATTCAAAACAAACTTTAATGTAATTGAACAGCTACGAGTAGCTTCAGCAACCCAACTATACCGCAATTCTACGAGTTAGTGCAACAAAGTCGGGACCGTAACACGACAAAGTAAGTGATTGCTCTCTGCGACGGCAACAAACCGAGGGATTTCACATGTCAATTGGAATGAGCGAGATGCGTGCGAGCAGAAAACTCGATTTGCAAGCGCTGGGGGCTCGTATCACGGAGTGTCACTAGCAGTTAATGTTGAATGCAACTGTACCCTTTTATTTTGGCTGTTGACCACAGATTCGCTTGTCGAGTAAAAATGGAATGAAAAATGAAATGAAAGAGCAATTTTATACATTTTTGGTTTTATTTACTAGTAAAGTTTACTTTTACAGTTAAAAGGTTTGCGTTAGTAATGCAAATATTCGTCATTGCCTAGCAAGCATTAGGCTACAATAGATTTCTTTTTCGGTATTTTTTGGTCCAGTGCCTAGCAGTAAAATTGTACTGTGGGTAAATATTAAATTGTCATCGGAGTGGTGGTATCCCAGCTCAATAATAATTGTAGGTACATCGGGAAGTAGCTCGAAATTCAGTTGCAAGACCTAAAAACAAACTATCATTGCAAGCTACATAAAAGCTTGTAATAATTCTACTAAAGGCCAAAATACAATAAAATATGCAAAATAGTCAATGACTTTGCTTTATTACTCCTAGAGGAAGCAAGGTTAATTTAAGCTGTTAAACTTTGTAGGTACTCTTATAAATCTGAAAGCTTTTAATTGGGTTAGATAGACAATACCTACCGCGTCACTTGTACCTTCAATTTCGTAGCGGCTAATAGTTTAAACCAGAGTTGTACAGCGAGAAGTAATCTTGTTACTCTTGTTAGCTAACAACCTGCAGGGGAAGGGCTCTCGCTGTGAAGTTAGGGCAATTCCCTTTACTTAGTGCGCAAGTTTCTACCTTTAGCTATACTCGTAGTTGTGTTCTTGTGATATTGCAGATTGTTACATTAGTTCTTTGTTCAATATGTATTACGGTTTGGTTCTGAATATCTATGATTTAATCAGTATCTATATCATGTTTCTTTACGGTATTTTTTATTATAATAATTATATTGAAATAGAATTTGTTTTAGACGCAGATAGATCTGGTCATAACATTCGCGTGGTGATGGAAATCGATGGTGATGGTAATAAGTGGCCTGTATTTTTATGTACCCCTGACAACGTGTAAGCAAAATCTCAGGAACGGTTGAGTAGCTAAGGCTTTTTAACCGACTTCAAAAAAGGAGGAGGTTATCAATTCGACTGTATGTTTTTTTTTTTATGTTTGTTACCTCATAACTTTTGACTGTGTGAATCGATTTTGATGATTCTTTTTTTATTAGAAAGCTGACGCTTCCCATTTGGTCCCATTTGAATTTAGTCCAGTTCTGATAATGGCATCCATGAGAAAACCATATAAGTCTTAAATTTGCATTAAGTACGTAAGTAAGTACGTAAGTAAGTAAAAATAATGTTCTTGTATTACAAGAACATTATTCTTACAAAACAAAAAACAAAAACCGACTTCAAAAGACCGACTATTGAGTTATTCATCTATTTGTCGCGCACGTACTTAATGCAAATTTAAGACTTATATGGTTTTCTCATGGATACCATTATCAGAACTGGACTAAATTGAAATGAGACCAAATGGGAAGCATCAGCTTTCTAATAAAAAAAGAATCATCAAAATCGATTCACCCAGTCAAAAGTTATGAGGTAACAAACATAAAAAAAAAAAAAAAACATGCAGACGAATTGATAACCTCCTCCTTTTTTGAAGTCGGTTAAAAATTTGTAGGAATGGATTTGAATGAATGATATATTTTAGATGTATTTGAAGATCTGTTCTGGATCTGGGTGTTAATTGCCCTCGTCTTTGTGTTCCATGCCATCCTCAATACAGGGAATCCTAGTGGGGAGCGATGAGTGTGAAACTTTAACTATTTATTTATTATTATTAATTACAATACTTTCTCGACTATGAATTTAGATTCCACTAAGACAAAAGGCAACTCTAACTAGCACCTTAACTGACAACTTTGTTAACTTGTCAAACAAATCGACACTTACAAGAGCAGCTTCACCAGTACCTACACTAATGATCAGAATGTACACAGAAACTGAGCATCGGACACCGATAAACCTAGAGAGAAGGACAGAGCACCATGGTTTATTTTATTTTTATTTAGATGCTCTTAGATGCAGTTATCTGACTGAAGCAACATTCTTAACATATGTGCTGTGGATTCTCATGTCATCATTTTTTTGTGTAGGTTCTTATAAGTAGCGTCTTTTGTACGTATGCGAAAGTAGACGAGATTTTGGTGGCTTCATCTTAATCTACCGAGATTATCTTTGTATATTAGTTTATCTGAGGCATCGGAGTATTAATTTGACCAAGTAAGCAAATGCTGTCAAAGTTCGTGGCGTTAGCTATGCTAATTGGATGAAAACTTAGCTGATGTAAACTAGAATTGAAATCGAGAGGTTTTGATCGTGGAACGTGAACTGAAAGAAGCGTTTTCCACAATTCTATATTTATCATGTTTTGCTCGTACCTTATTGCATAAAAAAAGGAAATACAAAAAAATATGTGAAATCATATAAGGCCATGCTATATGTAATACATTAAAAATGTTCTCTGCATTTAGCCACTCCATCGTTCTTATATGAAATTTTTCGTAGAGGTAGACACACTTATTTGTGCTACTATTTATTCCGGAAAAATAACAGTTCTTGTAGCTTGTACGGAGGTACGTTCTACATTTATTACAAGGAGTTTTATTAATGTTTGTAAATGTAAGTACCTACATGACTTTTATAAAGTATTTCATCTCACACTCACTTCTCGCACAAATCAAGAAAAAAATATATCCTTAGTTACTCGTACTTAGTAGCTTTGATAAAAAGGCTGCGTAGTGACAAACAAAGCTCTACCTAGATGCTTTCAGACCTTTTTAACCTTTGGCCTTTAAATTAATTGGCTTATAATTAACTTGTTTTACATCTGAAGTTCTCTGAAAGACTCCATTTATTTTGTAGATAGTTACTAACGACGTTTGAGATATTGTTGTAGATGTTTTCGGTCTGGTTTATGTCTAGTAGTCAATTTGTTTCAGTAACTTTTTAATTAATGGCTATTTAAGTTGATGTTTCGAGTGGTTTTAATATTTGGGTGTGGATTCTGAGACTGAGATACCCGTACGGTTTTTAGAGCAAATGAAAATGTTTTTGGTCCTATGCAACAGAACGCATGAAACTTGATTATAATGCATGTAGCTTTCCTAAAGTAGAAATACGTGGAGCAATTATTGTTTCCTCTCCTCTCTTTTTTCCGTCCCAAAATATTATGTACAAGCGCGGCCTTATTACCTAAACAATTTTTGCAGAGAAAATTTATATGTACAGGACTCATTGTACAATGTACATTTACAGATGTTGTTGATGTACAGGAGAGTATCGTATGTAATCGTATGTCAATCCTGTCCATCGAAAAGTTATCTAAAAGATCTTGTTTAGTATAGTGCAGTAACAATACACAAATTAACATTGTGCCTAATAATGTTTAAACACTTTTAACTAAAAGTCAACACCTCATTATCAAGTTTCAGTAAAACTCCACCGCACGACAAACAAATTCATACGAAGTTGGTGTACATTTCAGAGGAAGCCATGCCATCTACGTCGATGCAAATGTTGTGAAGACTTATTAAGAACTTCGCACACAGTATGTAATCATTCTGTCAACTTTGGAGACTGCAAAGTTGGAAGGCCTTGGGCTGAGTATTGAACTTACAGTTAGGACAGCAGTCTTGAATTTTGAATAGAAGAGTGTTGACTTATGTTTGTGGAACGTACGTTTGGCACTTTTTACATATTGGCAAATTTCTTGCCAAGAATTTCTTAAATGTCAAAGTGTTGATAGATTTAAATTTTAATGTTCTAAAAGGATATTTAAATGGTTTAGCACTGATAACACTAAAAATATTGCCATAATAATATGGAAACAAAAATGTCATCTAAAATAAAAAACAAATTATTTGTTACAACTTTATCAATCAGAAACTTACCTTACTGAGCTTTTATCCTTTTATTAAAATTTTAATATCTGGTTCTGGTCGACTTGAGAACCTCCTCGGTTTGCAAATTATAAAATCATATCAATCATTGTTCAAAAAGTTCGAGACAACTCAAGACAAAAACAAGTCCCACGTGTTACGCGGCGCGGCGTGACCCAGTGTCACCTCACTACGTAACAACTTTGACGTATCTACCCATATAATAATATGTAGTGTTGCCGTAACATCGTAATAATTTGATCAGGCGCCGCAACGCGAACTTTACGCCAATTGAAAAGTTGGTCTACACTGGAATACCTACTCTAATACTGTTGTGTAGCCATCTGACAAGTGTACAGGGGTATAAGAAAAAGGGTATGCTGACTCATAGTAGGTACTCATGAATTTGAACCACTTTTATAATGGGACCAACCCAAAAATTTAGAAAAAAAATATGTGAACTATGAGCCTTTTTGGGTTTCCTTATAATCCTGTATTGGTCCGTATTTTTTCAGATATTACTGGTTTTTTAATTGATTTATGCAGTATTGGAAAAGTAGGAAGTCATATTTTCAGATAATATTATAAATCTACGTATTACACTTTTTGACCGAAATACAGGTTTAAAAGGAAAAATAATGCTGAACCGAAAAGAGCTTACTTACGCAAGATTGTGATTTTTTTACTACAATTTATTTAGTACTAGCCAAACCCACGATCACGAAAAAAAATTGTTGTACCACAGAAAAATGTCAAAGTCACCTGACAAAATATATAGAACAGCTAATTATTTTCGCAATTTCAGGTTTAGGCTCCGAGTAAAAATTGTTCATCACGATAACTACGGAGCCCTTTCGGCTTAGCATACCTTTTCCTCCTAGCCCCACATTTTCAGAAATTACCATTTTTAATCGAAATAAATACCAAATGCGTTCGTGATGTGATGCATTAGTTAATTGAGTTGATATTAAAATGGGAGTAGTTCGGAGGTGCGTCAGTAATTCCTTACTGGCTGTCGACGTGTTAAGTGATGTGAAAGTATCGGTAAATGAAAAATGAGTTCATTATTTTGAGTAGGATTTCATACATCATATTTGTAGACGCCGCAGAGGCAGTGGATGAGACTGGCTCAGGACCGAAAAACATGGCACGTTAAAGAGGAGATGTAAACTCAGCAGTGGGTGGAAAACGGTTGATTATGATGATGATTTATAGATGTCTTTGAGGGCAGACCTGGTATCAAAGCAGTGGGATGATTCAAAGTTAGATTTTGTTAGTAGATTCTTTCTATTACTACGAGTATTATAAATGCGAAAGTTTGTAATGTGTTTAAGTGCGCACATGTTTATTCCCTCGTATCTTCGTAACTACTACTTTGATTTCGATAAAATTTGGATTAGAGATAGCTTATGCCTTGGATTAATAATTGGTCTACTTTTCATCGTCACCCTTTTTTCATTACCGAGCAGGTGAAACCATGGAGCACAAGTAGTTTGTAACCATTGTCATTGTTTTGAATTCTCCATTTATTATGTACCATGTTTAAATGGCTTTCATAACCAAGTAGGTATTAAGACTCTTGAAACTTAACTCCAGCAATATTCAAGAACAATTTCGCTGGCTAATAATCGTTAAGCTCTAGTACAATCGCACAGCATGTGCTGTAATGTATAATGGTGCTATAAAAGCTGACTACATGCTCCACCTTTGCTAGGATTTTATCATTATGCGTTAAAATCTGTAGTTGCTGCTACGTTTTTGTTTTACTTAATTTGCTAAAATACGAAGCATTTTTACAAGAAGCTTCAAACTTTATTGCAAAAGTTTTCTTTTCAAATAGAAAAAAAACTCAATAAGAGAAATGATCTATAATTACTACTATTCTATTCCATTTTCTATTTCTGTTACAAACTATTAAGTTTAGGTCAGTTAATAATAAAGAATAGATATCGTAAAAGTGTCTTCGAGGAAAAAGAACATTTTTTCTAAGCTAAAAATACAGTTCATGTCGGTGTAATAATTATTTTTACAAAAAACAAAAACCGACTTCAAAAGACCGACCATTGAGTTATTCATCTATTTGTCGTGCACGTACCTAATGCAAATTTAAGACTTATATGGTTTTCTCATGGATACCATTATCAGAACTGGACTAAATTGAAATGGGACCAAATGAGAAGCGTCAGCTTTCTAATAAAAAAAAGAATCATCAAAATCGATTCACCCAGTCAAAAGTACCTAATGAGGTTAACAAACATAAAAAAAAACTTACAGTCGAATAAATAACCTCCTCATTTTTTGAAGTCGGTTAAAAAACGGTAGCACCGTTCTTTATCTTAGCGCGTAGGTCATCGTTCAAGCCGAGTGGCTACCTCTCTGCCACTAGAGACAAGAGGATTGCCACCCTCGATGCAATTTTACTCTATATCATATATCTATGTATTATACGCCTCACGCCACTAGCCTTTGACAGAAAATTGTCTCGTTTGTCACTTCTGTCAAAGATTTAAATATAGAATCACGATTACGGCGGAAAACTAAGTACCTATTGGTTTATTTTTACTGCCGACAAGTATTCCAGCTAGTAACAGCCTAATTCACTATTGTAATTTCGTATATGGGTTAGAATTAGAACAGTGAAATCGCACATTTAATGCTTGCGTTATTGATAGTTAAAATTTAGTGGAACATAAATTATAGCTTGATATGGCTCTGGTACGGTGCTTTTCACGACTTTCATGACTTTGCGAGGTGTAAAGTTTAGAGACTGTAACATAAATTATGGTTTTAAAAAAGTTTTGCCTTGTAAAGGCAGCATGAAAAGTATAAATAAAATTAATTACAAGAACCACGTGCCAAAAATAGTAAATTTAAAAAATGTTAAATAATTTCAATTATAAAGTACCTTCATAAAAAAACAACAGAAACACAAAAAATTACAAAAGTTTACAAAAGATAAGCTGCCACGATTTCAGCGTCACCAACGATCATTTAGTGTTTCCCAAATACATGGTCGACCTTCGCGTAACATGTGTACAATTGCTATCATACCTACACAGTAGTACACAGATTAAAGCTGAAGCTAAAACGTTTTACAGTTTCCATGCGAGTGGCTTAGAACTTATTACTCGTCCTAGCTGCAGTAACCTCGAGCGCCACGCTAATGGATCCTGCAATATACCACCTCATATCTCAAGGAAGCGTCGCGAAATGAATTTCACATTCCCAACGCAGCGCAATGAATTCCGCCAACTCTGTCATCGCGAAGTGAAGAGAAGTGAAGCCACTCCGGGTGACTGATGACTCGCGGTTCTAGTGCACTTCCACTAGTGGTCAGGTTGGAGCTTGTTTCGTTTTACCGCGTGTAACAATTTTTAAATGTTTTTTTAACTCTCACGCTTTATCTGCATAGCCGTTTAAACAAACGAATATGCGCATACATAAACTGTCACATTTATGTAATAAAAACATTAAAAAATATATATATGATACTAGCACTATTCCACATATAAAAATATTTTCAGCTCGATTAAGGAAGCTTATTTGGGTTTTTAAAAAACTCAGACATGTCACTAATTTTAAACTACTCCTGTTAATTTATCAAGCCCTATGCCAATCAATTATATCTTATTGTATTACAGCTTGGGGTGGCACCTTCCAATCACACCTTATATTAATTGAACGCGCCCAAAGATCGATACTAAAAGTCATGACATTCAAGCCTTATCGTTTCCCTACTACAGATCTTTTTACCCAGTGTAAAGTTCTGACAGTCAGGCAGCTGTTTATTCTTAACGCTACTGTTTCACAACACACGCAGACTCCATATGACCCTACGATTAAAGACAAAAGAAGAGACAAGGACATAAATAAAGATATCACGTTTTTCAACAAATGCTTCTCACATACTCAGTTCTGCTTCCTTGGACCGTTCTTATATAAAAAACTAAACAGACTACTTAATTTTTATTCACTTAATAAAAATCGCTGTAAAGCTAAAATAAAGTTATGGCTTCTGTCTCTCGACTATGATGAGACAGAAGCATTATTAAAAATAATTCGTTGAAAATACACTTATAGACACAACCCTAACACCTGTGGCATCGCCTCGAACCCAGCTCTTTCGAGTCTGATGTTACGAGGTGTTGTCTCTCACGCACACACTCACCTTCTCGTTCACTTCCTTCACCTTTCTCACTACTCAATACATAAACTTTACACTAGTACCTCCTTACACAACATGATATGTGATTATCATTAAATCGCCTCGTACCTTTCATTCTGTAATATTTTATAAATACGAGTACATATTATGTATGTATATCTTTAGTATGATACTGGCATTATGTAGGTTAAGTTCAACTTGGGAAGATGTTAGCATCCGAGATTCAGTTTTCTTCTTGTTCGGATGCTAACACCCACTTAAATTTACAAAAAAAAAAAAAAAAAAAAATGAAGTGTCAAAACTCTTATGGCTAACGATTAAAAAACCATTCTACCATAGAATATACGGTCGATATGTTTTCATTCAGCCTTTCCAATAGGCTATTTGACACTATTAAAAATATGCTACGAAATGTGGTCATTCTATTAGGTAATAACATAAAAAAACATATTTATCTCTGTTTTATCCAAAAATATTTATAGATTTTTCAAAATAAACAAAATAAATTCAAATTATTTTTTAAAATTCTTCAGCCACAAGAACGCTCTGTGATTGGCTACGCCTCGCGTGACGTCACACGCAGGTAAACATTGTTTAATGCTAAGACACTTTGTGTGATTTTATAATGTACACTTTGGTACAAGCTTGACGTTTGTCAAAGAATAAAGTTTGGTTACTTGCCTGTGACGTCACGCAAATCACATGTCGTCCGCCATTACCGAAACAGCGTTTTTAGCGCGAATATTGTAATTTAAATTTTAACACAGTATTTTACGAAAAATACTGCAAATTTCGCAGAAATATACATGTGGTGTATTAATCATATGCCAACGAATAATTTAAAACAGTTTTTCAAAATCAGTCAAATAGCCTATTGAATAATCATTGGTACGGTTGTCTGGAAGAGATCGATCTTAGCGATAAGACCGCCTTTTGTGCCTTTTTCTTTTATATTTTACTATGTTTGTAATTTCATTTTTTGTGTGTTGTCAATAAAGATTATATTAAAAAAAAAAAAAAAAAAAAAAAAAAAAAGTTAAGACAGGACAACGTGTGTCGGGTCAGCTAGTTAAATATAAACAGGTGTTAGCATGGCAATGGCAACCCCCAACGTCTTGATGGTGGCACCACTGTCGGCTGGCTGACGGATGGTGCGTCACTCTCACGACTGGGGAGTCGTGAGAACACCGACAAGATGGCGGTGCCGGTGATAATACGGAGGCGATATAAAAGATGGAAGATGGGGAAGGCTAAGCCGCCTGTCCTCTGATTGTGATTGTGAATAAGTGAAGTGCTGTGATATTATTAAAATTGTGAGTAGCTTCCATAAAACCGATTGAGTATGTGATTCTAGTGTATAATTCCCCGAAACCCCATAGTAGTATAGCCATAGGTTACGTAAGTCGGAGGTAATGCTCTGACAATTCAGAACCGGGATAAAAAGGAGCGGTTTTTTTTTCTTTCTTTTTTTAACCTACTAATTCGTTCCTGCCACGCTCACTTACCTACTATTTATTTTTTGTAAAAATTTAAGAAGAAAAAAAAAATATGGGGTAAACAATTACAAACAAACTATGTGAAAGGGCCTAACATAGTGCCCGAACAATTTATGTATTGTGTTCTCAGTTTCTCACATTCCACATGGCCTTGTCAAAGTTTATTTTCCTAATGTGGGGTACC
Organism: Alcis repandata; assembly: GCA_949125135.1. Lineage (NCBI taxonomy): Eukaryota > Metazoa > Arthropoda > Insecta > Lepidoptera > Geometridae > Alcis > Alcis repandata. The sequence goes on from OX421223.1 coordinate 3,854,892, forward strand.
TTGTCTATTTTAAGTGATCACAACTAGACCCAAAGAATAAAAGTTCTCCTCCTGAATAGTTAGTCTGCGTAAAAAAATATGCGTTTCAGTCCCGCTGAGCACCGAGCTGAACGAGACCCTCGGGTGGCGCAGAGCGAGGGCGCACTGCAACGCAAGGCGACCTGTCTGACGCACAGCAACGCGCACGCAGCGCAACGAGACGAAACGCAGATAATCGTTTTCTCTCTATCTGTCTTTTATAGTTCTTTTCGTGACGATATAGGTACATATATTGTCTTTCTTGTTCCACTAATTTTGCAGTGGAAGCTTTTTATAGTATTTCGGTTAAATACACCAGTGGGCATACAAATTGTCGGCTCATAATCACCTAAAACACTTGTCCAACTCTCATAATTATATTTTTTTGGCATAGAAATCATTTTTGGTCACGATATGGCTGATCGAGTGATGTTATTATTTTGAATTTGAAGACATGCATGAATTACACCTACCGTCTACTAAAAATAAAAAAAACTAAAAGTTATATCATGCTGTCACTGTCATTTTGTCGCTACTGTCACTCTTGAACAATGTTAGAAACAAAATAAATAAGAGAAAAACTACGTCACAAGCAAAGTTGTAGAAATAAACGAGGTCAAAAGTGCCTCCAAATGGTTCGTGTAATATACACACGGTGCTGCTCGCCAGTTCTGTCACTTGAACTTGGCTGGATACTAAACTTGTTAAAGCAAAGCAGATGGCGCTGATCTTCCTTATAACGCACAATTGTTTGGTGGAAGCGTGATTTTTGCAAATCGGATTGTAAAATTCCCTCATAACTAAACCTTTTGTTTTAAAAGTTTGCATTAATGTGGGCCAGCTTGTTGTAATTTGTTTGTTTGACTAAAGTGACAGCCAGATGGATAATCTAGTCTGCGCAAATAAATAAATATGTTTCAGTTTCAATGGACTCGTCTGAAGAAAGTCTTGAACTGTCCCTTATATTCAACTTATAGCCAACTAGGTTTGCCAGAGGCAAACTCCCCTCCCCGCATCCCGACCCAATTCCCTCCGTTAATAACACTACTATTTAGCAATCAACGTAGTCACTCACAACAATACGGCGACATACTGCGATGATATACTGCGATAATATACTGCGACGATATACTGCGATGTTTTACCGCGATGAAATACTACGATACACTGCGATGATATAAACAACGATACGACGACATGCCACGCCGCTCGCGGGATGCAGAGCGACGCACACACACCGCAGCGTGGTCTTCGCGGGACGCAGAGCGACGCACACACACCGCTGCGTGGTCTTCGCGGGACACAGAGCGACGCAGACACACCGCAGCATGGTCCTCGTGGGACGCAGAGCGACGCGCACACACCGCAGCGTGGTCTTCGCGGCACGCAGAGCGACGCACACACACCGCAGCGTGGTCTTCGCGGGACACAGAGCGACGCAGACACACCGCAGCATGGTCCTCGTGGGACGCAGAGCGACGCGCACACACCGCAGCGTGGTCTTCGTGGGACGCAGAGCGACGCGCACACACCTCAGAGCGACGCTCGCGCAGCGCCGGCCGAAGCTCGCGCAGCGCCGAGTCACGCTCGCGCAGCGCCGGACGACGCTCGTGCAGCGCGAGGCGACGCTCGTGCCGCGTGAGGCGACGCTCGCGTAGAGCTGGGCCACGTTCGTGCAGCGCTGGTCTACGCTCGCGCAGCGCAGAGCGACGCTTGCGCGGCGCCAGGTGGCGCTCGGATGGCGCCGGGCGACACTCACACAGTGCGGAACGACGCCCGCACAGTACAGTGCGACGCACGTGCAGCCCACACACCTCAGAGCGACGCTCGCGCAGCACTGGGCGACGCTCGCGCAGCGCCGGGCGATGCTCGCGCAGCGCTGGGCAATGCTCGCGCAGCGCCGGGCAGCGCTCGCGCGGCGCCGGGCGATACTCACACAGTGCGGAACGACGCCCGCACAGTACGGTGCGACACACGCGCAGCGCAACAGGACGCCCGCACAGTACGGTGCGACACACGCGCAGCGCAACAGGACGCCCGCACAGTACGGTACGACACACGCGCAGCGCAACAGGACGCCCGCACAGTACGGTGCGACACACGCGCAGCGCAACACGACGCTCGCGCAGCACCGGGCGACGCTCGCGCGGCATCGGGCTACACTCGCACGTCTTATTTAGATCAACGTTTCGTTTCAAGATTGTTGTTTTTGTGGTTTTTGGTGCCTGCGGTGATCTTCACATAATTTTACTTTTGTTGACCAGCGCCGTCGTGAGCGAGTCTTGTACCGAGTTCGTTTTTAAAATATTTTCAGGTGATTTCGATAAACATATTCCTCGTCGTGACGGCGAGTATTCTAGTCTTTCTTAAATTTTAGTTGCTATGGAGGCAAAGATACATAATATGCTCAGAGGGGATGCCGATTGGTTAAAGTTATAGTTGGTTTTCTTCTTCTTTCTTCGCATTTTTTTTTCTGACTTTGGCTACGCCCAAACTTTGAAAGGGTCACGCATATAGCTTTTTATTGTTCTATGAACCGAATACTTAATAGAAATCAAACTTTTTTTTTTGCTTTGATAGAACAACGCAGTTAAAAGGAGGACACAAAAGGGTTTGTATAAGAGCATTGAAGCGCTGAAGTCTATTATAATTGACTAGCGACCTGTCCTGGCTTTGCACGGATGTCAAGTATACTCGGGTACTCAGGGATAATGTAGAATTTTAATGGTGAAAAAATTTTAATGGTGGTTTCTAAATCGGTTTATTAGTTTTTGTGTATAATCGTTACATATAAGTATACACACAAATCTTTCTTTTTATAATGTTAGGGTAGATATTTCAGCGATTTCATGTTTCGTGTTGCGTACCACACGCAAATACTCGTATTATAATAATGATTTGTGCGTCAAATAATATACAAGGATTCCTACATGTGTGTTTGGTACTGTCACACTAACTTATCTCTAAAAATGTTTGTTCTTACTGCAGATTGTCGCGCTATTAAGAGGTCCTACACCACTCATGCCATTAAAAATCGTTATGTCTTTTAAAGTAGTGCTTTGGTCTACTTGTTCTCACTATAGACGGAAATTACCATCGAAACTCAAAAGTGACTGAATGAAAGTTTCAGCATTAGCAGAATTGTACACCTAATGCTTGAGTTTTCAGGTACGGAAACAATAATCGTTTGCTGCCTCCGACCAAATTATAATATATACTTGTCTCTTCAACTAGACTTGGATGTCAGCAGTTGCACAACCCTTGCTTGGAGGACCTGTTAACTGTTGTGTATTTTGTACGCAAGGTGGTGAACTGTCTCTTCTCTGGACTCAACATATCAATCGTATAGTGCTCTTGCATGGGTCGAATCGGGCACAATGGCTGTCACTTTGGGGCACAATTTGTGGTCATAATGTGAGCCGTTAACAGAAGCCGATATTTATTTCAAGTGGTGGCTCGCAGCATCGAGATTTCTTCTTTTTTTTTTCTCTTTCCCAGTAATCACGTAACTGAAGCATAAGGTGCCGGAATACATTTTCAGATTGGTAATACTGTGATTTTAACAAAACAAGGAACGTGTGTCTGTTGTTTATCATGTATAATATATTTAAAGATAGGCAAGCAGCATAGACAGATGTGCCTATACCTTGCAGTATTGAAATTTATTCATAATCATTAGTCTTGTTTACGGATGTCAAGTTTATATATCAACCAAGCATCAGTCTAATGCATTTTGTCGAAGTTAGTCAGATGGATTTTCTTGGAGTAACTCTAGGTCATAGATAGGTATATTACCTAAAGATGGAGCCATAGCGTAGCCGCACATGCGACAGCTATACTCTTGAAATGATGCCTGGTTAGAAATATTTCCCCATTTTGGGGGAAAATATCATAAAATATTCCAAATCTTTATACTTCACAAAATAAAACATTATTATACAGGGTTATAAGGAAAGCATATGCTAAGCCTAAAATGTCTAATAGTAAACTAATCTACTCATAATTATATACAACGTTGATAATGAAGCCAATCTTGCAATTGCGAAAATAATGTAACTACCTAATCTTAGTTTTGAGTCAGAAGGATATTTGAATTGCAAATAGCAATTATGGTTCCATGTGCTTAATCTGAGGAAGGATGCAAATCTAAACTGGAAGTCACATCTGGCAAATGTTGACAGTAAAATCTTCAGTCAATATAAGCATAGCAATATGCCTTTTCAGTGGTGGTCGATGTCACATCAGATGAAGTTGAAAAAAAAACAAATAATAATAATGCCTATTATGGAAACATATACCATGTCATAAACAGTTCAAAATGTATCTGAAGAAGTGGCTATTAAATCACGTATATTAAGACTTGAATGAATCTGTGAATAGAGATAAATCTACGGAAATGATATTATTAAGTAAACAATTGAAAATTTGACATTTAATGAGGAATTATTATTGACATGATATTACGAGGTATATACTATTGACATTTCATTAAAATAATTTGACATATTATGCATAGAATTTAAAATTGAATTGGAAATCGTTAATTATTAGTATTTTAAAAACTACTAAAATTATTTGACTGTGTACGAGTTACATATTGAATTCCCGATGTGGGTAAACTGACAATTTCAACCAATAGCTTATGAATTACAAGGTACTTATCAGTAGTTCAATAAATATTTCTTAATCTGAATCTTCCGACACAACTACTTACTATTACGGATACGAAGGATTGATATATCCGATAGGATATAAAGCCACTGTTGAAGTATGGGTTCCCAGTATGCAGTCTCTACTTTGAGAAAGATTCTCCTCAAAAGTGCCCAACAAAAAGCTACCGTATGCTCCATGTCACAAATCCTATGAAGACAGATTAAAAGCACTGCATCTCACAACCTTCGAGAAGCGGCAGTTGGGCGGAGACCTGATTGAAACCGTTAAAGTGCTGAATGGGTTCTATAATTTTACGGACATACAAAACATTTCACATTCAAAGATGTCGAAGACAGCAGACGCCATAAAACCTTGCTATGGCCCACACTATCCCAGACCAACACTACAAACCACATCCTATACAAGACAACAACTCTGGTCTATAACTGGAACAAATTGCCAGAAGATGTCGTACTGACTGATAAATAATAAACGTTTCACACTCATAGCTCCCTTCTAGGATGACTTCTGTGTCGGGGATGCCATGGAACACGCACAGGGACAAGGACATCTGGCACCCAGACCCAGAACAAATATTTACAGAACAAACCCGGGTGCTCTGGCTTATGGGACGGATATGTTACAACTGCCAAACAGGGAGTGGATTGTAATAAACATTCGAATTGAGTCAAATTGTGGTGTCAGGTTGTATCACATTTTATTTTCTTATTGGCTCGATCAGTTTTATAACATAAGCTTATTCCTATTTAAAATTGTTTTGATCATTCTTCCTGATTGATTAAATTGTTGTTTGTTTTGAATGTATGTCTAAGTATATGCAGTTTATGTAGGTTTACATATCACTTTTATCTAATACTGCACACCCCATTTTTCAATTCAATATGTATCCTCCTTTCTAAGGTTGCCTGGAAGAGATCGCTCTTGGCAATGGGGTCGCCAGATCTTGCACTGGTTCTTAAGTCTAAATATCCTTTTATTTGTGATGTCCGGTGTAAACAATAAAGAGTTTATCTATCTATCAAGATTATTCTTGGTATTGGTAGATGTGGGCGATTTGTGAAGTGTCCACAGGTGCAATGGCGGCAACTAGTGTTCGTGCGTAATCAAGTACGAGGACGTACTTATGGGTCGGATGGCCGAATGTTAGCATGGCAACCCCCAACGTCTTGATGGTGGCACCACTGTCGGCTGGCTGACGGATGGTGCGTCACTCTCACGACTGGTGAGTCGTGAGAACACCGACAAGATGGCGGTGCCGGTGATAATACGAAGGCGATATAAAAGATGGAAGATGGGAAAGGCTAAGCCGCCTGTCTTCTGATTGTGATTGTGAATAAGTGAAGTGCTGTGATATTATTAAAATTGTGAGTAGCTTCCATAAAACCGATTGAGTATGTGATTCTAGTGTTAGCACGGCAACCCCCAACGTCTTGATGGTGGCACCACTGTCGGCTGGCTGACGGATGGTGCGTCACTCTCACGACTGGTGAGTCGTGAGAACACCGACAAGATGGCGGTGCCGGTGATAATACGAAGGCGATATAAAAGATGGAAGATGGGAAAGGCTAAGCCGCCTGTCTTCTGATTGTGATTGTGAATAAGTGAAGTGCTGTGATATTATTAAAATTGTGAGTAGCTTCCATAAAACCGATTGAGTATGTGATTCTAGTGTATAATTCCCCGAAACCCAATAGTAGTATAGCCATAGGTTACGTAAGTCGGAGGTAATGCTCTGACAATTCAGAAGCGGGATAAAAAGGAGCGGTTTTTTTTTCTTTCTTTTTTTAACCTACTAATTCGTTCCTGCCACGCTCACTTACCTACTATTTATTTTTTGTAAAAATTTAAGAAGAAAAAAAAAATATGGGGTAAACAATTACAAACAAACTATGTGAAAGGGCCTAACATAGTGCCCGAACAATTTATGTATTGTGTTCTCAGTTTCTCACATTCCACATGGCCTTGTCAAAGTTTATTTTCCTAATGTGGGGTACCTTGTCTATTTTAAGTGATCACAACTAGACCCAAAGAATAAAAGTTCTCCTCCTGAATAGTTAGTCTGCGTAAAAAAATATGCGTTTCAGTCCCGCTGAGCACCGAGCTGAACGCGACCCTCGGGTGGCGCAGAGCGAGGGCGCACTGCAACGCAAGGCGACCTGTCTGACGCACAGCAACGCGCACGCAGCGCAACGAGACGAAACGCAGATAATCGTTTTCTCTCTATCTGTCTTTTCTATTTCTTTTCGTGACGATATAAGTACATATATTGTCTTTCTTGTTCCACTAATTTTGCAGTGGAAGCTTTTTATAGTATTTCGGTTAAATACACCAGTGGGCATACAAATTGTCGGCTCATAATCACCTAAAACACTTGTCCAACTCTCATAATTATATTTTTTTGGCATAGAAATCATTTTTGGTCACGATATGGCTGATCGAGTGATGTTATTATTTTAAATTTGAAGACATGCATGAATTACACCTACCGTCTACTAAAAATAAAAAACTAAAAGTTATATCATGCTGTCACTGTCATTTTGTCGCTACTGTCACTCTTGAACAATGTTAGAAACAAAATAAATAAGAGAAAAACTACGTCACAAACAAAGTTGTAGAAATAAACGAGGTCAAAAGTGCCTCCAAATGGTTCGTGTAATATACACACGGTGCTGCTCGCCAATTCTGTCACTTGAACTTGGCTTGACACGCTACCGCGTGTCTAGATACTTGTTAAAGCAAAGCAGATGGCGCTGATCTTCCTTAAAACGCACAATTGTTTGGTGGAAGTGTGATTTTTGCAAATCGGATTGTAAAATTCCCTCATAACTAAACCTTTTGTTTTAAAAGTTTGCATTAATGTGGGCCAGCTTGTTGTAATTTGTTTGTTTTACTAAAGGGACAGCCAGATGGATAATCTAGTCTGCGCAAATAAATAAATATGTTTCAGTTTCAATGGACTCGTCTGAAGAAAGTCTTGAACTGTCCCTTATATTCAACTTATAGCCAACTAGGTTTGCCAGAGGCAAACTCCGAAGACCCCCCCCCCCCCCCGCACCCCGACCCAATTCCCTCCCTTAATAACACGACTATTTAGCAATCAACGTAGTCACTCACAACAATACGGCGACATACTGCGATGATATACTGCGATAATATACTGCGACGATATACTGCGATGTTGTACCGCGATGAAATACTACGATACACTGCGATGATATAAACAACGATACGACGACATGCCACGCCGCTCGCGGGATGCAGAGCGACGCACACACACCGCAGCGTGGTCTTCGCGGGACGCAGAGCGACGCACACACACCGCAGCGTGGTCTTCGCGGGACACAGAGCGACGCAGACACACCGCAACATGGTCCTCGTGGGACGCAGAGCGACGCGCACACACCGCAGCGTGGTCTTCGCGGGACACAGAGCGACGCAGACACACCTCAGCATGGTCCTCGTGGGACGCAGAGCGACGCGCACACACCGCAGCGTGGTCTTCGCGGGACGCAGAGCGACGCACACACACCGCAGCGTGGTCTTCGTGGGACGCAGAGCGACGCGCACACACCTCAGAGCGACGCTCGCGCAGCGCCGAGTCACGCTCGCGCAGCGCCGGACGACGCTCGTGCAGCGCGAGGCGACGCTCGTGCCGCGTGAGGCGACGCTCGCGCAGAGCTGGACCACGTTCGTGCAGCGCTGGTCTACGCTCGCGCAGCGCGGAGCGACGCTTGCGCGGCGCCAGGTGGCGCTCGGATGGCGCCGGGCGACACTCACACAGTGCGGAACGACGCCCGCACAGTACAGTGCGACACACGTGCAGCCCACACACCTCAAAGCGACGCTCGCGCAGCGCCGGGCGATGCTCGCGCAGTGCCGGGTTACGCTCGCATGGCGCCGGGTGACACTCAGCGCCAGGCGATGCTCGCGCAGCGCTGGGCAACGCTCGCGCAGCGCTGGGCAATGCTCGTGCAGCGCCGGGCAGCGCTCGCGCGGCGCCGGGCGATACTCACACAGTGCGGAACGACGCCCGCACAGTACGGTGCGACACACGCGCAGCGCAACAGGACGCCCGCACAGTACGGTGCGACACACGCGCAGCGCAACAGGACGCCCGCACAGTACGGTGCGACACACGCGCAGCGCAACAGGACGCCCGCACAGTACGGTGCGACACACGCGCAGCGCAACAGGACGCCCGCACAGTACGGTGCGACACACGCGCAGCGCAACAGGACGCCCGCACAGTACGGTGCGACACACGCGCAGCGCAACAGGACGCCCGCACAGTACGGTGCGACACACGCGCAGCGCAACAGGACGCCCGCACAGTACGGTGCGACACACGCGCAGCGCAACACGACGCTCGCGCAGCACCGGGCGACGCTCGCGCGGCATCGGGCTACACTCGCACGTCTTATTTAGATCAACGTTTCGTTTCAAGATTGTTGTTTTTGTGGTTTTTGGTGCCTGCGGTGATCTTCACATAATTTTACTTTTGTTGACCAGCGCCGTCGTGAGCGAGTCTTGTACCGAGTTCGTTTTTAAAATATTTTCAGGTGATTTCGATAAACATATTCCTCGTCGTGACGGCGAGTATTCTAGTCTTTCTTAAATTTTAGTTGCTATGGAGGCAAAGATACATAATATGCTCAGAGGGGATGCCGATTGGTTAAAGTTATAGTTGGTTTTCTTCTTCTTTCTTCGCATTTTTTTTTCTGACTTTGGCTACGCCCAAACTTTGAAAGGGTCACGCATATAGCTTTTTATTGTTCTATGAACCGAATACTTAATAGAAATCAAACTTTTTTTTTTGCTTTGATAGAACAACGCAGTTAAAAGGAGGACACAAAAGGGTTTGTATAAGAGCATTGAAGCGCTGAAGTCTATTATAATTGACTAGCGACCTGTCCTGGCTTTGCACGGATGTCAAGTATACTCGGGTACTCAGGGATAATGTAGAATTTTAATGGTGAAAAAATTTTAATGGTGGTTTCTAAATCGGTTTATTAGTTTTTGTGTATAATCGTTACATATAAGTATACACACAAATCTTTCTTTTTATAATGTTAGGGTAGATATTTCAGCGATTTCATGTTTCGTGTTGCGTACCACACGCAAATACTCGTATTATAATAATGATTTGTGCGTCAAATAATATACAAGGATTCCTACATGTGTGTTTGGTACTGTCACACTAACTTATCTCTAAAAATGTTTGTTCTTACTGCAGATTGTCGCGCTATTAAGAGGTCCTACACCACTCATGCCATTAAAAATCGTTATGTCTTTTAAAGTAGTGCTTTGGTCTACTTGTTCTCACTATAGACGGAAATTACCATCGAAACTCAAAAGTGACTGAATGAAAGTTTCAGCATTAGCAGAATTGTACACCTAATGCTTGAGTTTTCAGGTACGGAAACAATAATCGTTTGCTGCCTCCGACCAAATTATAATATATACTTGTCTCTTCAACTAGACTTGGATGTCAGCAGTTGCACAACCCTTGCTTGGAGGACCTGTTAACTGTTGTGTATTTTGTACGCAAGGTGGTGAACTGTCTCTTCTCTGGACTCAACATATCAATCGTATAGTGCTCTTGCATGGGTCGAATCGGGCACAATGGCTGTCACTTTGGGGCACAATTTGTGGTCATAATGTGAGCCGTTAACCCTAGAAAGATAACGTTATTTTTTTGTACTGAAAAGATAAACATGCACCTGAGAGGCGCACTATTTTAATAGCCGTTTTTTTTTATGAAAGTCAATTATTTTTATTTCATTAACTACTGTAAATTGTTGAATTATTAATAAGTAAATAAAATACATACAATTATCATTATTTTTTATTTTTTAAAATTAATTTTTTTAGGATTTTATAAACCCTCTACAAAAATGAACAAAAATTAGAAGTCTTCTGTACTTAGGTAGAAATTTTTAAAATTAGGTAACTTTTCTAGTGTTTTTTCTTATTAACTAATTAATTATAATATAATCAGTCTGAAATAAAAAAAAATACTGGAAAAATCAACGGCTAAAGACAATAGTTGCAAACATCTTTTTTATATTCTCCGCCCCCTGTCTTTTTACATTTTGTGCACGTCATCTTGGGCATTTTTTTTGTACATAAGTACAAAAAAAAAGAAAAGAACTCGACGGCACTGTAGCTTATGCTACAGTACCGTCGAATTTTAGCTGGAGGTTCCTCATTAGCTTCTTCAGACATCTCTTGGTTAGTTTGTGGGAGGATATTCTCAATACTTTCTCTCAACCATCATACAACACTCTTCTGCTTGCCATGATGGTAAAACGCTCCTAAAAACAATTCATTACAAAAAGTATTCATCAATAAAAAAAACCTACCGTTATACTTACCGTACATTAGTAAATATAAGTAAAAAATAACAAAAACAAAATGACTATGAAAGTGGCGAAAGTTACACAAAAGATAAACATGCGCCTCCCGAGCGCAACGAGTCGCTCTAACAGCAAAACTGTGGTACTTACCGAACAGAAGCGGCCGTCTCTCGGTAGTGTTGACCGACGACTGAATTGGCGTGGAAACACAAGCTTGTACGCGCGTCGGTAAAAAAATGGCGGCGAAATTTGTATTTCGCGGGCGCCTCTGAGGCGCACGTTATCTTTCTAGGGTTAACAGAAGCCGATATTTATTTCAAGTGGTGGCTCGCAGCATCGAGATTTCTTCTTTTTTTTTTCTCTTTCCCAGTAATCACGTAACTGAAGCATAAGGTGCCGGAATACATTTTCAGATTGGTAATACTGTGATTTTAACAAAACAAGGAACGTGTGTCTGTTGTTTATCATGTATAATATATTTAAAGATAGGCAAGCAGCATAGACAGATGTGCCTATACCTTGCAGTATTGAAATTTATTCATAATCATTAGTCTTGTTTACGGATGTCAAGTTTATATATCAACCAAGCATCAGTCTAATGCATTTTGTCGAAGTTAGTCAGATGGATTTTCTTGGAGTAACTCTAGGTCATAGATAGGTATATTACCTAAAGATGGAGCCATAGCGTAGCCGCACATGCGACAGCTATACTCTTGAAATGATGCCTGGTTAGAAATATTTAAAAAAAAAAAAAAAAAAAAAAAAAAAATATCATAAAATATTCCAAATCTTTATACTTCACAAAATAAAACATTATTATACAGGGTTATAAGGAAAGCATATGCTAAGCCTAAAATGTCTAATAGTAAACTAATCTACTCATAATTATATACAACTTTAATAATGAAGCCAATCTTGCAATTGCGAAAATAATGTAACTACCTAATCTTAGTTTTGAGTCAGAAGGATTTATCTGAATTGCAAATAGCAATTATGGTTCCATGTGCTTAATCTGAGGAAGAATGCAAATCTAAACTGGAAGTCACATCTGGCAAATGTTGACAGTAAAATCTTCAGTCAATATAAGCATAGCAATATGCCTTTTCAGTGGTGGTCGATGTCACATCAAATGAAGTTGAAAAAAAAACAAATAATAATAATGCCTATTATGGAAACATATACCATGTCATAAACAGTTCAATTTGTATCTGAAGAAGTGGCTATTAAATCACGTATTTTATGACTTGAATGAATCTGTGAATAGAGATAAATCTACGGAAATGATATTATTAAGTAAACAATTTAAAATTTGACATTTAATGAGGAATTATTATTGACATGATATTACGAGATAAATACTATTGACATTTCATTAAAATAATTTGACATATTATGCATAGAATTTAAAATTGAATTGGAAATCGTTAATTATTATTATTTTAAAAACTACTTAAATTATTTGACTGTGTACGAGTATATATTGAATTCCCGATGTGGGTAAACTGACAATTTCAACCAATAGCTTATGAATTACAAGGTACTTATCAGTAGTTCAATAAATATTTCTTAATCTGAATCTTCCGACACAACTACTTACTATTACGGATACGAAGGATTGATATATCCGATAGGATATAAAGCCACTGTTGAAGTATGGGTTCCCAGTATGCAGTCTCTACTTTGAGAAAGATTCTCCTCAAAAGTGCCCAACAAAAAGCTACCGTATGCTCCATGTCACAAATCCTATGAAGACAGATTAAAAGCACTGCATCTCACAACCTTCGAGAAGCGGCAGTTGGGCGGAGACCTGATTGAAACCGTTAAAGTGCTGAATGGGTTCTATAATTTTACGGACATACAAAACATTTCACATTCAAAGATGTCGAAGACAGCAGACGCCATAAAACCTTGCTATGGCCCACACTATCCCAGACCAACACTACAAACCACATCCTATACAAGACAACAACTCTGGTCTATAACTGGAACAAATTGCCAGAAGATGTCGTACTGACTGATAAATAATAAACGTTTCACACTCATAGCTCCCTTCTAGGATGACTTCTGTGTCGGGGATGCCATGGAACACGCACAGGGACAAGGACATCTGGCACCCAGACCCAGAACAAATATTTAAATTCATCATTATGACATCTACCCGACCGGGAATCGAACCCGGGTGCTCTGGCTTATGGGACGGATATGTTACAACTGCCAAACAGGGAGTGGATTGTAATAAACATTCGAATTGAGTCAAATTGTGGTGTCAGGTTGTATCACATTTTATTTTCTTATTGGCGCGATCAGTTTTATAACATAAGCTTATTCCTATTTAAAATTGTTTTGATCATTCTTCCTGATTGATTAAATTGTTGTTTGTTTTGAATGTATGTCTAAGTATATACAGTTTATGTAGGTTTACATATCACTTTTGTCTAATACTGCACACCCCATTTTTCAATTCAATATGTATCCTCCTTTCTAAGGTTGCCTGGAAGAGATCGCTCTTGGCAATGGGGTCGCCAGATCTTGCACTGGTTCTTAAGTCTAAATATCCTTTTATTTGTGATGTCCGGTGTAAACAATAAAGAGTTTATCTATCTCGTCGTCCCAGTGCTTGTTTGGCCTATCGACCAAATTTACCGAAAATGAACTTTAAATGCAGTTTTGTTAAGACTTAAATTTCAATCCTGTTTGTTAAGAAAAACTTACAATTTTTTCATAAAGAACAACAAAAAAAATAATTTAAATTTTATTTATGACACGACACCGCAATGAAAATTTTGTGCTTGTTTGTTCTTTGTCCAGTATTTGCTTTATATCCTACTTCGTCAAAGAATTTAAGTGCTTGAGTGTTCTTTGTCCACGCAATTAACCAATCACAGTCCGTGACGCCATGTCCGCCATTTTTTTTGATTTATTAATGTGTCAGAAGTCATCGCAGGGACCACTTCGTCGCTCTCGAAAAAAACATATAAATCTCTGTGTGTTTGACTGTTTGTGCCTGAATTGTTCAAAAAAAAATATTAAACATGTCTACAACTGGCGGCAAAACAAAATACAAAAAGACGCAGCCGCAAACTGAGCAGTAAGTACTTTTTAATTTTCACTCCATTCCGTTATGAATTTGAAACAGGGTGTTGTTTTTAACACAATGTGTCATCCTAGACGCAGAAGGATAGGATTGAGTCCCGTTTGAATTTCTATGATCTGAAGGTATGGTGTTACTGTTCTAGAATTTATAATCCCAATGCATTAGTTATTTCGGCAACTTACTGATTGTATAACGCAACAAGCGGGCGCTACGCTCCCCGCTCCCCTCGCCTTACCCCGTTAGCGCCCGCGCCGCGCCCCGTGCCGGAAAAAGGAAAATTTTACAGATAATTACTATTTCTAGGTACTTGCAGTAGATTAACAAACATTCTAAAGCCTACAAACAAACAATTAATAAACGTAGTTTAGTTATAGTAAATTGTCTTCTAGTGAGATATAGTAAAAGTCAGTTCCTAAAATACATTTAAACTTAAGCGAAGCGCAACGTACCTATATTTTTTTAGGAATAGCAAAAAAATGTATACATCCTGTATATACGTCTGGCATATCGAACAAATAAGCACGCAAAAATAGAATAGTCATTTTGGTCTATCTCTTATGTGGTAATGTTCTTACTCCACATTCGTAATTATATTTGTGCATGTTTGGTCTATCTCCAAATAAAAACTGTAAAATAAGGTATAATTATTTACCATCCATAGATGTTAATTAGAAAAATCAATTTATAGGTAACCAATGTAATAGGAAAGATTTTCAAATCTTATAATTATAGCTTCTTTTTTAAAATAGAGAAAGAAACTCGTCTACTGTAAAAAACAACCAATGGTAGATAGACCAAACAAGCACTGAGACGACGATCTATCAAGATTATTCTTGGTATTGGTAGATGTGGGCGATTTGTGAAGTGTCCACAGGTGCAATGGCGGCAACTAGTGTTCGTGCGTAATCAAGTACGAGGACGTACTTATGGGTCGGATGGCCGAATGTTAGCATGGCAACCCCCAACGTCTTGATGGTGGCACCACTGTCGGCTGGCTGACGGATGGTGCGTCACTCTCACGACTGGGGAGTCGTGAGAACACCGACAAGATGGCGGTGCCGGTGATAATACGGAGGCGATATAAAAGATGGAAGATGGGGAAGGCTAAGCCGCCTGTCCTCTGATTGTGATTGTGAATAAGTGAAGTGCTGTGATATTATTAAAATTGTGAGTAGCTTCCATAAAACCGATTGAGTATGTGATTCTAGTGTATAATTCCCCGAAACCCCATAGTAGTATAGCCATAGGTTACGTAAGTCGGAGGTAATGCTCTGACACAGGTAAACACTGCACAAAACACTATTTACAATTTTGTATCAGTTGACAAAAGCAAACTCATCCATGAAAAAAAAACACTGACATTGACAGTTTGTTGTTGTTTCAACTTTTTTTTAATTTGATATGACTTGGAGTCAAATCCTTCGAAATTTTAAAACCAATGAATGAACTATTCGATTTAGTTTTCTTTTTTAACACGCTTTTATTAGCTTCACCTGTATGTTTGTATGTTTGTATGTTTGTATGTTTGTATGTTTGTATGTTTGTATGTTTGTATGTTTGTATGTTTGTATGTAACCGACTCCTTTGAGCGCGTTTTTGACCCACTTTAAACGGTCAGATTTCTTTCAAACTTTGTAGATATATCGAGGACCGATGACAATACACTAAACAAATCGTGTTTTTTAGTTTTTTTAACTATTAATTTTTTTAACACGCTTTTTCTATAAAGTTTCTTTAACTTTTATTACCGTTTAACTTACAAATGGTAATTTCGTCATTCGTGTCAGAGAACAGAGTGGCGCAGTGGAAGCGTGCTGGGCTCATAACCCAGAGGTCCCTGGATCGAAACCACGCGCTAGATATCTTTTTGCTCAAATATTTTTTGTTACGAATCAATTTTATTTTATGAGGTCTGAGGATCGAAACCACGCAGCTACAAATCTTTTTTGTTACGCATCAATTTTATTTTTAATTTGCTTGAGCAGACGGCCAAAATCGGATAACACCAACACATTTGTACATATTAAGGATGGTTAATAGTTAGCAAATCGAACTAAAAAGCGAAAAATAAATAATAGTTAAAAAAAAACTAAAAAAACACGCTTTTTATAAAAAACCGAACTAAAAAAATAGAAAATAAAATTTTATAAATTTAAATTAAGAATAGGGTTGAAAATTTCAATAAATATAAATTAATAATAGTGTAAATAAATAAATATATGTATTTTATTTTTAAAAAAGCGTGGGGTGCTTTCTAAGATATTATCAAAATGCTAATCACTCTACTCATGTCTGTCAATACAAAATGTATCTACAAAATATATAATATCTATTGACCCATGCACCCCACGCTTTTTAAAAATAAAATACATATATTTATTTATTTACACTATTATTAATTTATATTTATTGAAATTTTCAACCCTATTCTTAATTTAAATTTATAAAATTTTATTTTCTATTTTTTTAGTTCGGTTTTTTATAAAAAGCGTGTTTTTTTAGTTTTTTTTTAACTATTATTTATTTTCTTTTATCTGTGCTCCAACGCACACTGTTTTGATAGATATGATTGAATTTGAACTTTGTACAAAGGTAATAAAGTGCAAATTGACTCTTGGACGTTAGGAACATACCTACATTGCTTAAACAACAGTGAGTGCTTGCAATTCAATATGAACTTTATACAATAGCAATAAAGCTCGTTTTAGTTAGAAAACGTTTGTATGGGAAAAAGAAAAGGGCTGTTTTTAGGGTTTTTCAATATTTCTTAGAGATTTTCTTAATATTTTTTCCGTAAGAACCTTCTCCTAATAATAACAAATACAACAAAAAAAGAATTAGTGAAATCGGTCCAGCCATTCACGCGTGATGCCGTGACCAAGGAAAACGAGTTTCATTTTTAACACGCTTTTATTAGCTTCACCTGTATGTTTGTATGTTTGTATGTTTGTATGTTTGTATGTTTGTATGTTTGTATGTTTGTATGTTTGTATGTAACCGACTCCTTTGAGCGCGTTTTTGACCCACTTTAAACGGTCAGATTTCTTTCAAACTTTGTAGATATATCGAGGACCGATGACAATACACTAAACAAATCGTGTTTTTTAGTTTTTTTAACTATTAATTTTTTTAACACGCTTTTTCTATAAAGTTTCTTTAACTTTTATTACCGTTTAACTTACAAATGGTAATTTCGTCATTCGTGTCAGAGAACAGAGTGGCGCAGTGGAAGCGTGCTGGGCTCATAACCCAGAGGTCCCTGGATCGAAACCACGCGCTAGATATCTTTTTGCTCAAATATTTTTTGTTACGAATCAATTTTATTTTATGAGGTCTGAGGATCGAAACCACGCAGCTACAAATCTTTTTTGTTACGCATCAATTTTATTTTTAATTTGCTTGAGCAGACGGCCAAAATCGGATAACACCAACACATTTGTACATATTAAGGATGGTTAATAGTTAGCAAATCGAACTAAAAAGCGAAAAATAAATAATAGTTAAAAAAAAACTAAAAAAACACGCTTTTTATAAAAAACCGAACTAAAAAAATAGAAAATAAAATTTTATAAATTTAAATTAAGAATAGGGTTGAAAATTTCAATAAATATAAATTAATAATAGTGTAAATAAATAAATATATGTATTTTATTTTTAAAAAAGCGTGGGGTGCTTTCTAAGATATTATCAAAATGCTAATCACTCTACTCATGTCTGTCAATACAAAATGTATCTACAAAATATATAATATCTATTGACCCATGCACCCCACGCTTTTTAAAAATAAAATACATATATTTATTTATTTACACTATTATTAATTTATATTTATTGAAATTTTCAACCCTATTCTTAATTTAAATTTATAAAATTTTATTTTCTATTTTTTTAGTTCGGTTTTTTATAAAAAGCGTGTTTTTTTAGTTTTTTTTTAACTATTATTTATTATATATATAGATAGATTAAGCTGCTTGATAGGGTTCCGTAGCAAATTTTTTTTTAATAATAAAATACGAAATACCTTAAATAAATAGGTTTAAATACCTTAAATAAAGTTTTAACCATAATATTAAACACTTGTCAACAATTATTGTTGCCTTGATTACTTATATATTATTGTGTTATGACGTTCACGTACAAATGCAATTAAGTCGCCATCTACACGTAACGCTTCACACAATACTTTATGGTATCGTTATGACCCATTAGTCAATTCAACCGTAACGATCAACCCCACGATCTCAGCAGTGCACATTAAATCGAATCTTAAATTAGGTGCGGTGTTCGGGTACGTATCACGTACGCTGTTAACCGCCTCGCTTTGCCACATTATTATTACCCGATGTCATCCCATTCGCAAAGCAAATGTCCCAATTATCATAGCTAATGCCCCGAAGAGTCGGCGCACCCGCAAAACAGAAGGAAACAAGCGCCTTTGTAGGCCAAGAGCTGTACGTAGCAAATGCGTGAGAAATATTTACCTAGTGGGCAAATACTGAATGGAATATGTTTTCAGTTTATTTCATCTGACAAAAGGTCAATTGCGTAATTCTTATCTAGGAAGCTGCTGATATTTAAAGTCGATTTATCGTAATACTCGTATTATATTATGTACAATTTGTAGCTATTTTATTTAAACTTCTATTTATAAAAGTTTTCAAGAGACAAGGTCGAGTAATAGTTAAGTACGACAAAATTGCAATGCTACTTCTAATTGAAATAATAAATGTATTGTGCACCAAATAAAAAGTACATTCTTCTTCTTTTTGTGTCGGTGATGTAAAAAAATACATTTGTAGTACTTTACTAATTTTTTTGGCTACTGCCAAAAACCGCTGACTGACTCCGCAAGTTCATATAATATACTTACAGGGATTAGAGAATCCGAGGTACTAGAGTGGCGCCACTATAATATACTAAGGGTACGAAACATTTTTGATTTATTTTATAAATAAAAAATGTTTTTGTACCCCTGGCTCTCACACTAATAACATATTCCTGAGTATTCCCAGCGCTTTTTGTTTGGCGTGCGCTGATTTGATTGTGTTCTTGCGTGAAGTGACAGTCTGAGTTCAGTTTGCTTCAAATATTTTATGCCTGTCATGTTCAAGAAAATAACATAAAACCATTTGCCTTATCGTGAATTTTCAGAATGAAAAATCCAAATTGAGAAATACAATAGTTTACGTCTCTACACGCAACTCTACCATCTTTAAAAATAAAAGTTAACATAAAGTCTCTCGTACTTGCAGCATCTGCCAGATCTAAGAAAATAAAACTTAGCGCGTACTCCTTAAGATTTTTTCAGGCGATAGCGTGACCAAAATTTTGTAAGACGTCGAATTTTTATATCTCGGTTAAGCCGAACCAGACAGCCCGTTTATCTTACGACCGGCGTTGAATTGAGTTTAACTGCTTGAGAATAAAGATGTCCCTAAGATAAAAGTGTCCGATGGGGAAGAAAGAATTTTCTAGAACGGTCTCGGTAGCAGAGGGTCGGACGTCGACGAGTGACAATAAAATTAGATAAGTACAGGATAGTCTCGCTCCGATCCGGCGTCCGTCTTGCGGACGGAATCAATCGCAGTAAAACATGCTCGGTCTCTTCCAACTCTAAAACCCAGTATCTGCCACGAACATCACATTCTAACCTGAACCTTATGTAAAGGTTACAAGGCACTCTAAACTTTCAACATCCGTAAAAGCTACGTTTGTCCATGTGTATATCACTCCGCTTTCCTGTAATGACACGAAACGAGTGGACTTTGAACGAAACGAGGATCAGAATGGATTACAGGAATCTCCTTGTGAATCGAAGCGAAAAATGCACGCTTTTAAGTACTGCACTTTTCTATAAAATTCTGTTTGGAAACTTTACGATGTTCTCAAGATTTAATAAGCTTGAGTGTTTACTGAATACTCGGAAAAATTATCTTACAGGAAAATCTGTCGGGCATAAAAATAAATTATGCAAATTCTATTTACTTTGTAGCGCTTTACGAGCAAAAAAAAATCGTGGTTTCAATCGCCATAACATTAATGCACGTGTCGAAAAATGAAATTGATTTTGCCCTCGCGCTGTCTGCGTGCCGTATCACCGAGCTTCGAGTGGTTGGGGAGAGGCACGCTAATAACTAGCGGGAACCCGCCAGAGATGTTTATTTAATGGCATGCCCATAGACCCTTAATGGGGCTTCGCTCTCGCACCCGCGTATCTCTGAACCTCTGAGCTGCTTGACGCCTCGCAGAAAATTATTTTTCGACGTAAAAACGTGTTTGTAGCAACCGCAGGCTGCGAAGTAGGTATTAAGGATTTACGCTTACATAAAAACGCCTGATATTTTCCGAAATGTGAAACGTAAACACTGTACAGGAAACTTGGTACTCGAAAGTCTGAGTTTGCTAAAAAGACACTGAAATAATAATTTAGAAATGGAAAACGTCACAGACTCTACACTGTTACTAAATGCCAGTATAGTCTTCTAATTAAATTCAGAACCACATAACAAATGAATGTCTAAAACCGTCGATGATCTTCATCGCTCGTTAAACCAAATCACAATCTAGACTGCGGAAGCACAACAATAATATATCGCCGAAATGTAACATAAGGGTGAGCGCTACAGTCAGGTAACACGTTTAAATCAAGCTAATGTGACAACCCGGCATCGGTGTTACCACAGGAATAATTTTCAAAGCGTATGCTGAGATTATCATTTGAATGTGCCCTCAGACGATTGTTGGATTCCGTGACGGTGGCACAATGGGGAAGCTGCCCGGAGGCGAAATATTTTCGTATAAAGACCCGTGTTTTCGCTACTCGGAAAATTACATTTTTATCACGAGTCACATTTCGGTGTTATCTGTCTCTTCCTCTTTTGTTAAGTCACTTCGCTTGTTACGTGCATTGTTCTATTATATGTGATTGCGTCGATGATATCTAATATTATGCTCGCTGAATTTAAATGCCTGTTTATTTTACCTAAGAAGAATATGGCAATATTATTAGGTACGAGTACACTCAGAAAAATGTCCATCTAAATAGAAAAAAGTTCCGCTAAAAGAATGATGAATTCATCATTCTTTTAGCGGAACTTTTTTCTTCACTTCATCGGAATTTTGATGGCCATTTTTCTCAGTGTATATAATTCATAGTGTATATGGCAAATATGTTAACCTGTAATTGGCATGCGTTTGATCGCCGTCTCACCTGATGGTAAATAACTGAGAATATAAATGTCCAACTGCGTCTCGTGGTTTACTTTACTTTACTTTACTTTAACACAAAAATAACTATTTGTTTTGGAATGAAAAACATCCTAGTTTTGTTCATTCAGGGTACAAACTACGTTCATACCACCGAAGTCGGATTATACTACATCGATGGTTCATACGAAGTTTCAGTCAAATCCGTTCCACTGTTTTTGCTTGATTGAATAACAAATATTCTAACATTTATATTTATAGGAAGTAGAATTGAAGTAAATTTAAATTTATCTTCCCAACCTACCTTTTACACATAAATCGTGAGATCATTTGAATAATTAAATTTTGTTTACTTAACAAAATACATAGCTGAAATTTTAAGCGCGTCATTGCTTGCAAAGTAATATCCCTTAATAGGCACTTAGAAAAACATCAGTAAGTAATAAATCGACTGATGCTACGAACACTATCGACACTGCAAAATAACGATTTTTTTTCATTGTACCAATTATACGAATATTTAGTATGCTTTTAGGAAAACAAATAATTCTAAGAAAAACACATATTTTTGCACATTTTTTAAATCGAATAAAATTGTATATATTATGTTTCACGGCTTCATTCGACGCGATTTTGTTTTTGTTTACATATTGTAGTTGTGTCTCACGTACTGGCCCTCAACACGGATTGTTTAGAGATTTTATTCCCCGCTTTCAAAGTTTTTTATTCTGGTAACACTAGAGATCGTCCATAGTCGTTAAGTTCGTTACTATCGTACCCCCACCTCACTTCAGAGCCCAGAGGGGAGCCATCGGCCGGTCGAACTTCATTCCGTGTTTCCGTGCCGAGGCCTTCGCACGCAAACTAAAACAAGTTGCAATGGAGAAACCGAAAGCGGGTAGCGGGTAGCGGAAAAAAGCGACAAAGAAATAAAGGATTGGCGCGTCGAGAAATCATCGAAGTCTCATCTGACAGCGAGCCCTTTCTACATTGGATCGCAGCCTCAATCTGCACCGTACTGTTCCCGTTTTTACACGGGTCTTGCGGATACTGTCCACCGTACTGTTCCCATTTTTACATGGGTCTTGCGGATACTGTCGCATAAAAATGACAACCTCTGTACTGCACCCTTTCTACATTGGGTCTTTACACAATGGCTTAAGTGTACCCTTTGGGTCGCAGCCTCACTCTGCACTGTACCCCCCTTTTACATGGGTCTTGCGGATACCGTCGCATCGGACCTGATCCCGTCGCATCAAAATGACGAAGAAGTGACGCGTGTGTGTTTACACAGTGTGACTATGCCTGCTTTAAGAAAAGAAGGGCTGGTCCGCGTCTTCTTGCTTGTGAGAAAATGCGTCGCTGCAACATCGGAGCAGAGCATCGGAGCAGATATCGTCGCATCGGAGCAGATACCGTCGCATTGGAGCAGATACCATCTCATCGGAGCTGATACTGTCGCATCGGAGCATCGGAGCAGATACTGTCACACATGTTAACATGCATCATACGCAAAACCTCTGACTAAACGAAACTTTCTGAAAAGTAGGGTAGTTCGCATTTTCTTGCCTTGGGTAAAGAAATGCGTCACCGTTACGTCTGTGCTGATACTTTCACATCAAGAACCCTGAGTTTTTTACTAAGCTACAGCTTAGCTTAGCCTTGGTTAGTTGCAAAGTGTTACAAGTTGCATATCCAAACGGAAAACTGACTAGTTATATTTTGTGCAGTGTATGCTAATTATTACAGGAAGTGTATATTATGTGCTCAAACCACCTTAAATATACTTATTACACTTACTTACTTTATTTTTATTTACTGTTGTGGCTGTACTTCTGTAATTTTGACTTCAAGTTGGGCTATTTAAACCTTTATGAAATATTAACGTTATTTTTGCTTAATCATAGCTTACGCTACACTCGGGCTAATATATTGTCTAAAAATTATGTTATAAACAGCTAGTAGATGCAGGGACATGACAAGAGTATAAATATAATTATTATGTGCTTATACAACACATTCTACTATGCTAAGCCTTGCAAAGCTTTTGCTTTGCTCTTGTTTTTAAAGTATTTTTCACATTACGAACATGTTCTTACATTATAATTCTAGAATAACATTCTAGTTTATGCTATACATATACCTAGTAGGTATTATTACTGTGTAATACACTTCTTTAATTTGAGGCAATACAGTATTCTACGAGATACGACGTGTTTACTGTGCATTATAATTCTAGAACGAACATTCTAGTTTATGCTATACAGTATTACTGTGCAATATACTTCTTTAAGTTGCTGCAGAACAGTATCCTACGAGACGCGCCGTGTTTATGTTGTTTTATACTATGCATAACCTCACTAGTTGATGCAGTACAGTGTTCTACGGGATGCGACACACAATTATTAAATAAAAATTCATATCAATAAGTATACGTTTATTTAGGATTATCACATCCATAGGACTTAAAAGTAACAAAAATCAATAAATAAATAAGTCTGAATTACACTACGTTTTATGTAACTTTTGTGGGATGCAGTATTCTACGATGTGTGTCGCTATGAAAATTAACGAAGTTTTGACACGTTTTTTTCTGCTAAATACGATATGGGTGTCTTACACCGCATTATAGGTACTATGCAAAAGTTGGGCAAACAGTTTACATTGTGCTATACTTCTCCAAGTCAGCAATTGTTATTTTTACTCCTTAATTTATTTTATTTTTAGGTACATTTATACCTCTAGTTATTAGTTATTATATGAACAAACAGTTTCTACAAAACCATAACTGTGTGCGTTTGCCACATAAATTGATATACCTATTGATCATTATTTTAACACATTATTTTTGATAATTTCGTTATCAATATCTTTAGGAGGATTGTCCGTATGATTCAAAATACCACCGAGCACCGAGCTATATGTTACTATTATTTTCAAGTTAGGAAACTGCTGGATACAAATTTTTCAAAAGTAAAGTAATGTGTCACTGACACTTCAGTCTTATACCATACTTTATTAAGTTAAAGAAGGGTAACACAAGAAAAAATATATTATGTATATTATATAAAAATTTATTCCTGAGTTCAGATCATACAAGGACACATATTTTGTCACATGGTTAGTTTTTTACGCTGTATGCTACTCTATGTATTCTTATACGACGAGAAACGTCTATCACGATGGGTTTCTTAAGTAAATGGTAAATGTCACATTTTCAATTATTCATTGCTGATACACATTAAGTAAAACAGAGATAAGCAGAGTTACAAAAATGCAAATACACTTGGTCCGATTAATCGATTCACTTCATAATTTGGTGTGACAGCCGCTCTCACTAGGCGACGGCTTTATATTAGGAGAGTTACCTTTGAACATTGGTAGACGCCCGCGCCACCAGGTTGGAGGAGCACAGTTTGTTAGCAGTAGAAAATAGAACCATCACTGCCACCGCCGTGTGACAGTTGCGGCTACTGAGAGGAGTAGAATTTGCGCAAATTCTTGTAGACCGGGTGCCTCATCCTAATTGCAAAAATGTTTTTTGTTTTTATTTTTATCGTAGCTGAAATTTAATTTACTTAAATAGAGACTCCAAGAAGATATGTAAGTTATGATAAAGTATCGCCATGATGACAACCAGAAATCGATATTAGTAATGCGAGCTAGTAATATAATTAAGGCTTAAGAATTCAAGAAAAATAAATGTTGGATTTTGTTTGAAAAAATCAAAGTACCTACACAATGTTTACTTAACTTAAAACTCATTGATGGATCATTAATGTCACTGTCAAATGCTGATATCGTCATTTATTCAGTCAAATAATATCAAGTTAACTTCAATAATTAAACAATTATATGTACAAAAACTTGGCTTAAACATTAAGCAATTCATTATTTTTAGATTAAAGATCCCTTGAGTTTTTTCAGTAATGTGATATACTCGCAAAATATTATGAATAATGCTAAAAGACAAAAAGAATTTATCCTAGTGCATGTAAGCATTATATTTCTTTTTTTTTTGTGATTTATTTATTTTTTTTGACATTGTAAGTTTTAACTTCAATTTCTACCAGCTTGAATGTCCTTGCTGATGTCTTATCACACGAACTCTGCACACCCATACATTGGTTTATATGACTCAAACAACGTAGTTGGTTAGCCAAGGACCCATTTCGTTGATTTTACAGAAATAATGTCACTAATACAATACAATAACTGATTATTATGTACTAAATCTTGGATTACATTTTCTGATATGACACATAGTCACAGTTATCAGCCAGAATTACAATTATTTTTTAATGCTATTAGTGGGAGAGGCTTTTGATTATTAATTTTATTAAGTTTTTCAATATTAGTATTAATAACTTTTTTAAATAGACTGTAAACCTAACCGTATCTAACGATAGACGGACTCCACCACTAAATCCAATAAAATAATATTTATCTTATTAGTTCTTCATTAGTTGGAGTTTTCTCGTGCTGGCGACATGTCGCAGTATCGTCCAGCACCTACACTGGGAATGTCTTCTGGGAATATTGTATCATCATACATTATGATTTTATGTACCTATATAGGTAGAAGAAGCAGCATAGATACAGATCCAGCTCTTAAATAAGTTATCATATTTTGTTAGCGTAGTATAAAAAATCTAACGGTTCGAAATTTATTTCAAAACTGACATGCTGGGATGGATGCTCAGAACATTTTAAGCTAAATGTTCACAACATGCCAACAGTCTGTGGCGGGATCGATTCGGTTATAAACATCATATAAAAGGATATACATAATTATGTATTTGTATTTTGTGAAAAATTTGTTTCACATTTCACTAATTTTCTCTGAACATCCTACAATATGTAAACAAAAACAAAATCGCGTCGAATGAAGCCGTGAAACATAATTAATGATCAAACGAACTTACCAAGTGAAGTTCGATCACAATTATGTGAACGGCTTCATTCGACGCGATTAATATATACACCCTCCCATAAATAGCTTAGCTAAGTAACCTACTTAGTACTTATATACAATGTATATAAATGCCCTAACCCTAATAATGAAATGTGAAATTGATAATTGGTAATCATAATCAATTTATGGGTAATTTTTTCCATTACCGGTCACAAAATAAGTAGTTACAGTGCCACAAGTTTAAGTTGGCGGTGGCGATTTGAGGAACTAAATCGGCAATCTTGAAAATTTACTTTGACACTTCCGAGTTCATAGTAAACATCGTTGCGAATATTTTTGCTACTATTATATTTGCTACTGTGCTATCATCATGCCTAAAGTGATAAAAAGTGGTACAAGAGAAGCAGTTATAAAAGTACACAGTGGCGCACAGCCGCGCCAAGTTATACTTGCCGGACTGTAGTAAAACTATTGCTCTAAACAGAATGAAGTTCGACCGGCCGATGGCTCCCCTCTGGGCTCTGAAGTGAGGTGGGGGTACGATAGTAACGAACTTAACGACTATGGACGATCTCTAGTGTTACCAGAATAAAAAACTTTGAAAGCGGGGAATAAAATCTCTAAACAATCCGTGTTGAGGGCCAGTACGTGAGACACAACTACAATATGTAAACAAAAACAAAATCGCGTCGAATGAAGCCGTTCACATAATTGTGATCGAACTTCACTTGGTAAGTTCGTTTGATCATTAATTTTAACTAATTAGTTTAAGTCAAATTTTGACTTGAAATTATTGCTCTCTTGTAAAAAATGTCATTTGCAGTTTCGATACTGTTCGTAGCAGTCGAAACATTGTAGCCAGCATTGTCGCAACTCATCGTAACCTAATCATAGAAATGGGGGAGGATGGAGGACGCCATAATTTCTGTCGTTTACCATAACGCAGCGTGATAAAGCACGAAAAATGATATCGAAACACCCATTTTGGTTGACATTTTTCTATCCGCCATTTTAGGGGAAAAGTATATGAAATAGTTAGGTAGAATAAGTTTTGATTAGGTATATAGATATATTGTATATGTACACAGGGGGGGAGGGTGTCAATTATCATCATTATTATTATCATCGAACGGTTCCATTTTCAAAAATCGGGCGAGAGGAATAAAATATGTAAATAGTTTCAACACACATAAATTATAATTATCACTTATTCTATAAACTGTATCTATTTTAATTATTTTACATTTATAATTTTGAAGTTGCATTTTTACTGAAATCAAAATCAATCAATCAATCGAAAAACAAGCAATTTTTACGAACACTATTTTTTATGATTAAAATATTCATTAGCGTTTTCATGGACCAGTAGCTTTTCCAGGCATTGTCTATCCGCTTGAAGCACCTTGGGTACTACAGTACCCAAAATCGCAAAGTCGGTAGTAGCACCATGGGTACTGTAGTACCCAAACTTTTATTTCGCGCCAGACTCAGAAAAAGTCTCTATCCTGCTTTTACTAAGGCAAAAGTCTTATAAGTATGAATGCCATCTCGTTCCGCTTGAATGTGCCATTATGCCGTAGTCGAACAACTTTAAACTCGGTGGATATTCGATTAAAAATTAAATATTATTCCGTCAGTCGAAGTCAGTTTGTGTTGACTTTGCGCGGTCGGCGGTGCATCGACGGGTTTTACGTAAATAAAACGTTAGTTATGCTGGTTCTGGTGGTGTTCTTGGTTATTATGCTTTAAATACTTGTTAACAAGGCTGATAACAATATATTTTAAGGTATACAAGTGTTTTAGTGTTTCGACTTCAGTCATTCTTCCAAGGCCTCATTGCGTCATCATCATAGACGGCCGTGTTTTTTATTTCTCAAAGTTTATTTTATTTACTGTGTTAGATGTTATGATCTATTTAAAATATAGTGAAACAATCATCGTAGAAGTGTTGTGTGCACTTGTTTTTGTGAAATGACAATTTACGACAAGATGTAAACAAGTGTTGTGAAGTGGGAACAAAAAAAATCGCGGAAAAATTTTTTTTCGCTGGTTTTTAAATGCCTGATATTAAATACTTTTAAGGTGAGTAATGTATTCTTATTTTGTGACAAAGTGCAGATTGAGTCTATTATTAAATCTAAATAGTATAAAACATACATTATCGCTTTACTTTTTTTAGTAAAAATATGTAAACTTCAAAGTCCATGTTTTTTTGTAAAGTAAGCGGTTATACGCTGATTTATATCTATACCAGGCCAACCAATGTTATGATAACATTCGTCATTCGACACGTGTATACAACAGCTCTAAGATAACAATTACAAGTGGGTCCTTGTTCGAATGTTTAAGTCATAAAAACCATTTAAGTGGTCGACCGCCCGGCGCGTGACGTAACATAAACAAACGATGACGCGCCGGTGCTTCTACGGAAAAAAACCCGCGGGAGGGGGTGCCTCAAGCGGCTATACGACGACTGACTTCTTTGTCATGCCTGTTGTCGAAAGAAACTATCTGGCCCAAGTATGTATACTCATCGACATAGTGTATGGCTTGCCCATCTACCTCGACCCTACGTTTCGTGCTGTTCGTCATTATTTGTGTTTTTGACCAGTTCATCAGAAGTCCTACCTCGAGGCTCGCCCTGCTCAGGTCTTGGAGCATGAGCTCTAGGTCAAGCGCCGATGAGGCAAAAAGCACGATGTCATCCGCAAATCTCAGATTTGTTAGACGTTTGCCACCCACATCTATGCCTTTTGCTTCCCAAGCTGTTGCCAGAGTTTTAAAAACCTCTTCGAGGGTGCTCGTAAATAATTTGGGAGAGAGTGGGTCGCCTTGCTTAACTCCTTTGGATATTTTAAATGAAGGACCAGAAGATTGCAATTTTATGTTGGCTGTGCTATGGTTATATATTACTTTCAGAAGGTCTATATATGTAGTTTCGATATTTTGCTGTTGTAATGCAGAAAATAAGGCGGAGTGTTTTAAGCTATCAAAGGCTTTTGCATAGTCCACAAAAGCTAAGTAAAGTGGTCTTTTGTACTCTATATGCTTTTCTATGATTTGATTTAGTGTGTGGAGATGGTCAGTGGTAGAAAAATGAGGGCGGAATCCAGCTTGTTCAGGTGGTTGGTGTCTGTCGAGTGTTCCAGCTATGCGGTTTTGTATGACTTTCATTAGAATTTTGTAGATGTGAGAAACTAGACTTATTGGTCTATAGTTACTAATGTTGGATACGTCACCTTTCTTATAAAGCAAAACAATATTTGAATGGCACATATTTTGGGGAATCTGTCCTGTCTCTAGAATGGAGTTGAATAAGTTTGTCAATGGTGGTATTAACGTTGGTGACCCTATTTTCAGTTCTTCTGTGGTGATTCCATCTTCACCAGGGCTTTTTCCGTACTTCATAGTTTTTAAGGCATCGTGAACTTCTTTACCTGTTATAAAAGGGATATTATCGGAACGAGAATACTCTATATTTGGGTGGCTATTTTCTTCGTCTGTGTACAGTTTTTGGTAAAAGTTTGTGCAAATTTCCATTACTTTGTCTCGACTATTGTGCTTTACTCCTGAATCATCTTGCAAACTATTGATCCATCGTCTTCCTTTTGATATACCTTGTTTTGCTGTCCTGAGTGAAGTGTTCCGTTCTATGGCCGCTTTTACTAAATCACAGTTAAGTTTCCTTATATCGTATCGAATGCTGCGTTTGACTAATTTATCGATTTTTCTGTACGCTTCGGTGCCAATTTCATATGTTTGTCTATTTTCAATTAAATTTTTGGATTTTTGTGATAGCTTTGCTTTGTGTTTCTTAATAGTCTTTATTTTCTTGCAGCTGTTCTTAACTTGAGTTACTATAGTATTATATTGTTCATCTACATTTTCAAAAAGACTGGACGGCGCTGGCCCAAGACCGCAGTAACTGGAAAAAATTGGGGGAGACCTTTGCCCAGCAGTGGGACAGCATAGGTTAATTAAAAAAAAAAAAAAAAAAAAAATATTCACCTACATATTCAAACGTTAATTACATTAAATAATTTCAATAACTGGATTTCCATATAACGTAACAATAGGGCCCTTGAACAGTGGGAGCTAAAAGGGTTCGAACTTAATTTTAACGATGATGGCTTCCAAAGGCGCCCAGGTGGGGCTGAGAATCCTAATTATTAATAACGATAGTTTAACTCAAAAGGAAATGAAGCCATTTAAATAATTCCTTGAATTTAAATTGGACTATCTATGAGTGATAATTTACTTATTTACTATTTAGACAAGAATTTGATTGAAATATATCAAATATTCAAACGCGGATTTATTCTGTACTAGCTACGCCTCGCGGCTTACCCGCGTTTAAAAAAATAATAAGTATCCTATATTACGTCTAATAACCTCCAAGAAAATGTGTACAAAGTTTCATGATGATCGGTTAAGTAGTTTTCGCGTGAAAGCGTAACAAACAAACTTACATTTACAATATTAGTAGTGTCAGTAGGATGTGTCAATAGAAACATAAACTGCAATTTATATTTAAATTTAGAATTTCAAGAAAAAATTGTTATCCATTATGGTTATTGTGGCTAATGTTTATATGGGTGGATATTGTGTAGCTGATTATTTTGTCCTAGAAATAGGTAATTTTAGGGTTCCGCGCCCGTTCATAATATTATAGATACGGAACTCTCTACAAGTGAGTTTTCTCTTCATTAGCGGATTTATTTATTATTTTCCGTTACCATTATTTGTTCGAAACTTTCAGGGCTTTTTTCTTTACAAAACTTAAAAGCTGGCCCGACAAAGAAAATGTTTTAAAACGTGTTAATTTTTTAACCGATATTTTACTTTACAGGAAGCATCTTTGCATTATTGCAGTGCAAAACACACTACATCCTACAACGTGTGGGGTCTGAACAAGCTTTTAAATGAGTTTTCAACACTATTAATGCACTACTTAGTTTACTAGAACAGTTACATAATAATTCACAAAAACAATCCAAGAAACTTACAATTTTATCAAAACACACTTCTATCCCAGATTAACACCAAAGCCACTAAAGCGTACTGTTTCAAAGAACTTCTATTTTACAAATGAATTCAAGGTCTATTTGCAAATCCCAGGATTAGCAGCAAAGAAGTCTTAATCTAGATCGGTTTCCAGACTCACCCCAGACCAGTAGAAAAGCAACAAACCACTCAAGGAAGAGCTGCGTTGAAATTGATTTTGCTTGGTTCGAGGCAAGGCGGCCTTCCATTAGGTATCTACCAGTGTAGCGTGCTATGAGTTGCAAGAAAATTGCACATTTTTACTAAGCGACTATAAATAAACTGATATGAAATTGGCAATTAAGTTTCAAGTAAAGATCTCAATAATCGTTAGGCCTGTCCAAAGTTTTGCTTGTTAGTAAATTAAAAAACTGAAGTCAATTTGCAAAAGTCCAAATATACCTGCACGCGCCACTGAATTGGCACTTTCAAAAAGGTCCTTTGAAATGGTCTTAATACGAATACGAAATGATATAAATTATGATTTTGAGCCAGCTTTATGGCGGCCGAAAATAAATAATAAATTCTACTATTGCAACCTTCACTTTAGACTAATAAGACTACAGACTTCAGAGACAAAAAAACGCACAGGACAGGACATTTAAATGCCACGGTACCTACACATACGTAGCTTGACATAAAATAAGTATGTAAATTTGTATAGTCTATGTGCAATGAGCATATTCTAAAATTGTCTAGATGCCTAATTTTATGTCCCTCCCCAACACATGCGCTATCCTTTCTTGCTAACATTCTACCACTACATAATAAACAGGCGAGTGCGAAGTACTTTATTTACTGCCATGCACTGTACTCTCGTATATCTAGCATTTTACCTCTCCCACCGTCGATCTTGTGTCGACAAACGAGCGTAATAAGATTTTTTTGTTACGCCAAAGTAATAAACAAACACAGACACGATTGATCTTTTCGGCACAAATTGGACGAGAACAAAACCTTTGGCTTTGTGTTCTATTTTCTTCGGCTGGCATTAATTTGTCACGAAACTAGGGGAACCAAATTAGAACTTGATATAAAAGCTATTCCTAAGTTATTCATCTGGAAACTAGTTCTAAGTGCCTGCGACACTTTGTATTTATTCTGAGATGGGTACATTTCGATACTATTATTTTATTGTCGTTATACAGGGTTTTAAGGAAAAAGTATGCTAAGCCATATAGGGCTCATAGACTCATTATTATGAATAACTTTTACAACGGGACCAAACCGGAATTCGCCAAAAAAAAAAAAACAGCTGTTTCATAGATTTTGTCATATTTTATCTCATTGACATTTTTCTACTGATTTCTCCAAATTTAAGAAACGTTCTTTTTGGCAGAAATTAGGTAATTAAAAATTGCTTAGCTACATTCTACTTATACCAAGCAAAAAACAGATTGGTCTGTTATTGATAGGGATGCATTAGCTAATTATGATAGGCCGCAGCCGAAGGATCCAAAAGAAAAACCAAATTGACTTAACTCTATTTAATGTATAAAATTATAATCTATAGCTACATTTCGCTAGGTAAATGTGCGATTGCACCCGATGTTAGGAATACAATGAATTATGAAGTTCGGTAGAATTAACAGCGGATTAAAGTAATATACTCTTGGAATTGAAGCGCTGACTCGAGGGCTTCATCGGAAGGTATGTTTTATGGAGAATCGGTTGCAACACCCTTGGATTGAAGCGGTGACTCGGCGACCTGTGTGGTCGGCGGCTCGTGGAATCGGCCCGACGTAACACCTCCACCCTCAGAAAGGCAACTATTTGAGAACTTTGAGAGCAAATGTTGCCGGTGCTCTAGTCTGGATTGCCAGGATTCTCGGCATCTTCATGGTGTTGTTCTTCCTCTTCATTCTGCACGCAGTTCATCTTCTTAAAATGATCGTAGTAGCGTCGTATAGCCAGTGACGCTGTTATTATCGGTGCGACCAATAAGGTTTAGATTGGTATCGTAGTATGGTATGTGTCGGTGCGATGGGATCTAGTTGTACTGCTAGCTGTAGCATCACGTTATCTTGATAAGTATGTAGGTTTTGTAAATTTATAGAGTTGATTTTCAGATGTGGCAGCGGTGAGAAGGTTGTTTTTTCAAGGTTCATCGAAATCTTCCTGATAGTCAAAGGTTGTTCTTCGATCTTGTCGTAGATATTACTGATAGTAAGAGTGTTTTATGAGCGGCTGACTGCGATAGCAAGGTAGCTTCCTTGTACCGTGACGTAGCTTTCGTGTCCACAGGAAATTGTATCTTCGTCGGCTGGGGGAAGGGGATAGCGTAATCTCTCTCGTTCAGTTGGTTTGAAATTTATATAATAAGTCCGTATCGTTTCCGATTCTATTCATGTAGTCGGAGAGCTGGGTCTGTAAATCAGTAATTTGATTTTCAATATTGTCAAGTCGTGTGATAGGTAGTTATTAGTCTAGTCAGTCCAAGCTTTCAAGTCGGATCTATTGAGTTTTCAGCCTTGTCATCACGGTCAGAGTAAAAAATAAGTCTATAACAATTTAGCAGAGTTAAGAACTCTTTAAAGACGGGACTCAACCACGGGGCCGCGTTTTTTAGAAGTATAAATATAAATTGCTAAAACAGCTGAAACAGTATCTTGAATGTGCCGGGGGCGAGCTTATGTCTGCAGGTAATAGAATTTCGAACAAAAACTTATTGATCTAGTTCGTATACTGCTTCCGCTTCACGGTCCTTATTACGATTTTGTAAAAGGTGAGAGCGATCGGGCTAGTTGCCTTCTATGTAAAAAAAAACGTCCGCATACTAAGCACACAAAGATTCAAAGTTCGCGCATTCCTCAGCGTTTAAGTAGTAAGTACGTGGTCGCGATAAGACTTCGTCGGCACGTGAGCGCAGTTGTGCAGTGCGCATGCACTCTTTAGAATGAACTCCGGCTACTATCAGTCGGTTCAACGAAAATACTACGCCGTGTGAGGATGGATTCACGATCTCAAGAATACCACGGTTGTTTCTTACTATTGTTAGGAAGTCTCGGATGACACGGTTCGACACTATCTGCTCAGGTACCTATAAGCTTTGTCGTCATTTAAATTAATTGGAAGTCTCACTAATTTCGAAGAATTAGCCGCGATAACGTCTTCGTACAAGTTAATGTTGCTTGAGTCATACACTTGAATAGGGTTAGCCGCTTGACGCAGTGATAAGCACTTTATTCTTAAGGTCAATCTTAGCTTCCCATTTCTTTAAAAGGTCTAGTCCAATAAGTCTGTCAAAGTAGTTTTGAAATCGATACACAAGTAGTTTAAAAAAAAATCAGTCTTGAAATACAAAAAGCACGGCAGGGAAACGAAATAATTATTGCGAGTAGTCGCATGCACATTAGTGACCACAAAAAAAAAATTGAAAGGTAAATTGGAAAAAAAAAATCACTGTTCAGGGTTGATGAAGGACTGATTAGCCCCGATGTCAATTTAAGGGAGGCTCTAAAATTTGGATGCGACGGAGTTGTCTATGTGTGTGTAGATTGACTTCTATCTTAAATTTCATGATTTCTGGCCCTTCAGAAAATACTGGGAGCTATAACCACTAAAGAGTTGAGGGTTGTTTAAATAGTCATCGCCAGTCTGGTCGGAAAAATTATTTATTAAGACTGTTCTTATGCCGTCCAACTTTCTGGAATACCTTTAGAATTTATTGTGCGGGCGGTTGGCCCAGTGATTTTATTTAAAATACCATTGAGTAGGTAAGCCAAGATTGATTAGTTCTGTACTAAACTACCTAAATTTTTATTACTATCTGCTAATCTATGCCTGCTCGATGCAGGGCTTAAGGATATTCTTCTTGGGTGAAGAATTTTGAATTAGTCTAGGTCTACAAATCTAAGTTCCAATTGTCTGCGCGATGCAGGACAAAAGGTATTTTCCAAGAATGAAAAATGTTTTAACTAGCCTAGGGTTTAAGTTGCAATTGTCTGCGCGATGCAGGACAAATTGACAAATGCCTCTAATCTAATTTGCCATGGCCTGCGCGATGCAAACCAAATGGACAAATGCCTCTAATCTAATTTGCCATGGCCTGCGCGATGCAAACCAAATGGACAAATGCCTCTAATCTAATTTGCCATGGCCTGCGCGATGCAAACCAAATGGACAAATGCCTCTAATCTAATTTGCCATGGCCTGCGCGATGCAGACCAAATGGACAAATACTTCTAATCTAATTTGCCATTGTCTACGCGATGTAGACCAAATGGACAAATGGCCTAGTTCTACTAACAATTGTCTGCTCGATGCAGGACAAAAGGGTATTTTTCAGGATCGAAAAATAATTCACCATTCTAGGAGAACTAGGTATAAGGAGAGCAAGTACAGGAGCGATTCATGCACTTACATAATATATTTCTTCTTGGTTTCCTCTGGAATCGATGTCTGGATTTGTCCTTCAGCCACGGGCCCAGGTTCATTTGGACAAAGCAGGAATAGTACGCGCCGCACTCAATAAGTGTATAGGCACGCACAGTAGTAGGAAGTTCTTTCACGGACAGTTCACGTTACACGGACAGTCATGTTTCACGGATTGTTCGCGTCGGAGCACTCCTAGCTAACCTACTTTGTCCTACCGACTGCGCCAATTATGATAGGCCGCAGCCGAAGGATCCAAAAGAAAAACCAAATTGACTTAACTCTATTTAATGTATAAAATTATAATCTATAGCTACATTTCGCTAGGTAAATGTGCGATTGCACCCGATGTTAGGAATACAATGAATTATGAAGTTCGGTAGAATTAACAGCGGATTAAAGTAATATACTCTTGGAATTGAAGCGCTGACTCGAGGGCTTCATCGGAAGGTATGTTTTATGGAGAATCGGTTGCAACACCCTTGGATTGAAGCGGTGACTCGGCGACCTGTGTGGTCGGCGGCTCGTGGAATCGGCCCGACGTAACAAGCTGATCATTTTATTATTGGTTGTTCTGCCTCTGTAAATACACTGCTAAGTTCAGGTATTCCTTTCGCCAAACAGTTTCGCTCTCATACCAGACATTCTCCCGCCTATCACAAACAAATTGTGGCTTAGGACCTTTCCAAGGCCTTATATTGATCCATTGTCCAAATCCCTAATCCTTTTTACCGTATGCGGCTTGCGTAATACTACGTTTGCTCGGGGTAGCTTGATTTAGGTCTATTGGCGCGCTAAACTATTCCAAAGAACTTTCGACTGTATTGCTATTGTTATAAGGGTGCTGGCGATAATGAGTCGAGCCTTGTTTGTCCCTCATCATATCGACAGTCAGCTTTAGCGAGATTACAAGGTGCTGATGCTGGTTGTGAAATATTTGCTTCGTTTTAACAAGGTGTGTGATTTAACCCTTGTTACCCCTTGTTTGTTTTCCACTTGTAAGAAAAGCCTGTTTTTGAATCGCTCTTTTGTGAAGATGTTTTGTTAGAATATTTGGAGAAAGCTGTTTTTATCTCCTATTAGAGTAGGTTTTTGTGCTACGTTTTCGGGAATAAATTGGGTTTTGTAAACGATTTTTGCTGTTCAATCGCGTTAGGTTAGTATTTTTGGATTGGACGACGATTGTCGGCAATTTAAGCTACCGAAAAGCGGGCAAATCAATTTAAAACATCGAGTAATCCTAAAAATAGCCTAAACACGTCGAGAAAAGAAATTGCTTTATTAATTAAATAGCCGTATTTTTTAAAATACGGCTATTTCATTCCTATAATAATGCACCTATTATAATTGTACTATGTGTAAACATATTTGTTTATTTGCAAGTGGGTCACAATATTTTTATAAAAATAGTTACTGATTTTAACTTACATTTTGACTATAAATAAAAATACTTCTTTAGGTACAAATAAAAAAAAAATTGGTTTTGAAATAATGCGGCGACCGCAGCCTACAGAGACCACTGAAACCATTTTATGATATTAAAATTTATTCGTTGTTTAATTACATTTCGATAATCTGTTATTCTCCAACCGAATATCAATGGCCAGAAAATATGTCGGTTTTACGTAAATAAATTACGCATGTCGGCTGGCGAAGTTTTTTACTTACGCTTATTATTCCAAGAGAGTTCTTGCTGTTTTTAGTGTCTAGTATTTTAGATTAGGTACATATTTATTTATTTAGCTTGTTACAATGATAAATAATTTTTGTTTTGTGTTTTAATTGTGTTGTAATTTTTTTTGAGAACAACAAGCCTTGTGGCCAACAATCGACATGCCACCTGATGGTAAGTGGTTACCGCTGCCCACGGACACCTCCAATACCTAGGGTTACTTCGTTGTGTTTGAAGAACATTTTAATTATTAGCGTATCGTATTTGTTTTTTATAAAACACTGATCAAATGTAAAACAAATCCATTTCAAAAAGTTAACAGTTACTACAATACTGTAACCTAACTAACTTGTTTGCAAAAAACTGTACTGCAAACAAAGCTACAGAACTGGCTTCCAACCAGAAACGTTCCAGTTTACTGCTCGGGTAACCTTTCACTGGATCTGCAATACATTATTTCGTCCCACTGTCCGCGTCTGCATGTAAACAATCCCTCATACAGATAAGACCGTGGGTGCAGAAAATCTTGAAATATTTATTGGACAGGATGCGGAGCTGAAGTAACTTCTGCACCTGGTTTTACCGGGTATAAAACGTGGCGACGCTTACTTGGTTGAAATGAGTAGTTTTTTCGACGACTCATACAGATTTTGAATACCGATGTAAAAAATAAAACAAATTGAAGCAGTTGCCCATGTAAAAAAAAACTTCAATTTGTTTTTCAGTTCAAGCGAGATTGTTTCGTTCGAAACATAAATTCAATATTATTTCAGTGTTTATTTCCAGCTATAAAAGGGATGGTAGGTAAAACATTTGGAGAAGTAAAAAAACCCTTCTACATTTTGTTATATTTTTTAAAGCAAATAATACAAAAGTCGCAATTTTAAGCGTAGCCAGAAATTAAAATCTCTCCTGTCATTACAACATTCTAGCACTGAATTTGCAAAAAGATTATAAGCTCAGATAGATGGATATCCGACTATAATCCAAGCCAATCGCACTTTATTATTCCACACAACATAACCACACAGCTAGCAATATTTTCTCCTTTCCTAATCTAGGATAGTAAGCGGATCACGTCAGCTTATTTGTGTTTGTTATGAGATCTAGCCCCCCGGCGCCGAGCAATGCAGTTGTCTTGGAGTATTTTCTATTGTGCAAATTGAACCAGCATTACGTTATCTACCTGCTCTGCGGAACAATACCGTAATTTATGGTACAGTCTCTGGAGTAATGATAAAGGTAACAAGCTGCTGAATTGTAATGTGGTCTGCATAAATCTAAAATTACGTAAGCGCTAGGTTTCGAGCTTCGCTGTTGTCAGAGCTTGCAGTATTATTACTAGCGTACTGGTGTATTATTATTGTATTAATATTATCAGCGGTAATGTATCTGCCTTATAAGCCAGAGGTCCCGGGTTCGATTCCCGGCCGGGCAGATGTTTGAATGATGAATTTAAATATCTGTTCTGAGTCTGGGTGTAAGTTGTCCTTGTCTTTGTGTGTTCCATGGCATCCCCGACACAGGATTTATTCCTAGTGAGGAGCTATGAGTGTGAAACGTTTAGTCATTTATTATTTATTACTATCGGTATGGCAATAATACTGTTGACACTATAAATGAAGAAGTTTTGTGTGGTTAGAGATTTTGCACTGAAATAAAAACACAAATAAGTAGGTAAGAAAGTTTCTGCGTATAGTTAATTGTTTGAATTAGGATAAAATTTTATTGATAATTTGATTTGACTTGATATTGAATTTGCCTTATTTTATATCATTAAGTTTTCTATCTTAGGACATCATTCCAAAAAATACACCTCTATCCAGATACTTTGGCGCAATAGAATTATTATATACCTACAAATAATAAAGTTCGTCCGAGATGGTTTAAAGCATTAAATTTCTTTTTACTTAAAAATAACTGTTATAATAGAAACCAGCCCGGTGCAGCTTCATGTTTCAATTCATTCTTACTCACTACCCCTAGGGCTCTGAGTAGATACGATTCCTGGTTTTTGGCAAGTTTATTTTACGTCGTTTTAAACTGAACTTTAGCTTGAAGATACACTGAAATCTTATGAATTAACAAACGAATTATTATCATAATGTTTGATTTCGTTTTTATTTTATAGGAATGAGTACCTGAAAACGTTTGACTTATAAAATCACCGACTTTAAGGTATGTACAATTTGTTTTAAACATTATTCATAAGAAGTTATAAATAAAATATTACCCATATCTTAGTATCTATTAAAATCATAATATCAATAGAAATAACTTCGACGACAATACGAAATATATTCACAACGTTGCACAATAATAATTGATCACCGCGGTAAAAAGCGTAAACAATAAATCGCCGCTAAAACTGAAAACAGTTCCTCAAAGTATTCAGTCGTGTTTCAGTGTGCCAATATCCCAATAGCAGTAAAACTGCAGGTAACTGGAAACAGAAGCGCCGATGGCTATCGTATTCGAGTCACATGCGCGTTAACATTCCTCGTAGGTAGAGTTCAGCTTTGAACCAGTTGGACCGTCTACTCTCTAAAGACTGGCCACTTGTACTTTATACAATGGGACTGCAATAATGTTTGTGTAAAACTGTTTGGCTGGATTCTGTATGGACCTATATTTATCGATACAGTAGTGCAAGTATGCAACCGTTAAATTGATGTCTGAACTCAACAAAATTGTCAGAATTGATATCTAATTTGGTCGGACCAAAGACAGAAACGTTATTATTCCTGGTTCGAGTTCAGCTTTGAACCAGTTGGACCGTCTACTCTCTAAAGACTGGCCACTTGTACTTTATACAATGGGACCTCAATAATGTTTGTGTAGAACTGTTTTGCTGGTTTCTGTATGGACCTGTTACAGGTCCATACAGAAAGTACCTATCTATACCTATCTATACTTACTAATACAGAAGCGCAAGTGACCTTTCGAAACTTTTGATTTTGA
This sequence comes from Alcis repandata, assembly GCA_949125135.1. NCBI lineage: Eukaryota > Metazoa > Arthropoda > Insecta > Lepidoptera > Geometridae > Alcis > Alcis repandata. The sequence goes on from OX421223.1 coordinate 3,895,205, forward strand.
ATCGGTTTTTTTTGTCCCTTATTACAATTACAGCCTACCCATATTATCAACATCACTTTTCCCATGGAAACGTTACGTTTTAAAACTGACAATTAGGCGCTCAACACCACGGACGTGCGTATATGGAATCTATACCTTCAGCCAACGCTCTGTAGTGTTGAGTTCAGGTATACAATAAAAATATATACGCCCGTGTTAGGGATTTCAAAATATACCCGAACACATTTTTCTGGGGTATACTTTCATGTAGGACACTCCATTTTGCTATACTGTAATGTATAGGTACCCGTTTCACTGTCTCTCCACTTTTAATTACGCTAACAAAGAGACGTTTAATTTTATATGATAGGATTGAGATAAACCTAACCTAACCAATTTTATTTCATTTTATTCAATTTACACAGTGTAATCTATTTTAAAGTATGTTATCATATAACTTTTTCTGACAAATTGGTTGTTGACCTTAGAGGTAGTGTGCTTAACGCGTTTTTTTTAACGTGATTTCCCTGTAGGCCTATTCCACGTTTCTGTTGTGAGTCTGTTTAATTTGAAACTAAGTATTGATCAATAAAAGATATTGGCATAGGTTGAATATAATAAAAGCAATATTCGTTAAAACGCGTTAAGCTCACTACCTCTAAGGTGACGTGGAAACGTGTGCATAATTATTATGACGATTACAACTCTTTCAACTTTTTGAGTCGTTATATTTCAAAAACGGTGGCTCTTAGGAAAAAAAATTGTCATTTTTTGTAGATAATTATCTGATCTAAAATTTGGTATGGCTAATTGTATGATAAAATTTACTGTTTTTCTGAAAATTGTGAAAAACCAGTTTTTGTGACCTTTTACCCTTCGTGTTTTTTTTTGCACGTACCTATCGGATCAATGAGGACTTTTTAGATTTCATTTGTGATGATGTTTTGAACAATCCTACTGATTTTCAGCTGGGTGCGAAGTATTGTAACTTCACTCCTTTTCTTTTGTATGTCAGCCATTTTGAAAAATGGCCGAACCAAAAAAATCATTTCAGGAATGGATTTAAGGACCTTAAGAGCCTCCAGATCCAAAATTACACCTGCCTAGGATCACTTTAAAATTTAGAAGATCCATTGAAATTTGACGGAAATATGAAATCCGACATCTTGGATTTTTGTTGCTGAATCTCGATTGTCGTTATAAATCTCTATAATATTTCTTCGAGCACACTCCATCCATCTACAGCGGTTCCACAGCTATGAGCATTTCCTTTTTTTTGTTTATTTGTATGATTGTCAAACTTTTTTGTATGGCGGCTATCTTTTTTTATCATTTCCCTAGAAAGGTCCATACTTGATCTAAATTTTAAAAGTCAGGTGTACCCCTCTATCTCTTTCCGTTTCCGAGATACGAGGGGTTCAATTTTCCGTCAACCATCATCATCATTTATCCGATTTGAGATACAAGGAGTCATTTTTCAAAGTGTTTCTTGAGATTGTCGGATTCAACAATGTTTAAAACTTCGGGAAAACTCATTTACAAACTTGTTATATGATCTACTGCTGACTGAGGCATCTTAAGAGAAATTGTCAATTTTTTGGTCTGGTCTGAAATTAATATCGACATATCTCGAAAACCATAAGTTCTATCAACATGCGTTTAAGAGCAATACTGTAGAAAATGTTATAGTGAACATACTTGTCTTGAACAGTATCCTCGTAGCTTGTACCGTTTTTGAGAAAATCACGAAATACCCGTTTTGGTGACCTTCTACCTGGAGTAAAAATTTTTGCACGTATCGGATCGATGAGGACTTTTTAGGTTTCATTTATGATGGTGTTCTGAACAATCCTACCAATTTTCAGCTGGGTGTGAATTAATGTAAGCTTACTCCTTTTTTTTTTTTTTTTTTTTTTTTTTTTGACGCGGGGTAATGCACTTACGCATCCCCCACCCGCCGGGGGAGACGAGTGGGGGTATGTCGGACTCGACACCGGTGAAGATGGTGGGTACCGGTGCCCATACCGACTAAAACCCCCGCGGTGAGCAGTCCGCCGCCATTGTGGAGCGAGATGGGGGCGCTTTAGCAATCTCCATCTCGCTCCACGGCGGCAGGCCCGGATCAGAACCGGGCCCCAGTCGCCGAGGGAGGGGACGGCCTTGCTCACCAAGGCCGCCCCCCAGACGTGTGGAGCCGGTGCAAGCCGGCGGAGAGTCCCCCGACCCTCCGCCAGTGGCCCCACTACGGAGAGGTAAGGAGGCGAGCGAATCGCCCCCTTCTCCCTCCCCGTCGTCTGCGTCGGAGCGGATCAGAGCGGGGATCGTCCTCCCTGATCCGCTCCGCGGCCTCCTTCTGCGACATTACCGCCTCGCAGAAGGAGGCCACGGCCTGCCACGATCTCTCGTTGCGGAGCATCGCCCTAACAACGCTCGGCAACGAGAGATCTCCGCCCACGATTGCTGTAAGCGTGTGCCGCTGCGGGCCCCATGCGGCACACGCCTCCAGCGTGTGGAGCGCCGTATCCTCCGGCGCTCCACACTCGTGGCAGGCCGGGGTCGCCTCCCGTCTCGCGATCTGGTGCAGGTACTTTCCGAAGCACCCATGCCCGGAAAGCACCTGCACAAGTCGGAACGACAGCGACCCGAACCGCCGCCGCATCCACCCCCGGAGGACCGGTCGAATGGCCTCCACCGTCCGCTGACCTGGGACCGGTGGAGCCAGGTCCTCCGTCCACCGCCTCAACATGGTGGCCTGCGCCTGCCTCCGCATGCGCTTCACCTCCTCCCACGCTGGGGGCTCCCCGCGGGATCTCCTCGCCGCCACGAAGTGGTACACTTCGGCGAGGATCTCCGCTTGGAGCTCCCAGGGGGGATCCCCGGCTAGGACGCATGCGGCCGTCCAGGACACCGTCCGGTACCCGCGTATCGCCCTCGTCGCGATGACCCGCTGCGGACGTCGCAGCAGGGCCTTATTAGCACGACCGAGGGCGTCCGCCCAGACCGGTGCCCCGTACATGGCCATACTCCGGATGACCCCGGAGTACAGCCGACGGCATATGGCGCTAGGGCCACCCACGTTGGGCAGCAGCCTCCCCAAAGCGGCGGCGGCTCCCAGGACTTTTGGGGCAAGCTGGACGAAATGTGCCCCAAAAGTCCACCTCCCGTCCAGGACGAGGCCCAGGTACTTCATCTGGGCCCCGACCCGGACCGAGACCCCGTCCAGGTTTACCCGCGTACCTGGAGGGGGTCCCCCCCGAGGCCCGTGGAACAACAGGGCCTCGGTCTTGGAGAGGGCGACCTCCAGTCCCAGGGCACGGATACGGTCGACCACCAGGGCTGTTCCCATCGTGGCCAACCGCACCGTTTCCCCGAGGTCCCTCCCCTTGGCTACGACGAGGGTGTCGTCGGCGTAGCACGCGACCCTGATGTTGGCGGGAAGCGTGCCACGGAGCACCCAGTCGTAGCCCACGTTCCACAGGAGCGGTCCCAGCACCGACCCCTGTGGAACCCCGCAGGAGACGCGACGGCGCCTCAAGCCGTCGCGTCCTTCCACCAGGACCTCGCGGTCCTGGAGGTAGTCGGCCAGCAGCCTCCGCAGATACAGGGGCACTCCGTGGTACCGGAGCGCCTCTTGTATTGTTCCGTGCGGGAGGCTGTTGAAGGCGTTGGCGATGTCCAGCGAGACGGCCAACGCCTTACCCCCCTGGCCGACTGCATCCTGCGTCCACTCCTTGAGCCAGAGCAGGGCGTCTATCGTCGACCGCCCTGCCCTGAACCCATACTGGGCCTCGGATAAACCGGGCCCAGTCCCCTCCAGGTGCCGGATGACACGGGAAGCCACGACTCTCTCCAGCAGCTTTCCCGTGTCATCCAGCAGCACGATTGGCCTGTATGCGGAAGGCGACTCAACGGCACGTCCCTCCTTCCGCAACAGGCACAATCGGCCGTCCTTCCACAGCTTCGGGAACTGTCCTGACGTGAGGCACGCGTCGAACAGCTCCCGAAGCCGACCGCCCAACTCCCTGAGGGCGATCCTCAGGACCCGTCCCGGGATCCCGTCCGGACCCGGGGCCGTCTTGCCGCGCAAGTGGCTGACGGCAACCTCCATCTCCGCTTCCGACACAGGCGGGATGGAGGCCGGGTCCAACTCTTCCGTGGAGGACGGCTGCGCCATCGCCGGCGGGGTGTGGAGAGGGGGATCAGGAAATAGCCCCTCCAGCACCCTGCCTAGAAGCTCCGGCTCCAGGGACTCCGCGACTGGGGGCGTCTGGCCCCGGAACTTTTTCCGGGCCGCCAGGTACGGACGCCCCCACGGGTCCCTGTCGAGGCCCTCCAGGGCCTCCCCCCAGGCCTGGGACTTGGCCCGTCCTATGGCCAGCTGCAGCTCTTTCTTCGAAGCGCGGTACTGGCCATAGAGACGGGCCTCGACAGCCAGCGCCTCCGGCGACATCTGCTCGTCCGTCCGACCGTGCCGCCGCCTCCTGCAGCGGGCGTACGGCCGCCGCGCGCGCATGCAGGCCGCTCGGAGATCGGCAATCTCCGAGCTCCACCAGTAGACCTGGCGGCGACCACCGGGACGGCGACGGGACCGCAGCATGGCCGCGTCGCACACGGCCGTCACCGCCGCCCGAAGGTGACCCGCTGCGACGTCCACCTCCGGGTGCGCGGGGCCGGCAAACCACAGCTGGACGATGGCCGCCTCTTCAGCCAACTCGGCGTCGAGGCGACCGATCGTCCAGCGTGGGAAATCCCCCCGCACCACGCGCCGCGGCCCTCCCTGGATGTCGGAGGGGACGATCTCGAACCTAATATATTTGTGGTCCGAGAGCGTCTCCACCTCCGACATCACCCTCCAGGCCCGGACACGTGCGGCGACAGCTGGGGTGGCGAACGTCACGTCCACCACGGACCCCCCACGCTGTCGCACGCACGTGTGGGCTGACCCTCTGTTTAATAGGGTCAGCCCTGAGGCAACCGCCCACTCCCCGACTATCTCCCCGCGAGAGTCAGTGGAGGGGTTGCCCCATTCCCGGGCCTTGGCGTTCAGGTCCCCCATTAGGAGGACCTGACGTGGCGCCTGCCGTCTCACCGCCGCGGCCAGGAGGTCCGTGAAGGCCTCCAGCTCCGCGGCGGTTCTGTTGGGGGAGAAGTACGCGCCGATCACCGCGTACTCCTCCCACTTGGCCACCACGTACCCCGAACCCCTCTCCTCGACTGAGAGGGGGGGGCCGCCACCCGCCTTTCCCACAATGGCCACGGAGCCGTTCAGGTCCCCAGCCCAGTAGGGATGGGGGGGAACGTGATACGGCTCCGTGGCGACCGCCAGATCAATGTCCCACTGCGCCAGGGTCTGTATGAGCAGATCTTGTGCCCTGGCGCAGTGGTTTAGGTTCGTCTGGAGGAGGTTGCGATGTCTGACCTGATCCATTAGTCAGACATCACAACCACCTCCCCGCTTGCCGGCTGGCCTGCGGCCTCTGGAGCGGCACTATTTGCTGCCGCGGGGGCGGCCGTGGTCCCAGCGGCCTTCCCCTTCGTCTTGGGGGGGGCGCAGTTGCGTCCCCCCATTATGTGCCCGGAAGGCCTCCCCGACTCGGCGCATATTGCGCAGCGCGGGGCAGACCTTCCGCAGCTCGCCGCCTTGTGACCTGTGCTCCCACACCGGAAGCACAGGTCCCCCCTGTCGGTCGACGCCGGACACTGTGGGCGAGTGTGCCCCAACCCCATGCACTTGTAACAGCGCATGGGGCGCTCCCCCAGGGCCACGACGCGTGCCGAGATCCACCCGACCAGCAGCCTGCCGTTTCCAGCCAGCACCTTGGCTGCCGGGATCGGGCAGGACACAATGGTGGCGCCGGCGCCGTTAGGGCCGGGGCGTACCTCCCCGGCCTTTACGAGCCGCACGTCGCAGCCCCCCGCTCTTGCGACCGCCGCCGCCACTGCCTCTTTCGTGGCCGCATCGTCCAGGCCCGTAATCCTGAGGTCCGCGGATTTGACGGGCCTGGCGACGCTGGCCACTTCGGACAGGACAACGCGGAGCTTTTCCGCGAGCCTGTCCGCCCTTTCGCCTTGTTGGGAGCCAGGGATTTCCAGCATCCTGGCTCCCGTCGCCGTCTGGCGGAAGCGGATTTGGCCGGCGACCCCCAGCTCCTCCACATTTATTCTCTCCTGCGCCGACCTAATTATGTCGGCGTAGGTGACCCCCCGCTCTGCGGCCTCGGGACGCAGCGACAGAACGACTGCCGCAGACCTTGGGGGCTTCAGCGCCGTTTTCTTAGCCTTGGCGGCAGTGACGGCGCGAGGAGCAGGCGCAGCTGCCGACGCAGCATTAGGAAGGGAAGATTTTCCCTTCCCTTTGCCCTTCCCTTTGGGCTTCCTAGCCACCGTCGCCCAGGACTCAGCCTGAGGGGTGGCCGAGGTGGTGGCCTCATTCGCCCTGGAAGGGCCTGCAGTTGGTGCCGGAGAAGGGGCGGCGGCAGGCGTCGGGACGGCGGCAGGAGTCGGGGCCTGGCCGGCCCGCTTGCCCGATTTAGTAACGGGAATGCGGACCGGCGTCGGTATCGGCTTGGGAGCAGCGGCGGCTGCCGCCGCTTTCTTGGCCGCCTGTAGGGGCGGGCGGACAGTCCGGGCAGGCGGGAGATGCTCCTCAACAGCCGCGAGTCGGGCATTTAGCATCTGCCCGAACGTAACTGTCAAGGAGCGCTTCAGCTCCTCCACCAAACCCGCCATTGGCAGGAGGGCGGGAGCCACCGGCGTCTCGGCGCTGGCGACAGCGACAGCGGCAGCGGCAGTGGCGGCGGCGGTGTTTGCCGCGGCGGCCTCCGTTTTCGCCTCAGCGAAGCCGCGACGCAGCGCCTTCACCTGCGCCTTTAGGGAGTCAACCTCCATGCGCAGGCAGCCATTATTCGCGCGGAGACGCCTTGTCTCCTCCGCCTCGCTTCGGCTGGTCAAGGCCTCGACCACCTCCCTGATTGTCGACGCCGACCTTTTCAGGCGGCCGACAAATTCCCCCTTGAGGTTGCCAGATTTCCTGGCAACCTCCAAAATAGAGGCAAGCTGCTGGCCCGCCTGCGCCCTCAGCTCCTGCGCGTTTAATACGCTGAAGTCGTTGACCATCAAGGACGCTTCGGACTCACTTCCAGCGTCCGTCTCGAGGTCAACGACCACGGCAGCAGCAGCAGCAGTGCCTGCCGGCTTTTTCCTGAGGGTCCTGGCTCGCAGGACACCCTCAAGTTCGCCATCCGATGGCGCCGGCGACGACATTGGCGATGCCGCTGGAGTCGGCTTTCTAAAGCCGGCTGCAGGATTCGCCCTTATGTCTCGCCCTCGAGCTCTTCCTCTCGCGGAGGTTGCCACCTTGGCGGCTGCCGTCCCCTCGGTCGGTGTGACCGAGCCTGATTGCCCGGGCACTGCGAGCGAGGAAGCCGGGCGCTTCCGGAGGCCACCTCTCCCGTTCGCACTAGCTGGTGACCCCGTCACCATTCCCTCTCTTGAGGAGTCGGACTCCTCATTGTCTACAGGGCCAAGCCCTCTCCCTCCATCGTACTTTAGGTTTTTTTTAGAATTATCCATGAATATTCCCACGAGTAGAGACGAAATAAAGGTCGTCCCCCCGGGTGACGCTCATTCCGGGGGTAAGGGTACGTACTGCGGAGGTCCCCAGGTATCCGCAGGTTTTAACGTGTTTTCTCACGGGTTTTTGTTTCAAGCTTTTCCTTGCTCTGGGGCCGGCCAATTAAGGCAAGCCCCCTTCGGCCCCCACACTGCCACAACGTACCCCTTACCGCAATACGGGGTCTTTGAAGTGTACAGTGGAGAGCCGGTGCAGGAGAGGGTGCGGAAACCTCCCCCCGACGACACTGGGCGATGGTTTTAATACCACCCAGGTCACCCGACCCGCGTCGCCGCTACTCAGCATAAGGCTGAGACGCCGACCGGGTCCCGCAGCCAATCAAGGCCGCCTAGGCTCAGACCGCCGCTTCCCGGAATGTCCAGGGCGCCGGCCCGAGCCTCCATCTACCTAACTTACTTCTGCGCCCGCTCCTCATAAGCTGAGGATCGCGCGCAGAAGTTCCCCCCCGTGTCGGATTATTAGCCAGCGTGCGGTAATACTGCATAAAGCTGCAGCATTACCGCACGCTGTTGCCCAGGGTGCACCACGTGGAGGTTACCCGACCTAGCACCCCATGTAAGCTTACTCCTATTTTAACACGCTTTTATTAGCTTCACCTGTATGTTTGTATGTTTGTATGTTTGTATGTTTGTATGTTTGTATGTTTGTATGTTTGTATGTTTGTATGTAACCGACTCCTTTGAGCGCGTTTTTGACCCACTTTGAACGGTCAGATTTCTTTCAAACTTTGTAGATATATCGAGGACCGATGACAATACACTAAACAAATCGTGTTTTTTAGTTTTTTTAACTATTAATTTTTTTAACACGCTTTTTCTATAAAGTTTCTTTAACTTTTAATACCGTTTAACTTACAAATGGTAATTTCGTCAATCGTGTCAGAGAACAGAGTGGCGCAGTGGAAGCGTGCTGGGCTCATAACCCAGAGGTCCCTGGATCGAAACCACGCGCTAGAAATCTTTTTGCTCAATATTTTTTGTTACACATCAATTTTATTTTATGAGGTCTGAGGATCGAAACCACGCGGCTATAAATCTTTTTGCTCAATATTTTTTGTTACGCATCAATTTTATTTTTAATTTGCTTGAGCAGACGGCCAAAATCGGATAACACCAACACATTTGTACATATTAAGGATGGTTAATAGTTAGCAAATCGAACTAAAAAGCGAAAAATAAATAATAGTTAAAAAAAACTAAAAAAACACGCTTTTTATAAAAAACCGAACTAAAAAAATAGAAAATAAAATTTTATAAATTTAAATTAAGAATAGGGTTGAAAATTTCAATAAATAAAAATTAATAATAGTGTAAATAAATAAATATATGTATTTTATTTTTAAAAAAGCGTGGGGTGCTTTCTAAGATATTATCAAAATGCTAATTAATCACTCTACTCATGTCTGTCAATACAAAATGTATCTACAAAATATATATGTAATATCTATTGACCCATGCACCCCACGCTTTTTAAAAATAAAATACATATATTTATTTATTTACACTATTATTAATTTTTATTTATTGAAATTTTCAACCCTATTCTTAATTTAAATTTATAAAATTTTATTTTCTATTTTTTTAGTTCGGTTTTTTATAAAAAGCGTGTTTTTTTAGTTTTTTTTAACTATTATTTATTTTGGTCTAATTTGCCCCGATTACAGCGGGCGAAAAGGAAATAATGATTGAAATAGTAAAAGAATATCGAACGATTACTTCGTTGCGGTCGGGTATGTTTTAAAATACCTGCGCGCGAAATCTTAAATCTGAAAGTGTACCCAATGTCAACTCGGCCAGTGACGTCACAAATGTTAGGTAAAGGTAGGCTTTATTGAATTAATTCTTTATTTCTGGATTTGAAAACATACCCGACGGCAACACGATCTCTGACGTCATGAGCGTTGTGTGAAGGTATAGATTCCATAATTATACGCCACGGACGTGGTCAAACGCAACTCTATTTTAATTCAAAATATACAATCACTGAAAAACCACTTTCTGTAGCATTAAAAGGAGGCTATTCAAAATATGCATCTATTAGCCAAACAGACCTTATGAAGCGCACAACTCCACAATTCCACATACCGCTGCAGCTTAGTCCCCACATAAATCTATTACTAATTGAATAGAACCCAGTCACTGCGACTTCTATCGGTATAATACCTGCTTATTAAGATGATCCTTATTTGAGGATTAAGCTATGAATGCAAGACGTTAGTCGTTTGTTACCAAACAGGTAGTCGTGATAATATTATAATTTGTTTAAAGTCTTATTTATGAGCTGCTTATGTATAGACTCAGATAAACCTAAAAATTGGAGATAAAGATGGAACTCTTCGTTAGATTTGGGTGAAGCCAAGAAGTCGTAAGAGCCGTGGTAGGTCAGTGGAGAACAGCCGCTTCACATCCTTGAGGTGGCGGGTTCAGACCCCGACTCGTACCAATGAGTTCTTTCGAACTTACTCGTATGTACGAATTTACATACCACTGGCTTTTCGGCGAAGGAAAACATCGTGAGGGGTTTCCTCACGATGTTGATGTACATACGTTTTGGTGAAGAAAGGCGTGATCACCCTTTGAGAGAAGAACTCCTTTACTTTTGCGCGTACATACACAAGACGCACACATTGACATATCAATACTCCCTTACTCGCGGTACTGTAGAGCTTGTGTTCGTACACTCGAAAGTAGTAGGAGTTCTTGGCTTAACCCAAACCTAATGCAGTGCTCCATCTGTCTCTCTGGGTTTATCTGAGACTAAAAGGCGTAAGATCTTTCTATCTGTGACATCAAATCGTGCCATAATTATGTATATCGCTATAAAAAGCCTTTTCGTTGTTTAATCTCATAATATTAACTAAGTATCTGATTTGTCAACTTTTTATTCAAATTAGTACTTAGAGACTTTATCTGTGTTACTTTTGTTTATTTTCTTTCTATTTTATGTATGTTTGTATATTCTTATGACGCAACCTCTCACCTTTGATCGGCTTTTACTGATTTTGCATTCGTTACATGCTTTACAGTTTTTTATTTTCATACACTTGTACGGTATTCTTATAGACCTTGTCTGGTTGTCTAAATAAAGTTAAATTCTATAAAAAAAATGGCCTAAAGATAGGCTGACAAAGTTGCACTTAGAAATAAAATTTACTTTTTCAAATAATTTCAAAAAAAACAACGAAAGCGTAAGCAGCAAATTTTAGTACATTCACAATCTGGCGTCAAGAACTTTATAGTTCGTGACATACGATTCACAAAATAAAACCCTAGCGTTATTGGAAAGCGAGTTGTTACGACGAAACATGAGCGTGATAGTGTACGAGTAAGTACCTACTAAGGTCTAAATAAGTACTGAAACAGCAGTACTAAATGTTGCTGTTTTGGTACTTACCTTAGTCTAAAAGTGATCAAAAATAATGTATCGACCATCAAAATAAATTCGAAAATTCGTACGTACTTACCCTACTTACAGCCCATTTATTTTAAAGTTTGACGACACTTTTTCATTCCGAAGTAAAGTTGTAAATATTTTTATGTTGTATTTTATAAGAAACAAATAATAAGATGGTGTCCTTTTTTTCACCTAATAGGTACTATTGTTATTAAAACATTCCTTTTTATTTAGCAGTCGTATTACTAAAGTCGTTTCTGATCACAGACCAACCGTTCAAATATACCTAAACGGACAACGTAATAGGCGTGACGAAAGATTTTAAAATCCTCTTCCATAATGTGAGTACACATTTACTATTTACAAAAAAGCCTTTATTTCGGTAATAAACTTAAGTTTAACGAAGTTTGTAGCCATTTTTCACATATTTTTTCAACAGTGCCCGAAAACAGCTTGCTTGTGTCATGGCGTCGATTTGACGTCACGGCTAGTAAACATGTCATTGTGTCTATGCGTGATGAGCGGCGGATGACCTGAGTTCACAGAGGCGTGACGTCATACGCTGTGATTGTTGTTTCTGACAAGATGGCCGATTGCTGTATTTTAATGTTTTAATTTATTGAAAATCTTAATAATCTGTTTTTTAAAAATAAAACTAAACATGTGTTTTAATTTTTTTTAATCTGGCTAGTCCCCTGAAAGCATTGAATCGGCGATTTTTTGATACTGTCGTCATGCCTAATTGTCTACATCTTTTTATAGCGCGATCCACCAACTCTTCTGTTGACAAGCGACGATATGGTCGAAGAAGAAAAACGCACTCCGACCATGTGCCACGCTTCCAAACTATGCTCCCACAAAAAGTGACGTCATCTTTTCACCCGTGCACTTATTTTAATCCTTTTAGTTCAATTCAAAAGTATTATCTCAGAAAGCGATCTGTATTTTCAGCGATTGTTTTTAACAAATAGTTTTACTTGTCAGCGATTAAATATTAATAGCCAGTGGCCATACTAAGTGCCAGAAATACTGGCTAACACGTGTAATGGATTGCTACACAAATATGCAAATTATACAATTTCAGTTACTATTGAAACGTTTCGCGAAAGAAGGAACGTTATTTCATAGTAATTTATGATTTAGGGTTATCACTCACGTATTCATAATGATTGAATTTATTTCTTAGCTTGTTTTACATTAACTCATGAAATCTAATTTTTTGTATTTAAAATCACAGTAATATGAATATAAATAAGATACATATTACTTAATAATATAAAAACCAAAAGCTTTTGAGTCAATTTACGAATTTGGTTGGTCGACTAACCGTAGGTTCCGTAAAATAATAATATTTATCAAGCTTTTTGCATTTTACCGCAGTTCACAATTTCCCAAGCGTTCTAAAAAAAGCACACAACATTTAATTTCAGTTGGTACATTTTTAGTAGTGTTAGCAAACACGGTATAACTGCATTGGGCTACTACCGAACATACTCGTACCGACTACCGACTAATCAAATATTTTGTCGGTCAGCACACTCAGCGCTGAAATTAAATTCCGACAGCGGTCACGCACCGCATGTAAAGCGCAAGCAAATCGAATCAAATTGGTTTCAAATCAAATCAAACTAAAAGTAAACCTCGAACAATTAGCGGTTGTCAACCCTAGCTGGTCGCGTAAACACAAGTCGCTAACGAACCGGAGCGAGGCCCCTGCACACATTTGCAATTTCGATTGCTACTACATACACCATGTTGATGCTATGCATCGTACCTGCACCCTTCATAATTATTATTTATTATCATAATTTATGAATACCGAATTATGATAAGAGTTGATTGATCTACTCTCTAGCTTTCTGCGTCAGAGGTTTCAACCGTAATATTGTAAAAATATTTTACGAATATATAGATCCAATATTTGTTCTTGTAAATATTATGTTATAATTATGTCTATTTTATCAACGCCACATTCAAGATATTAATTCTAAAATTGCTTAATTAGGTACTTCAAAGTCATATAGGAGAACTTTATTGTGCATATTTAAGTTGCACAAACCGATGTACTTATCGTAAAGAATGTTCAAGGCTTTACATTTTTCTAGCTTCATGTTTAAAATAAAACTAGCTATGGAAAATGGTATTTAAATTTGAAATTAAATGAACAAAGTTAAAGCATGTCAAAAAAATTACTCGAACAACATGACGTATAAATCAAAGCATGGCATGCAAGCACATTGTGCTTTACCAGCACGGAGCGACTAACTTACCTTGTTCAGTTGGCTAAATGACGGAACTAAATGTTTCTATGGAAAGCATTCAGATTTGTTCACAACATACTATGGTGGCTCCCCCATTCAAGTCACAGACAAGTTTGTTCTTTTTGAACCGCAAAGTGGTCGTCTAGACAAACTTCCTTGCAAAGGACCTAGCTAAAAAACCCTCATAAATGAGTTTAAAAATGCAAATAAGGAAGTCCGCATCGCTTAGTCTATGTTGAATATGTAATTTCGTAAATTAATTTTTGTTGGCATGAATCATTGCGGTAGTTAGTTATGAGTCAGAGGAAAAGACAGTGCCTACTTGTATGTATGTAGGTAGTGTAAGTAATGTTAGTATTTTAACTACAACAGTTAGTGCCTTTTCACACGTACCGGTTGCCGGGTAGCCGGCGTCGGTTACCCGGCGGTGAAGTGTATGGGCATAGTAGGTACATAGCTTTCACATGTACCGGCGTTATTTATCCGGCAGGCGGGTACATTTGACACCGGGTATCCGGCGCCGGCTACCCGGCAACCGGTACGTGTGAAAAGGCACTTAGTAAGAAATATATATCAGAATAAAAACGACAACAAAAATACAAACTACGAAAACAAAATAAAATGGGTATTTGAAAGAAAAATTCAGTTGCCCCGCGGCTATCTTGCGAAAACCATATCGAGGGCTTCCGTATTTTTGCGGGATATCTATCTTATCTGACTTCTTGTCTTTTCGCATTACAAATAAAAGTGAGAAAAGATAATCTATAAGATGTAATAATGAAACGTCAAATTGTCTATGTTTCAGGGGCTCTATTTTATTGACTTACCAAAATAAAAGTCAGTATGTTTAATTTTTATGAAAAATTAATCAGAAAAGAAGTTGAGACAGTAGGTATGCCAGATATGCAAAAACACACCTTATTGTACATGGTTATAAGGAAAGGGTATGCTAAGCTAAAGAGACTTATAGTACCTACTCATCATGAACAACTTTTACTATGGTGCCAACCCAAAATTCGCGAAAAAAAATCACCTGTTCCATACATTACATTTTGTCGAGTATTATTGATGATTTCCCATGGTAAAGTATTTCATAATTATGTGTAGTTACCTACTATAACGGCTCAGCATACCCTTTCCTTATAGCCCTGTATAAAACTCATACACACTCGAATAAAGTTACAACTCAAAAAGGGGCTCTATCATAGACAAACAGTTTTATGTACATTTTATTCATAAACAGGGGACTTCGATTTGCGTGTTCTGATATGGAATCGTAAAATCATTTTTTATGTTCTTCAGAATAGGACGCCTTGCCTTCCCATAGGAGTTTGGTTACAAAGTTGCGTTTATGGTTTTGTTTTATGCAATATTGAGAATGTTATCTTATTGAAGCGTAAATTGAGAACCAATATATGTATAATGCTTACAAAGAAGACTATTATTACCACAATCAGGAACCAAAGTCAATACTCGTAGACCTCCTAGAAACATTGCCTTAGTAACTTTTGTTTTTATTTTCTTTGGAATAGCAATTTTGTAATATTCAGAGTATTTATGTGTGCTAGACGTAGGTGGCCTTTGGTAATTTAAATAAATGCGAAGGTGAGGTTGTTTGTTTGTTACGTTATCGCGCTTTAAATAATCAACCAATCTTGAAATGTGAACGCAAGTTGTCAGGATTACAGAAAAAGAAAAAGATTACTTTTCATCATCATTACCTTTATTGACGTGATTAACCCGTGGAGCGCTTAGTGTATCTACGCATAGATCTTAAGGATTTTGGTCGGGTAGCGCTTAGCGTATCTACACATAGATACACAAGCGGCGCGCGCCATTTGTTTATGTTTTACTCGGTATCCGCTCGTTATTGGTCGGTTCTCGTGATTTATACCGATAGCCAACATAACAATCCCAATTTCTATCCAATCCTAGCAGTGTAGTAGGAGTAAACAAACCAAAAAAAAAAGATTACCCAAGCATCACAATTTGGTCGAACTCAATGCGCCTATGCGATTTTGTGACCTATTACTGCTTGAAGTTTGGAGCTTACAGAAAATGGCTGGAAATCGTAAGCGGTGAGTAATGTGTTGTATTCTACTAAATGATATGTGTGGAATGTGTTAAAAGTGTTACATTTAGTGTTCGTAGCCTACTTTTTGAGAATAAACGGATAAACTTCTATCACGCCATCCGAGCCGGTCCATGACCTTGGCCGTTTCTATTGATAATTCGCGAAGTGTCGATTGAAATATCGAAAATTGCCTGTATACCCGTGGGTAATATATCTAGTAACATGTTCAGGTATACAGTTTCTCATTTTAGTGCGATAAACTCGTTATTTCAACCATTTTTGCAATATTCATTGGACGCCATTTTGTTCATTTCTCGCTCGATGCCGAAATGTACTGTCGGCAGCATAATTTTTCGTTTCGTTTTTGAGTTTTTGTTTTCGTGAAAACTATTAAACTTATACATACTAAGAAGGCCTCAGTTTCATGTTTCGTTTTTATTATTGGATGCTATTTTTTAATTATGTATCTAATATTGATAATATTGACTATTTAATAATTATATTTTTTTATGTAATTGAGTGACGAGACGAGCAAATCGCTCGCCTGATGTACTTTATGTTACTGAAATTACATTAATTACACTATAATTAAAATGCATTCATAATATAGTAGATAAATCGTAAATAACAAATGTTTATTTTGACAGTTTGACTTTTCAGTTTAGATATGTCAAGATTTATAAATAAATTGGTTCATAAGGTCATCATCATGTTCAAAGTTTTTGTTTTGTCGATTTTTTATTAAAAATATTAACTTTTACAGACTAATACAATTTATATTGTTTATTTTGATTTTAGTTTAGCAAGACTGCGGTCAACCAGTTTTGATTTGAGGCGGTCACGATCCGTGACACCCTCCGGGCATTCTCAGCGTCCGTCCGCTTCCCGCCGTGCCCTACTCACTCCGACTAACAGGTAAGAATCTAATATGATTATTTAATTTTCTTCTAAATTTTTACACTTGTTTCCTTTACATTTATAATGTTATATACTTTGAATAAAGGTCAATTTGTTTTTATCAGGAACCGAGCATTGGGGGTCCTCAGCACACCGGGGGGTACACTCAAATTGACTGGAGAAGTCGTGCCAATCGAGTGTACACCCGGTGGTTACGTCCGTCGCCACGTCGAGTCTCCACGTCCAATTGTAACGTTAAAATATGTTTTTTTACAATTTACAATATTTACATAATGTAGGTAATATTATTTTGAGAACAATGTAATACTGTAATTCTAATTTCATTTTGGTATGATAATGTTGTAAATTGATTGTAGACGCCAAATTCTCAAAAACTGTAATAAAATAATGAATAAATAATATTATGGCGATAAGGTCGCCATTGTACTGCCGAATATTTCAATTATATCTATATCTTAAGTCATTTTTATCATCGGTGTGCAATACAACATACCTTATATTGTATTGTAATTTTTATTTTTCGTGCATTTGGAAAATCATTAAAATTATTACTTGTAAATAAATTATTTCTAAAAACTATGATGTCATAATATTATTTCGTGAGTATTTCATGTTAGGTGCCAAATTGCCAAAACCAGTTGAACAAAATACGTTAAAATTTGACTTTTCTTCTAATTCTAATAAAAATGTATCTAAAAAAGTTTTTTCGACATAAGAATACACCTACTAGGCACAGTTTTCCTTCTACGCATTATACAGACCTACTATGTTGACAATAGTCTTGCTATAAAATAATAATATAACTTTTATATCACGTTCAATTATTTCGTAAATTTAGATTTTTTTTTCGACAGTACATTTTGTCACAGAGGTCCGCGCGATCCGCGCTAACGGATGGTTTTTTACGTCCCGCGGTAATTTATATATTATTGAAGTGAATTATGTTTATAGGAGTGAAATTAATACTAAAACTATTTCAATAAGTGTCCTCCCTTGTTGTAAGAGTGCAGTGAGAGTTAAATTCGTATGTGAACATACCATAATCGTGTCAAATCTAACTAAGTGTAACGAAAAATTTCTAAATTAATTTTTCAACACCTGATTACTCATAAATGGTAAGTCACACATAATACAACTATACAAAGAAAGAAAGTATGTTTCAAGCGCTTTCCAGTGATATATATCTTAAAGCATATAATTAACGAATACATCGAGAATTATCCATTTCCGTGTCTCGCTTACGTTACAAAATTTTTTTTGCAAAATGCGCTGGCGCGTCCGCGCATTTGAAAATAAATACCTCCTGCGCTCCACGGGTTAACAACTATTCCAGGCTACAACTAGATAAGTTAAATTAAACTGTAAATATTCGTTCGATGTTAGAAAAATCATTTAAAAGGAATGTACCAAGCAGAAATGACTGATTTTTATATCTAGCTCTTTGACAAAACAACATACGAATATACGAGTAATTCAATAATCTACGTATTCAATTGAAGCTTTTAAAATAAAGTGCGAAATCGAAAATTCTTTTGTGCGACCAAATAGCGTTATATCAAATAAAACGTCACCGGTACGCTACTATGAAATAAAACCGGCGCAGAGCGTCCGGCCGAAATATTGTTAAACTTGCAAAACGACTGAGTGGACTCTGCAAAGCGAAACTACCAATTTGACTGTAGCGATGCCGATTTTGTATGCGAACAAGTAAATGTTTGCTTTTTGTTCAAATGTTGTCGTAATTTTGATGGCTTTGGTTGACGAAATAGTTGATTGTGCTTCATTGACAATATTAGGGATATTGAGTAGCGTTTATTCGTCCGGGTATTTTAACACTCATGAATAGAAGCCGATTTGCATTGGGTGGGTTGTGGGCGTAAAGTTTTGTGGTTTGATTTAGAATAGAAAATTAATACAGAACGGCGAAATGGCGGTCAAACGCAAGCCTATTACAGAATTTGAAAAAAATCTGAATCGAAGCATATGGTAACTGATTATAGATAAGCTACTTTTGAATTTGAATTTTGAGCCTCTTATTGCATAATTCCGCCCAAACTATAAGTTCAACCTCTAAACGCGTTTCTAAACTGTTTAACTAGTAATATTATAACCCATGTCATTGAAATGGGCATTTTATAATTATAAAAGTTAACAAAAACGTCATAAAAATAATTTGTAAATACCTGCAATTATCGAATGATAAGCTATTCGGGATTTATTTATTATAATTTTGAATCAAAGAAAAGCCACAGTACAAGTGTAGAACTTTGAAAAAGTAAATCTACCTAAAAGTAGGTTAAGACGATATGGGTTCAAAAACAGCATTTTGACAAATTCTAAAAACGACCGATCGTCACCACTGAGTCGTTGAAGGGGGTGACAACTGGGAATTACCCCCGAAATTACTTCTACCATTACCGAAACTGTAATTTTATCATATTATTATTACCTTCATTTATTTACTGAAAATACAACTTACGTAAACGTCCCTGTATTAAAAACATCGCATCGCGCTCTGAAACATTTATTACACAGTCTCCCAATTTGTCTCTCGCAAGGCCAAAACGACATTATCGGCCTGCCAAAACCTAATTAAAATTTCTTATTAGCACAAAACCGATAATAAATCTAATAGCTGTTACCGACGACAACGGCGGCAGTTCATCGATTAGTTACTTGAACCTGCGATACAGTTAATTAAAATCCAATATTGTCTAACCAAAATTGATTGCTGGAAACCACGCTTACTTGGTAGAGATGGCGGTTGATGCTGAATATCGATTTTGAATCGATTAGAATATGAATGATCGATACAAATAAAAATTAGATAACTATTTTAGTGACATACTTCGCAAATTGCTGACTGCTGTTCAGTGAATTGAATACTTTACTGTAAAAATGATTTCTTTTTCAAGAAGTGAAAAGTTATGAGTCACATTTTTTTTTTAAGTAAAAAAAAATTATAACTAAAAATAATTACTCGTAAATTACAGTTATTGTGTCAAATCTGGGTACCTAATATTTATCTATTTCGATTTTTTTAAAGTGCTGATAGTTTTTGTACAACAAAAATGTATCAGTTACAAACTTTTGTGAAAAGAGCCCTACATTATGAATTAACATAAAGTTCTAAATATTTATACATGTTCAGAAAATGTTTGTTATCGATTCTAATCTCAGTATCGATTTTCTAAAACATCGGCTCGACAACCCTTTCCGTTAATCTACCTACGGAAGCATTCGAGACCCTGATGTATTGTTGCAATATCGTTTAGGGAGGTGTTCTCGCTATATTTGTTGCAGAAGAGTGTGAAATATCGACTGCCTGGAAAAGAGAGTGGCGGGAATGGAGTGCTGTACTGTACATTCTATTTTGTTTAAGTTTAAATTAGTTTGCTGTCGTTTATATTTCGCTATTTAAATGGAAAAGTTTGTTAGTTGTATGTGTAAATTTGAACGCGTTCACACGAAAACTGCTGTTACAACAGATTAGAGTATAATTGGGAATCGATATAGTTTATCAAGTGGAGCAGAGCTAACATCGATAGGTAAGTTGTATGGAAACAACGGCTATTGTAACTAGTTAAAAAGAAAGACAGATCTTTACAACAAATAGTTTAAAGCGCATAAATAAAAAATAAAAAAGCAAATAATAAAGAAAAGATTCGTGTCATAATTGGATTTCCTTGTAGAAATATGGTTGTTACATCAACAACTTACAAAATAAATCTTTTTGTAAGCTCAAAACCAGAGCCACCAATAGGTATTCATTCAAATTTCCAGCCGAATAATCGTCGATAAAACGCTCATAAAAATCACACCTTTACGAGTACGAAATCGAATGATAAAATTCAATTTTCGTATTCTATTCAACAGTGACTATTCCAGTCGCAATTGTTCTTCAGGATTGGCCGATTGATCCGTCGGACAATGGCGTGCGCTGTTTGCTGAGACAATAACAAATTATTCATGCACTATGATGGAATGTAAACAGAATGTAATTGGCTATTAGCATGTGGGGTGTCGACGACGCACCGACACCCTTGGGACTGTTGGGACACGCGGGTCCAATGACTCTTACATTGTAGCCTGTAGACACCTGGCATGGAAGAAAAATGTTCAGTCAACACATTGGCACAAGTTTTACCGCTTACTTTAATCCCTGGTTTATCCGACTGAGGTGCTGACCAATAGCATAATAGCGTAGTCGTGTCCAATTAGTGTTCAGTACGGGAACCGTCCAAACTTCAGCTAATTGTCTGATTTTTTACAACACTAACCAAAAAAGATATTTTTTCCAAGTGTACGGATGTACGTATTTAAGTGCATTTATACGTATCTTTTTAATGTCTAAACCTCTCAATCTTTTTGAATAGATTCGTCTTTAAATCATTTTACATTTTTTATATAGGTATAAAATAACACCTCGTAACTCGGTCCTCGGTCTGTATTTTTCAGTAGGCATTTTTTTAATGCTTATTTACATTGTAAATAAGTCTGATGTCACGTCTATAAGGTCTCAGGTCGTTTGCACGCATCCGACCCACGGATCATCTCCCCTGGCTATTAGCAAGTCGCCGGTAGCCACATCGAACTTTGTTCCTAACATATTCCGAACTTAATTTAATTAATTACAAACCCCTCCTTACTGAGTCCATTTCGCTAAATATTATTTCGAGGGGCCCATAACCGAGATCAAACGAACACACGAGTAATAATTCAGGATGGTCGTGTTTATCAAGGAAAGTAGAATGAAATTATATCGTGTGTTCGAGGCGCGTTATTAAAAGCCGTTTCGGCTTTGGAGCGGTCGTTTTTGGTTGGTTTTTATTGATCATTATTCATTTTAAACGTTGACGTAACGGGCTGGTGCATGTTGTATGAAGTTGTTAAGGGTCCTGTGCCCATAAAAATAGCATGACGCTACAAAAATGGCTCTTGAAATAAAATGCGAGTTTATTTGTAAAATAAACTGGTAAGCAGTTGATGTTACGTGCGTCTACTTGTAATAGAAATTTTATTTACAAGATTTTATCTAAAGCAGTCTTTTAAGACTCAAGAAATACGAAAAAAGTTAGGTTATTACGAACACACATTGCGATTCTGAGTATTGGCAAAAACATTCTGCAAACACGTGCTCGTTTTATTATGTTCATTCTATAATAAGAATTGTAGTTGTGTAACAGAACATTCCTAGGTATTCAAATAGAATCCCACTTCTGACATTGTAATATTCGTTGAAAAATTGATCTTTTCCGCATTTGGTTCCGAGCAATATATTGCATTCGGGAAATCGTGAGAGAGCAATAAAACGAAAACTGTTTGGAAATAACATTAAAAATCGTATTTTGAAGTTTAAAATCTACTTTATCGGTTGTGCTCCCAATATTGTTACTTTTTTAAATCCGAGAACGCAAATTGAAATTACTGAACATTTTAAGTGTTATTTTTTGGATGTCCTTGATCAAATGCAATAGATCACAATCACACACAATATCAATGAACTTTGTTTAATTTTATTTGCATGTTGTTTTGTAACAAGTTTCAATTACTTTCATTAAATAAATAAAAAATAGGTACCTATTCTTAAAGGGTTAAAAATCGTCATAAGAAACTATCAGCAAAACCGTTCCCCGATTAAAAGGGAAATCCATGACAATGCGAGTTGCATTGCTAACGAATCTGTACTAAAATTTGCACTGGCAACACAATGCTATCTACATTTTGCACGTTAGACTCGATCAGTTAATTATAATTGAATGACGGAGTAAATGATTGAAAACAATGGCAATTTGCCTGTCAAAAATGAAATAGGTAGGGAAGGAAGGTATAAAATTATAGGTCAATGTAACTTTTTTTTGTGATAAAATGTTAAAAATAAGCACGTATTTTTCTTATTGCATGTAGTTAAATTATTATGCGTCAACCTATCTGATAGGATTTTATCAGAGCCAGTAAAATAATAGGCTTGCACCTACGTAAGTCACTTGTAGGTACATGATCGATGTTGGTTTGTGAAAATCTGTAAAACATTTCTGACACATGAATGACACAACACAAAAATCTAAGGTCATATTCAATGCTCTGTTCTGTTAGTTCATAATCACATTCAAATTTATGTCATATTTTTATGTTATTTTCATACACATTTCTAACACGTTTTCGAACAGCCAAAACATTCACTTGTAGCTTAAACCTACAACTACCTACTAACTTCTCTAACCCAGTCACAGTCTGCATTCGATTTATTTTATTGCCCGTAAACAATGCTGCCAACTCCTGCCACTCGCGTTTGACGTTTATGGTAAAAGATTTTACGGCAAAGCGAACCCCCGATACCTCCTTTCCTATACTATTTTCTCTCTACATGCAAATGATAGTAACCATAAAATGCATTGTGTTCGCACCACAATTGCACTTTGGACAATACAAATGTTTAGTTCACGGAAATTATGAGGCCATTCAGAAACAAGAGAGCCACAACGTCTAAATATTCATTATGCTATTGAATTTTACTATCATTCTCTATGAAATTCCCTCACAAATTGTGCTAATTTTATTCTCTTTGCTCTAATAATCTCGTTAAAAAGTTCGCGATGGAAAAAACAAAACCGACCGCTGCGAAAGTTGTGCTCACATTTTCAGAACCGAAGTTCTCAATTTCACACCACGACACGGTTTTTAATAACCGCGTCTGCTCAATGTTCGAATTCTAATCGAGTTTTAAATTGCACTCATTCTTGTCTGGTGCGCGCTCTGAACTCGATCTGAACTTTGGACTCTCATCCCGACCTATTCCTCGTTAGCTTCTCCTTAAAACTTGTCCGGAGACTTGGACAAGTTTTTTAACTTCATCGAGACTCGGTTCCCATGATTAATTAATTCGATTGTGCGTGAGCTATTTGCGACGTGATCGGTTTCTGCGGTGTACATTATTTTGCGATTTAGGTCGAGGGGAGCCTTTACGGTAGGGTCGATTCTGCTCGGTCACTGCACTAAACAGTCTTGTTACAATCCCGCTTTACAGTTGGCGTCTTTTTTTATTCGCGAGTTGAAAGGGGAGGCGTGTTCCTTACGGCGCGAGGACAACTTCATTTAGGCGGTAATAATTCTTTTGAGGAAGAATAATTTATTACTTTTCCTCGGTCAGCCGACGGCAGATGAAAATGATGAGGCCAGCCTATTAAATATAGATTTGATTTTTCTTTCAGAACTGTTTTTGTAAGAAAATATTTTCTTACTTTCAACATTATTGGTTTTCGATATCAGTTTATTAACCTTGGCAGCCTTGGACTTCTATCAACATTGATAAATTGAGCAGCTCCTGAATAACGAGTTTTGAAATTTAGGTACACAACTCCGCAGCCTAAGGACCTATTAAATTAATTTAATGCAAATCTTAAAACGTTTATGAATTAGAAAAATCTCTTACCTAGTTTGATTTTACGTTTCTTACAAGAACGCAGCTTAATTTAAATCTTTACAACGAGAGCACAACAATAGATTACAGGTACATATATAATATAATTTTAGAATGTTTTAATGAAAGTTCATTAGTTAAGTATTCTAAATTTTTGCGTGAATTTTCATTATTGTTGTTAATATTCAGTTTTAGTTGTAGTGAAAGAAATCCAAGTAGAATTTTATTTAATTTTTAATGAATATAACAATAACTACAAGATTCCTTCTAAAATTGTGTGAGGAGCAAACCAATTAGGTTGTTGAGTAACCAATGGTTCCTTATTTATAAAAATATTTTACACCGAAAAAAAGTCGATCTACAGATTTATTAATATGATTTTCTTTTCAAAATCACGAATAACGCCCGGATTTTTCCATTCAATAATAGCCTTTTCAATAACAACCCACCCCCGCCCTCGTCTTGTAAAATTGTGAAACTGAAGGGGTCATTGTGAAGACGTCACTTGGAAAATTATTTTCATTTTCTCATTTCTTACGCAGTCGTTAAGCGTTTTTGGTTGATTCAAAAAATATTTTAATCTAATAAGAATAGGTCCTAACCCTCTAAGATCGATGGCGCTATTCTAGGATTGAGATATTTATTTTCGTGACTGTCGCCTTATAGAAATGTAAATGATAGTGAGAGTCACGGAAATAATCTCAAGCGGCCTAGAATACCTTCCGCTTCCCATATAAAAGACAAGACAAATGTCATCTTTTACACAGAGGTAGAGCACTAGCAGAAGAACACCAAGCTTGTGAATTACTCGATTGACAGGAGCAAAGCTCTTTAAGATTGAACAAACGAAAAAGAGAATATGTGCAAGATTTATATTTTTACCTATTGCGGTGTGGCAAAAATCCGTAGTCCGTAGTCGAGTTACAGTTTTTTATACTTTTTACGCATGTTCATGCATGTTCCTACAATTTTTAGTAACTAAGATATAGGTACCTACTCGTACATTGTACGAGTATAGGCACCTTTCGAAAAATTGTAGTAACTTTAACTCGAATTAAAACTTAAACTCTAAAGTAGGTATATACAACCATTTTATATGACAATGTGTACTTTTATAGTATACGAGTACATATTAAAAAGGTTCCAGTTACTTATAGTTTAACTAAATAACTTTTCAATTTATTCACGAGCGTGTTTCTAAATGTAAAACCACAAAGTGGAAGAAATAATCCACTCTTCCGAGTGGCGATTCAATATCTCAGCATTTGCAAACAAAATAAGCGTGGAGCCACAAGAAAAGCTTTGGAGAACGTAAGAACCTACATAAATAAAAGATTCCTATCGATGGAGCGAACAAAGAAACAGCAGCCAAAGGAGGGGACAATAATTAATTAAATTAAGACTGAATAAAGTTGTTATCTCTCTTTTTTATCTCGCTAACTCCATTGGAGTTGCGAGAGACAAACTCTTTCATTATACTAGTTTCTGCTCGCGGTTTGCTTGCGTAACCTGGAGAAGGGGTGACAACTGAGAATGACCCTTCAAAACGCAATAAACTGTACAATGCTATTGTAGGTTCTAGTTGTTTGTTCTTTAACAACAATCACAAGCCATCTCAGAGGTTTTAAGGCGGCCTAAAAACTCTGACACCAAGGCTGACCACTCGGCCTATACGAGCTTACTAACTATTTACCCGCAGCTATTTTTTAGGGCTCCGTACCCGAAGGGTGAAACGGGACCCAATTACTAAGACTCCGCTGCCCGTCCGTCTGTTTGTCTGTCCGTCTGTCATCAGGCTGTATCTCATGAACCGTGATAGTTAGACAGTCGAAATTTTCACAGATGATGTATTTCTGTTGCCGCTACAACAACAAATACTGTAAAACAGAATAAAATTAATATTAAAGGGTACTTCTATACAACAAACGTGATTTTTTAGCCGTTTTTATAGATAATGGCACGGAACACTTCGTGCGCGAGTCCGGCTCGCACTTGGTCGGGTTTTTTCAAAAGAACACTGTCACACTGTTTTACCTCCTTAACGGTTGAATATAGCCAATTTCTTTCTTAGTGGAGGCCTACATTATATATAAAACATATTATTATCCACTTCTTAAATATCATGTTACGACTAGCGGTTTAGGCTGTGCGTTGATACGACAGTCCGGTTAATGGCTTATTTTAATATCTGAACATTTACTCGATTTTAGTGGACTTCAAGGACAGATTAAAGTAACGTGTTAAGTAGAAGAGTGACGTCTGAAATTATGTGAAAATAAATTAAAATAAAGCATTATTAAGAAACAGGAAATTGTATAAACTCAATTACAAAAACCATGGTTATAAACTGATATTAATAACTCTTTTCACTTGCAACAATTTTTCTTTTACAATTATTATTATGTTCTTATACTTTTATAAAAGACGTAGACTTTGCAAAGTCTCAAAATACCTACATATTAAGGACGTAAGCAATTTAATTACGAACATAATTTCCTAAAGTTTCTTAATATTCGAACGATCATTCTCCGTTTCACATAAATTCTCTATTTCAAATTCATGGCAATGTCGCAACCTTTTCTTTGGTCGCGTCACGTAGTGCCCCTTACACACACACACGAAATTCATTCGTCCGTGTCTTTTGTTTGAGGAAAACTCTTGTTTTTATTACAAAGTATCATATTTCTCGTGAGTTATGACTCTTCTAGCTGATAAGATGGCTGTGAGCAAGAAGTGTGAGGTCCCAATCGTCTGTGAGAATTTTGCTTGATTTTTATTTGTCTTTTCTGTGTAGTTTCGAGGCGAACTAAAAGTTCGGTTGTATTGGGTCCCGTTCTATTATAGAAACGAATCTAGTGAATCGATGCTTATCTTGCATCTTGCATTGCACAATGCAATATTGTGCGGCTGAGAGTGAGAGGAGACGATTAGCTCTGCTTCGTTTAGATTCGTTTATTTGCTGACCCGACTTATATGTATAATACCTAGGTATATGTTTTTTCGACCTGGTAGAAACAGAATATAAATATTATTCGCTTTGTATTTGCAGAGTTTTATATTCCCTAAAATAAATACATGTTTATAATAGTTAATTATCACACTGTAACTCAAATTCTGAATTACAGAACCATTTCTCATGTCTTTATAACAAAACTCTCACATCAATAAAAAAATTCGCCGTAAAATAAATAAATAATAAATAATATTGTTTGAAAATAATAGATCACACTAATTATTCCTTCAGTTTTATCTGCAATTTAAATCCTAAAGGACAATACAATAAGTATCTATGGGTAGAGTAGGTACATATCACATATGAAGTGGAAGATAAGCATTCGTATTTATGTAAACCTAAATCTGGCAAAAACGTCGGGCGGAAAACGCCTGAGGCGCGGTCACACTCATCCATATCTATGTATCTGTATGTAGGTGTGTGTATTGTGTGATACTAGGATATTTATCTTACCCTTGGCTATCTACTCGTTAATATATTACGGCTGTTGTGATAATTTAGTAATTATCGCAGTTACCGAAAGTTTTGTTACCGTTTGTTTGTTTTGTTATACTTGTAAGTATTGTTCGGCGAAATTTGAGATAAGTCTTTGACCTTTCGTCTTTAAATCATAAGTTGGTTGTTTTCGTAAATTAAAATCATGACTATCTACTTGTAGAGTAAGACAGAATAGGTATCTATCTAAGGTAAGCTTAAAGTTACGTGTAGACTTAGGGAGTTATTCTTTGCATTTAAATAAAATTAACTATAGAATAAGGTGTGGCAAAACTAACTTCATCCGTCTTTTATGAGCATTTTTAAGCACGTTAAGTTAATATTGTTTCCTAAGAATAAAAGTAAGAGAGCCGTTAAAATTTTCTTTCCCCGCTTTTTCACATACCGCAGGATTTAAGTTGACCCATCTTACAAGTAATAAGTTGGAGCTGGGCTGTGAAGTGTCGCTTGGCAAACGGCCAGTAGGTATAACTACCAAATAGATATCTTTTATTCAGTAAAGCTCAAACTTTACGCAGCATAAATTCCACAACTAGAGGGCGCCTTCATGAAATTGTAATGAGCAGAACTATTTATGGCTAATCCGTTCGGAATAAACTGCACGGACATCTAGAAGGTTCACGCATGTTGAGGTCTGCTAAAGTTTTAAATATCCGCATTAAAAAGTAGAGACGGAAAGAAATGGGTGTACGGAGTTTAGGAGCGTGTGATAGAGAGGGAACTGTTAGACGTACAAGTTGGAAGGGAGAGTGAATTTTTGAATTGCAAATAGGGAAATGAAACCGCCGCCGCAGTCGTGGTTTCCCCACCCTAGAACGCTTCCGGTGCCATAATCATCGTAATAACACTGGAGTAGTTTAATGAATTTATGCTGTCATCAAAGCAAGGAGCTAACTTGTAAGAAACTTGGAACGTATGCGTTTGGGTTTAGGGATTACAGTAATCTTGTTTTCTTGGTTTCTCATTTGTTAACCAAAATAGACCGCTTGAATTAGCGAAGAACTTAAAGTAGCAAATAAATGAATATTCAATTGGTTTGCAGTTCTGTGCTTTAACTTTTTACAATGTGCGAACACACGATAAATTTTATATTCAACTCATTTAAAAGTCAAATAACGCTGGTAATAAAAGTTAATTCAGCGGTATGCCTTTGTTTCGCTAATTAATTGTATTTGTTCTACTAATACAGCGTCAGTTAAAAATTGTTTATTTTCTAAGGTGGTTTTTATGCTTTTGCAAAAAAGTATTCTGATTATTGTTCTGATATTAATGTTACATTAAGTTAACTAAAGATAGAATAGTTGTTGTTTGAAATACGATACATTTATTTGGAGGCCTTTGCCATGAGTCGATGTTTGGTGATAACAATAACGTTAGTCAGTCAACCGCACAAATTAGAGGACCAGCGGCCTTATTGACTAACTTTTTCGAGGCTTGATTAGAAATAGGCCAATTAGTCTTTGTTTATGTCCAAAGCGTAGTCAGCGTGTAACTAAAATATTTTTGATGAAACAATTTTCAATTTTGACGACGACTTGCACGTCAATTCTCGAACTTGGAAAATTTCATATAGCGTACAAAGCCGCTTCTCAAACTAAATATGTATCTAGTTTTTTTGTTCTTGAATAAAAGGTTAATTATTTCAATACCGACATCCTTTCTTTGATGCTAGACACATTTCAGCTAGCACGTTAACAGTTATAGTGCGTTTTTTCCTTAATAAAGCTACCAAAAAATACCTCTCACTGCGAGATAGCTTGAATTTAATTCAGCCATGCACATAGCTCTGCAGATTGCATTCCTCGGCACCGACGCGCCTGAAACCACTTGACGACTGATGGAGTTGTATGTGAAATATTTTCATCATGAACTCTGGAGAACTTGGTTTATTTCATTGCTTTATTGTTTTTTTCTTTGACGTTTTCATTTTACAGTAAAGTGCTTGATTGTTGCGAGTAGACAGCGATGTTCTTGAAGGAACCTTTCCTACACTTACCTGTATCTAATAGTGTTTTCTTCTTCTACTTTGCTTGATGTCTTGCCCAGTGATTGATAAAGCTGTACCACTGACGTATATTTTGACCAGAAGGTATAAGATATACATGACATGATTTATTTCAAGTCGCCCCAGTAAGAAGACAGGGTCCTTCTCAATTGATAGTTGTAAAAAGTTGACAATTTATAAAATTTTTGAAGTATCTAATTTCGTTAGTACATTCCCTAGATTTACAAGTTTACTGTCTGGGTTTTAAAGCTTTAAAGTGTACAATCTCTCTGTTGGTAGGATAATACATCCCACAGCTGGGATACCATACTCCTCAGATTCTCCCTCTAAGAGTGATGTAAGCCTCATTCCAGTACGCTAACCAAGAGATTAAAAAAAGACGTACCTTTTATATAATACCCACTGGTTTACTTTATACTTTAACCCTAGCACTCTACATTTGCCAACGGATCCCGGTAATGCTTTAATGGGAAACATCTCATGTTTATGAATTTCACATTAACTTGGCCTTTTAACGTTTGTGCTTGCAGTTTTTATTTTTGAAATATGCGGGCTTGAACGTGCGCTTTAGTACTACTTTTTCTCTATGTAAGTATTTATACTTGTTTAAATGTATCAATGTAGTAATACATAATACCAAATAAACATAATAATGAACAAATATATAAACTAAACACATGGGTATCTCTACTTTGAAATAGAAAATTAATAAACTGTTTTAAAGAAAATTAAAACTAAGAAAAGCCAGAGATTTTTGAACGTGTTCAAAACAATAGTAGAACCACCGAAGTCGGATTAAGTAGAACAAAAGTGTCCGGCTCAATAAAACGTAACGTGAGAAGTCCCAAGTTAATAAAACAGTCGGTTAAAAATGTATCAAAACCGCGTCAATTTTCACAGTTAAGCTTTTTAAGTGAATAATACAACATTTTTACGAAAAATTCATTACTGACTCGCACCATGTCCCTTCTTAATAGTGTCGAGAAATGTCAGTCTCTATAAAAGACAGGCTTAACTATTAAAATCTGCCCACCCACTCAACTGAGGCATCCGAGTCGTTACGCGGCTTAGTGAATTAAAATAATAATTACTTACTCACCCCTCGCTCTTATTGTGGCGGGACCCCAAATATTTTGACACGGTGCTGTTAGCCGCGCGGATTCTGTACTACATTCAGTGATGAACATTGGCATTCTTCGCTCAGTTTGAAGCTATGCTGTATTTCACATGGCATGTTCGATAATTACAGTTCATAGCATGTAAAATAATGTAAGCAACGCCCTGAAAATGATTTATGTTTATCTTTATTGTACATCAAAACAGCAGACAATTATAAAAAAACACTCGATAGTAAACGTTGACAAATACAATTATTGAAAGTACCCCATTACATTTCAAAGATAAAGTCAAATCTACTACGGACACTTTACTAAACCCTCGAAAAACACATTTATTTTGGAGAATTGGGTAAAAACGAGAGTCACATAGACAACGTAAATTCATCAATGCCTTTTTATCGCCAGAACGTTTAGGCGTTGATAAATTATGAAAGGAATAACTCGCACCCATCCGAGCAGTAGGCACTTTTTTGTTTAAACGTGTAAAAACCTTGTAGAATTACCAGAATAAAACAAAGATTCATTTCAAGCAATTCTCGAACAAGCCGAGTGTAATAATGAAAATAAATTCAAGTGGCACAAGCGATTGTTTCAAAGGGACAATACTTGAAACCCCTCCGTTGTAGAGCATGCAAATTGATACCACTCCAACATCATGACTGTATTATACATGTTTATGAAGGTATACTTGTACTTTGAGAAGTAGGTATGCCTTGAATATAACTGGTATTTTTACTTTATTTATTTATTTAGTAATTATATAAATATGTATATATTATACTAACCGATTTCATACAAAGTTGTATGTTAAATAAAAAGTAAGTTTGATTCTCAAAATGTGTTGTAAGAAAAAAAACTGTAAACACCAGTCTTAGCATAGGTATGTCCGAAAAAATATAAATTTTGCGCTTAGTGAGAGTATTTTGTTAGTCCCAAACGTAGTCTTATATTCCCAATTAAATAAGTTATTATAACGAATAAAAAAAAATCCACACGTCGCCTTTTCAGTGAGCACGGCGGCGAGCGCAAATATTTGCCATGCACACAAGCAGACTGTTACTCGTATCTTAGAAGTTTAAGTTAGATTTAAATTACTGATAAACTTGTGACTTTTATTGAGAAGTGTCCTTCAAACCTTTCTTTAAAAAAAAACAAAAAACAAGTCAAGTTTTTTACCTAAATCAAAATTTGCTACAACATTTATACGAGCATGTGTGACTTTTTACGCAGGTATAACAATCTCTTCTGTTTTAGTACTGCTTTTTGCTCAAACTAATTTTGAACTCAAAAGCTATCCCTTGTCATGTTCACCCAAAGCTTGTCGCATTTTATACAGGCCACTATTAAGGCATATTTCCATTGTCACTGAATTGACGATTTCTAAGGTTTTGAATTCACCTGTTTTAGTGGTAATAGTGAGACAGGATACAATAGTTCTCGTAATTTATATTGCTTGATGGTAATAACAGCTATGTATCTTTGTATTCGTATAGGTATTCAATGTACATGCGTGCGTTCTAAAATCATATCAATATTATTCTTGTGGTTGTGGAAATCGTCAACCATCGTCTATTATCATATCGTCCTTAAGATACAACTATTAAGACATAGTGTACCTTTTGGGTACACTATCCGCGGGTAGTGTACCTAAGACTTGCGACGTTACCTCGTTACCTATTGTTATACATACTTAGATTAATTAATTCTTGTACTATGTACCTACAGATTATTTTACAGAATACAGATTGACGCTTTCACATAAAATGTACATTATTGCAAGTCTAAAACTAAGCTCTAAAATCCTGCCAAGACCGTGGAAACACGCTCTTGGGACGACAAAGTCCGACGCAACATAATGAAATAGCCACTCGAGGCGATGTGGCAAATTTTAGCTTGGCGTATTATAGCATGGCTTATTATAGCATAGCTTATTATAGCATAATAATACTGATGGAAATTCCTTGTCATGTAGGCCCTGAGCTACAAACCAATAATCGTGTTAACCTCTGAACTTCACCCGTTCACTAGTTAATATTATGATTTACAATTTCCGAGCTACAATATTACCTAATAACAAATAAATAATCTTCTTCTTGGTATTATAGTTTATTGTGAGCAAAAAAAAAGCAAAATAAACCATTCAGAAATAATTTGGTGGTCTTAACAAATAACTTAAATGGTTTATATATTATTAATGAGGCATAGATTTAAGTGCTTCTTTTAAGGTCGATACACATCTGACGGAAAATGCGTCGCGTATTATCGGTCGCGTAACGCCAGAACAGAAAAATCTATATCTATACTATAATATACTATATATACTATAATATTATAAGGAAGTAAAGTTTGTGTGTTTGTATATTTGTTAAATTGTAAGGGGTAATCTCGGGATCTACTGAACCGATTTTAAAAATTCTTTCACCAATAGAAAGCCACATTATTGCTGAGTGTCATAGGTTATATAAAAAACCGAAAAATAAAAAGGCTTTTACGTGGTAGTCCGTTTTGCAAAGTGAATCGGAGAAAAAACGGCCCGGACGGCGCGCGATGGCTTCGGGTTTAATTAACATTATGCCCAACGAAGTGGGCACGGGTCAGCTAGTGTATAATAAAACATCCAACCTTTCACACTCAACCGATGATGCGCTAGTGCGTCGAGTGTGAAAGGTCGGATGTTTTATTATACATTTCTCTGTTCTGGCGTTACGCGACCGATGATACGCGACGCATTTTCCGTCAGATGTGTATCGACCCTTAGCCTTAAGTAACCATAATAATAATTGTCAATTAACACTCAGAAAAATATACGAAAACAATTTTTATTTACATTGTAATAACATTGTAAGTAGGCATGCGTATTGGATAACATATGAAACTTTTTGGAAAAATATTGAACTTCTGCTGGATTTTCGCAATATTTCATTTTGTATCCCCGGCGCATGGATGCGAATATTTGGACAGACGGACAATACTAGTTTTTATTTATCAATGTTTGACATGGAGTTTATCTGTTCCAGCGCTTTAGCTTTTACATTTTATCAGACTGAATTTGAAATAGATAGTTCAAATACAAACTCAACAAATCCAAATATATAGAGTTATAAGGAAAGGCTATGGTAAGCCGAAAAAGGCTTGTAATACTCACAATAACAACTAAAACAACTGGCTTGTATTATATACAACTTTCACTATGGTACCAACCCGGAATTCGCGAATGAAAAATTGGTTGTTCAATAGAGAAATGTCAATGACACTGGACAAAACGAATCCTGGGTTGGTCCCATAGTAAAACATGTTCATAATGATGAGTGCTATGAGCCTTTTTCGGCTTAGCGTACCCTTTCCTCGTACCCCTGTATAAGCCTACGTAAAAGTACATTTTAATTCGATTCAGTTTACATTGAGCTAATTTCCGGTAAAGCCACGAAAATTCTGTTGCAGTTACTCCGCTCGGGGTAGGTAATTACTCTCAGAATGGGAGCAAACCTAGTTTCATTTATAAATTAAAAACACGGCATGCTCTACAAGCAATAAAGTTATTAAGCCTTGCTGCAGTCGACAGAACAAAAAGTTTATGGTGCAGAGCATAATTTGGTAAAAGCTGGCCAAAAAACATGAGCATATTTCTCAGTCCGCCAGTCGCTTTGTAAATATCGTTGCAGAAGTAAAATTGTATCTCATTGTTGCCGGACATTAACTACAGATAATAAATTTCTCTTGGTGTCCTGGATTCGCTTTATTTCTAAACTGTGTACTACGCGAGTACAATGAACGCAATATGTGACGTCAGTAAATCTTCACAAAGGGGGCATTTAGAGCTTAAAACTAAGTAACGAGGAAAAGGTTCAAAAAACTGTAAACTGACTACAGAAGAAAAGTTCAGACCTTCAAATAAGTTTTCAACAACATCCGTCATAGCTTTCATTGATTTCTTTCGTATAAAACAAACTTTATGTCACCCAGACCATTAAAATAAATTGAATGGCCTCATTCATCTAAATTTGGAGTTACCTT
Source organism: Alcis repandata (assembly GCA_949125135.1). Lineage (NCBI taxonomy): Eukaryota > Metazoa > Arthropoda > Insecta > Lepidoptera > Geometridae > Alcis > Alcis repandata. The sequence continues at coordinate 3,929,528 of OX421223.1, forward strand.
CGCACTCAAGCCCCAAGATACAGACCTTGAGCCTAGTTTGGGGCTCACCGTTTTTATTTTTTTGTGTACTTGTTCTATATTTCATAGTATATTAATTATATTTAGACACTTTTTCTCTTTTGAAATAAATATATTTGATTTGATATTTGTATGTTAACTAGGCAAGCTCCGTGTTTTTACTAGTTTTGGCGTTATACATGTAACATAAGTAATTATGTAAATGGTAAATACATAATTACGTGGATTGCTAAAAATAAAACTATTCATTATAAAATAATCTAAAAAGAAAACATCCAAAGCTTAATACTAGTTCGGTCTAAACAAAAACACAAAAAAGTCTACGAAATTAAAAGAAATAACTAGAAAATATATTTAAATCAAAAACAATTACCTTCAAGAGACACAAAGCGTGGATAAGATTTTCATTAAAATCAGTTATAACACGCGCCGTTGAATGAAACTTGATAAATTTCCCCGCATAATGGAAACGTAATAAGAAATCGTAATTTATTTCTTATTGAAATGAGGATAATAGACGCCCAGCCGCCCTGAGACGTCCCGAAATCACAGCGGAATAGTAGAGACAGTACTGGAGCTTACGCTGATTTAGAAAATGAATTTCTTTTCACCTACAATTCTACATTATAGGCGTTGTTTAAATGTATTTCTATTACGGCATACTACGATAAAATGATGTGTTGTGTCACGTGAAGTTACGATTTTCATGATTTTGTTAGTCCTATAAAAACACTCTGTTCAAGCGGCCCAAAAAACTGTGACACTGGGGCTAAGTGCTCGGCCTATTTGAGCTAATTTATTATATAATACTTTATAGAGGTATAAATATATTAACGAATATCTATATATATAAAAATGAAACCCGTTTTCCTTGGTCACGGCATTACGCGTGAATGGCTGGACCGATTTCACTAATTCTTTTTTTGTTGTATTTGTTATTATTAGGAGAAGGTTCTTACGGAAAAAAATATTAAGAAAATCTCTCAGAAATATTGAAAATCCCTAAAAACAGCCCTTTTCTTTTTCCCATACAAACGTTTTCAAAACGAGCTTTATTGCTATTGTATAAAGTTCATATTGAATTGCAAGCACTCACTGTTGTTTAAGCAATGTAGGTATGTTCCTAACGTCCAAGAGTCAATTTGCACTTTATTACCTCAGTACAAAGTTCAAATTCAATCATATCTATCAAAACCAAGGAATTTTAAAATTTCGAAGGATTTGACTCCAAGTCATATCAAATTAAAAAAAAGTTGAAACAACAACAAACTGTCAATGTCTGTTTTTTTTTTCATGGATGAGTTTGCTTTTGTCAACTGATACACGAAACAAATTCGTACCTATAATTGTAATATATTATAAGTATAAAATTGTAAATAGTGTTTTGTGCAGTGTTTATATTTAATTAGGCAGTACCATAGAGAAGTACTGTATGGCAGTACGAAATCTGCCGGGTCAGCTAGTAGTTTAATATAAATGCTTTACATATTAATACTGTTTGCAATGAATACGACAATATCTAAATATTTCAGACCTCTCAAATAAATACGATTGTAAAAAGTGTGATTATTAGATACAAGTTTTGTCTTACCTTTCTTATTGCAAGTACTCTGTGATGTAATTGCTTATACCTTCTCCATTTCGTAGTGAGTAAATAGTTAAGATAGTAGTCAATAGTTAAACAAGTGCATGGCTAACCTGGCACAACACAAGCCCAGTCAAAAGCCACGTCTGTGGACTTAACAAGGTTGCCATTCTTCTAAACTCTCACTCTGTCAAAGCTGCGTACACACTGTGCCAAAATTGTTCCCCGCCGAGCACAATCCCCGTAGAAATGGTGATATTAACATTATAATCCAATTTGCGGCTTGAACCGAGGTGGAACTCATTAACCAGGCTTCCTGCATTGCATACGGCGTTAGAATCATGGCGCACATCATTTTGGACTTAAAATGCATTTCATGTCAGACAAACGCCAATTAAATTTTCTGGAATTTTGTTAGGGTGGTTTTTAATGAAATTTGCGTACTGTCAGAATTGAATAGCATACATTTCAGGTTAGATATAAAAGTGAACATTTCAGGACTGTTTTAAATATTAAAGTATGAGTAAGAGCAATTACGAATATGATAGAGTTAATTATACATAGATTAACAAGTTCTCATTTAAGTTCTAGGTACATGAAAAACTTAAGCACTTCAAATTCTTAATTTATTTAAGAAATATACTTATTAAGAAATATGACTTTACTAGGAGGTATACGTGTATCTAAATGAATATAGAAAACAATTTTTTATGTAATTCGTTATGGCTGTAAATCTTGTAACGCTTATAACAATAAAAATATTATGAATAGGTAAAATACGTTTGCACTTCAATTCAGTTTGAGGAAAAAATCAACTTGCTTATGTTCTGAAGTAACTTCCTGGAGCCAGACAAAATTTACTTTTCAAGCAAAGTAAAATATTTTTAAAAATACACACAATATTTAGGCACCTTCTTCTAAATACCCTGAAGATTATGCCGCCGAGAAAACCGCACTTTTTACTTGTAATTTTTTCCAACAGTAAGTGGATTACAATGTTAATTTTATTGATGCGAAGGCCTACGATGGATAGGCTGTTCAAGGTAAGGTTGCGTAGTTTATAAAAAATGTCGATACTTTTACCGAAACTGTCGATACTTTTCCGGGACAGTAGGACTCATTAGAATCTTAAATAATTTCTGCCTAATTAAAAAAAATGCCCAATTGGTGTTTTTTTAATTGTTGTCATTACGTTGTTAATTCTTACTTAATCTATGGAAAAGTTATAATGACTTTGTTACATAAACTATCTTTTTGGATTATTTCTTCCCTAGTAAAAAATCTTTAGTTATTCACAATTATACTTTGTTATTTTACATAAGTCCAAATCATCGTTAGCATGATCAATATACATATCTCATATACATATCTACATAGGTACCCCAAAACATCCATTACAGAACAAATATTATCGATAACATCAAATATTTTTCACTAGAAACATCGCACCCCTACTCGAGGGTCCGTATTAGTATTCCGATGGCGGGAAAAGATAAATTTGTTGGTGGAGCATTTAATTTATGCGATTTTGGGAACAGAAGTGCTGTTGCTAGATGTTCTTTGAAAATAAGTTGCTCAGGGGTCGTAGATAACTTGAAGGCCATTTCCAAGAAATGAGTTCGGGCTAAACAAGGAAGGGAAGGTTCCTTTGTAGTTTTAGGCAAAACAGGAAAATCTAGTCCGAAACGAAAGCTAGGTAAAGTTAAATGGAAAAATTTCAACGTTGTTGTTCAGTTTTGTTTCTCCGAGCTTCAGTTGGTTAGTTACTTTAGCCACTTTGGTTACTGTCTTAAATCTATTACTGGGTAAATGTTGATGGATTAACTTTTCTTTTCGTTCTGAAGAAAAACATATTTTATTACGTTAACCTTCGCATTTAAAGAAGGTACTTTTTAAGAATGCTATGGACGGTTACTTTTGATACGTACTAATAATATAGGTAAACAGACATTCGGAAACTATTATTAATTCTGCGTAAAAATCAATTTACAAAAACTGAAAAGACTTCCAACTATTGCCACAAGTGACGGTCTCATTGCTAATAGCAATCTCTTCCAAACAACTATTGGATGGAATCCACATTTAATATATTATTAAAGTTGGTCTCATTAGACCTCACCACAATGTGAGATACACAAGTCAGAAAGAGACAGAAAATGTGGTAGATCTCATAATTGTGAACTTCAGTATTATTCTGCATAATATATTCAGTTGCCACAAACCAATGATTTGTATCACTTCTCTTTCCTTGCATAGCTTCGTCATTAGGGGAGTGGTTCTCGTAAAGCAGTGGTAATGGGTTTTATCTGCGTCTATAAAATTTATTTACACATCTAGTAGTATATTATCGGGACCTCATTTCGAAATGCGCACTGAAAATAGTTATTTATGAGGCTAGTAAATTTGAGTTAACGGCTAACGTCTTCTGATCAATGGGGAAAGAAAACAACCAGAACTGCGAATTTTAATAGTAAACATCTGTTGTGTTACCCTTACCTCGTTAACGTATTTCTTATTTGAAATGAAGAACTTATGTATTGCCAGTCACAAAGTTTAGCAGTAACTAATTAAATAATAACTCACTCTTTTTATTTTGTTCTTTTTAAATTATATTATCAGGAGCAAAAAAGGAAGACCTGAAATCACCAGTTGTCGATTGATTTTATTGTTGTAAAATGTACCCGTAATATCTTCTGTTCGCAAAACTACTAATGTTTTATTAAATAACTTATTTTAGTAAATTTATTTAATCTCTGAGCTACTAAACCAAAGCATTATGCTAAATTTAAGTCCCAAATACTAAGTTTAATGATTAATAGCCTTCAAAATGAAATAGATGAAGCGTTAAATGAAAGTAAAGTGACGGTCTAAAATGTTGACGCAAAATAAATCTTTGAAATTTAATTACATTTTGCAGTCAGAGAACGAAGAAAAATTGTGAGCGTGAAGACAAAAAGTTGTATAAGTTATGCAGAGCACAAATACTTTGTGGTGAGTTCAGTTTGTCTTTTTACTCTTGTCAATGATCTGGTTGTATACGAGGTGATTCTGAATGGTGTAGTAATACTTAAGGGTGTTCTTTGACACGTCAAAGTGAACAACTTTCAGAACACAAGTCAACTAAATTCGAGAAAGAAAATATCGAAGCTCTATATAAAATTGATCACGTGACCAAATATTTTGTATGGAGACTCGATATTTTTTTTTCTCGAATTTAGCAAGCCGACTCAACCACGATTTCCGACTTAATTAGGTAACCGCTGAACAAATTAAAATAAAATTGGGCATACGATATTAATTCATACCCTGGACAATATATTATAGGTGGATTAAAGTTAACTAATACCAAAAAAGTATTGGTCCTTATGGTACTTTTTCTTTGTTAGAAATAGTCCTCATTTCTGCGAAATTTTATATGATATTTAACACAAAAGCAGGACAAAATAATTTGAATTTAACTATCGCAGTTTGGAAACAGGCACCACTTTGTTTTGAGCTCATTACACGAATTTCAGTATTGTGTTCGACATACATTGTTGCTTTACTACGAGCACAACGGTATTGAATTTAATTAACAAGACTGGAAGTAGGAACAAATGTCGATGGAAATAGGGAACAAGACTCAATGAGAATTGGGAACAGAGGGATTCTAGGCCGTTTGAGTTCAGCTGCTTTTTGCTGTTTAGATGGATCGACGATCTGCGTAAGGCGGCTTGTGGCAAGTGAATACGTAAGGCAGAAGATCGTGCCATTAGTAGAGGCCTACGTCCAGCAGTGGACAGACGTTTGATAGGCTGATGACAATGATGAGTTTATCTCGGAATCTCTTACTGTCAATTACATTGAAGAGATAATATGTCACTCGCTTGATTACAGTTCAAAGGTCTAATCAAGCGAGTGACATATTATCTGACATTTATAGAGAGACAGTGAAATAGTATCGAGTGTAACAGAATCACACCGCAGAACTCGATGGGAGTTGGGCTTCGTACCTTACAATCCGCGGTGTGGGAGCTAGCGATCTGCGGTCGTGTTGTATTGTGTGTAGTCCCCTTAACCGGGGACGGATTGAGAGAAAGTATGACGCACATATAGTGAAAACTAAATATTTGATATGAGAAAGTAGAAAAGTTTCATAGAAAACAATTGTGTTTTTTACAAACTTATAGATTAAGGTTTTTCAACTATTATTTAACAATGGTTTACTATCTACTATCTTAACAGTTAAACCCTTTTTTTAAGTTTTCCGTATATCACAATGTAAGTATGCACAAACATAGGCGAGTTAATGATCAAACGTGGACTTATTCGCATTAAAAAAAATGTTTACTGAAATCCAAACTTACGCCAAGGCCAACTTTAGATTCAGCCCTGAATTTCAGTGTGCTGCAGACTGCATTCCGTACCAGTCCCTTCGGTGCCATAACGAGTGCTGTCGTGAAATAAATCTCGCCACCCCAGCTGGCGACGCCGTTTCAGCCTTCACGAGCCAGATAAAGCCTCTTTATTTTTTTTCTCACTGAGGGTACGACCCTGCTAGGTCGCACTGCTTGGACATTTCCTCACTTGGCGTGGTTGCGTTGACAGTAGATGTAGACTTCATTACGTTGCCGTCCAGTTCCGCTACTTTCCTCGCAATGTTTCTGCATGTCTGCATTGGATACCTACGTGACCTAATAAAAATATTATTAGCATCATCATCATTTTGAGAAGCCAAACCTCATCCAGCTTATCCTTAATAATATGGAAGAAATATTCTAGACAGGTAACTGAAAACATTATATTGGTAGCCTGAACATTTAGCAGGCTTTGGCTTAAGGGCCTAGTTACCCCTTATCTAAGCTAATTTTTTTTGTGTTAATATTTCTGTATTTTTTGTACGTGGATTTGGAATAAAAAATATTATTACTAAAGATTGCCTACTTTTGCCGTTGTCGTATTTAGTTTGTATCTCTGTATCTCAGTGCGGTTATACCCTAAGGCTTCTTTACTTTTTCACGCTGAAGCCCTTTTATGTTCACTGTTTTGATTGGTCGGATTTTATTGGAAGTTGATTGTTGTTTTCGCCTGTTTTCTGTTTAAAATTGTTGTCTTGTGGGAACGTTTGTCTGCTGGAATTGGTTTATGTTTAGAGAACGAGAGTAACAATTTTGTTCTGAGTACGTTGTTAACTCGAAACAAAAAGGTTTTCTGTGAAATACGGACCACATTTACGTTTATAAAGGCACTTTTGAGACAGTAACTGCTATTTTTAATACGTTTCTGACTATAGCTAAATTCAAAATCTGAAATGTCAACATCACGCCAGAGCGTCAGCGCGCAGCCGATGAGTCTTACGAAGTGCTCGAAATTATATTAGTCACTCTTACTCTTACGAAATTTACAATGCTAGACAGTGACGAAGATAATCTAGTGCACCAGAAAATTCTTCCTCTCTTGTTGTGTGAGCTTTTTTCATTAGATTGATTCAAGGGCATGATTCAGCATAATAGACTTCACATGTAATTATTACAAGTTTAGTTAAGTACATATAAGCTCATTTGACAAAACATGCTCGCCAATAAAACGAAACATGGTCCGCTGACCTTCAAAATGGCCTCTATTAAAATAAACTGTCAGTAAACTTATGGGCAAAAAACAACGAGCAAAAAGCTAAAAGATTTGCAGAACACTTAGAAGCTATATTCCAACCAAATGAGTGCGAGTCAAATGAAACTCCAACTTTGAATGATGACAACAACATAACAGAGGAAGAAAAAATCAAACTAGTAACCCCACGGGAAGTGATTAATGAAATCAGACGAAATATCAACTCACGAAAATCACCTGGATATGATCTAATCTCAGGAGAAATCCTCAAAAATCTCCCTAAGAAGGCTTTAGTGAAATTAACAACCTTAATTAACGCCGCGTTAAGGTTAAAGCATGTACCAGATTCATGGAAGATTGCAGAGGTAATCATGATAGCAAAACCAGGGAAACCGCCTCATGAAACTTCATCATACAGACCTATATCCCTGCTGCCAATAATGTCAAAGCTTTTTGAAAAGTTATTTCTCAAAAGGTTAAAGCCAGTTATAGAGAGACTAAATCTTATACCGGAACACCAGTTCGGTTTCCGAGAAAAGCATTCGACTATCGATCAAGTGCATAGAATAACAAATATGATAGAAAAAAGTCTCGAAGATAAAAAAGTGTGCTCTACTGTTTTTCTAGACGTAGCACAAGCTTTTGATAAGGTATGGCATAAAGGCTTGATAATTAAACTAAGAAATATGCTCCCCAGACATTATGTGGATATACTAGAGTCTTATATTACCAACAGACTATTCAGAGTTAGGCAAGAAGACTCCTACTCAGAATTGAAAGAAATAAAAGCTGGAGTACCACAAGGAAGTGTTTTAGGGCCGGTCCTGTACCTATTATACACCTGCGACATTCCAGAGCTACAAAACAACACCATTGCTACCTTTGCTGACGACACTGCCATAATGGCCATAGGAAATAGCCATGAAGAAGCAGTTGAAAAGGTTCAAATGGCTGTAAACCAAGTCTATGAATGGACAAAAAAATGGAAGATTAAGTTAAATGAAACAAAATCCATCCACATAGACTTCAGTAATAAGCAGCACAGGTATTCTCAGATTTTTATTAATAATCAAGTAATACCTTATGAGAATACAGCCAAATATCTAGGCATGACTCTTGACGCCAAACTTCGATGGAAAGCCCACGTCAAGAAGAAAAGAGATGAGCTGAACCTTAGGTATAAGCAAATGTACTGGCTACTTGGAAGAAACTCCTCGCTGTCACTACAGAATAAACTATTAATATATAAACAAGTCCTAATGCCAGTCTGGACTTATGGTATCCAGCTATGGGGTTGTACCGCACAGAGCAATGTATTGATCATGCAAAGGTTTCAAAATAAAGTACTGAGGGACATAACGAATGCACCATGGTACGTAAGAAACATAGATCTCCACCGGGACCTTCAAGTAGAGTTTGTAGACAAAGTTATACAAAGGTATGCAGAAGCTCACGAAAACAGACTTCACCACCATGTGAATGTCGAGGCCATCCAGCTCCTCGATCACACAGATATAGTTAGAAGACTTAAGAGAACAAAACCGTTCGAGCTAGTGTAGTGTTAGTCATAAGTAGTGATTATAGTCAAAGTGTAAAGTGTAGAGAACACGTGAACATTGTGTCTTCGCCTTAATAGAAACAATAAGAAAAGTGCTATTGGACACATTCTTAGTAATTAGTTACCTAGAAATTTAAGTTAGATTTAAATTACTTATTAGCCTGAGGCTAGATTGTAATTTTATTAAGAAATGTTCTTTTGACACTTCTTAAATAATAGAAAAAAAAAAAAAAAAGTAAACTTATATTCTCAATCAAAAACAAGCAAACCAAAACCAAGCTTTGACCAAAATGGCATTGTCGTCAGTCACACTCCCAGTTTTCATACCTACCTACTATAGAAACCGTACACATAAGAGCGGACAGGATTTCTTTCAATGCTACAAAAAATTCACCAACAAAACGCTGCTCGACAGATATCTCCGTTTAAATCAATCAATAGTGACGGACGCAGCACAACAGCTACGTCAGCCGTTTTGCACCAGACAAATAAATTAAAAGACAACGGGCATTTCGGGACGGATGCTTCGGAAAAATCCAAATTGGCCGGTCTACGCAAGAGGTGCCCGAAATTTATCGTACACTTTTCTCTCCCTTACAACGGCCATTAAAACTGTCCGTCCATCCATTTGCAGATTTAAACCAAACGGCCGGTTGTCACGGAAAAATTCTGGTGAAATGCCAGCTGGACCCTCGAGAGTTTTATGTGCTGGTAACCGCGACCAGTAAGCTTATTCAGGCAATAGACTCAGACAAAAGTTAAGCGCGTAGAAAGAATGTTGATTGCTCATAACTGCTAACTTTTCTCGTTTCTTTCTTTGATTTATTCTATCCACAATATGCTGAAAGTTTAATCAGAATTAAAACCTACGGAACCCTAAAGCCATCCCTTCTATTACAAAGTCACGGCTCGCGAGCAAGGAGCGTGCTGTTAGTGTATTTTTCATTGACTGTTGTTGGGCGATGTAATGGGGCGAATTTATGGCTCTGCAGTTCTAATCATTCGTAGGTATAGTTATCGTTGGATTGTGTCGTTTGTTAACGGTATTGGATGTACAAATATTAAAACTTTCATCAACTAGCCTCAGCTACAAATTTACAGTCTACAGAGTTTGAACTAATTAGTTTTAAGTTTAGATAGTGTCTGCTTTTGATTGAGATAGGATTCATCCTTTCTCGAAGGTAAGTATTGTTTGTTTATCTTTAATTATATATAAATCTCGTGTCACAATGTTTGTCCTCAATGGACTCCTAAACCACTTAACCGATTATAATAAAATTCGCACACCATGTGCAGTTCGATCCAACTTGAGAGATAGGATAGTTTAAATCTCAAATTATAGTCGCAATTTTATTTTATTGCAAATTATATATATACTGATAATTTTTACTATAAATTGACAAGTTAGCATCAACATACTACGGTTGCTATAGTTACGCAATAGACGCAATGGCTTTTGACAGGACAACGTCTGTCGAGTCAGCTAGTACTATTATATATTTTTCACTATTTAGAAAGAAGATCAGGTAAGCAAAAGAACTACTTTTTATTCTACTGTTTCATGCCTAAGAATAATACAACAGATACACAATACATGAAATTAGTTAAATACTGAAATTTTTACCATGAAAACTAATGTGGCTTTGACACCTTTTTGTTATAACTCAACCGTTCAACTATCAAGACATAAGTATTCTCTGTAGGTGACCTGACCTATTTATTTATTTATTCTATTAATTTATAATATTTATTTTATTAACACGACACAAATCATTTAATAGTTTTTTATACATTATATATTTACACTGACACATACGCAACTCACACACTCGCATACATTCATCACACTAAACATTAATAATTAAATCACACAAACATCGCCGCGCGCGCAACTTAGTCATGCGACGTCACACGATCGCCGCTAGCGCGCGGCGTAACGATCCTTCCCCCGCCCGCAGCCGGGCGAGGTCGATCGCGCAGTCGAACGCTGCTGGAGCCACCAGTCGTCCGATAGACATTTGCAGCGAAGCCCGCGTCACTTTTATATCGCACCGCGCTTACGCATATCCTTGTTTTTACTGTTCTATCTCTGTTCCTTGTACTGTGCTTTGTCTTGTCTACCTTACCTGTCGTGTCGTGTCTAAATATAAACTGAACTAAGGTTTTCCGGAATATTATTTGCAACCTTCCTTTGCAACCGAGCTTCAACTTGCTCGGATTAGGTGCTATTCCCCACATAGACATCTAAATTCTCGTGTTAATTATGACAAAATACTATCATTTTTGCTCTACTTACTTGCATAATCCATTAAATCATTAATACCTAAACAACAAAAAAATTCTGGGTAGCGCAGACCTGTTATGGGCAAACGTGACGATTAACATCAGGCGAGCGACTTGCTCGTCTCGTCACTCAATTACATTAAAAAAAAAACTATTATCACCCAAAAATTTTACCCAAACTCGCCAAATACGAATAAAAATAACCTCATAAATAAGGGGCCGTCCACACTGCACAGGATACGCTATCGGCACTGCTACGCTCATTACTGGGCCTACTACTAAGGGGAGTACACACCCGGGACTCATTGCCATCCGGGTGTACCTCTGCAGATCTATAATGGAGATAAATGAATGTCAAAGCTCTCAAACTGCCACGCTCCGGTTCTACTCAAAAGTAAAAGGATGCTATTTAATGGAGCACCAAAAAACACGCTTTTAGTTTTGTTCGTAAAGTAAAAATATTTACAAAAAATATTAAATTAAAATTTTTAACAGAATATTTAAAGATACAAACACATTATTATGAAAATAGAAAATATTTGTAGCAGAAAAAATAATATGTAACCAGAAGTTAGACCTCTATTTCGTTTCTACTGATAAAGTAGTCTCTATTATAATAGATCCAACCGTTTATTTTCTTTTTGACAGCACCAATAGAACGTAACTGCGTCATGTTACGCAAAAGTTCACTTTTAAATGCGAGGTTTTAAAAATATGACAACTGCCTCAGTTTGCTCCTTGATCCCGTATAATAATAATCTTTGACAAATTGAGTCCATAAGTGCAGTAGTTTTTTTATAAATTACATAAAATAACAAACGTTTTTAAAAAATTACGTTCTATGGCTATCAACATAGTGATGTTACGATTGAGATATCGATTTTGTTTATTAAATATTTTTATACGGGTATAATGTAGCATTCTAATGTAGTATTAATATAGATTGGTATGAAATGATATGAAACAATTATTGTGACTTTTAGTTTTATTTATTTATTAATCAAAATCAGATTCATCGTCGCTGTCACTCGAGCTATCGCCGACATTTATAATTAATTGTTGATTCATATTATCTATCGCCACGTGTTTATCCCAATCTGCCATTATAGTTTCTTGTTTTTTGAATTACATTTTGCCAGTATTCCGCAAATGAATCGATATCGTGTCCACTATAATCACTTGGTCCCAACACTATAACTGTCAAATTAGATCTGTCAAAAAGAAAATAAACGGTTGGATCTACTATAGTCTAATATCCAAGAGTGGGCATGGACAAGCATAGTATCGAACACCTTTTCCGTTTGGTTCAGGACAAGAGAAAGTTTTAAAGATAAAGGTCAAGTAGTACTCAAGTAGTTGAGTAGCGTCTGATGATGATGATCATATTTTAGACTGAACATACTGTCTATTTATTTTGGAAAACATTTTGACGCGCACTACAAAATTTCTGATGAGCAACTCAACATTTTCTAAAGCAAAACGGCACGGGTTACTACCGGCGTAATGGAGTAAACGTGTAGGACATTTATTTTACAATTAACTCGCGCTTTAAATGATTTTGTATCCTATTCTGTTTCCTTTATTAAGTGAGCGCATCCGTGTGTGTAGGGCTGATAATAAAAAGGAGGTACGGTAATATTTTTGTTTTACGCTTCCGGGAGTAATTAATTGAGGGTTACAATGTTCCAATTAATTTTAAAAGAGAATTATTGTCTCTACCTTTTGCGAAGCGAGTGAAGATAAACGACTGCAGTTTTTAGATTTGATTATTTTTGTGAGAGTTGATAATTTGATTGTAAAAAATTACTGTTTTTTATCTAAATATACCTCGTAGAAAGTGCTCGTTCACAGTAAAAATTGCTGATAAATGATAAGTATCATGAGCTTTTTTGGCTTAGCCTTTTAAGTGTAGCCCTATTTACTTATTGACAGCCGAGTGAAGCGTCCTTGCAACAACTAGATAAAAATAAAGGAGGTCAATATACAATTAACTTATCTTTGCTCTATCTTGTAAAAAATTCGAGAATTAAAAAATCTTACACGACAGACCCAGCGTTCGCGATTTCAACCTGCACTTGGCCAGTTTTATAAGCGTTTTCATATCCTCATATTGTAATTTCTGATATCATCAATAAATAATTTCTATCTATCTTTGCCAGGCTGACGGCTACCATGCGGTACTGCGGAAGAAAGTAGCGTCGCTGGTGAGGAGGCTTAGGAGGAGTGACAACAGCATCCTGAAAGTAGTAGCGGATTACCCGCAAGCTCCTGTGCTGAGGCATCTCGTGCGGACTATGGTTCTTCACGAAATGCCTTGTAAGTACATGACTTATTAATTTTAATTTATTTTTTTGTAAAATAACGTCCACTAAGATTAGTTTATAAGTCTTTTAATGTATACTAACAAATTATGGATCCTTTGTTGTCCGAATTAAAAATATATGAATTTGAATTTACTAAAAAAAAAACGACGGGTTGCACTCCGGGAGTGCCGGCAGAAGTGAAAACTTAAGTATTAACGTTGTGCGTTTTGGATATTTTGGAATGGTTAGGGAATAATTTTGCACGAATTGCTTTAATTATTTTAATAGAAAAATGAATCGATATCGTGTCCACTATAATCACTAGGTCACAACACTATAACTGTCAAATTAGAACATTCGCGCAAGCGCCCTGCGCCGCCTAAACGAAACAGCCGGCGCAGGCATACATTTTCGCCGCGCCGTAGAAAGAGAGGGGGATACTAGCTGTCTACTCTCCATCCGTCTTACGAATTTTCGATCAGGTCACGTGACCCTGTCGCGAGTTCAACATTTTTTACCCATTCCAAAAAAGTGTACAACGCCGCTAAAGAAGTTTTCACTTCAAAAACTTGTAATTTCGATGCCATAACATTTTCATTATGTGCCTATTATTTATTCCATACTATATGTAGGTAGGTGCTTATATTTCGTTAGGAATAAATAATTCCTGATCCATGCCAATGAGCGTCCATCCCAGATGTCGCATTAACTGATCAACGTCCGATTCGACGGTAATTGAGCGTATGCACGATAAAAGAGTGAAAAGCGTTGAGTGACGTTTTCAACATGTCGACTATGCTTTATGTTGATCGTTTCATGTAATTTTGTACATTGTTTATGGAAATTAGTTTATTTATTGGGATTTATACAGGGTTATAAGAAAAAGTACAGAGAGGCCCGAGACAGGGAAGAATGGCGCAAGGGAGAGGAGGCCTATACCCAGCAGTGGGTCGATACAGGCTCAAATTCAATTCAATTCAAAATAATTTATTCAAATATGGGTACATCAATGCACACTTATGAATGTCAAATACAATTTTTACGAATAAATTAATACACAATAAACTAAATGTCAAAGAAAACAATATTATTAGAATGTCAAAAAAATTATATAAATAATTGCAATGTCAAAATATCAATGTATAAAATAACTACAATAGTAGGTATAATCGTAGGTATAAATAGTAGGCTGATGATGATGATGATAAGAGAAGGGTATGCTAAGCCAATCGGTATTTTGGCCAATTGCAGCCCTTATATGGTACATAGACCTACTCTATCCACGGAATTTAAAAAGCCGTTATGACTACGTAAAGCTTTTTAAGGTGCCGTTCGCAAAGAGTTAGATACTGAAGAAAAACGGTATAATATATTTTATTTTTGTTGTTAAATTTTCAACTGTATCTATCTACTTAGCTACATAGTCAGTAGACAACTAACTAACAGCTTTTGAAAGTATAAAGCCAATTATCACATAGTGACGTCATAGTTTGCCCTAGAAGTGACCTACGATTCCTAGTAGCAGTGGAATGTTGTAAGACATTAATTTATATCCTCTCCAGTACTGGAGCTTATCGGGCTGGGTATAAATCAGTGGTTATACGTAATACCTGCCTTACCTTAATAACCTAATATGTACCTGTCTTGGTTCTAATGTATTTTTTTCAGCATTTATTCTATTCTTCTCTTCAAGGGTGATAAATGTAAAAACAACAAAATATTTTCAATTGTTTATTTTCTCGTTTGTTTTAATGCATTATACTTTTAAATAAGTTCAATAACAAAAGTTTTAAAAGTAGAGTAATGTATAAATAGGCTTACACTATCATTACGACTGAAGGTTTTGTCCTCTGAATAGGTAGGTATTGATTTTCGGTTACATAGTGGGTATATAAGAAATTCATAGGATTATAATTTAACTTTTAAATTATATTCGCAGTTATTAATTTGTAAGTAAAAGTTAAAAGTTGCGATTTTGAATCAACCTAAATGAATATACACTTTTGTTACAACTTAACAGTAAAACTGTTGTAAATTTTTGTACAAATGAATGCCACCAAAAGTAAATATTTCGCCACGTTAATACATTTTATTAACGCATTTTTTTGCCATACGTTGGTTTAAAAACAAAAAACAGTTTCGTTTCAATGATCCAAAATCGCTAACTCTTAAATTACTCATTGCATATTCGCTAAGTACAAAAATATTAACTTTAATTATCTATCAATAACACAATATTATTAAATATTCAATTCAGTAGATATCTATCGTGTGGTAGTTTAGGCGCAAACCCCACTAGACTTTCGCACTCTGAGACAGTAATTGAACACTATTTCATATTTTATTGAGTTTCTACAATGGTACAAGGAAAGGGTATGCAAAGCCGAAAAGGGCTTACAGTACTCATCATTGTGAATAGCTTTTACTTAGGAGCCAACCTTAAAATCCAAAAAAGCCGTTGTTGACAAGATGTGTGGAACAGCTTATTTTTTTATTCGCGATTTTCGGTTTAGTCATATAGTAAAAATTGTTGAGCCTTTTTGGCTTAGCAGACCCTTTCTCTACAACCCTGTAGTTAGTGAATTTTGAGCCTAACTTATTTACTTTGTACTCCTTCTCATCAAAGTGGCTGGTTCTATTATTTTCTTATTTTGATTTTATTATATTAATGTATGAAATGTTCTAAGCATGATAATATAGTGTATTGAAAATGTTTTCTTCTAAATAACTAATTAGTTTGATATATAACATTCTTGAATAAAATTAACTTCATAATATTATATGAGAATTAGTTTCTATATTGCTCGTTTTTGTACAAAGTTTTCATTAAGTATTACATTGGTGTTACATTTTTGAAAATATACATGTTGTATTCTATACAATTTGAATCATTACATTCGATAGGGTAATAAACAATTTAATATAAGTTTACAAAGCACTTAACTATTTCATTACCCATATTTTGAGGAACTAGTAAACAAAACAATTCAAAACTTAAATGCTACTCCACCAAAACTAAAGAATAATTTTGAGTATAACATGACTAAAGAGTTAAGTACAAAATGGAGAATATTCTACCTATTTATATTATGTCTTTATCCGCAATTATATGTACAAGTCTATATACAAAGCTATCACAAATTACATTTTATTCGTATCACTATATACATTATTGCATTCAATATTCCTCGTCATATTGACGACGATATACACAGTCCATCATATTATATCGTAGCAAAGAATATATATCTGGGATATTGTCCTTTGCACACAACTTTTGTTAAACGTACACTATATGAGGTTTTTCGGGCGTTCTGTGAGCAGGTATCGTTTCATAAGCAAACTGTTGATAGATGTGCTCATCACTGTCTTCTTGGTAATAAGGATTCTTATCGACACTATTCCAAGGAGGATTCAAAGAATGGAAGTTGTTAGTCACAGAAGATCCGATCATTAGATACCGATCTACTTCTCGCTTGTTTTCTGGCTCCCGGCTACGCGTGGAGTACCCTAGCCCGTTCCCTAGTTTTGTCACATCACCGTTTAACATAACACTAGTCATCACTTGTTTTGACTTTTCCCTTTTACACTTTTTCAAATGTCCCATGAAATATAAGCCACCGCCAACGAGGCTGATGCCAATACTCACTGTGAGTACTACTATAGCTACAATAACCCAACCGTTTGAGCACCCGAATTCTGACTCTGGAATCATAACAAATAATGCACCTTTCAAATGTTCTGGTGCAGCACACCTCATATCTTCGTAATCTATCTTCAATATGGCACTGGTGTTTCTCGACTTTCTGCTGTTGATTTCACTCTCTATCCCAAGTTTCCACAGCCATAACAGTGAACAGTTGCAAACAAAAGGATTACCCGATATTTCCAACTCTTGCAGTCGATCGATTGGAAAATGACTGGCCTCCAAAGTTTCCAGTGCATTGTTTCTCATATATATGTGTGTCAGCTTAGGATTGCCATGGAACAATCTTGGAGGAACTTCCCTGACTTTGATGTTCTCGTTCATCCAAATCTTTTGCAGATTTATGTTATCCACAAAAGCTCTCGAATCAATCTTCTCCAACTCGAAAAGTCTGCTCAAGTGTAAATGTTTTAAGTGGAAGAGACTTTGGAACGAAAGTGCCGTCACGTTTTGAAAAAAGTTTCCACTTAGGTATAAATGGGATAAGTTTGATAGTTTAGACAAGGCGGATGTGGGGATCGAGGTCATATTATTGTTGCTCAAATCCAGATGACGCAGCGATGGTAAGTTATGTAAACCGAGCTGGTCAATACTACCAATAACGTTGGAATTGAAATCCAAATTCTTTAATTCCTTTAAATATGGTATACCATGCCTTGGTATATCTTCTACTAGATTTAGTGACAAATCTAAATACTCCAACCGGACCAAGAAAGCAAAGTTTAGCGTTGGTAAGTCCAATAAGGAATTATTTCGCAGCGATAAAATCTTCAATGATGCCAAGGGTTGAAAAGTACTCTTTTGAAAACTGACCAATTTATTGCCAGACAAATCGAGTCGTTCTAGTACATTGAAATCTTGAAAAGTTTGTACATGTATCTCGGATAATTGATTATCAGACAGATCTAAATCAACCAGTCTTTTCAGTCCAACAAAAGTCTCTTTGTCTAGTCGCTTGAGGAAATTGTTAGTGAGATTTAGATGAGTCATCTCCATGTTGTTCTCGAAGTTTTTACTACCGAGGTCTTGGATTCTGTTGTATGAGATGTCGAGGACAGTGAGCTGAGTGTAGAAGCTGAAGGTGTAGAGGAGATTGTCGATGGCATTGTGGCTGAGGTTGATGTAGGTTGCTTCTGGGTTGAGTTGTATGGGTACGATTTCTAGGCCTGCGTTTGCGCAAGAAGCAGCGCGTAACGTGTCGTCGCAGGCGCAGCGAGCGGGGCAGAGTGTGCGCGCCGTCGCGCCCCATGCCCACGCCACCACCACCACCCACCAGCGCCACCGAGCTACCGAGAAGCCCATAACATCTCATGTATACGCCACAGAGACCTGTAACAAAGAAAAGTAACATTAGAAAAATGTCAAGTGCGTGTCGTGACAGGGTGTTGGTATCGTTTCATTCACGTTTTAGAAATAAACAAATTAGCTTTCTCTATATTCTATGTTTAACAGTTTATAGTATCTATTAAACTTTAAAACATATAGACTGTAAAATAACATATAATTTAATTTAATTTAATATTCATAGGTACCTATAATAAGTTTATCAAAAGACAGATCATAGTTTCTGAATGAAACGGCATATAGACACGCTGAAACTATAACTGTTACGGAATCCTAAGAAAAAAACTATTACAGAAAGCTTGTATAAATAAAACACAGTAACAGTTTTGTTGTAATTGCATTCTGTTTCACAGAATAACTCCAAGTTTCAACGCGGCTATGACTAACAGAAGGAGAAGCCCATTCAAACAAAAGGAAATCTCATTGCCATAGATGAGATCTAGTTTATTTTTCCCGTAATTTATTGTTATCATAAAATCCGAGCCACCCTCGGGATATGTCTCGCTTCAGACTGCGGGAAAGGAATGTAAAAATATACAACATTATCGCTAGAGAACATCTCAATATAATTTCTGGCGAAAACTGCAGATAACAAATGTGCCTCTCCGCAATTTGTATGAGGGGGGAATGGAATTGTTTGATCCAAATTAGGCCGATAAGAGACGTGCCGCGCCAGCGGAATGGTGGTTTCAACTCGGAAACTTTTTTATTATCTTTTGTTATGGCGAATAGAGCAAGAAAAACTTTGAGCATATTGCACAAGCGCTATTTGCTTCCATGATCTGTTATTAAATATGCCATTATGGGTGAGCGAGTACTTGGATAGCCCGTCGTCGTTTCGTCATTTCTCCCCGCGGCTTTGTCGCGGCACGTGGCTCCGGGTTAATGCTTCCTCCGCTGCTCCCTAACCCCGTCTGCCTCACCTGTGATCGCATATTGCCTACCTTTATTTATCGTCTCACGTTCTCGCAAGACGAATGCTCGCCGTAAGCGGGACTAGCGGCTAATCCGCCCGAGCCTCAACAATACCTCCAAAATTCTCGGCGATCCAACAAAGGACTCAGTAGGTACTTCAAATTAAACGTTCGGCTTTACAATTCGACGGAATGTATAATGAATAGCACCGTAACATCTGTTAACGAAGGCGAACGATCTAGAAAGTTTTCACGCGCGGGAATAACTAATTGCGAAGGTTGGAATTCAATTTATGGCTTCTAGTGCGCCTCCGGAGAGATGACGCCGTGCTAAAGTATTAATAATGCAAAACAGTGTCACGGAAAGTTTTTGATTCCAAATGCAAATTGAATTAGGAAACAAAGTTGTGAGTGTTGAGCCGCTGTACCTCGGTTAAGTCGTTGGCTGTATTATGCTAAATGATTAACATCCATTCATCTAATCAACATGGTCGTTTGAGAAATTCTATTGAGGATGAGCCATGAAATTGACTTAATCTATTCTTCGTACTACAATTTCTGGGTCAACCTTAAGCTTTAATTGTTCTAGAAAAAGAACTAAAAACTCATCCCCTTTTCCAACTGTATGAACATTAATAATAAAGCATACAAATGGTAACGCTAGTAACGTCGTCTACTATTCTGTACAAATGATCAAATGCTCGGCACCGTTTTCAACTAAACACAAAGTACATGTGTATAAGAAGTAAAGTCGAGAGAAGACGCCAGTCACCCTCAGTAACCCGATATGATCCACCGTGAATGGATTACAGTCTCGTCTGAATTACAGAAACCATACGTACATTAGAGGTCCCCGTATAAGGACGGATTAATTCGGCTACATTCCAAATGTATGCCGCGTCACGTGAACGGTGAAGATTACAAATTTCAATCATAAGAAACGTGATTATGAGTGGTAATGCACGGCTTCTCCGAACATGACGTAAAATTTCGATAATCTCTAAATACTTTTGCGTTATTATTTAGCATTTTAACGAAGAGGGTTGCGGTTTGGTGAACGTGAAAAAAGCAAAGGGGCACACCCTCCATTTCCGAGCCTAAACTGCTCTGGCCAGCATTCTTTTGTCTTTTAATTTCCTGTCCGCCAGAGTGCGCTCCCATCGTGAATTTCGCTTTCGTGAGCTTCGTTAACTTGTATCGACCTTTGTTGTTGCCTATTGAACTTTTCCATTACCAACGTCATCGATAGAAACCGCTAAATTCGTTGGAAAATTCGTGCCGGTGAAATCGGCGCCTGAATATACCCCCTCGATATGAAACAGACTTTTCATTTTCCTTTTATAAATCGAGTGTGTTTCCAAACTCCTTGTTTTGTTTTCGCTCGCGACAAAACTTCTCGAAATGGAAATTAAATATTTCCTTATTGAAAAGTTAGAATGTTAGCATTTAGATGCTGGATTTTAATAATTGTAAGAGAGATTTGTTGGGATGAAATGCCGCCATCGCGTCGCGTCGCGAGGATTTTTCATTAAAATTTTAATGAAGTTCAAGTTGTCATAATATAAACAGTAGATATCATTAATTTTGTCGTCTCGCTGGGTGCTAATCATGGTCACGTAGCGGAGTTTATTTCTATTATCCATAATGAATTTTAAGTACGAGTACGTAAAGACTGTTAGTGTGGACGGAATTAAATTTTGACGCTTCCTGTCTCCTTTTACAATGCTCGTTCAAGAATTAGTATCGCATTTGGAGAATGTTCACCCCTAAAATGGCTTTGTAAAGCGTCCCGGGGCGTGGGTACTCGACCCGATACTGGCGACCTTCCTAATTACACTATAACATCTAAACACCGTTTAGGCCGCGCAAGGGGATGCCCGTAATTTATTACGCAGTTTCCGTGCGCTTACTAAATTCAATATCAAAAGGGACCAAACCTCCAGCATTAATACTAACACCATCGGCTCCATTTAAGTTATTATTATCAAAACTATCCGTTCCGGCCTAATTGCGGACGATAGTAATCGGAATTATCGCCCGAAGTTATCGCCATAGCGAGAGGTAACAAAGAGAGGGTCTCAGACAATAAAACCAGTGTAAAAGTCGCGGAACCGCTCTCTCACTCGAGAATTTGAAGGAACGTCCAAGCCCTCGCTTTTATGTGTTACTTAAGTCGTGTGCTACAGTTTTTTAAACAGTTCCCGTCTTAGCGCCGGAAAGTTCCGTAACGTATTGAAATAGAAGATGTTTTAGTTTGCGAGGGGCTGCATTCGGGGAGTTTCCGTCCGAGTGCGTATACGTGCTCTTAGTTTGACGGCCGTAAGTATTAGTGTGAGTGTCGGCAAGCACTAAAGGGAATAATGAGAAAACTTGCTCCGCCGGAGGAGGCCGGCTGCCCCACTAGTTACTAGTTGGAAGCAAAAACGGTGCAAAGCGTCTGGTTGATTCGATTGTAAATTCGTAACTTCACGGTGAGCCGCGGCGAGGTGCTGTTTTGTCCGTTAAAATACAACGAACAAAAAAAAAGCGCTTTGATGCTGCCATGGTAATTTTAACTGGCTTAAGGTCGATTCACACAATATATCAGTGAAGCCACAGTTCCGACACAGTACCGGCACAGTGCGAAATATTATTTCATACATTCTCTATGAACGCATGGGCCACTTATCAGTGTCAGTGACGACACAGTGCTCTCAATGCGTTCATAGAGAATGTATGAAAGAATATTTCGCACTGTGCCGGTACTGTGTCGGAACTGTGGCTTCACTGATATGTGTGAATCGACCTTAAAACGGAAAAAAACTGACGGTGGCTTTATTATTATACCGGAAACAAAAGGTATCATAATGGAAATACTTTGATGAATAATAACTATAGACATATATTCTAATGATAGACTGAAAGATTACTTACATTTTAGTGTAACATTTTAAACTTTGTCTTTAGACCGAGCATCTGCACTAAGCTTCCAAGGTGTTCATATAAAACTAGTTTGTAATTTTATCTGCGGAATTCAACATCCAAGATGTAGTTTCAACTTCGTACGCTTTAGTGCACACCTCACGCTTCAAAAGTAGTTTCTACTTTAACGCGCTATGACATAGTAAGCAGCCTGGATACTAATTAAAACCGATGTAGAGTCACTACGAAATGACGGAACGAAATAAAATGTATGTTATAACTTTTCCTCGTTCATGTTGTTTAGGAATTCAGATAGCGATAACCTAAATAACTTACGTAGCGTGAAACGCGATCGTATTTAATTAGAGGGTGACCAAAATTAACGTGGATAAACGTTGATTAGCGACGTGTTCGCACCCTAATCGGCGGCCGGCAACAAATTTTAATATCAGTGCCGCACCTGCCTTCACCACTACCGATAGTTGCACGCCCCTACGCTATTGATTTTGCAATCAAAGCCCTGTTAGAGAACTACGCCACTTGCCCGCGATTACGGCCAGATATTAATTTCCGAGCGCCGACATTGTTTCAACGAGATTCACCCATGCGTGGTTATGGCCGCAAAATCTTAACAACTTCTTGCTAACATTACGCAGCTCTACTTCCATTTACAGAAGCGTTCAGGATTTCCTGTCGCGCAAAAACTTAACCAACGACCACCCATAACAGAGCCAATAAAAACAAATACATAGCGAGCGAGAAAAAGCTGCCAATACTCGTGAAAGTCGACTACTCTATCTGATGTCCCCGTATTACTTTAATGTTAAGCGTTAACGTTAAAAGAACGAAAGAAACGTCACATCGTTACGCTCACAATGCAGAATGTTGCTACAAAATACCCTCAGATGCTCCCTACCGTAGCTGTATAACGCTAGCGCTAGCGGTAAGAATAAAAAGGAACTTTAGCGAACAAAACGTCTACACAATTCCATTTTCTCTTTCAGCGACGGAGCGGGTCTTAGTGAATCAGGCTTCTGTATGGGCGCCTTTATAAACGCAATAATGAGGAGTGGTAAGGCGGTATTCAAGCGTGCGCTCTAACGAGAGGTGCCGATGAATCGCCCATGAGGCGAGCACAAAACTTGCCACTTGGCTGTAATGACGGGCGCCGCGCGCGCTCGCTCGTGGCCACGACATGCGCCGGCCTCGTCTCTTCCTCGCAGTTCACGCCACCTCGACGCCTCGCCAAAGGGCTTTTAGCTAGCTGCAGTTAGCTCTCCAACCCGCTTTAGCTTTGACTTTCATTGCCGGGCCACCTAACCGAACCTCGGTGCAATTGGATACGGCCTACGGATGAATAGTCAATGAATGTAGGTCAAACTACGGGACGAGACGACACGAATTAAAATCTAGTTTGCGCTTAGTTTTGTTTTCACTTAACATGATGAGGCAGTGTTTTGTTTTTGTTGTTGTACTTTTGTTTACAGCTTTTCAATTGACATGGTTTCATTTCTAAAAAGCTTGCAATAATTATCTTATCATGATCATAATTATCTTTTAATACTGTTACTTTTACTTAAACTCACTCTATTTCTATGTTATTTAATAACTTTTTGCACTTGAGTAGACTTTATTCATTATATGTATTAATTGAAAAAAAAAAGATGTAACATTAAGTTGTATGCGACTATTTATATTCAAACTCATACCTACTCACAAGAAAAATAAAAAAGGTTAAAACGGCATGTAGTCTGCTACTTGCTTTCATGTACTTTTAACTGTTCAGACTCAGCGCAATACCACAGATAGGTTACCGACTCACGTTTCAAAAGTTCAACGTCGAGTTTCCGAAATGAAAGAAAAAACAACTCCTATGAATTGTTTGACTGTTATCAAAACTTTTCCTTTGAGATATGGAGTCTATAAAATTAAAAGTTAGCGTTTGCATTATCGTAAGTTAAATTTAGGGTAGATGAGGTTAAGAGCGTTCCTGCGTCGAGGGAGCCATGAGCTGCAAATGACGTGCTTACGGAGCGGATCCGACGCTAAGCTCGCGAAATGGTCTCGGCCTAAATGAGGCGCGTGGCGTCTCCTACGGCACTGTGTGAAAATTAGTCAATCCTATCGCCACCATCTCCCGCGGACCCGCCGAGGCTGAATAATGAAATAGCTCGTTGAGACGGCGGATAGGCGCTATCGACGTTCACCGCGGCGCGCGGCGGCCGCCAATGGCATGCGATCGCGGCCACCGAGCACGGGCGAAAATCCCACGGATTCCGTGTGAGATATTCGCCGGCTCTTTTAGGGTTATTAGACGGAGTGGGTTTTAGGGAAATGAACCGGGAAATAAATCTATCCCGTTGAAATGAAAGAATCTGTGTTTTCCAAATAAATGCCCATGAAATAAATTAAATGGGCTCGTACATTGTCTTCATTGGGCGGTGTAAAGGCGGTAGATGGATAAAATCCGCTCGCGTGTGGATACGGGCGGGCTGCCAATAAGGGGAATGGAACTGGAGCATGATATTGCCGCTAAAACTATTGTTCTTATTTACCGAAACGGAAGTGAGACAACCGACACAAAAATACTTTGGATTGAAACCAATCAGGTCAAATTCTTTAATAAGATATTTTCATACTCATACTATTTTCAACATATTATTTGTGTAACAAATGTATCTGTCCGCTCGGTTTGTAGCACATTTTACATTAAAGCCAAACTCTATGTTTCAATGAGCAACATCAAAATACGTTTTCCGCACCAAACAGTTAACTGCACAAATAAAGCGATTGGCAGCAACACAGCGTGTTCAATATGATGCATCACAGTTACTTCGCCGAAATTTAATATTTTCGTATCTTCGCAATAAACTGACATATTCATTTCTTTCCTCAGATTTTAGTGAAGAGAAAATAAAATGCAGCGCACTGATACCCGCCGCTGGGTGAAAGCTGCATAGTGCCCCTTCGAAGCTGCGGAACTAAAGCTCTTTCGGCGGTCCACAGCGTATCTCGCAACAAAATCCGGCGTTCACGTTTCCATTCCATATTGTAGTATTCCGGGATTCTCTTTAACGTATTCCGCGTTGCAACCGAGACGCCGGGTTAGGGCTCGAGCTGTCGACGGTAATGCATTTTTTGAATGAATGAGCGAATGAATGGGAGGATTTCCCTTCCAACTAACCATTGGTTAGAGCAAAAGCGCAGTCGGCGCACTATAAAATACGGTCAAATTTTTCGCTCCCAACGATAAATTTTTGAATAGTGCTGTATAGGAAAATAGAATAGATTTGTAAGATAAAGCTGCTGAATTCTGGAAAGACGTCAAACCCATGCAGTTTTACGATACATAAAGTTTAAGAGCAAATAATATGAGGAAATTTACGAGGCTTGACACAGAGCGTATTGCGAAGGTGACGTGCGTGATATAAAGCGCAATTTTCCCAACTCCTCGGACTATATTTCGTAGATGTCGTAACATAATTTTGATTAAAATTTTACATCGTGCTCACGAATTTTTATTGCCTCATTATCTTAGTTTGCTATAGCCGAGATAAGGTCGAATCGGATGCAATGGACTTAATTACGTATACGGGATTGGCTTTATGCTGTTCAGTAAATCATCTTAAAATTATGTTAATGCGCCGTAGAAAGCTATGGTCGTGGGCTTATCATTGTCAACGTCATTTTATCTTTTGGATATACATTTTTTCCGGTTCAGTCTTTGTTGATTTCACAAAACGACTACATTTTATCTCGATTATTGGGATCGGCTGGCGATGCCCAAAAATTACAAGCGTCAACTCAAATGTTATTGTCACAAGTTTTATCACAAGAAAGAAGCTCAGTTTAAATCGAAATAGAATTCTTTCAACCCTCAGATGAGGGAGCCGGTTGGAAGGGTAGGTGCTATTTATAATCAATGTGACTGAGACCGGTCGCCGACGCTGAAAGGCCAGATGAGTTGATTAATTCGATTTTCTCTTTGGACGCTTTGATTGCGACTGCAATTGGAGCAAAACTGTTTTCTATTAACGTACTTTAATTACACGTTTGTTGCCTATGTCTGCGAAGAGGCGAGTGGTGTTAGTATTCTTTTTTTAAAGTTAATTTAGAGGCGATACTCAAAATATTGTATCAAACACATTTTTGAACGAATTAGACCAAAACACGCGCATTGTGAGTTGATTAAATATTTTTAACCGACTTCAAAAAGGAGCCGGTTCTCAATTCGACTGTTTGTTTTTCTTGTATGTTTGTTACGTGATTATACAGTCAATTAATTCCTACGATATTAGGTATATAAAATTCAACACAAATTAACAAAAATAAAATTATATTAGGTACGAGTATGTGTTAAATTAGGTGATTCATAAGCCATTATGAATTAATCTTTTTAATTTATCTATAGGAAAAACAAACATGCATCATAATTGTAGAACACAGCCATGGAATACTTCACTAACAATTTCTATTGAAAATTCTAAGGCATCTAAGTTCTAACATCCTGTCATGGAGTAAAAACATCGATTGCGCCAGCGCATATCTGCTACATACTTAAACATTGATACAATTTATACCTTAGGCCAAGGCTTTATGGTTTATTTTCCTTTAAGAGGTCAATGAAAATTCTTTCACTGTACCGTAACGCATGAGTTGTTTACAACCTCTCTTATTTGACAGGTGCTTCCTTTAGATCTAGTTAGTGATAGAAGACTTGTAGCGAATATACATTATGCTTTTAACCGGCAATAGATCATTCGTTTAAGTTCTACTGAATTTATTAGCAATAAAGTTTGCGAGAAAACGTCTTTTCTTGCAGTCCTGGCCAAAGTAAGGACGACTCAAATTAAAGTGAGTCATCTTCATAAAAAGTTGAATACTCAGACTTATGGTATTATTACGTATTCACCTTTTCAATTTGGTTAAATATTTAAACCGTAAAATAAATTTTCTTTTTAACTAAATCAAAATTAATAAGTACCTTATAAATACTTAACAAGCTCAGACTGTTTTTGTTATTCAATTTCAACTGCGACAACCTGAAGGTTGGTTGCTTCTCGTACCACTAAGTAAAACATAATCAAAAAAATGTCTATTTGTGAAGTTAGATTGTAAGGCAGTTATTCTGTCACCACACCGAACAACCGAACAATATGGCGTGACAGTCTGCAGTAAAACACGAGTTAAACGACCCGACTTAGATCACGTGTGAAATCGAGACTTTGTTCCCATGAAATGGTATTAAACGTCAAAAATACATGTCTAACTGGTCTCTCACGGTGCACGGGATGGCTCTACCTCAGTGGCCGCTTTCCATTGATCTCCGTGGCTGGAACATTTACCTCAGCTATTACCCAATGCGGCGGTGTATCGGATATCGTTTGGTAGCCATCAGTCGTTAACAATGCGATCTGACGTCGCCCTATGGACCGTGAAACCACATTTTCGACTGGCTAGCTCTAGATTACGATAAAACTGTGTATAAAATGTATAGTGTTATTACGGATTCGAATGTGTTCGGGCTTGAGTGTTTTAGTTGTACAGAAACAGGTTAAATACTTGTATAGTATTTGGATAAGAATAAAAACAAGTTAGATATATTTACTTTAAGCTCAGAGCTTTTAAGCCTAACCTATAAAATATGAGATTTAAGATGAAAAAACATCTACAGCTAACACTTTATGAACAAGCCAAGAACTGTAGCTGTATATATTTTAAACAGACAGAACATAAGTTATATCAGTGAATGAATAAATAATTTCGATTCTCACTAATTCTTCTCAGTCTCTACATATTATTGTTAACTAAACAATAAAACTATTTAGTTATTTATCCTTACCACAAGAAAAGTTCCCAGATTTCCAAAACTAAGTAAAACAATCTAATCTTGCGGCACAAAAACCTCAAGTTCCGTTCAGTATCAAATGTGGATTAACAATATTCGAAAAGTTCTCAGCGATTCGGTCCACTGCCCATGAATATAACATCTTCGCTTCCCTGCTAGCACAAACGCCACAGTAGACCAACTTCAAAAACCGCTCGATACTTTGATAACTTAGAAGTCACTAGTCAGTAGTCACAGAAGAGCTCGCTCTGTGATCGTAAATGATAAATGCATCTCTTTTCATTTATCGCTGTGATTCGTATCAAGTTGAGCTTCTGATATATCGTGTACCACAGTCATAGAATAATTATTACACTCCTCGTGAACCAATACTAAGATTACAATATTAGTCACGATCTCTATGACTTGACCCTTTATTACGTCCGACATAAAAACTATTACAAATTCTATTTAATTGATTGTAGAGTAGTCAAAGCTCGGCAGACGGTTGAAATTGAATTGCTAGATGAAGTAGTTTTTGATAGTAAAATAGCATCTAAAATTGGCTGAGAAAGAAAGGTAACGTAATCTAAAAGTAATCAAATTAATAGAAATTGAGGGCAAGAAAACAATAAAACTGCATGAGTTACTTACCTATTTTGAATGAAGAAAAAGAAAGCCTTTTATAAAAATTTAGTAATTAAGTATTATGAAGAAAATACATTTTCAAGAGCAGTCTAAATTCTCATTTTATCACAAACCATAATTTACGTAATAGGCAAAATGGTTTCTAAAGAAAATCATAAACATTTTTTTCAAAGAAAAATAAGTATTTCAAAGGATAAGAATAAGTTTATTTCAAAAGCCTAGGAAAATGATAGCTTAGCAACAAACCTGAAGACACAAATGTCGTTGGTCATGACCTCGCGACATTTAAAGAAAAAAGATAACAGCTAAATATTTGACAAGGTACATACGCCCTATTTTCTTTATATATAAAAGGGTCTGAATAAGATCGCTTTCACTGTTTCAAACGCTTGTTGACATCAATGTACTGTAGACATGTCAACCAAAAGGAAATGTTAGGAAACCATTCTACTTCGGAGCTGACCTTCCAATATTTTCTCGAAAGTAATTTTGCTACTGAAAGTGAGCTTAAGAAAACCAGACCTTGTATTTCGGTGGTTTTACGAGAATTTTATTTTCAATTTGCTTTTCTGAATATCATTGTGGATGCTGTATAGCTTATGATTGGAAACGTCTATCTGCTTATGTAAATTCATCTCAGGAAAAAATACTAAGGCTTACCTACCTATCATATAATAGTTTGTCTGTCTTGTCTTGTACATTCATATTCATAGCTTCGATTCGATACTTCGAAGACACAGTGCCGCGGCAGACAAGTTTCATTCGAATTCACGTCAAGTCGAAGTATTTGTAATTCAAGACGAGCTCTCCCCAGTACCTATTGTTTTACGGACTGCTTAAGGTAAAATGCAATGTACGACATCGGAATATGTGGCGTTTTATAAAATGATGTTTAGTTAGGAATGGTAATTTGAGGAGCTATTGAGCGTGATTTTGAATCAGGCATTGTAAATTTATTTAAAGCTACTCGTAAACTCTGATTATAAAGTCAAAATCACTTCAACCTACATCGAAAGCGTTTGAATAAGTAAGGCTTTTGAATAACAAAAAAAAATGTAGTTAATACGGACACATACATTTTTGTAGTACCTTTAAAAACGTTTCAAAAAAAAATAATCTTATCACGTAAAAATCTACTTAATGTTATACATAGGTACGAAATACGAATGTTTGTACAGTACAGTTACGAATGTTTGCATGCGTGTTACATCTTTACGTTGAACGGCTCAGCAAATTTTGATTAAAGTTTACAATAGAGGCAATTTATTAGCCTGGATTTTGTTCTGATAAAATTAAAAGTTAGCAGGTGCAATCCTATTATTATTAACTTGTATAATTTATTATTGTGAAACATATTTTCAAAACCCTTCAAATATAAATCTGGCAACACAATTTTTACTAGACAATACATTAAACTAGAACGAAATTCAACAAAACCAATTTACTGGCAAACCTATTCGTTAGCAAATCTAGTTTGTGTAATTAAAATAAACGCATAATGGCCAATAATACCAGCTCACTGGCTATTCAACTTGATTACAAGAAACCGACAATTTTCTTTAACTACCTGAACAGAAATAAAAACACTTCTTCCATTAAGAATAGGTTTACGTTTCAAATCATCAACGCTTTTATGAATATAGCAATATTCATAAACGATATGAAATACATTTTTATTGCTCGAAGTCACTCAAACCAGTTAGTAACGTATTGTATGACAGTGTTGTTGTGCCTTTAAATCATCGTTTATCTATGCATGTAATTAAAATAGTTCAAAACAGTACCTACGCACTCGTTCATTATCTGAGTATGCCAGAAAGCCGAGGTATAAATAAATGCACGGCATACCACAACAGTCTGTTAACTATACTCTCTCGAACCGTTTCCCACAACATGCAAATCGACTCGAAAGCCAAGCTAGAACTCTTAAGCATTCCGCATCTGCTACATGTATGCAAACCAATTTAGGGGCGAATCTAATTTGGGCGTGTAGCTACAGTCCACGTAAACCGCTGTTGAGATGACGGACGTGGGCTTCCTCGTCCGAGATGCTCCTCTTCATTAAGAGCGAGGGGCGGCTCGGGGAGATGGGCGATGGCTTTATGGGACAATTTGCATTTACACGAGCCCCGGCGCAGATTACGTCCGCACTTATCCGCCTGCCGAAATGAGGATCTCACGCTCACGACCTACGACCAAACAAGCCTTTGTTTATATTCCCTTGTATTTTTCACCCTCCATTTGTTTTGACGGCCCATCCCCGAAACATGAAGGTTTTGAAGCACCGAAATGCTTTATGACGGTTGTCCGCGAGGGCTTTTGATTTTTTCCGACTCGCTTTTTTACGGTCATCCTCCGTCCAAACTGAGTTTAGACAGCTGTTCATTATTTCCGCGGAAAATAATATAAAAGTCAAACGCAGCTTCCGCAGAAGATGAAACTGCGGAGTGGCGATTCTATAACAGCGCACTGTAAACGCTCATCTCGAACAAAACAGGAACTGCAACTGTTTGCAATTTGTTGAAACTATATGTGTTTCCGATGTTAGCCGGTAAAATAAGACCGGGAAGCGTTTAGCTTCGCTCGCAATCTGCGATGCAGCTATCAAAGCACGTAAACTGAGCATTCAGAATTGTTGTCGCAAAGCTGAAAGGGCTAACGGAGTGGTCGTCACAATAGACGGAGGGTACGTTTAAGTGAATACGTCGTTCGCAAATCCAGTTGACCTACTTACGAGGAACCACCACCTTTGTATAGGACTGACAAAAGCATGTCGATGCAAGAACATTTATGTCTGACCGGCTGGCGATGCCCATTTAAGAGCCCGCATGTGCCTATCTGGATCAGCTCGTCGAGGCGCCTCGTACAGCATAACTGTTAAATCTATTACGATGAACGAAACTCCGAATGAGCCATAAAATTTTATCTAGCTGCCCCGATTCCAAATAGACTCCTATCTGATGTTAACCCTTGTTACAACTTCCCATTTGTTCAAGGCAATATTGTTACTGAACACGCATAATTTTTGCTAACACATAGATTTTTGTGAACGATCTTTTTAACGAGCATTAGGAAGGTATCCCATTAGCGGCAGGTAACCTATCGGCTATTTTCTATCTCATGAAAAACAGATACAACAGATTATATTGTGTACCAAAAAAGAAGCGTCATAATACAAAGAGCGTAGTACCTATCAGTCATAATAAAAATAACTGGCAACTAGACACCTGTCACAGCCCAGCGTAAAAAATATCTGAATACTTAATAAAAAGTATCTTAACTCAGCGTAAAAAATATCTGAATACTTAATGAAAAGTATCTTAACTTTCTAAAGTAATAATACCTCATTCGACGCCGACAGAAACAGAGCAAAAGAGATCAAGTGCTGATGAAACGACCCGTAATAATGTAAGTCAACCCATTTCTATACACGTTAGGATAAGATTCTATCCCTCTTTAGATTGAACTGGAAGTCTCGAAGCGTTTCGAAGAAAGCACCTATTCGGAAACATTTTTCCAATAGGCCCAGAAAAAATCAGTAAGTAAAAGAAGTGGACCTACTATATTTTTATAAATATAGATAGTATTTTGTATTGACAGTAATGTGCCGAGGAAATATCGGGTAAACCAATAAAGCAGAAAATTGAGTAAAAATACATGAAAGTTATAGCACTTGTTACCCTGTTGACAAGTTTGATATTTCTAAAGTACGTCCACGCCATCCAATCGTCTCTATGAAAGAGAAAAATTACAAAACGATGTAATTTTAAAAATTTCTAACATCAAAGCGTACCTATTTGTAGTCTCACAAAAAGCGACTAGTCCATTGAGGTTTTGTCAATAAAATGTACGATTCAAAAACACACGAATGTCTCAATATTTTGTCTCTAAAATATAAACCAAACCAACCTTTTTAGCATGACTTACTGCATCTGTTCGTTCTTTGGAGCTATTTTTAATAACTTTGTTTTTTTTATAAACTCTACTTTATATTTACCACTTTCGTATGATTTAAAAACAAAATATTTAACAGCTGATAAAAAATTATTTTTACACCAAATTCTTACTCTAAATCTCTGCGCATTCTCGATCGACTGTAACCATTTTTTTTTATCGAGAAACTTTTGTCCCAATTTAATCTATCCTCACCAGTAAGACCAATATTTTTTATATTATCTGATCAAAGATGTCAATAAACTGTTTTTGTAATCGCCAAAATTAGTGCAAAGTTTGTCGCTAACACGCTAACAATTTGACAAACCATTGTCCCAAACTCTAACAAGTCAATTGGCGATAAATTACATACCCAAACAATTGCTACCATAACACGACATCTAAAATTAACTTGGTCATAAATATTCATGGCTCCAGGACCGCCTATTTGACGGTCTGTCGCCACCGCGTAGGTACGATACCGGCACCGGCACCCTTAATCAGGGAAATTGCTAAGTAATAGCACGGAATGTACGGACAGTAAAGTTGTGGACAGTATGTGAGGTTGAACAAAAACACAAACAACTCTTATTCTTAAAGTAACTAACTAGCAGTTGTGAATGTTGGCAAACGCAAACAATCGCACTTGGCGATAAAGCCTAATTCGGTCCTTGGGACGAATTAACACGATTCCCGATTGTCGCCACTTGGAACGTAAGTGTAAGTTTATGTAACTGTAAGTAAGTAAGTTTATATTCTTTGAAACTCTGATCAAAAATTTACTAATACGAATTTTAATAACATAACAGACAATATACACAGTCCACTCTTCTGGGTCAAAGTCAAAGTCATATCATTAAGTTCAAAAATTAAAGGCCAAGTGCTTGAAAAACTTCGAGCTTTCATTCAAAGAAATTCAACTTTCATGAAGCCAGAATCGAACATCGGTGAAGTTAGATGATAGAGCCGCTTTTGTTTTTTGCCATCCAGAAATCTATACCTAAAGAACGGTGACCACTTAACAACAAAGACTTCATTTAACGTACCTATTAGCTGTTTACAGTAAAACCTCTTTCCGTTCACATTAGTCACTGCCCTAAAGTAAAATAGAGGCGAACTAAAATTTGTATGATAATGAAAGTGCGGCCCACCGTTTGCGAACCTCGTGGTGATTCCCATCGAACGAGCTCGAATAGGGATGGAAGTGGGACAAATTATGGTAATTTGTTGGGACATTGTTTTTTATTGGAATAGTAGGTAATATTAGACTGGTGATGAGGTGATCTTGAATAAGGTCAAGGGCTTTTGCACGCCCAATTTCTATTTTAACCTGATCGATTTAAAACTGATAAGTATCTAACTACTGTAATATACATTATAAGAATGAATTTGATAGTTTCCGTATACGTAATTTGAAGTAATGATGAAGTGTTAGACGGATTACTGCTATAGAGAAATAAGAGCAATGTCTTTATAATTACAAATAAAGAAAATAAATAGCTATCTTATCAAATTAAGTTCAATTAATAAAACAGCTTTTTAATTAATATTTATATCTAATCCTGTATTTTAAACAAGTTCTAAAAATTACCCACATTCATTGAGATTATTACGTATGAATAAATATGGGTTTTAAAAGTTATGATTAGATCCTAAGAGTACAAACGTTCATTAAATATAATTAGAGTCCTTTTGTTAATCAGTTAAGTAGATGTTAATTTAACATCTACCCACCTATGTTAATTTTTTATGAGCCCCGTCAATTAACCCTTTTGACATACGTTGTTGTTTGATCAGCCATGAAGCTTTAAATTCAACTCTAAGTGTTAGACTTAAAAGCTTTATTCAATTGACATTTTCAGAGCGTTGTTGGTTTGAAATATGACGTTCATGTTTTTAATATAATACATATTTTGTGAAACTAGAGTTATCTATTAGTATTTTTATAAAAATATTTTACCAGACCCTACGAAGCTTTCGAGGATCTCAACACTTATATGCTTTTTAATTGTTATCATATTAGTACACAAACTTATACTTTTGTGATTATTATTGATTCAAAAGTCATAAGATTGGTTATTCATGAAAAAACGACAATGAAACTAAATTTATATGTAAGAATCAAGCATTACATAAAAGTAATTAATCTTCCATTGGTGTTTAAATAAAAACCAACGAATATATTCTTTCAAAAGCCAAAAATTCGCCAGCTGCCATCACCAAGGCAAGCGTGACGGGCAATAAATTAATCAATATTTAACGCTTTTCACAACTGCCCGCAATTTAACCCTGCAACTGCGATCTAAACTGTCAGACCCTGGCTCTGATCATTTAGAGTCAGCCATTCATGTGATTGACACATTCGAAATATGCGTTGTTCGAACTACATGAAGGGCAACGACTGTCGTATCCTATAGACAGAGGGTAGTTGGGTTGGGGCCTTGCTTTTTCAGTCAATACATTGGTACAAATCGTGCCTATAAATATGCTTTTTTTAACAATGACAAAGTAGTATTTATGTAGTGATCTTGAGCGAACCAATCAGCGTTTAGAATCCCAGCCCCGAGTCTCATAGCTAGATGATCTTTAGATGAATTTCAAGTAAATATGCATATTTCCGACTACCTATGTTGATAAATGATAATAATAAAGCTATGCTAATAATAATTAATGTAGTGAACCTGAGTGGACCAATCAACGTTCAGCATCCCAGCTCTACGCTAAGCTCATTGTTTGATATTAGTATGGTGGAAAATAATTATAGTTTGATGAAATGTCTATCAGATATTCAGTCAACGATGAAAGGGTGTCATTGAAAAATGATTGGTCATATTTTTGTTTGGACCGGACGCATGCGCTCGGTTCTAAAAGTATGAATGGAGGTCGAATGGGAAATGCAATGATTGAAGCACGAGTTTGCTTTTGAAGAACAAATAAAGGGATGGACGCGTGTTGAACACAGTTTTCTTTCTATAAATAAGACTTATTATAAGACATATTATATAAAATACCAGTAATACTGCACCTGGTGGTATCACCCGCTGTTATTTTTAACCTTTTAAACCTTCACATTAGAGCGATCAAAACAAAAAAAAATATTGAAATCGGTCCAGCCGTTCTCGAGTTTTAGCGAGACTAACGAACAACGATTCATTTTTAAATATAAGGAGAAGAAGAAGAGAAGAAAAGACGTATAAGCTTTCTAAAACCTATATTAATATAAGACTTTTTGACTTTGAATGGACGCTGCCTCAAATTTAATAAGGTAGACTAGGTAAGGTTTAAATATACACGGTAGGCTGTCAGATGACTTCAAAATTAGTCATTCTAAAGTTGGAAGGCTCCTACTTATACAAATTTAGAAACAGGGATTAAGTATTTTGGTGTGACCTTTAGAAGGGTTTCTGTAATTAAGAACCAAGTTAAAAATAATCGAGCTTTAATTATGTAGCAAAATTTATAAATCCGATCAAAGATGAGGTTGTGGCATTTTGCTTTGAAATAGGTTTTTATTTTCGGGATCGGAAAAATTGGGATTACTCATGTATACCTAAGCCGGAAGCCTCCGAATTTAGCTTTGATGGTCTTAGAGTTTGCTGTAATTTATAACTGATGTATTTCGGAGTAATTAAAAGGTAAGTACTTATTGGAATTGTCAGTCAATACAGTCAGAATTAATGTAAGGTTAGTGTCTGAAACTGAAAGTAATAAATTTTAATTTGATTTCAATGTATGTAAGTCTGGTAGGTATCTAGTTTTACAGCAATCCGAATGTATAAAATCCAAAACGAAATATCTCCTAGTGTTCCAAATTAAAACCAAATTCCTCTAAACTTTTACCTAACAAACTTTCAAATTAAGCGCCCAACGTTCCACAACAAATAGAACTACGAGTAACTGCGACAAACGCGTAACTACACAACAAACATACCTTATGGCAGAACAACAAACTGTTGCAACAACCACAAACAGTTTTTCAATCTCGCTACAAATGGTGTAACATTTACAAAGCTTCAAGCTTAGAGGGAGCACAAATGGCCAGGCACAGGTGTTGCTTTATTGAAAAAAAGATACAAATTACACCCTTTCTGCACGATTTGATGTCGGATTGATGCCTCTGCAAGGCGGAGGCTTTTTTACTCTGGCAACTTCTGCTGATTGAAAATTTACAATCGGACCAACGTAAACGGTGGGAAAGTGATATGAGTGCTCTTGAGAACTTTTACTAGCGAATTTAATTCACATCTCAAATTGATAACTTATTTATATCTTTGTATCTTGTAAAACATATTAAATTGTGTATTTATGATTTAGATTAATATAGATTTCTATTTAAGTAGGTATTAGAAACTTACCTAAATGCAGGGTGTTGGCTTGATGTTATAACTCTGCCTTAGTCAGATTCATTAGGTTTGGTTTCGTGACGAAGAATCCAAACAAAATCCTGTAACAAAACAAAAAAAATGTTATATTGATAGTAAATCCTGGTATGTTTCTCATTATATGTACAGCCTGTTTCATTTAACCGTAGTTTATAACGTCTTCGGATAACCATTACTGCTATTATAAAACATCGATAAAGAAAGGCTCTCCCTTAGGGCCCTATAAAAGCAGACCTTCATAAACAAGCAATATCTTTTATACATCCTCATAACTCGTTCGATCTTTCGTTTTCTTAAAATATGATAGAAAAACACGAATAAATTATTACCAGACAATATTATGGATATTATTTGGATCGGCAACTTCTTGAGAAAGTTACAGATGGTTGAATAAAGTAAAGACGACACCCACACCAGTGTCCACTGATAAACGATTTACAAAATATCCGATCTAAAATTTGGGTCTGAACTCAAACGCTGGCCCGCATCGCTCCGTGCCGGCGATAAAACTTTGTCGGGAAACGTACTGAATTCCAAAACAAAACGTACCGAAAAGTCGGTTCGCAGATGGCGCAGGTGTCCCGGGCGACGTGCACGTCCTCTAATCAAGCGGAAATGTGTGCTCGGGCGACCGGACCGGCGGCGCCCGGCGGACCGGCCGGCTGACCCGCCGACCCGCCTACAGACGCTACACCTGAACGCTACAATCCCCGGCCCGGAATCTGAATCATTCGCATTCGGTCAATTCTAACAGGAAATTTGGATCCTGTTCCGACCTATCTTTCTGTTTATTCACTCGATTCACTTCACGGACGACTTTTCGAGATTTCGTCCGCTCTATCTTCTGTCGTAAGAGACGCAGCGTGGACGCGACGAAAGCCAGATAAGAAACAATTGGTGTGATAAAAAGACTCGTTCAATCAATTTAATAACTGAGATTGCATCACGGACTCGAATTAATGCGTTGGGTCAGACAAAGAGTCGAAGTGTTTATCAAAGAGAAAGCGAAGAATAGTCCGTCGGGGTCGTCATTCTAGCGTCCAGCGAAACGCATCTGTGTATTGTGTATCTCGAAAGAGATTTCAATGACATGAATTTGATTGTACCACTTTCAAAAGAATTCCGCTTTTAATTAATCTCCAATTTAATCTCATTAGGTATATTTTATTTATTTCCAAAACCATTAGAAAATAGAGTTTTCCGTTTTTATTAAGCGTTGTTGATTAAAAATGTGATTCACAAAAGTCTAAACTTCAAGAGCTCAATTTAATTTCTGTCTTGGTCTGTGACAATGCCAGCCACCAATGTGAGTACAGTGGTCATTCTTTTATTTCCATTGCGGTAACCGCACGTCGTTTCGGAGATCTTTGTAGACATTTTGACATTCCGCTAAAAGGTTCATTTCAGCTGATTAATGCTGTAATTCCATTGAGTGAACAAAAAAGACACAGAGCGTTTATACGGCGTCGAGCGCTCGGTGGAAAATAAAGCGAATTTTTGTTCTATCTGTGCCGTGTATCGCCCGGGCAGCTATTTTAATGCGAGCGATATAGTTAAAGAAAAGTTACTGCAACAAAAAGTGGGGGCTCGGTTTCGACTTTCAGGAGCGTTCTTGTCCCCGCAGAGTTTGTTCGCTAACTGCGTCGACATTACTATGCAAAACGTCGAGCTAAAGTTGTGGTGCATAAATTGCGGTGGATTCATCTGGGTATATTCCGCTAGTTTTACAATTGAACGTCACGACTAACAGTTATTTGAGTCTGGTGGGGCTGGTTTGATGGTTTCACACCCTCGCATTACACGATTAATTTAGTTAGTTTAAATGTATGGTTCGTTACAAATGTTCTATCGATAGCAGTTAGATAACAGCTGGTTAGGGGACTGGCCTCTTTATGTCTTTATTGCGACGTTACGACCACGTAACAGGGGGAAACTGACAGAATTTCAAAAAGTATATAAATAAAAGAGCTTGGAATGTCATAGCAGTGGTGAACTCTGCGCCTAGCAAAACAAGCACCTGCCACAAAGGCGTCGTCAGCGAGAGTTAACAATCTAGCTCATTAGCACCGAGAATTCCTTTGCGAAAACAGAAAAAAATATTACAAATTAATTTCAGTTCTGTACTATTTCGCTGCGCCTGTTAACGAGGTAACTCGCTATGCCAAACAAAGTTAGGTGATGCACCGACTTCGGCAAAAACGCTTTTAAATCCACACCGTCCTCTGGCACCTTAATTTTCTTTTGAAACTCTTTAAATTTTCTATCGCCTTTTAGAACCCCGTCTACATTGCGCTTTGCCGAGAAACTGTGTCTACGCTCCGAACTCTTTCCACGAATTTAAATAACGTTTTAAGATGTAATAACGAGCGTAAAGTTTACAGTCACCCAGTGCAATGCTGCGTTGATTGTAGGTAAAACCTTTTTATTAGGTTGTATTTTTATCGATTTATCCCAACGTGGGTTATTAAGTGTTTTGTAAGCGTGGGTTGAGCGTTAAAGTGAGCGTGGGCGTTTATTTTATTCCTATGCTTTGTGGACGAGCGCTTTTGTTATAAAACCTGTGTACGAAGTCTTTTCTATGTTGAACAGGCAGTTTCTCATTGATTGTATTGCCGATACAAGCAGTTTATAACAAGATTTCATCTCTATTTTGTATTTTGAGATAAGTTGGAGCACTTGAAAGTACAGATGAGCTTATTAGTGTCTGTCATAGTCGTAGCATGTGGTTGTAATTTCGCTTAATATCAGCTCTATGCCTGTATATTTGCAAGATTATAGCGCTCTTAAGGTAATGGTTACTGTTATTTTCCTTTATTACCCTATATATAAGAATAAACACATTTTGTATCTTGCTGTCAGATGTTACGCAAACTTGTAGCCGGTACTCAGTTATCTGATTTAGTTCTAAGAAGGTTGTATGTGAACTTTGGAGAACGTCGCTATCTCGATAGCGCTTAAGACCTATCATAAAGTTGTACTGTAATTAGGTACATTTAATTACAAACAACTTTATGGGACAAGTAGCTTATCTATTTCAATGCTCTATCCTTTTCACTCGCATTAATGTTAACACGAAAACGAGAAAGATCGAAACACTTAAACTACTTAAGATAATTAAAGCCTAGTTGATAACTAGAGAAGCTTTGACCAGGTGTTTCACAGATGCAGTAATTTGATTGTGAATTAAAATAGAAACGTGAATATCTCACCTGCTTTAAAGTTTATTACGTTGTTTTGATGAACTGGGCAGATGAAACTTTATATTTATGACTTCCTGTCACCTGATCATTATAGTATCTAGTTTGAGTAAATAGTTGACTAAGTAAGTGTTGGGTTATATAGCTTATTCTATTTATGTGGATGGACTTTATGGTAGGAACAAAATGATGAACAAAATAATCAGCTGTTTGTACCCCGTTGAAAGTCTGAAAAGTTCCGTTGAAAGTCTGAAAAGTTAAGTAATAAACATATTTGTATGTGTTTTTAAGTAAAACATTATTACTATTAATTTGCTCTAAATAAATCGAAATCCTCTAAAATATCTCAGACGTTGTTTACAAAATTTACACAAAATCGAGTTTAATAAGAAGTTGTCAAATACGGAACTCACAGCCTGTCTCAATCAGATCCTAATTTTACTTTAATAAACAACCAATTTACCCTTTAATAATATTAAAACGTTGTTTCCCAACCGATATTACAAAGTTGGCAGTTTGAAAATTGTTATTAATCATAACTTGCGGTGACGGCATGCGCCATATTTACACGAGGGTGGAAAAATGCAAAATACACATTTAATTTCAACCCCTCAGAGGGAGACAAGCACCCACCTATTAATTAATTAGATGCCCACCTGCCACACAAAACTCGCTGTAGTTATGTTAAGTAATAAAAAATATGGCCGACCGTTAACAGCCCATGACAAAATTATTATTTTGTCATAACAGCCCCTAAATTACAAGGTTACGAGGTTACTAAAAAAGTTTATACACCCCTTAAAAGTTTAGCAGAAGTTCACAAAAATATTCACAACTTTTTGACAAGCGTAAAAGGTTTTAAAACTCGCCAAAGTAATTTCTTTCAAATATTCAAGTTGGAGAGCTTAAAAGCTTTTATTAAAAGTTCTTTTCTTTTAGCCTAGTCTCAGTCCATTGGAGGTTTGATTGATTTATGAGCGAGTGTAGTGCATGATTGCATATTGTCTTCCCCGTTCGCTGGCCGGAGACTTCAGCGTTATTTCCGTGAAAAATTGCCTCGGGCTCGTCGAATAGGCGAATTTGTACGTAATATTTATGGAGGCATGGAGCGTAATAATGATATGTATATTATTTGGGCCGGTTCAAGCGTCAAGGGAGGCCGCCGTAACGGCAGCATTTGTCAATGCCCGCACAGGTGGTCCTATGATCCTGATATTATTACTTTATTTTTTGGTTCATTTCAATAACCCGCCCAGCTACTTTATATGCCTACCCACAGGAGCTTTTTTCTCGAAGATTAACTAGCGTGTGTGGTCTAGTGAAATTGAAATCACTTATTCTAAGTTCATATTTTCCGGTAACTTAAGATTGCAGGATAATAGAAAGCTATTAGGCAAATCTCTAGAGTTACCCCTACCTAAAGTTATTCGTGATTAATGTAAAACGCAGTTATAATTGATGGCACCGGTAATGAAACTGACGTCGCCAGGAAAGCTGCATTAATTCATCAAAGCTGACATTTTTATCCAACGCCTCGCCTTTGGAAGTCCTAAGACAATTTAATAAATGTCAGATAAGCGAGCAATAATCCCCACCAGTCATTGACCAGATCATAACCGAAAATCTTCAGTAAGTCAGTGAGCGGGCTCGCGGGCGAGACGTGAAAAACGACGTCCATTAAGGAAGTGAATACATTTAAA
Source organism: Alcis repandata (assembly GCA_949125135.1). Lineage (NCBI taxonomy): Eukaryota > Metazoa > Arthropoda > Insecta > Lepidoptera > Geometridae > Alcis > Alcis repandata. The sequence goes on from OX421223.1 coordinate 3,971,416, forward strand.
ATAATCGGCTTAGCCGTCCGACGTTGACGTATATTCGTACTTATCTCACGGAGATACCGGCACAGATATCCCGAACTAATCCTCTACACAAACATCTGAAAAAGACTCGGCACTCCTTGTAAGGCTGATCCGTAATTGAATGGGCCGCAAGCAGCTCTTTGACTTGAACAAAAGTGCCTAATAATTTATGCCTATAATCTGACGCGCGCTCGCTCACGTTTACTTTTATTCGTTTTTTGGATCGGGATCTTTATTTCCTTTATGGGATTCGTATATTAACTGTAGAGTCAGGGATAGTCACAACATTGCTCACTTAATGCTGAGGCTCAACTAATCGTAATGACGCAAATACCTCTTCAGATTATCAAGATATCTGTACAGTAGCCAAATTGTCTCGAAGAAATTGCAAAGAGATGACTTTTGTGCAAAAATGTATATTTTTATTTTTATAAAATATTAAAATAACTACCTACGTTCTGAGATTTACAAAACCATCGAATTTAAGTCCGCATTCTAAAATGTTTTAACTTTAATAGATGATACAGAGACATTTTTTTAAATTATTTTAGACTCAATATAAAGTCCATATATAGTCTAGTAGATAGTACATGACGTTGTCACCAAAAATAGACTCAACCCAAATACAGCATACCTCTAAGTAATCAGGAAATCTCCATTAATTTTTAAGGACTTCCTTTGAAGAGTTTTGTGTTTACTTCTAAAACAAGGAAACTTTTAATGGAGTTACAATTCGTTGACCCTCAAAAGTAGAGGTTCTTAGAAGTTACGTTAATACCGCAACTTCGATAGTCTTCGACGATTTACAGGAAATTGGAGTTGTTAATAATAAATGTATCAAGTCAAGCTTTTCATAAAATCCGATGAATTTAGTAATAAAATTAATTACTTTTAAATTTAACCTAAATTTTGAAACCAGAGTGCCTAGTACGAGCTCGTAGTTTGCGTTAAAAATCGAGTTAACGTAAACTACAATTTGTATGAAACTATTGTAGTTCATCTTATGAACACTAGGTGGCGCGGTTTTTATTCCATACAAATTGTAGTTTACGCTAACGCGATCGTTAACGTAAACTACACTAAACAAGAACATTATTTTTACAAAACAAAAAACAAAAACCGACTTCAAAAGACCGACTATTGAGTTATTCATCTATTTGTCGCGCACGTACTTAATGCAAATGTAAGACTTATATGGTTTTCTCATGGATGTCATTATCAGAACTGGACTAAATTGAAATGGGACCAAATGGGAAGCGTCAGCTTTTTAATAAAAAAAGAATTATCAAAATCGATTCACCCAGTCAAAAGTTATGAGGTAACAAACACAAAAAAAAAATAAAAAAAAAAACATACAGACGAATTGATAACCTCCTCCTTTTTTGAAGTCGGTTAAAAAACTCGCACTTGGCACTCAGCAGCGTTATTGTATTGTGGGCACGTTAGTACTTTTCATAAAAAAATCAAACTAATTATTGTTTAAAAAAAACATTTTGTTCTTTTGTCATTCTATCTGTCTTCTACCAAACTCTTAACACTTGTCTCCAATAAAAGATTGAAATGTGTGTTTATGAAAACAGAAATAGAAAACATGAAAATAGAAAACAGTAACCACGGAACCCTTAAACAACAGATACAGTCAGCAGACACAATAAGCAGTGCTATGAACTAGGCTAATTGGCGGCCTTATCGCTCAAAGCGATCTCTTACGGGCCTTACACGTATAAGAATAGCACTGTACAAATATCTACGCTACCCGAATACAAGTATCTAACATTTGCCTCAATTTCGAGTAAGGTGTATCTACATGAGTCTATATACAGCAGCCCATAGAATTCAAATTCCATTAATTAATTTACATACATCTACCTACTACTCAAGTCAGCACAGGATACTGTCATGTATACAAAATAGACCTTAAGCCCTCGTTGAATATTCCCTCAACGTGCATTGAAACACGACTTATCGATTACAGCTGAAACTGAACAGCCTTCAAATTACACACTAAGGAACACAATACACTCAAAATAGCTTTAACAGGGACATATTTTTAGACTTGCCCTTACAAATTCTATTGCGTATTCACAACAGTGGCGGTAAATTGCACAGAAATTATCAGTTATTACCTAGGCTTTGCAATAAATAGGTTCTAAATACACCCACATGGAGCGGGCTGCGTATCTAATCGTGGTACCTGTATATTTAGTTCAAACAGAGTTCCTTCCGTAGATTAACTCTAGTAGATAGCGCATTACGACATATTTGGCCTGTTTAACGCGCTAAAGTTAGATAAAAACGCAGGCTGCGGAAACTGAAACCAAGTGTTCCTCTAACAAAGCTTCGTCTTGCTGCTCCTAGGAATCCTACATTTAAATGTAGGGTGCTGATTTCTTAATGACGCTCAAAATTTAAACGGATTCAGGTGAAATTTGGTTTGAAAGTAGCTATCCTGGATTTACATACGAGTATAGTCCAAGTAGCATATATCCTGGATTTGCATATAGACATTGGCTTTTATCCCGGAAAATTAAACAATTCCTGCGGGTTAGCGGGGGAACCACGGGGTGAAGCTAGTAAACCTATAAATACGTTTTGTTAAGTGTCCTATGACCAATGCATAAGTCGCTCAAAGTTTCTAGCGCGCGGAGTCTATAAGGGAGATCTGTGGTCTCAACTAGCGTTTCGTAATGAGCTCAACCGTCTTTCCGATAAGCAGCGACGGTTTGCTTTACGTCCCGCTTGCTATGTTAATTAGAAGACTTTGCAGAAATTATCCTGCTTAAAATTAATTGCAATCAGTTTGAGGTAATCATTTCGAAAGCAAATGTATTGCAGGCAAACTGCAGCATAGATTCTTGCTTATAGAGACTTGAAATAAAGCATAACATTGGCTTTAAATTTTAAAAATCAGTTTTTATTTTTTAGTTTATACCTCTATACTATAGGTAAGGTTTTATACGCTTCGATAAATAAGTAACTCACCTATTACCGATAACATTCAATGTTATTTAACTTCAATTAACATTTCTGAGCAATAAGCTTCTGAGATTCTAGCCTACCAGAAGAACATACAATTCAATAAGTTTAGAATTTGAATAGAAAATCCAATAAAAACAGTCAAACTCAACTTTCTACGACTCTCGAGTGAAGTACCTCCTACATCGTAACGACATCTTCATACTGAGATTTTGAAGTAGTGTTTTGACGGGAGTCCCCTCATATAAATAATTATGACAGTTCTCACAGGAATGACGGTTGGAGCACCTGTAGAGAACCCAGGAATGTGAGGCCTTATTTATGTTTGAATTTAAGCTGGTAACCCGGTAGTGGTGTTTATTTTGTTAATGTATAGTTAGCTTTATAATTACGATAATATTTTAAATTTTAAGTGAGCAGAGTTTATTGATTTTTATTATTCACTGACATCTATACATAATTTAGCGAGTTAGTATTGTGATACAATGGATAAGTTTTCAATAAAGAAATATGTAGTTGTAATATCAGTTTATAAGTTTTTTTGAACGTAAAGTCCAGGTGAGAATGAGGCGCTAGTTTTATGTGTATTACTTAGTTAGTTATCTACTATTAGTTTTTTCTACTCTTTAATAATAAGTAAATCTTCGTCACCAAGCCATATTCATTATTCAGTTACTCCATCGAAGAGCTTTTGAACTTAATATTTTTGAGTCAATTGATTGTTATCGTGTTTAGTAGTCAATAACCATAGAATTTTAAGTAGGCACCAGAGATAAACACAAATCGCTCGTCGGCAGCACTCAACAAAGGCGCGTCGAATGTGACAACTCCATCCGCGGCGCTCCCGCGCATTAACCGACATCCTCGGCGCCTGAGCACATGTACCGATGCTTTAAAACCCTCTTCCCGTCTCGACGACTCTGACGAATTAAGTTATTAACGCTCCGGGCAGCTGCTCTACACAAATCAAAGCGCCCCGAGCAGGCACTCTGAAAGCACGATCGCTCCTCGTAGACTTTACGAGCTTTTTATGGCCCTTTTCATATTCAACTTTCAGTCACAACGCTCTTAAGCCCTACCCGGAGTGCGATTGTTTCCATGACAAAATAAATTAATGCGGGCGACTCGTAAACGTATTTATTTTACGCTCTGTCTCACGATATCCTCGGTTATTGTTCTTTGAAGTTAACATCTAGCTTTGACGTTTCGACACCTTTGATGTTCTCGATAGTGACGCTACGCTGATACGTTCCTTAATAATGCTGCGGGGATGTTTCATAAATCATATTCCACCATAACGTCTGCCGACTGAAGCGTGAGTTTGTTTTGCGCGTAATATTACTTACCTAATGCCGTACCGGCTTTGATGTGCCCGCGCGGCGGAATACTAAGCCCGAGAAACGCGGTTTCAGTACATCGTCAGCAATAATTCCACTTAACGTAATGTTGCGACGAGCGATATTATCCCCGGCTCGTCTTGTCATCGCTTTACCGGGAACATCGTAAAACGGTAAGGTTATAAATAATTTAGAGTTTGGAAGTGTGCATTTGTCACCGGGCCGAGGGTATTAAGATATTGCTGCGTATTCCTGCGGGTCTCATTACAGGCGGGGCGGGGTCCGACGCCTCTAATATTTCATCCTTAGCGTGTCCCTGACGAAGCGCTCACAAAACGGCTTCTTCTTGCGAAACACGTGAATTCCTCGGAGTTTTCTCATTTTCATAAAACACCCGGGAGCGCCGCACGTTATTTTTCCGCGAATATTTATTTACTCTTAATTTCATTAGGCCAACGTTTCGTGGGAAAGAGCGAAGAGCGATTCGCTAAAAAGGCTGTTTTGATGGTAGTTACATTAAGGTAATTGGTGTACGGCTACGAAACACTTTTATGGGCCATCGCAGTGGTCGTTCGGGGCTGCGCTGCGCCAATCCTTGTCAGACTTCGCTGCGGGCCGAATTTAATACGGGATACTATGTTAATGGAACAAATTTAAGCACCCGACGGATTAATTGGATCTTGAGATTTATGGAACAACATCGCCAAATTGGCTCTTACAATAAAACGACTACGATTTACGATGCTTTGTCCCGCATGTCTTCGAATCGCCCTTTTATTAAAACAATACGACAAGACGAACTCGATCGTATTCTCAATCAAATTGACATAAATACTGCCCCGAGTTACGTCAGCTTAAAATATGGTTCCACTCCATTACAATTGTATAATTGCGATTGCGCCCTCGCTCATCAGAAAGGTCTACGGATCAATTTACTCTCACAATGACCTCAATATAAAGTCATCTCGTGCAATGAATAGGCCGTAATAATTTTCATGTGAGCATTAAAGAAATTCTATGTCGATGTTATCTCGAGCGTGAGTCGCGTGTGCGAGAGGAAGCCGAGCGGCGACGATATTAAAAAAGCACATGTGGGAAGATGGGTATCGCAGACTGTTAATTACTTTTGACGGGCAGCATATGATTCAATTATCATGATTTACGCGGGGCGAGGGCGCGGGACCCGCTCGAGATGTGCCATCGGGTTACTTGAGCGTGGAGCATCGCATTAATTTCAGGGATCGCGTTCCGCACAGATGGCGACCAAAATCAAGACGGTAGCCCGTTTTTTGCTCAGACGGTAATCGCTCTAGCATGCTACCGATTTGTGCAGGCCGAAAATTCATGAAGCGGAATTTGAAACACGCGAAATATTTCTCTTAAATATTTAACTTCCTGCCTAACTTGGCCGTTAACGTTAAACGTAAAAATGCATACACAAATTTTCCCCGACACTTATAAAACTATAAATTCTTGATTATCGCGTGCCACATCTCGTGAGTTGGTTGTTCACATAAAACCAGCTTTAATTGCTTAACTCGTCCATCTCGAACCACATAACTTACATTAGGCCGCATTCACACTAAAAGATTACTTCGGCTGCGCGGTCTGAGACCAGTCAGTAATAAATACTAATTACTAGCAGAACACACGATAACATCGCCGAAATTCTTAAAACTGTAGTGCCGCAACGAGCTCTCGGTATAAAAAGCGGTTGATGCCATACATAGTAAATCTTGCGTGACGCATAATGGTCTTAGAGGTTTTATTTATCGCTGTCGGTCGTTTAAAGTGAACAGTTTAATAAATATTATCACAGCAGAGCCGTCAACAAACGTGAGAAGATAGCCGTTGACCCGGTTCGTGATATTTGTCTCATTTCGGGGATTAAAAGTGATCGCTTCCGAACGACGTCTTATGTTTGTAGAATCTGTCTTTACAATAAACATCGGAGGATGGTATAAGGATCGTCGTCGAGAATCTTGTATAATTAGACCCGTACAAAATGGCTTTGCTTTTTGAGTGTTCTTCAACAACAAAAGAGGACTTATAGCTTTAAATAGAAGGCATTCGTTTAATTCTTAATGTGCTTCAATGACATCTGAAAAAGGTGGAGTATTATTTGAAGGTAATGTTTTTTAAATGCGCTTCCGGTTCAATAAGATGGAGTGTTCCGTAACAGCAAAAAAGAAGAGGATAAAGAAAAGAAACCTGCACGTGCGACCGTAAAAAAATGTATAAAGTATAAACAACTGGTCTTTGCAATGAATTGAAATACAGTACTAAAAGCTTTAGACTCTAGGATATTTCATTTCTAAGTTAGGTCTGTTTTTTTTTTTGAAAGCAAATAGATACAATGAAAATGGAAAAAATCTAAAGAATTTATTTAATTAAAAAGAGAACAATTACAACCGGTACTACAATCTGAGTAAAATGTTTTCTATTTCAATATAATAAAAAGTCAAGTCAAGTTAGTCAACTTTATTTTAATCAAGTCATTCGAAATTATTCATGTTATTGATAAAAGCATTATCATGAAACCTACAACCTTAGTTATCGTGACACATGTTCTATCAAAGCTACATTACAAGTTATCGCTGTCTAATAACAAGCTTGTTTTTAAAACTGCCATTTCCAAAGCAACAATGGAGTAACAATCTCGTTAGTAGGACAGCGTCTTGGCGGGGTTCCCACATTTGGCACCACATGCCCGGAATGAAACATATCTACTGCATACTTTCAATAAATCCGGATTATCATTTATTTGACACGAACAAGCCGCCCGTTTAAAAATGTTTATTATATATTCGAAGACAAGGTTTAAAATTCAATAAGGTGACAACGAAATGTGCAACCGTGTTCGATGTACTTTTCGAAACGGAGGAAGTTCGTGTTATTGCAGCTTATGTTTCGAAACCGCCCGCTGAGATATTCGAAGCACCCGTCCGTTTTTTGTGACAGACCAACCGAGTGCCATAAATAATAGGTAGGGGTTCCCGAAGCGAGCTTTGTAATAAATTCGATGCTCTTTTGGTAGCAAAGTAGCGGCCCATCCACGATTGAATTATGGTGATGCGTTAAGCCCGACTCAGTTGGAATCCATATTTTTTATTTCCATTTCGCGCTGAGCTTCTGCTTATTGAGTCATTATAAATATATTCTGAGAACTCCGAGGCTCACTGCAGTACAATAGGTTTATTTTGCTACACGCTCCCGGTATATTAAGTTACTGCCCTCGTCCATTTGAGAAAGACAACGAGCAGATGGTGCGGTACATCCGTATAAGCTTTCTCTTAAAACGGGAGACATTTAAATCACATGGGAGCGTCAATATTTCCTTTCGTCGGTACAAAGGCGATTGTCTGAAGCAGCCGGTTCTAAACTAAGATAGATTAGTGCTGGTCGCTTGCACGACACGACAAGGGACCCAGCACAGGCGAGTTTACGGAACTATGTTCGGATACCTAATACCTATTCCATTTACTCGATCTTAGGTGCTCTACTGGAAAAGGCACATTGTTTCTAGACAAGGGAATGTTTGTTCACAAAGTATTTAGGGTAACATTAATATACTAGAAACAGAACTTGTTTATGTTAAAGAAAAACATTCAAGTAAGGCAGTTTTTAAATTTATAAACAGATATATGTAATAACTTAGGCAGATGTGGCATCCTCTTACACAATTTCACGCCAGTCACAAACTAAAATGAATTATGAGATCTTTGAAATACATATGTATCTGGCTTTCACGTTAAGATACCTGTCACCGGCGAACGGTGTTTGTTTAAGCGAAGCTATAGAGTTACTGGTAGGAGTACACCGCCGGCTGTCCGCCGGAGAGCGTCCACGCATCGGGAGGGCCTCTCCAGTTACCTCCGGATAAGTCAATCATTGGAAACGTCCACGTTTTGCCCAAAATAAAACACACGTTCGAATGTTGCGTGTGGCGCGGCATAATGCGCCGCGACAGCCGACATGTTTTGTGCGAGAAAATAAAATTGATGGCACGGGAGCGCTTCAGACTTAAATAGCTCAGTTATTCGTGCTGTAGCTAAACGCTTTTGTCTATTTTATAACCGGCGTCACGTCTCTCCGTTTCGTATTTCTTTTGTTTTCGTGTAACGTATTAGTTTTTCCGACAACTATTCGTGTCGCACGGAAATTGCTCTGTCACAAAATATTTACCGTTGAAACGACCGGCGCAGCGTATCCTTTATGAAAGCGAGTGCACCCATTAAACAGTCGAAAAGGAAGTCATAGGACAAGTGTTCGGAGTCAAAACGGCGTTCAAGGTCCAATTTCCTGCTCCCACCGCAGTCTTCGTCGAGCAAATAGCTCTTTGCAAATCAAACACGGGACCGTCTAACTGATCCACATATCAACTTCGCATTGTTTCTCTCCCGTCATTCGGGCTAACCAGAGGCGTTTTCGATTATCCGCCCTCCGTAGAACAAAGCCGGTGACCGCAGAACCGAGTCAATTACATAGTTCAACAACTCAGCCCTTATAACTTTCATGGGCTACCACCGGAATACAGAAAAGGGTATCTGTTTTCAATACGCGGGTCGAGCGATGCGATTGACCCTTTCGAGTGTCCGCATTGACTTTTAAATTACTAATCCCGCGGGAGTAAACAGAAAAAGCGCCTCCGGGTGCGCTTGTTTACACGGTCGAGTGTACTTGCACATCTTCATTAGCTGGATCCAGCCGCTCGCTTGCTCAACACTCGTCGCCCCGACAATGCCTCGGAATTCTTATTAACTTTCCTTCTTTTCGAAACGAGAAATGAATTCTAATGATATGATTATGGACGTTGATTATGAGCGCATGAATTACTCGTAGCGATTAACTTGAACACTGAATTATGCATACGTGAACACACAAAATTGATACGTATCTGAACAAAACATACGTATAATGAATTTAACATTCTTTCACATCGTTCGCCTTCAACTGGATGGGGCATAACTCGTTTTCCGGAAACAGTTTAACTTGCCAACCGCTATTTTAGATACATATAAAATAGGGAATACCGTAGGGACTTATTAATGTTTATCTAAAGATCAGAATAAGAATGCGTTTGGAGGAACGAACGGCTGCCAGAGCGGTCGGTCGGAGCCAACGGAGCGTGCCCATTCGGACTGATGGCTCTATACCGAGCTTTTTCTACGTCAGATACAAACAGGCTACCCTTTCAACCCGAATGAATTACTTAATTTTTCTATATCGGGCACGGACCCTCTGCGATACTCGACGTCGAAATAAATTAGCGTTATCCATTGTGTGTGCTGTAAAGGAAGCGATGCCGTGAATTGGATTTGAGTGGTTTTTTGGTTCGTGAACACCGAGGGCGATGCGATTTGGGCAAATATTTACTGCTGGTTTTGAATTCGTTTTTTTAATAACCTCAACAAATATTGTGAAGGGGTTCCATAATAAAGCTTTTTAGAGAAAATTATGAAAGCGCAGCGATCATTCAAACCAAATTACTGCCGCTCCGACAACCTTGTATTTCGTCATTTTCGACATCAATCTTGACTGACTGGTTGGAATGTTTTTAATGTTTAAGCTCGAAAGATAATGAAACAGTGCGATCATAAATAAAGTGCCATTATCTGTGGGCTTTTAAAAAGCCCGGTGCTTATAATATCTGACACAAATTCAGAGTAGCGGTTTAGCGGTGTACGATTCGAATGAAACATTAAACGTTATTAATGTGAGTACCAGCGGCCGCTGCTGTGAATGCAATGCTCTAAACGCATTCTCTTTCGCTCCACTGCTTATTAATGATACCGAATTGTTAATAACTACTGCGGATGGACTAAAAAATAAACGATTAATAGTGTTAAACTACCGTAACCGATCGGAATTCGGCTCGCCAGTTTCGGGGGACTATTGTACTCGAAATAATACTACTATTTATGTTTGGGTGCCGTTTTTGTGTCAGAAAAAGTTTAATAATCACCCGTCTACCTGGGATGGTGGGCTATCCATCACACGTGATAACGAGAAATTATTATTGTCTGTTGTTATTGCCTTTCTAGGAATAGATGTTGCCGTAAAATGGAGGCTCACGTCTTTATTTGCAAACATTGTATGATAAAGTTATAAATTAACTTTATATTGCCTTTTGTGTCCCTTCACAATAGAATTTTTACTGGCTTGTGACATGTTTGATGTCTGTTTCAGCTGCTAGATATAGCCTTTTATATTTATGTATAAATGCATAGATTCAACAGTGTTGAGTTTAGATTGAATTACAAAGTTAAGTTTGCTTTTAAACCAGTGCATTCTAAGCCGTAACGCAGTGTTGTTAGTGCATATATTGGGATGATAAACACTTTGACGCGTGTGCAGTTAAATTTGTGTATCCAATATGTAGATTAGCGGAGGGATACTTGTCAGCGCCGCCCATCGTTGGTCGGAACACACGCACGTTGCCTCGTGGAGAAATTATCATTGTTTGGCTTGTACCTACCTTATTCAGAGTAACAGATTATGCAAGGGAAAAGCTTAAAGCAAAGGCAAATGTTTACTTGGGAGCTCGGGACTGATTTTGAAATAATTAAGTCTGAATTAAACACTTCCTGAAAGCTCGTTCTGATTTTAAGCTTAATTAAGAGTTGAACTTAGTCTGTGTACTCAGGTACTAACATAATCATTGTACTGATAATGTTATTTACTTAATTCAGGTATGTTTGCTGATTACAGCAATAGGTTTGTATAATATACGTATAAAGAGAAATAGAGAGCCGACAGAGCAAACATTTTAAAAACTTATTACCTATTTTCTTACCAAAAAGTGTTAAAATAAAGTCATTTATTGTATTCAATATTTAATTTTCTTACTATCAAACTTGCTTTGCTTTTGCTTCGAATATAAAAGACAAAAACCAAATTAAACAAACTGTAGTACACTAAAGTTCTCACTTCTTATTGACTTTAAGCTCTGCGAGAAGTGACTAAGTCGTGAGTAAATATTGACAGGAACCTTATAAACAGCCGGAGTATAATGATGTTAAGTAGTAAGCACATTTACTTTAAGTGGTCATAATAAACTAAACAGTATAAACAAGTCAAACAAGACGCTTGCGCTGGCGAGACGCCAGATTCAAATGAAATTTTTAAAGCTGCGACAGACTTCTACTGACATTGCTGCTGCATATATTAGGCAGGAAACCAACGCTCGGGAATACGGTACACCACACTGTGATAAAGAAATAAAGAAATCAGCTGCCTCAAATGTGTAGACGGTGATTTATTTACAAGTGACCTTATGTAAATAAATGCTACTCTGTTTTACTTTTTTAATGAGAATGATTTTGTACTGGCCTCTTTGATTGCATTATATTTTAAGAGAAAATAATAGATAATAAACATAACAACTAAAAATATGATATATAATTATGAACGGTCCACCTCTAGAACTAGTCTAGTAATGTAAAAAAGACACCGGATGAAAAAACATAGGTATTTAATTGTTTCATAACTTTGGTCTTATTGGCAGAGAATCAAAGAAATTCTTATAAGAAGCTATACAATATTTATAGCTCTTGGAAATTCTAAACGAAATTGGATATCGTCAGTTATAAGAGAATTAAGAATTATTATTATTATTCTTGCTATAGGACCTGACCTAAAATCGCGAAAAAAAAACAGATATATCACAGAAAAATGTCAATGAAACACAACAAAACGTATGAAACCACTTCTTTTTCATCAGTTTCAGAGTTAGTCACTTAGTAAAAATGTTTCAAAACAATGTTCGGTAACTTACTAAAATTGTTCAAAATGATGGGAACTGTGTGTCAGTGTGCCCTTTCCTTATAACCCAGTATAGGAGTCACATAATCAGATACAGTAAACTCTTTTGTGCCTTTTGATGCGAGTCGCTTTAATAATGCACTCAAGTTCCACGACTCAATGCACAATATAAGATGTACAAACCTCACATTAGGTTTCAAATAAATGTGCATATCATTATACTAACAAGAGACTGCGGATGTGTGTGGTCCCTGACTTATTCCACGTACATTCTATTTCCTTTTTTAACAAAACATTTTTTATTCGTACCAATTAATGGGCTACAAGCCGGGGCTCGTGTAGGCCATTTAAGTCATTTGGGCCATTAGATGAAGGCTTGAATTCGGGAACGAAACCTTTAATTAATTATAGTCTATTAAGTAAATGATAGTTATTATTCTGGATTGCCTGAGGACAGTCGTGCCTTACTGCCTTTAATGAAAGAGCTTTGATGCTACAAAAGTGATATGTTTTTACTTTGAGTGTTGATGAGTTATTTATGTTTCCTGTTTGGCATTGCTTTATGTTTTAACCTAAGTATGTATAGATACTGTTTGAATGCCGCAGTATGAATACAATTTACCGTTATTAAGTATCTCAAGAATTACAGTCAGTGTTGTTTTTTGCAGGAAAAGTATTTTTAATGATTTGAAAGAACAATTACTGACGAATATAAAAAGATATAGATAGATAGATATACATATTGATTTATCCTTACATGTCTTCAATATTAATATAGCGAGCTCCGTTCATCCAATTTAAAATGATCAAATCCATCCCATACTTCCGTGCTTTTTGTCCGTACGCCTCCACATTTCTATCTACTCTAGGCCAGTGATTTATTCATTTGTTTTTCTTTGTAGCATGTTAACAACAATGCTCAGTGGAGCGTAATACGATGACTTGCCGGAATCAAACGGATCTTGCGTGATTAGAAGGGTATTGTTTATTCATTTCTGGACACCTGGCCTTGTTATGATGGAGCAGATGGAAGTAGAGATAGTTTCAGTACATTTTAAAAGTGATAAGCGGAATTGCTGAGTTGTTTTAACAAGCAAATAAATAACGTGTGACAATTGAAAGCCGACACACAAATAAATCATTGAAAAAAGTTACCTACTATGTCTACAACCAGGAAAGACACTCGGTGGGGCAAAATTAAACTAATCTTTATTTTGAACTTAGGGCAACCTTGTAAAGTTTCAACTTCATTCAGAAGTAAAAATATAAAACAAATGAATCGTATTTCTACTGATGAAGATTAAGAACCAGAAACATTTTTAGTCGCAATCAAAAATTAATATCGAATCAAGCGTATCATCTCAAAAAAATCTCACTCACTACAAATTAAGTATCACATTACAACCATCGAATATGCTAATGCGAGTATAATGGGCTTCGAAACAATAAGAAAGACAGTAATAGAATTCCAAGTACCTTCTGCTGTGGAGGCTCCATCAATCATCCGAGATATCGAATATGATCTTATCTGAAATGGAACTCATCATTTATAGATCTGTCCGTCGTCGGCGCTGACCGAATGTTATTAATAGATTTTTATCTGGTCATCAAATGAATCTGGTAACGGTAATCTGGCTCGTTTTGTCGGCTACATAATATCGGTAACAAATTATTACTCTGTAACAAGTCGCGCCGCATGCGGAGCAGGAAATGGAGCCCACAATACAGCCAGCTCCGATCATCCTCGGTTTGCCCACTCAATATCATCAACAAACATTTCCTTATGAATCTAAATTTCAATTCATAAAAATTCAGCGTCATCATAACGGCGAGAAAACCTTACCAGATACATAAAATAAACACAAAGAACGCATTGTTTGACAGTAATTTCCCATTCGTAGGCGGAGTGGCTTAATCAATAGAAATTCTTATAAACTTTCAAATGTTATGCAGCTTATCTAGTAAATAATGAAATGAAAGAAGCTACTTCATATTTGACGATGAAAACGTGTATCGCGTGGACAGAGTAATTTGAGCTTTCGTTCTAAGTGGTTCGGTTGTAAACTACTAACGCTGGCTGCATTAGTGGCTAATATTCTAGTAAGTGACGATTTCGAAACGTTTTCGGTCATTTCGTGAGATGGAAGATTAGTAACACTGCCAGCGGTATACGTACCTATTCACTTTTTACGCCACGATAATCGCAGCGCTACGAAACTAAGATGGAATCATATGATAAATAAAAAAGCTTGTCAATATCATTATAAAGATACTAACATGGGCTTACTTAACAAGATTGTAGGCTTCGTGCATGTATAATGACGGTATTTATAAGGACGATATGTTCTACGCCGGTAATCACCACTTGTATCTCTTTGATGGACTATTGAATTGATTCTGTAGATATAATAGCTCACGAGCTTAGAAAGCCTGGATCCTAATATTTATCGATTTCGTTGTAGACATAGTGCTCAAGGAAATAAAAATAAAATGAATGTAACATACTAAATTTTAATGTTATTTCTTTTCTTTCATTTATGTTTCAAATAATAACGATAAATGTCTGCTTAAAGTGATATTTTATTTTTATAGCTAGGCACAATTTTGTCGGAAAAATTCACAGTATAAAAATATTTATAAAGAATTAGAACGATATTCAAGTTCTTACAAATATTATTTCTGGAAAAATATTCTTTATCTCGATTCGAGAATTGAGCTTAGCGAATTTCGTGTTGTAAAAGTAACTAAAAGTAAATATAATAAACTAGTACTAAAAGTACAAAATTTTTGAACTTTCTTCTTACATAAAAATAATTGGTCCAACGCATTAATTGTGTTGTGATTAATAAGAAGATATATTATGTAGTAACCACATCTAAAACTATATTTAGGAAAATAACCTTCGTCGTGCGCTGTGTGGAGTCTTAAAAGAACCACCCAAGGTCCTGCGGCCCTATCGGCTAATTACCGAAGTTCGAAAACCAACCTTCAGGTTGTCTTAAAAAGCAGCCAATGAAATTTCATGTCGAAACGCACAATTTAACTTAGTCATACGGTTTCAAAACCAAGTTCGAAAATTTAAAGCCTAGTCATTTTTTTCTTTAGGAAAGCCAGATGGGCTGATTTTGAATTTCATAAAGCCAAAATCGAACATCTGTAAGTTAGCCAATAGGGCTGCGGTCCTTCGAAAACTACCAAACCAAGTGGAATTAGAATTAATAAGCCCTTCATTCAAATTGTCACGCATTAACGTTGCTTTCATTTACATAACACCTAAGCCCATCACGCTGGCTGCCCATATTAATAGCTTTACTCAGCAGAAACCACTCCATTGAGAATTCTCAAACACGCCTTATGTGGACTAACATTCAGCCGCTTATACAAATATATTCGGCAGGTGTCCGTATATTTACATACAATTTACAAAGACATGCGTACCTACTATGGGCAGAACTATGTATAGATGTGTTAGATTCAATGGGTTCTTTCTTCTTAAATTTTAAGTTCAAAACTCTCAAACTGTGCGCTTCGTCACTAAATGGGTCTTTAATTTAATTTTTAGTTCCTTAATAAAAGCACAAATTTTTAGTTTAAATTTTTGTGATTTAGATTTATTTGTCATTTTAGTTTTCGTGAATATTTGATCTGATACTTAGTATGGAATATTCTTCTGAAATATTATACATGATATCATGCTATTATTATAATTGATAAGTATTAATAGTGCAATACCTAGAATTAGAGATGATATGAGAAGGCGCTCAAGTTTAGCTTAAAAGATTAAGAAGATTAAGAATTAAGAAGATGCACGAGCGAGAAAGCATGCTCCATTTTACAATCGACAACCTAATCAAGCTTTTAGTAGAACCATGTTTTAACGTAGGCAGCATTTGGCATAATTATCTTGCTCGATTTGTTTTACAATCAGTTTATTAACAAATTTAGTACCATTGCCGTCATTATGTATTGCATTCGATCAATGTACCGGCAATCTAGTTACAGTTGCAATACAGCCGCTATCAAACTCTGGACGAGATCGTAAAACGTTTATATGTTTCTAATACTACGTTATCTCTGTACCTATCGCAACACTTGCTTCACATACTAACCGTCAAAGTACATAGCATACTAACATAGTAAGCATTTTATTAGCCAACTCGCAGAACACACAACAATCTAAGCACTTTTCATTAGGCTATGACTCAGGTTAAGGTTCAGAGAAATCTTATGAACAATATTTTAGGGCTTCTCTAAGAATTCAGGGTGTATTAAAATGTTGCGTGTATGTGACGAATTCTCAAGAAAGTGTTAAAAATGAATTTGTCGGAAATGTGGTGGCTTTTTGTGCTTTTTATTGATTACCATTATGTTTGGAGTGTCGTCATGATTTTTATGAGTTAACATTGACGGTCTAATGTTTTACACAAATGCAACAAATTCACTGGTTTGTATCATATTAGAAAACTTTCGTATACCCGCGAATAACACATTCTTTATTTCCATAAAAGTACGATATCAAGAATAGCAAAAACATTTTTTAATTAGGGTTCTACTGCTGGGTAAATGTCTCCGTTAACCTCTCCCAATGATTTTTAATGGATTTTTTGGTAGCCTGTGCTATACCACTCCTGTGCAAGGGCCTATTTTTTTATGAAAAAAAATTTAAGCTACAACATTCCATTCATCAGCAACCATTAATCCTCCCATTGCTGGGATACAGGTCTACCCTCGAAGGGTGATTAGGCCGTATTCCGCCACGCTGGCCAAGTGCGGATAAGCTACAACAATAAAATAAAACTAAATGTCCAAAACGCTTAGTACCAACTCTACCATCAAAGCTGCGACTACGTTCAAACATTTCCCAGTAAGTGCCATGTTCTGTAGACAAAATACACGGTCTGTAATTTGCAGTCGGATTCCACGGAAGTTCTAGTCAAATGCTGCAAGCGTGCTGTCTAAACAACCGCACATCGACTGATTAAAAGAGCAAGTCAGTCCAAATTGCGTTACGTACTACTAAATTACAGTTAAACGTTTAGTTTAGTTTGCAGCCAAAGTACGCTGAGCTAGCTTTAGAATTATCTATTTAGTTTCAAACATACATTCCGAAACATTTAATTGAATATATGAACCTAGATGTTTATTATGTTTATTGAGAATGATATGCGTTTGACAACGTTTGATTTGGCTCTTGAATAAGCTTAAATATTAATAATGTGAAAGTTTGTGAGTTTACGAAAGGTGTGTATGTTAATTACTTGGTGTCGTTAAACTAATTTGAAAACCGCAGGGTGTTGCCATTACTATCAAATTTGAATTTTATTTATTCATGATATTAATAATTAAATTAAAATCTAGAACAATAAAAACGTTTAAAATCCATATGAGTATAGAACTAAAAAAACTAAAATACCAAATAGGTGTGACGCAAAAAGAAACTATGTATTTAAAGTTCGCGGTAAAAGAAATCACATGTGCACTTAATACTGACTTCTAAGCATTTTACTAAGCATTCCATTGACTTTTAAGCATGCTTGATCCTATATTATTAGCAAAACTGTAATCATAGAAGTGGACGTAACAGGAAACTGAGCAAACAAAGCAAGTCGAGCTGCCCACCCCGGGCTGGGGCTGCACTGCCCACGATCGTCGTGACGCGCACTGCCTTCTGCACTGGGTTAGGTGTGGCCATTGTGTAAGCAGCTAGCATGAACTAAACAATAAAACATAGAAAACAATAGATACTCTGCTATACCTGATTAACAGCCAGCCAGCCAGCCAGCCAGCCTGATTATTCTGCCATTTACAGGGCAAATGGGAGATTAAACGTCTTATATCTCAGGGTGACGAGCGCAGTGCTGTGCCACGCAGGGTCTTGAATTTTGCGAATTCAAAATTCTGGGTGGTGCAGACCTGTTGTGGGCAAACGTGACGTTTAACATCAGGCGAGCGATTTGCTCGTCTCGTCACCCAATTACATAAAAAACATGAGACTACTAACGAATTATAAAAGAAGAGTCCAAAAAGATCTAAATATGTATCCCGTGTTTTTTTCTCTGTCTTATTTATATAAAATAATTTGATTGATTTGTCAATTTTTTTTTGTGCTCAACAGAATTCGTTAAATAAATACATCGCACTAATTTCTTGCAACTGGATACGATATCGCAAATAGTTACATTTTTTTAACAGATTATCGTGCATGGGTTAAAGATTTGAAGTGACGGGAAGCAATAATACGTTTCCTAGGCCGAAAGGAGATTATTTCTACCCATGTTATATTGTGTATTATACTTTAATTCAGGGCTCTTCATAAATTACATCATAACACATTTTTTCGCATATTTTCTAAATAAAATCCATCAAAAATAAATGTTAAGTTTTGCTATGTCAAAAGAAAAATGTTGAATGGTTTTGAAACTTTCCGCCTCTGCTGGCAGAGTAGGAGTGGCCCGCTGTCACTCGCTCCCCGTCTTATGCTCACGTAAAGTTTTATATCCACCGCTGATATCTTGGCCGATGCGCTTGGAATATCAATAAGCAGCAAACTACAAATGAAATACTCTACTGTAACCGACCCCCTTTGTTTCGCTGAGGTGTTGTTTTAATAAATAGCTTAGGGAACCCTGTTTAGTTTATAAATTGATTTTGTTTAATAACTTCCAGCTCCCAGTTTGACTTACTAACTTGACTCAACTCAGTCACTTTCTGAAATCAATATCGCTGTAACTTTAGCGTGTTGGGAATCAAAGTTGGCAGTAAGAATTTTGTTACGTAAACACTGAAAGCTTGTAATTAAATATAGTCTTGAAGGTCGTTAATTCGAATAACTGAACCCACTCGTCCATTATCGAAGGTTATCTTAGTTCTATCCCTATTATATTCGGGGACGCTTTTATTGTGCAGTAAATATTTTATTCCACGATAAGCACAGAATATAGATAAAACAAATTGATCGAGCTATAGAGGCAGAGTTTGTGAAGCTTTAAGAGAGAAGTGGGTGGAAACTGATAGGTACGTTAGATTAAGCAAATGGCGTGAAGCACGTTAAAAATTTAATATCTTTGGTATTTAATTATGTTAATAATTACTATTTAGAGACATCATCTGTCAGGCGGGTTTGGAGCCATCCACAAATTACGTCACACAAATTTCATTATTTTTAGACCCTCCCCCCCGTTTTTGTCACATTTGAAAGCCCGCCCTCCCCCCCCCCCCCCCTTCCCTAGTGTGACATCACAATTATTTTGCGGTCACATCTACAATTTTTTATTAAATAATTCATATTTAATACTTGGATATTTAAGATTTTAAATGTGGCGTCACAAACCTTAGAACCCCTCCCACCCCCTTGTCACAATATGTCACACATACTCAACCCCTCCCTCATTTACGTGCGACTTAGATAATTTATGGATGGCCCCTATTCTAATAATGCAAATTCGTAACTAATAATGCGTATCATTAGATATTAACGAAGTTTGTAGGCACCCCACCTCGCTACAGTTTCGCATACGCGCACAAGCAACAGCAAATATTGTCTTAAACATATTACTTGAGCATAAAGCTCCAAAATCAATATAATCATGTTCACTAGCAGCGAGGCCTGCGAGTGAACCTAATTTACTTGGATTTGCGTCTACATTAGTCCTATCGAAACGTAGCCTTAAGCGATGCCTCCCTCACTCACGCTGCTGTAAACATATGAGAATATCAAAGATTTTACAAGTAAGGATATGCCCATACAAACATTTGCGTCTCAGTATGGGAAATTGGACAAAATGCTTTGACTGTCAAAATCGCTACTAAAAAAGCCATCGTCTACGTAGCTGGGTTCATAATTAGTGCTAAATATACTTGGTTGAGTTGATACACATCACTGAGTTGGTACCATTAATAACCTTCGGCCTTGTCCTTACCAAATAATAAACAAGTCTTTGCAAAATATCCCTTGTATTTAAATATCAGACACTCCCCGCACCGAGCACGCGCAGGATTTTTATTAAGATTTAATTAAGTCGGTAACATTGCATTAGGCGCGTGTATGGAGATTACGTAAAATCCGATACTTAAGCTAACGCTTCATATTGTACGGTAATAGAAAGCTGTATGTGCCTTAACCCTAATAGTATGTTATCGAGCATCTCATGTATTATTCAGCGAAGATTAGCGCCGCGCGCCGCCTCACCAGCGAGGATTTTTTAACGTTTATACCTAGTGCTTATACAGGGTTGTTAGGAAAGGGAATGGTAGGCTGAAAGGGGCTCATAGTATCTATATACTCATCATTGTCAACAAGTTTAACATGTTTAAGATGGGACCATACATAATAAACATTGCAAGTTCAATAAAAGCTTTTAAAAATCGGCTGTTCCATAGAAAAATGTCAATGACTCTTGACAAAATGTAATGAACGCAATTTTTTTTTCTTGATTTCACATTTGGTACCATAGCAAAAGTTGTTCATAATAATGAGTAAGCATTACATTTTCGGATTAGCATAAGCTTTTTTTATAACCCTGTAGAAGTGCGTACCTATTTCTTTGAAAGTAATTCTGTATTAAACTCTGCGGGGTGCCGACCTCAATTCTCGCTTGAAACAAAATCATTAAAATGTCTGATGTTGATTAATTAATACTAGAATTGATTTTGGGAGCGTTCGCCGCTCGCCATTCCAATTTATTTGTTTTGAGAAAAGATACACTGAATGAACAATTCGATGGAAATGACTGTTTAATTATTAAATGTACCGAGGAAGGCTTAATTTGTCAAGAAAACGTTATATTGTTTTGTTGTAGATTGTAGATAAAACTGCCTTTTCACAAATAAAAGGTTTGTTAATTTACCTATACCGTTTGAATTAAAAATAGCTATTTTGCCGTTTCAACAAAACTTGACAAGCTGATTATTTTTAACAATCATTTATTACATTTTACAATTAAATAAATAATTGCCATTTAAATTTAGGTAAAAATGGCCTAAACATGTCTAAGCAGCATTATTAACCTTAAAATAGGTAATTCTGTTTTCAGAAACCGCAACGAAATTATTGAAATGTAGGTCATGTTTCGGCAAACACTAGTTGCGGTTTGCATCAGCTAATTTAGATCGACGTACTCTAGGCATGAAATTGGCTTCTAATTTCCACGTAAAGCGTAATAATATCACGAATTAAAAATAATGACTGTGTAGTAATATTTTCTGGAATTCGTTTTGTTACAAAAGGACGCTGTCCGGTCGAGCGGCTCGAATCGACTCTCGCTTGACGGGCAGCTGCAGAATGAAATTATGAGCATTTTTATTCCCCGACGCGACGGCCGCGGCCTACACCTGCCCCGCCGACCGCGATTGACACCTACCCCATTATTCCTGGACGATCCTCGCATGCCTCTAAAAAATCCCAACAATAGATTCCCGATCGCAGCCGCATGAGAACTTATTATTAGCCCCTTTATAAGGTGGGCCATTCATTTTTATACATCTTCATACAATCCTGACCATTAGCCGAGGCGTGTGGGCAGTGGGCTCGCAGCTAAATAAAACTATTGTTGCGCCTAACAATTCATCCAAGTGAACATCTTCATGAGAGAATCGTCTCGGCCCATTGTTACCGGCTGACTCGCTTGCCCCGCAGCGACATTTTAGAGGGGAATTTATTGCCAATTTCAGGAAATGTTTACCGAAACTGAGTGAATGATAGGCGACTGAATTACTTATTGTAATGAAATAAAGGAGGCCAGATTGAAAGCGTCCGATGAAAGCCGACGTCGGCACAGAATACTGTTTGATGATAATGATTTATGGCGACAAAATCACGATGCGACTTCGGCGTTAATGCACGGAAAGATAAATGTGTCAACAGTTGCTTTGCGGAGGTCGTGAAAAATAGATGTCTTCATTAAAATACAAAAGATGACATTTTTATATGGCTTTTTATAGGAACGACCATTCGATCCCAAACAAACACGTAAAGAAGGAAATGGGAGCGGAACAAAGTTCTCAGCTGTGAGAAATTTTCGATACGAGACGTCAAAACCTCATAACTGGAGTCGACCGCAGGTGCGAACAAAAACGTGCAACCAACCGCAAGCGCGCCAGACCGCAGCCTCGTTCGCAGAGCAATCATCTTGGTACATGCTATTCTATATTTAGTTCGAGACTGGATTAGTAAGGTGCAAGGTGTCTCGAAACCACACGCGACACATAATACGCGTCTTACACCTAAATTGCTACGTTACAAGCGACTTCGAAGAAATCGTCGAAGTCGAGCACGCAACTTAATTAGTATCTACATTGTATCCGAAACGTAGATGGTCATTACCCGACAGAGGGAGAATAAATACAGCTACAAAATCGTCTCGTGTCCAAGGTACTGTGTTAATGATTCAGAAGCGTCGCGTCGTCGCCTTATTCGGGGGCGAAACTCAACCTTCCGGTTATGAGACGGGTTGCGCCAGGACGAGCGACTTCGTTAGCCACGGCTCCCGTAATGACTCGCTTAATTCGAGATAATTACGCTCCCAGCAAACGCAAACGTGGGCCAGAAATTTATCGAAACTAGTCGTCGTCGAGACGGGACGTGCTCCGCGATATTTCCTTTCGTGTATTACTCAAAGGGACGTAGCGCAGGCAGCGTTTACGTCCCCTTAATAAGACATCGTAAATCAGCCGCGAGCTATAAACTCTCGGCCAAATAGTGGCTTTATTCGATTTTAAACGCAGTCCTCAATTTGTATGCACAAAGTGATAGAGCCACTTCCTATCACGATATTTAAATATCCGCTCATGTTTTAATAAACAACATCATTTCTTCAAAATCACGTGTGTATCAGTCATCCTTTCCAAAATCGCTTCTCTTTAATCAGAAATGAGCGAAGCGGTTAATATTCGCGACTGGATCGTCGCGGCTCGACTGAAAGACATCCTGCCATTTTAATATTCCTCTCTTTACGAACGCTCTTTATGCGAAACTTTTCCCCTTTAGGGTATTCAGCTTATTGTTTTTTTCTGAGTGTCGTTTAGACATTCTGTCAGTTTGGAATAATTCAGATTAAATACACCTACCGCGTCGTGGCCACCCTGTGAATGCTAAGGAGCGGCGCCGCTCGCTCTCAGAATTGAAAACGAGTGGTTGATGTTTTGTTTTAATAAACTCACATATTTGCCTTCAAAGTAAGAGCTTTTATTTGATTTATTCTCCCCGAACGAGTTCCAGTTTAACGATGTGGGGTTGGCATCGGTTCGGTTACGGGCAAAAAGCGGAGCGTACCTACTTTAATTTCAGAGCTTTCAGTGGAACAGTCGTTTATTAACCTTTTCAGATACAAAACATCGAGTGCTCGCTCATTCATTAGATGAAATCACGAATTACTTTTATTACTTCGTGTTTTACGCTAAACTGGTCGTTCCTGATAAAGGTAGATTCAAAGCACCTAGGAACGGCGGGGAGACAAGAAAAGCCGGTACTTTATCACGGACTACTTATTCGAAACTATGAAATACGTCCGCGTTATTGCTCCTCAGAAATATTACGTCTAGACCGGCGAGAATGTTCCGCGAGAAAAACGAATGCACCGATCTAAAGCTATGCACCGAGCCGCAGTCCGGCCTATTGTTAGCGTGATACACCGCGGTAAATTCTCAGCGAACTACCGCCTATCGTATCTATCTCCTTACTGTAATTACTCCCTGATAATTACACCATAAATATTTCTAGCTTTCGCTTAGGTATAATAACGCTTTATTGTATTATACCTTATTGGACAAAATGGGTCATCGTCATAATAATTTTATCATCATTTTCGTTATCAGTTCATCGGCTATCGAAATTGCGACTATCACGCTCGTGCCTACGCCCGTTCGTGACAATTGGGAATTATTATTTTTTCGGATCCCGGTGACCGCAACGCGATGTATCGTACAGAATGGTGGTGTGTCGTCCCTCTGGCAACATTTATTTTAATCTAGTCCTCTTTCACTTTGTTGCGGGACGCTAAGCCCGAATTCATTCTTTATTTATAGTTTTACACCTGCAAAGCCTTACGATTTCAGCGTTCCTGGAAAATGAAGCTCGCCTCGTGAATTATTTAGGTATTGATTGTACCGCAGCGAGACGTTTATGATTAAGTAATTATACTTGTGTGAAGTCGTGTGCCAGTAAGTTTGAGGTTGTATTTAATTAAGATATATTGTGCCTAACTGAGGCGTGACTTTGCTTTTAAAAACTGGATCCCGTTTCACATTCCCCATTAGGCATGCGCGTTGCCTTCCGTAATTTAGATAATGTATCTTCATTATTGTTAGATAGGTAGCGTACATTAGTTTCACACAAACTTCAGACAGGGAGCTACACCTCCGCATAATTTATCATCTACGAAATAGATCGTATCTTTTGTATCTGAGCTTTATATTAAAATATAAAAGCTATATTTTATACGTTTCGCTCTGATATTATTCTTTAGAAAGATCATAACATTTTAATAGTAGAATTCGTATTCTTAAAGCCGTTAAAATAGATCTAACCGCACAAAAAATGTATCGCAAACAAAAAACTTGGGAATGAAATTGTAGGCAAATATTTAGATGATAAAAAACGGACCGTTATTCTGTGAATGGCGGATTTAGATACGGTCTTTATTGATTCGATATTGTGATATCGCGATACCTATTAATTCGAACCAACAATGGTAAAGCCCGTGAGCGCGCCATGTTTTTCATCTGGTTCTCAGCAGCTCTATATTGTTGTTTATAATTGATTTTTTATTCGTCGAAAGATTGTACGAATTGCTATAAGCTTAAAACGAAATGATGTTAAAAAGAGATGGTGAATTCCAATCCAAACTCCAAAGTAAACACCGCGAAAGACGGTCGAGACGAGCTGTAGACAGAAGAAAAACAAAACTCCGAAAACGATCAATGCTCCAAAGGGCGAACTCCAGCGAAAAAATCAAAATTGTAAAGAAAAAGGGATGAGAAATCTACTATAAATTACACCTGCTCCGATGAAATATAAAGCGGAGATATTGTTTTAAGAGCGAGTCCCGGGCGAGTGATTACGGCTCGGCAGCTAACCCAGACTTGAAATTCCGATAGTTTTTGCGTCAGTAAAAACTGATATTCCGTTCGGCCGCGTTCTGTCCGCCGTATATTGAGTTAATGTCGGCCGTGATTGTGAGCCTGTCCTTTTTAACCGGACGGGTGTGAGCGAGATGAAGCTTTGTTTCACCGGGGTTGGTTCGAATCGCATTTTATGGTAAGTTGGCGGGCCGGCAGCGGCAGGTGTAGCGATGCACCTGCGGCGCGGTCGAGCGAGATCGCATCGCAAGGACGTCGAACCCGCTCTCAGCTCTTGTAAAGACGAGCATCTCAACATAGATAACGCACTCCACATAATTCCGAACAGAATGCTACATAAATTAGCTAATGATATGTGGTGAAGGAACGAGAGCGGGATAAGGGCTCGGCAAACGCTTTACATTGCCCGATACGCGGCCGAGATAATGAAAATCGCGTCTGCAGTGTCCGTGTTGTCGAGAGAAATGCAAAATTGTATCTGTCCGAAGGTATCGCAATGGATAAATGGTGTTGGTTTAAGGTAGGCGAGATCCAGAATGTGATTGTATGGGCCATGTTCGCTCCTATTTATAACATTACGAAGATAAGTGGGGTTTGATAAAATGTAAAATGTTGCTACGATTTGCGTCGAAAAAACATTTCTGAGCGAGCTTTTGCTGTTTTAATCTAGAATTATAAAGTTATGCGCAAGTTTGAACATACCTCTAAAACAAATGAGAATTGCATTGAAATTTATTCATGCAAACAATGTTATGCTATTCAAGCCGTGAAGTGGAAAACTGCAAACGGGTACCTACTTTCTTAAAATGTTACTTTACTGGGAATTATAATTTTATGATGTCTCTAATTGAAAGGTGTAAAACCCACGCTATTCAAGGCAAGCCTTTTCACATTGTAGCAAATAAGTATAATGACTCTATACTCCAAGCGAATAATAAATTACAAAGTGTTGTAGGCCAACAATGCCTTCACATTGTAAACGGAAAAGAAAAGTTCCACATTCATACTGAATAGCGGAGGAACATTATTTACTCTACTTTCAGTGAGTAAGACAGTATTACAATTTAAGCTTTGAAAGGGACTTTTTACGCATTTTCCTTTGTAATTGTTAAACATAGCTATATTTATACCGTTTATGTCAATAAAGCGCCTCCTAGGTGCAATGCGTGACCAAAATGCTGACGTTTATTTGGCTCTATGTATAATTTGTATACTTAATAATGGTAATGATGATAAAACCCAGGCAATCGCATTCAGTTAAGTAATGCCGCCAGCATGCTAAGTGAGCTATCGATTGGTAAAAACTTTGAGCGTTACATTTCTTTTTTCTTTGGAATGCAAACAATCCATTGTTCAATTGTTTTTGAATGCTAACTAATATACTTAAAGTACCTACCACAACTATTTTTTTACTATTTAGGAATCTAGCGTTTGATACTTTATACAAGTTTAGTTTCCTTATAAAATTCAAATTCTTTATTCTACTAACATTTTAATAGAAAAAGAAATTTGAATTTTAACTTGACAGCCAAAGCGTCACTTTTACAGATATTTAAAACCTAAAACTATAAAATTACAATAAAATAAAACAAACAAGACAAGGCTAGAGTATCTTTAGTATAGAGTGTTTGGTTTAGTTAATGAAAACCCTATTCCTAGTCTAACGTGATACAAAATTCAAATTGTTGTTTTCTTACTTAGAAAACAGTGTTTTCATTTGATTAAGTTTACATCACATCGTTGCAGAAACTTATTACAAAATGTCTGCGAAGTTTTACAAGTGTACATTGGGTACTCTAAGCCTAACTATCATTGGAAAAGTTGTAGGCAAACACTTGAGACTTTGAAGAATCAACGCACTAAGTAAACTTGAAGTTTCGATAAGAGTTAACAATAGTAACATTAATTAAGCGCAAGAACAATAGCAAGGAGCGAAATAATACTTTAAATCCAGGGCTTTAAAATAAAGGTACGCTAAGCCGAAAAAAGTTTAATGGTACTCATCAGTGTGAACAATTTTTAGTATCAGACCAAACCTGAAATCGAGAAAAAGGACCCCTTTTTATGTTAGTAACAGAGGAAAAGATCACAGAAATTTTAGAGCTCTTCAACTTAGCAAGTTTAAAAATCTACAACAGTATTAATTAGGCTATCGAGGACCTAATAATGTCAATGTTATAAAGATGTAAAGTTTGTATGTGTTTATATCAGTTATTCTTCGAAACTACTGGTTTGGTTTTATAAATTACTAGCTGACTCGACAGACGTTGTCCTGTCAAAAGCCATTGCGTCAATTCTATGTCAAATGTCAAAAGTTACATTAAAAAAGTTTACATTGTCCAAAGCTTTAAGGTTTAAGTATTTTTAATTTTCTAATTTTTTTTTTACTATAAATTGAGATGTGAGCTATCCTATCTCCTAAGTTAGATCGAACTGCACCCGGTGTGCAAATTTGATTGAAATCGGTTAAGTAATTTAGGAGTCTATATAGCGGACAAACAACGTGACACGTAATTTATATATATTAAGATTTTAAAGCTACTATCCCTTAGTGCTACAGGTAGACTATATTTTATCCACTCAAATCTGCGAGACCAAAAGCCTAGCACACTAAGTACAGAGTTCCGAGCATCATCAATACCTCTATATGCTATTGTACACCTTTTGATTGATTGTGAGTAGGTACCTAGATATTCAAAGCCTGTCAATTGTTATGTTTTGTTCTACCCTGTACCAGTTAATACAACAATGTTGTTACCATAACGACATTAATTGGACTAGTTAATAGAGTGCCTATTGATTATCAACAATATTAGTTCCACATATTGGATAATGATATTTAATTACACGGCTAACTCTGTTGTTAGTGCGTGATTTTATTATTCATATCCAAGCTTACCGATCGGTGATTTACTGTGGATTTTGAATGTTTTCAGTGGGATTACCTGAAACAAAATATATGGTTAGAAGGTTTTATTTAGTTTGAAGTATTATGTGTGGGTTAAATTTTGCAACTGAATTTTGAAACACTTCGCGATGTCCGATTGAGCTGAATTAAAAGTACGTCTGTAACTTAAATGACAATGCTATAAAAGAAGGACATTTTTAAATATCCTGCTTTTATTTATAGCATATTATTTTGTGTTGAAATAAGCGAAATTATATGATTGTTGGTTAACTTAGATTATTAACTTAGTTACAAAATTATAATTATCTAGACACATGGTAGCGTGTCAAGCCATCAAGTAACATTTAGATAACAGTAGCAGTATACTTACAAGATCAAATTTGACAAATATTATGTCTAAAGAAAAGATAAAAGCTCACTCAAAATGTTTGTGTTAGTATCTGTTTAAATTTACTATCGAACATCGATCTACCGACTTCGGTGACTATCGAACCAAATGGTTTTCATTTATAATCTTACTGTTACATTGATATTACCAACTGGTAAAATATTAGCTGAATTATATTTTGCACCATTGAAAACGTATTTTTTCTCTTTTATAACAATGTTCAATAAACACAACGTTAAACACCAAACATAACCTTTTAATTATCTTACCGGTATTCACTTGTTAACCGGTAACCGGAACATATAAATCCGGTACTGTTCGGTATATCCGGCGATCGGAAGAGGCGAGTTTCATCCGGATATTGAATATTGATCGCACACCCTTAACTGTGATGTATCGTCGAAGCTGGCCCTTAGGGTAAAGGGATATTTAGCAATCATTCAATTGCGGTACGGCAAAAAAACAATAACCGGTTTTGGCGCGATAAATAATGGAAAAACGCCCGTTGTCTAGAGTTTGAGATTTTTTCCGGTATTTTATCTGAAGTATTTGAAATGGGTTGATTGATGGTTCGAAATAGAAAACGCATAATTGTCAATCAATACCTACAGTTTATCGTATTATTCGATCTACGTGCACAGTTGTTTATGCTACTCGCGGTCACCCATCCAAAGACTGCCTATGCAGTCCCTTGCTTAACATCAATGATCGGTTACAAACACCAACTCCAGCTTCGATACAAGCGCTCAGAAAATGGTATATCCCTATTCATTACATAAATTATTCAAATACCTACTTAAAATCTCGCTTCCGTCGCAAAGTTGGCCATGAATGTCGGCTTTAAACTATTAAAATATAGTTTTGTAAGTACGTACATGCTCGACCTATGCCTGTGTCGAAATAACTTATTCAGGCCCGCCGGTGTTCAAGCCTCTATCCCCTATGTATACGTGAGCCGTGTGCTGACGACATATATGGGACAAGTTTGTGGCACCCCGTTGGAGCTGGTGTTTTTCTATAAATATTTTATTTGTAATGATGTGGCGTGGTTAGGCAAGATGCAGACTGCACCTGGCCTGTTGATTAGATGGCGACGGGATGCCAATAGAATTAAATGGTGTTCAACCTTTATATGGCGAGTTGAAAGCAGAATTCTCGTAATGTAGGCAATGGTCGTGATAATTCGGTGGTTATGGGATGATTTTAATTAAATTCTACCATTATGGCGATTGCTTTGGAGAGGTATGCTGTTTGCTCATCTTTGTTCTGGTGAAAATAATATAGCATTGTGGTTATATTATTTGTGAGTCAACAATGAACGAATAACCTATTCAAGCTTACTGCTACGCATTTGGGTTTATTATTTATTGTTAAAATTCAGGATAAATTTAATTTGCGTTAATAGTAGACACAAAAGTATTATTTTTTCAATAGTAACTCTACTAAAGTTTAAAATGTTAATAATTATGTTTACGTCAAAAGCTTTGTCATTTAAATTCTCTAGTAAGCCCTCATAAAAGTATCCAAAAGGGACACGTACAAGTTTGCCCCAATTAAATAATTAAAACACCCCCAAAGTAGGCACCCAAACTCACACACCTGACGGAAAACCTACCGTTTCATACGTGAAACGTAAAATATCAAGTGTTTCCAAACCGCGACACTCGGCGACTCGGAAAGTAAAATGTTTATGAATGTAACATAGACTTAAATATCTGGAGGCGATGATCCAACTTTAGTACTTTACTTTTTTTACTTTAGTACTTGTAAGTTGGTGCCATCCATCGAAATCAATAAACGTATCAGATATGCATATTTGCAGCGTGAATCTCAATAGCGAGGCCGTGCGACGACCACATGGCACATATATAAATACTAACAATACTAACATATACCGAAGGTATTTTGAACTGAACAATTCTCCACTGAGAGCTAGAAATGATTTTCATGCTAAGATAAAATTGTACTACTTTATTTTTGGATTTTTTTACTTCATTCAACTGCAAATTTTCAGCGACAGAAGAATAATTGAAAGAGTATCCATACGATTCCCTCGTTGATTGAACTAGCAGCAACGAACGCCGTGCAACTGAGCTCACAATAGAGCAACATATATATTTGTTAGCATCGTTCAATGGCTCCGTCCTTCCAAAATAACCTAATAAGTCTATGAACTGTTAGAAGAAAGTTTGTCGAAAGTTCGAGCACAGTCGGGGTTTGAGGGATAACACGAGAACTGCGTTAGGTCAACCGCCTTCCACCGGCGATAATGGAATAAAATTGTGGACCTTGCACGGGGATTGAATTCAAATCGGAGGAATAATCCTATCAGTCAATAAGTGGTGAGGCGCAGCTTAGAACTTCGTTGATCGGGATAGTCACTTAATCAGAAATTAGTTAGTCCAGTAACGCAGCTTTAAACCAAATAGATAGATAAACTCTTTATTGTTCACACCATAAATTACAAACAGAAGGATTAACCAGTAGGTAATTTAATAACGTTTCACACACCCATTAGGTTATAGCTTCCCACTAGAATTCCCAGTGTTTTGTATTCCATGGGATACGCACCAGGACCTAACACCCATGCCCAAAGCTGATATTTAAATTTGAAAATTCTTTAACGAAACATCTGCCCGGCTGAAAATGAAACCCGGGACCTCTTGCTCATAAAGCAACGTGCTACCACTGAGTTAAACCGGTCGTCAATTATCGTCGGTATTGATGTGTGTAGTTCTTCAAAGATAAGCAACACAATACAGCACTCCAGGGTTGATGTAGCTCTAAATTGGGACGGCCGGCCACGGCGACCATGTTAGTCAGATGACGGATGATTTCTGGACTAAAATCCATAACACAATGCCATTCACAAATTGGGAATACCAATACAGGCATGCACCACTCACTTGTCTTATAAATTGAAGCAGTTACATTAAATTATTTCTATAAATTATTTTGTCCCGAGAACAAAAAAGTTAATATAACGCATTGCAACCTTTTCGTTTCTGAACGCAATGAGTATCTACATTAAATACATTTTGAATATTTTTTTCTAAATATCGAGACGTAGGTGTTACGTGAGAAAATTCCAAGATCTAAAAGCAATATATCAAACATCATACTCGTGTGCAATCTAGAACAGCTCTGTATAAATCAAATCGTTATTAAATGACGGTAACCTGTGATTATTCCACGAAAAAAGAACGTTAAGAGGTAATCCACGCAAATGTAGCTCGAGGCAATGAGTCATAGATAACTACAGAGCTGTAATAAAAAAATGAAGGTACGATTCTGACGTTCCAATTAATGAAAAAAATAATAAATAATTGGTAGCGCTGTGTACCGAAATACGGGGCTATTTATTTTAACCACACCTGGTGGTTATGGCCCGAGGCGCAGTGGACTAGTATGCTCCAGTTTCCAGTGCTAACCTTTTAGAAAAAGCGCTAGCGTAGTGCTTATATTCCAGCTAAACGTGTTGTTTATATGCAGCATTTTAAACCATTTAATTTGAGCTAATATTTAATTTCGTGCAAATATTAACAGAGTGTTCATTCATTCATTTAATATGGCGTTGTTCTTGTCGGAGTATTAATTTCCTAGCCTGATAGTCTTCTATTCATGTGTTTAATTTCTAGCTTAGGAATCTGTTTTTTTTATCTGGTAAAGACAAAAAGAGTGACTAACAAAGCAAAACAGAGCTTTAAATATTTTTGGTACTTCATATATTATATAGTTAGTTTCCAAAATGTGTGAGACTAAACTCGTGATATCATCATTGCACTTCTTTTTAACTGCCTTATAAGGGGGTAATGTTTTACGACTTTGGATATGATAGAATAAAATAAAATATTTTTACAAAAATAAATACGATTATTGTATTTATTTGGCTTGAAAACATCGAGTCTCACTCTACAAAATCTCAAATAAGCTTCTTCTGTCTCAATTTTTTACTCAAAAATTTTACCAATTTATCTTGAACACAATAAGGTACCTTTCTTATTTTAACGTAAAGGGATATCACAGAGTTCTTAATGATCATTTCAATCAATAAATCCGTAGAGTTATATTTCTACATCGAAACATGTTTCCAAGTGATTTCGAGTTTACCACGAAATTTTATTATACCCTAATTGGACTGATATTGGTGCCTATAAATTTGTTGATGAAGCTCGAACAAATTGTACGTAAATTATGATTTTAATTACGGACTTTGATGAACGTTGATTTTTTAAAACTGTTGGATAAAAGTTCTGAAATGATTTTCATGTCGTCCGCGTTGTATCGCCACATACTATAGCCACTATAACTATAGCCACATACTAGCTTCTGGCGTGTGCTAATAAATAATGTTTCAATTAATGCAATATTTATTATTGTTAATTTAAACTAAAACTAAAAGTACGAAGTACCTTTAATTTGTCTTTTTCAATCAAATAGAAGCGTATTAGAACTTTACTATACATACATACAGTCTATAATTAAAAGTAGGTATATAACTGTAGCGTCGTAGCTCTCAAATGGTCGTACCGATTTTAATGCGGTAGTTTTTAATTAAAAGCGAGTTTTAATTGCGCTGGTCCTTAGCTATATTTGAAGTAAATCTGTCTAGCCGTTTGATAATTATGTCCTCTGGAAATATAAAATTATTTCTAAGTGATACAGGGTTGTATTATCAGTCAGCCACTTCTACAATTCAGCTTTTTGTAGATACATATCTCTTGAAATTCTTTTAATACTCTAGATGGATGGCTTTATTTATATCAAGATGGGTGGATTTATTACAAAACTATAAAACACGCTTAAAATCTAGAGCAACTTTTGGCGGACATATCGCTAAGAGATCTCTCTTCGTTTTTTTTAAAGCTTTTATTTAAATGCCTATGTTTGTTCGGGTGGAAACATAACTCGATCTTGAACCACTTCTCGATATCTGATTGAGTTGAAATTTGGTAAACGTGTGTAACTCCAGCGACAACGCATGAAAGCTTGTTTAAAGTATTTTTAAATTAACTTGTTAACATCGATAGTGGTTGTTAACTTTAAACTTACGCTAGTGACATAGTAGCAAAACCCATTATTCTTAATATATATAAATCTCGTGTCACAATGTTTGTCCTCAATGGACTCCTAAACCACTTAACCGATTATAATAAAATTCGCACACCATGTGCAGTTCGATCCAACTTGAGAGATAGGATAGTTTAAATCTCAAATTATAGTCGCAATTTTAATTTATTGCAAATTATATATATACTGATAATTTTTACTATAAATTGACAAGTTAGCATCAACATACTACGGTTGCTATAGTTACGCAATGGCTTTTGACAGGACAACGTCTGTCGAGTCAGCTAGTAAAATTATAGATTTATCCGGCGAGTAAGCCAAAGTAACTATGTGCTTGAGCAACATTTAGCTGAAATGAAGCACGTTCGTTTCAGTAAAGCCGTAAAAAAACTATGTAAGTAACATTTACTTACATTTCGATATGAAACTTCTTAGAGCGAAGCTTAATATTTACACATTTTTGCGAAAATAAATATTGCTCAAATATACCTATAACGTAACTAGCTGACTCGACAGACGTTGTCCTGTCTTAACGATGACTATTTAAAAAAGCCATTGCGTCAATTCTATGTCAAATGTCAAATGTCAAAAGTTACATTAAAAAAGTTTACATTGTCCAAAGCGCTAAAGTTAAATTATAGTTTAAGTATTTTTAAATTTTCTAATTTTTCATGTTTTTTTACTATAAATTGAGATGTGAGCTATCCTATCTCCTAAGTTAGATCGAACTGCACACGGTGTGCAAATTTGATTGAAATCGGTTAAGTAGTTTACAAGTCTATAGCGGACAAACAACGTGACACGTAATTTATATATATGTATTAAGATAACAATTTAGTGTACTACTTGTACTCATGTAAGTATCTCTTTAGAAAATAATAGCACTATTTATGTCTCTCTTTGGAAAAGAATAGCTTCAGGTGTAATACGAGTACTGGGTAGCTACACGGAAATGGTGAGGTTAATTGAAAGGATTTCGTTGTACTGATCAGCATAAATTCTGAAAATTATGAATTTATGTTCGGCTTTTGAAGTGAAAATCACAGTTCGCATGTATAATTCTCACTCAGGGGAATTATACATATCTTCAAAAAATTAAATGCGTATGAAATATTGTTGTTACTAGAAACCGTTACTCTTCCTTTGATTAGAAGAGAAGTGTAAGTAGAAGTGCAATAAAACTAATTCAAAGATATTATTAACTCACCTTCTGTGAAATGAAACGTGCCACAAACTTTCAATCAGACAATTAGGCACCCATTCCACCATGAAGACTGTCCATCAACCCGTTTTACGACCAAAATTCCTTTAGCTACTTATTTACCATCGTTTTTCATCGAATAGGATGAGATGCGACGCGATATCGACCAGGGCGGTCTTTAGATCAATTTTCTGTTTACAAGCGGGTGGTCATCAAAGTCGGCCGCTCGCTCGCCTAATT
Source organism: Alcis repandata (assembly GCA_949125135.1). Taxonomy (NCBI): domain Eukaryota; kingdom Metazoa; phylum Arthropoda; class Insecta; order Lepidoptera; family Geometridae; genus Alcis; species Alcis repandata. The sequence goes on from OX421223.1 coordinate 4,006,392, forward strand.
GCTGGTAATAGTACACTTATAAACCATCTTACCACGGTTTATTGGTAGTAGGAAGTATTATTACCCTACACATGTCTTGTATTAGAATGATAAATATTTATTACGGGCATAATTAGATTACTATCAGGTTTGGGAGCTTTAATTTTGATGGAAGAAGGTTTGGTATAAATTAGTGATTTGTATTTATTCAGTAGTACAAATTGCTGGTTATTTTTGTGTTTTGGATATTTATTAGATTTTCACTAAAATGAATGAAATTGTTACTTTTAGTTTATTAGTTACTTTGGTAGGTAATAGCTAAATTTAGGATCAATTTATTTGTAAAAATAATATTATAGTGTGGCATTAAGGTTGTCACTTAATTTAATTTAAACTATTATAGTAATTTTGCAAACAGTAGACTTCGCGAGTACTAAACTTTTTGCAACAATCCTTTTATCTCGACATTTCGACAACCTCTAGAAATCCAATTCAATTCACTTCCAATTTCCCAATTTTGCTCATATTCAAAATTCTTGTTTTGATTAAATTCAAAACAAGAATTTTACTTTATTTACTGAATTTTATTTTTTTTTTTTTTACTAAAGTAACGAATATTTAAAATGGGTTGAATTAGCTAAAATATGAATAAGTATGTATAAAATATGACGTCATAAAAATTTATGACGTGACAATGACACTCTCAGTAGGTATAGCGTGTTTGTGACTCATATTTTTTTACTATTTCTTTTAAGTTGCGTTTTATTACTGTCAAAAAGAGCTGATTAAGTCCTTCGAATTTGAATGAATTTCGGCTAATTAGGTTATTGCAAAATGCACATTTATATACCAACTCATTCTCTACTAAACAAATAAACTATATGTATAGAAAAAAGGTACAAAAAAACGGTCTTATCGCTAAGAGTGATCTCTTCCAGACAACCTATAGTAGTTCTATAGTTTAAATGTATTAATATGCCCGAATAAATGATTTGTATTTGTACTCAATTATAAGTGAGTAGTCCCATGTATTTATAGCAAAAACCCCTTTTATTTGAAACTTTCTCCAAACTTCACACTCGACGTCGAGCGGCAGTGTTCTAGTGATTCGCGACATCAGCTAGTTAATTAACTTTGCCAATGTTCAGTTCATTAATGTTTTAAGTAATGTTTGTTAACTTATCGATAAAGTTTTCACCGGCATTCGTTCTCAAGTTAATTTTAATTGGAAAACAAGTTGAGTTCCCGTGAGTTGACTTTAGGTGCCGTTGCGTTTAAACAAAGTGATGTTGTTGTGTACATAATATATGTGTATACATACAGAGAAGGGTATGCTAAGCCATCATTATGAACAAATTTTACTGTGAGACCAACCCGGAATCCGTAAAAACAGCTGAATTTTTTATGTATTTGGAGTAAGTGTTAACAGTATTTGTTTTGTTTATCTTATAACAAGTTACTCCTTGCAGTTCTACTGAAAAAAAATCATATCACTTTTTTTAGTTGTTTTTAAAGTTTTTTTTAGTGATTTTATATATTAATATACTCCGAGTATACCTCGACTTGAGTTTCGATCACATCCGGTAATCTTTTCAAAAATTGATTCTAGAGCCGTGATTTGTGTGCGACCACGTCCTGCCTTGCATAATACCACGTCAGTTCATATTAAATAAATAAATTTTAAAAATATTTTCAAAATTAAGCTTTGATTGCATTGCCATCGGAGTTACCCAAATTTCATCTCAATCGGACATCGGGAAGTGGTTCGAAATTAAGTTGCAAGATTCCTTCCGAACAAACATTTATTGGATATATTATATTATTATAGTGTCCATACTGTTACATATATTGCAAGTCAAATAAAAGCTTTTAAAAAGAGCTTTGTTAATATAAGTAAATGTGTTTTTTTTTATAGTAGGCATATAGTATATACGAGTATATATACTCGTAAGATATGGTATGCGTCCGAAGTAGAAAAGATCAAAATCCTTCAAGTTTTCTCAGTATAAAAGCTAACTTTAAGGTTCCTAACGTTTAATTTCTTCATAAAACGTATTTATATTGGCTCGCGTTCAAAAGGATTTTCTTGAAAAGTAACGTTGCAAAGTAGAAATTCCAAACATGCCTGATCCGGTACACGCTGACCGGAGAACTAACGTTATACCGGTCAACGGTAAGTATTGGCGTAAGTGTTATGTAGGTACTCAGATACGTTTCATATAATCTATGTGATATATCTATGAATTTATATCAATCGCCGTGCCTTAATCGCTCAAAAAGCTCGAAATAAAATGGCTCGACCGATTTTTTTTTTGGTCGTCTCAATACTGGGGTAGCTTAGAAAATAATGTGGGTTAAACCACGAGCTGCAGTAACAGTTAGTGACTGGAAATAAGTTACTTTTTACATTATTGAAACAATTAACGAAAAATTCTTCGAAAAATAAAAGATTTCCTCAATTATTATTTTAATACACGTAAATTCATGTAAGCAAAAAATAGGCAAACTTTATTACCTCTATTATTTTGTTACGCAAAAATAATGAGATACAGATACAACACAAAAGAAAAAAGGTAAAAATAAAAATGACCTTTAGGAACGGCTAATTTATTTTGACAAAGGTATCCCCGTTGTCCCTGCCAACGTTATGGGACGGACAGCAGGAATGAATAATTTTATTTCCATTACAAGCAGGCATTTGTCCATTGTCCCTAACTTAATAGTAACATAGAAAATAATTTAAAAATAAAAGTGACTGAGAGTTGAGACAGTTTTCAAAGAAAGCAGCGCTACGTTAAATTAATTTCAGTAAAGGTAGGTATTATAAAATATGCTATAAAGACGACAAAATTATGTTTTGAATGGAATCAATTTCTAACATTTTTTTTTTGTGCGAAAGAGTTATTTTGTCACGCCTTAATGCTTTAACTACTCTACAGATTCTCATGAAAATTTGTTTGTTTTTGTCAAGTTGTTGGGGAAAAAGAAAAGGACATAAGCTGTATACATTTAATCATCATGATCACCATTTTTCATCACTGCAAAGCACACTAGCACTTTTACTATGTTAGGCATTAGGCCTAATATAGTAAAAATCCGCCCAAAGTAACGTCAAGAAGCACTCTTGCTTAACTCAATGGATTTTGACACCACAGTCGAAACTTTTTGTAAATCATACAAAGAAACTGCATAATATTTCTTCAAATGGATAGGAAGTGTCACATTACATCCGGATATCAAATAACTCGGCCCATTTTTATTTATGCCCATCTTTTGTTGTGATGTTTGTTCCCAGTCATCATTTTACAATACAACTAGCTGACTCGACAGACGTTGTCCTGTCAAAAGCCATTGCGTAACTATAGCAACCGTAGTATGTTGATGCTAACTTGTCAATTTATAGTAAAAATTATCAGTATATATATAATTTGCAATAAATTAAAATTGCGACTATAGTTTGAGATTTAAACTATCCTATCTCTCAAGTTGGATCGAACTGCACATTTTTTTTTTTTTTTTTTTTTTTTGTAATGATGCATTTTATCGATAAGTACATCATTAAAATTACGATCTAGCCTGAAAGACTAATGAGTAATTTGCGTTTAACATAAATTGCTAAGTAAGTTATAGCTAAGATTGTGTCCATTAACACATTTCTTACTGTCTCTATTAAGGCGAAGACACTTTGTTAATGTGTTCTTTACTAGTAGATTTAACTAAACTACACTTCACTGTCATAACACTACACTAACTCGAAAGGTTTTTTCCTTTTTAGTCTTCTCACTATGTTTGTGTTGTCGAGGAGCTGGATAGCCTCGACGTTCACGTGGTGGTGGAGTCTATGTTCATGAGCTTCGGCAAACGTTTTAATGACAGTTGAGACGAAGTCCACTTTTAGGTCCCGATGAAGGTCTTCGTTTCTGATGTACCAAGGGGCATTGACAATACCTCTGAGCACCTTATTTTGGAATCTTTGTATGATCTGCATGTTATTTTGGTTGGTACAGCCCCATAGCTGGATACCATAAGTCCATATTGGCATAAGGACTTGCTTATATAAGAGTACTTTATTAAGTACCGACAGCGTGGATTTTCTCCCAATTAACCAATACATATTTCTGTAGCGAAGATCTAGTTCATCACGTTTCTTTTTGACATGTGCTTTCCAGCGAAGCTTAGCGTCCAAGGTCATGCCAAGATATTTGGCCGTGTTTTCATATGGTATCACTTGACCATTAATGTACACCGGGTGGTAATTGGGTTTTTTGTTCGTGAAGTCTATGTGAATGGACTTAGACTCGTTAAGTTTAATTCTCCATTTGTCTGTCCAGCCCGATATTTTGTTGATGGCTTTTTGGACTTTTTCCACTGCTTCTTCATGAGTGACTCCTGTTGCCATAATCGCTGTGTCATCTGCAAAAGTGGCGATAGTGTTGATTTCTAGCTCTGGAATATCACAGGTGTACAATAAGTACAAGACTGGACCAAGGACGCTTCCCTGTGGTACTCCAGCATGTATTGGCTTTAATTTTGAATATTTGTCGTCTTGTCTGATTCTAAACATTCTTTGCGTCAGATAAGATTGTAAAAGATCCACAAACTGTTTTGGGAGCATATTTCTTAGCTTGTAAATGAGCCCTTCATGCCAGACTTTATCAAATGCTTGTGCTACGTCTAAGAAAATTGTAGAACAGACTTTCTTTTCTTCTAGTGCTTTTTCAATAGTGTTTGTGATTCTGTGTACCTGGTCTATAGTCGAATGTTTTTCTCTAAAACCGAATTGATAGTCTGGAATTAGATTTTTATATTCTATGATAGGTTTTAATCGTTTCAGGAACTGCACATGGTGTGCGAATTTTATTATAATCGGTTAAGTGGTTTAGGAGTCCATTGAGGACAAACATTGTGACACGAGATTTATATATATTAAGATATAATTTGCAATAAATTAAAATTGCGACTATAGTTTGAGATTTAAACTATCCTATCTCTCAAGTTGGATCGAACTGCACATGGTGTGCGAATTTTATTATAATCGGTTAAGTGGTTTAGGAGTCCATTGAGGACAAACATTGTGACACGAGATTTATAAATATTAAGATAACTTATTGACAATAAAATAAATGATTAAAGAAGTAATCATTTAATGCCCATAGACGGAAGTAATCTTACTTATAAAGTAACTATTTTAAGCAATACATACTAAACAATAAAAATTAGAAAGAAAGTTGACGGTTATTTTGCTTTTTTTGTCTGGAAACTATTCAAAGCATAAAAAGTTAACGTACATCTTTTATTAATAGGGTTAAGTGCATCGCCTTAACAACGCCATCAGGCTGATTAATTTTAAAATATTAACAACTTAAGTTTCATGAACATATGTACTATGCGAATAAAACATCGAAGCAGAAAATCAACTTAAACATAATACCCAACTTAATAACCATAACAGGAAAAATGATAAAGCAACGAGAAAAGATACTTTCTCAGAGCTTTATCTGTGAAAAGCAATATATCATCGACGAGTACCACGAACATTTATAGGCATAATAAATTAATGTCAAACGCATGTATACTGTACGTATCAAATTCTTATCTTCACTTTGAATGCGTAATGAGTAGAGTGTCGTGTGTTATCTTTGGGGTTCTATAAACTTTAATTTATACAAATGAAATTAGTGATTCCCGGAGATGAGAATCGGGCCCCATAACCCTCTGCAGTTAAACTAATCTCCCATCTTTGAGATGATGAAAATTAATACAGGAAATTTCATTTTAGTTGAAATATCAATTTTAGTGGTTCATTTAAAAACTGGCTAATTTGAGATAACAAGTTTTATTTGTTTTTAAAATATTATTACCAGATTGGTAGATAGGTTAGTTTTTTACGATGAGGTTTCCTAACCATAATAATATTAGTCAAGTACATAAAACAGCAAAAAAAGTAATTTTATGGATTCACTTTATATGGATATCAGTTTTGCCTCGATCCACATTTTAAACGCCTGTTTATCTGTCTAATTTCCGCCAAGACTAATATAGTAATAATACTATCTATGTCTATATATAGAAGTTTTTATTCAATTTGAAATACATGTTTATTGGTTTGTTTGTTTTAATTAGTTCAAAACTTGCAACTGATTTTTTAACCACTTCCTCAAATCTAATTAATCTTAAATTTGGTATAACACTGATGGCAATGTACAAAAACTTTTACATAAATATTGGGAGTGTCTTATTATTTCGTACATAATATCCAGAATGAATATAACGACTATTATAACGAAACCTCGATTTTTTGAACGCGAGGAAATTGTTTTACCTAAAGCTCTGCCGTGACTAAAGTACTTATCAACTTAAAAAAGATCAATATATTGATAGATTACTTACAAAACATAAAATCAATGAAAGAACATCAAAATGTCTTTATAAAAAAGCTCAACTATTTGTTAACAAAAGCTCACAATAACAACAGGAGCCTCATGACATTCAGTGGCTTAAATTTTAATTAATTTCACACTAAACTAAAATATTAACTGTAAATTACATTCATAACAATAACTTTGCTTTAAATGCGATAATAATTTTAATGTAAAGCAGCTACTGTTAAGCGGTTTAGTGTCGAAATTATAATAATCGTTTAACTCGAAATTAACGAAGTGGTGTAATACTATCACGTACTGTTGATTTAAGCTTTGAATAAAATATGCATGGGATTAGGATGTTGGTTTTTAGATTATTATTTTTTATCTCGAAAATACCAACTCGCCTGTCGATAAACGAGAATGTGGTCAAAGAATGAAAATAAAAATAAAATTGAAAAGCTAAAAACAGCCAATTTGTGACAAAGGTAAATATAGTAAATAATGCAACCGAATAGGAAAAAGGTAAATAATGCAATTGTACCCATTGTTATTCCACTGGAGCATTTGCGTTTTGATGTGTACCGGAAGTAACATTACGAGTGCTTTCTCGTATTTTATTTCTGTAAAATTGTCGGTACTAAAATTTAGAATCAAACTAGCCTATATGCCTTTATCCTTTGACTATGGTTTATTTAATAAAATAGGATGGTAATGGTAAGAATGTAATAAATATTTAAATAAAAACCAATAAATGCAGGTAAAAATCATCAAGTAAACACAAATAAGCTCAACAAAACAAATACTCACCAACCTGGAATCCTAACGGAAAACCGCGCGAATTCTTGAAGCGTTTATTCACGGGATACGGTCACAGAAAATGTTCACAGGACATCCACAGGGCACGTGCAACTCAACATCCAGTTCTGTCCACAACGCACTGTATTTCCTTATCGAGTTTATGTACTTTATGTTAATGTTATCGAGAAGTTGGGGAGGCGGGATACGTGCGCTCCGCTCCGTGGCTAAGCGTGGACTGCCGACAGCCGGTTAAAGCTTTTCTAAATATACACCCCCCGCAACCCTATAGGGTTTGTTGAGTGTTGTCTGAGCGCAACTCGGGTCATGCAATTTTCTATAAATTTTCGCATAAGCTCTCGAAGCTGTCAAAAGATGTTTTTGCCGGTAACGCGTGCTTGCTTTAATTCAATTAAGTTTAAGGCTGTTTGCCGTGTGGCGGGGGATGAGATAGGTTTTAAAGAGGGTGGTGTTGGTGTAAGAATATATGCTGATACATGTTATAATAGAATACTTATATGTTACTCGCAATATTATTTATTAAGAAACTTTTGATTTGAAGAATTTGAGCGGATTGAACTTTAACGAGGCTCTTAAAAATATTTGATTACAACTTTTATCGCGATAATTTCAACATTTCTGCTGTATAAATAATCTTGATAAGAAGTCAAAAGATTTCGATTTGGTGCCAACTTTTCAACAAAGTTAAAAAAAATATACAGGGGAGTAACGAGTTTAAATAACTAATAACATAGATAAAATAAAACGATTAGAAATCAGCTTAAAATAGTTAAACCGATTTTTTTGAATTTTGATTCAAAAAAATCGAAAAAAATGCTAAGAAAACTGTTCAAGTCACTTTTCAAATAAAAAAAATCAGGTCAACCATTTAAGCGCAACAATAATTATTATATTTAAGCCACAGACAGATACATAGCTTTACACGTCACACGTTCACACCACTTTTATTGCTAAAAATGGATTAGGTTAGTTCAATTGATATTTTAATTAATTATAATATACTAGCTGTTCCCTGCCACGATTCGCTGTGAATAAAAAAAAAGATAAAAACAATCCTTGATGCGTATTATATATCATGCTAAAATTTCAGCTCGATTGGTGCAGAACTTTTTGAGTTTTTGAAGCGTACACAAACCAACATAACATTTTTATGTATAAAGATAGATAATTATGTCAAAGGCTCGTCTTCATTGTGACTTGGCGCGATCTCTGCGATGAGGCGAGAGGATAGCTTGGTTAAATTTTGACAGCCTCAAGTGCCTGATTAAACGATTAAAGGTTTAGTTTATGGACTTGCAAAATGGTTTTTTGTGTTTAATATGCTATGTCATGTATCCCTTTGTATTATTTTTCAAGACTAATAAATTTGCGAAAAGTTAATGCATTTTATGCATATTTATTTTGTGTACATTTTTTTAACCTAAATATAAATTAAAGTATGTGTTTTTTTGTGGTTGATGTATTTAAATTATTTACATTAAAAAAATAGTCTATGACATTCCAAAAATTAAAGAAACGATATCTCATAATTAAAAATGTATCGTCGTAAATTAATACAGATACACATTATGCGCCCGAAAAACCCGAAAAATGTTACCTTGTTTTTGCAGTCGAGTAAAAAGTTAAACTTTGAACTCATATGTTATAAGACATCAACGGCTTTCATTGCAGTGTCTGGCCAACCGAACTTTTTATCTATCCACAAACAAATAGTACAAAATAAACTACACTGTTTTATTATTTGGCTACAACAAATTCACGTAAAATAAATTGCTAATCCGCCTTGTATTGTTCAAACAACTTTGGTACGTACCCGCTACGTTCGTAGCGCTACGCAGTTTCTCGTAGGCGGTCAATGACTCCTGATTTCTACGAATTTTTTTATTTTTACACGCTATAAATGAGCTATAATGCTATAAATATAGCTATAAATGTTATGTACTTGAAATTGTTTTTTCCTTTTCTCTTGTATAAACTAAAAGTTATCTTTCGTTTACTTAGTCAGTATTCATAAAATTTTTAACATAAAACATGGCGAAAATAAAATCGCTGCTTTGAGCCGAATGTGTCAATATTTTCAATGTGTTTTGCTGTGTTTTTTAATTTGATAAGAAAGATTAGACTTTTCTGCCTAGTTCTAGGTCAACACAACACCGATCTCAGATCAAGGTGGTCCGATTTGGTTTTGACAAATTGGTTACACGTCAACAGTAACATAGTCTAGAGGTAATTCTGAATTATGTAAATTCATTTTATTAGTGAAAGATAACATAAATAGACATGAGAAAAAATAGAATATGAAATCACAAATAAAAAACCGAGCTTAGGTCACTATCCGCAGGTAGGGTATCCAAAAGGCTGGCGACGTTACCTCGTTGAATGGCAATATTAATTCTCTGGCCGAGGTAAGCCCTAGCCCTTTGGTCGTTAGATCTTTCTATCAGTCGCTTAGACAGGTCATTGAAGAGCGAGCATGCGCTATTATGTAAATTATACTTTTTTGAACATTCACAATTTGCCTGTTAATGAAATAAGCAACTTAAGTCAGCGATACCTAATTATCTTAAGACGTAAAAAAACTTTATTTTTCATAAAGAAAGCTGAACTGCGAAATTTTTATTTGAACCCAATAAACAATTTGCTGTAACTTCGCAATTGCTTGCTCTTTTTAGCCGACGTCCCAAAAATAATAGTATGCACGATACCGACCAAACTTAGATTAGAAAAACTTGCTTCAGAAAGTAAATTACAACTTACCACATTTTTATCATAGTATTTTCAGAGAAAATAGAGTTGATTGCATACAATGAACTACGCAAACAATTATTATACCTACTCAGTAGAGCGGCCTTATTAGTTAATTTTTAAAGTTCGAAATCAAACTTCGGGTTGTCAAATATCCTACTATACTTGTCACAAAATAAGATGCCCGTTATGACACTTGAGAAAGACCGTAGAATGTAACTTGGAACGCTTTTCGCGCATACTTTTTGGTAGCATGCAATGTCAAATTATAACGAAACTCTCAAAAACAGTTACGTTCTCAGTCTTCTTTTTTCAAATATTAGTGTTGTAAGTTGTAACCATTTAATTATTGAATTGACGATAGCTCAACTGATGATTTTGGCTCATCATCCGAAGAAAATTATTGAATGAAGATTCAATCACTTTCGTTTTTTCTTGTTTTTTTGTGATTGAATGAATGTTATTATAACTAAAAATATTAAATTAAAGACAAATTGACCTCTCGCACCATTTCGTATCATTTCAATAGACCTATAATATTCAAGTTTAAGTTAAATTTTCGAATCGTAACCTTTATCCAAAGTACTTTACAAAACAAAATCAAATCGATCAAATACTCATACAAACTTGAATTGATTTATCGTGAGTGAATACCGAGTCGTATGGTAACATCACTAGTTACGTCGCAATGACAAACGTCCAAACGGGCATCTTATTTTGTGACGACTATAATATATTATTTTAGATGTCATTGTTTGGATGTGTGTGAGTTTAAATGTTGACATGTTTGTATGTTTGTGGCTCTATCATGCAACGTTTCTGCACGAATTAGGATAGCATTTATTAAAAAGCTAGCTTATACTTGGATGAACATATACCTACGCTACTTTTTATTCTGGAAATTGCGGATGAAATCGCGGGGCGCAAGCTAGTAATATATAAAAATATCTGTGGTTAACATTGGCCGATTGTTCGATAACAATATTTAGTACGTCAAAAGACATAATTTGATTCACTCATACCGCCTTCTAAACCATGAAGTTCGAAAAATTTCAGGATAGAATGACGTCATCTCGAGCTTGAGAAAATCCAAACTCTATGGTTATGTATTTAAAAGGTAAGTGTAAAAAAAGTTTTAATAGTTTACCTCCTTTGTTTTTCTCCCATTTTTCATTAAATTTTATCGAATACTTAATGAACTGCGTACATGGAAGATGACAAATAAAAAAATAATAATAATTCAGGTATGACCACCGAAGTCGGATCTAGATCGATGGGTATGACAAAATTAAATGATAGAGATGAATCAATAAGTAAGAACGTATAGGCCAAGCCTTGTTATTAGAGTTTTTAGGCCGCCTGAACGCCTCTGACATGGCTTGGCAGTAAAATAAATTAGTAAATTTATTATTTGTAAAGTAAGTTATATTATTTTAACTAAAACTTTTATTACGTATTTATTCGTATCCGCATTGGTTCCATAGTCGTTGGCTCTACCCATCGTGAACTTCACTATTTATTTAGCTTGACTGTGTTTGCAGTACATTGTCTAGAAGGCTCGTAATATTTACTTTGGAAAATACTCGACTGTTCATATATTTTTGTCCACAGTAAATTGACTTGGTCTCTTGCCAGTACCGCAGTTTTATAATTCAAGTAAGTACGGATATTTGGGATATATGTAATAGTAGGAAGATAAGAAGTGGGATAGGATAATTACGTCATGCTTGAGATTTTCTTTATATTTTTTCGTTTGCTCAAAAAAAATATGCTATTGTGTACTTTACTTCTGGGTGGAAAATCTTTTAGAGATTACTTGAATTTTAGCCGATTGATTCGCTCTAGTATCCGTGTTTATAAAAAACCATTGAACATATTGAGGTATCTAGGGATAACTTAGCAGTCCATAAAATGAGTCTATTGTAATCAAAATATACCACATAAGTACTGTTGGTAGGCACATACCTATTATTTATTTAGCGTTGAATATCAAATGTAGCTACTTTTTTCACTTCATACTATAGATAACAGGGGTTTTATCCGGAATATGAAATTGTCGAAATCGGTTTTAACAACGGGGAATAAAACCCCAGACATGTCCACACCATTATGTGCATTGTAAATAAAATTTCATACACACCTAACTTCACAATTTTGTGGAATAGTTAGCGCTTTTCATCGCGCCCTCTAGCGTGAATCTCAAACAACTTTAAAAGTCAAATCAGGCTCGAGGGAAAAAGAGAATTTGTTTAGCATTAGTTCATAGCATTTCTATAAGAGGGCGCTATTTTGGAAAACGTTTTTTTATTCATTAGATAACTTTGCGAAAACTATTTAATTTTGTATTAAGGAAAACTTTGGTAATTCTGTGATTCAATAAATTATCTGTGATAATATCTGCCGTAGACAGATATTGTTTGGATTAAATAAAACCCAGTCCTTGTAAAATTAGGAACCTCCTACTTATATTAAATTTTTATATACTTTTTTATTTGATGTTTTTTTTATTATGATAAAAATATTAAATAAAATTAATATTGGTAGATACTTTACCCGCGGATAATGACTTGAGCTCTGTTTTTTATTTGTGATTTATATTCTGTTTATGCCTATTTGTTATTTTAATTGAAATAAGATAGTGTTATGATAGAATAAGTTAAGCCTTAACAATGTAGGCAAAAGGTCCCTGTAAAAAAAAAAAACCTTTACCCACGTTTATTTATCTTCTATCCTATAGGTACGTCAATGTACTTAGCCATAATATATCTGTATATATCTATATATCTGACCATATACGAGAATGTTTGTTCGGGTGGAATCTTGCAACTCAATTTTAAACCACTTCCCGATGCCCGATTGAGCTGATATTTGATATACCTACGTGTGCGTGTGTAACTCCGATAACAATGCAATGAAAGCTTAATTTTTTAAAAATGTTTTTAGTAATGAATGTAGTAAATTATATGTATATTTTCTGGTAACATAGTACCTTCCAGTAACTCGGTACTAGCACGTACCCTTGTAACTGTAAGCTCTAATTGGACCCAGTGTGGGCGTTACACGTTCGCAGGAAAGATACCTACATCGGACTAGTGTTCTGTACGAATGTACTAGATATGAAAACTATGTGGTTTCGAAACATTTTGTTATAATTAAAACGAGAACATTCGCGTTATACAGGTTAAGGAAAGGTTATGCTAATTCATAAAAGGCTCGTAGTACTCTTCATTATAAACAACTTTTATTATGAGACCAACTCTGAAATCTCGAAAAAATAATCAGCTGTTCCAAACCTTATTTTCAGGGTCAATCTTTTTGCGGAACAGCTTTTTTTCGAATTCCTAGTCGATTCCATATTAGATTAATTTTCCAATGAATTAGGTACGCCCAATAAAATAAATTTATAATATAATGATTTTTTTTTATTCAGTAAATAGGCTTACATTTAACCGTCAACTTGCCTGATGGTAAGCAACGATACATAAATATACCTACATGTGACGAGTAGAGTTTTCATTGTAAATTGACCAAGTCATATTTAGTGTGTATTCAAGTCCACACCATAAATATATTATTTGTATCCTAGATAATAAGACTGAGTAGGTACCTATACTTATTGGAATGCGATACGTCAATATCTGATATCATTTTCTACTTGTACTGAGTTCTAAGTATTCGAGACTTACATTTCTGGTACATATTACTTAATTGTACAAGGTTTGGGGACAAAATGATTACGTATGCGGACTATTGCTAAATACGTGTCGCGAAACATAATTGCGGTAGTTTTGGTATCTCAACCAAGTTTGGACCCAAATTACGATTGTAGGTAATAATTAGAGTAATATTTTCAGCTCTAACAACTCCATTTTGAATATCGAAGGTTCTTAGGACGGAGACACTAATGAGTTAGTGGTAAACTTTTGTTAGCAAGACATTGGTAACACCTAGTTTGAACTCGGTGCTAGTCTGCTTGGTTCTGCCTGTAACCGCATCTTTTGTAGAAAACAATTGACGATTGTTACCAAACATGTAATTGTAGGTTGTTACTGGACTAGCTGTTCCAAATTCAAAAGCGTGTATTTTTAAATTGGTTAAAATTATTTCTTTATTCAGCCCGAAACAGTGTATATTTGTTTTTTTCTTACTTCTTCTTGTTTTTGTTACCGTTAACTAATAAGTCAACCTAAAAGAGTACTTGGAAAAACCCAGCAATAGATTTACCATGATACTTTTCGTTGCAATTAATCATGTCTGAAAAGAAACTTAGGAGTATTTTACGATAAATGTAATCATAATCGTATTAAATATCTATGTAGTCGAGTGGCGCTTATCAGTATTAATCGAAGAACATAGATTATTGATGTATTTCTTCAGTCTATCCAAACACATGTTTTGGTGCAGTTGTACATTGTGCTGTGAAGTTTGTTTATTACTTCATTGTGTAGTGTGATGAAAGTTACGGAAATCAGATGACGAATATGGTAAGTGAATATATTTTGAGAACGTTTGGATTAAACTTGAAGTGTTATCAGTAAACAATTGCTTAGCGGAAAAATGTAATGATAGCAATTATGACTGTAAGTCTATTTTTATGAACATCATCATCATCTTGTTATAATTAATTTGGGATAACTTAGAATCCTTACTTCCTGCTCAGAAAGTAAATAATAAGTTTGTAAGAATATGGATGTACGTTTGTTACTCTTTCACGGATTTACATGAAATTTGGAATGAAGGTTGTTCATGGTTTGGATTAACACATAGGCTACCTTTTTATCCCGGAAAGCTAGTTGATGATAATCATTTGAACCTTCCTGAAGAGAGACTATAAAGTTTACTAATTGCAGCAGTGGCCTCGCAAATCACATTTTGTACGGTGTATGGCTTTAAACACTCGTTTTATTGAGTCGAAAATTCCGGCCAATTCCCATGTTAATTATATCAAAATATTTCAAAACCATGTTAGTTTTATAGTATTTTTATCATCATCAGCCTTGAATTATCCAACTATACAAGTCAAGTCAAAGGGGCCATTGCAGCAATTTTATCATTTATAAAATTTGTGGAAACAGAAACATGAAAAATGAAAAAAAGCACTCGACAAAATGTATAAACCTGATGTTTTTGGCTTAGCATACCTACCTTTTTCTTGTAACCACGTAAATCTGGGTTTAAACCTTGCCGTGATTGTGCTTCTCTTTTCGATTCCATGTCGATGGTGATATTCTGTCCTTCTTACACAACTTGTGCATTGCTTTAACACATTGGAGAGGCGTTCAGTTTTAAACTAAACGTGCTCTACTATTATATCTTTTCTATTATTTTCTTCTAATTTATATTTTCTATTTAATAATAATATTTATTTCATCTTACGTTGATTTATTTATCTTACGTTTGATATTTGTTTTCATTTTTTTTTAAAGTTTGGTACACCCTGTATTTTACATTACAATAGGTACTTATTTAAAAACATGACATTTTGCACGAATTTTACTTTATCAAATGGCTTAAGGTGTTTAGAAGATTATAGGATAGGTATTATATAGATTAAAAAAGTATTTATTATTTTAACCTTCACCTATTTAGTTACTACTCAAGCACATTATTTAACAATATTTAACTGTTCTTAACTTTCGTACCTATGAATTATATCTTTACGATTTTATTTTACTCTAATTTTATACAATAATTTTAAAACTGGCTTCTGTTCCCCGCTTAGTCCGCGTAGCCTTCTGTAAAAAATGTCTATGGGTTTTTTGGTATTTTAATTGATGCCCTATGTATGAAGTCTGTTTTAAATCTGATATTTTTTGTATAATTTCAAAAAACTCAAATACTATAATTAGAACTAAAAAAAAATCTCGATTTTTGTTGGGAAGTTTTGTATATTACTAAAAAACTAAAACTAAATAGATTTTGCCATTTTGAGTTTAGGCATTTTTATAATTGCTTATTTTAAGAAATAGTCCTATTAAGTTATATTATGCCATTTTGAGAATTACTTATTTTACGCCTGAACCTTACTTTGGTTTAAATGTATTTTTTCTCTGTTATAAAAATGATGTATTGTTATCATAATTAAGTTGTCACGCTGTTTGTTATTATAATTACTGTGTAATGTAGGTAATTACTTAGAGAGATCATCGAGAGATCGTCATCATAGAGAGAGCTTTACATAAAATGAAGTGAAATATCTATTCATAGCATTGTTACAAGTTAGGGAAAAAATTAAAAGTAACATGTCGATCCTTCATATTCATCATATTATTGAAATTAATCAAATTACGATTGTAGGTAATAATTAGAGTAATATTTTCAGCTCTAACAACTCCATTTTGAATATCGAAGGTTCTTAGGACGGAGACACTAATGAGTTAGTGGTAAACTTTTGTTAGCAAGACATTGGTAACACCTAGTTTGAACTCGGTGCTAGTCTGCTTGGTTCTGCCTGTAACCGCATCTTTTGTAGAAAACAATTGACGATTGTTACCAAACATGTAATTGTAGGTTGTTACTGGACTAGCTGTTCCAAATTCAAAGCGTGTATTTTTAAATTGGTTAAAATTATTTCTTTATTCAGCCCGAAACAGTGTATATTTGTTTTTTTCTTACTTCTTCTTGTTTTTGTTACCGTTAACTAATAAGTCAACCTAAAAGAGTACTTGGAAAAACCCAGCAATAGATTTACCATGATACTTTTCGTTGCAATTAATCATGTCTGAAAAGAAACTTAGGAGTATTTTACGATAAATGTAATCATAATCGTATTAAATATCTATGTAGTCGAGTGGCGCTTATCAGTATTAATCGAAGAACATAGATTATTGATGTATTTCTTCAGTCTATCCAAACACATGTTTTGGTGCAGTTGTACATTGTGCTGTGAAGTTTGTTTATTACTTCATTGTGTAGTGTGATGAAAGTTACGGAAATCAGATGACGAATATGGTAAGTGAATATATTTTGAGAACGTTTGGATTAAACTTGAAGTGTTATCAGTAAACAATTGCTTAGCGGAAAAATGTAATGATAGCAATTATGACTGTAAGTCTATTTTTATGAACATCATCATCATCTTGTTATAATTAATTTGGGATAACTTAGAATCCTTACTTCCTGCTCAGAAAGTAAATAATAAGTTTGTAAGAATATGGATGTACGTTTGTTACTCTTTCACGGATTTACATGAAATTTGGAATGAAGGTTGTTCATGGTTTGGATTAACACATAGGCTACCTTTTTATCCCGGAAAGCTAGTTGATGATAATCATTTGAACCTTCCTGAAGAGAGACTATAAAGTTTACTAATTGCAGCAGTGGCCTCGCAAATCACATTTTGTACGGTGTATGGCTTTAAACACTCGTTTTATTGAGTCGAAAATTCCGGCCAATTCCCATGTTAATTATATCAAAATATTTCAAAACCATGTTAGTTTTATAGTATTTTTATCATCATCAGCCTTGAATTATCCAACTATACAAGTCAAGTCAAAGGGGCCATTGCAGCAATTTTATCATTTATAAAATTTGTGGAAACAGAAACATGAAAAATGAAAAAAAGCACTCGACAAAATGTATAAACCTGATGTTTTTGGCTTAGCATACCTACCTTTTTCTTGTAACCACGTAAATCTGGGTTTAAACCTTGCCGTGATTGTGCTTCTCTTTTCGATTCCATGTCGATGGTGATATTCTGTCCTTCTTACACAACTTGTGCATTGCTTTAACACATTGGAGAGGCGTTCAGTTTTAAACTAAACGTGCTCTACTATTATATCTTTTCTATTATTTTCTTCTAATTTATATTTTCTATTTAATAATAATATTTATTTCATCTTACGTTGATTTATTTATCTTACGTTTGATATTTGTTTTCATTTTTTTTTAAAGTTTGGTACACCCTGTATTTTACATTACAATAGGTACTTATTTAAAAACATGACATTTTGCACGAATTTTACTTTATCAAATGGCTTAAGGTGTTTAGAAGATTATAGGATAGGTATTATATAGATTAAAAAAGTATTTATTATTTTAACCTTCACCTATTTAGTTACTACTCAAGCACATTATTTAACAATATTTAACTGTTCTTAACTTTCGTACCTATGAATTATATCTTTACGATTTTATTTTACTCTAATTTTATACAATAATTTTAAAACTGGCTTCTGTTCCCCGCTTAGTCCGCGTAGCCTTCTGTAAAAAATGTCTATGGGTTTTTTGGTATTTTAATTGATGCCCTATGTATGAAGTCTGTTTTAAATCTGATATTTTTTGTATAATTTCAAAAAACTCAAATACTATAATTAGAACTAAAAAAAAATCTCGATTTTTGTTGGGAAGTTTTGTATATTACTAAAAAACTAAAACTAAATAGATTTTGCCATTTTGAGTTTAGGCATTTTTATAATTGCTTATTTTAAGAAATAGTCCTATTAAGTTATATTATGCCATTTTGAGAATTACTTATTTTACGCCTGAACCTTACTTTGGTTTAAATGTATTTTTTCTCTGTTATAAAAATGATGTATTGTTATCATAATTAAGTTGTCACGCTGTTTGTTATTATAATTACTGTGTAATGTAGGTAATTACTTAGAGAGATCATCGAGAGATCGTCATCATAGAGAGAGCTTTACATAAAATGAAGTGAAATATCTATTCATAGCATTGTTACAAGTTAGGGAAAAAATTAAAAGTAACATGTCGATCCTTCATATTCATCATATTATTGAAATTAATTATATTACCTAAATTACTTATAATTGCTAATGTACATACAAGATAGTAAGCACTAGCTCGGAACCAATGGGGTCACATTTTTGTTCTTATCTATTTAACATTCTTCTTTAAAAAACAAAAAAAAATTGAATTTATTAATTATAGCGTAACAAAATGAGATAGTCATTAATGTGCATTATGACAGAACTGTGGCGCCTATTCCATAAATCAGTGCAAGATACCTACTGATATGAGATAAGGAATCTGATATGGATCTCTTTTAATAAGTAATGTTTAAGGCTCAGTTCCTGGACATAAGTTCCGCACATTGTTCACATTTTTGACGATAAAATTAACTAACCTAAAAAAAACCTACACATACTTACCTAATAAAATAATAATAATTTGTAATAATAATTATTATATTGATAATTTGTACCTATAATATATAATTATATAATAATAATAATTTAGTATAATAATTTGTAATAATAATTATATTAATAATTTGTACCTACATATACTCGGACTTAGGTAACTAATTTGTTATTTTCAAAATGTTGAACCGGGCTCTTATAAATTAGAGTGAAAATGATTCACTTCAAAATAAAAATACCCACTTTGTTAAGACTAATTCAGTTTACCCCATTGCTGGGTATAAAATCAGATATGCTATCTGCCTCGATTCTGCTTCAAAATCAACTAAATGCTAAGAAAACTTTTCTAATACAATACAACTGTGAAATATGATTCATTTTACGATGATGCAAACCATGAATAATCTCCATTATTATCTGTGATAAAAACAAGAAGCTCTTTAGTTGCGTTATCTGTCATTCAATACCAAGGTGGCGTTAGTGGACATTGTAATTATTCAGAAGTTGAAAACAACTCTAAATATTATAATAAAAATATAATGTATGTCTGTATTTATGTATGTCCGCAAAATTTTATTGTACATATATCATCATACACAATAGACAACGTTTTAAAGGGTTAATAGGCCCAAGTTTGAAGGCATTTTAAGACAGATCTAAACTAACTAAAAATATATCTGTCTTTATCATTGCAAGCCATTAGACAAGGATGCCAATAGTTTTAGAAAATTTGGATCTGTCTTAAAAAGCCTTCAAACTTGGGCCTATTTTCTGGTTTGTAGTTTCAGTTCCGAAAGCAACCTACATATTGTTAATTACAACCCACACTTACTAAGACTGGGTCTTTTCTTTTCAATGTTTGCCTTTAGTTTAATTTAAGAATTTAATTCTTTTAATATAATTTTAATAGTTGGTTCTACTGGTTACTCAGATGTGAGATGAGTAGTATTAAAATATGTGGTTGCAACATTTATTTTTAATTTTTGTTATATTTCACTATCATGATTCGATAAAGAGGATTTTGAGTTGTCATGGACATTAAACTGACATAATGATGGATGCATAACGGCTGTGCCATGTTTTTGGTTTTCAATACCAAGTTTGAGTGATAAAAGTGATTACGTCAATTTTATTACTATTATCAGTGTATTGTTTGTTTTTGAAGCTTAACAAACACTTTATTTTTACAAAACAAAAAACAAAAACCGACTTCAAAAGACCGACTATTGAGTTATTCATCTATTTGTCGCGCACGTACTTAATGCAAATTTAAGATTTATATAGTTTTCTCATGGATACCTTTATCAGAACTGGACTAAATTGAAATGGGACCAAATGAGAAGCGTCATTTCTTTCATTTTTTTCAACAAACATAATAAAAAAAATAAAAAAACATACAGTCGAATTGATAACCTCCTCCTTTTAGTCGTCCTTGAAGTCGGTTAAAAATAGTACTTCTTCAAACAGCAATGCCATCAGTAAAATGCAATATGACGTCTTCTAATCTAATCCGTGTACGTGTAGGCTTTGATAAGACTTGACATTCGAGGAATAGAACGTACAAGCTTCATAATGAGTTATTCCCCGAATGTCAAGTCATTCTGAACTCCGAATCTATCTGTATTATCTTCTTCTTCTATCTAAACAGGGTTATGAGGAGTGGGTTATAAACAACTTTTTTAAGTACTATGAAAACGACCTGAAAATCACGAAAAAAGTCAGCTGTTCCATAAATTTTATCGAAACTGACCTTTTTTTATGAAAAAGCTGATTTTTGGCTATTTTAGTAGATTTTAGTTTGGTTCCATAGCTAAACTTGTTCATAATGATAAGTACTATTTGCCTTTTTCGTCTTAGCATACCCTTCCCTTATAACCCAGTATTTTTTTAAATTACCAACGAGTAACACTGTGACTTGTTTTGGTGTGACTCGTTGGAAACCCACCACTCTATCTATGTATTATATAATTTTAATTACAATAATTATTATACTTGTTTAAAAAAAACAAGCAGCACTTTACTGGTTTCTTAGGACTTTACGTGTTTCTTATTTACGACATTTTTGATTGCGAAAAAGCAAAATAAGAAGAAAAAAATTATACTTGTTTTCAGAACGATGGCAGTCTCATGCGAGACACGGGTTTCGTGGTTCGGCAAATGGGAGCCGTGGAGCTGCTCACCCGATACTCCGTGAACTCTGGCCGCGCCACCAGCGTGCTCTCCTCACTACATGACTTCAGGACGAAGGAAGTCGATATGTCTGGCGGCAAACAGTGGAATTGGAAGTATTTAAGAGTAAGTCATTATCATCATCAGCCTATCTATCTGTCCACTGCTGGACATAGAACCCTCCTAAAAAACGCCACGAGGCATGATCTTCTGCCTTACGCGTCTACAAGGCTATAAGGAAATGGCATGCTAAGCCGAAAAGGGCTCATAGTACTCATAATTATGAACAAATTTTACTATGAGACCAACCTGGAAATCGCAAAAAAAAAAACGCTTTTCCATATGTTCAATAGCCATCGACGTTTTCCTATGGAAACAGCTAACGTTTTTCTGCGATTTTGGGGTAGGAAGGACCCATAGTAAAAGTTCATAATTATGAGTACGTACTATGCCCTTTTTTCGGCTTACCCTTTCCTTATAACTCTGTATAATATCTGCCCACTGCTGTACCTACATAAGCCTGTCCTAAAGAACGCTCCAAGGCACAATCTTCTGCCTTACGCATCAATTTGCCACCAGCCGCCTTACGCATTATTATCAATGCCCGGCCGTTACCATGACCGCCACCTTGGCCAAGAACAGCCGGGCAGCCGGGAACTGAGGGCCCTTCTGTGGTTGTCTCGTTCATTTTCAGAAGGCGAAGAGTGAGTGCTGCTTGTTAATTCTTAAGATTAGATAAATTCTTGAGTGCGCTGACAATAACCACTTACTCGTTTAATGTTGAACGAGTGCCGACACTGCCAACCGACCAAACCTTGTTCACATTAATTATTATCAGACATATGTATAAAACGGATTTCACAAGCCTATACCTATCGGTCAAATTATTACACCTAGTTTGTTTTATTTCTCCCTGAAAGATGATAAGTAGTACAAAGGAAAATCGCTAAATACCTTTATTTACTAAAAAAAAAATTATACTACGGCGCATGTTTAGTAAGTAAAGCTAAGATTGGACAAAAATAGGGCAAAATTCGAATGTTTTGTGATATTGACGTAATATAGCCACCGTTTTATTAATCGATCAATAAAATTATTATTTAATAAATACTAAAATTTGCAAGTGTTTGTGTATGTTTGTTACTTCTCCATGTTAAATCAGATTTGAACTTTTGGAATGTACATAACTACATATAAATTACATCCTAGATTAACTAGCCTACTTTCACCCCGGTAAAATTAAGATTCACAGACAATCAGACGAAACAGCGGGCGAAATACTCGTAGTTACCTACTTGAAATGGAAACATCTAAATTATACGAAGTAAGATGTCCCCTGGGGTCATCTGAAACTAGTTTTATATATCTATCTTGTTAATATTAACCTGAATCCAAGAGAAACTAAAATTGATATCTGAATTGGATTAGGCCTGTTTATTCTCGTGAAATTGCCCAAATAGACATTTGTTACAATCTAGACAATACCCTAAGGATATTTCGTTCTGACATTTATTTAATCAAGACCGAAATTGGTAAGTGTTTAAGAATTCAGCGAGATAGGCCTTTGATTGTCTTTTGAAGGTGGATTGGATTAGACTGAATTATTACAAATTGTATTCTGAAATATAATATAAGGACCTACCTACGTAATTGGGGTACTTGGGCGACTGGTTCGAACCGCGGTGTGAATCACCCAAGTGCTGTTTCTGAATGGGTTCTTTCGCACCGCAGTGGTTGGAGTGGTGTGTACGTACAAAACAAAAGACTCGTAATAATTGCTAGTCACGCTTTAGCACGTGTCTGTGGTCTAATTAACTTTATCTCTTTCAGGACCAATTTTATCAGAAAGATCTAGAAGGCTTGTACCGGAAATACGACGACAAGCTTAAAGAAACGCTGATCTTTATTTATATCACCCTTCTGGTCATCTTCTCTACTATTCACATTATTTGCGTGGTCATTGGAACTTATGTTGAGGTAAGAATATTTTATGGCAATGATGGCTCAATGATTAGTTTGCTCAGATGCCTTGCACGCGCCCTTGTATGGTGTGTTTTCAAATTCCAACTATGAAGAAGAAAAATAAAAAAAGAGAATTAAAATAAGAAGAAAAACAAAGACGTGAAAAAAGGAAAAAAAAATAATGTAGAAAAAATTGCATTGCGACAATATACTAACTGATCCCTGATGTTTGGCTACAACTTCTCTGTTCTCACCACCGCGCGTCTTCTTCACCATTTTTCTCGATTTCGCTCTAACCGACATCGCATTCGGAAACATTGAATTTTTCTTACTCTTTTTTTACTTCAGCGCCTTGGTTAAGTTTTGTTTTGCTTTTCATTTTCTTATTTTATCTGTATTCTAACTCCATTTTAGGACGTCCAATCACAATCAACGTATCTGACGATGGCGATGTATATACTGCGGTTGTTGGTGCCAGTTCTGTCACTTTGGAAGAAATTGTATGAACCACTGAAAAAGAAATGCTTCTGGACTCCCATCATCGTCACCTTTGTTATAACTGTGGACGTCGTTTTCACAGGTAAGGGAGTAAAAAAAATCTTAAGAAAATTCAAAATTAAAAAAAAAACGCCCAGTAAAATCCAAGACAGCGCCAATCGATTGCCTTTAATCACTTTCAGTACATGTAAAAACTTTACAATAATGTTTTTATTGAACTACATTTTCAGATGTAGCTGTCTGCATTTTCAGTTTCTTCGAAGGCTTTTTACTCAGACCTGCATACGCTACGATGGTGCTTTTATCGATCTATATTTTTCTACCGATGAGGAACAACTTTTTGGCGATCATCTTGGGCCTGTGTACCAGTGCCATCTACGTTCTGATCCACTCTTTCTTCACGTATGATAACAGCCAAAACCTTGGTATCGTGGTAAGAGTATGTATCGTCGTATCCGTGGAAGACAGCCACAGTTGCAAAACCCTAGGTTTCCAGGAGGCGGTTTTTTCTGATTATCTCCGAAATTTCTTAGACAACGTATGTTTTTTAGTATTCTAAACAATTCCTTGACACAACAGGCAGTGAATCATATTTTTTTTTAATTTTTGACGATAGTATTTGTACGTGTTTTGTCCCTTAATACCTTACTCCACGGAATTTTCTCAAGATCACGTCGGCTTAACCGCCATGAGGGCTTTTTTCCGAGTGAGAAATAAGAAACGCGGTGAATTTAAGAGACATTGCGCCTTTATTCCACGTAAAAAGCTGGGTGGTGGCCTTCTTACGACAAAAATATTAGAATTTGCGGTTTAATTTTTAGTGTTCGTGTACAAAAGATGAAAAACAATGTTGTTTTAACCGACTTCCAAAAAAAGGAGGAGGTTCTAAAATTCGGATGTTTGTATTTTTTTTTTTTGTTAATGGTTGGATGTTAGATATTATAATTGTGCGCGACTTTTTTTTATTTTGACCTGACCGCGAGCACGTCACGCTTGTAATCTCCTGATGAAGATCACCGAATATGATCAAAACTAGTCGTTATAAACGACTTAATTTGACGTTAGTAATCCCGTGTTAATTATATCAGAATATATTTTAATCTTTAAATATAAATAACAAGTCCTGACTGACTGACTAACAGACGACTTAAAGCCAAACCACAGGTCGTAGAAATTTTTTGGAGGGTGTATTTGTTTTGATGAGCAAAGGTGTGTACTAAGAAAGGATTTTTTGAAATTCAACCCCTGAAGGTGTGGAATAGGGTGTAAAAGTGTATATGGAGAAGCTTGTTTTGTTTTTTTGATGCCACGAATTTAAAAATTTTACAATACGACTTAAGAAAATATTGATCACGTATTTCACCATTTTCTGGAAATCAACCCCTATGAGGGTGAAATGGCGTGGTAAATATGGCAAGAAGAGAAAATTTGTTTTGATGCTACGTCAATGAAACTTTACACAGATGTACTAAATTTATAATAGAATCCCAAAATTTTCGAAAAGTCACACTCTCGAGCTGGAATTGTTAATTATCTCGAAAATTCAAAACGCTTTTACCAAAGCGCCAAGACTAAAAATACTCCAAAACCTTAAACTTTTTTGGGAAAATTGAAACAACAAAC
The DNA here is from genome assembly GCA_949125135.1 of Alcis repandata. Classification (NCBI taxonomy): domain Eukaryota; kingdom Metazoa; phylum Arthropoda; class Insecta; order Lepidoptera; family Geometridae; genus Alcis; species Alcis repandata. The sequence continues at coordinate 4,031,653 of OX421223.1, forward strand.
AACACAAAATAAAACAAACAAACTTTGAGGGTCTATATTCCCGAAACTATTGAAGGTAGTGTATTTGACCAAATGTTATAGGGGTTTGCGAGAGCTACTAAATGGTGGCCACGAAAATCCAAGATAACAAATTCAAAATGGTCCGAGGGGGCTGATTTATTGTATCTGGGGGTTTTAAAGGTCCCTAATTCCATTATGACGCTTTTGACATACTCTCAAAAAAGGAGGGTTAAGTAAATTTAACCCCAAAATATAAACGGTTTTTAAAGAGTAGTGTCCACGTGGTCGAAGCTAGTTTTCAATAAAGTAGCGTCGACTGACCGCGAGATGATTTATTTTTTACCCAACTGCAACGAAGCTAAAAAAGAGGGATATGTATGTATTTATGTGTGTATGTACGCATGTTTATTGATTGTGGATGTATAAAGTAGCTCTTTGTTATGACCGAATAGTGGTACTAGACTCACACAAACAAATAAGACGCGCGACGGGATCTAAATACTTCAATAAGAGATTTATGACAGAATCTCCTGAAGAAGCAGGGGCTAGAAGTGCAACAATCGAAAGAAACACAAAAGTACTACCAAAAAGAATAAATAAGACGCAAGACATACAGGTTCCTTAAGACCTTGACTGCTTAGCCCCCAAGCAACTGCTAGCCAAGAAAAAACCAAAAGGCTCTTCCAAAAGACTCTTTCAAATCGCTTAGTCACCGTAGAGGAGTAAGCCAGCACCCGCTAAACCAGACCGGAAAACTCAGGCTTTTCTTAATGCAAACACTCTAATCGTAGACAGTAAGATCACCAAACTAAGTTTTTCTATAAAATCTATAAATTGGGACATCCTAGGGATATGCGAAACTAGAAGACCACAGACATAAAAAAAAACCATAGAAGAATACTTGGACTTTATTCTATTCCGCACACCTGGAACAAAGTGAACAAACGGAAGAAACGGGGTTGGGTTCTTAATGACAAAACCTCTGAAACACAATATTTTAAAATTTAAAACCGTGTTGGATAAAACTACAACTCTGGAAATAAAGACATCCAACGAAAATATTAGATAATTTGTACTGGGATATTAAAGCCTCCGAAGACAAGATAGTTAACGAAATTTTAAAATCATTATGAATGCTGTTGATAAAGCCACTACGGCAACTATTTAACATTGTTATTGAAATAAAAACAACGTCAGCACAGTGGTCGAAGTCTATTATTATACTTGTACATACAAAGGAGACCAATGTGACATTAGAAACTATAAACCAATCAGCCTAATGACAAACTTGTATAAAATATTCTCAATTTTTTTACTCAACCGGTTGACAATAACTCTAGACGAAAACCAACCGAGAGAGCAGGCAGGTTTTCGAAATGTTTTCAACAATGAACCACATACAGGTAGTCTTTCAATTGATAAAAAATCCAATGAAAACGGGAAACCGCTATTTATGTGCTTTTTATAGACTACACAAAAGCATTCGATTCTGTAGACCACAACATGATCTGGACTGCACTAAAATAACAAAGCACTGACCAGCAAAGAGCCCTACATTAACGTGATCTGCAACATAATTATACTCTAAAGGCATAGCCAGAATGTGATTAGAGCGGGAAAGCATGGAGTTCCCAATGGAAAAATGAGATAGGCAAGGCGACCCTATTTCATCAAAAACCTTCTCGGCTGTGATAGAGCGTGTTTCCAGAAGTCTGAAATGGGAAAACAAAAAAGTGAAGATAGATGAATATTTCCTGAGCCACTTACGATTTGCTGAATGTGGTATTTGCTGAAAATGCATTAGACTTGGAATCCATGGTTAGCAAATTAGTAATAGAGAGCAAGAAGGTTGGTCTAGAAATAAACGCAACAAAAATAAAGGTTACCTTACTAATCGTGAGTCTCATGTCATTGAAGGTGTAAAAATTGAGTATGAGAACATCTATGTTATCTCGGACATTTGGTTTCTTTTAATGATTGTACAGAAAAAGAGGTACACATAAGAATTTCATCAGACTGGAAAAATCATGAAATAAAGACATAAAGAAATGCTTAACATATGGGTGTCAAACATGGTATTTGAGTTAAATGGATGAAGAAAAAGTTCTACAAGAGAAATATGCAGAAAAGTTTATCAGATATAAAAAAAAACAGACAGATTAAATATAACTTGTAAAAACAAAATCAAAGTACCTGATGTATGTTAAGATGTAAGACAACAACGATAACACTACTTAAATATGTGGTCTGTGATAATGGGCAGGCTACATACCTAATTATGTAGGATGGAAAGCAACAGATGGACAAAAATAGTTACGGAATGTATTTCAAGAGATAAAAAAAGAAACCAGGGAAAGCAAAAGAACAGATGGAGAGACATAATATTATTTACGGAACAATACTGACCAGACGAGGAAGACGAGAGAGAGAGAGAGAAGAGTGGAGAGTTTTAGGGGAGGCCTACACCGCAGAGGCCACTTCTATGATACAAACTAATTAAAATTATATGTTATGTAGTATTTATAAGGTAGAAGAAATATAGACTTATTTATTTAATTTATTGTCTTTTTTTATATATATAAATGTAGGTATACAAAGATGTTTATTTTTGTTTAGTCCTTTAGCGTTGATTCTGACTGACGCGTGACTTGTAATGTAACATATTTTAAAAATTGTAGTTCATGTACACCCAGTTCCCAATAGCATTAAAAAACAAGTTTTTCTTCGATTTTATCTACTGTGAGTAGCATTGTTTTTAGCCATTAAGTTATTGCACAAATAAAGAATGAAGATCAAAATATAGAATATTTGAATTTTATTCACCCTCCCGTGACATATTAACCAATTTCCTGGAACGTTTAATTACTCAAACGCGCCCGCACGCCCGGTAAATCAGTCAAGTAATGGCACAGATGCGCTTACGACCCTGTCGGCCGACTCCCCAAGCAACTTTTACCGTCGAACACGGCCGCGCAGGCGAGTGTGGCCGTAATCTCCGGATAAATTTGGACGCAGTGGCGTTAGTGGCTGTATTCTACGGAGTATTTTGGAGCGTGGCTTTTTGTCAAAATTTTAAATCGTGTTTTTTTATATCAAATACAGGATTTTCCGATTTTCTGAAAATGTGAGTAGATGCGTATGTATTTAAGGATTCCAAAAATGCAATAAAAGAAAAAAGCCACAACCGCCAGTGTGGCAGTCTTCCACGGATAGGGCGGTATATACTGTGTGATTAATATATTTGTCGTTTCATAATACCACCGTATAACTTCATATTTTTATTATCTGTCATTTCATAAAACCGTGTATACCTACATTTTATAACGTCATATTGTTTATTTTGTTTAACCTATGTATTTTTTAATTTTTGCTATCTTCAGATAAAACAACAGTAGGTATTAGTCCGTGGCTTAGGGTACGAATTAAAATATTATTGTTAAAAAAAAAAACACTTAAAATATTTTGAAAATATTTTTTTCAAAATCATTATTCAGCATGACATGAATGATGAATGCTGATTTTAGGGAGCTATGTGGTATAAGCCTCTAATCCGAGCAAGTTGAAGCTCGGTTGCAAAGGAAGGTTGCAAATAATATTCCGGAAAACGATTGTTCAGTTTATATTTAGACACGACACGATAGGTAAGGTAGACAAGACAAAGCACAGTACAAGGAACAGAGATAGAACAGTTAAAACAAGGATATGCGTAAGCGCGGTGCGATAGAAAAGTGACGCGGGCTTCGCTGCAAAGTGCAAATGTCTATCGGACGACTGGTGGCTCCAGCGGCGCTCGACTGCGCGATCGACCTCGCCCGGCTGCGGGCGGGGGAAGGATCGTTACGCCGCCGCGCGCTAGCGGCGAACGTGTGACGTCGCATGACTAACATTGCGCGCGCGGCGATGTTTGCGTTATTTAATTATTAATGTTTAGTGTGATGAATGTATGCGAGTGTGTGAGTTACGTATGTGTCGTGTAAATAAATAAATATTATAAATTAATAGGATAAGTAAATAAATAGGTCAGGTCACCTACACTGATTTTGAAAATAAGTTTAGATTTTGAACTAACCTACTTTAACTAACCTATATTTAATTAGGTAATTATAAACTTAAATTTTGCATCTTAGTTGGGTATTTGTTTATGAAATTATTAAATAACTCAAGCAATAATTTAAAACATACTTACTTAGGTAAACAAACAGAAGTCATTAAATGAGAAATAATATTTCAACGCGTTTATTAACATCATAACTGGCGGAGTAATTGGTTTGTTTCTTAATATAATAATATTATATATAGAGTTTATAAAAACGCCACACTTATACTCTAGTCTTAGTACATAAGTACTCATCATCTTAAACAATTTTTATTAAAAGACCTACCCTAAATCGCAAAAAATATCAGCATTTTTTATTGAACAGCGGACATATTTTCCGCGATTTCAGGGTTTCTACAATAGTAACAATTGTTTCTTGATAGATAACTACTATGAGTCCGATACAGCTATAATTAAAATCCTTTTGTTTTTCCTCTCTATTTTCTCACAGTAAATTATCTTTTATCATTAGGTTATTTATTATGATAAAAAAGATATAGGCGATAAAAAGACAAAAGGCATTTGCTTTCAATAGAACATAGAAAGCTAATTTAGTATAAAATATAATATTTATTTATTACCACTAATAAAAAGTAAGCGTTAGTAAAATTGCAATTCATCATGATCCACCCTAATACATACCCTTCTAATCTACATAATATAATAGGTATATGTGTGTAGAATATTTGTATACTTACTAGGCCTAGATATACATGTCTTAAAAAGTTGTAGTTTCAAGTATTATATTTAGACTACTTCAAGCTTATTATATTATATTATTATATTCAAGCTTATATTCAAGCTTATAGATCTAAATTATTATTGTGATAAGTTAAGATTCTAATTGGAATCAACTGAACTTTTACTTCTTTATCTGATAGCAGCAAACCCGTGAAAATAACTTATTTATTTATTTAATTCATTACACAATTTCATTATACTTATCATTCACAGTACTTGTACGTCGCACCAAAAAACACATTAAATTTCCATTTCTGATTTCAATAGATGCGATTTTTCCGATCAATCATTTTTTACGCAGTTAACATTTATGAAACTTTTATTTTTAGAAGCTCTTATTAAACTTGCCGTGTTAGATAGTTTGTATGTATTATATAGTATGTCAGTGTTAGTCAAATCTTGCTATTGTATTTTGAATAATAACCCGATGTACTATTGAGCTGTAATTTTGTATACAGTCATCCGATATATCCATAATAATCCATATTTTGAAAATACCTTTTTTTTTAGATTTCGTCTGACATAATTTACCTGGTCGGCGTCAATCTAATGGGAGTATACTTCAGATTGATGAATGAAATAATTACAAGACGATCGTTCTTGGACAGAAGAGCGTGCGTTGAAAGCACTTTGAGGCTAAAATTTGTCAAAGACCAAGAGGTAAGAAAGTAAAGAAAGATTTTTTTGTTTGACACTCTGATATTTATAGTAGGTTCATATGAAGGTAGACAATAAATTAAAACTACCAGTTGCACACTAACGTTTAATTTACATTAAAGAAACTAGAAAGACGTAAGGTTCCTAAGTATTACGTTTCTGATTCGTACAGCCAAGGAATGGAACAGACTGCCGGCTTCCTTGTTCCCTGAGAGATACAATCTTGGGCTTTTTAAGGTCAGAGTGAATAGATATCTTCTAAGTCTGCGTGCTTCATCTTCGACCACATCGTCGCTTACCATCAGACGAGTTGGTGGTCAAACGTGAACTTGCTCATGCTAAATAAAAAAGTATTACTGCTCCAATTAAACCATTTTTCATACACGTGCTATACAATAACTTCGTTTTTCAGGAACGTCTGATGATGAGTATCCTGCCAGAGCACATTGTATCGAAAGTACGTCAAGACATCAGGACGATGTTCTTAGGAATTCAGACTCACAACATGAGCTACACCATGAGAGTTTTCAAGTGAGTAAGAGTATGTTAGATTTATCGATACGAAAACTAAAGCCAAACCGTTTATCTTAGTCCTCGCCTGCGCGGTACAGAGGCGCGGGGGGGGGGGGGGGGTATGACGGCGCGGGGGACTAAGAGGGCGGCGGAGTCTTAAAGCCGGCTTTCGTGGACTTTGGTGTTACTGGTGTACTGTTGTGTACCTACTTATAGGTTACGGCAACGATGATCGTTTACCATCAAGTGGGCCGTCTCCATTTCTCATTGATATGATAAAACTAATTAATTTAAAAAATATTTTTAAAAACAAGCCTTTATTTCATTATCATCGGAGTTACACACGTATACCAAATTTCTGCTCAATCTTACATCGGAATGTGGTTCAAAATTAGGTTGCAAGATTCCACCCGAACAAACATACTCGTAGTTACATAAAATACATACAATCATAATTTAATACTTTTAAAAGACATAGGTACCTTTTAAAAAAATGTTCTTAGTTTTTTTTTAAAGGTTAATACGTTTTTAAATTGAAAATAATAAAAAAGTTATTGTTTTGTTTTGAAATTTAATTGATGTTTACAAGTACGAAATGTTATGTAAATTCCAATCTAGATGCTTAATTAGCTCACATGCACTTTTGTAACATAATCGTTGTTTGAATCTGAGATTGTTACACATTTTACATAGCTCGTTATCGATTTAAAAATACAAACTACTATTAAATGTTAAACGGATAAGTATCCATAAAACACAAAAAAGTCGGAAAATAGCGCTAACAAAATATATGTACTTAATCAAACTATTGGGAAAAAATTGGGGAGACCTTTGCCCAGGAGTAGGACATAACAGGTTAACAAAAAAAAAAAAAAACTATTGCAGCAAGATGCGATGATGATAATTGATAACATACCACACGTTATGATATTATATCACATGTTACGGTATCAGTCGTTCACAGTCTGAACCAAATAATAGAGGAAAATATTTTTTTTCACATTTCAAAATAATGTCTTTATTGGTTTTAATTGTAGACTAATTTATAGGTCAAAATTAGATAGATCGAAGTTCCTTAACCTTCTGATTGAATAGGGTTTATCTGCTCATATATTTACAATTTCAAAACAGCTCGGCTGCGGCGTTAAACTAGCAAAAAAATATCTATATTTTAATAAATATTATTATAAAACTAAGATCAGTGACATGCAATGAATCGTTTCTCTAACAATAGACAAACAGACTTAAATTGAACTTAAAAGTTAGACAAAATACATGCATTATGTGTTTATTTCAGTCAGCTGTACGTTGAAGAACATGACAATGTGAGCATTTTGTACGCGGACGTGGTGAACTACACGATGATATCCACGACCCTGGCTCCGATGCGGATGGTGGAGCTGCTCAACGAGCTGTTTGGGAGATTCGATGAAGCATCTGAGGTAACTAGTAATATGTACAATATTTTGTTAAAATTAACACGACGTAAAAAAAACAGGCAAAACGTTATTTTCAAAGCCCATTAATTTCGATGGTAGCACAATGTTTTTAAAAAAGTTCATAATGGTTTCTGATAGCTTCTATCAAAATTATTTATCTACTTGATTTTACTTCTTCTCTGTGAGACTTTTTTTAACTTATTTACAGTCGGATGAAAAAGATCCATTTCAAATCACTTCAAATAAAAAAAATACCTAAAAATATTATCTAGAACCATCGCTTTTCTATTTCATAACATCGTTTACCAAAACCAACCCTAGCATACTGAAGTTGCGAACAAAACGTTTGCAGGCGTTAAGGCTGAACACCGCCATCTAGCGCTACCTATACCTCTCAGTTATTTTCCCTAGTTCCATCTGCACGTTTTAATTTGTTTTATCTATTTGTGGTCTAATATTTCAGGAACATGATGTGCTGAGAATAAAGTTTTTGGGTGACTGCTACTACTGTGTAAGTGGGGTGCCAAAGCCTACAGAACAGCATGCTAAGAACTGCGTCGATTTGGGCCTCGAGATGATCCACATTATCAAAGATGTTAGGTAACTTTTCTTAACTTTTTACTAATTATTTTTCAGCTTAAAAAATTAGGCGTTTTAAAAATAGTGGTAGTACAGTCTAAATATTGATAAGAATTTATATAGAATTTTCGTAGAAGTTAACATTATTATAGTGTGTAACCTTGTGCATTGTAACTTTTAAAGTGCTGTATGTGAAAGTGCTTTACTCAATCCTGTAACTAATGAACGACTGAACTAGTTCAGACAGAATGTAGAACTGAATACGATTTTATTGTACACCAAACTAATTTTAAAAAAAATATATATATTCAAAACGATGTGAGTAATCATTGAGGTAAGATCCTGGATCCTTCAGACTGAACTTTATCGTATGCAGAAAAAATATAGTTCCTTAACAATAGTTTTTAACAATAGTTTTTGTTTGATTTAATTTTGTCTTTCAGAGAAAAACGTTCATTAAATATTGATATGAGAATCGGAGTTCATTCAGGAAAGATTCTGAGCGGCCTCATCGGCATCAGGAAATGGCAGTTCGATGTATGGTCCAAAGATGTGACTATAGCGAATAAGATGGAATCAACCGGGAAAGCAGGGTGAGTTTTCAGGAACAAATAATGTGAAAAATATATGTTTGTTTTTGTGTGTGTGTGCGTATAGTATTAATATGTGTGTGTATTATTTGATGAGCTCGAAGTAAGGTCTAATTGAGAAAAACTGCAAACGTCCGGAAAAGAAATTCAATTACAAAAAAAAGTTAAGTTCAGGAGTAAAAGAGCTAATTATTAGTTCTTTTGACTCTGATAATGACATTTTGATATAATTAATTTTAACTTGTTGTAATAATTTTATTTTTAAATTTTATTTTTTGTAATCGTTGTAATTATTTGTGAGGTAATTGTAAGTGCTTATAGCGTTGTTACTTCAATAAATAAATAAATAAATTACGTATGTGAAACAATTAACCTGCACTTGGCCAGCTTGATAGAATACGACATAGTCACCCTTCGAGGGTAGATCTGGTATCCCCAGCAGTAGGTGAATAAGTAAAGATTGAAGTTCACTGTTTTTGTGGAACAAGTTATTCTTCTGTAAGGATTATCCTATTGTCTGGTCTAGTCTGGTCTAGAGGTAGTGTAGTTTTTTTTTTTTCTGGACTAAATAATAAGAAATGTTTAAAACAAGCAACGTGGGTAATTTTCGAAAATAATTAGTCATGTTTTTGTGTGCTTATTATTTACTAAAAGATAGAATGGTTTTTATAGCGATGACGTCAATGCGTGTGAATGCTTATTGAAGAATAGTCTAATAACATTATGATATTAGTAGGAAGTATTACTATTGTAGTTCCTTGTATATTATAAATGTAATAGTTAAATGTGTGGAAATTTGTTACTCATTAACGCAAAAACGGTTGTACGGATTTGGATTAAAGTTGGCAAAAAAATTGTTTATACCCTAGATTTACATTTAGGCTACTTTATATCCCGGTTATTTTTAAATGGTTTTTAAGTTTCCGTACTAATAGTTTTACCATGTCCATTGTCTGTCCGTTACCGTTAGTATTCATTATTAATATCTACGGAACTCAAGCGTGTCCCGACACGCTCTTGACCGTTTTGCTTTTATTTTCAGAAAAGTACACGTGACCAAGCAGACTCTCGAACTTATACTGGCTTTTGCCAGAGAATACATAATTGAGCCAAACTTTGAATCTCAAAACGATCCTTTTATTATGAAAAATAAGCTGGAAACCTATTTACTGTCAAGGCCGAGAGCAAAGGTAAAAACAAAAATTTTCAATTACAGCAATAACAACTTATAATTTAAATTTTATAGTCGGTAGCAATACTCGTAATTCACGGCGAACTGACAGCTCACGACCTCTATATTTCTATAAATCTCCGACCAATTTCACTCAACTTCGAATTTAATCATTTTATTAGAACAAACTCCTTGCCTGTAAAATTAATGAAGATTTGATCAATTACATTCAAGTTATCGTCGGACAAATATACGTAAATACATTCCTATTTGTTGCCTCAGGCTCTGAGGTCTCACTTAGCCCGTCTAAAAATTATTGTAAAAAATATGTTACCTGTACCAATTTCTATTATAGACACAAGAAGCGTATAAGCCATTTCGTCGAGCTTCAGTTGGCATCAACAAGATCATCACCAAATCCTCCAACGCTAGAGTAAGTGGACTGCTCAACACCATCCTCAAAATGCTAACAGAACAAACAGTTAATAACCAACGGTCATAAAATTACAATTTATTTAATAGCTATTTGTTATACAAGAGTGCAAAGTTGCTTTTTAACCGCGTGTTCAATTTTGATGACCGAGCAAGCGAAGGATTCTAAAATTGAATCACTCGCTGCGCTCGTGATTCAATTTTAGAATCCTGAGCGTTAGCGAGGGAGTCAAAAGAGCACGAGGTGAAAAATCTTTGCACTCGAGTGCAACACGTAACTTTTCATTCCACCTCAGCGAGGAAAGAGTATTTTTAATCTTCAATATCTGAGTGGAAAAGTTCATTTGCGCATTATTAACAGTTTCAGTCAATTCTGTTGGCGTCAAACAAACTTCCTCGTCACTCATTTTATTTTTTTCACTTGTTTTCAAGTTTCTTGTTTTTAATATAAGGTTTAACAATGACGTGAAAAAATGCCGCGTAAAGAACCGCGTATAAAGCAAATTGAAAAAAGAACAACAAGAAGGTTCCGAGCATAGATTTATTACCTAAAGATAGAGCCAAAGTGTAACCGCACATGCGACAGCTATATTCTTGAAATAATGCCAGGATAGGAATGCTTCCCCCATCTTAGAGGAAAAAATTTCATAAAATATATCTAATCTTTATAACACAAAATAAAACATTGTTATACAGGGTTATAAGGAAAGGATATACAAGCCGCAAATTGCTCATAGTATGAAAAAGTCTAATAGTAGGAAAATAACTACTAGTATACTAATCTACTCATAATTATGAACATCTTTTATTAAATAGGCAATCTTACGATTGCGAAAATAATGTACCTTATCTTAGTTTTGGGTCAGCAGGAAATATGAAATAGTCCAATAAATTAATTATTTATTAATTTATTGGGTACAATCCTGGGGAAACATAATTCACAACCTGGCAGCTACAAATCGTAGACGGCTCACGTAGTAACTATTATTCCTAATCTGTGGTTTGCCCACCTTGGCACGGTTACAGCGACGGGGACAAAAAATGAAAGGTCTGTCTCTCTTTTTCAACCGTGTTTTGGCACTTGCCATCTTGCTCTTTTTTACAAAGTAGCTGTTATGGTTCTGTCTGTTAGTCTGAGTTTTTAACAAATTAAAAAAAAGTTGTATGATATATTCGGCACCATCGAGGTAGCAGTAAATAGGTTTAATGTTTTTTTTAATTCACAAACTTAGTGCACACGATGTTCTAAATTCAATTTACTTTATCCTCTAGAGAATAAAAACGGCTTTTCCACTCAGATATTGAAGATTAAAAATACTCTTTCCGAGATGGTGGGATGAAAAAAAATATATCTGTTTGCTATATTTAATGTAATTCCAAATTTTTTTGCGACTTACCTGTGACATTAATTGTTTAGGTCAATAAATATTTCTGATTACTCTTTTTTGTCAGATATCCAGCCAACACAATAATCTATACTATCTCAATTTCAGTAGCGATCGGATATTAGAAACTCAACGAACGCGCGAAGAACAACCACGTTCATGGACGAAAATTTAGTGGAATATCAGCAAATGTTGAAAGCTGCCGACGCGCAAATGGCCAAGGAAATAGAAGACATGACCAACGGACGGTAAGTATCTTTAGTTCAAGATGATTCCGATATAATGGTGTATTTTTCTTGGACTGGCTTTTTGGGGTCCTTAGAGTGCGAAATGACCTAGAAACTTTTGTCGATGGTTTGGTTTTGTTTTTTTTGTCTTTTGTTTTTTTAGATGGCCTAGGAACTTTTTTGGTCGATTCGGACCGCAGCAATGGGAAACAGTATATATTGTGGAATAAATTAAATTTTACTGTTTTGTTTTTGCAATTAAGTTATTTAACTAAGAGTCAATAGCAGAGTCCTGGCTGACCGAGCATGCATCACGAGACACGTTACTATCTAGCTCTCGCTGCGAAGCTCACCATGATCTAGACAGAGATAGAAGAGTGCATCGCAACGCAAGGCATGCTCTGTCAGTCGAGGTCCAGCTATTGACGAAGCAAGGTCTTCAAAGAATCAGACTATTTATTTTTGCAATTTACATTTTCAGAGAACACTTCAGGAAAGAAACCGAGTTGAACAGGTTCACACTGATGTATAAAAATTGGCAAATGGAGAAGAATTTTTTGCTGCTTCCAGACCCTTTATTTAAGTACTATATAACAGCCTGCATGATTATTTTGATTTTGATCATGATAATCAACGGGTTGACCACAGAATGGTAAGAATATCACAATTTATGTACACATATGCACCAAACTGACTGGCATTATTCAGGTTAACACGCACAATTATTTTATAATTATAACTTTAATATTTCAAAACCATTCAACAACAACAAAATATGTTATGAATGGAGTCACTATACTCACTACATCTCATATTTTTCTGTGTGTAATTGCGAGAAAGAGTATCAAATCAATATACTTATAATATAATTGTTGTCACTTAAATTATATTTTTAGGTTCGGAGGCTTTACATGGATCACAAAAGTAATACTTGGACTTCTCACCTTGGGCCTGATTATCTTACAACCGCTAACGTGGTTCCAATTCTTCTGGAGAAAATACAGAGGCATAGATGAGCCTCGCCAGAAGCATCTGAGATGGATATACGATAGTTCAGCAAACATCATCAGATCAGCAAAGTTGAGAACCACGTTGTATTTGTTGATAAGTGTTGGACTTGCAGCTACTTCTGTGGTGAATGTCACCGGATGTGTTGAAGCTCTAGTGGACCCATCTGTTGCTGAAACCGTTCTTTCGAACTGTGTTTCACCGTGGGTAATCTCATTTTTATGTTTCTTTAAATATTATTCGTTTGTTAGCAGTTCTTCAATTTAAGATTATTTTTACTTGCAGCACGTCACTCAATGTTGGGGCCTCGCATTACTATTGAATTTTCTATTCAGTAGAGTCTTCTTCATTTTCAAATGGATAGTGGCCGGAGCTATGACTGCCTTCTACTTGTGGGTAGTCTGGGAAATCAAAACATCGCTCTTTGCCATCGATTCATCTTGGAATGTTGGCATGGATCCGAGGGTTTCTCACACGCTCTCTGTCGTCTTCATCACTATTACTCTCTACTGGATTGATAGGACAACGGAGTACAGGAATCGTTTGGATCATCTTTGGCAGCTTCAGTTGAGCGCAGAACAACAAGAAGCTGAGACTATGCTAAAAGTGAATAGCATGCTTTTGGAAAATATTCTGCCGGCTCATGTTAGTGAGTACTCCTAAGCGTCCAATTCGCTTTCTTAGACTGTAGTTTGATTCCTTTATTAATAAAACGTTTTGTATTTCCTACTTTCAGTACAAGTCTACCTAAACCTGAATAGATCAATGGATGAGCTTTATTACGAGACATATGATAACGTGGCAGTGATGTTCGCGTCTCTAACTGATTACAAGCTGGGAGTAGAAGCAGATGCCGACATGAGTGACAAATTTGTTCTAAGCATACTTGACGAGGTCATCTCTGATTTTGATAGAGTGAGTTTAGTTACACAATTTCCTGTTTTTGTTTGTAGCATAATAAAAGCTATGCATAAATTATCTAAATACAATATTATACAGGATACTTATTTTAGATGAAAGACACATTTTGGCGAGATCCAATGAACTTTTATTATGGAACAGCTGTTTTTTTCGCGGCTTGGTTCTATGGAAAAAGTTGTTCATTAAGATGTACCTGATGCTTGTTTCTGTATTTTACTACACCTAAAGTAAACTATCTACATAGATGTTCGTTTGGAAATTTTATATCACCCAATATTATTTCAACTTTCAGTTGTTGATGACCGGAACGTCGGCATACAAAGTGGAAAAGATCAAAATGGCTGGATGGACTTACATGGCTGCTTGTGGCTTAGATCCGAACAGGAGGGAATCCATTGGGACTTCTTCCTTAGACTCAAGCATTCATCAAAATAGTCCCTATAACAAGGCCGTCGTGCTCACAATGGTAGAATTTGCTGCAGCAATGATGATGCAACTGCAGAACTTTAACCGAGGCTCCTTTCAAAGCTTTGAAGGGCTGAATTTACGCATCGGTGAGTAAAAATAAAAGAAATACAACTTTAACCATTTCTACAAACTTAAATTAAAGCGGTTACTCAAAAAAAATGTTTAGTCTCGCATCAGATGCGTAATTTTTCAATCTATCAGATGCGTGCCAAAACGGAAATTCTTTTGTTTTTTTTTTAGATACTACTCTTGAGTTTATAGGGGCATGTAGCTGTTTGACATGTTCCGAGACTCGTTCCAAAGTCTGGGACAGTTGCTAGTTTCAAGTTTTCAATTTTATTTTTAAAACTTGTCCATATACCATTTCTATTTTATTTTAAAGGTATGTCAAATGGGGAAGTGGCAGCGGGAGTGGTTGGTTCACTAAAACCCTTGTATGACATCTGGGGGCATGCAGTCAATATGGCATCCAGAATGGACTCTACTGGGGAAACTGGCAAAATACAGGTAAATGAGAAAGAGCTTAAAATAACGCGGACACCTACTAACAACAAATCCATTAAAACATAAGTAATTACTAATAAAATGTCAAATGGACGTTTGTGAGTTTGGATGTTTGTTGCCCAATTGCGCAAAAACGGCTGAACTGAATGGAATGATTGGTTTAAAGTAGCTTATGCTCTAGTAGATTATTATATAGGCTACTTTTTTTTTAGAAAAAATTGTGTGGTATCGCGGGGCGCAATGAATAATAATTGACTAGATCTCCACGTAGCTTCTGTGTATAATAATACATTTTAAGTGTTAACAATTTAACTTCTATATTTGGACTCTACCTATACTCATAAAATCGAAGACAAACTGTACAATTTTGGTACAAGGTGCAGCAGGTACAGGATGTTCTGAAACGTCAGGCATGTTTAACGATAGGTATTTTTTTGTCATAATATATAACTTCTACAACCAAAAGAAACCAGCCCCGAAATTAAGAAAAAACATCTGCACCATAAAAATGTCAATGACACTCTATGTTTTTTCGCGACTTTTGAGTTAGTCACCATGATGAAAGATGTTCATAATTCTGATCATAATGATATTCTAGTAACGTGACAATCGTTTAATCAAACATCCTGTATGCCTATATAGGGTTATTCATAAAGGGTATGCTAAGCCGAAAAGAGCTGATAGTACTCATCATTATGAACAACTTTTACTATGGGACCAACTCGAAATTCGCGAAAAAAAATCAGCTGTTCCATAGAAAAATGCCAATGACACTCGACAAAATGTATGGAACAGCTGATTTTTTTTTTCGCGAATTCTGAATTGGTCCCATAGTAAAAGTTGTTCATAATGATGAGTACTATGAGCCCTTTTCGGCTTAGCATACCCTTTATGAATAACCCTGTATAACTTGATACAAAAATAAAACTGCATGCAAATTATACCAATTATGTTAAATGTATAATAGTTGCATCGTTTTATTTGCATTTCCTTAAAATACTGTTTTTTAGACCTTTAAAAATACCTTGTGTCCAATTTTTATTTTTAGGTCACAGAAAATACCGCTATCATTCTAGATGAATGCGATATATTGACGCAGTATCGTGGGGAGACGTTTGTCAAAGGTGCTGGCTACATCAAAACCTACTTCGTTCCGTTGGATGAAAACTTTAACCTCATCAAGAAACATCAGAGCATGGACTACTACAGGACAGAAGACAGGAACCGCTACTATAACGTGAAGAATTATCTACTAGACCAAAATATAAATAATGTACAAAATGCAAGTACTTATAATGATACAACGTCGCAAGGATCCACGTTTGATGTTAGAAATTTGTCATTGGTCGGGAGTGACAGTGACAGCTATGATGACAGACCTGTCACGCCAGTGGATGAAAACAAAAGCATATCTTCAGAAAGTGTAAAAGAGACTCGTTGTTGATACTGAGAAATGTAACTATGATATTTTAGGGTTCTGCACCGAAACGGTATGAAGGAACCTTTGTGGTGAGACTTCGGTGTATGTCTTTTCGTGTGTCCGTATTATCTCTGGGACTATAAAATTAATATGCCTTACAATGTTTAGGCTATCTAGGATGCCTGGTTTGAATCCCATAATTTATAAAGAACATTACTTGTACATTAGGTGTTCTTGTATTGTTGATAATTTTGACCAAATAACAATTTTAGGATTGTGTACATTTAAATACTTTATAGATCCAGAACTCTCGTTAATAAATAGGATTTTTTACGTCATGGTGAAATAACTAAGTCTAAAACTTTCCTTACACTTAAACTAAACTAAATAAGTAACTATTGTTTAAGTACATTACATAAAAATATTCTCGTTTAACATTTTATCATAACTAGTAAAATAGTAATAAATTAGTGTCGTAGTATAATTTTATTACCGAATGATTTATCAATTCCAAGAACAATGGATGGTTTCATATAAAATATAGCTAAGGCTAGCTTTAACTGTATACAGGGCCTAAGTTTGAAGGCATAAGTTGACAAATCTATTTTTTTTCTAAAAGTATTGACGTCCTTAACTAATAGGTTGCAATGACAAAGACAGACATTTTTTAGTTAGTTTAGATCCGTCAAAGAAAGCCTTCACACTTGGGCCTACTATATAAGTGATATTTTTTAATAAATAAATTCCTCAATTTTTAATTCTTCTGACTTTTCAATTAACTCATTAATATTAACCCTGGATAGCACAATGCTGATTATAGACTTTTATTTAAAAAAAACCAGCCATGTACAATTACACGTGTCTAATATAAATTAATATATTTATACATAAACAATTGTCTTACTGCTTATTTCTTAACAATAAATACTTGGTAAGTATAATATTTTATTACGGTAAACGATCTCATAACCAGATAAGGATAAGCAACAGGATTTTAATTTGATTTGAAAATGAGTTTAATTATTCATTTTATGGGTTTGACCGGCATCTCGCCTAATGTCTATGACGTCGTTAAGACATCTTAGGGTTCTATCAGACAGAAAGCGGTCACGCGTTCAAAGGTTCCGTTCGCGTCAGATTGCTTCCTGTATAAGCATGTGTATGTAACGTAACTTAACGCAACCGAACGCAGATCGTGAACTACGAACGCATAAACGCGTGACCGCTTTCTGTCTGATAGAACTATCAATTGAGTGAAGGTTGAACTCGTCTTATTAACCGCAATGACTAAAGCCTTTATTTTTTAACCGACTTCAAAAAAGGAGGAGGTTATCAATTCGTCTGTATGTTTTTTTTTTAATTTTTTTTTTTTATGTTTGTTACCTCATAACTTTTGACTGGGTGAATCGATTTTGATGATTCTTTTTTTATTAGAAAGCTGACGCTTCCCATTTGGGGGACCAAATGGGAAGCGTGGTTGTGGGGGAATTTCAATTTAGTCCAGTTCTGATAATGGTATCCATGAGAAAACCTTATAAGTCTTAAATTTGCATGAAGTAGGTACGTGCGCGACAAACAGATGAATAACTCAGTAGTCGGTCTTTTGAAGTCGGTTTTTGTTTTTTGTTTTGTAATTATAATTTTAGATTAGTAAACTAAAGCTTACAAACGCTGAATTGGCTGCATCCAAGTTACGATAACCCCGTACTATTAAGTCTAAGTTTCACTAAAAACAGCGTGTTCTTCTGGAAACATTTAAACTCATTAAAACTAGTCTCGTCAGGCGTGGCACCGATTAACTTCGTGCATTCTGAGAAGACTTTCTTCATGCCTTCCACATTTGGAAACAGTGATGCAGATTTTTCGACAACAGTTGTCCCGTCGTTTCGAATAAACCCAGCACTATTAAATACGCAGAATATTAACTTTTTGAGTTCGTTGTCACATTTAATTACGCATTCTTCTCCTAGGAAGAACTTTATAAATTCATCCGCTTGAGAAGAATGAGCGCTACATTTCAGGATAGCCTCCCCAATGGCGTTTTCTGCTGCGGTTGGCAAACGGATTACGGGCATAAGCTAGAAAAAAAAAATCACATTTGATTCACATTTTAAACATAATATTTTTAATTCAGAAAATTTTTCGAACACACACGTCAAGTTAAAACAGGGATTTACGAACTTACCGGGGAATTAGCGACAACATATAAAGCTGTAGAGGTTACTACAGCAAAATATTTGAGCATATTTTTATTTGAAAACATTAACCAACTATTTTACTCAAAAATCCGTAATCGACTTATCGAACTACATTTGAAACAAGTTATTTTATAGGACGAAATAAAAAATATTTAAATCGTAAAATTATAGAGTAGATTTCGATAAAATCCAGATTCCGGGTATTGATTTAAATGTGTTCGTTTGTAGTTTTTTTCATCTTGGACTAAGTATTAAAGTTTTTTCAACAAACATTTACATCTGTGTGATTTTATTTTGATATATCTAAGTATTTTTGTTTTGTTTTTCTTATCTTCATCCATTTTCTCATAATGATGAGAAGGCCATCAAAGACTTATTATTTAGTAAAACAACATTGTAATTACTTTTATTTTTCGGACGTCGTCGTCATGATCTTATTCATTTTACAAAACTAAACTTTGTGTTTGTTTGTTTTTTTTTTGTTTGTTTGAATGTTTGCTACTCAAACACGCAAACGCCTGAATGGATTTGCATGAAAGTTAGTATGTAAGTAGCTTATTACATAGATTAATATTTAGCCTACTTTTTATCTCGGAACGTATAACGGTTCTACAGGTTGCGAGTGAAGCCGGTAGCTAGTTACTTTATGAAACAGTTAAAAACAGTGCAAAAAGTTTCTCAAGCTTAGTAATTGTAAACCTACAAAAAACCAACCAATTAATGTTTATTCCATGCTATTTAGCTAACAGATCTGAGCGTAGAACCAACTATTATCTTCTTCCCTTCTAAATAAAAATGAATCGCTGTCCGTTTGTCTCGCTAAAATACGAGAACGGCTGGACCGATTTGTTTTTTTTTTTGTTCGCTCTAATACAGGGAAGGTTTAAAAGTAAAAAAACAGCAGGTTATACTGTCGGGTGCATCTAGTATTTAATAATATGTACAACCCGGTCACAATATCTGTGCACCGCGCTGGAATGCGGCGCCTCTCCCGCTTCCCCGTGTCACCTCTCCGCGCACTCCCCGGTGCGACAGTACGGTTAGCATCTTCGTTGCCGATACACGTCCCGATAATTATGAGATATTTTCGCTTTGTTGTTGTTTTGTTTTTTAATATTTATTGTTAAGTTTAGACATATAACGTCACGAGGTCAGGTGCACAGATATTGTGACCGGGTTGTATCTAAGGTTACAAAAATGTTGCTGATAATTTTTGCACCAGCCATTTTTGGCACGAATCTTAAATGGCGGCGATTTAACCTGCTGTTTTTTTTACTTTTAAACCTTCCCTGTATTAGAACAAAAAAAAACATGATTTTTAACTGTTGAAATATTGCTGTACACAAATGCATCTCTACGGCAGGAAAAAAACAACAAAACCCGTAGAGCCGTTTCAGCATAAAGAAAACTTACTCAAAAACAATCATAATATCAATTTCTTACCTAAAACTGTAAATACTTAGATAAATGTAGAGCCCTTTCCAGGGCTAACAGTGTTTTTTGTATTCTGGAAGAAATTACATTATTTGTGGTTCTTGTAGAATGACAGGCAAAACCGCAGGAGCAGCTAGTCTAAAACGTATTTTAAAATCCGTATAAAAGAGCTTGCACACGTGGAACTTGTATTGTTACCTACTAAGCTAAGGTCATAAGTACCTATATCTACAATAACAAAAATTACCAGTGAAAAATACTTACGATTTTATCTACTGAAAACAAAACGTGTCTTGAGAAAATAGCGATTCAAATTAAACACTTCTATTAAATTTTAATTTATTTTGTTAAATATTATTTAACAATATGCACAAACTACTAGTAGTGATATTTTCTGCAGGCATATTGTCAATCACAACAATTGCAAAGGCGACATCCTTAAAACGGGTAAGCATTATATTAAGGGTTTTTTAACCGACTTCAAAAAAGGAGGAGGTTATCAATTCGACTGTATGTTTTTTTTTTTTTTTAATATTTGTTACCTCATAACTTTTGACTGGGTGAATCGATCTTGATAATTCTTTTTTTATTAGAAAACTGACGCTTCCCATTTGGTCCCATTTCAATTTAGTCCAGTTCTGATAATGGTATCCATGAGAAAACTATATAAGTCTTAAATTTGCATTAAGTACGTGCGCGACAAATAGATGAATAACTCAATAGTCGGTCTTTTGAAGTCGGTTTTTGTTTTTTTTTGTAAGAATAATGTTCTTGTCTTATAAAGCCTGCTTCAACGTAATCAATGCCTTAATTTAATTTGGGTTATGTTTGCACAAGACATCTAATGTTAGAGAAAAGCTTTTAGAGCATTTTAAGCAGTGACTAACTTTACGCAGTGTTTATAAGTGAGATTCTATTTATATTAAAAAAGTGTCACGGCTTAAAATATTTGTATGGATTGTCTACAGCACAACCGAGGTTGACCTTCATTGTTAGTGGTTATAGATAAAATTTGCTTTTGGTTCACTGCTATTTACTCAATTCTTAGACTAGGGGAATTCGTAGTTCTATTTCAATACATGGGATGGTTGATAAAGAGTATTCGCTTAATCGATATCAAAATTCAATCTAAAAATTGCATTGAAATGGACTACTAGTCTGCAAAATTTCACGAAGAAATCAATTACTGATACTCAAGTTGGCAAATATAAACATATAAATACCGATTTGTCCCATTACACTCTGAAACTATCGATTCACTCGGTCAATGATTAAATTCTAATAGGTACCTAAATATTAAACTATACCTAATTTTATTTATTTCAGCAAGTCATAACCTTTCCTGAAGAAGCGAAGCGTGTAATTTACTTAGCGATAAGCGAATGTGCTAGCAGTCAATCCAAAGCTGTAAAACTGATGGCAATTGTTAAACAGGGCAAAGTCCAGGAAGATGATGAGTTCAAGACATTCGTTCACTGCGTCTTTACGAAATCTGGATACGCCTTTGAGAATGGTAGAGTGAATATCGAGAAGTCAATCCTTCTGTACCCAGATCCAGCAGTAATACAAAAAGTTATGAAGCGTTGTGATGAAGAAAGAGGGAAGACGCCTAAAGAAACCACATTTGCATTTTTCAAATGCTTCCAGCTAACGACTCCTTATCTTATTGGAACGGCATGATTGCTTTTTTTGTGATTCTGGTAAAAGTACAGTTTCACATTGAAGCCACTTAAATATTTTTTTTTGTTTTATCCAGAATGGAAATAAGTAACTGTTTAATTCATCGTATGAGCAAACTAAAATAAAAAAATAATAAATTACAAAAGTAAACTTACATCAATAGAAAGTAGACAAAACATACTCGTAATGATTTTGTTTTGAAAATAAAAACATGTTATTCAACTCTTTTTTAGTTTTATTTGTTCATAGACGTGTTTTGTTGTTTACAAGGTCAATATGCACTACGAAGTAAATACATAGAATCCTAAAAAAATAATTAATGAACAATATATTAATTTCTAGATCTAAGTAGGTATGTGTAAAAATATTTGTTTTAATATCTAAAAGAATAGCATCATTTCCGAATTTTCGGGTCATTGAAAGACTCAAAAGTATGTACCTATATTATGAAAATAAATAATTATACACAATTAATTAAATAGAATTATCCGTAGATAAGTGTTAAACAGGCTCTTTCTATGTCTAAGTATATAATTAGGTAAGTATATTATTTTAGAGCTGTGACAGACGTGGCGATGGCTGCTATAATCATCTGATAAATTCTGGTTTTAGACTTTTAACTATATACTTATTTTGTGACACGCTTCGCTGGTCCCAGTTTCTATTGTACTTTTGGTAAGGCTTCACTAATTTCAGTAAAAAATATATTATTTGAGCTAACGTAATGCCAGAATTTTTAATGCCAGAAAATTAGCCAACAAGTCGTAAAAAATGGATAATAAAATAAATCTAAATTCTATTATAAATTAAAGCAAGGAGGAATTAATCACCTCCACTCTAAGATGTTTTTACTTGCCTCTACTCGAATAATTTTGTGAACAATCAACCGAGATTTTGTCAGCGACACATAAGCTCAGATTTGGTGACATATGAATAAGGCTCGATAAAATCCTAGTCACAATAAATGTAAATTATACTGAAATAAATAAATATTAAAATCAGACAAATAACATTTATTTATTGAATTATCAGAGTGCTATGTCTAACCAGCGAATTTAGATAATAATGGTTACCTAGACAATGACAGCGAAGGTTTTGAAATTATTTAATATTATTGTCGTGTGTCCATTACCTACGTAGAAGTTAAGGTTTTTTCATAACCTCAAAAGTCCAACACAGTTTATACACATCTTACGCAGTGACGATTGGATTGGAACGTGTTTTCGGAAACATTTCAAAGAATTGTAAGTATTTTCCACAGGAGAGTCACCCGCGTTTTTGTCACATTCCGTTAGTATATTCTTTACGTGTTCTTCTTCTGGGAACCAGCTAGCTGCTTTGTCTAGGTATGTCCAGTCTTCCGTTTGGTTTGATATTATGTCCAGTCTCATTAAAAATGCAGTGAATAACGTTTTTGAATTTTTCATCAGATTTGATGTCATCTTCGAACGCAACGCGCAGCAATTCTGCTACTTCTTCTACTTTGAGGCAAATTTCTAACGCCTTAAATACTCTGGATGCTAGCTCAGGCGGTACATTAAAAACGGTCTGTAAACGATAAAGTGTGGTTTAGTAACAGTATTAAAAAAAATGCATACTTTATAAAGTGAATTTATATTATTTTCTGCGAAGAAACGACTCCACGGATTTAAGTCAAACTTGGAATAGAAAAAGATAGTCTATAATATCTCACATTAACTTATAATCAACCTTTATTTATTACAATTTATTGCGGAATAATTAACGGTCTTGTATAATAGCCGGTCCTGTATAAAAATATTTTTGACAACTTACCTTTTTGACTTCACTATTGACTACAAAAATTACGCATGCAACAAAGACAAGTGGGTAATTTAATCATATTGAATTTTGTAACCAAAAGACCGTATCTTTTACATTAAAATCTGTCAAACTAACGGCTTCGTAGTGCTTTCAATGCTTATAATTATAGGTCTTACAAAAACTAGTCGCGTCAGACATACAAAAACAAGTGCGTGTCGTGATAGCTTCTTGTCAGAGTTCCGTAGCGTTATTAAAAATTAATTACCATCGGCCGAATTCTTGGATTCTAAAGTGGCACGGACTTTTGGGAACATTGTATTACCACTTGTTACCTTAGTTATATTTATATTAGTCCTGAGAATTACTTAAAGTACTTTCAATCTGTATTTCGATTTTTATACTTTTTATGATTTTTTTATTGAATTTCTTCAGGTTTTAATCTTAACGCAGTAAAATCCAAAAATAGCAACTTTGCATTGAACCTGATACTTTAAACATTAGATGCAAGTTTAATTAAAAAACTATAGGTCAGTGCCGCGAAACAAAAGTGTTTCTTAGTTTTCTACAGAACCCTAAAAACTAGAAGATGAACTTCAAATCAGACCAAAATGTATCTAAATGTCATTCATTGTGGTAAGTAATTTTCCACCAATGTTTTTACTTCTTAATACCTATTATTCTTATTAAATAAGATTGAATTATGCAAACTATTTTCTAAGTATGTGCTGACATAATACGGAGAGAAACACACCCTCCTTTTGTATTTCTAGAACCAGTGGTTTAGGCCGATGATATTATGTCAGTAAAGATTTTTTTAATCTTCTTCTTATATAAGAAGAAGATTGAAAGTCAGGAATACATTATAGTTTGTTGTCTTTTATTTTATTTATTACCTAAACACACAACGAAACACAATTGATTTTACAACACATTACATACATCTAAGCCTTGAGCTTGATTATAACTCAAATAAAAAAAATTATAGTTTAAAAACTAAAAAACACGCATGTCATCGGTCTTTGACAGGTGTGCAAAGTATGAATTAAATCTGATCGTTCAAAGTAGGGCAAAATTGAGTCCAAAAGGGTCGATTCTAAACATATGAGTGAAACTAATAAAAACGTGTTAAAATAGTGTGTTCAGAAAAAAACACATACTCGTAGATTACCTATACTTAGGCAAGGGTGTCATAAGACTGCCTAACCACATGCACAACATTATATTATGTCCGTAGTCTCTACTATATCTGTAGGTCAACAGTTCACAATAATAAATAGAATCACATGTTATTAAAACTGCATCTGGAGTAGTAATAGAAAATGAAAGTTAATAGGTACTCGTATGTGACCTTGATGGTATTTAATTTTTTTTTTTTTAATTTAGCTGAGCCCCCGAATTAGTTACCACTTTTACCAATTTTACATTATCAAAACTTATTCTAGGTACCTACTTACTCTACTGCTTAATTACTTATTCCTGACTGACTGATGACTTACTATTGCTACGGTTTATATAAAATTATTATAAAGCACTAGCTGACTCGACAGACGTTGTCCTGTCAAAAGCCATTGCGTAACTATAGCAACCGTAGTATGTTGATGCTAACTTGTCAATTTATAGTAAAAATTATCAGTATATATATAATTTGCAATAAATTAAAATTGCGACTATAATTTGAGATTTAAACTATCCTATCTCTCAAGTTGGATCGAACTGCACATGGTGTGCGAATTTTATTATAATCGGTTAAGTGGTTTAGGAGTCCATTGAGGACAAACATTGTGACACGAGATTTATATATATTAAGATAGTAATTGCTTAATTACCTGTCTAATGTATTTTATTTAAGCTTCATGGTATTGCTAAATATCGAATCTCCATAGAAAATTGATCATGTGGCTAATTATTTTGTATGAGACTTGATATTTGTTTTCTCGAATTTAGCAAACTTGTACCTACGAGTACCTATTATGAGTTGTCCACTTTGAGGTATAGAAGAACACCTTTAAGTATTTTCCCTCACACCTTCTATGTAAAATTGAATTGCTGTTCGTTAGTCTCGCTAAAACTCGAGAACGACTGAAGCGATTTGGATATTATTTTTTTGTTTTGTTCGCTCGAATACAGGGGCGGTGAAAAAGAAAAAAAGCGAATGTAACCGCGGAGAGCAGCTAGTTTATAATAACTATTAATTAGGTAGTAGGAAAGCTAAATAATGTGGACACGATACCTAGGTATGTTATTTAACATTTTATTTTAGTAGACAGCCAATAGGTAAGTATTAGTCTGATTACGATAGCGGTCACACCATCCAGCTCACTTCGCCATTTATTGGTATGCAAACGAACGAAATATCTCGTTTACGATTAGTGACAGCTACCGTGGTCAGGCTGCGTCTTCCTACAGTTTTACGATTCGACTATGGCAATGCGGTAGATTGAAGTATCTTGAAAACATTTGTAAGCTCTGTAAACATTTTCTTTGGGTATTTGAGTCATGTCCTTATCGCATTCCATCAGAATTTTCTTCATAGTTTTCTTGTCTGGAAAAGCCGCAGCCGCCTTGTCTATGAGGAGTCTACCATCGTCTGTGATGTATCCACTTTCTTTCCAAATGCAGTGAATCAAGGTTTTGAAATCATCGTCATGTCTGGTTCCTCCGCCACGGATAAGGTCAATGACATCTCGGATTTGCTCTTTATTAGCGCAGCATTTGTTCAAAGCTTTCCATACCGCGGCTTGTACCTCGGGCGGGAAATTGATGGTGGTCTATAAAACATATAGAGCATTAGAAAGAAATATATTTCGAATAGGAGTGTCTGTCATACAGCTATGTTACTGGTCGATGACAGGGTTGCACGAAAAGGGTACTAAACCGAAAGGACCTTTTAAGGAACCACTTTTAATATATACCCACTTGTGTATGCAGATTTTCTTTAAATAGCTGATTCTTTCTAAACTAAGAACATGTTTCAAATCAGTCAACAAAATATGTTTTGTAACTTACCTTTTCCATTTCACAATTGACAACCAGAACGACACAAACTAAGAGAGCAATTTTAAACATTTTTAATTTTCTAGAGAAACCCTTTCGCTACAACAATGTAACAAACCAATGAACCTGCAGCACAAAGAACAGTGTTTATAATGTGTCTCAAACCAACATGACGCATCACACAAATTGAAAAAGTAGACTTTGTGTTTTTTTCGCACCTAAAAGATACCTTTTAGGTATTGTTGTATTTTACTTTAGATAACTCAATGAATACTCGTTACTCAAAAAAAAAATTAAATCATTCGAATAATTTTTGAGTTTTTGAAAAAAAAATTGAAAAAACTGGAAAGATAACGTTCTCTTCTACACTCAAAATAAAATCCGCCTTATTTCAGGCATCACAACATTCACAACTAATCACATGTGATTGAACACATAATATTGAGAGTTCTCGATATAATATTGGTTATATCGAGAGCTTATCTAACCCCAGAAGTTGAATCGACTGGTTATTCTAAAAGCTCTCTGGTTATTCTAAAGCTTTCTTTTAATTTTGGTAAGATTATGTATGCATTCTTTAAAAAATCGGAAATCAACCCTTTATAAGAAGGTATTTTTACTTAGGTAACTACTTAATCTGCCATAATGCCATGCCCAATTTAAATTCAAATTTCAAGCAGTTGTTTGAAATTGTTGTTGTTGTTTTACTCAATTCGCTTACATTAATTGAGTTACTTAAGTATACCTACGGGTTTTTTTTTTTTATGCCATAGGTGGCAGACAAGCAAACGGGCCGCCTGATGGTAAGCGATCACCATCGCCTATCATATGGATACCTGTAACACTGGAGGCATCACGTTATCAGGAAAGGGTATGCTAAGCCGAAAAGGGTTCATACTACTCATCATTTTGAACAACTTTCACTATGGGACCAAACCGGAATTCGCAAAAAATCAGCTTGTCATTTTGTCGAGTGTCATTGACATTTTTTCTGTTCAAGCTGCTTTTTCTATTCACAGTCATGTCCGTGTGGATAATAACTGTAGAAAGATGATGTGTCTACGGGCCGTGTTAGGTGCTAGTTTTTTTCTTACCTCATCCTCGGAGCCCTTTGCTAAGCGTGTTTGAACCAATTAGAAACCAATTACTCAGCCAACTAGAAACTTCAATTGCAATTTTCTTTTTCTTATCCTTATCCAACATAAGCTGATTACTTTTTATCTCTTTTTATCATCAAAGAGGAAAGAAGACGATAGCTGTACGACGTCGCTCTTTCGACCATATTTATGCAAATCGTGTCACACTGTAAATAGATATATTCCTGTTCCTAGGTTTATTCTTATCGAGACTTATTTTCGGAAACAAAACGACATTTCGTTTCCGCTGTTACAAAACATAAATTGACTAAACTCGTCCTCCTTACTAATATGATTAATGCAAAAGTAAGTTCGTTTGTTTGTTACGCTTTCTAATTTATCATTAACTTTTGCACACATTTTGTAAGGGGTACAGAAAAGGACACAGGCTACTTTTCGTCATGTTCATTCATGTTCATTGTCACAATATTCTAGTGGAGAGCTATGAGGGTGAAACGTTATTTTGTTATTTATTTATTTTTCCCTTACAATGTAAATAAACAGGTAATATAAATAAAGAGATAAGATAAATAATTACTTTTATGTAATTTTAAAAGTAATTCAAAGAACAATCTTCACAGGAGTACTATCAACAAAACACTTGAAGAACTTAAACAGACTCTCTTTGGGAGTCTCTCCTCGCTCTGAGCCGCATCGCCTGATTCCTTCTTCTAACAGAGGATCGTTGTTAAAAGCTTTTATGGCTTTATCTTGGTTCAGGTAGCCGTCGCTGCGAAGAAATCCAGTAGTTTTGTAGCTGCAGTAGATAAAATCTTTGAACTGCTGGTCGTCTCGGTATTTTCCGTCGTATAGCATGAGGAGCCCATTGACATCCATTCCAGTTTCAGGTTGGCATTTCTGGACAGCGATGAGAATTTTTCCAGCTAACTCTGGAGGTACGTGAACGGGTTTCTGAAAAATAAATTGTGTTTAAAGTTAATATTCGAAGGTAATAGGAGAAGTAAGGGTATGCACAGAATTATGAGCAACAGGACGGAGATTTCTGGGGTTAAAATTATTAATCCTTTAATATTCCGTTATCGCAAAATAGTCATCAGATAAACCTACCCACTTTCTTTTTGATCATCATCATGCTTATTCATTAATTAATTAATTTTACTACATACCTACCTAATACTATAAAACATACCTAGTCGTTTAAATCATCGAACATTTTTCTTTTTTAAGAAAATTCTTTTATGTTTAGTGACCGCCAGTTCTGGCGGTCTTGGGCCAGCGCCGAAGAAATAGAAAAAGATAATAAATTGTGATTTTTCCGTTGTTTGATTATGAATTTATGTAATGAGTTTGTTATAAAAGCTGAAATCAGTTTGTATAATAATTCCTGCTTACCTTGTTTTCCGCACAATTGCAGTAATTTAGAAACACTCCAATATTTATTAGGAGCAATAATAATCGAAACATTTTTACGAAATAAACTTTTTTATCTAAACCAGATCTATTTCAGTGTTACGTTTACCATACGTAGTTAAAAGTGAGGAAATCTGACAATGCTTGTAACCTTTATAACTTCTCTGGGTAATTATTGGCAGGATCTCTTGAACAATTGCACACGTCAACTGTGTTATAGGAAATTCAAAGGTTGCCTCACATTGTAAGTACTGTAATGGGGCAGAAAAACTATAATTATTATGATCTGGTAGTTACTAGGTGGATGCGATACAATATACGATACGATTGATAGGTGATTAAAAACAGATGAAAATTGTTAATTACCAAGATAATAGGTATCCAAAGGTTTTGTTATAAAATCGTTAAAACTTTATGAATTCAAGCCATCATTCAAATAACTTAAGTAGGTAAATCTTATGCTACACGCATAGATAAATTTAGGCTAATTTTCTCAGTTTTTGTAATTTGAACTAAAATAATAATAATTATATTAAAGTTAAAAGATTCATCAGTAAAAAGTAACTCGTAGTAGGTACGTAATTATTACTTAATTAAAAAACTTATTCACTCCTTTGATATTATCTTGACTTAGGTACCTACATACTGGTGTAAGTGACATTGATTTTCAAGGATATGAGGAAAATAATACGTATAAACGAATACCTTATATGTAATAGGTACCATTGTTAAGAATAAAGGAAACAGTCAGTAGAATAAAATCCTCAATAGTCTTTTAATCAAATTGGATAATAAATTAAATAATTTATCTACAACAAGAAATTAAATCTTACAACAAGACATGCGTTTTGGTGCCGGCATGGTAACATTTGAATACTTGGTAAGCAGTATCGGCTGCGTCTCTCCCTTTTTTGCTTTTACACTCATTTAGCAGCTTCTCGGACTCTGTCTTGTCAACACCTGGAGGCAACTTCGATAGGGCAACGTCCACGTTCACCTTTCCGTCAGGGCTGATGATCCCAGCTTTTTGGAAGAAGCAAAGAATGAACTTTTTCAGGTTCTCGTCTTCGGAGAGATGTCCTTTCTTTACTTCAGATACTACTTCTGGCTTTACTCCGGTGTCTTTCATGCAGTGCAACGCTGTAGCAGCTGCTTTTTCTTTTTGGGCGCCTTCAAGATGTACTGACTGAAATAAATTACATATTACAAGTCTTTCAGTTTAGGTTGGGACTGATTAAACCGACTACAACTAGGTACCTACTCGTACTGAAAATCGAATAAATTAAATTTCATTCCTTATTAACAAAGTTGAATCGGACTGATAGTCTTTTTAGAGAGAGAAAAAGTTAAAAATCTTTGGAAAATCCTTGATATAATCTTGAACTTTTCAAGGTCAGAGTGAAAAGGTATCTTCTAAATTTGCGTGCTTCATCTTCGACCACATCGTCGCTTACCAACAGGCGAGTTGGTGGTCAAATGCGGATTTAATCATTAATATTAAAAAAAATAACAATTTAAAAACGATCAGTTTAGGGAAATGAGGGAAGCCTTTGCCTTTGCACAATAGCTTGAGAAAAAATACCGTTAGTAATCGTTATAAATGGTTTAAAAAATATAATTATTATGATTCACACGGGAATACTCACGTAAAATTAAGTATTTATCGACGACCTAATTGACGCTTACGACTTAATTTTACTTAATTCCCGCGTTAATTCTAACAAAATGTGTCACACGTTAGTTTCCATAGTGAAAATTATACTCACGCCCGCGTGTATGCCCACGACGGCGAAACAGAGACAAATTATTGCAGTATTCATTTTGTGCGTCAGTGCGTGCTAGGTACTAGGCTTTGCAGACTGCCTGAATCGCGTTAAACGGTTGCTTTTATACGCATTTTTGAAGGAAATCCACTTAGGTAACAACTTTTTTGTAAGGAAGTCTACGGAGATGAAATATGTTTATATAGGTAGGATACTCTTTAGGTTTCTCAAGTAAGCTAACTCTAGGTTAAATAAACATTAATTGTTTACCTTCTTCCTCCGCTGGAACCGAGGTCACATACCTGTTCATACTAACGAAGAATATAACGCAAAGTTTGATTTTTCTGTAAACCCATCAATAGCTGTGTATCAGGAATTTAAGTTCAAAATTTATGTTGTTTTTTATTTATTTTTTATTCAGTAATAGGCTTGCATTTGACCGCTATCTTGCCTGATAAGCAATGATACGGTCTACGATGGAATACGCTTGCCTAGAAGAAACCAATTTACTCGCGACCTGAAGACACCCAGATTATATATATCGGGAAACAGCAACTCTGGCAAAACGTATGTTTTCGAGCTAACTTGTAATCATTGGGAAAGAGTTTGGGCTGTAACACACTCGGGAAGGAATAAAAGTCTTGAAATGACATCGCAAAATGTGCGAGAATATCTTGACAAGATTGACGCAAGACAGGAATGATTGCTGGATTGGTAGAGCACACATACCTACCTATCTACGAAGTACGAGTATGTCTTGCAATTGGGATGAATGAGCCTCTAATGGTAGTTTTATGGTTGTTTTATGTTTTATGGTTGTTTTATGTTTTTTGTTTTTGGTAGTTTGTTGTTTTTGGTGGTTTTTGTTATTTTTTGTTTTGGTGTTTAATGGTGGTGGTTTTTGGTGGTGGTTGTATAAGTAGGTGCGTAGGTGGCAAGAAGAAGACAGGCCACTTGATGGCAAATGATCAGCACTGCAATTCCTCTGCAACAACTTTTTTATTTTTGTTTACCTTTGATGAAGAATATTTTTAACCCCATATATCTTACCAGGAAAATAGCTGCAGTTTTATGACTACATTCAAATGAAATAATTCCATTTGCTACATAATTAAGCAGCTGGATATTTATGCAGCCACTGGCCTCTACCTTTATCTAGGTCGCGCCGATTACGGCAAAATATCTAGGCGACTATTAATAAGTGTAGAATAGGTTTAAATACATAGATTATCATAATTGGATCAAAGAGACGACCTTTCTAATGTACCTGTTTACTATGTACTATTAATATTCGACAACAATGAACAAAACAGTAGAAAACAATTGTCAAATTGAAAGCCACAACTCACGAGCGGCTATAAATTTTTTCAGAATTGCGGCGATAGCTTCTCTACTCCACTCTGCACAGAATAGAATTAGCTTATAACTTTATTGCCAGAACAAAACGAATTCGAACTGTTCCACTACCCTTATGACCTATACAGTCCTATACATCTGCACCGTATTACAGTATCACAGTACCTAAACAGTAAAACAGTGAAATTTCAGGGCAAATGGGAGATTTATCAACTTTCTCAGGGTGACGAGCGCAGTGCTGTGCCGCGCAGGTTCTTGAATTCTGCGAGTTCAAAATTCTGGGTGGCGCAGACCTGTTATGGGCAAACGTGACGTTTAACATCAGGCGAGCGATTTGCTCGTTTCGTCACTTAATCACATAATAAAAAAAAAACCTTCATAGGTGACGTTAAAGACTAAGTACTTTAACGTCACCTATGAAACATGAGTCAGTACCTACGACCTGTTTCTTTGCCATTCCAAGGATGACTTTGACGATTCTGACCCGAAGCATTAACATCAGCCCTTCGGTCTCCGTCTCCGGCCTTGTGGTGTCATATACTTGTTCCACCGAGGCTCGAGAAGATTGTAATTCCCCGTCGAAACTCTGATAAAACTGGTAGCTGCTAAGGTTGCTCTGCCCTACTAAGTGGATGTGCTAAACTTGGGTACTTATAACACCAGTAGGTATACGTACTATTTTGTCAAGACACCACACTGACGAGTTCCTAGCGAAATACAAGTTTATAAGGAAGTAGTAAGCTAAGCCAAAAAAGGCTCATAGTACTCATCATGATGAACAACTTTTACGATGGGACCAACCCGGATATCGAGAAAAAAATCAGCTCTTTCATACAAAATCCATACAAACGTCAATGACACTCGACAAAATGTATAGAACAGCTGTTCTTTTGTTCCATAGTAGAAGTCGTTAATAATGGCGAGTGCTATGAGCCTTTCGGCTTAGCTTAGGTACCCTTTCCCTTCCAGGCGTAGATTTGAGACTTAACTAGAGCCCCTGATACTTAAACTCTGGCTATTGGTCTGTCTCATAGGTGCCATGAAAAAATCTGCCCTTGGGTTTACTTTTCAACGCTTGTGTTCGGTTAATTGGACAGACTTACTGACACAAAAAACTATGTAAGTACTCTAAGTATAGATTAAAATCAGCCACGTCTGTGTCAAACTTAGATATGTACCTAATAAACATGTATACCTACGTATGCCTTTTTCATACAAAAAATATATTAGCATTGAAACTAAGAATCCTCACAAGTGACAGGTATTACCAACCTTTCACTTACTTCGTAAACTCATTTCAAATTTTAAATAATTTACTTTTGTGGATGGAAAATTAATACTTACTGAGTGCATTAGGCTAGACTGCAATAACCTATACTACACGGGTCCAAAAGAGCTTTGTTGGTTGGTACTAATTTTGTATACTTAGCTTTTAATTACTATGAGACCAATCCTGAAGTCGTAGAAAACATCACCTCGTCTCATCAAAATGTATGGAATCTCGAATACCTAGATCTGCTGTGAAATACTTAGTAATTTAACAGCTCTATTCGCGATTTCAGAATGTTTTAAACAAGCAAAAAGAGGAAAACACACTGGTAATACCGCGAGGCGCTGCTAATAAAGTTAGAAAACTGAAAATGTTGGCAACTCCTGGAAGAAAACAGTGCAGATTATCACGTAAGGCTTCGCCCTGTCCGCGAGCCCCAATCTACTTAGTAGACTACAGGCACAGTTTAGAACACCCGTTTTGTGGAAAGTATCCAAAAAATAGAAAAACAAAAACGTTTGACAATTCGCAAGACAATACTTTGGTAAGTAAACTTTCCTTATCTTAAACAAATTGCTCTTGGAGTTGGTATGTGATAAAGTCCAGTGCTACCCATAGCCATTGGCGTAGCTAGGATTTTTGTGGCAAAAGCATAGATCGCATCATAAGTCCCACCTTTAATTAGATGAAAGGAGACCTCCAGTGTTTCATCCTTACAGAGTCGTATGTCTTGAAATGCACCAGTTTTTTGCAACAAAAAGAAAAAGTGACCTACGTAGAACCGACCGACATAGCAAATGCTTAGACTTAAATACAAAATTAATAAATTTTGTATTATTAAGTATTATTACAAAATTAATAAATTTTGTATTTACCGTAGTCGAAGAATAATAAATCAAGATGCAGCGCTTGCTGAAAACATCTAGATGACGACAAGTATAAAATATAACAGAAATTAAATCTTTTGTTTTTTACAGTTTCTACTGAAAATGGCGGAAGGACCAGAATGCCAAGTTCGCCGCAGAAGGTTATCAGGGAACCCCAACTTAGCGCTGAACCTGGATGGGGGTTCCGAAACCACAGAAGGGAACCCTGACGAAGGGACTCCTTCTCCCAGCAAACCATTCCCAGGGTCCTCTAAAAGACCATCTCAAGCGCAACTACTTCAATTTAAGAACAAGCAGCAGTCGTTCGACTTACACATCATTCAAGTAAGTTGAATAGTAGTTTATGCAGGTTTTAAGGTTTTATTCTATCGCCTATAGGCCTATAGGATTGCTTTTGACCGCCATCTCGCCTGATGGTAAGCAATGATGCGGTCTACGATGGAGCACGTTTGCCTAGAAGGAACCAATTCACTCGCGTCCTGAACACATCCAGTTAAAGTATATCTATCGGAAAACACCCAGTCGAGCAAAGTATTCCAAACTAGCAGTGTATGTTTCTTGATTAGCTCAGTACAACATTATATTTTTTTAACGCGAATAAGTCTGCGTTTGACCATTAACTCGCCTGTTGGTAAGAGACGATGTAGCCGAAGATGAGGCACGCAGACTTAGAAGACACATTTTCACTCTGACCTTGAAAAGCCCAAGATCATACCTATCGGGAAACAATGTTGCCAGCAGTCTGTTCTATTCCGTTTCTAGTTTCTACTTACTTAGGTCGTTATATCTGCTGATGTACCTAAACCTAAAGTGTAACTACAAAATAGTGATCCACGTGTCTGAATTCTTATTCGAACGGTGATGATAGTTCCAGTGTTAACTCACGTGGGCGTCGTGGACATAATCCAAGTAGGTAATTATCTTTAGCTAGTAACTTCAATAAATAGATACCTACCGACCTAGTAGGTATAATTAATTCGAATACTCTTACGTATGCAGATTATAGGTAAATTATTGTTGATGACCATATCATTGATGGACAAAGTAACCCGACAAGATCAGACAGCCACAACCAATGGTTAGATTGAATTTTAATCTGATATGTAGTCATCATAATCAGATCTCAATATGCTATATTGAATCTATTATTTAAACTTTACATCAGTCTTGAGGATGATCTATCAAGAAATGACGAAACCACCCCTACTTTCAGACCTCTTCAGAAGTAATTCTAAGGAAAATTTGCTAACCGAATAGCAGGACATCTACGTTTGTCTGATCATAATTTCAGTTCTAAAACATATCATATTGTATTCGTTTTATTCTATTGTTAGGTGGAAGAATGTGAGGAGGAAGAAATCATAGTGGATAGTGATGATGAAGCCGACGAGAATGTGGCGTCGGGCATCCAGCGAGCAGTCACACCGACGCCCTTTCAAGACTTCGGCGCAAACACTGTTTATACTGAAGGTATTATCTGTTTATTAAGAGTATCTACTCTTACTCTTATTCACAAGTTCACAACCGATAAGTCTCTAAACCTAAAGCTATAGAAATAATTAACCCTGTAAAGAACCCCGTAGAGCAAGGAAAATGCGCCCTCTATACGCAAAGCCTTTTTTATGATTTTTAACAATTTTTACATTACCAAACCGGTCTGGCAGTGGTTGTGCCAGATCTGGCATAAAGGCTCTGATCGCTAGACGTTCAGAAGCGTTCAGAAGCTTACGTGCCGCAACTTTATACTCTTTTTATCGAGAAACATGACCGTACATGACCGTTGCTTTGTCACGTTCTAACACAACAAAAATATGATTTTTACGGGATTTTTTTTTCTTGGCTTTTGACAATTTGGCTCTTCCATATTTGACATATTTCTTACGAGTACCTAGATATGTTAAAATATATTTACTGTACTTTCTAGGGCCTCAAGTGACGGACTTCCTCAGGGTGAAAACCTTAGAAAACGACTGCTATACCGACGTCTCCGACGCTGATACTGGAGATGAAGAATAACTGAGAAAGAAACAACAATTTAAAGAAGCTGTGTCAAAGTCGAATGTTAAGAATGCATTTAGTCAAATAAGCTACTGAAGCTAGAGTTACCAGATGACAAGAATTTTCCTAACTGATCGGGGGTTTTCAGAAAATCTTTGTTTTGGATCTGGTAACCCTGACCGTACATAGTGAACGCTGTTCATCGTTGTCCACATTTTCTATTCAATCAAAATTGAAGCTAATATCTCCTAAAACAAAAGTTTCTATGTCAATATGTAAAGAAGTTTCGTCTTACTGCCATTACTAAAAAAATATTAGACGTTAAAAACAAAATAATTCTGATACAAAACGTTTCCCACATATTGCAGATAGGAACTGGAGTAATGTTCGTGTGGGTGACTTAATTAATAAAAAAATATATTTAAAAAAAGTACCACATAATTATTTTCTGCAAGCAATCATTTGGCTAAACTAACATAATATTATATTATAAACCCGGAACAGAATTACTTGCACTAAAAATTTTTCAAGCACTTATATACGTATTACGTATTCAGCTGCATAACTGCTGAACAGAAATGCATATATACTCGTAAAATTTGGTGGAATTTCTTTTATTACAATTGATAAGTTTCCTGTAGGATAAACTGGTAAAACTTCGAGTGACGGCTGTAAGTTATAGTTTTCATAAGAGCCCATATGATAACTCCATAATTATTGTACTTTTAACTTAATAACAATAACATTTATAAGTATTTATCTTATTGAGATCATTGCAATAACAAAATAAATGCTTAAACTGTGTAATGCTGTTTTATTGGTAATAAGTATTTTTTGTAGTACCTAGGTAATTTATATGACATGTGTCAAATTAAACATTATCGCATTTAGTGTTCACGGTGGAAATGGTAAGCTAAAAGTAAGCGAAAATCTTGTTTTTTTTTACAATCACTTACAAAAGGAACCTGGATTCTGGACTCGTAAACATTGGATTTTTATTATTATTTTAATCAATTTTATTAGGACAGTCCATAGATTTATTACCTAAAGATAGAGCCAAAGTGTAACCGCACATGCGACAGCTATATTCTTGAAATAATGCCAGGATAGGAATGCTTCCCCCATCTTAGAGGAAAAAATTTCATAAAATATTTCTAATCTTTATACTTCACAAAATAAAACATTGTTATACAGGGTTATAAGGAAAGGATATACAAGCCGCAAATTGCTCATAGTAGGAAAAAGTCTAATAGTAGGAAAATAACTACTAGTATTTATACTAATCTACTCATAATTATGAACATCTTTTATTAAATAGGCAATTTTGCGATTGCGAAAATAATGTACCTTATCTTAGTTTTGGGTCAGCAGGAAATATGAAATAGTCCATTAAATTAATTATTTATTAATTTATTGGGTACAATCCTGGGGAAACATAATTCACAACCTGGCAGCTACAAATCGTAGACGGCTCACGTAGTAACTATTATTCCTAATCTGTGGTTTGCCCACCTTGGCACGGTTACAGCGACGGGGACCAAAAATGAAAGGTCTGTCTCTCTTTTTCAACCGTGTTTTGGCACTTGCCATCTTGCTCTTTTTTACAAAGTAGCTGTTATGGTTCTCTCTGTTAGTCTGAGGGACAGTCGGTAAATTATAGTCTCAAACATTAAAAAAAAAAAGATTTAAATGAACTGTTTTATTCCTTTCTGAACAAGTTTAAGTAGATTGTAGTTATTCATACAACGCAACGGAAGTAAACAACCAGTCATACAATCTTCTTAAGGTTTCTTTCACACGTTGAAAATTCGATACGCAATTCAATTACTTACTTAGGCTCATGCACCTACTTTCAATTATCGAGGTATACTCGACTCGTGTCTAATTTTAACTCAATGCTTAATTTTCATTGAATTAATTTTATGTCCATCCTTAACTTAACTAAGGATCCCGGAATTGTCTATAGACAATCCAGAAATCCCGGGATTATAAGAAAGCCTCGGGATCTAAAGCTATAATCATATCCTTATAGAATTATAGATAGATGATAATACTTATACTTTCAAGTTTTGGTACAACGAAGTTGTATGGAAATTACGAGCTAAGCCATCGCCTGAACAGGTATTAAAATTAAAATTAAAATACATGCAACTTAGCTTACTTTACTTTATTGACGTAAACATGCCTTTAATTCATTTACATTTTATCAAACAACAAATCTAGTTTTAATTTTAAATTCAGTTTAAATATCTGATAACATACAGCAGATATTGCTTAATTCGAACTTATGTCTCTTTTGTTTTGTGTCAATTAAAATTTGGCCATGGATTACGAAGTCAGCGGTAAATTTCTAACCTGCGTAAATGTTGGTAATATTAATTATTTTTTATCCTATGGCTGGTCCTGAACTGGAATTACACAATTTACACGCGCCACACTTTTACAATTCGAAATCTGAAGATGTGTTCGTATGAAGATGAATTAACCTTAACTTTAGGCTTATAAAAGTGGTACGAATGACTAGCACTGGCTGATATGGTTTACATTAAACAAGTAGGGTTCCAGTTCAATAATTAAATTCAGCGGTGGATCGCAGAATAGTGGTTTTACTAGCCTATCTACTGTATAGTATTTATTTTACACGTTGTTTAGAATTGTTTTTCGACAAGATTCAAACCTGTCGAGCAGTTCACCGACAAATTTACTGGACAGCAACTGGAGTAATGCAAACCGGTCATAAACTTTAGTTTACGGTAAATATATTTTTATTTTCACTATTATTGCTCTATTATACAAATTCTTCACTCTAATAGACAAAACGCCTGATGTTTTAAGATATCATAATAATTTAAATTTTAAAGTGAATCAGGCGTTTCGAGACATTTATTATTTTGACATTTACTCTCACTCAGATAATAAAAACACTGGCACAATTACTTACGATTAGTATTTGCGCAAGCTACCACGCATCTTGTGCATTGGTTATTATTAAATTTATTCTAATACATACTAGCTTTTGCCCGTGACTTCGTCCACGTGGACTTAGTTTATAAACCCTCTTTATTGAACTGAACAGTTATTTTTATCAAACAAATTATGTTCGGCGTGATTCTTTATATTGAAAAAATTTACTTATTTATAAACCGGTTGAAATAAAACAAATACTGAATTAAAAAAAAAAAGCTTACAATGCATTAATGAAAACCTCACCGAAATCGGGTAAGCCATTTTTGAGATTTGCGCGCACAAACGCACAGACAAACGGGCAAAAACTCATCGTCATTATTTGGGTTCTACTGCATTTAAAAGGCCCCCAAAAATAATTTTACTCATATTATCCATGTATTCCATGTACAGACAGCGATTGCTTACATTTTTATTGCATACAGGGTTATTCATAAAGGGTATGCAAAGCCGAAAAGGGCTAATATTACTCATCATTATGAACAACTTTTACTATGGGACCAACTCAAAATTTGCAAAAAAAAATCAGCTGTTCCATACATTTTGTCGAGTGTCATTGACATTTTTCTATGGAACAGCTGATTTTTTTTCGCGAATTTCGGGTTGGTCCCATAGTAAAAGTTGTTCATAATGATGAGTACTATGAGCTCTTTTCGGCTTAGCATACCCTTTATGAATAACCCTGTATATAATTATACAGGGTTATAAGAAAAGGGTATGCTAAGCCGAATGGTTTCAGGGTTGGCTCCATAGCAATAGTTTTTCATAATGATGAGCACTGTAAGCCCTTTTAGGCTTAGTAATAGTATACTCTTTCCTTATAACCCTGTAATGTATAATATAAAATAAATATAGATTATTACTATGAGTTCTCTATACAAGTTTTATTATTGGAAAATGTCTATGTACAGAGAAATCAAACTCTGGCGGAGTGGTCGAATCTCTCTTGTGGCCGCCTGCTAATAATTTTAGCACTACGAAATTAGTTTTGGCTACTTTTAGAAGATCCGTTACCTGTAAAAGAGAAATTGAAAACAATTAACATAGTTTAAGAAAAGAGTTGGTCCTGAGATACTTCCCTGAGGTACGCCATCCTAACTAAAACAAATGCGAAAGTGAGTTTGTTTGTTACGCTTAAACTACTCATCAGATCATCATGAAATTTTACATACACATTATCAAGAGTATTGAAAAGGACACAGGCTACTTTTTAGCAGCATCGTCATCAACGTTTTTCTTACTGAGCAGCTGAACTTGCGTGCCGCAGCTAGTATTAAATATTTTTGAATAAAAACATCAATAGTAACCTATATTAAAATGTCTAAAAATGTAATTAATTCAATAACAAAATTGTTTACGCAGCTCTCTTCAAATAATTGCCAGAATTTACAAGACACAAAAAACTTACTTCCTGATCGGGAGTCGTGATCGTTTCTAGAAAAGTCCTCGCTTGTTGGAAATGTTTGCATCCACCGAGGTACAATATCACAGGATTTTCATGCCTGGAATAGAACGAAAATATTTACACATTTACATAATAAAACGCAACATAAGTAAAAAAATAAGTAAGACTTCTCTTCCGTTGCTGTACTATATTGCTATACTATAGTATACTCACTGCAGAGGCTGCGTCATCTCGCAGAACTCGTGGTAGTGCACCTGCGGCGGCGGAGCTTGCTATACTATAGTATACTCACTGCAGAGGCTGCGTCATCTCGCAGAACTCGTGGTAGTGCACCTGCGGCGGCGGAGCTTGCTATACTATAGTATACTCACTGCAGAGGCTGCGTCACCTTGCAGAACTCGTGGTAGTGCACCAGCGGCGGCGGAGCTTGCTATACTATAGTATACTCACTGCAGAGGCTGCGTCATCTCGCAGAACTCGTGGTAGTGCACCTGCGGCGGCGGAGCTTGCTATACTATAGTATACTCACTGCAGAGGCTGCGTCATCTCGCAGAACTCGTGGTAGTGCACCAGCGGCGGCGGAGCTTGCTATACTATAGTATACTCACTGCAGAGGCTGCGTCATCTCGCAGAACTCGTGGTAGTGCACCTGCGGCGGCGGAGCTTGCTATACTATAGTATACTCACTGCAGAGGCTGCGTCATCTCGCAGAACTCGTGGTAGTGCACCTGCGGCGGCGTGAGCACGGAGAGCGGCGCGAAGCGGTGCTTGTAGCGCACCGCCTCGTTGTCGAACTCGGACTGCGGCTGCCGGAGCTTGCCTTGCAGCTTGAACGCTACTAGCGCCTGTACAATACCAAACAACGTATTTTGAAATATACTTAGAAAACGCATTTTTTTAATAAGCTTTTATTGCATTGTCATCGGAGTTACACAGCGCACACCGCACAGCTTTATTTTTAGCAGATATCAAAAAGTAGTTCAAAATTTAGTTGCAAGTTTTGACCTAAACAAACCGATGATTATAATTATAATGTGCAGTTCTGCTGTGCAGAATGAGTGTCAAAAGTTTTTGAAAAAGATCCCTACCTTATAGAATCCTCCGCACATGTTCTGCATGACTTGACACATGAGTCCCTCCCTAGCATAGAGCACTTTCTTCTTCTTCTTGTCCTTCTTCTTAGCGTCGCCCCCGCGCCGCACGCTCTCCCCCGCGAGCCCCTCCGCGCGTCCGAGGGCTGACACCAGCCAGCCGTATAGGAATTCGTATAGGTACCTGGGAATATATTGGAAGAACAAGCAATAGAATACGACTCGCAACATGTGTAAAATCCAAGTTTCGAAGCAATCGCGCTTATCAGTGCCAACTTAATTTCGCAATTCAAACTATACACTTCCAATATTATCGTTTCTTTGAGTAAGACCAATCAATTTATATATTTTTACTAGCGGCCCGTCCCGGCTTCGCACGGGTAGACTTTGGGATAAACGTAGAGTAAATTGAAATCGGTCCAGTCGTTCACGCGTGATGGCGTGACCAAAGGTGTTGAGAATAATTATAGGAACTCTTTGTTATAACCTCTATTCTCATGCTATTGCGTAACTATAGCAACCGTAGTTTGTTGATGCTAACTTGTCAATTTATAGTAAAAATTATCAGTATAAAACGCACACTGGTTTGATAGATATGATTGAATTTGAACTTTGTACAGAGGTAATAAAGTGCAAATTGACTCTTGGACGTTAGGAACATACCTACATTGTTTAAACAACAGTGAGTGCTTGCAATTCAATATGAACTTTATACAATAGCAATAAAGCTCGTTTTAGTTAGAAAACGTATGGGATAAATAAAAGGGCTGTTTTTAGGGTTTTTCAATATTTCTGAGAGATTTTCTTAATATTTTTTTCCGTAAGAACCTTCTCCTAATAATAACAAATACAACAAAAAAAGAATTAGTGAAATCGGTCCAGCCATTCACGCGTGAGGCCGTGACCAAGGAAAACGGGTTTCATTTTTATATATATAGATAGATTATATTATTTTACAATTTAAAATTTATTGTGACTCTTTGTTAAGGATGATAAAATATATCCATTAACACAATGTCAACTTGTTACCACGTCAACTTCGCATCGATTTATTGTCTACTTTCTTCTTTGTCTAGTTTTCCCCTTGTCTACTTCCTTCTTTGTCTAGTTACCCCCTTGTCTACATCCTCCTTTGTCTTCTCACCCCCTTGTCAATTTTCCGCCCTAGTTACCCGCTCACCAGAATATGTAATGGTACTCGTGCACACTGTACAGCTCCAGCTCGAGCCTGGATAGCAGGTAGGCCACCATGACGCGTAGCACGTGGTACAAAACACCACATCTTACTTACTCTCGCGCAGCTTAGTCCCTCGTCTACTTCCTCCCTGTCTAGTTACCCCTTGTCTAATTTCCCCCTTGTCTACTTCCGCTCTTGTCTAGTTACCCCCTTTGTCTACTTCTCTCCTTGTCTATTTTCCCCTTGTCTACTTACCCCCTTGTCAACTTCTCTCTTGTCTAGTTACCCGCTCACCAGAATATGTAATGGTACTCGTGCACACTGTACAGCTCCAGCTCGAGCCCGGACAGCAGGTAGGCCACCATGACGCGCAGCACGTGGTACAGCACCCAGGTACCGAAGCAGGCGCGCGGCGCGGCACCGATACCGCTCGCACCGCTCACCATAGCGTCTACGTTCTCCGCCTCGGGTTAAACAGTTAAATGTGTCAAGTGAGAAGTCAAAAAAATATAGTGTAAAATGGGCTTAGTTTGAACGTTTTAGTAGACATGTATTTTTTCTAAAAGTATTGATGTCCTCGTCTAATCAAGTTTGGGGTTGCAATGACAAAGATATAATTTCAGCAAGTTTAGATCTGTCTAATAAAGCCTTCGAATCTGGGCCCGTACATCAAATTTCTACTCGACATTGGGAAGCAGTTCATAATTTCAGTTGCAAGATTTTAACCAAAAAACCGCAACAGCAACAAACAGGGCAAGCCAAATAAATACTTGTAATATGATCATTTTTAGATGGTTTTGTTGTGTTGCCCTGTTTGTTATTGTTGGTGATGTTTTGTAGGTCAAATATGGTAATTGTTTTTACCTCTTCCTGCAGTGTAGCGAATTCGTC
Source organism: Alcis repandata (assembly GCA_949125135.1). Lineage (NCBI taxonomy): Eukaryota > Metazoa > Arthropoda > Insecta > Lepidoptera > Geometridae > Alcis > Alcis repandata. Next base: position 4,075,201 of record OX421223.1, read on the forward strand.
CAATAGCAGCGCGAGCTTGTCTCGCTGCCGCGCGCGGTTGTGTCCGCACACCTGCAGTAGTACCGCGAACGGACGCACGCAGCGAGATAGAAAGTTATCTACAAAATCGCGTGCCTGTTAACAATAGAGAGTGATTTTGATAGATACAGTGACTAATAGCTAATAGTGGCATTTTTCTCAATTATGCCACGGGCATTTAGATGCGGTGTTGATCAGCGGATCACGACGACGGTCCTCGATTTACATTTAGAGTAGTTTTCACCACGATGATTGGGCGTCGCTGATTTTAGCAGCCTCGTCAAATCACGTTTGGGTAGAGCAGGCTTTACCTGCAATTTCTGGTATGAACAATAGTTTATCTATCTACCTGAGGCGTGCCCGCGACCTGCGACTTCTGCGACAAAACGGGTGGGTTCACAAAACTCTTGATGGACTCGCGCAGTATGTCCATGAAGGCTTGCTGCGGCCGCGGAGACACGGACACCGCGGGCGTGCTCTGTGCCATCGAAGCGGTGTTGGCGGGCGACGGGCTGAGGTACAGCAGCTGTAGGGCCGAGCGGGAGAGAATACAGGCGCGTTGCCGACTGAACTCCATGAAGAAATCCTGGAAGCATGAAGAAACATTGTTAGTTGTTACATTCCAATCAGAATCAGATATTGTTTATTGCAACACTGTTTACAAAATGATTTTAATTAGATAGATTTCCAACAGTAGACCCATATCGGGTTAAGGTTTGGTGTGGTATGTAACGACTCAAACTTGAATCATCCCACTTCTGAGATACCAAGTTTATCGTCATCATCTTTGTTCCTATCCACTCCCTGATGTTACGGAGCCACGAAATCTTCCCTTCCCTGTAATTTTTCCTATTATCATGGTCTGCAAATAACCACAAAAACTCAGTCAAAACATTCCCATAATCTTATTTACCAGTGCAGTATGAAAGTTGGTGGCCGAAGTTATTTTCCAGGCTCTTCGTAGTCTCGTGACCAGTTCGTCGAAGTAGTGCAGCGCTTCCGAGCGCGGCTTGATGCGCGTGTAGCGGGGGAACGTGGGCGGGAGCAGGCGCTGGTTTATCATCGGCTCGAAGCCCATCGGGTTTGGGGAGTCGGCTGTGACGAACAAATTGAATTTCCAGGGTTATAAGGCAAGGATATGCTAAGCCGAAAAAGGCTCATAGTACTCATCATTATGAACATCTTTTACTATACCAACCCCCAAAATCGCGAAAAAATTATCAGCTGCTCCAAACATTTCGTTGAGTCTCATTGACATTTTTCTATGGAACAGCTGACTGCTTTTCTCGATTTCAGGATTGGTTCCATAGTAAAAGATGTTCACAGTTCAAAACTGAACTGCCCGATCTACTACTGATTGACTGATCTGAAATATTGAATGAACAAACAAATAAAACTAGGTAATCCGAATATTGTATGGTAGAAATGGTAGCTATTGATGCTGTCATAACATTGTAATTGTGATCAATATGTTAACCACAGCTAACCTACTTTGATTTAGTAGTATCTCCATTCAAAAAACAAACATATACTACTGAAATTCATAGGGTATTAAATACACTTACAATTCTCCAATGGCTGTGTGCCCTTGCAAGCCGTCTTGAGGATAACCTTCATCATCTCCGAGCAGCCGTTCAAAAGAGCTACACAGTCTGCTCCGGACTGCGAGTCCTTTTTGGTGATCAACAGTAACGCTTGGTAGAACATTCTGGTGAACCTGATGCGGGCTGCTAGAGCTGTCCAGAGAGTGTTTAACTGAAAAATGCAATAGGATTATAAATTAGAAAAATTAACAAAAAACTATTTATGTGTTATCTACCCAATTTACGTTTTTACTCGACTCAAGAAGTCCATGTTCTCTAACATAAATTGGCAGATTGAAGCCTGTTTTAGAACTTGCTAAGTTTTTGTCATGTTATGCTGTTTAGATTGTATCAATGTTTTTTATCTTTAAATCTTAAAAATATATATTTTAGGCAAATGCGCCGACATTCTCTACTTTTTTTAATACTATTAATTCAACAATGTTGAATTTACCTCATCACCACTACTTCTAGCTTTTTTATTCAACTCCTCCTCCTGTTCCCGAAGCATTGCTATGCATTTCTGCTCGCTGACTTCCAAACTGGCATCATAGGAATTGCCTGTCTGAGGGTTGGAGCCTAAACGGTACCCGTACCCCATTGGCTGGAAATCTTCTTCTTCAAATACCTGTGCCCTGGAAATATTAAATCAATAGTTAATTGCCTAGCAAATATACTGAGATTTTGTATGTTACATTAATATAGGTCTGACATTGACTAATTTTGTTGAAGTCTAATTCTATACCTAATTTTAATTCTAAATCTTAATTTTGTTAAGTTAAAGGTTAAAAGACTATTTAAATTAGATTGAGAACTTAGATTATATTTAATATGGAATTGGACTTGCATTTGGCTATATCCTTGCAGATAGAGCATGTACCACTTCATACTTACTTGTTAATACATTCCCTAATACTGTCCAGTAGCTTATAAACAGCAATGCAGTAAGCCTTGAGGGTCTTGTTTGGGATTGAGTGTGGCTGGTGCAAGTATAGGTTTGTGAAGACTGTCTGAGCTAGAGAGTGTCCCTCCAGCCAAGAGACTATGCAGGCCATTGTGGAGTCTATGATGCCGATGAGCTCACTGGGCTCTAGGACATCTATTTTCAACTTCCCAGCCTGAAATGACCACGTTTTTGATTAAGTATATGTTTTTGCTGTAGTAGGTTTAGTTTTCTACAGAAACCGCCTGAGATAGTATATCTCTGCTAGTTTTTTAACTTCTAACAGTTGTGTGCATTACAGTATTTGGGATTTAAGAGATATTTTCTCAGTGAATTGCTAGAAACGCAGATATTTAAAATGTTGTCTTGAGACTTAAGATAATATGCGCTGTGCAATGAGATGCAGAGTTTTGAACTGTTGAAGTTCATAATTAAAAAATATACTGAATATTTGCCTGGTGGTTCAATAAATAGTAAACATGTGTTACTTTCCCTGATGGTTCCTTCAGCATGATTAATTTTATAACACTTACAGCAACGGCTTGTTGAAAATTAAGAGGCTTGGCATGTCCTCTATTACACAGCATCCCTGCATCCATCTTAGGGTCCATCATCTCTATGGCAGACATTGCCTCAAACAGGCCAAATAATTGACCATCATGGAGTAGTTCTCCGAGTTGCAGGTCTGCAAAATAATAAATTTTGACACTGATCTTGTTTTCCCAAAAGCTAGGTAAACATAAACATAGATTTTTGCTTACAGAGCAGGTACCTAAACTGAATTCAAATATACATATTTGATACTTTTTAATTGTCAACCTATGCTGATTCACTCCTGGGCAAATTTTACCCCCATTCCTTAACAGACAATGAAATCACTATCCAGATTTGACCAGTCTCCCAAGAATGCATAAACTGTTTTTCTATTCATTTTATGTATCCTCTCCATCCAAAGGTTGCCTGGAAGAGATTGCTCTTAACAATAAGGCCGCCAGTTGTTTCACTAGTTTTAAGTGTTATTATCTTTTTGTTTGTAATCTATTTAGTTTCTAATGCATAGTGGTCATCCCGCTACTATTCTTTCTGCCTGCCTTAGCTTCTTCGTCCATTTTAAGACACTCACTGCATGATCCTCCTGATCAACAAATATTTTAATTCAGGCTTTACCCAGCCTGAGCTAAAAGTGATTATTAGAATTACCTTTGATGTTATTAAAAAAGTCAGATGTTATGTTGGTCCAGTTGTAAATAACTTCAGGTGCAGATGTAAGTGTATCCATTCTCCTGTAACATTTAAAACCAAACCTCAGGATTAACAGATACCATAAAGGTATGTAGGCTATGAGAAACTTAACAGAAGGCTCCAAACTATTTTTCCTAATATTTTAACTAAGAAAAACACAGTTGTAAGCTTTATGGCATTAAAGTAGTAATTAATGTAATAATAGTAACATTGTTATTAATAAGAGAGTTACTCCTGTTACCTACTGACCTATAGCTGCATGAAGTAGGTACATCCAAGTCCAATTCAGGCAGAATTCGTAGCAAGGTGTAATACCTTGTTTTATTTGGGCGGGCCAGCTATTTTACATACAATAATCATGCACACTCATACAAATATGAAACATGCATCAATTTATACAATTTAAATTAGGTATATTCATGAGTAAAATACGCAAAGAAGATTTGCAGCACCAAAATCAAGCAGAGCAATCATGCAAGGTGTACTAACCCATCACCCTCAAAGTATTCTTCAGTCAAATCAGCCATTTTAAATAGTTATAAGTATGTCATTACCAGTCCAAAGGTTTAGTTTTAAACACGACAGATTTTTCTGAAAAATCAAAAAATACAATCTGAAAATACAGAAAAATGCCGATCCTCTTAATGCCGATCGGTCGGTCGCGGTCGGCCTCGGCCTCGCCTCGGCAGTGTTGCCAACTCCAAAAATTCCAAGTCCCTAGATTCTTAATCAAAAGTCGCTAGAAAGTCGCTAAAACTAACTCGACCACGAGCGGATCCACGATTTTGTCTGGGAGAATACCTCTAATTTTGTCGGGGACAGAAAAGGCGGTATCATAATGTTAGTATAGGTAAAAAAAATAAGGTAATTGTTGGAGAACTGGCCGTATTCAATACCAAAACTTAGATTTGAAAGAAAATTGGATGTGTTGCTTTAAATTTTTTTGAAATATCTAAAGCTAGGGCTGTTTTAATTGGTACTCCAAAAGTCGCCAGATTTGTCGCTAAACAATTTTTGTCGTCAAAACTTTATTTTAGTCGCTAAGACTTGAGCAAAAGTCGCCAGTTCTAGCGACAAAGTCGCTAAATTGGCAACACTGGCCTCGGCTCTCGGCTGTCGGCTGTTGACCTTCTTCCTGTTTGACTTTGACACTAGATAACAATTGACAGTTAATTTGACTGACATTGACAGCCTAAAAAGTGCGGTCCGAATTATGCTAATAGTAGGTACACTAACAGCGCTATCTATGCACTCTGTACCTACTGTTGATGCAGCTCCGTGCTCGCCTCCCGCGTTGGTTTACATTTTTCTTCCTTTATTAATGATTTATTAGTACAGTAGCACTTTTTTGTTAGATCTATGCAAACTGTTGGCGTTTATCTCTTCGTTAGCTTGAGCAAGGTTGGCCAAAGTTATAAACAAAGAACATTACTGTTGGAAATTTTCGGACTGCGATAAAAAGTCAAATAAATAGTGATTGAAAACATCACTTCAATATTATTGTTCGATTAATAAATTATTCGATTAATTTTTAGTATGTAATGCAAGGTCGTAAAAGCAAAGCGTTGTTGGTCGTGTTTAAGAGATGGGTCGACTCGAGACGTGTCCTTTTCAAACTCTTATCAGGAGAATTGTAGTAGGCTAGTGCAATAAGTTAATCTGCATCTAAATATCTATCTTGAAATTATATAAAATGGTACAGCTTTTATTCATTTCATTTCATATCAATGTGACAACAATAATTAAGTACCTACCACCTAGTATGTTAGGAAAATTTCAGACTCAGTTTAGTAGAAGAAAATCTTAGGGAAGAAAATACTTATACAGTAGGAAGAAATAGGTAAAACTGTAACTGTGACCTTTTTGGTATTATTTAAACTTAAACCCACTTAAAAAAAACCATCAACTCCTCAAATACGTTTATAAATATATAGCAAAGTTTGTAAAGGGAGATGTCATAGTCGTAGTGTTAGACTTTTCGTTGACTGGATCGTAAACATCGGAGTCTAGTTGAGTCGGCTCCGTGGTGGTGGAAGACTCGCCGCCGGCCTCTGGTGAAAGGTTGGGGTTGGTGCCGCTTGGTTTGGAAAGCATTACCCCGCTGAAGCCCATGTCCATGCAGTCAAAGTGGAGAATCTAATTAAATAAAAATAGAGATCAAAGATAAATCGGTAGGTCCAGAAAGCGTCACAATTTGGTAGAAATTAGAAACCTTTTTAGGTACTTATTGAAGAAAATATGGATTGCAAAGAAAATCATTAGGTACCTATCAAACTATTTTTAGAAGATTTTGTGTTAAGAAAAAAAATGTTACATAAGTACTTACTACCTATGGGTCGTCTCGTCACATGTCACATAACGTAATCTCAGTGCCCCAAGACTATTTGCTATGAAGTTTTTCTCAGATAAAAAAATAGGTCTTTGGTTTTAGGTGGAATATTTCCAAATTGTTTTAATAGTATATAAGTAAGACAAGAGCCGAAAGTTTACATTGCAGAAAAAAAATTATCTTGGGGCAAAAAGAGTACAGCAGCGTCCAGACAATGCCGGCGAGGCAATGTGCGCTGACCGTTGCTTTGTTGATTTCAGATTAGATAGCGCGAAACTTACCAATACCGGAGCTTTATCAAGTCTCGTATCCATGTCCATGCAGACGTGCAGCTTTTGTTCAACCACGTTGATGTCGAACAGACGGATGCACATATCCACGAGTCCCGGAGGTAAGTAAGGAACGGGAATCGGCACGCAGAACGGCGGAGGGTTTCGAGCTAGAAGATTTAAAAAATACTTTGTCATTGGGACTAGTGTTTATTTTAGATTGATAAACGTCGGAAACGTATTTTTGTGACACAGTAAGTGAACACCGTTGCCTAAATTATGGTGTTAAATCACTTCCTGCAAGTCTTGCCAGAGCTAGAAAAGTGTTTTTGCTAAGTGAAGTCTAACAGGCTCCCTTCCGGACCCACGGCACAACCACTATGCTCAACTGATTGTGCCGTGGGTACTTTTGATTCCCTTCTACACAAGTACACAACTAATTGGTCCATTCCGGAAAAAAAATGTGCCTATGACCCAACTGACGAAAACTCGAATCCCTGGTTGTGCCGTGGGTTTTTTTGATAGGTCGTTTTGCAGGTGATGGGTGCTAGCTATGACATATTTTAATCGAATCACCTTACAATTAAAATCACGGTATTTACCAGCTTAATTTTAGGTGAAGGCTTATGGCCCAGTTAAGCGTTTATCTTAAAAAATAATACCAATCAAGCCCGCATTGTACTATGCGTTACCTGAATACTGAATACCTACAGGCGCGCTCATATTTATCTACTAATAAACAGATTATTGTATGTAAGTACCTGATTTATTATATGCGGGATAGGATTTCTAATAAGTACTCACCAAATAGATAAAATTGTATCAGGTCACCTTTATCCTAACTAATATTACTTAAATATGCAAAATGAGTTTGTTAGCTTTCATTGCCCACTCAACCGATCAGCATGAAATTTTGAACTTATGTTGTCAGAGGTACAGAAAAGAACATGCTGTAATGGTCTACTTTTTGTCATCATCATTGACACAGTTTTATACATAAATTATTGTATAAACGTGCGGGTAAATCCGCGATGCGCTAGCTGCGCACTTTTTACCAATATTCTATAATTCGATGGTTATAGTTACCTGAATAGCTGTTTCTGAATACGGTGGCATTGTTCATTTGGACATCCAACTCAAGTAATGACTCCGTTGGTTCATAGGTCAGGACTGCGCAGGCTGAAACAGAATATAGGGTATTGAGCTGGTGAGCCTGAAAAAAGGTCTACTAGGCCGCCCGTCGGAGCCGCAGTACTTTTTTCTCCATTAAATTAAAAAACATTGAACATTAAAACATTCACGGCAATAGACAGTCATGGACAAACGTGACGCTTACTATCAAGTGAGCGACTTTTTAACAGACTTCAAAAAAGGAAGAGGTTCTCAATTCGATTGTATGTTTTTTTTTAATGAGTGGTAATTTATATAATAGTTTAATTTATATATATATTCAAATTTATTTAGAAAATATTTTTTAGGACTTAGTACTTACTTCTTCTATCAAATTTGAAGGTCTCAATGCGGATACCAGTGCAGCACCTGCACTGCAAGCCTTCGCAGTTGCATCTTCCGCCGGTGAACGGAAGTCTTAGCAGCCATCCCGGCTTGTACCACGGACGGGGCATCATCTTTCTTATAGTCTGGAAGTAAATTAAGTTTGATGAGCTACAACATATTTTGCCTACCGTCGCGTCGTCAACTCAAGCTGAGTTCAAAAAATATTGTGAAGTAAATGTTTGACCATTCCCAAACAGGATTCGGCTCACCTCATTGGTTTCCAAGTCATAATAAATGGAGAAATCAGTAACATCCATAATTTTATCGTCATCTTTGGCTTTGAAAAATGTTCTTTCGCTAAATTCTAGCCCTGAAATCAAAAGCACAATCAAGGGTAAAAAAGAAGACAATTTTTTTTCTAGTGTTTTCTTATTTTTTTTTTTAATTAAATCAGGACATCAAATTAAAACGTTAAATAATAAAATAAGTAACTAAAGTAAGATATGTAGGTCAATTTACTTACCGACACTGTATAACACACAGCTCACAACAAAGAACAAAACTACAGATTTTGTTTTCGTTTTCATTTTATCAACAGTGCGTTCAACCTAGTTTGTCTGCTACCGGCTCTAGGGACACCATGCAAATGACGGCAAACCTACGTCAACTAACAAAGGTACCGGCTACCGGCTAAAGTATTTATTTGTATGCAACGACATGCGCGCGCACAACTGGCTTGCGGGACTTTCTAGAGAAACTCCTGCGCATTACCGATACACACCACCACAGTCCGTTTGTACGAGCAACTGATTTTACTGATTTCACGGATTCACAGTCGTCGGATTCCAGCAAGAGAAAAATATTTTGAATAAATAACGATCATTTATTGAGGTAAACACTTAAACGTAAACAATGGCTTTCACACTTTCGAGGGAATCAAGAACTTTGCGGACAAAAACACTTCCCATTGGCACTACATTGGTCAGTTTGTAAGTATTGAAATCATCTTATAGTTCATTCATTTCTCATCCACCTTATGCATTTGGAATTTTCAGTATCCTATTTTGCAGTTAAATTAAATTTGGTTTTTTTGATCACCGATCTTCATCGTCATCGTCGTCGTCGTCATCATCAAACAGGTCTCCCAATAGTGATCGAACAACGTTTTCGTCGTAGTCATCAATATCCTCGTCTCCTGTGTCGATGACAGCATCCACACCTCCTTGTGGATTAGCCACGGGAAGACCGCCACCCTCGTCAGGACCTACCATGGTTACTCCATTTGCACCCATCCTGTAAATCGAAGCAGTTCTGTCATAATCATATCAATCTTGTATTTTTTTTTGTTATTATTAAATTCTGATGATCAAAATCATTGTTATCTTATTTGAATTAAAAGTAGTTAGCGACAATTGGGTGCAAAACTATGGCAGAATAGAAATATAGACTGACATAGCACACTTCACACTCAGATTTAGTTTTAATCACATCACTTAGGATCAATGTGCCTTAATTTCCCTACGGTGATAGAAAAAGAAGTTATAGTGACCATACATTTATAAAACCGCCTTCATAGCGTCTATTAGGGCCAACCGTAGAATACAATTTGTATGGTAATTTGCGGTACTCACCTCAAACAATCAAATGCAAAGTTGAAGAGCTGGTAGTCTCGCCATTGTCCTGTCATTGCTAAGCAGAAGTGAAAGTTTCGACCCGGGAAGAAGATGTTGTAAAACTTCGCGCACACTTTCAAATTAGACAACCTTGGAGGGCTTATGCATATAGGCCTGGGATTTTTTCCTTGAAAGAGAAACAATAAGGTTCAGCGAACACTTCTTTAAGAAGACTAGATTATTTAAATTTCATTGCGTTACCTGACATAGAATTTTCGTACAGAATCCTATTGTTTAAGGACATAGCGACGTCAAATGCGAAGTCACCCGGATGATATGTTACTCTCATACAAGCTTTCTGCCTCAGCAAGTCCATCAAATATCCAGTGCAGCATTTACAGACCCCCATGTGACAGGAACACCTTCTATTTGACGTCGATGCGGACGAGCTCGAGTTTGTCGTATTTTGGACTACACTCTGTCTTGCACGCGCAAATTGTGATACCGTTAGATTTTTTTTCAAACGTGCTATGTTTAATATAAAGCTATCAGGCACTTCGAACTGTTCCTCGTGTAAATAATTAGACGTTTGAATGTTATTTATTGCTGTGTCGTGTGTATCTAAAACAAGCTGAATGTTAGTTCTAATAAAATACGGAATTAATAGTAGGGTTAGATTTTATGGGCTTACCTCCTCGGATGCTGTGTAAACATAGCGCAGGAATAATTAACAACACTATAAAGAACATTATAGAAGTAAAATCACGCGATGCGTTGCGTGCGCTTGTCGTCTGAATAAAGCAGGCACTCCAATTCGCATGCACGAATCGAACCGGTTCAACGGCGGCAGGGAAAGATCTGTCCAACACTAATTGACTAACCACTTTCACGTGGAATCTTATGCAGATTTACACAACTCTGACTCATTCATTAACAAAAAGAAACTTAGGTTTTCGCATACTTTATTATCCTCGTTGTAAAACAAATAAATAACAAATTAAGATGTACTAATTATGGCATAGCTAAAATAAATAACACTAATTGGTAACTAGTTCAATTTTAAAATGATCACAGCTAATTGTTGCTTCTACCGTCTAGAAAGTCTCCGAAAGCATCACCGATGCCGTCAAAAGGTCCGTCATCGCCGCCTCCTCCCCCGAAAATTCCACCTCCATCTCCTCCGAAGAGTCCACCGCCACCATCACCTCCAAAAAGCCCTCCTTGTGATCCGCCTCCAAACAACCCTTCTCCTCCACCCAGCACTGTTTCAGCTGCGTTCTGAATAAACCCTCCTTCTTCTTGAGCACCGCTTCCAAAAAGATTCACTGGCTTTGGACCAGATGATACTGGTTTTGGCTTCTGTCCAGTTTTAACTCCAGATGAACCCAAACTGAGATGTGAAAAAAGTACTTAGAACAAATAAAATGATACAGACACTTTAGTTAATCATTGAGTAACTAATTGTATTGTGCATACCTGAAGCATTTGAATGATGCTGAATAAACTTGAAAACCGCCAATGTCAGCTTTAATGTCTAAGCAGGCGTGAGCATTCCTATTTCTGATCCTTATGTTTGATATCTCAGCACAAACTCTGACAAATGGAGCTCTTCTAGGATTAAAGCAAATTGGTGGTGGATCACTGGCTGAAACAATAATAAAATGTTTTAATAGCTCACTATTTTTTACTACAATTACAGACTATATTTTCTAATGTCAAATTTAAACAAATTCTATTACCTACCTGAAACTCTTCTTCTTATAACCGTGTTATTGTTGACGCTCAATTTGACATCAAATATAAAATCTTCTGGCACAAATGTCATATTTCCACATGTTTTCATTCTAAATCTCTCCATGATTGCTCCAGTACAGCATCCACATTGTCCATCTAAGCACGAGCACGGAAATCTTATCGCTTGACCAGGGACATCTTGTTGTGGTTCTTCTACAACTTCGTCTTGTACAACTGGAGCTTCTGTAGGAGCTGCAGGAGCTGGTGCGTTTACTATTGGATCCTGTAGTGGTGGAGTTGGTGTTGCTATTTCGTCCTCTACTGGAACAACTTCCTCAACTGAGACATTGTCAACTACTTCTTCTTCAGCGTCCTCAAGTTCTTCATCCACTTCGTTTTCTTCATCTTGAACGTTGATGGGTAAAGTAATAGTAACCGGCGATTTGAGAATAGGCGGCGTCGGTCGTAAAGCTTGTCTCCAAACCGCATTAGGCACTTTAAATTTTATAACGTCGTATTCATTATTTACCGAAGCTTTTTCTTCCGCTGTTAAGAAAACGAATTATTTAATAAAACAGGTTTGTCTATCTTGTGACTGGTAAATAAATCCATATTTTTAAAACTCACCGAAAACCGAGTATTTCCGAATCGTTAAAGCGTATACTAGTAGCAATAAATTTAGTTTAACCGTTGAGTTCATTTTTACAATTGTAAAATACAATTAGCGGCCAGTGCTTACTCGAGCAGTACAAATCGTAACTGTGACCGCTTACAGAGAACTGTCTTCAGAGTATACGATGACCACTAAAGTACTGATGTTTATTTAAAAGCACGGCCATTGAAAAGAACAAGTTTTAAATTTTAATGCGGGGCGAGAGAAAGTTGACACTTTAATCAATATTATGAATGCTTACTTTCAACGTAGGATGCGTGGCCTGCATGGATATTTTCGTCATCGCAATAATTTATCTATTTTATTGTGCTGTAAGCGTAGCACTATATTAGGTCGTGTTTTATGAATGCTAACGTAACATTAGAAATGATACAATACGTCATAGCATGGTAACGGCATTATAAGAGCTTCTAATTCTTGAGATAATCATTCGCATGAATTTCTTTGATAAATATCTACTCAAGTACTCATTGATAAAAACAATAATATGCTTAATCTAAATTATTTTTTATAGTTGTATAATACCATACAGAGCAGGAGTGGGATAAAGATAGTGATAGTGTGGTGACAACGCAGGCTTTGCTTACGTCAATGATATTTATTTTTAGTAGGTATTTTTTCATAATAGGAATACTTAAACATTGTATTACTATTAGTCAACTCGTACAAAATAGTATTTTTATATAGTTAAGGTTCTGTATACATATTATTGCTAAAAGAAAAGGCAAATGGCATCGTACAAGGACGTAGAAACATTAGCACAACCGACACTCCTGGAAATCACTCTTTCGATCAGAGCAATAATATTAAATAATAAATAAATTACTTTATATTTAAGTACTGATGGTCTCGTAAATCTAATCACAAACGAGATTTTTATATTTCGAAAATGGGTAAAACTATTATAGAATAGTATTTTATTTTATTAGTGCATAACGTGTCTTATGTTACTTGTGACCATCAAGAAAATGTGTTTTTACCTAGTCTTATCAAAATAAATAAGTCAACTCATGTTATAATATCTTTTTTTATTTTCAGTCATGCGGAATAAAATAAATAATCACTTACATAGAGCCTATTTACACACCAACAAATCAAAGAGAAACTAGAAATAAATAAATATTAGATCTACTTATGAACTATCAAGACTTCTACGTCATGCTTGCGACCATTCTCCACGCATCATTTTGTTCTGTCTTCTACTATTTTTCTTATTTTTATTGCCTTTGTTGTTTCTTGCCATAAGAAGCGCATCTTCCATAGTATCTATAACTTCATGATATTCTGAATAGTCAGCCTCTTTTTCTTTGGTGTGTCTGTTTTCCCTTTTCTTGCCTCCGAATATGCCTAGTTGATCACCAATACTTTCTCCAATATTAGTTAAATCAAGAATATCTAGATCTTCCAAATGGAAGTCATCGTTATGTTTTTTTCTGGGCAAGCTGAGGCCTTCGTAAGCGTCACCGTCAATAGAACCGTAATGAGAACCAAATCCACGAGTTTCATCTGTGCCTAAAGTTTCCATAGCATGTTCAGTTTCTTCTGCAGAGTCTAGTGATTGCACTATCTGTACCATATCATCACTGATATTGTCATCAGCAGTTGTAGGTAGCGGCCTAGGAGTAATCATCTGAACCTTCTCATAAGCCATTTCTTTTTCTACTTTGCTGGAACCTTTGGCATCATTGGAGTTGAGTGGTATAACGGGCATCGACGAAAGTTGGCCAGTTATATGTGCTAAAGACATTTCTAACCCAGGATCTTCGAAATTGGTCACACTTTTTGCAGTGGTTGTCGGTGCTCGGTGAGCAACAATCGTCTCAAATGTTTCCTCACTTGTTGAGGTTATTTGATTTTCTTTATCTAGTTGCATTTTACTTGTCACTGGGATGTCTAATGGAGCAGAAGTAGTTGATACAGTAGTAAGGATAGAAGACGAGATTACTTCATTGGAAGCAGAAGTTGGCCTCCTTGTAGTAGTTCTGCGCGTAGGTCGCCGAGCTGGGCGCACTCTTACTGTAGTGGTTCTAATAGGTCTGGGTGTAGTCGTTCTTGTGTTAGGTCTCCTATCAGGTCGTCGTGTAGGTCGTCGTGAAGGTCTAGGACGCCTCGTGGTTGTAGTTGAAGGGGGAGGAGCTTGTTTTTTCTTGTTTTTGTTCGGTTTCTTGCCGCCTGACGAACCAAACAGGTCTCCTAATAAGTCTTCTCCTAAAAGACTAAATCCTGTATAGTCCGCGCTTTCCACATCATTCACGGCGTCGAGTTCACCTGAAATGCAACACACAATATTAAATAGACGTTAGTAAAAAAATATGTCGTTTCTGATAAAATTGAATTTCATTAATGATCTTACTTTCTTCATCATCATCGTCGTCGTCATCGTCATCCGCTCCGAGTCCGTAATCGTCATCGTCGTCATCATCATCATCATCATCATCACCTTTTTCATCAGGTATCAATGGCAAGGGATCGGCAGGCTCTGAGGTTACACCTTTCGAGCCGAATTTGAAGCAGGACACTCTCACAGCGGCCTCTACTGTACTTTTTGATTGAAGCTCCAAGCCCAGACAAGCCCGGAAGTCTTCACCTGTTCTAGCAATGTTGTAGACTCGACCGCAAAACTTGGATATACCACCGGGCAGTGGCATACATACTGGACTGGGTTTTTTACCTGAAATGAACAAGTTTGACAAGGTTTCAGAATGTATTACGAGTATTACGATACTCTGGAAACCACATAGATGTTTAAAGACGTTTAAAAATGATGGATGAATAGGGGAGATTAATTTATCGAACTATGTTATTAATTCGTTGCAGCAATAAATTTTAGAGTTCACTCAAACTAAAATTGCGTGCTCTTCTTCTCAATAGATTAGACATCATTCAGAACATGTTCCTAATAGCGTACAGGCAATTAGGAAAATTTTTGTAAATGTTATGTAATTTAGTCGTTTTTACAAAGTTGCGCCCACACAATTAATTTTCCACTGGACAAAAGTCTACAAACATGATCTACAAAAATGATAAACTCTGATGACGCATTCGTAAACTTTCATCACAAAACACACTATCTCTAGAATATACTATCTCTAGTCGGTAAAAGTCACAAAAGGAAATAGAAGCTTACTCGATAGAGTCCGGTTCGTGATGACCTTCTTTCCAAAGCTGAGAGACACGGCCATCTTGTCTCCGTTCAAATAAGTAAGCGTCGCGCATCCTGGAAGAAAGTTTGTTTATTCATTAGTCATTATGTAAATAAACACTAATCATGAAGCATAACACACTGACCAAATCTTTATAGTTAAAATAAAAAGCATTTAGGACACTTCAATTGATTTCTGAGATTTGATATAAATAGGTATTATTCTTCTAACATCGATAATAAAATCAGTGCTATCTTAACATTTATTCTTTTGTTTAAACAATCGACGATCGATACATTAAGTAACCAATTTTTGTAATTAGAAGAGATACTTAAATTTTATAGGCAAACCTACGAAATAAAAAACTTTAGGTAAGTACATGTTAACCGTGATGTTAATTGCTCAAGTTAACAATGTTGAAGTTAAAATTATTGTCTACCAGGCTGCAAGTACGTAGGTAGGTATGTATTATACGTGCCAGGTTTAAAATATGTATGTAGGTTGAATGAAAAACATTTGAATATCGAGTAAAATTTACCTGGTCCATTCAAATTCACCAACGGGAGTGCGAAATCTCTGCAGCAGTTGCAGTAGGCATCAACGCATTTGCAGTATTTGTTGATGCTGCTGTCTTCAATCTGGCCGATTTCAGTTTCAGTATCCTTTTGGAGTCCTTTATTGTTATTCCTTCTGTGCTCTGGAACGAAAAATAACTATTCTTAGCGTAGGTATTTATTTGGTAAGGTCGTAAGTAAGTCGTACTTATGACCTATTGATACAAAGAAAAAGAAGTCTATGTTATGAGTTGTGATCTTACACGCTTACACTACAGTTACTATCATTGAATAAGCATGCTTTTTTCCTATCATCGGATGGGTCAGCATCAGGAATTGTTAAAATTTCTCTAATTTCTAAATTACTAGTTCAAAACCCCACGGTATCATCCTTTTTTTTTGTCTACCATTATCGAACTCTACATTTTATTTCGAACTTGATTTACATTTTTATTTTCTCAGTGATAGATAAACTCTTTATTGTTCACACCATAAATTACAAACAAAAGGATTATAACACCTAAAACTAGTGTGACAACTGGCGGCCTTATCGCTAAGAGCAATCTCAAGAAGAGTTGAGTGAGTGATGAGTTTCAAAAAGTACTTTGTTCGTTATGTCTAGGAATCTGTTCGAATTAGCTCTGAATAGCTGCAACATTTTTTTATTTTTTTTACTATTAGCTACAATCAAATCAAAATAAAATTATTTCTTTTGAATATTTTAAATTGATTTCGGTTATAAGATCAGTTCTGGTTGTTGTTTCGTTAAAAATTTGAATAGAAGGAAAATAGCTAATTACTTATAGCTTTAGCATAAAACCTCATGGACATTGAGGGCCTTAATGCAAACACAATGCAGCTAATTTTAAGCAGTAATTAAGTTTAACCAGGGTTTGTAAGTAGTATTCTATGCGTAAAAAATTAATACATTCGTACTAATAAATCGGGTGTATTTATGTTGATTATGTAAAGTTTATTTTTAAAATTCAATCACAGTTAAAAATGTGTAGATTTATACGCATCTAACATATCTACAGTTGACGAAGTATTGCCACCCGTCACGCAACTCTAACTTTCACGAATTTAACAAGTGTTATTAAAATTTGTCAAGTGAAAATAAAGTTTTTACGTAAAAACAAGGTTTTTAACCTGTGTTGTGTACCTAGCACAAATTTGACGTAAAAATCCGTATCGAGTATTCGATACAAGAAAAAAGAAGGTATATATAATGTTATATATCCTAGCTGATTCAGCCATGGCGACCACCGTTTCTGTTAATTTAAGACACATCAAGGCTCCGTTCGTGCGCCTTCATGTGACTGTAGTACCCTATTAGTACTATAGTTTGTAGACTAGTTGAAAGCCAGTCTGTACTTATTAGTAGCAAAAGTCAAATAAAAGATACTTACTGACACTCTTGGAGGCAGCAAAAGCTATAAGCACGAAGATGAGCAGGAGCTCGAACACTAGGGAGAGCTTCATCTTGAAGCTTGGCTCCCTGTCTGGAATCAAGTATTTCATAACTAACACATTACAGTAAAAATGTAGGTAAAAAAAAATCAGCAAATTTTAAAATTACCAAATTAAAAATAAATTGAACGAAAATGAAAATAAATGCGAAGCGAAGGAATATTGTAATGTATCTTAAATTAAAGTAAAAAACTAAATACGTCCAAAAAACTATTTATTTGGGCGTAATGGTACAGCCGAGCTTTACATATGTACTAAAGATTGGAATAAATAAGAAAACGAGCGCGTTGAAGTCTTTTCTATTGCGCGCTAATCACTCACGCGCCTCTTATAAAAAATATTAATTGGAAATACGCTTTCAAAACTATGCTTTAACCACGTATTTATAAATAGAAAATAAACCTTCACATACCTTCTTGTAAAAATCGCTGATGCAAACTTTTTATTCACCACTTCAAAAACAATGTTGCAGCCAGTTAGCACACCTCTCGGTTCACGATCGATTACAACAATTATTAGATTAAGAACTGATAGCCCTAAAATGTAGACGACACCAACGTACCAACAACACTGGTTTGGAATAGCCGCCACAGCTCCCGCCAAGAGAAAAGTTCTGACGTGTGCGAGAAAGGAAAACTGTCGGTTCTGCCTCTCTTTCTTTCATGTTCAAACAGTCAAGGACGGGTGAAAGACTCAGTTGGCCGCCTATGTAGAATTCAGTGTCAAGCTGCGCACGCGCATATCGAATGTGGACTGTAGTTGATCGATTTGTATGCAAAGAAATTGTATGATTAACCTCTTATAGCATCACCCATATCCTTTCACTAAATTATTTATTATGGAAGCACCTGCAAGTATTTCAATTCCGTTACATTGATCAATATTCCGTATTAAACATAAGTTACGATGTTGTTACAACAAATGTAATCGTAACGAAATTATTAGAGAAATCGGGAAGTAAGCCTGCTATCATTTACTCAGCTATCAAAGTGTAAAAAGGTGAATAAATCCATTTAAAAACACGGATAAAAACTAGATACATTGTTAACACGCGTGGGTTAGGCTAGTTCCGATAAATTAATTCTTACTTCACTTACAAATTGTAAAAAAATATTTGTGGAACATGCTTATTGTATTGTCATCGAAGTTACACAGGTTTATCAAAATAAATCTTCTCTAGACATCGGGAAATGGTACAAATTCAGTTGCAAGATTTGACCTAACAAAGAAACTAACAAACATTGCAAGTCAAAATGATAACTTGTAATTTATTTTTATGATAAAGAAAAAGTAAAAATCTTGAGAGTTAAGCTAATTTGAATAAGCGTTCCAGAGAATATTCTAGAATCGTTATGAGAGGTAAGTGCAATGATCTTGTATAATACTGAGGTTGACGTGAATTGGCCATGAGAAATAGTTTAACCCAGACGTTGTTTAAATAAGTATTTCAGGTTTTTGTGAAAGTTTTTATCTCGAGAGTACATGACTTTATTAACGTGTAGTTATAACGTTACTGTGGCTGTCAGAAATCTTTAGAACTAGTTGTTCTGCGAACAGTAGATCTCACGGGAACTTTTTTGCGACAATCACAGTATTTTATCTCTACAATCGACTCGACTGATTTTACTCATATTCGAAATTCTTGTTTACAATTAGGTACCATATTCTTCTGCCAAATTTTATCGAAATTGATCGGCAAATGGTACTTGGCAAATTTCGCCCCTTTTTAAGGGAAATAACCCTCTCATCAACGAATCACGAGTACAAACAAACAAACATCCGGACAGATGAAAGCAAAGGCTTGTCGTTGCATAGACGCTTCAACAAAATAATTACAATTATTATTTTGATGAAACCTTTATTGATTCATCTTTTTTATTGTTATATGCCGTAAAATTAAAAACATTTATTACTATAAGTGTCCCGCAATTTCATCCACTATTTTTAGAAACAAAACACAGTTTAATACCCATTATTGTGCTGTAAAAATGGAAACAAATCATTAATATTTTATTCTCAATACCTAATGCTTGCCAGCACCGAAGTCGGATCTTGCCATCGGATTCGTATTTTTGTAGTGTTGTTGGTTTTTTTTTATTTATCATCGAATACAGCGGTACAATAATTATCCGGTGTCCGTGTCGCCTGGTAATACATCATTAAATGCAATATTATATTACGACACGAGACCCATCCACGCCATCTCAACCATAACCGGGTCCGCCAAGCACCCAAACAGCTACTTGATTACATGGTCACTTTCTCCGGTAGAAAGTGGTAGACAACTGTGCCCACACTCGTGTCTGTTTGTTTTTACGTTGATCGATAAACAATAATCACTGGCTGCCACTAAAATAGTGTGACAAGTGTGAAACTACCTACCAATAAAACAAAAAAAAAATAGGGAAAACTACGCGATTTCAAGTGTGTAGATAAATACTTTGTAGAGTAGGCCTATTTCACATGGTGCGGCTCATTTAAAACTGGTTTTTGACTCTGGTCTCGGGATTAGTATCATCTGCTTTCTTTTTAGGGTTCCGTACCAGAATGGTAAAAAATAACTCTTATGGTGAGAGTCCGGTGTCTGTCTGTATGTCGCAGCCAATTTTATTTTCATTCGTTGAACTAAGCATGCGTTTGGCAACAATCTCACTTAATATGTTAAGTGATTGTTAGATTGTTAAGTGAAACTAAATTACGATATGGTAGAACATTTTACAAGAAGAATCTAAGTACTTTGTATTTTGTTCGCAATGGTTTTGTTTTGTTTTTTTCTTTTTGTTCTCTACAAACAGGATATTTTGCTCGTACTACTTGCCTGTTTGAAGAGTGATGACAAGTTAATTATTGTCGATCATGGAGACATTATGAGAATAAACCACCCTTGATTACACGCGTAAGTTAAAAACCAGATTAAAAAAATGTGATCCTAGAGTTTGACCATGAAACTTCCATAGAAAAATGTCATGTTTATACTTTTACGGCTTAGTACATCTCGTGTTTATAATTTTGTATTATATAGCTGTGAAGATACTCGTAGTTCATCGGTCATTATACAGGGCTATATGGAAAAGGTATGCTAAGTCGAAAAGTGCTGATAGAACTCATTATTATGAAAAAAAATTACTACAGGGCCAACTCAGAAATCGCGAAAAAAAATCAGCTGCTCCATACATTTTGTCATTGTCATTTTGTAGTCATTGACATTTTTCTATAGCACAGCTGATTTTTTTGGAATTTTAAGGGTTGGTCCCATAATAAAAGTTGTTATAAGCTTAGGAGAATAGATAACAAATAATATGGAAATTATATTTAGCTACCTGTATACTACCGTGTTGGTCCATACTCGTATATCTTTATGGTATCACATTAAGTATAAAAATATTACAACCACCTGGCCTTCTCGCTAAGAGCGATCTCTTCCAGGTACAGTGTTTAGTTGTCCCCACCAGTCCAGGCAGTCCAACGACCTCTATGTAGGGCAGTGGTGCGCTGCACTTCCCCGAATGCACGACGTGCAGCCGGACTACATGGACTTTCTCTACTGGCATTTGGTTTTTATAGTTCTGTACCGACTTTTAATTAAATGTGTACTTTTTACTATTTTACTATAAAACGTGGTTATGACAAAAACATAATAGATTACTTACCTACTGATAGACGTTCTTTCTAATGCTGATAATTATATTATACTAGCGCCCTGCCCCGGCTTTGCACGGGTATAAAAATAAATATAGCCCATGTTACTAAGGGATAATTTAGCATTTTAGTGGTGAAATAATTTTTGAAATAGGTCAAGTACTTTTTTAGTTGAATCGTTACAAATATACAAAAATACAAATCTTTCCTCTTTATAATATTGGTGTAGATGGGTATTGCTGGTGAATAATAGCTTAGCCTGTAGTAAATTTGAACAAGATTTTTTAATTCGTTTTTTTTTTCTATGCTTAACGTTTGTAAATTAAAGACTGAATATAGCGCACATTTTTCACAAAATGTTGACCACCCCAAAATTGAAATGTACATTATTTTTATGTTACCAGTCTAGTAGTTTTTGTGCTAGTTACACATAGTCAAGGGCATCATACTTAGCGATCGGAGACTATAAAAAAAAACATAGAATAAAAAAAAATTGCGTATTTTGTGTGGTCCAAGTGTTTTGTCATAAATGCAGAATTCCCACAAATCCTACATAAATAAAATTGTTTTAGATAATAATTTATTATTTCTAATAACCTAACATAACGTAAAATCATCCAACATTCAAACCTCCATTTTTAAATCAGCTAAGCCTCGGATATTATATTTTATATCTTGCAAGCTTCGCATATTTTGAATGCATGTGATGTTCTGTTCTTACCCTGAAAATTTACATAACTGGTTAGCAGTAATCTACATTACTCACTGCATCCAAACCATGCATAAATAATGCATAATAACGCATAACATTTTGGTATGTACTCGTAGTAGTAGTTTTTCAAATGCTGTCGTAATATTGTTAACAATTTGACAATACGAACGACTATAACCCATACCTCACTTAGGGTTACCATATCTCAAGATTTTTCCTGAAATCTCAGAATTGGTACTCAGATCTCAGGAATTTTTCTCTTTTACATATTATAATAATTTTTTTGTATGCATTTTATAGATAAATCAACTCTTTACTCTTATTTTTTCTTTATTAAACGTAATTCAAAAAATCTTTTTAAAAGTGACTTACCTGTAACATGCAATGTTTTAAATATTTCTGTTTTTTTTTCTACCCAACTGCCTTGGGATGGTGCAGGGTGCTTTTCAGGTGCATATAAGTACTGTTACTGTAGGTATGTTTGCCTGTTTCTTTAAATAGCGTCCCACTTGACCGGCTTTGAAATGCACCCTACGCAAAACATCAGAATGAAAGCATTGCTATCTCTTTGTGTTTATTTAGCTAGCAGATTTAGCTTTCTCAAATAACTTCATGGTCGGTTTAGTATTTAATAATTTAATAATTTTTATTTATTTGCAACTAATAACATGATATGGTCTATTTAAATTATGTTCAAGTACAATAATTGCTTAAAATTATTAATTTTGAAAAGTTAAGCTATATAAACTTAATCTATATTATCTTACTATCTATATTTATTTAGTGACAAAATATTATGCGAGTATTAGATTGATAAAAATAGATATAATATGTATTTCTTTACAATTTTTTTTTTTCATAATTTTCTTAATAATTTAGCTAAAACACGCAAAGAGAATCATAAACGTGTTCCTAAATAAAAATTGTTTTTCGATCCTGTGAAGTCTTCCAATGGAACCGACCCTCAGACAGTGAATTAACAAAAGCTCATTTCACAAAAAAATCATCATTAAAATCGCTTCATAAACAAAAATGTAATCGAATTAAAAACCTCCGTCTTTTTTTTAAATCGGCTAAAAACCGCATCGCACTTCAAAAAGCACGGCTTTCTCGATGCATCTCACCGATGCATTATATCACTACTATTATTATGTTATATAGCTACTGCGTTATGCTTTATTTAAATTTCACCTTCTATTGTGGCGCGGTGAAACGGAGACAGCGAGATCTGAGGGAAGGAGCAGTGTCGGCTCGGCGGTGGCCACGGTCGCCTCTTTCGTAAACGTCTTTCTCCTTAAGAAATTACGCGAATTAAAAATTCATAACTCGATTTGTTTGATTTGTTAATCGATTAAAAGTTGACAGTTTACAAGTCGACATGTCGGTCAGGTTGGCGCTTTCGCTGGTCGTTGCGGTGGTCGCGGTTGCGTACTGCGCTAACATTTTAGGTGAGTTAATTGCTTTTGCAAATAGTACTAAGTACTTTTAGAAAGCATGTAGTGTTTGCATGAGTTTGTAGGGAGGGTTCGTTTCTAATGCTTGTCCGGTTATGCGGATTGGTTATGAATAGGTACTCGTAAATTAATGATAAGTGGGTAGTTAGAATAATATTTTGGATCATGTTATAATCAATAACAAAGACTAGCGTCTACTTGATATGCCTGAAACATAAGTTATGTATTCTTAAGTATTATTGTTGTTTGGTTTATTTACTTTAATTTACACTTCGCTTATCAACATAACGCTTTTAAAGCTTTTGATATAATTTTACTTCCAATGATGGAAGTTGTTTAAACTGTTGTAACATTTTCTAAAAACATAAAAATAGGTATACTTTTAATTGTAAGTATATTAAAAAGTTGATGCAATATTGTAATATTTTGATTTTTAAAGTATGTCAAAGCAAACCCTTCCTAGCTGCCATTAATACTACGAGTACCTATAATAAGCTGAATTTCAAACTGCGCGGGCATTCCATTACAAATCATAAGCTCTTTATTCTTCCGAGTCTACAAAGTTGAAGTACAAGCCCTCCATTAAACTCAGTCTCATAAAGCTTATCTTAATACCTCGACCACGTAACATGGCTTACATTACTCAATATCTTAATCACCTTGCATAAGACCGGACAAAGCACTCCGGATACATTGAACCGCACGCATCAGTGAAAGTAGAAAATGTCGCGAAAGCGTGCGCGATGTTTCGACAGGAAAAACAAAAGGCTCTTGTCTTTGGTTGGACGTTGAAATGTTTATTACGTGTTCGTTTATGACAAATTTCTTTAAGCTAACTTTGGCGCTTTTGCGGTTTCTCCCGCACGACGATGATTATGATGTGAAAAATAGTCTATATGTAGAGCAAAATCAGGGTATGAGCTGTTCAGGGTATAAGATATCTCTATTCTAAGTTTCATCTAATTCCGTTCAGCCGTTTTAGCGTGATACCTACAATAACAAACATTCAGGTAAAGTTGTCGTGTATAACTTCACGTGTCATTTTTCAGCATACATTTAGAGAACAATATAACGGTATTGGCTAACTTTCCGAGATTTTTGCTTCTTGAAATTAGAAATGGCATTCAGTTTCTATATCGGGCTCTATGCAAACCTTGATACCGTGGCTAAGCCTTGAACTCACGTTGTCACGTTCTATGAATATAGCATTCTCCATCGTAGACTGTATCGTTGTTTACCATCAGGCGAGATGGCGGTCAAATGCAAGCCTATTACTGAATGAAAATAATAAAAATATCACTAAATATCAAACACCTTCCAGATTTCTTCGATTTCGAAAACAACAAGAAGCTGATAGAAGTGCCCGAGTTCCGCGCCGACCAGCCGAATCGGAACTGCCTCTGCAAGGGACCGGCCTGCGTATGCTGCGTGGACTTCAACATCACCATCGTGGATCTAGGAGGACCAGGTAATTGAGAGTTTATTGCTCATAGAGTCTGTAAAAAAAGAAGAAAAAGAGAAGAGTCGTAGGAATTGAAAGCGTGCGTGTGCTAATTTACTGTTTTTGTTGCGGACAACACTGCTCTAACATTCAACTAACTTTAACTTCAACTCTTGGTTTATGACTTTCGTGAAGGTAATTTACAACTTCGCAAATGTCACGTAGAATAGACAATCAATCGCTGAGCATTTTTACGGCTAAAAAGACTTTTTGATTAAGACAAGGACATCAATACCATTAATAAAATAATGTTGACCTATCAACTATTAAGCATAGTAACGTAGTTACACACTCTCTCCCTAATACTATAAACTAACAAAAATAAATAACTAGTAGGAGCAATTGAATGTGCTTGTGAGAAATTATATTGTTAACGTATTTACTTACTGAATTTCAGGGTGTGTCCACATGAAGTACGTGTCTCCAGAGGACGGCTTTTCAGTCAAAGTGTCCTATGGAAAGGACCTTATTCACAACTCCAAAATACAAGGTATGTATTTATTACCTCTCTGTAGTTATACCCGGGATTTTTTTTATTTTACGATATGTTGTTGTTTTCTATGCAAACAATTATAAATACTAAAAGCAAATAATCTATAGTTGACACTATGGTTCGGATGTGGAAGTAAGTGGGGAAGACATAAATTTGCCTAGCAGTGGAACAGCTAAGTTAATTTAAAAAAATAAACAAAGTTAAATCCATAATTTACTTTTACACATTGATCCATAAATGGTTTAAAATTGTTTTTCTAAACAATTGTAAGTTATCTCACATTTATTAAAAATGTTAAAATAACATATCTACATACAATATTATACATAGAACAAAACAATCTCTCGATGTTTTATAGAAATAACTACAAGTAAAGTCTGTTCATTCCATGAACTGGTTTTCACTTTATTTCCAAGACTAATGAGTTCAAGCGGTCAAATTGGAAATCTAATAAATATATTGCAAATTTCTCTTGCTATAGGTACAAACCTTGCAATTTATCGGCTAGAGCCTATCGAAGAGAAACTCAATAAAGCGAGCTGCATTTCTAAAGAAAGTGGTTCCGCCGATAGGTATAATGGCTGCAATCATGTAGGCATATTTGCATCTAGCAGTTTCACCAAAGAAAGCTTGGTTTGGAAATTGGTGACATTATTTTTTGACAACGTATGCTATCTTTATCGCACTCCTGGACTAGGGTGTTCCTTGTCTCTTTCCAGATAGTCCTTTACCCTGTAGTAGGATAAATGCATGCTGATATAACAATAATCTAACATTGGGTTGTTCTAATCATTCCACCGGTGGGAAACCAAGTCTACCTTCGAAGGGTGATTAGGCCGTATTCCACCACCAAGTGCGGGTTAATAGATTCACATAAGCCATTGAATTTTTTCTTCGGACGTATGCAGGGTTCGTTATGAGGTTATCCATGCTATTTATTTCCAAACTTCCCGGTCTCCATGCCCATTTTTTTTTGTCAAAATAATGGGTGACCCAAGAGATAGCGCTTACCTTAGCCAAAGGATTTTAGCCTTTATCGCATATCAACAAGTAATATCTTAAGTGCTATGAGTGCAGTGCAGTATCGAGCGTGGGTTTTTAACCGACTTCAAAAAAGGAGGAGGTTATCAATTCGTCTGTATGTTTTTTTAACTTGTGCCTTACAATGTTAGGTGGTACTGTAATGTAAATAAGGTGAAATTTTTAGTCAATAAATTATTTCATTCCTTTTTTATGTTATTGACAACTCTGTTCGCATAGCATTTTATGTTTTTATACCTCAAGAAGTCGCGAATGAATTAGTTTATTCTAGACAAGTGCGCTATGAACATCGATGACCGCATTATTACTGCCTCCTAGCCAATCATAGATTTACGAATAATCACAAAATTGAATAAAAACACCTTTTTATATCATACCAATTTTTCCCCTTACAGGAGCAAACCCGCCACCTATTTGCCTCGAAGTGTTCGGCCGCTTTGCCCAAGTATGCGCGAAGTTCAACGACTTGGCGCCGACTGCCGACGGCCTGCGAGGCTGCCTCGAGCTGCAGCCCAAGCTGCTCGGTGAAACGCAGCTGGAGTTCCCTGTTGGATGCTTCAAGTCGACAGCTGGTGGAATGGAAATGGAAGACCCGCCGGCTAAAGCTGAATCGTAAGTTAGATTAGAAATATATTGCGTTAAATTTTAAGACATTACTTTTTTTTAACGCGAATAAATCCTCTTTTGCCCACCAACTCGCCAGACCATTTATTGAATCAGGAGTTACTTTGGAAATTTATCTTCAAATAACTGTTTTTAACTAAAATTGTGAAGGTTGTGGAATTGAGTTGAAATACGGTTGAAACCGTTTATTATTGATTAAATTATTTGAAGTAAATAAATAAAATTGCATATTTATGTTGCAATTTTATTTATTTATTTATCAATACCTAGTACAAATCTTACAGCAATTTAATTCTGATAGATCTGATCATGGAATTCATCATTCATCAGGGACAATAAGGTTTGAACCGAACTTGAATAGCGCTCAATAATGTTCGTTAACGATTTATAATTAACTAGCTGACTCGACAGACGTTGTCCTGTCTTAACGATGACTATTTAATTCGAATTGGTAAAAAAGCCATTGCGTCAATTCTATGTCAAATGTCAAAAGTTACATTAAAAAAGTTTACATTATCCAAAGCGCTATATGGTTTAAGTATTTTTAAATTTTCTAATTTTTCATGTTTTTTTTACTATAAATTGAGATGTGAGCTATCCTATCTCCTAAGTTAGATCGAACTGCACCCGGTGTGCAAATTTGATTGAAATCGGTTAAGTAGTTTAGGAGTCTATATAGCGGACAAACAACATGACACGTAATTTATATATATTAAGATAATAATTAATAAATAATTTTCAAAATGAAAACTTCGAATTGGTTGGGATTTGGGATTGATTGGAAGTTTTCAATTATTTATTTTACGCGCATCTGGACGTAAGTAAACGTCATTATAAACATACAATTTTTATATCTATCAGGAATAGTTACTATTTAATTTTGGGCTTTATGAGTACCTACTGTAAGATTAGTTACGCTTATTATTGTTGTTTGATTATCCTGTTATATCTAATCTGAAAATAAAACACAATAGATACAATATTGTCGGTAAACAAATCACTTTTTATTACTTACATTACCAGTTACCACTGAAGAAGAAACCAGTAAAACTGTTTTTTTAATACTTTTTGAGTGTCGTCACGAGCAAATCGCTCGCCTGATGTTAAACGTCATGTTTGCCCATAATTAGTCTGCCACCAAGAATTTCGAATTATTAGAATTCAAGACCCTGCGCGGCGCAGCGCTGTGCTCGTCACCCCGAGATAACAAACTAATCGCTTTTTACTACAGTATCACTGAAGAAGAAACCAGTATAACTGTTAGATATTAAACAAATAGCGTTTTGTTACAGTACCACTGAAGAAGAAGAAGAAGAAGCCGAAGATAGCGCAGAAGACGACAAAGACACCGACACTTTCGACGCTGAAAGCTTCCTCCTCGGAGTTTACAAGACTGCGGAACAAGGAGTCGCTTTTCTCAGCAGTCTCTTAGACATACCCAGAAACTCTACACAATCCACTACCACAGCAAAACCAGAAGAATCGGCTGAAACTTCGCAGAGAAGTTCAAAGTATTTAAAGCACCCTAACCAACTGTGATAGAGTTTAGTTTAGACTGTTAGTTTGAATGGTATACGAGTACGTTGATAATTTAATCAAAATACCGAAGTAAAAGAAAATGAAGATATATTTCAGACATCGATCAAATAAGAAGTAATAGATGCATTTCAGACATCGATTAAAAGACTGTAAACGGCTTAAAAATATGCTCTCCCCATTTTCAAAACTTTTTGTACAATTTTTTGTACAAAAAGTTTTTGTACTTTTTTTTGTAATCGAGAAGCACGTAAAACATTCAAAGTTTACCTTACTACTTATAATCTATTCCTACTAAAAATAAGTACAAATGGCATTTTTAGATTTTAGCTTGCTCTTTAAGAAGAGCACTTTAGCGCTTGGATGAAGATAAATCCAGTTTATTCCTTTAAAATTGTATTTGCTAGGTTTTAAGTCTTAATTAAATATTATTATAATTAACACTTCTTATTATTTTATACAACTTTTGACTAAAACATAACTCAACTAATACACAGATATGCGCAAAAATAGAGGAGTTCTTGGCTTCACAAAAATCTAACTCAGTGCTCCGTCTTGCTTTTTAGGTTTATGTAAGACTATAAGTAGATAATGTTTATGAATTTAAATCAAAAGTGACGTAAGCTAATGCGCCGCTTTAATGTATATTTCTAGAACCAATCAACTACTCAATCAATTGATTTTATCTGTTGCCAAAAACCCACTCTGATAAACCGTCACCCGTAGTTGATTTTAATGATAAGTTTTTACAGCCATGCAGTTATTAATTAAGCATGCCCTACTTTACGAAACCTATGCCTCAGATTAAATATGTATTCTGTCTGTCGCGCAAGGAGCTCGTCGGAGTCACACTCGGAGTCGGAGTCAGAATCTGCGTTCCCTGAAAAATACAATATCGTTAAAGATAACTTTATATTACAATAGCATCTAGAATAGAAAACCTTAAAAATTATACAAGCATTGGCTTTTTTGTATCCAAAGTTGTTTGTGCGGCTTTTCCGAAACATTTTATTTGGGTCATTTCCAGTTGTCACTCTCTTCTACGTGGCACAGAACCAGTGGCGACAGTTGGGAATCGTTTTTATAATTCGTACCAGTTGTCAGCACTGGTGACTATAGCCAAACCGTTTATCTTAGTCCTCGCCTGCGCGGTACAGAGGCGTGGGGGAGCGCGGCTGAGAGAGGTGCGGGCGGTGGGAGCGCTTAGTGTGATACACATGCGACATGCAGCCACCGCCCGCACCTCTCTCAGTCCCCTTTTGTCGTCATACCCCCGCGTCTCTGTACCGCGCAGGTAAGGACTAAAATAAACGGTTTGGCTATAGTGGTGACATATGCGAATGCGTTCCCAGTAGTCGGAAAATTAAATTCGTAGGTACGTCTTCAGGAGTTGCAAAGAATATCTGCCAGTACATAAAAGTAACCTATGCAAAAATAAAAAATACCTAGTTTGCTATGCTGTAAATGTTATGCGCTATACGTTATTTTAAGCGAATCTAATGTGTAAGACAGGCGCAGTGGTGGATTTAAAAGCAGGCTGAGTAGGCTAGAGCCTAGGGCGGCAGATTTCAGGGACGGCAAATTCTGGGGCAAGTTTTTTAAATTTCGGACATGATTTCTGAAAGAAAGTATTATTGTGAGCAGGGAAGGGGGACGGGGCTAGTGTATCGAATTATTTAGGTCGGTAGGGGCGGCAAAATGTTGAATAGCCTACGGGCGGCAAATGTGTAAATCCGCCACTGGACAGGCGATAGGTATTTGAAGCGATATATGTTTTGACTTTTCAGTCTAACCTCCCTCCCTCATTCGATTTGCCCAAAAATGCGTGTCGACAAAGTTTTGTGTAGAAGTTTTTGTGTAGTGTGTAGACCAAAACGCGCGCAGGAAACACGTCTTAAAACTAAGAAACGCAATGATCTATATCTGAATTAATTAGCTACCTAGTGCAGTATCAGTTAAGACTACCGGCGGAAATTTATGGCTGGTTATTAGTTATCGATGTAGAGATTACTTAAGTATTTTTTCAAAGAAATATAATCATTGATAAATATATATAGGTAAATGTGGATAATGCCGATTTTAAAGTAGTTGTTATTCAACGGTTCACCAAAATGGTCGGCCTAGTTAAGTGTGTTCTTCTTCTGTCGGCTGCGATAGCAGGTAAAATATAACACATAGTATTTTTTTAATATACACAGTTTTTAGTCACAAATAGAAACAAAAGTAGTTACAGCCACACACATTTATTACAAATTCTAAATTCAATTCGAAATTTTAAAAAAATCTAATATAATTTTCTAATATCTTAATATAATTTGTAGGATTTAGTGTGACGTATCTATCAATTTGCTCAAAGGCAAAATTTACTTTAATTCAAAGAATATATCAAAAAGTATATTCTCAAAACCAATGATTTACTATTATTATATACTTACAACACTATTTACAACAAAAATTTTTGATTTTTTGTTTTCGTTATACGAAAAAATAATTTTGGTGATTCAGTCAAGTGAATGTTAGTTTATTAATCCACAAAGTTCCATATTACTGCAGCAGTTATTAGTAGTCAAGCAGACATGGTGGCGACGAAATTATGCGAACCAAACCACAGATACTGGCTTTTATACTGCCTATACAAATAAAAAGTAAATTATCTCGACTTATCCGACAGTTCAGTAAAAATATTATTTGGAATGTTAATTAAGATTGATGATTTTTATAATACCTAACTTCCGATGTAGTGTGTCGTATCATATAATTCGATGCAAATGTTTTTCTATATCAAAAAAATATTTATAAATCTACCAAACCGTAGATAATTTTCAAATAATCCATTCATAATCCCTTTGAGCCGATACCGGTGTTTACCGATTTCCTACTGTATTTTGTAAACGTGGCACACCTTATCCAAAACCATAAGTTATTTTAGTACCTAGTACCTATCTACTTTCGCTTTAATCCTATAACTACCTAATAAAGTGAGTTACCAAAACTTATCTGAGTTATCAATAACAACCACAACAATAAAAATGAGAACTTAAAAATAAATAAACGTTTCACACTCATAGCTCCCCACCTCACACAAACACAAAACACAAAGACAAGGACAACTAACACCCAGACCCAGAACATATATTTAAATTCATCATTCAAACATCTGCCTGGCCGGGAATCGAACCCGGGACCTCTGGCTTTTAAAGAGGATATAGGTACTACCGCTGAGCCAAACAGGTCGTCATTTAGAATCACACTTATATTATAAAAATGCGAAAGTTTGACTGTATGTCTGTTACTTCTTCATGCTGAAACGGCTGGAGGGAACCAGATTATTTTTTAGGAAGATTTATGATCATGCGCCAAAATATGCATTTGAAAGTTTTCTAAAATTGAAAGCGCTCGGAACTTGGTATGTACATAATTATGTTAGATATTAAAAAGATTCACCGATTAATTATAGCGCGAGCTCCTGGTTTATGCTGGTTTTTCATTCGTTATAGAATAGAATATCTTTAATTTCCAAAAAGTCACAGTTTACATACATTTACATTATCAAATAAAAATTATTGCTATCTGACCGTTATTTGGACTTGTCAAAGACTCGCCAATAGTAGGTATGGTGCATACGAGTAGACTAGGTCCTAGTCTATATATCTGGCGGAGCACCCTGGTCACTAGGGTGCTCCGCCGGGTGGTGTGACTACCTGTGTAAGACCCAAGACCGTGTCATGTCGCGTTCCTTGGTAGATTGTAGAGGCCTATCAGTGGACAAATATCATCATTTTGCTACTATCTTTTAATTATCAAACATCACATAATATTATCTTCCATAATACCACCGTTAAATCTTCAAATCCAACACTGAACATTTTGTCTTATTTTCCAGCTTCAGGTTTCGAATTGGTTGAGAGCGACGTCGTGTACCATTTATTCACAAGGTGAGTCTTTTTTGCCTTTACTTGTCCCGATGTCTTGAGCAGGGCTGAAATTTCGCATATTATGTATGTGGAAATCGGATGACTATGCAACAACAATGGAATATTACGACATAGAGCTGATTTGATGATCGAGCCGATAAGAACTCTGTAATAACCGCAACCCCACATAGTTTGGGTTAGATTTTATTATTTTCAAAACATTATAATATAAGCTTAATATTAAAAGATTTCGAAACTTAATACCTACGAGTATGTTAATTATGCGAGCCCTATTTCACATAGGTAACTGAACAGTAATAAGCAAAAAGTAAGCAGCAATGAACATTAATGAGCACTAAACAAATATTATTGAGCACTAAATAAAAAAAATTGAGCACTAATTAACATGTTTGAGCACTAATTAACAAAATGTCCATCAGTATTCAAACACGTTAATGAACATGTGAATGTAATGAATATGTTTGAGCATTTTTGTATGAACATGTTTGTTGTTCATTGAGCACTAATGAACATAATGATTTCAGATCCAACCCTGAAGTGAGTCAGCCGCTGTCGCCAGTATGGGACTCTATTGGATTGTCGTTTTTCTCAGACCAACGTCGTACTATATTTACAATTCACACCAATGGCGAAACCGTTGGAGGAAACTTCAATGCTTTCGTCGTTCCTAGTTAGTATTGAAGCCTTTTATTTATTGTTTTAGTATTTTTATTCTACACAAAAAACTTAAAATATTTATCGGTGGTTTGTAAAAAAGAAGAATTCGCCAATGAGAAAACTTTTCAGGAATGTAGTTTTTCTTAGGGCTCCCAAGAACACCTAATTTCTAGAAAGAGCAGTGCATGAACAGATCAAGAGAAGAAATTGATGACGGACCATAGACGTCTAAAGATCGACGAACTTATCTGTTGACTAACTAATAGTTTTAGGAGCCAATATTTAAAAAAAACCAATAGTAATAGCGCTTGACTTCTTATTTTAAAATTAAAAACCTAAAACTGTGCCATACATTTTGCCGAGTGCTTTTGACCTATTTCTATGAAACATCTAATTTTTTTCGCGATTTCATGGTTGGTCCCATAGATAGATAGATAAACTCTTTATTGTTCACACCTTAAATTACAAACAAAAGAATTATAACACATAAAACTAGTGCGACAACTGGCGGCCTTATCGCTTATCGCTGGTGGCTTTTCCCATAGTAAAAGTTGTTCACACTATGAGCCTTATTCAGTTTAGCATACCCTTTCCATATAACCCTGTATAAAATAACTAAGAAAACTAAGAAATAAATTGGTTCTAAGAAGACCCCTTTACATTGTTGCTATTTTAATGGCACTAATTTATGAAATTAATTTATTTGTAGGGTGTTTTCAAACGGCGGCTGCAGGAGATATAATCCCATTTAACTGCACGTGCCAAATGTCATCAAAATCTGACAAATAGTTTTCGAATAAGAAGTCAAGTGCGTTTGTATGAAACGAAACAACTCGACTTCCGTAACGCAACATCTTTGTCAACTTGTGGTATTTACGCAATTTACTTAGGACTTTATATGCTACGCTACTCTCTTCCTCTCCCTTTCTCTTTCTTATGGTGGTATGTGATATTATGAATAAAAATCCAAAAAGCTAACTATTACTTAATTAACACAGATCACCTCATGGCTGAGGACGTGAACGTTATCTCAGTAGACTGGAGTTCCGGCTCGGGCATGTATACTCAAGGTCTGGGTAATGCGCTGCAGGTTGGCCAGATGATTGCCAATTTCATCAACGTCCTAAACAGAGATTTCAGCTACGGCCCCGAAAACATTCGCATCGTCGGACATGGCCTCGGTGGACATATCGCTGGTATCGCTTCTAGAAACGCCGTCAGACCAGTCCCACATATTGTTGGTGAGTTTTTGATCGTACAGTTACCATAAAAATAGTTCTTGTAGGCTGGCTTGTCCTGATGTCAGAGTTTTTAGGTCCCTGGAGTGGCTTCACGGTTATTGTTCGGATTAACACCTGGACCTACAATTTAACTTATGTATCATCCAACTCAAGGTAGTGCTCAGTTGTAAATGTCACTCCAGGTTACCCATCGGAAACTGACCGTTTCGCTCGTTGCTTAGTAACTGTCAAATTAAATGGTTACTACTGTATTATTTTTAAACCTAGAATTCTTCTGCTTGTAATTTTTGGTCATGAACGATTAGGAGTTAATCTATCTTTATTCTTATTTCAGCCATCGATCCTTCTTTCTTCGGCTGGACCCATCACCCCGAAATCTTAAACAAAGACGACGCTGAAGTCGTCGAAGTGCTACACGCCACTTCTGGTAGCATTGGCTACGACCATCCCCTCGGAGATATTGACTTCTACGCCAACGGTGGTTTTGCCCAACCAGGCTGCGGAAACTCCATGCCTTGTGCCCATATCTACGCTTACGCTTTCTACGCAGAGTCCATTTCAAGAGATTACTTTGGCGGAAACAGATTTGTTGGAACTGCTTGCGAAGACTACAGTCAAGCCATCATTCTTCAATGCAGCGGGGACCAGAATGTTCATTTTGGAGGAACTGAGGTTAAATCTGGGTTAGATATTTTTTTTTTACAATTGATTGACGAGACCAGCAAATTGCTTGCCTGATGTTAAACGGCACTAGTCGCCAGTGATTTGTTGACGAATAGAAGAATCGTTTTGGATAATTTATGTCAATAAATTATGAAATTATGAATGGTTTTGGTAGATTGCCTTCTTACCTATTCACTTTTATTTAAACAACCCCGGGTCGTTTTATCAGTTTTAATCCCCGATTTAATCAGTGATAAGATGTTGATATTTTAATCATTTTAACTAAATCACTCGATTTATCTAGAAAGCAGGGTCACAATGTTTGGTTGCACGTATCGGTATTTACATATTTTTCGTAGTTGGTACCTGGGTAACTGAGAGTTGCTTTAAAAACTAGAAGAAATGTTTAGCATATCTACCCTTTTCTTATCGCCCTGTACACGAGATATAACCATTTACAAAAATTTGCTTGTTTAATAATAATTTATTAATAATTAACAATAATAATTGATGTCTTTTCAGAGTTTCCGGAATTTACACCTTCTGGACGAACCCGGTCGCACCCTTCGCCACAGGATAAGAACACTACACTGCGCAGTTTCAGATTTTAATAAACATTATAAATGTATTGCTGTTTTATTACTAGTAGAGTAGCGCCTCGCGGTTTTACCCACATTTTCCGGGATAAAAAGTATCTGAAATCAGAAATATATATTAACCTAAAATAACCTTGAATCTTACAGATAAGTCACATTTACAAAGAATTTTAGTATCCTATATGTTAATCCACGGGTACGAGTTACTTTCATGCGAGAGACACGTTTGAACAATTTAAGAATGCATAGCTCTCAAATCAGAGCAGAGGAAACTCCTGAACAGCGAGAGGTTCGTTTGAGCACTTTACGAGAGCATACCTCTGAAGTACGAACAGAATTTGCAACAATCTCCTCAAGTTATACCTACAATCAATGGGGTGTATTGATTGTAGGTTAATCATTAATTAATCCGTTAATTAATCACACGAAATTGAAATTAATTTAAATCAAAGAACATTGCAACGTCAAAGATTATTAAAACCCTAACTGTTATATCTTAATAGATGACTTTCTGCCGAATGCGACGCCCAATCGAATTTCTCTATAGTTTAGGTCAAAACTTAATATCACTTGCTACATCAGTGAAAGATTTAGGGGTCACATTCGACCTCCCGGTCGAATGAGGTATTTATTATCCCCCGCCATTAAAGGTGAGCTCCCGCTCACCTTTAATGGCCATATCGCAACAGTCGCCAAGGAGTCATACAAGCGGCTTGGGTTTGTCCTGAGGAGTTCTAAGGACTTTCGCAACATCGATGTTATTAAGCTCGTATTCAGCACTTTGGTCTGAAGTAGGCTGGAAGCCAGTGCCTGCGTGTGGCATCCGCATGAAGATAAATACACCCTCATGTTGGAAAAAGTTCAGAAGGCATTCCTCAGATACTTGTACAAGCGTAGGTTTGGGTATTACCCTTACATGTATCCTACAGAGTTTCTGCACGGTTGCCTAGGATACAACTCATTAGAAGTTAGGAGAGCCCATGACCAGTTAGGAACTATGTGTAAGATTCTGCATGGTAAAGTGGACGCACCAGATTTTAATGAGCAGCTGTGTCGTCTTTACGTTCCCGACAACTACTGTAGGAGAAGGAAACATAAACTGTTTGCTGTCCCGAAGTATAGAACTGTGGCTCGTGAAACATCCCCGATACCGCGATCCCTTGCTGCGCTAAATGCTCTCCTCAACAACAGACCTGACTGTGATTTGTTGGCAGGTGACTGGAGAGATATCATGACAGAAACTTTCGATTACTGTGAGTCGCTTGCCTCAAAGAAACTGTCAAGTATTTTGAATTTTGTATTATGAACTGTTCGTGAACTGTCGCTCTAAAAGGAAGAAAATAAAATTTCCCTTAAAAATTTTAACTATCAACTTATAACGTCATTAGATACAATTTATATGATCACAAAAGCTTGTCAGTTAGTAGTTACTTAATCTACACTAATAATATGAAGAGGAAAAATGTGCATTTTTGTATTTTTGGATGTTTGTAACGAATAGGTAAACACAGAAACTACTGGGCTGATTTTAAATATTCTTTCACCAATATAAAGCTACATCATAACCGAGTAACATCTGAAGGGTAACATCTCAACTGAAGGGCTGCATATGACAAAAAACTATTTGCACTAGACGCCATTGTTGCTATTTAACATTTGCACAAGTATTTTATTTTATTGCAAAGAAGTAAGTTGAGATAATTTTTGATTGATTCATTGATTCTATTTAAGTAATTAACTTATCAATAGAAAATAAGTGAAATCGAACTCATCATGTAAAATCTTTTGTTTATCACAAATGTTTTTCTAGATTAAGAAAATTAAGAGATAACAAACCTAATAAAAAGATAATTGTTGCAAATTTTTTTCAATAACTTGTTTGTTTACCATGAGGCTGATTGTGGTGCTAGCTGGTGTCCTGGCGTGTAAGTGGTTTTTCTTACTTTTAATTTATTTTAATGGGTTTTAATAGGAATCGTCTTATGATCTAATGAAATTAACGCTATTCCGAAACTAAATTCTATTTTTTTTTAATAATTTGTTTAGTTTAGTTATGGTTATGACCTAAGGAATTTAATTACCTATGTCCTATTTTATTGTCATAGAAATCTTGTGACGGGCCTAATGATCGGGTTAATGATAAAAAAACAACTTGCTATTTAGTGTAGGGTTTTACTCTATGGCATTTTTGTGATTTGTCACTTTTCCAGGGAACTTTTTCGTAAAACATATTAAGTAATTTATTAATTTGATTTCATTGTTACTTACTTAAAACAGCCGTTTTCAAAGTCAAATTAAATCACAAACAAGATAATGTTAAAGCCTTGGACAAAAGCTTTTTAATTAAAGCTTCCTTTTTCTTGCGGTCTATTAGACAAAGACATTAACAATTTTAGTAAATTTCGACCTGTCTATTAAGCCTAAAGAATTAATTGGAGTGTCATTCTAACGTTGTGGACTTAGTCTTTGATTTTCATTAATAAGTTCTGTTATCTGGTTTAGTATGTGCTGGAGAAGAAATCCCCACTGTTCCGGGAGACAATAGCCACTATGTGGAGGGAGAAAGCCGCTACATCTGGATGCCTGATGGCGAAGGAGTTCCTCACCTTGTGGACCTCCACGAACCAGTCGACGAACAACTGTTGATGTCCAGAAATGGCGCTAACAATCAATACTGGCTCTTTACTAGGTAAGATTTATAAAGCTATTTAATTTCCTTGTTATACTGTGGTGATTGTTCTTGGTAAAATGACCAAATTACTATACCTCTTTCATGAAATAATTAACTAAATGTTTTTTTTTTTTTTTTCAGACAAAACCCAAACAACCGACAAATAATCGTTCACGGCAACGCCAACTCCATCTGGGCATCAAACTATCTCGGCAGTCGACCAATCAAAGTCATCGTCCACGGATGGAACAACAACGGAGACACCGCGATGAACCCTCTCATCACGTCAGCGTTCCTCGCTGTCCAAGACGCTAACGTTATCGTAGTCGATTGGCGTGCTCTTGCCAACTCAGCTTATAGCACGGCCGCTGCTGGCGTCCCGAATGTAGGCCAACACTTGGGCAACTTCATCGTCTGGCTCATTCAAACGGCTGGAGGCAACTGGAACAATGTACACTTCGTTGGCTTCAGTTTGGGCGCTCACGTTGTGGGCAGTGCTGGCCGTCAGGCCGGTGGAAGACCCGCTCGCGTAACTGGTAAGAAACACTATATTCTTTAACAAATAGAATTTATATTTACACAGAAAATAAAAAGATAAAAAGTGGCCAGTTCTTTTCCTTTTAATTCCAGAGGGAAGCAAAAGGAATTTAGCCTAAGAAACTAATGTTTATTTCCGATTTTCCAGGACTGGATCCCGCAGGTCCCACATGGACCAACAACAACAATGCTCTAAATAGAAACGCTGGACAATATGTGGAAGCGATCCACACTGACGGCCGTCTCCTCGGTATCTTCAACCCCATCGCTGACGCTGATTTCTACCCCAACGGAGGCATGAACCCTCAACCAGGCTGCTGGATCAGCACCTGCTCCCACGGTCGCGCCACTGAGCTCTTTGCTTCAAGTGTTCGCACGAACCATTTCGTTGGCAGACTTTGCCCTAACATATGGGAAGCAGAGCT
Organism: Alcis repandata; assembly: GCA_949125135.1. NCBI lineage: Eukaryota > Metazoa > Arthropoda > Insecta > Lepidoptera > Geometridae > Alcis > Alcis repandata. The sequence continues at coordinate 4,113,994 of OX421223.1, forward strand.
GTCTAATTGCCACGGAGGAGCTTTCAACATGGGCAATGCCATCGTTTCCAAACGCGGGTAAGGCAATAAAACTTATTTACGCTTAGGTATTGCTTACCCATGATTACTACTTACCTTATACTTTCTTCTAAAATAATAGGCTGTGACTGTGACATCCAGACAGACACCAAAGTCGCGCCTGAAGAGTTCTTCTCCGAAGAAGGTTTAGAACCTTAAAAAGAAAGTGTAATACATATTACTTATCATTAATATTTTGGAAGTAAGTAGTTAACTAATTTTTTTCTAATTTTTGCAGATCTGGAATCTTCGGACTGCGCACGGGCAATTCCTGGCCCTTCTAATCTCATACGCTCACAAAGTCACTACCCACCTACGGATTCTTCAAATATAAAATTTATTAAGCAACATTTTCGTGTTTTATTTTATTTTTATAGTTAATGAGCAGGGCTCTAGGGTAGGTAATTAATTAAATGACAATAAAAAACAATTATATTATTTCTTTTTATTTTTAACCAACTTCAAAAAAGGAGGAGGTTATCAATTCGTCTGTATGTTTTTATTTTATTTTATTTTTTTTATTTTTTTATGTTTGTTACCTCATAACTTTTGACTGGGTGAATCGATTTTGATGATTCTTTTTTTATTCGAAAGCTGACGCTTCCCATTTGGTCCCATTTCAATTTAGTCCAGTTCTGATAATGGTATCCATGAGAAAACCATATAAGTCTTAAATTTGCATTAAGTACGTGCGCGACAAATAGATGAATAACTCAATAGTCGGTCTTTTGAAGTCTGTTTTTGTTTTTTGTTTTGTAAAAATATAGTTTTGTCTTAATTGAACTTATTTTAAATCTATGCAGCAACCTTATTTCCTAACTGGTTTATTAGAGTAAGCTCTAAGTGTCAAAATGAAACCGATTTAAATAATCTACTATCAGTCGGTACCTCAATAAGGCCGTGGAACTGCAAAAGCAATAATTCTACAAGCTGTACAGGTAGCTGTAGGTACTTGTAGGTACGCTAGGTATCATTGCACAAACTTTACACGAAAGTAATTACCTAACTAAGTAACAGTAACAATTAAGTAAGTAACAGTTGTTGTTGTCCTACAGCAGTGGATAATTATAAAAATTGATTCTAGTGATTACTATGGGAAGTTCATCAAATTAGAACCTATGTTCTGACGTTAAAAAAGGATATACAAAAATTGTAGGATATCCTTTGTCCTACTATATGCCATACTACTATTATTTGGGTTTTAGTAAAACCCCCATAATTTTTTACTTTCTTTACAATGTAAGAACAAATAACTTTGCTCAAGACTAGACAACTCACCCGTGAGTAAATTATATAAAACTGCCTAAAGAAACATTGTTTGTAGAAATGGCAAGAAATAAACTGAACGTACCTATTAAAACTTTCTGATAATATGTTTCGAAAACGGTAGAACTTATACTGAAATAAAATTTTGCTAAGTAGAACATGATAGGTCCTACCATTCGACATGATATTGCGGATAGGTCCTCTATTTGCAGTTATAAGCATTTAGAGGATAAAAAACATGGGTGAAGAATTGAATCAGTTCCAAATGGTAGCAACACATTTTTCTATAAAAAATCTACAAAATAAAAAAAAACAAGTGCAACGACTACTACGAGTATCGTTATCCGCTTCCATAGATATTTCAACAAAATATTTTACTTCTTAAAAACTTATCAAACGATTATACTCCATTATTACAATCTGTTAAGAATCAGTTTCCGTTTCGTATCAAGTCTTAACTGATACTGTATATTTCTCAATGAGGTAACTGATAACTGAACTAATAATTTGAGATTTCGTCAGTTGCCATGTAATCATGAAGCTGTTTGTGATTATCGCTGGGTTTGTGTCCCGTCAGTATTTTCATTCTTGGTATATCTTGTCAGAGCATTACCTCCGACTTACGTAACCTATGGCTATACTACTATGGGGTTTCGGGGAATTATACACTAGAATCACATACTCAATCGGTTTTATGGAAGCTACTCACAATTATAATAATATCACAGCACTTCACTTATTCACAATCACAATCAGAGGACAGGCGGCTTAGCCTTTCCAATCTTCCATCTTTTATATCGCCTCCGTATTATCACCGGCACCGCCATCTTGTCGGTGTTCTCACGACTCCCCAGTCGTGAGAGTGACGCACCATCCGTCAGCCAGCCGACAGTGGTGCCACCATCAAGACGTTGGGGGTTGCCATGCTAACATTCGGCCATCCGACCCATAAGTACGTCCTCGTACTTGATTACGCACGAACACTAGTTGCCGCCATTGCACCTGTGGACACTTCACAAATCGCCCACATCTACCAATACCAAGAATAATCTTGATAGATAGATAAACTCTTTATTGTTTACACCGGACATCACAAATAAAAGGATGTTTAGACTTAAGAACCAGTGCAAGATCTGGCGACCCCATTGCCAAGAGCGATCTCTTCCAGGCAACCTTAGAAAGGAGGATACATATTGAATTGAAAAATGGGGTGTGCAGTATTAGACAAAAGTGATATGTAAACCTACATAAACTGTATATACTTAGACATACATTCAAAACAAATAACAATTTAATCAATCAGGAAGAATGATCAAAACAATTTTAAATAGGAATAAGCTTATGTTATAAAACTGATCGCGCCAATAAGAAAATAAAATGTGATACAACCTGACACCACAATTTGACTCAATTCGAATGTGTATTACAATCCACTCACTCCCTGTTTGGCAGTTGTAACATATCCGTCCCATAAGCCAGATCACCCGGGTTCGATTCCCGGTCGGGTAGATGTCATAATGATGAATTTAAATATTTGTTCTGGGTCTGGGTGCCAGATGTCCTTGTCCCTGTGCGTGTTCCATGGCATCCCCGACACAGAAGTCATCCTAGAAGGGAGCTATGAGTGTGAAACGTTTATTATTTATCAGTCAGTACGACATCTTCTGGCAATTTGTTCCAGTTATAGACCAGAGTTGTTGTCTTGTATAGGATGTGGTTTGTAGTGTTGGTCTGGGATAGTGTGGGCCATAGCAAGGTTTTATGGCGTCTGCTGTCTTCGACATCTTTGAATGTGAAATGTTTTGTATGTCCGTAAAATTATAGAACCCATTCAGCACTTTAACGGTTTCAATCAGGTCTCCGCCCAACTGCCGCTTCTCGAAGGTTGTGAGATGCAGTGCTTTTAATCTGTCTTCATAGGATTTGTGACATGGAGCATACGGTAGCTTTTTGTTGGGCACTTTTGAGGAGGATCTTTCTCAAAGTAGAGACTGCATACTGGGAACCCATACTTCAACAGTGGCTTTATATCCTATCGGATATATCAATCCTTCGTATCCGTAATAGTAGGTAGTTGTGTCGGAAGATTCAGATTAAGAAATATTTATTGAACTACTGATAAGTACCTTGTAATTCATAACCGCTTGAGGCACCCCCTCCCGCGGGTTTTTTTCCGTAGAAGCACCGGCGCGTCATCGTTTGTTTATGTTACGTCACGCGCCGGGCGGTCGACCACTTAAATGGTTTTTATGACTTAAACATTCGAACAAGGACCCACTTGTAATTGTTATCTTAGAGCTGTTGTATACACGTGTCGAATGACGAATGTTATCATAACATTGGTTGGCCTGGTATAGATATAAATCAGCGTATAACCGCTTACTTTACAAAAAAACATGGACTTTGAAGTTTACATATTTTTACTAAAAAAAGTAAAGCGATAATGTATGTTTTATACTATTTAGATTTAATAATAGACTCAATCTGCACTTTGTCACAAAATAAGAATACATTACTCACCTTAAAAGTATTTAATATCAGGCATTTAAAAACCAGCGAAAAAAAATTTTTCCGCGATTTTTTTTGTTCCCACTTCACAACACTTGTTTACATCTTGTCGTAAATTGTCATTTCACAAAAACAACTGCACACAACACTTCTACGATGATTGTTTCACTATATTTTAAATAGATCATAACATCTAACACAGTAAATAAAATAAACTTTGAGAAATAAAAAACACGGCCGTCTATGATGATGACGCAATGAGGCCTTGGAAGAATGACTGAAGTCGAAACACTAAAACACTTGTATACCTTAAAATATATTGTTATCAGCCTTGTTAACAAGTATTTAAAGCATAATAACCAAGAACACCACCAGAACCAGCATAACTAACGTTTTATTTACGTAAAACCCGTCGATGCACCGCCGACCGCGCAAAGTCAACACAAACTGACTTCGACTGACGGAATAATATTTAATTTTTAATCGAATATCCACCGAGTTTAAAGTTGTTCGACTACGGCATAATGGCACATTCAAGCGGAACGAGATGGCATTCATACTTATAAGTCTTTTGCCTTAGTAAAAGCAGGATAGAGACTTTTTCTGAGTCTGGCGCGAAATAAAAGTTTGGGTACTACAGTACCCATGGTGCTACTACCGACTTTGCGATTTTGGGTACTGTAGTACCCAAGGTGCTTCAAGCGGATAAGCTATTGGTTGAAATTGTCAGTTTACCCACATCGGGAATTCAATATGTACTCGTACACAGTCAAATAATTTTAGTAGTTTTTAAAATAAAAATAATTAACGATTTCCAATTCAATTTTAAATTCTATGCATAATATGTCAAATTATTTTAATGAAATGTCAATAGTATATATATTCCTTGTAATATCATGTCAATTCCTCATTAAGTGTCAAATTTTAAATTGTTTACTTTAATAATATCATTTCCGTAGATTTATCTCTATTCACAGATTCATTCAAGTCATAAAATACGTGATTTAATAGCCACTTCTTCAGATACATTTTGAACTGTTTATGACATGGTATATGTTTCCATAATAGGCATTATTATTATTTGTTTTTTTCAACTTCATTTGATGTGACATCGACCACCACTGAAAAGGCATATTGCTATGCTTATATTGACTGAAGATTTTACTGTCAACATTTGCCAGATGTGACTTCCAGTTTAGATTTGCATCCTTCCTCAGATTAAGCACATGGAACCATAATTGCTATTTGCAATTCAGATATCCTTCTGACTCAAAACTAAGATTAGGTATAGTTACATTATTTTCGCAATTGCAAGATTGGCTTCATTATCAAAGTTGTATATAATTATGAGTAGATTAGTTTACTATTAGACATTTTAGGCTTAGCATATGCTTTCCTTATAACCCTGTATAATAATGTTTTATTTTGTGAAGTATAAAGATTTGGAATATTTTATGATATTTTTCCCCCAAAATGGGGAAATATTTCTAACCAGGCATCATTTCAAGAGTATAGCTGTCGCATGTGCGGCCACGCTATGGCTCCATCTTTAGGTAATATACCTATCTATGACCTAGAGTTACTCCAAGAAAATCCATCTGACTAACTTCGACAAAATGCATTAGACTGATGCTTGGTTGATATATAAACTTGACATCCGTAAACAAGACTAATGATTATGAATAAATTTCAATACTGCAAGGTATAGGCACATCTGTCTATGCTGCTTGCCTATCTTCAAATATATTATACATGATAAACAACAGACACACGTTCCTTGTTTTGTTAAAATCACAGTATTACCAATCTGAAAATGTATTCCGGCACCTTATGCTTCAGTTACGTGATTACTGGGAAAGAGAAAAAAAAAAAAGAAGAAATCTCGATGCTGCGAGCCACCACTTGAAATAAATATCGGCTTCTGTTAACGGCTCACATTATGACCACAAATTGTGCCCCAAAGTGACAGCCATTGTGCCCGATTCGACCCATGCAAGAGCACTATACGATTGATATGTTGAGTCCAGAGAAGAGACAGTTCACCACCTTGCGTACAAAATACACAACAGTTAACAGGTCCTCCAAGCAAGGGTTGTGCAACTGCTGACATCCGAGTCTAGTTGAAGAGACAAGTATATATTATAATTTGGTCGGAGGCAGCATACGATTATTGTTTCCGTACCTGAAAACTCAAACATTAGGTGTACAATTCTGCTAATGCTGAAACTTTCATTCAGTCACTTTTGAGTTTCGATGGTAATTTCCGTCTATAGTGAGAACAAGTAGACCAAAGCACTACTTTAAAAGACATAACGATTTTTAATGGCATGAGTGGTGTAGGACCTCTTAATAGCGCGACAATCTGCAGTAAGAACAAACATTTTTAGAGATAAGTTAGTGTGACAGTACACATGTAGGAATCCTTGTATATTATTTGACGCACAAATCATTATTATAATACGAGTATTTGCGTGTGGTACGCAACACGAAACATAAAATCGCTGAAATATCTACCCTAACATTATAAAAAGAAAGATTTGTGTGTATAGGTACTTATATGTAACGATTATACACAAAAACTAATAAACCGATTTAAAAACCACCATTAAAATTTCTTTCACCATTAAAATTCTACATTATCCCTGAGTACCCGAGTATACTTGACATCCGTGCAAAGCCAGGACAGGTCGCTAGTCAATTATAATAGACTTCAGCGCTTCAATGCTCTTATACAAACCCTTTTGTGTCCTCCTTTTAACTGCGTTGTTCTATCAAAGCAAAAAAAAAGTTTGATGTCTATTAAGTATTCGGTTCATAGAACAATAAAAAGCTATATGCGTGACCCTTTCAAAGTTTGGGCGTAGCCAAAGTCAGAAAAAAAAAATGCGAAGAAAGAAGAAGAAAACCAACTATAACTTTAACCAATCGGCATCCCCTGTGAGCATATTATGTATCTTTGCCTCCATAGCAACTAAAATTTAAGAAAGACTAGAATACTCGCCGTCACGACGAGGAATATGTTTATCGAAATCACCTGAAAATATTTTAAAAACGAACTCGGTACAAGACTCGCTCACGACGGCGCTGGTCAACAAAAGTAAAATTATGTGAAGATCACCGCAGGCACCAAAAACCACAAAAACAACAATCTTGAAACGAAACGTTGATCAAAATAAGACGTGCGAGTGTAGCCCGATGCCGCGCGAGCGTCGCCCGGTGCTGCGCCAGCGTCGTGTTGCGCTGCGCGTGTGTCGCACCGTACTGTGCGGGCGTCCTGTTGCGCTGCGCGTGTGTCGCACCGTACTGTGCGGGCGTCGTTCCGTACTGTGTGAGTATCGCCCGGCGCCGCGCGAGCGCTGCCCGGCGCTGCGCGAGCATTGCCCAGCGCTGCGCGAGCGTTGCCCAGCGCTGCGCGAGCGTCGCTCTGAGGTGTGTGGGCTGCACGTGCGTCGCACTGTACTCTGCGGGCGTCGTTCCGCACTGTGTGAGTGTCGCCCGGCGCCATCCGAGCGCCACCTGGCGCCGCGCAAGCGTCGCTCCGCGCTGCGCGAGCATCGCCTGGCGCTGAGTGTCACCCGGCGCCATGCGAGCGTAACCCGGCACTGCGCGAGCATCGCCCGGCGCTGTGCGAGCGTCGCCCAGTGCTGCGCGAGCGTCGCTCTGAGGTGTGTGGGCTGCACGTGCGTCGCACTGTACTGTGCGGGCGTCGTTCCGCACTGTGTAAGTGTCGCCCGGCGCCATCCGAGCGCCACCTGGCGCCGCGCAAGCGTCGCTCCGCGCTGCGCGAGCGTAGACCAGCGCTGCACGAGCGTGGCCCAGCTCTGCGCGAGCGTCGCCTCACGCGGCACGAGCGTCGCCTCGCGCTGCACGAGCGTCGTCCGGCGCTGCGCGAGCGTGACTCGGCGCTGCGCGAGCTTCGGCCGGCGCTGCGCGAGCGTCGCTCTGAGGTGTGTGCGCGTCGCTCTGCGTCCCACGAAGACCACGCTGCGGTGTGTGCGCGTCGCTCTGCGTCCCGCGAAGACCACCCTGCGGTGTGTGCGCGTCGCTCTGCGTCCCACGAAGACCATGCTGCGGTGTGTGTGCGTCGCTCTGCGTCCCGCGAAGACCACGCTGCGGTGTGTGTGCGTCGCTCTGCATCCCGCGAGCGGCGTGGCATGTCGTCGTATCGTTGTTTATATCATCGCAGTGTATCGTAGTATTTCATCGCGGTACAACATCGCAGTATATCGTCGCAGTATATTATCGCAGTATATCATCGCAGTATGTCGCCGTATTGTTGTGAGTGACTACGTTGATTGCTAAATAGTCGTGTTATTAAGGGAGGGAATTGGGTCGGGGTGCGGGGGGGGGGGGGGGGTCTTCGGAGTTTGCCTCTGGCAAACCTAGTTGGCTATAAGTTGAATATAAGGGACAGTTCAAGACTTTCTTCAGACGAGTCCATTGAAACTGAAACATATTTATTTATTTGCGCAGACTAGATTATCCATCTGGCTGTCACTTTAGTAAAACAAACAAATTACAATAAGCTGGCCCACATTAATGCAAACTTTTAAAACAAAAGGTTTAGTTATGAGGGAATTTTACAATCACGCTAAAAATCACGCTTCCACCAAACGATTGTGCGTTATAAGGAAGATCAGCGCCATCTGCTTTGCTTTAACAAGTATCTAGACACGCGGTAGCGTGTCAAGCCAAGTTCAAGTGACAGAACTGGCGAGCAGCACCGTGTGTATATTACACGAACCATTTGGAGGCACTTTTGACCTCGTTTATTTCTACAACTTTGCTTGTGACGTAGTTTTTCTCTTATTTATTTTGTTTCTAACATTGTTCAAGAGTGACAGTAGCGACAAAATGACAGTGATAGCATGATATAACTTTTAGTTTTTTTATTTTTAGTAGACGGTAGGTGTAATTCATGCATGTCTTCAAATTTAAAATAATAACATCACTCGATCAGCCATATCGTGACCAAAAATGATTTCTGTGCCAAAAAAATATAATTATGAGAGTTGGACAAGTGTTTTAGGTGATTATGAGCCGACAATTTGTATGCCCACTGGTGTATTTAACCGAAATACTATAAAAAGCTTCCACTGCAAAATTAGTGGAACAAGAAAGACAATATAATGTACCTATATCGTCACGAAAAGAACTATAAAAGACAGATAGAGAGAAAACGATTATCTGCGTTTCGTCTCGTTGCGCTGCGTGCGCGTTGCTGTGCGTCAGACAGGTCGCCTTGCGTTGCAGTGCGCCCTCGCTCTGCGCCACCCGAGGGTCGCGTTCAGCTCGGTGCTCAGCGGAACTGAAACGCATATTTTTTTACGCAGACTAACTATTCAGGAGGAGAACTTTTATTCTTTGGGTCTAGTTGTGATCACTTAAAATAGACAAGGTACCCCACATTAGGAAAATAAACTTTGACAAGGCCATGTGGAATGTGAGAAACTGAGAACACAATACATAAATTGTTCGGGCACTATGTTAGGCCCTTTCACATAGTTTGTTTGTAATTGTTTACCCCATATTTTTTTTTTCTTCTTAAATTTTTACAAAAAATAAATAGTAGGTAAGTGAGCGTGGCAGGAACGAATTAGTAGGTTAAAAAAAAGAAAGAAAAAAAAACCGCTCCTTTTTATCCCGGTTCTGAATTGTCAGAGCATTACCTCCGACTTACGTAACCTATGGCTATACTACTATGGGGTTTCGGGGAATTATACACTAGAATCACATACTCAATCGGTTTTATGGAAGCTACTCACAATTATAATAATATCACAGCACTTCACTTATTCACAATCACAATCAGAGGACAGGCGGCTTAGCCTTTCCAATCTTCCATCTTTTATATCGCCTCCGTATTATCACCGGCACCGCCATCTTGTCGGTGTTCTCACGACTCCCCAGTCGTGAGAGTGACGCACCATCCGTCAGCCAGCCGACAGTGGTGCCACCATCAAGACGTTGGGGGTTGCCATGCTAACAATCTTAATATTATTCTTAGTGTAATCTAATATTTCTTAGCATTCTTCTCAGTTCTAAGTGTATTCAATAAGCTATCTAAACTCTTGATAAAATGAAGTGTGTAGATACTCGGTCTAATTTCTTTTTACTACTCTCTGTAACGTTGGCGAAATTTACTAACATTCAGTTTTAAACTGCTCCTTTTTAACTTTTTGTTCGAGCTAAAATATACAATATGTCCGGTTTCCGATGTCCGATACTTTAAGGGGTTAAAATGCAATTAATTTTATCGACAAATCACGGATTTTTTTTTATTTTTCTCATTATCTCTTAGTTTATTTTTTTTGTTTTATTTCATTTGCTGGGGTATGCGCGCTTTTCAAGTACGTATGTTTACACTGTCATAGCTCCTAAACTATCTGACTCACAGTTAAGATTTAAATGTACATTTATAGCAAATATCCTGTATTATTAAAAAAATAAATAAATAAAATTGGTTAACACATTGGTTTTTTTTTTAAACTAATAATCTGAAAAAAACATCAATTTGTTGTCCAATTTATTTTTTTCAAAAATTATTTTTAATAATACTGAAACATTAAAAAATTAAAATTTGAATCTAGATTTATTGTCTACACTATTAACTAACATTAGAGACCACTTTTGTGTTCGTAAGCCTTCTACTTGGGTAGATATTGTTAAATTAATACAAGCACCTATGCTTCGCTAACAATTTTTTATAAAGTGCTGCCATTTTTTTATTGATGGAGAAAAATAAAAAAAAATCCGTGATTAACGATAAAATAAAAATAAAAAAATAATAATAAAATAAAATAAAATTAATTGCATTTTAACCCCATAAAGTATCGGACATCGGAAACCGGACATATTGTATAGTATTATTTAATATTTAATTTCAGTGTGTTCTTGTAATGCGATCCCTCCTGTCCCCGGGGACAATAGCCATTATGTGGAAGGAGAAAGCCGTTACATCTGGATGCCCGATGGTGAAGGTGTCCCCCAATTAGTTGATCTGCAAGCGCCTGTTCAGGAAGATATTCTAAAGTCTAGAAACGGAGCAAACAATCAATATTGGCTTTTCACAAGGTGAGTTTCAATAAGGTTTATTTGTACAACATTGTGGGTTGCGCCACAAGGCCGCAACAACGCATCATATTGTTTAAAGATACGTGATAAAAAATAAAATGAATGTGTTATAAGAGTAAATAATGCGCCCGCTGAGGTTTGGTGAGCTATTTGAAAATTGTAAAGTTTTATTGTTGTTGTTCTATGCAATTTATTATTTTCAGGCAAAACCCACTGAGTCGCCAAGTGATCGTTCACGGCAACGCCAACTCCATCTGGGCATCAAACTATCTCGGCAGTCGACCAATCAAAGTCATCGTCCACGGCTGGAACAATAACGGGAACACTGATATGAACCCTCTCATCACTGCCGCCTTCCTCGCTGTCCAGGACGCAAATGTCATTGTCGTCGATTGGAGCGCTCTCGCGAACTCGCTTTACACCACTGCGGCTGCTGGTGTCCCTAGCGTCGGTGAACACCTAGGCAACTTCCTGATCTGGCTCATCAACACTGCTGGAGGCAACTGGAACAACGTCCACTTGGTTGGCTTTAGCTTGGGTGCTCACGTTATAGGAAATGCTGGACGAACTGCTAATGCACGGCCGGCTAGAGTAACTGGTAAGCTTTTCGTTTAAAAATTAATTGCAACAATCTATTTAGTGATGAATTCAAATATCAGTCCTTGGTTTGGATGCTTGTAGTTCTTGTTTTTTTGCGTGTGTCATGGCATCCCGGCTTAGGATATCCTACTGCGGAGTTATAAGTGTGAAGCGTAAGAAAAAAATTGTGTCGTATATTATCGTTGTCAAAAACCATTCACAAAGACGTATTACACCAGGGTTGTCGCTATGTATAATTTTCAAAATTTGCGAGTATGTTGTACGAAATTATGGCAATACGCAATCTACTCCCTGATGTGAAAACCTCTACTTCAAAGTTAATATAGTAAATCCACTAATTTATTTTACTAGGTTTGGATCCCGCCGGCCCTGGCTGGACCAACAGCAACAACGCTCTCAACACAAACTGTGCTCAATACGTGGAAGCCATTCATACTGACGGTGGAATGCTTGGAATTTTCAACGCTGTAGCTCACGCAGACTTCTACCCGAACGGTGGCAAGAACCCTCAACCTGGCTGCTGGATCAGCACTTGCTCCCACGGACGCGCTACTGAACTGTTTGCAGCTACAGTGTACCATAACCATCTGATTGGTAGACTGTGTGGAAACATTTGGGAAGCAGAGCTGTCTTCGTGTTTTGGAGGAGCCTTGAATATGGGCAATGCTATTATTTCAAAGCGCGGGTAAATCTCAAAAAAATAATTTTATTATAGATACCTAATTGAGCGCTAATTTTTTTTTAAAGTACTTAATTACTTCTATATATTTTTTTCAGGAACGGTATCTACGGTCTACGCACTGGAAACTCTTGGCCTTATTGATGTTCAAATCAACTATTTCTACTGGTTTTCAGACAATAAAGTGAATGAATTTAATTATTCTCTCCTATTTTATTTGATAGCATTATACTTACTTGCATATTCTAAACCAGATTATAAGGTGTTAATAATTTTTTCAGAGTAGTAATGTAGGTAAGGTTGGTCAAAACCATAACCACCATTTGTGATCCAAAAATGTAGGTCTAAAAAAGAAACATAAGTTTTCAATTTATTAGTTTGTATTTTTTTGTACAAATTGTCTTTAAAATTTTCAGAATTTAATAAAAATAAATACATGTATCACAGTATCACACACACTTACGCTTTTGCATTTATATTATTTGTTAGTAGGTTTTTAAGCCCCGCTAGGTAACAGAGCAAAAATTACTATAAATGTATAGTAAGATACTGGTAGTAGCATATCTAGTATTAAGTTATTAGCTTATTCTTTAATCTAAATTATATATGAACTAAACATACAATTTAAAAATACCTCTAATACTTTTCAAATACCAAAATAACTCAAATAATCAGAGTTTAAATACAATACGACTGCTGCTACGAACATTATCGAAACTGCAAAATCACGATTTTTTTATTGTACTCAATTATACGAATATTTAATACACTTTTAAGAAAACTAATAATTAAAAAAATGTTTTTTTTACGTGATTTAAATTAAATAAAATAGATAGATACTTATACATTTTAACTTATAAATTTAGGTCAAATTTGGACTTCAATATTGCTCTCCAGTAAAAAATGCTATTTGCAGTTTCGATACTGTTCGGAGGAGTTTGTTGGCATTTGTAGGGGTTGGTTTTATTTATCTTTTTTTTGTTGCGTTAGATCTCCAGTTGTTAGATAAACTCTTTATTGTTCACACCAGAAATTGCAGACAAAAAGGATCATACCACTTAAAACTACTGCAACAATTAGCGGCCACTGGTTGTTGCGTGTAGATAAATACGATTAGAAAATATCGCAAACAATAGCAGGATTATGCTTTTTTAAAAGCTTTTATTTATCTTGCAATGTATGTATGTATGTAAGTATGTTTGTTCGAGTGGAATCTTTGAACTCAATTTTGAAGTAGATATCTTCAATCGATTGAGCAGCATTTTTTTACACACGTTTAGTTTGGATGACAATGCACGATATAGTGTGTCAGGTGTGTGACATTATTCTAAATCCAATATGGCGGGCCATCCAAGATGGCGGAATAGATATTTTTAATGCATTTCTACAATATGGATATCAAATGAAAGGACTTGAAAGTAACTCGAAAAATAATGTGACGTCATTCTAAATCTAATATGGCGGATCATTCAAGATAGAGGAATAGTTATTTTTAATGCACTTCTGCAATAAGGGTATCAAATGAAAGGGTTGGTTGACAGTAACTCGAAAAATATTGTGACGTCATTCTAAATCCAATATCCGCCATATTATATCATATATCATCCAAGATAATTATTTCTATTGCACTTCTGCTATACGGCTCATTGAGAGTAAATTGAAAAGTAAGCTCCAAGCTGAAATAAGTTTGACTTGTGTAATTTGGCGAGATGGTGTCATCAGCATTGGTCTGCAACCTGTCTAGGAGAAGGACAACTCCAAAATTGAACTCGGAACTCTGTTTCGTCAGGCACAAGTAAGCTCCAAGCTGAAAAAGTGGCGCATTCTTCCAAACACCCAAGTCAAGGTGAGACCGTGCCGAGGACTGAGTGGCATCGGGGTGTAATATGATGTCGTGAACGTACCTCAGGGCACCTGGGCGAACCCTATTGTATATTAGCTCTTACCCTTCTAAACGGAGCTCTGGGAGGGTCGACGAATATTTCTTTGGTACTAGTGGGAACAATATGGGAAAAACAGAAACATTAACACAAAGGAATAGAAGACTGGAAAAAAGAAATTAAAATGGTAGGAAAAGCTTGCTAACGAAGGCGATGACGCAAAACTCCAAAGACTTAATAAAAGACATGATCAAGACAATAGTGTCACACCTACTCAACGACAGTTAACGCTTGATAAAGCTAAACAACGTTTGCAACGGTTTAGAGCAGGGGAATCACAGGAGGAACACGATTCACGAATTGAAAAAAATCGTGAATACGTATCTCAAATAAGAGATACCCAATCTTTTAGACTGAAAAACCTAGCCAAGCGATTACTAAAAAATAAATTAAAAACAAAAAACCTTAAAAAAAACTTTTATTTAAACGCTCTAAAAAGAAAAAATAAATTTTTCCTTAAAAAAATTTACTATCAACTTATGACCTCATTTTATACAATTTATATGATCATAGAAGCTTGTCGCGAGGTTTAATTACCTATCAGTATTTAATTAAATTGAAATTGAAAATATAATAATTATGCCTAGCAGACTAGCAGATCAATTTACATAATTAAATTGGTACTAGTTTATTTACAAATCGCGCGACAAGCTTTTATGATCATCTATCTATCATCTCATCATCATCTCTAATATAATCTATTGTGTGTTATTCTATTCCATAAATTTGTTGTTATTATTATTATCTGTTATTACTTTAGATAAGTACATGTTTAATTTTGTTATTAGGTTATTTACAAGATAAGTTTCTCAGTTCCTATTAGTTCTATTATAACATAATAGAACTAATAGGAACTGCTCTATTATTTAAGTTAGTTCTATTAAGTGCATGTTATTTCCTTCATAGGTTTTTGGTGACCACAATACTAAATGTTGCACGCCCGGTATGGGTCTACTGTTGGGACTATTTTATTATAAGATCTTTATGTACACATGTTTATCGCAATAAAAAATATTTTGATTTCTAAATTGTATATTATATAATGAGGTTATAAGTTGATAGTTAAAATTTTAAGGGAAAATTTATTTTCTTCTTTTTAGAGCGTTTAAATAAAAGCTTTTTTTAAAGTTTTTTTGCTTTTTTTATTTATTAATTGCATGATTGCATCAGGCTTGCATTTGACCACCATCTCGTTTGATTTGGTTTGCGTTATTTATTCCAAAGGTTCTAGCACAATTTATGACGCCCGTCAAGGGCGTACCTATTATATATTAATACCTATATATATATACTTTCTACTGCTGCGAATCTGTCTGTCTTTGCAAAACTATCTCAGATCTCAGACCACTAGGTTGCCAAATTGCTAAGCCATAACGTACCAAAAACTTTTAAAATGAACTTAAATAAAACTTAATTTCTATTCAACCCAAATCATTTGCCCCTTGGCGATGAGAATTATTTTTTAACAGAAAATAATTATTTATGATGGACTAAATTATATTGTTATCGATAGCTTTTTGATTTTTAGTTTTTTAAATTAATTAATTTGTTAAGCTTAATTTTCATTTGAGACGTAAATATTGTACATAATAGTTATTAAATGTTAAATAAAAATCTTCAAATAAAATTGACAGCTACTAAATATTTTTCCTTAACTAAAATAATAACATTATTGTTGTTAATTTTCTTTGTCATTTAACTTTGGCACAAAACAAAAATAAAGGATCCAGTCATAAATAATTATAAATAAAACTCAAAGCTAAATAAAAAAGAAAGGCAAAGCCAGGCTCTAATCAAAAATGTTTACTTATTCGCCAATTAGGACAAAAAATCAAGTAGCAACGATATAATCATGTCAGTTGTGAATGTAGGTAATAATGATTATGGTTTTCCAGATCTTTTATCAGATCACAATATCGGACTGATTGATCAGATTGATTGTTTTATCAGCTTCATTTGGTCCGATAGTTTCCGTTTGAGATAACAGGTGTTCCATAAATAAGCAAGTGTTTGCAATTACACATGCCCAATTGCACAATTATACATTAACTAAAAATGAAGCTCCTCGTGGTAATCGCTGGCCTCGCAGCCTGTAAGTTGGTAAAACTTGTCATTTAAAATATTTTGGTCTTACTTATTTTGGCCAGTTTTTTTAATCTATTGTTTTTAGGGCTTTTGTCGCTTTGTGACTATGCTAGCTCCATTATTTACGTTCTCATGTAAGTAGGGAAACCTACTTAAATATCTCATACAACAGTTTGTGCAGTGTACCAGCCGCATCACTCAGTGGTTTGGACAGGACACTTGGGATTGCGGCGATATTGAGAAGATTATAACCGTATTGAGTGAGCATAGTACATCTGATAGACTGCGTCCTTAGACATTCTGCCGGAATACGCTAGACATCTTCGATAAAGACTGCTTAAAGTTAATCAGTGCTTAAAATGCTCTGACAACTTCTCACTGACGTGAAATGTCGCGTGCGAAAACAAGACGGAGACTTTAAAGCAGTGACTAACTTTAAGAAGTTTGTACAAGTAGGGCCCTTAATGCCTGAACCGTGGAAACGCCGCGAGTACGATGTCTTAACAATTTAGTAATTTTATGAAATTTTTCTTCAGTTTGTGCCGCTGAAAGAATCTCCACTGTCCCTGGGGATAATAGCCACTATGTGGAAGGAATAAGCCGCTACATTTGGATGCCAGACGGTAAAGGAGTGCCGCATCTTGTGGACCTGAAAGTGCCTATTGATGAGAATATGATCTCCGCAGCTAGAAATGGAGCTAACAACCAGTACTGGCTATTTACAAGGTAAATTATTTCCCTTCTCATGGTGGCTAGTCTCTAGGGTTATTAAGCAGCAAAGTAATATAATTTATTGTTTTACTTCTTGTTTTACAAAGCTGGCTTGTCTTGAAAACCTTACTTTACGTTGATTTCATTTATCATTTTCTTATTTCTTAAATTTAAAATTCATGTAGGTAGTTTTTCAATTAGACAATTATTTTTCAGACAAAATCCGAGCAATCATCAACTTCTTGTTCACGGAGACGCCGATTCCATCTTGGAATCTAATTACGTCGCAAGCCGACCCACCAAGGTTATCGTCCACGGGTGGAACAGTGACGGAAACTCCGACGTCAACACTTTAATCACTTCTGCTTTCCTGGACGTTCAAGATTGTAACGTGATCGTCGTCGATTGGAGCGCTCTTGCCGGCAATATTCTTTACCCAGTTGCATCTGCTGGCGTTCCAGACGTTGGGGACTACTTGGGCAACTTCTTAATCTGGCTTTTCAGCAACGTAGGAGGTGACTGGAACAGTCTTCACATGGTTGGCCACAGTTTGGGCGCTCATATAGTTGGCAATGCTGGACGGACTGCTGCCGGTTTCCCTATAAGAGTTACTGGTAAGTGTTTGATGCTTAATAAATCTGAATTCTTCTTTATAATGAGATTACTTCTTTAGCGGTCATACTTTTATTTAAATGGTTTTTTTTTCTTGTGTTAGGCTTGGACCCTGCTGGACCCCTATGGGGAGGTAACAGCAACGCTTTGAACACGCTATCAGGACAGTATGTGGAAACGATTAACACTGACGGTGGTGTGCTTGGTATCTTCGACGAAATTGCTCATGCTAACTTCTACCCCAATGGTGGAAGGAACCCCCAGCCTGGCTGCTGGACCAGCATTTGCTCCCATAGCCGTTCCTATGAGCTGTTTGCCTCTTCTGTCCGTACCGATCACTTCGTCGGCAGTGAGTGCACCAGCACTACGCAAGCTGAGGCAGGGCAGTGCACTGGTGCGACACTTAACATGGGCAATGCTATTCTAACCAAAAGAGGGTAAGTGACATACAATCTGATAGTTAAATGAGTGATTTCGTAGCTCATTGCAGACAAAATACAGCAGGATACGGTTCGTCATCATACGGAATCATACCTTTATTTAGGTCAAGACAATTTCTTTTTTACACTTTTTCTGTGGTTTTTAGTTAAGCTCAGAAAATTTCGACTCACATGGTTATGCTATAAATAAGCTGTAGCTATGATAGTGAAAGATCAAAAAGGTGAAACTAAGTTAAGTTTTAAGATCCACATTTAGTGGCCCGACAGTGATATTAGCGACTCAAAAATTTTGAGCTATTATATAATAGTAAAAGGATAGCTAGGCGGGCATGTACGTATGTATATTGAATGGCACATCTTTTATAAGGCTTCTTAAAATTTAATTCAATTACAAATACATTTATCCAACAAGAGTCGATTTTGAGAGTTAAATGCGTTAAAAAGTTAATCTAAGTAGGTAATTTTTATTCATTTTAGAATTTTATTTTTTTTTGTTTCAGAAGCGGCATTTTCGGTCTATCAACAGGATCATCTTTTCCATTTTGAAAATGTATAAGACAAATAAATTATTGGATTAAATGGCATTTATGTTTTTCACATTACCTACTTTATCACCCAGCAACACAAATATCACAAAATCACAAATAACTATATTACTCGTAATAACGACAGATTCTAATCAGATAATTTATTTCTTTGATTAGCATCTGTTGATTATTAATTATCTACGTTTAAAAACGATCAAAAAGTCAAACAAGAAAACAAAGAAATGATTTAGGTATTAAGCGATTATTAGTTGTAATTACATCTACCATAATTGGATTCCAACTACCAACTCCACATTTCAAATACTACCACGTAGCATTACCGACCTACATATCCTACTATCCTACCTACTGGGCCCAAGTTTGAAGGCTTTTTCTGATAGATCTAAATTTTCTAAAACTAGTGACGTCCTTGTTTAATAGCTTGTAATGATAAAGACAGAGACATTTTTAGTTAGTTTAGATCTGTCAAATAATGCCTTCTCAAAATTGGGCCTATTGTCCTACTAGATATTATAAACGCGAAAGTTTGTAAGAATGTATGGATGTGTGGATGTATTATATGTGTGTTTGTTACTCTTTCACGCAAAAACGGTTGAACGGATTTACATGAAATTTGGAATGAAGGTTGTTCATGGTCTGGATTA
This sequence comes from Alcis repandata, assembly GCA_949125135.1. NCBI lineage: Eukaryota > Metazoa > Arthropoda > Insecta > Lepidoptera > Geometridae > Alcis > Alcis repandata. The sequence goes on from OX421223.1 coordinate 4,133,158, forward strand.
ACACATAGGCTACTTTTTTTCCCGGAAAACGCGGGTGAAACCGCGGGGCGCAGCTAGTAAAATAAATAATTATTTGAAGTCCAACCCAAAAGGGTGTAGGGACACTGTAGTATGCGAGAATTGAATGTCAGCAGTTTGTGTGCAAGCATGACGTATGCAAGTGACGCGGCCAGTCGTTGCGCGCTGGCCAAGTCAAGTTCATGTGTATTTGTAGAATAGGGTTTTGATAGTTATTAATTAAATAGTTTTCGTAAATAAATGGTAATTACGAAAAGGATATTTTACTTGGCTAGTGACAAGGACTCACAGTGTAGTTAGGACCTCACACTAATAGGATCACACACGAACGCAGATAGTTTTAGTTTATTTAGTAGGTGTGATAGGAAGACACCTTACAAGAGTAAAACTGCTGACTGAATGAGTTTATGAAACTGCGCCTGACTGAATCTTCATTCTTGAGTAATTAGCAATTAAAATGTTATTTTTTGTGCCTACGCCTGACAAAGTGCATGCTCAATTTCATGATGATTGGTAGAGTACCTAAGGGGTGAAAGTGTAAGAAACAAACAAACATACTCATTTTCGCATTTTTAATTTTAGTTGGGATTATTCTTTTCCATTATGAATTTTACGATACTCTGCCTCTCTGAAAAAGCGAAAACTCGCATGTCGACCCAAGGGTTCTGAACTATCGTTTTTACATCTTATTCTAGGACTACACAAATATGATACGATAAGATACAAATTACGGAATTAAGATGATATGACCAAGACCAAGCTCCAAGACAAAGCAAGACTCTTTTATATTTTTTGTTTTAAGAAAAACTATTAGTTGGGAAACTTCGCTATATTTTCCTTTCTAGTTTACGGAATTACCTATCTACTTGAATTAACTCTGATTATTTCATCAGATTTGCGGTCATATTTTTTCACTGATTTTGGAATTAAAAAAAAAACTATACACAGTAAAAATTAAAAAAAAAAAATCAAATGTCCAAATGAATACCTTTCATTGATTTGATACCTCATATGACTACAATTGCTTGGCATTAAAATTTTAGATTTCCTTTCCATGACCTAATTTTCATGTCTCAGCATGTTTCTGCAAATTGTAGCGGGTAATGTTATGTAGCCTCAATCCTCATGCCAAATTTCAGACCGCTAGCTTTTATAGTTCCTGAGATAATTGGCTGTGACACCGAAGTTTTAATTGATTAATTAAATAAATTAATTAATCAATTAAAATTAATTAATAATTAATTAATTTGATTTTTTGTGTTTAATTATAACAAAATAATTGGGTTTTTTAAATCACTCTATCAGTTTCACCGGTATTTTATCACTTCCTTTTTGTCTCATTATTGTGATTAGGTTTCCTTTGACGTAACAGCATTTAAATAATTATGCCGGAAAAATGGGGTAGATATTAACGAAAGATGAAGAATAATGAAGATTCTTGTGGCGTTTGCTGTCAGCCTCGTAGCCTGTAACTTGAAGTAGTAACAATTAAATATTATGCTATCCAGTTTTTTTTTTTTTTTTTTTATTAGACACAAACAGATAATCCAGTTAATCCAGTTCCTATTTTTGTTAATCTCACTCAGCTTTTAATGTTTAACTGACTGTGTTTTCTTTTCAAGTCCCCGACCCAACAAGAAGGGTGTTACGAGTTCAACTTGTGTAGGTATCTGTGTGTTTGTCTGTAGCATTAAAGCTCCCAAACGAATAGACCGATTGAGATGCGACTTTTGTTTGAAAGTGCCTTGATAGATAGTTTTCTGAGCTGTATTTAAAAAAAAACCCGTTAAGCCGTTTGAAGACTGTTACCTACCGCTTTTCTAGCCAGGGTTATTTTTATTTTAAATTCAGTTACCTGCTTAAGATGATCTCCTCAGCTTTTAACAGTTAACTGACTGATGAAAATGATTGATGATTTTTTAAATGTTTAAATAACTGATTGTGTTTTTTCTTTTTCAATTCAATTCAATTCAATTCAAAGGTGGCGTTTTACATCAAACAAACTTGTCGTACTACGAATAAGTAGATTGTGAACTTTTGTCTTCCGTTAACATGAACATCAACGCGAGCATTAATCAAAGGTATTATACAATAAAATGTAACTCAATCATTCTTCAATGTAACTCTCAGTTATTTTACATAACAACCTAAAAAGACCTTTACTAAAATGCGAAAAAAACGGATTAAAATCAGTTTTCTCATCAAAAAAGCTAAGCACAGGGCGGGCGGCGCGCGGCAACGACGTTGTGATCGTCACCCTAGGACTAGGATATCCATAGGATATCGAATAATATTAAATTTTTCAAACAAACATTCTAGTAGGTAACTAGTACTTGTTTTATGATGCTACTCGTCTGATTGATAAGTGTGTATGAATATACTTACATATATGCATGTATAATCGATTTAGAATGTTACGACTTAAAATCAAGCATTACTTATGGACAAATGTCTTAAAAATTAACTGAAACACAAATGATAAGATAAAAGTAGATAATTTAAGTAATTATACTTTTTATTTTTCAATTAGCGATATGGGACCTACCTATGGTTTGTATTTTTACATATCGTCCCTCCTGCTGATATAAATAATATATGCTTATCTATAGATATTTTAATCCTTAAAACGTTAGATTGATGGCAAGTAGCTTCATCAATTATACAGGGTTACAAGAAAAGGTTTTAGCATAACCTAAAAAGGGCTTCTGATACTCATCATTAAAACAATCATCATGAAAACTAGCCAAGTCAGACCTTAGGCTAGAACTGAATATATTATCTTAAGTTATAAGAAGAAATGATATTTTATGTTGTTATAAATAAATTTCAGGACTGACCATTGAACTTGGCACCTATTTAGATCTCACTTCTTTTGTCATTGAATTCAGCAACCAAGCCATATTTATTATATTGAACTTGGCTCTCATTTTAATAAATTACTAGTAAATTAATAAATCTGTTTATTTGTCAGAATTTTACATTTATGTTTTTGATGGGATATCATTACTTTTTGTTCATAAATTATTAGTAGGTACTTATTTATAATAAATTTAATACCAAATGGTTTTTATTAAACTAACTACTGCATTTTCCTACGTTTACGGGGTATAATTGTCTTTTTGTGTCATTTTCTATATTTTCTTGTACCTTAAAAAATTATAATAAAATGATAAAAATTTACCAGTTTCTGATTTATTCCTTTGTATTCACCTAATTACCTATCTGCATGCCAAATTAGAACTTTCTAGGTCATCTGGAACTGCGTTAGAGTTTTCATCTATAGGTCCAGTCAGTGATAAAAATTACGATTTTTGGACGTTAATATCTATATAACCGTTTGAGATGTGTTTTTGAAATTTGGAGCACATTATGTATCTCGCAAGTCTCAATATACGAGCCAAATTTGACACGTTTATGTGAAATTGAACCTGGCTTGACACGCTACCGCGTGTCTATCTAACGGTTTTGTATATTTCGTTGACCACGCCAAGCGGAGGTCTTCATATTTCGGTACAAATCAGCACCTATGTGTGTGCCTGTTTGGTGATAACTAAATATTATCGATAATAGTAAAATTGATCATTTCGATAACGCCAAGTAATAATGCCTTTGCAAATGATATTATGTTTTGTTGTAAATACTCGTGTGTACACGAGTACCTACGACTTAATTTTATAAAATTTAGTCGAATACGATGACCTAAATTTCAATCACATTTGATGATATTTTTCAGGAATTGTAATTACCAGCGCGACGCGTTCACGAGTACAACGGACCGCGGCGCTTCGCTTTACCACTTTGGTTTTGAAAGTAAAATTGCTAACGATATGTTTTAGAGGAATCCTGTCAAGATTGATGTAAAAAAGCTATATTCTATTTATTCTCTCGTTTTGTCGTCAGTATTAAACCAGCCATGTGCGAGTTGGACTCACGCACGAAGTGTTCCGTACAATGGTACGGAACACGACGAACGAACGAACATCTATAAAAACGACAAGCAGGCTCCTAGTTATCCACCTACTTATGCTAGGTATCTTTAACTAAAAAGCTACGTAACCGTATTTACAGCACAAGTTTAATAAAACAAGACAAGCTTAGCTTCTCGATTGGCACATTGGGTGCAAATTAGAAGTACTCCATTAATTTCGGGTTTTATAGCGTTGTATTCAAAAACAAACCATGTTTTTTATGGTGACAGGGTTGTGTAAGTATCCACCTACTAAAACCCCTTGGTGGCTTCTGCGCGTAGGTAAGAGAGGTTTTTCTAAAATTACATAATAACTAGCGCTTAATATTTTGCTTAAAATAGTCCTGTTTATTATAAAATCGTGTTTCTTCAATTCGTTTTAAGCTTCGATAAAAATAAGCCTTTTCCAAAATGTACATAATATTACGTAACATTTTGAACTTGCAAAAAACATGGACGATGCTGGCGCAGGATCAGAAAATGGCATGCTGTGATGAAGAGCAATAGTGGATTAAAATAGATTAATGAAAAAAAAAATGATGATTAATTAAACATGATAATGATAAATATTAATCCATACTAATATTATAAAGAGGAAAGATTTGTATTTTTGTATGTTTGTGTTGAATAAACTCGAAAACTACTGGACCGATTTCAAAAATTCTTTCACCATTAGAATGCTACATTATCCCTGAGTAACATAGGCTATATTTTATACCCGTGCAAAGCCGAGGCAGGTCGCTAGTGATATTATAAAACTTGTCATAGAAACTAGTACTCATTGAAAGATAAGTAAAAATTAAAAACGCACAGTAAAATATATCGAATAACAAGTAATAATACCTACGTAATAACATGGCCATGGCTTAATCTACGTATAAACATTTTAATGCTTAACTACCTGTTTGAATGGTATAGTAGCAAGTCATCAATCATAAATCGTCACTGAGCGCATAATAATTCCCTAAATCTTATCGTGTTTGTTTAATTATAGGTCCACGTATCATTAATTCATGTGATTTAGATAGATAAAATAAAATAATAAATATCGGTGCACATAGAAATAATTCGTTGCTAGTTGTTCAGACATGAAACTAATAGTGGTAGTGGCTGCGTTCATAGCGTGTAAATATTACTTACTATTTTATTATGTTAATCATAATCATCTCTTTTTATTGCCATTTTTATTTTCATCTGCCTTTTTAAGGCACCATTTACTTTATAAACTTTATTTATTTATTTAATTCCTCGGGAACTCGTTTTTTAATGCATAGGTATCATTTGTTTTAGCCTGTACCGTCCTAATGCTGGGCTAAGGCCTTCTTTCTCTCATCCCGTTCTTGTCTGTTTTGCTAAAGGGTCTAGTTCTTCAAATATGAGTCTATTAAAATTCATCACTCTATCGCCGTCTAGGCCGTCCGGGGGGTTGATTTTCGGCTTGTGGTCTTCTGTCGTGATTTTAACCCAACGTACAACATATAAGAAACAACAAACATGGCTGGCCCAGTCTCATTTTTCCATGATATGTTCACATTCACAAATAACAACTATTCATACCGGAACCTACATTGATTAAATCGCTTTTAGTTTCATTTCAATATTGGCGCTATTATTTAAGTTTATATTTTTGTCTATGATTCAATTTCAAACTCTATCAAGCACTTATTCATTTAATATACGTATTGTTTCAGTGTGCTCCGGCAACGCAATCCCCGTTATCCCCGGGGATAACAGCCACTACGTAGAGGGCGAGTCCCGCTACATCTGGATGCCTGATGGCGAAGGAGTTCCTCACCTTGTGGACCTCCACGAACCTGCCGACGAAGCATTGTTGAATACCAGAAATGGAGCTAACAATCAGTACTGGCTTTTCACCAGGTAACGATCTTATTTTAAAAGACACACTGTAAGTAAATGAGTTTGCTTTATATTAGAAAAAGAAGTAATTATTTTTGTTCAAATTTTCAGGCAAAACCAGAACAATGCGCAGATAATTACCAATGGTAATGCCAACTCTATCTGGAATTCGAATTACGTCGCCAGCCGACCCCTGAAGGTCATCGTCCACGGTTGGAACAGTAACGGAAACTCTGAGATCAACCCCCTCGTCCGCTCTGCCTTCCTTGCTGTCCAAGATTGTAACGTCATTGTTGTGGACTGGCGTGCTCTTGCGAACTCAAACTACGCTTCCGCCGCCAACGGAGTCCCCGGTGTAGGCCAGTTCTTGGGAAACTTCCTGGTCTGGCTCATCAACACCGCTGGAGGCAACTGGAACAACGTACATTTGGTTGGCTTCAGCTTGGGCGCCCACGTTGTTGGTAGCGCCGGACGGACTGCTGGAGGTCGCCCGAGCAGAGTTACTGGTACGTACTTGGTCATCTTGAAATTTTTAGACTGTATTGCCTATGTATAATCCTACACAATACTCGATTGGCTTATTTCTAGCAATTGTAATCAACTTTTTTTCTTTGTTAGGATTGGATCCTGCTGGACCTCTATGGGGAGGTAACGGCAACGCTTTGAACGCGAATGCTGGACAGTACGTCGAGGCAATCCACACTGACGGTGGTCTGCTAGGTATCTTCGACAGAGTCGCTAACGCCGATTTCTACCCCAATGGCGGAAGAAACGCACAGCCTGGATGCTGGATCAGTACTTGCTCTCACAGCCGAGCTTATGAGTTCTTCGCCTCCTCTGTCCGTACCAACCACCTTGTTGGCCGTCAGTGCACTAACATCCAACAGGCTCAGAATGTGCAGTGCGCCGGCGCAGTGCTTAACATGGGCAACGGCATCTTAAGCAAGAGAGGGTAAGACCATTGTGACCATTGAATATCACAATATTATTATGATATTTAAGCAGGAAATAATTGTTTATGCCTCTTAAAGATAATCTTACTAATATTATATTATAAGGTGAAAGTATCTACGTTTGCTACTAATGAACGCGGAAACAGCTGAACGGACTTACATGACATTTGGAATGAAGGTTGTTTATGTTCTGGATTAACACATAGGCTACTTTTTAACACGCTTTTATTAGCTTCACCTGTATGTTTGTATGTTTGTATGTTTGTATGTTTGTATGTTTGTATGTTTGTATGTTTGTATGTTTGTATGTAACCGACTCCTTTGAGCGCGTTTTTGACCCACTTTAAACGGTCAGATTTCTTTCAAACTTTGTAGATATATCGAGGACCGATGACAATACACTAAACAAATCGTGTTTTTTAGTTTTTTTAACTATTAATTTTTTTAACACGCTTTTTCTATAAAGTTTCTTTAACTTTTAATACCGTTTAACTTACAAATGGTAGTTTCGTCATTCGAGTCAGAGAACAGAGTGGCGCAGTGGAAGCGTGCTGGGCTCATAACCCAGAGGTCCCTGGATCGAAACCACGCGCTAGACATCTTTTTGCTCAATATTTTTTGTTACGCATCAATTTTATTTTATGAGGTCTGAGGATCGAAACCACGCGGCTACAAATCTTTTTGCTTAATTATTTTTTGTTATGCATCAATTTTATTTTTAATTTGCTTGAGCAGACGGCCAAAATCGGATAACACCAACACATTTGTACATATTAAGGATGGTTAATAGTTAGCAAATCGAACTAAAAAGCGAAAAATAAATAATAGTTAAAAAAAACTAAAAAAACACGCTTTTTAAAAATAAAATACATATATTTATTTATTTACACTATTATTAATTTATATTTATTGAAATTTTCAACCCTATTCTTAATTTAAATTTATAAAATTTTATTTTCTATTTTTTTAGTTCGGTTTTTTATAAAAAGCGTGTTTTTTTAGTTTTTTTTAACTATTATTTTTATCCCGGAAAACGCGGGTGTAACCGTGGGGTGCAGCTAGCTATAAATGATCATTTATTTCAAAAGTGCATCTAAAATCATTCCTTCACTTTTTTTTTACATCAGACTAAGACTGGGAAGCGACGATGCGGTCGAAGATGTAGCACGCTTGCCTAGGAAAAACCTATTCAATCTATTATTGAATCATATTTTTAATAATTTCTTTAAGTTATTCTTATTAATTTTGTTTTTCTTTTGTTTCAGAAACGGCATCTTCGGTCTGAGAACTGGAGCATCCTGGCCATTCTAAAACCAATTCCGATGAAAACGAAATAAAATATTTGCCATTTTTATATCATTGTACTTATTTCTACATTGCGTGTCAATAATTCCTGAGTGAGTAATTAATGACAAGTAGATTAACAGGTATAAACACCATAATAACTTTTGATCAAGTTATATTTAATATATATATTTTTTTTAAATCTGTAGGTAATAGGCCCAAGTTTGAAGGCATTTTAAGACAGATCTAAACTAACTAAAAATATATCTGTCTTTATCATTGCAAGCCATTAGACAAGGATGCCAATAGTTTTAGAAAATTTAGATCTGTCTTAAAAAGCCTTCAAACTTGGGCCTAATAATAGAAAACTAACAGGGCAAATAAAACTTAACGAACTCAAAAATGCTCGATAATCTATGGTATATTCAAAACACACCTATCATATTTTCGGAATCTCAAAAATAATTTACCATAGTGCCTAGTGCGAGCTTTTATCGTGAAGTTTACGTTAACGATTGCGTTAACGGAATAAAAACCGCGCCACCTAGTGTTCATAAGATGAACTACAATACAAATTGTAATTTATGTTAACGCAATCGTTAACGTAAACTACACGAAAAAAACTCGCACTAGGCACTCTGGTATGGTGCTGACAGAATATAAAGTGATCCAAGTTAACTGTTGCAGCTACAGATTTTCTTCTATGAATTCCACACTAGGCTCAGAGCGATGAAAGCACGTTACGTATCGGTCTCAGGCTTTTGTAAAATTTTGCACTTGCTTTATTATGTTACAAGGCGCGAGAAGACTTGAGATATCAATGACCTTGAGATAGCAAATGGAAATCGTAATTGTCTGTTGTTGATCTGTCGTAATTTTCGCCTACCCCACATACGTTTTAAAGCCTGGGACAAAGATAAAGTGCATTATCCATTACAGGGTAATCTGTGTTTGTGACCGACTTAAAATCACCTAATTAATCGCTCATTAATTATTTGAATGTCAGATTACGAGGCGTGTATGCGTGTCGGTTGAAAATAGTTGAAATACAATCACCAGTCACGTAGATACAGATAAAAGATAAACATACAAGATCTACAATAGAGCATAATTTACTAGGGCTCTGATTTACTTGTCAACGGGTAAGAGTGTGACTCGTTCGGTGTGACTGGTTGGGAACCCACCGCAATTTGACACCATTATCGTATATTTTGAGAACCTCTAGCGACACAAAAGAAACGATAGGAGATTAAACATCTTATATTCGTATCTCAGTGCAGGGTCTTGAATTTTAATAATTTAAAATTCTGGGTGGTGTAGACCTGTTTTAGGCAAACGTGACTTTTACCATCAGGCGAGCGATTTGCTCGTCTCTTCACTCAATAACATAACAAAAACGTGAAAGAGCGAAGAAGAAACGCGTCATAGTATAGGAATGTTGATCGCGTAACAATGACGCTTCGTCTTCAGCTTTAGATGTCCGATGAAAAAGTAGGAGGGGCTGCAATGAAGTTCAGCAGATAAGCGACTCCAATCTAAGGTATTTTATCGAAATATAGTTATCAAATTGAATTTCGATAGGCTAGCAATGTTGCGTTGATGAGACTAGCTTTTAGTTTATATGAAGATATTTGTTAGTTATTTGCCAGCCCAGCAGAATCCGTAACAACAATTTTATCGGCTGTGCGTGCGCCGAACGAAACCCGGCTGAAGCCAGGCAGTGCACCGGCAACATGCTTAGCATGGGCAATTCTCTTTTAACCAAGCGAGGGTAAGACTCTTCTACGAAACTTCTTTTAAAATTGAAAATTTAAATATTGAAACGCTACTCCTATATTATGATTATACAGTTTATTTATTAGTTATTGTGTTGAAGCTTGGTAAATTTTAGTAGGTAATCATAAAAATTGCAATCACTTTTAAATATTTAAATATGAATAGGATAAGACTATATCAATCAAAGTCAGATTACCTATAGTTTATTAGCTCTTGCCCTCGGCTGTGTCATCATCATCATCCACAGCCTTCTTTATCCCACTGCTGGGTATAGGCCTCTCTCTCACTGTGCCATCTGCCTCGGTCCTGTGCCAATCGGATCCAGGTTCGACCCGCGACTTTGAAAATGTCGTCGGTCCATGCCGGACGACCAACACTTCGCCTATCTGTACCTAGGTACTTCTATCTCGCTCCTTCCGTTCCAATCACGTATATTTGTCTCATTTGTATCGTCTTGTTCCCAGCTTGTCCCAGTGGTTTCATGTAAAAGTGGGTATGAACAAAAGTGGTGTAGTGTAGTAGGGTATGAGTTAACTTATTTCCCAGCTTTGAAATTAACAAATTATAAATTTAATAAATGAGACATTCATTCTCATCTTTGACATTTTGTTTATATTTTCAGACGCGGCTTTTTCTGCGTGAGAACTGGAGCAATTTGTTGATGAAATTGATGAATTGATACGAAATAAAATATCTACTCTCAAAATATTGGTGTTTTTTGAAAAGTATTAGAAAAACGAGATATGAGAAAATATTATGTTTTTCATAAAAGATATTTACTTACAAGGCTGTTAGAATCAAATTATTAAGGAATTAAGGCAGAGTTAATCAAACGCGACTTGAAGTAGATCGTAGGGAATTTAGCAGAATGATAATAATGTTTATGCTTAAACATTATTATAATTATTATAATTTTATTAGCTTCGGTACCCTGCTTACTATGAAATCCACATAACTGATTTAATAAAAAAACTGGTTACGAATGCTAATCATAGTCTCTTGTTCTTAATTTAGTGTGATGCCATTTTTATCTGACCTTTGTTTTTACTTCAGTTAGTTGCCTTTTACTCGTACTTACTTTATAATGAAGACTTTTTTATTCTATTATAATAGATAGATATTATAATAGGCTTGCGTTTTATCGCCATCTCGCCTGATGGTATGCAATGATGTGGTCTACGATGGAGCACGCTTGCCTAGAAGAAACCGATTCACTCGTGAACCCAGAATATAGCTACCGAGAAATATCTAATCGGGCAGAACATTCCACTCTCTAGCAGTACGCACAATAAAGGTGGAATCAACGAGTACGAGTATTTGGTACCATAAATCGAAGTCACTTTTTTGTGCCCTTAGTAGTCTGATAGTAAAACTAGCTTCCGCCCACGGCTTCGCCCGCGTGGACTATACCTCGGGAACCGATAATTAATTCAACCCTCCTTTTTTTAAGAGCATGTAAAAGGCGTCATACAATGGAAGCAGGGACCCCAAAAACCCCCGGATGCAATAAATCAGCCCCCTCGAATCATTTAGAAAAATGACGGCCATTTTGAATCATTTGGATTTTCGCCACCACCATCAAGTAGCCCTTGCTAACTCCTATGACATTTAGTCAAACACCCACCCATCTTCAACCGTATCGGAGATATAGACCCTCAAAGTTTGTATGGCGGCCATGTTTTTGAGGCGACTATGTTACTTTTAATGGCTCCAAAAAGGTCCGAGGTTTTGGTGACTTTTTAGTCTCAGCGCTTTGGTAAAAATGTTTTTAGTTTTCGAGATAATTAGCAGTTCCACCTCGAGGATGTGACTTTTCGAAGGTTTTGGATTTTTTCCGGATGTTGTTTACACGCCTTAAGTTTAGTAGGTACATCTGTAAAGTTTCATTGAGTTAGCATCAAAACAAATTCTTTCTCCGTACTATCATTACCACGCCATTTCACCCCCACAGGGGTTGATTTTCCAAAAGTGGTGAAAATGGTGAAAAATGGTGTTCGTTATTTTTTTAAGCTTAGTATATTTGAAAGTTTCAATACCGTGGCGTCAAAAACAATGCTTCCCCATACAAACTTTAACACCCTATTACACCTCTTTAGAGGTTGAATTTCAAAAAATTCTTTGTTGGTACATGTTTACTCGTCAAGACAAACACACCCTCCGTATTTTAAATTTCTACGACCAGCGGTGTAGGATGTGCCTTATCTGTCAGCGAGTCATTACAATTCTCTCTCCGTACTATATTTACCACGCCATTTCACCCCCACAGGGGTTGATATTCCAAAAATAATGAAACAGGTATCTATTATTTTTTTAGCTTAGTAAATTTGCAAAGTTAAATAATCGTACCATTGAAAAAAATATTTCTATACAAACTTTAATACCCCGTTTCACCCCTTTGGGGGTTGATTTTCAAAAACCAAAATAATAAGTGTCTATTATTTCTTTAAGATTAGTATATTGGCAAAGTTTCGTAACCAAAGCATCAAAAAAAAATCTTCATACAAACTTCAACACTCCGTTTAACCCCTTTAGGGGTTGATTTTCAAAAAACAAAAAAATAAGTGTCTATTATTTCTTTAAGATTAGTATATTGGCAAAGTTTCGTAACCAAAGCATCAAAAAAAAATTCTTCATGCAAACTTCAATACTCCGTTTCACCCCTTTAGGGGTTGATTTTTAAAAAATGATGAAATAGGTGTCAATTATTTTTTTAACTGTAGTATATTCGCAAAGTTTGATAATCGTAGCATTAAGAAAAATATTTTTTTCATACAAACTTAAACACCCCTTTTCACCCCTTTAGGGGTTGAATTGGGCAAATTCCTTTCTTAGTGTGCGTCCGCTTTTTAATATAAAACTTTTGTCCAAATTTGACGTTTGTAGCTTAAGCGGTATAGGCTGTGCGTTGATCTGTCAGTCAGTCTCGACATTCACTTTTATCTGTTTAACCCTTTTAGGGGTTGATTTTCAAAAAATAATGAAACAGGTATCTATTATTTTTTTTAGCTTAGTACAATTGCAAAGTCAAATAATCGTTGTATTAGGAAAAAAATATTTTTATACAAACTTCAACACTCCGTTTAACCCCTTTAGGGGTTGATTTTCAGAAAACAAAAAAATAAGTGTCAATTATTTTTTTTAGCTTAGTATATCTGCAAAGTTTCGTAGCCACAGTATCAAAAAAAAAATCTCCATACAAACTTCAATACTCCGTTTCACCCCTTTAGGGGTTGATTTTCAAAAAACAAAAAAAAAAGTGTCAATTATTTTCTTAAGCTTAGTATATTTGCAAAGTTTCATAACCACAGCATTAAAAAAAAAATCTTCATACAAACTTTATTGCTCCGTTTCACCCCTTTAGGGGTTGATTTTTAAAAAATGTTGAAATAGGTGTCAATTATTTTTTTAACTTTAGTATATTCGCAAAGTTTGATAATCGTAGCATAAAGAAAAAAAAAATTTTCATACAAACTTAAACACCCCTTTTCACCCTCTTAAGGGTTGAATTGGGCAAATTCCTTTCTTAGTGTGCGTCCGCTTTTTGATATAAAACTTTTGTCCAAATTTGAAGTTTGTAGCTTAAGCGGTTTAGGCTGTGCGTTGATCTGTCAGTCAGTCACGACCTTCACTTTTATATCTGATAGTAAAATGAGCAAGAAGGAATTACTTCGTCAGGCTTGGGTATGGCCAAGATAGCCATATTTGTACCAATAATACTTTATTCGTCGGAATACTTTTTAAAACTAATCCATAATAAAGTACCAAGACGAACCGTAATTGACCGTATGTCGTGATCTTTGTAGATACGCTGATTAATTTCAGTTTTTACCAGATAGCAAACATTAACAAAGAGAGTGCAAATTTTTTTGGAATTAAGCTCCTTCTTTTATAGTCACTTTTTTTTTCTTTTTTTTTTTTTGACACAGTCTCAAGAAATACAGTTCTCCACTCTTCTAGCAACATGTTTTAACATTATTAAAATTTAACGCAAGTATTTTAGCAATCTAACTTAGCTTAGGTTTATTAGGCTTAGCTTGACTTGCTTAGATAACACTGATCAACAAAAAAACTGATTTTCTTTGTAACAAGAATAGTTTTTGCTGATTCTGTTAGGAATAGAGTAGAATTAGTAGTCTAGAATTTTTGACACGAATAGGTAGTTTTATTGTAATATGATTTTTTTACTTTTCTTAAATTACAAATTATTTTCACAAAAATTAAATGATTATATAATAATACGAGCACTTTTTTATGATTTTCTCCTGTATTTTGCTTCAGGAACGTTCCTCTGTAATCCCCAGCAATAATCTGCCAGCATAGTTGGACTCCATTTTCCCTGGTATCGTTTTTCTATGGTAAAATGGTCTTGGTGGAATCGTTCCCCGTGTTCATCACTAACGCCACCCAAGTTTGGGGGAAAAAGTCTGAATGTGAATGTAAAAAATGTATTTTGAAGGACATTATTGCAGCCTAATGCTTTACAATTCTCTAAAAGTTTCTCGACAATAGTTTTGTAGTCATTTGATCGGTGATTTCCAAGAAAATTTTCAGTGATTTTTATAAATGATCGAGTTGTTCTTTAAATATAATCTTTTATCACTTACCTGATTTGAGGACTTACAGACACACCCTCTTTAATCTTGGCGTCACTGATTTTAGGGATTTTTTTTCTTTTTGGTATTGAAATCCAAAAACAATTAATATTAAATTTACTGAGAAGTGAACACGAAAACTAGTCCTAATCAAATTAATATACATATGATTTTGTGGAGAGGCGAGGTAGATATTTCAAAGTTACTGCTTATTTTTCTTGTTACAAAATTTTGTTGATCAGTAGCAGATAGCTCTCAATTAAGTTAATAGAAGTACGAGGAACCTTAAATAAGACGGTGTAGTTGTTTATGCAGATTGCAAGTAGCGGAAACTTTTCATCTATATGAAAAATCAGCTTATTTAGGGGAGATCAGCTCAGAGCGGACACCTTTACTTAGACTGTCGTTTTAGATGACAAAACGACTTATAATATTTGCATTTGCAAATTTATTTTAGTCTAAGCTTTTCCCGAGTAGTCGCCTAAAGCGACCATCGGCCCCGGGCAAAGTGGCCAGCACTTTTTCGTTTTTTTTAGGAGTTGCAATGACTGTAATATCAATAAAAATACAAAATTATACCAGGTTCACAGTTTTTATTCAAATATTTACCCGTTTTGTGCTTACTAGCTAGTCTTGTACTTATTTAAAATAACTTATCTAACCTTAAAATTAACATTCTCATTTCACAGTCTTGACTTGACATTGTTTAAATTCTTAGTTATAAATAAAAATACCTTAATACGGAGTCCTAAAAACTATTAAGCATCAACAACATGTAGCAATGCTTCAAAAACATTAACAGTGCACATCTATTTTCATCTTTGAATTCTTATATTAGGGCTTACTGACTAGTGCAACAAGGATTTTTTAATTAATGTCGATCAACTCTAATAAACGTAATTCTGGATAAATTTCATTTCAGATTTCGTGACAGTGTACACAGTAGTAGGCTCCGATTCCAGAGATTCACCGTCTAAACAAAACATATTGGACTAGTTAATAAATATGAATAAGGGCAAAGTAGAAAGTGGCCACTTTACTGTGGCCGCTTTACCTTTTTCGGCCATTTTGTTTTGAACGTAAACTGCACTCAGATTTTTACTTTAATTGAAATAAAATGTCACATAATAAGCATTCGCAAATAGACAAAACTATGAGACAATTTTAACGAAAACTCCGAAGTATAGTTAGATTTAGTCAAATCAATAAAAATTTACCTCGCATTATTTAGCACAGACAAAAATCGTTTATGTCCTACTTCGGTGGTCGCTACTACTGCGGTGAGCCTGCGCCCTGACGACGTGGGGCGGAAGGGTTGCCTATGCGCCGAAATCGGCAAAGTCGCGGTGTTATTCACTATGATGACCGAGTAATTAAGCATGGCCGCTTTGCCTCCTATGTCCGCTTTGAGCCGACTTCCCCTAATTAGATATATCCGTTGATAAGAATGTTTGTTTTTTAATCATTGCACTGTCACCAATGTCACCATGTATCTGTAAGAATGACAATTTATCAACTCTTATGTGTCTCATTATGTGATTAAGTTTCCTTATAAGATAAGAGGTTTACATAAATTAGCAGGTGTCAGCAAAACAAATCATTAGCTCAAGATGAAGATCTTTGTGGTGTTTGCTGCTAGCTGGTCTCGTAGCCTGTAAGTAACATCTTAGGCTCATGTTTTCATATTTGGACAAACAATTTTGTCATTGGTATATCGGTATAAACTTTTATCCGCGATGCATCCCGACGCTTTCGAGCTTCTACAGATGCCTGTGATCTGCTTCCATTTTTTTTAATAATTTTTTGGTGTGTTTTTAGTGTGTGCCGGTGAAGAAATTCCCGTTAATCCTGGAGATAATAGCCACTATGTGGAAGGGAAAAGCCGATACATTTGGATGCCAGATGGTGAAGGCTTGCCGCATCTAGTGGACCTCCAAGTTCCTGTAGTTGAGGACACTAGTAGAAATGGTGCTAATAATCAATACTGGCTGTTCACTAGGTAATATAGGCCCAAGTTTGAAGGCTTTTTAAGACAGATCTAAATTTTCTAAAACTATTGGCATCCTTGTCTAAAGGCTTGCAATGATGAAGACAGATATATTTTTAGTTAGTTTAGATCTGTCTTAAAATGCCTTCGAACTTGGGCCTACTATCAAACTATCATGTTTTAATTTTCTTGTTATTTGTTTTGTTTAAGTCAAAGAATTTTCATTTGGTCCATTTGTGCCGATGATTACATACTACAAACTTTATATCTTAATAACAGAGTATAATAGATTAACTATTTTTTGTTTATAGGCAAAATCCCAACAATCATCAACTTCTTGTTAACGGAAACCCCAACTCCATCTGGGGATCCAATTACCTCGGAAGCCGACCCACCAAAGTGGTCGTCCATGGGTGGAACAGTAATGGAAACTCCGGGATCAATCCTCTAATTACTTCTGCTTTCCTTGCTGTCCAAGACTGCAACGTCATCGTCGTCGATTGGCGAGGTGTTGCTAACAACCCCTTGTACCCAATTTCGTCTAATGGCGTCCCAAACGTTGGGCAACATTTGGGCAACTTCCTGATCTGGCTTTTTAACACTGCTGGAGGCAACTGGAACAATCTTCATCTAGTGGGCTTCAGTTTGGGCGCTCATGTTGTTGGCAACGCTGGACGGACTGCTGGCGGTCGCCCTAGCAGAGTTACTGGTATGTGTGTTGTTTTTTTTAAACAAACATTAAAAACTATAGGTACATTTTATTCGAATATATTCGGTGTTAAGTGATTATTCGTTCTTGAGTTTTTATTTAGTTTCTTGCTTTACGTACTTTAACAGACTTTGAAGAACAATTTTTGACTAATGAAATTGAATTTGTCTTTGATAGGCTTGGACCCTGCTGGACCTCTATGGGGAGGCAACAACCTAGCTCTGAACACACAATCTGGGCAGTTCGTAGAAGCAATCCACACTGACGGTGGCCTACTTGGAATCTTCGACAGAATCGCTCACGCCGATTTCTACCCCAATGGCGGAAGAAACCGCCAGCCTGGTTGCTGGGTCAGCACTTGCTCCCACAGCCGTGCTTATGAGCTCTTCGCCTCTTCAGTCCGTACCAACCACTTTGTTGGCCGTGCGTGCAGCAACACCGCTCAAGCTGAGGCTATGAATTGCAGCGGTGGTGCACTTAACATGGGAAATGCTATCATAACCAAGAGAGGGTAAGACCATTATTTATTTTTTTTATCACAGTAAATAAATGTTGACCCACTATGGTTATTATAAAACTTTTTAGTACCTATAATTATGCACATGTACACATTTACCTAACTATGTAATTTGAATCTATAAGAGCTGGCACCTACACCCTATTCGGCCTCAAGTTTTTTTTATATATCTTTGAATCTCAAAAATGTTAAGAGACAAACTCTGAAAAGTTATATAAAAAAGCAGTTCAGCATGATATAAAGAGGCCTCCGATAAAAAGTTTTTGAGATATATTTCAAATTATCCCATAGAAATATACAGATGACAACCCCTATATAGCTTTAAAAAGTGTTTAATCACACGCATACATTGTTTTATCTTTTCTTTTTATCAAAGTCAGTAGAAAAATAATTACTATTATTATGTAACCCTTAAAATCATAGAGCATTTCATACTTTATTCTTATCCCTTTTATTTTATTTCAGGAATGGCATTTTCGGACTAAGAACAGGAGCATCGTGGCCGTTTTAACCTATGAATATAATTCAATACAATACCTACTTTCCGATCCAAATGAAATAAATATTAAATGAATAACGAATTGTGAATTTTATATGTATTTAAGTAAGTATAGTTTTAATTTTGTGTAGTAAATAAAGTATGTTCTATATGCAAAGGTATAGGTAATATTGTTATTTAAAAAAAGTAGTTTAAAACATATTTTGAAAACACAAGACTTTGTACGTCTTTATAGGTATTTAATTGCGCTTAAACTTGAATACATTTTTTTTTTTTACTTTTTTCTGGAAAAGATTTTTCTGATAAGCGATTTTTTAACCTTTAACGTAAAAACAAGGGAATTCTCGTAAGCGTTAAATTCCCGAATAACATAATTACATGCATTAACATCCATTGACAAAAATAGATAAATTTAATATTTTAAATCACTCTATCAGTGGGAGTGACAATATTATTTATCAACACATTCAGCCTTACATGATCAGATTTTTTAAGGATAACCCATTCACATACATATTTATATAAAACTAGCTGACCCCCGGCGGTTTCACCCGCTTTTTTTAATTTTAAACCTTCCCTGTGTTAGAGCAAACAAAACAAAAAAAAAACCAACAAAACAGACCAAAAAGATCGGACCAATTTCTGAACACACCTATAAATATTTGACAACCAAGTGACACTATTTTTTATTTCTAAAAAGACAAAAGAGTTCGGACATCCCGAGTTAACCGTACCAAACATCAAATGTTTCAAGGTAGGAACAGTTTGTATTGGAAAATTAAATTGTCGATTTTAATATTTTTCTTTACTTATTATTAATGTTTCTCACCGTTTAAACCTTCCCTTAACTTTTACAAATATTTAAAGACCAAAATTAGCGAAATCGGTCCAGCCGTTCTCGAGTTTTAGCGAGACTAACGATTTATTTAAAAGAGAAGATACGCTGAAAATATTAAAACGCGTTACCATACAAACCATAACTTCTTTTTTAAGCAAATTAAAAATAATTCAATCAATAATTCTCCCAATCGAATCTTACGATAAGTAAAGTTTCATTAGCGTAATAGTAGTTAGATTTAACAATTAAAATACAATTACACCCAAAACTTAAATTACATTCAAAACGTTTTCTTGCACTAGAACCAATGTCGATAAATACTTGCTAACCCATCTAAAACGTGAGAACAAAGAATTTACGGGAAGCACGAGATTGTAGAAGTAACGTGGAAGAGTTCTAAACCTCCCAAGCTCAGATTCTTAAGCAACCTTAACTAGTTTTGATCATTTTCAGCTTTTAGTAACTCAAAAAAACAGAAATGGAACCCGATTATGTACTTGCTTGTTTATTTACACACTATGGAAAGCCTTCCAAGATCGACACATAAAAAGCGTCTAGAATTGGATATTAAGTACGTACAACGTTCATTGATAAAAACGATTAGATTTTTAATCTTTGCACTATAATCACGTGTTCGTAAGAATAATATTTTATCAACTCTGCTGTGTCTCATTAATCTGATTAAGTTTTCTTTTAAGATAACAGGTTTACCTAAATAAACAGTGGTTTGCAATACAAAGCGAAGATGAAGATTTTTGCAGTGTTTGCTGCTGGTCTCGTTGCCTGTAAGTTATTATGAAAACCTTGTTATAAATATAATAAATATCTTATTATATTTATAACTATATTATTATTTTATATTATTTTATTTATTTATATCTTATTTTATTATATATAAATTACGTGTCACGTTGTTTGTCCGCTTTAGACTCCTAAACTATTTAACCGATTTCAATCAAATTTGCACACCGTGTGCAGTTCGATCTAACATAAGATAGCTCACATCTCAATTTATAAGTAGTAAAAAAACATGAAAAATTAGAAAATTTAAAAATACTTAAACCATAATTTAACTTTAGCGCTTTGGACAATGTAAACTTTTTTAATGTAACTTTTGACATTTGACATAGAATTGACGCAATGGCTTTTTTTACCAATTCGAATTAAATAGTCATCGATAAGACAGGACAACGTCTGTCGAGTCAGCTAGTACTTACTATAGAAAACTAACGATAACGTGCTAGTTTTCCTAGACGAAATTCAAAGAAAACTACCAACCACTAAAAAGCGAGGGCACTAAAAAGCGTCACCGTTTTATGATTGATATACCAAAAACTTGTACGAAACGCTTTGATTCCACCTTTATTGTGCGAACCGCTAGGGTGTGGAACGCTTTGCCTGAATGGGTGTTTCCCGATAGATATAATCTAGGTGTCTTCAAGTCGCGAGTGAATCGGTTTCTTCTAGGCAAGCATACTCCATCGTCGACCGTATCGTTGCTTACCATCAGGCAAGATGACGGTCAAATGCAAGCCTATTACTGAATAAAAAAACCATTAAGTGTAGGTACTGAGGTGCTTATCGCATCGTTAGGTGAGATGTAACACAAATGGCTGGTGTAATAGCGACGTCGGTACCGGTACTTCGAGATACTTTATCATTGGTGAAATAACACAAAGAGATATTATAATATATTGCTTTTGATAATGAAAATACCTATACCTATCGATGACTGTCTCCGTCGACTTTCTATGTAGGTTACGTGGGTAAAGGCGCGAGCAGAAAGTAGTCCGACAATAAATGTTTTTACTTATTATAATTATTCACACTTTAAACGACAATAAGTAAAGCAACATCCACCGATCGCATCAAGATTAATGCGTGCTATCGACTGCTCAAGGTACTCAGAAGATCGTATCAAGCATTTTTAGAGTGAAATCTCGAACTGAAATGACCACAATCACATCATTTAAGTGAATATAGATTAGTTAAATGGAAACCGTGTGATATTAATGTGATAATCACGGACGTGGTGTTCTTGTGATTTTATCACTTCATAGTAAACGATTAACACTTTATTTGATGTTCGCAGTTACTTTTGTTTTTTGTTTTTTTCTGACGTGTTTCGGCTTAGCAGATAATTGGAATAGATAAAGATCTAAATCCGCTTTAATCCCTCGCTTGACAAAAGTTGTAGATCGAACAAATTACAACAACATTTGATTGCAATAAGATAAAGGGTAAAAAAAAAGGATAAACAACTATGTTATGTGTAACATAGTTGTTTCAATAGTGTTAAGCTCTTTATGAATCAATTACATACAGTGACACCTGCCAGCGAACTAAGAGAATTGAATATATTTAACAACTTTATAATGCACTCAAAATACTCAAATTCGATGAATTTTCTACGCAAAATTGTTTTTTTTTAAATGAAATCTATTGTCCTCAAAAATAACAATAATAATCCTTCAAATCTAGAGAGAAACAGGTTACGTAAGGGGTTCGTTTTCCACCCTAGACTGCGATCAAGCAGGATGTGGTCAAATACTACATAGCAATATAATATAACATGGTATGTTATTTTACCACGTAATGCATTTTGAAAAACCAATAAATAGATAAGTAACCCAAACACAGTTTATTATTTTGAAGTACCTAACCTGCGATGGCCTACTTTGTCGAGTGGCTAGTGAACTGAGCATTTATAAATGAAGCTAATTGTTTAATTCATTTAATTCTAATCTTTCACTTAATTTGAAGAGAAATCACTTGAAAAATTGATAAAGTAATCCATATAATATATAGTTTTCATTCATAATACTACTGATTTATGAAATTAAGCAATATATATATTTTTTTTTATTTTTGCATTAGGTATAATTAAACAAGTATTTACATCTTAAATTTAAAATAAGCTAAAATAAAAAACTAAAATAACTAGGACAAAGAAATTTACAAAACTAAAAATCACGCTGGCTGCATTCCCGCGCTGAATTGCCAGTGAAAATCTTTGCGCGAGGAATGAGCCAGCCCTCTTATCACCAGTGGCGTCAACTAAAGTTAATATTTATCAACTAAACTTCATATTTAAGCAATTAGGTACTTGTTTTTACAAATTGGCTCTATAATTTCTACTAAGCTATATTTTAAAAGAACTCAAAAAAAACATTGGTTTATTGTAGAAAACTAAAATATCATACCAAGGTGTTTCCAATTTCCCATGAATGAAGCATGCCCAAATAGCCTGCCTATTTGGGCATGCTTCCTAATTCCTAAGGTTTTGTTGTTATCATTAAGATTTAAGAATATTTTGTCGATGATTGAAGGTAAAGTAATTATACCTAAACGGAAAAACAAATCCCAACACGCTCTGATTGTATCACGCGAGTAGGTACTTATCTTAATACAAATAAATACCTTACATTATTACAACTTTTGTACTTATTCAATTTGATAAGGGACAGAAGCATATCGAAAAACCTTTTAGTAACAATTTACTAGCACATTGATAACGTTCGACACGTTATCAAAGTAATTAAAGATAATCGAAGAAAAACACATAAATACAAAGATTTACTTCGTAGATCTTATAGTTGCGTCCGCACCCTTGGATACAACCTGGAAACATGAAGTTCTTCCTACCACTTTTCGTCGCCATAGCAGGTAAAAGTTATTCTTCAGATTTTTTAAATTAAGTAAACCTAAAAAAGTAATAAAGTTAATTAAAACATCTTACGCCAACCTCGGACATGGGAAGTTTTCAGAACAAATAAGTTTTTTAAATTTTAAACAATTAACTTTTTTTTTCAAAAGCTATTTACTTCATTCATTGGTATTTTAAAATAAATTAAAAAATACCATGTTCAATGTATAAAAATGTTGCTTTAAATCGTAGGACATTTTGAATTTAACTATAATAATATATGCCAATGTATGACTCGTAGCACAAAACATACATACCTATCTGTTTTGTGCTCGTAGCTGGATAAGCTTTACATGTTCCGAAATGGTACTCGTAGATGCCAGAGAAAGAGAGAAAATTTATTCGCTCTCTTTTCTCTAATTGGTCACTTATGGTTCCAGGGTGTCTGCCACATTGGATAATGAATTAGGGCTTTTAATTAAAACCTTCCTTGTGTTATTTTTGCATTCTCTCCCACATTTTTCGCTTAGCAACACAATCTCAGTCATTATTTTTATATCTAGAGTAGAGAGAGATAGAGATCCATCAAAAATGGCAAAAATCGACTAGTAAGTCAGTAATAACTAGTCCCAGAAACTAAAATGGTCTTTCCTAACTCCATTCCAGTTTGTACTGCGGGCGTTGTGGAAGACCCCACCGCGGGTTACAAGGAAGGTGATAGGTTCTTCTACTTCCCGGGCGATGGCGACGGCAAGCACCATCTCGTCGACTCTCACGAGCCAGTCGAATACGATTTCATCAGAGAATACGCCAGAAACCCTAACAACAACGCCTACTGGTTGTACACTAGGTTAGTATCCAACAAATCTTGCGTATGTAGTTTTATATTTTACTAGTTAGAACCACACGGTTTTCAGGGTTAATAAATAGCTTATTAAATATCATCACAATTCCTTCAGCCGTTTCTGCGTGATTGAACACAACAATCTAAACGTACAAACTTAGACTTTTATAAAATTAGTAGGATTGATAGCTCTATATAGGTAAACACAGAAAAGATAATAATAGTACCTACAGTACATGTAGTCCTTTCGGCTTTGATTATATCTACCAAACGAACTGGTGTCTCTTTGTACGTCAGACAACAAAGGATAAAACGTGAGCATTTTATTTTATTCTTCTTAAATAATTTCAGACAAAATCCTTCGGTAGCTGAAGTGCTTGTCTTTGGCGATGCGGACAGCATTCACCGCTCCAACTTCAATCACAACAAGGAAACGATATTCCTTGCTCACGGGTGGAATGGAAATGGAAACAACGGCATGAATAAGTTGCTTAAAGAAGGTACGTACCAAATTATTAAAATTGAGGAAGAGCATCCTGAAACCTTTATTATTTGCTCAAAACCTAGATACTTATTTGTAGGATAATAGGTATAGCTAGCCCTTGCAAAAGATAAAAGTTTTAAAATGAGCAAGAATTGAATGCATCTAGCTACAGCTTTTATACGCTTTGAGCCATAAACTCGTAATTATTTAACCAAGTGCTACTCGTAGTAAACTATTAAATTCAATCATTTCATTATAAATACCACCAAACAAAAGAATTGTCTGTTTTCTGGATTTACCTTACATACGTTTTCGTCATTTCTTATTATTTGGCAGCATAAAATAAATACCTAGTAGAATACTTTTATTTTTTTGCATTATTTATTTTCGCATTTTCCAGCTTTCCTTCAAGACGGTGACGTGAACGTTATAGTTCTGGACTGGAGCCGCCTCGCTAACAGGGGCTACGTCACTGCCAAGGGCGGTACCGCAGCAGTAGGCCAAGGTCTTGGCCAGTTCGTCATGTGGCTGACCACTTTCGGTCTCCTTTACCAGAAGATCCATCTTGTTGGGTTCAGTCTTGGCGGCCACCTTGTTGGAAACGCTGGAAGAGCGACCAGCGGCCGAGTTGCTAGAGTTACAGGTATGCATTGCATAGTATTTTTTTCTTACTTTATTGATAGATACTTAAACAGGTCTAATTTGGATAAGTAGCGTTCAAAGATTGAACCTATTGCCTGTAAGCGATTACGAGCTCAAAATTATGATGAAATAGGTAGTGATATTGACAAATCCTTTTTATTTACCTTCATAATATTGTGTAGTGTTATAATATATCTATCAGGTGACAATAAAGCGTTTAGGTATCAATGACTCGCAGAACTTGGTCATGATGTGACATAGGACTTTTTTGTTTCAGCCTTGGACCCAGCCGGCCCCCTATGGCTCTGGGACAGCGACCGTGTCCGCCCAACCGATGCTCAATACGTCGAAGTTATCCACACCAACACCGCCTTCCTCGGCTACAGCGACCCCTGCGGTGACGCCGACTTCTACCCCAATGGAGGGTCAAGCATGCCTGGCTGCTTCCTCAACTCCTGCTCTCATAGCATGGCGTATGAATACATGGCCAGTTCAGTGAAGCATAACCATCTGGCCGCTAATGAGTGCGGTTCATTGAGAGACGCTACCAGAAACCGATGCACCGGAACTGTCAATCCTATGGGCAATAGCGACCTCAACAAGTCAAGGTATATTTTTTTTACCCTCGAGTTTTTCTAACTATGCACATATCTTTTATTAGTAGTACCTAGTTATAGCAAGGGATGCTCTTAAAAAAAGGGTCGAAGATATGAATGCCCATTTATAGCAACTAATTTGTTGATGGTTTATAAAATTAAGTAAGAAAATAAATTTTCAATGTTTTTTTACAGATCTGGTATCTTCAGAGTCAACACCGGAAGAAATTACCCCTTTTAAAGAACCATGACAATTTTAGAACCGTTTACATGAATACGTGTATCCTGCCCTCTCACATTGCCTCTGTCTGTACACCAACGTTCTGCAAGCACCTTTACTGGCTTAGTTACTAAGGTAAAATGATTTGTAAATAAAATAAATTATTATCGACTGCAAACAGTTTCTTTATTCATAACCTTTGTCTTCCAAGTTCGTTTTCAACTCCAAATGAACCTGAAATAATAATCTAACAGTAATATGTATTACATGCGTGATTTTCCATAATGATGATGATTTTGATGAACTCCATGCCAATTTCAGCTACGGCCACCATGTCTTCCGTTGCTGTGTGACGGGATTTTCCATAATAGTAAAATGATTATAACACAATCATATACCTACATTGATAAGGTTGATGATAATTAATTATTTTTCCATTTCAAATCGTTCTTATTTATGACGTTTCGACATTTAATTAGGTGTGTTCTTTTATCAAAGCGCTTATTGGTGAAAATATGCGACCCACCTTTTTACAAGAATTAAAAGGCTAAAACGAAAGTGATGCAAATATGTTCGTCCAACTTTAATATGAATACGGGTAATACATTCATTAAAATTTGCAGGCAAGTAGTTGCTGTTAACGTCAATAGAATTTTATGTGAAAATATGAGCAGAATCGGTCGAGATGTTGTGGGAGGAAGAGGGTCAGTTCGCTGCGAACTATTGATAAATTTTAAACGCACTGAATCTTGGTACGTGAAAGCCAAATTTTTTTTAAGAGATTTAATCTTGGGTTTTTCAAGGTCAGACTGAATAGGTTACTTCTAAGTCTGTGTGCTTCATCTTCGGCCAAATTGTCGCTTACCAACAGTCGAGTTCGTGGTCAAACGTAGACTTATTCGCATTAAAAAAGACAAGACAAGACAAGAATAACGTACCGTTTGCTTCTCTTTGATCCATCTTCTAATAAAAGGAGCGAATAATTTCTTGTCTCTGGTATCTTTTGGA
The DNA here is from genome assembly GCA_949125135.1 of Alcis repandata. Lineage (NCBI taxonomy): Eukaryota > Metazoa > Arthropoda > Insecta > Lepidoptera > Geometridae > Alcis > Alcis repandata. Next base: position 4,159,595 of record OX421223.1, read on the forward strand.
CGCGTGAGGCTGAGCAGGCAAGCGACAATCACCGACACGCTGCAGCCGAAGCTTGTGAACCAGAGGTAGGAAATGCGGTACATGTAGGGCACCTTACTGGAAGGAGTACAATATAAATGTGTTTTAGAGACTTTACTAATTACGGGTATGAATACAATGATTTTGAATTTAGCTGTTGTTTATTAAATCTATGACATAAATTTGTTGGGAGTCTGGGTAACGTATGTGATGCCTCTGATATTACAGGTAACCGTATGTGACGGTGATCGATTACCAGTAGACGGGCTATCAGACCCGTTTGCTTGTTTGCCAATATGGCATTAAAAATAATTTAGATTTGGTTTATACTCGTACCTATGCACATTGCACAATGCAAATATGTAATAGCATAACTATAAAATACACAAGTTCTATCAATGCACCGCGCTTTATATTTATTTACTTTTTTGGGTACTCTACCCGCGATAGTGACTTAAGCTCTGTTTTTTATTTGTGATTTTCTCTTCTGAAATTAGTACATACTCGTATTAGTTTAGTAGTCTATAGATCACTTTTACTTTTATTTAGGTAGATACTTATTTAATTACCTTTCGTAAAAGACAGTCTCTTTTACTGTATTGTCAAACAGGTAGGTGCAGTTGTCTGTAAACCTTGGTTTCTCTGGAAACTTGAGGTCACCGTGCGCTTGCGCAAGTTGCGAGGACGCGGCTACCCACCACGCTGACAAGAGCCCTGATATACCTCCTGTGAGAGCGCTCTGAAAACGTATAACTCCTATGTTAACTACATAACTCCATATCTATTTCACACTAATAATATAGGTGCGAAAGTTCGTCTGTATGTTTGTTACGCCTTCGCGCTGAAATGGCTCGACGAAATTGGATGAAAGATGGAATTCCCGATCACCAACAAACAGTGTTGACGACGGGGTGACGACGACCAAGCGGGAATAACTCGAATAAATAAAGCTTATACCCTGTATTAACACATACGTTTCACCATCATCAACGGACGGGTAAAACCTCGGGACATAACTATTTATCTACACAGGGTTATTAGGAAAGGGTATGCTAAAACGAAAAAGGTTTATAGTACTAATTATTACGAACAACTTTTACTAACCCTGAACCCCTGACTAACCCTGAAATCGCGATATAAAATCAGTTGTCTTCTATGAAATCAAGTTTGAGAAAGAATACATAAAAGCAATTACCGTAGAATCAATAAATGGGAGGAATACGCCCATAAGGAAGATCCCTGTAAGTGGTCCCATTGATGCTGAAGACAAACTCATTGTCAATTGCAAGACAGACCCAAGTTTTTCTACCACAAACACCAGCGCTAAAAATAGAAAAACTTTATAGCAACAAATCCACACAAAAAAACGTAAGTATCTAATTACATATTTTATTCTTATTACCCATAGAAATAACACCTAAAATAACGACTACGGCTCGAATTAGTATCTGAGTCTGTGTGTGAGATAGTTCTTTGAAAAACGGCTTCCAGAAGTCTTCTAGAACAACGGCAGCCATTGAATTGAGCCCTGTTGATAGTGAACTGAAACGTAATGAAAATACAATAAAATAGCAACGACTAGTAAATCATCCAAATGCCTTTTTCCAAATTTTCCTGATTTTACCGGTGGCTAGATATATTGTAGATAGGGATCTTCCAAGTGGTTCCAAGTCACTCATTTATAATATCTACGCGATGTACTTCTTCGCATACTTTTTAGTAAAACATATAGATCTAATTAAGGAAAAATCAGACATAATCATAAAATTAAAAATTATTATCTGTCTGTTCGTTTTCCATGCTATTGTAACTTTACGTATGGCACCACTTTGATAGAGGAGACATTTTCTCGTGACCAAACCAGGTTGCAACTGATTAGGCTACGGGGAATAATTTTTCCCCATGGCCAAACTAAAACTAAACTAAAAGCCAAAACTAAAGTACTTCAGCTTACCTTAGAGCTGCACTAAACACTCCTGCTACAAAAACGCCAGTCATGCCATTCCAGTCAGCCAGCACGTCCATCACTAACAGTGGCAGTATCTGGTCTTTGGCCAAAGCTAGGTTCGAGTTCAAAGGATCACAGTCGTGGTACTTAGCGAATGCTACCATTCCACTGTAGCCACAGATGAACACTATGAATATGACTCCGCAGAGGAAACCCCACATGGCCCTGAAAATTAAATGAAAGTATGGTTTAAGATAAGAGCCACAGGCCTTTGAATTGAGACAAGTAATCCCAGTTGGCACAAGTAATCTCCATCAATACTAGAAAAGAAAACAAATACTAAGTTCGTTTTAGATTCAATGGTATTAATATTACGAAGAAATTCAAAGAAGAAAGAAAAAAAGAAAGAATTAACAAAAAAATACTTATAGTTTTACGATTTGAACACTTTGGTATCATATTTTGATTTTAGGATTTTTACATATTAAAATATCTTAATAAAACTAACTATTGAAACCTACATGTTATAATAAAAACTGTAGCTCTCAGTTGTATAGTAGGTACTTTCGGTCACCCATCTTAATATTGGTATGACCAGATCATCCGTTACTTATTTTATCTAATCAAATCGGAAAGAAGGCTACTCTATTGCTTGTTACTATATTGTATAATAATAATTAAAATTGTGATGTACACAGCATCACAAGTTTACAGACCAATTAAAATCCAAAATTAAGGGGATTAATTAATAAAAATCAACGGGAGGTTAAACCCCGAAGCTACCAGTCTTCTCATCAATGATGAAGAGTTCGTACAAGGAGTTAGAAACTGTAATAAAGTCGGAGATAAACCAGGTGATACGAATTGGTTGTCCTTCAAATGCTCCCAAGATACATCGTCTGTTTTTTTACAAGTGTAGTTTATTATTACAAACAGAAGATTTTGAACTGTATAATTTGCGAAGAGAAATTACAGATAAACTTAGGATGAGCTTTCCTGTAATTCCAACAAAAAACATACACATCGTACAAACAAATATACAAACTATCCTAAGGTAAGTTGTACTGGATACATCGATCTAATATGTAAGTATAGAGGTATAATCCGGTGACTGGATATTACTGATATCAGTACCGTTTATTCCATTGACACAAGTTTTTTAGCAAAAATGAGGAATATTTATGGAATAGTAACTAGAAACAGAAAGTATCAAGTAAAAGCAGATTTTCTGTCTTACCTTTTTGATTGTTTGAGGTCAGGTAGAGACAAGAACCTCTGCATCATCGACTGGTTAACAGCAACGTTCCCAATCCAGTAAAAAGTAGATCCGATTGACACTGACCATATAGTGTGTCTATCTGTTAGGTCTAAATGTAAACTGTAAGAATAAAACTAAGTAACTGTTATGTTTAAGATTAATTTTAAGAATAATAAATTTACGAAAATACTGACGAAGGGAATTGTATTCTTCCACTGTCCCAATTCTTTTTCATGACTTGTTTGAAACCACCAACCATCAGTGTGCCCTGGACGATCACTAAAATCATGGCACCAAACATAATAATGGTTTGAAATACGTCCGTCCATACAACCGCTTTGAGACCACCCTGTAATAGAGAAATGGTAAAATAACCTTCAATTAATTATTATCAACATTAATCGAATCTTCTCTGAAATGAGACTTCTCTAATCCCATACAAAAAACCAGAGATCGGCACAAAAATAATAAAGTTCTATAACATTAAGTGTACAAAGCATAAAATTAGTATAAAAATAAATATAACTTTAATCTATTACAATACAAATCACAAGACACCGAAAAACTTATGAATTAACTTACCAAAGTTGTATAAAATATACATACAACACAGACTATTGGTGTAACTATGTGAATGTTAACGCCGGTAACTAAAATAAAAGATCTCGATTAAAAAAAAAAACAAAAATCACAAGCTATTTGCATAAATAAAATAAAACACTAACCTTGATTAAATGCTAATGCTGGCACAAAAATAACTATTGGCAGCCATGCCGTCTATAAAGAAAAAAATACATTAACTACTATAATTAAAACTAAGTAACGTAAAAATTAAATAGGTAGCTATGATAATGATCTTACCAAATAAACACTAAATATCACCGAACCAAAAACTCTCAAGCGTTTATCATAGCGCATTTCCAAGTACTGAAAAATGAAATGCCATTTTAATATTAAATATCTGATCAAAATCAATTAATAAAATGATGGGAAATTACCCACCTCATAGGCAGATGTCAACTGTAGATCATGTAATACAGGTAGTAATGTGTAGGATACAATAAAAGACATCAATAAAGTTCCTATCAAAATAAACACATAAGCAGTACCGTATATGTACAATTCTGTAGGTGTTCCCAAAAGAGATATACCTGAAATAAAACTAAAGAGAAACGATTTAGTAGTTATAACATAGCTCTAATATCTTGTAGTTCATCAAACAATGAGATTTGAAAAATATATACATACAACATAGGTAATCTCTTACCTGGCTACTAAAGAAAAGATCACAGGCGTTAGTTTCATATTACGCCCTCCCATAAGGTAATCTTGCGTAGATTTTTGCTTCTTCACAAAACCGAAGAACACACCGATACCTCCGCATATCGCTAACATCGACGTGAATAGCACATAATCAAGTACTGAAAAATGTTGCATAGACGCTCTTACTTCTGCTACGAGTAATGTTTTTTGAGCCATTTTGAAAACTTTCGACTTTTCTCTACAATTGTATACTTTTCTTCTTTTAGAAATAAAATCTGTAACTTTCTGCCTTCATCACATTATATTGGAAAATTATCTAGTTATAGACTTTTCGCGCATCATATTCTCAGAATTTGTGGATAACGCACTTGGATTTGAGTTGAGCACTTCTAGTTAAAGGTAATTGTAGAGAATTAAATTGAATTTCCCAAAAACGTTGACGTTCGTCTTTATGACACTCTCAAAGCAATCCACACATCAAATAGCAACTGCTGAATGAGTCTAGTTCAGAGTAATCTTTCTATTACGGCCCGCGATTTTCTTGGCCACATGGACTTGGCTATTTTTGTCCATAAATTGTCAACTTCCTACGGATGAGTGAATAGCTCAATCATCATTTGGTTTCTATCGGAGTCAGGACTTAATAAGAGGTCCAAGGATTTGTTGAGGTCATGTTCACATCAAATAATTACGAAATGCCTGAAAAAGTGTTTAAAAAACTCGAATTTTAAGGAATACAAAAATACTATCTATCAAACTACTAAATCTACTATCTATCTATTAAAATGCAAAGAAATTGTAGGTAAAATAAAAAAAGTTCTTTACTATAGAAAGGATTTTATTTAACAAAAAGCTCACAGTACTTTATCCTTAACTAGTTGTGTCTTCGAGTCGTATTAATGCGAAATCAACTGATATCTTCGCAGTCATCTATCGGTTTTAAGTTCAGTGCGTTGATATGACAGGATTCCTGCGTAAAAAAAATGTTTAAAAAAGACAAATAAAAACTTACAACATCAGTAACAACTTGTTAACAGTAACAGGTCATGCCAACGATATCCTAGTCATTCCGATTAATCATTACCGTCCCTATATATAGATTTATATATCTACGTTAGGTTTCATCCACTGTTGGATGTAGGTGCCTCATGATACAATAATGATACCTAGTCTGCTTTAGGCATTCACTTCCGGAGACCAAACACTTTTCCCAGCTCATTACCTCTACCTAGCGAGAAACTATTGATTTTCGTTTGCATATACATAGTCACTCTCCTCTCTCTACAACCCGTTTATCTTAACTAATTATCATGCAGTTCAAGTTATTCTAAATTAAAAATATACATACCTTATTATTCCCATAAGCGTTTATAAAAGGTTCATCAGTCGGATGTGGAGGTTCCTTAAAGAACCTTCGCAATTGAGGAGCTAATAATTTTGGGGAAGGCAGTATGTGTGTGCGCATACGTCCTATTATAAACGCCATAAGTATACCCACGAACATAGTCACAAATGTGCCGCAGAGTGTGTACCACATGTATGATACTCGCAGAAGAGGGCTTACTTCAGAACTGGAATAAAAATTGGGGAAAAACCTAGTGTCTATTAAGAAGCATTCTGAGGTAAAATTCAAAGTATTTGCAATTATTAATAATATTTCAAAAATTGAACAACAATAAAAATAAAAATTGAAATCCAAATAAATAATACATATAAAAACAATAATAAACATAAGCAAGTTTGAAATAATTACCTTAATAAATCTAAATTCTCTTTAGGTTCAACTAAAGTGAAGTTGTATTGGCATCCTTCTACAGTCAACGATTTATGGGGATGCGATATTTCACCTCGAGCTATCGCTAGTTGAGCTGTGAGACACCACCACGACATTATTGCTAGTCCAATTATACCACTGAACAGGGCACTCTAAAAAATAACATAACGAGTACCATTCAAATTGCATAGCAAAACCCAATTGAATCAGTTCAAAGAAAATAAATTTTAACAACAAAACATTCCTGACATAATTACGAAGATACAAGGAGTTTTTTAATTAAGCTATTTATTCCTGGAATTTTAAAATCAAAACTTTGCGATAGAAATTTAACCGCGTCTTGGCATACCTACATTAAAAAATGTATCGATTTAATTTCGTAATTATAAAAAATAACAAATAAATATTAAAATCCAATTAATAAATGGATATCTTCTTCACTTCAGCCAGTCCGGGCCACCATCTACCTACACCACACTATCATTTTACGTCTGATAAGCCGTGACCAAGCATTTAGCCATAGTCATCGAAATAAAATGGCACTTACCGTAGCATCTACCCAAGGTGCGAATATGCCCAGTGAAAACACACCAAGCTGTGGACCCATTGTCATGGACTCCAACGTCATTGTTAACTGCAATATCGTTCCCATTTTCTCCACAATAAACACTAATCCTGAAATAAATTTTAATAATTCCTTTAGAATATAGTATAACACAGCACAACTTAATTATATTAAAGTAAAATCGTAAATGAACAAACGTGGTCCGAAATAGGTCCTTGCGGTAGACCCTTAGTATTTTGAACCTTGAATTGTACCAAGTTAAGTTTCAAAATGATATTTTGACATAAAAGATTTTAATTTAATTGGTATTTATACGAGTATAACAATTACTTCGAGATAATATTTATTTACGACTTCAAAATTATGTTGACAAACAGTATCAAAGCTTAAGACAAATCAAATGAGGAGATAATTTTATTTACAATATTTACCTACACAGAGCGTTCCCAGTAGAATGACGACACTTCTCATGAGCCAAGTTGATGCTCTTTCAGTTAGTTCTTTTTTGAAAAATGGCTTATAAAAGTCTTCTAATACCACAGCCGACATGGAGTTCAAACTTGTAGATAGAGAACTGAAATTATACACATTATGGAATCCAATTATGATAGCTTGAGCAACATTATAATGATTACGATTACGAATACTAAGAAATATTAGAATTATGAAATCAAGTGACCTTAGTTGTAAGTCAACAATGATTACAAAGACACCCAATTAAATATTTTCTTAAAACTCAAAGATTTTATTAATAAAACATAATAATGTGATAAAATTTATTTTTTATACATTTACTTTCATACCAAAATTCTTCGAATCATAGATAAAAACAGTTTTATAGAATCTGGGGATTTAGTTACAAGTAAAATTAACCAACCTTAATGCTGCACTGAAGACTCCAGCTATGAAAACACCAGGCAATCCAGGTATGTCTCCTAGAACGTCCATCACCAAAAGGGGTAATAACTGATCTTTTGCTTTGGCCAACTGAAAAAGTACAAATGATCTTAACGAAATGCTTCAAAATTACGTGACTATTCTTAGTAAAATCTTAAAATCTGTTCGGTATTAGGACACCTTGGGTACACTTGTGGGAATCTACCTTAGTTTGTAGTGGATCACAGTCATGAAAGCGAGCGTAGATCAAAAGTCCACAATAAATACAGAAACAATACAATCCTGATATCCCAACACAAAACAGGAACACTGCCCTGAAAATAAATACAAAAGATAAATATTAGCAGCCAAGCGAAACGGGACCTGACAAAAATCGTATTAATTTCGAAATAAACGCATTCAAAATAGTCCAATTTATCGGACCACGCTGTCGGACCACGTGGCCATAGACAAAGTTTGGAGTTCAGGTAATGTTTTGAAATATTGAAGAAAAAATCTACTATACTTTAAAATATTCTGTTTGTATTAAAATGAAGACCACGATACTCCCAAAAAATACTGGGTACATTTAAAAGATTATCTACGAGTTCCAAGTAAACTTTCACTGGTCCGATAAACTGAATGTAATTTGATTAACCTACCATTTAGCGCCTTTCAAAGTGGGTAGAGCCAAATATCGCTGCATCATAGTCTGGTTGACTGCGTTCGCTTGTAACCAGTATATCAAGCCGCCTATACCGAGACTCCACACCGTATGTCTCGTCAAAGGGCTTGGATCCCAGCTGAAAATAAATGGATAGGTAAATCACAAAAAAACAAAAGTATTGTTGTGGAACCAAAATGGCTACAAATAGGGAGGAATTAAGAAGGTACAGACTGATTCAAATTTAAGGACTACTCTTAAATGGGGCACGAGGAACTGCGTAACAATAAATATTTACGCATCTCGGGCGTTGAGACGCCTACTTACTCGTACTTCAAACTACGCTTTTAATGCACTGCACAGTCGTAGTTTACTAAAGTTAAAAAATGATGTCCTAGAATGCAGAATTGAAAGTGCGAACTACCTCAAGTAATGTGCAAAAAAAAAATACCACCTAGAAATGATAGAAGATAGGTAGTAAGATTACAGTTACCAAAAGGAAGCTATAAAGTGTATGTGTAGGACGAAACATAAATTGGACGTTTAAAATATGAGTTCACCTTCACAATTTTATTTATGAGCAGCAGTTTGCAATCTTTTAATATTGTTTAGTCTTCCAATGCCACGAAGGTTTTTGTAACGAGTTTATAAGGATAAAACACTTTTTACTATTCGACTTTGAAGCCCACCTTACCATCCCCACTCACCCTTATAAATTCGAAAGTAAGTTTGTTACGCTCTACCTACTCAACTGATCAACTTAAAACTTAGCAAACACGTTGTCAAGGCTACAAAATGAAATAGGCTACTTTTTACCATTTACATCACCATTATCACCGTTTTTCATCACCACAGGGGTAAAACCACGAGACGCAGCTGAGACAGCGTGAATTAAGCAGAATAAAAAACAAATAAATAAACATTTCACACTAATAGCTCCTCACTAGGAAACCCTGGTTCGGGGATGCCATGGAATACACACAAACACAAAGACAACTAACACCCAGACCCAGAACAGATATTAAGAAATGGAACCAAAAAGCAGAACGTAAATAAATCGAGAACTTACTCGGGTGCTTCGATTCTCCCGCTGTCCATATTCCTCTGCCATACAACGTCAAAGCCTCCTACGTCAAAGGTTCCTTTTATGGCCACTAAAGCCATGGCTCCAAACATAGCTGTGATTTGTATGACGTCTGTCCATACCACTGCTTGTAGACCACCCTGTAGATATGAAAATAGAACTTACAGGTGCCAAATGTCACAATAGCGAGTTTTTTTTTCGTGACCGGTGCGGCCCGATTGCATATTAGCCTGACCTTATGTGGTCATCGCAGCCTATGGACAACATCTATACTTGAGGTATTTTCAGTACGTTGCCTACCTTTGAGGACTGGAGTTTAACGTTCGGTGAAAGGAGCCCTGATTGATTATACATATAATTTGGACGAAAAAACGAACCTGGTAAGTTGACAAAAGAGAAGTTAAAGTTAAACTGGACTGCCGTTTAACCTGCGTTAGTAGATTTAGCAGCATTAGAGTGATCGTCTGCTAGTTTTCTCACAATTTTTCAGGATCAAAGGCACTCAAAGATCGACCTTATAATGCACACAATTTGATTGCAAACACAAAGATTGATGCAGTCGTAATCATAATTCAGTGAAATTTCAGGGCAAATAGGAGATTAAACATCATAATTATATCTCAGGGTTACGAGCGTAGTGCTGTGCCGCGCAGAGGCTTGAATTTTAAGACTTAACATTCTGACCTGCTATGGGCAAACGTGACGTTTAACATCAGGCGAGCGATCTACTCATTTCGTCACTCAATAGCATAAATAAATAGAAATAATAGATAGCATCCTATTAAAGGTTCTACTTACAGCACTCGTATAGAATATGCAGACTATGCACACAATGGGAGTTATTACGTGAATGTCGACTCCAGTCACTGAAATACAAAAACGTTTAAATCTTAAATTTTAAATCTTATCTTACTATCACTTAACATGAACGTAAGAATTGATACTGGCATAGCTTATAGTCGTAAAAATAAAAATTATACAAAAAAATTCTCGGCATTACATTGGAGTTTTTGGCACTACTATCATCATCATCATAATCAACCTTTAACCCTCCTACTGCTGGAATACAGGTCTACGCTCGAAGGACGATTAGGTCAAGTGCGGATTGATGGATTCACATACGCCACTGAATTTCTTCTCCGGACGTACTTATGCAGGTTTCCTCGCGATGTTTTCCTTCACCGAAAAGCCAGTGGTATGTAAATTCGTAGATACATAAGTTCGAAAGAACTCATTGGTACGAATCGGGGTCTGAACCCGCCACCTCAAGAATGCAAAAATGTTTTATTGCACTGGTAACTCTAGTTATGGGCAGTAAATAAATAAGTAGGTACCCTAATACCTGTATGGAGTTCAAATCTCTAATTTATGTACCTTGGTTGAAAGCTAGTGCTGGGACGTAAATTACGATAGGTAGCCATCCTACCTGAAAAAGATGGCCATAATTAATTTGTGACATATTTTAGTAGAATTATCATCAAACTATATTAAGACTCATGTTCACCAAAGCTTGACGTAGCGAATTAATTTAACCGTCTATTGTCGAAATGTTATATAATACCTAAGTATATTTCATTCTCAACAAGATACTTTAAAAATATTTTTAAAGCAAGCTTTGCCATTGTAGTTCCTCCTCCTCCTCAAATCGTACTCCTCATGTCTGAGGGTCGTGACCACCACCTCCAGATAGTTTCTCTCTCACGATGTTGCGCCAACGTTTCTCGTCTTCAGCAATGTGTAGAGTATCGTAGACCGAGGTGTCGAGAGTGGTGCGAATCTGATCAGACCAACGTATCGGGCTGCGGCCACGTGACCTCTTGCCGTCGACTTTCCCTGTCACCATCAACTTCTCCAGGTTGTCGCCTTGTTTCCTAGCTATGTGACCGAAATACTCTAGGACACGTTTGAGACAGATGGTTGAGTTGAGTTGAGTTACACAAGTACAATAAATTACCGCTCAATCAGATACCTGGAAGTGGTTCAAAATTCAGTTGCAAGATTTGACCTAAACAAACCAACTTTGCAAGGATAGAAGCTTGTACCTACAAACAATTGGTTAAAAATTAAATCACCTGTCAAGTTTCGGTAAACATGGTCGTTGAACAAAAAAAACTCACCAATGTGATAGCAAACAGAAAGGATCCAAATAGTCGCACTCTGTTATCGAATCTCATTGATAAATACTGAAAATATAAAATGATAGTGTATTAAAACCCATACTTAGGTACCATATTTTATTGTAAAATGGACCATTGTGCAGCGAACCATTATCTCCCTAGGTAAATGGTTCGTCGTATTATTCGATTTATTGGGGTGATCAATGGAGAAATTTCTAAACTGTATGCTACGTAGCAATAAAGGTGAATAGAGTCACAGGGAACACCTGTGATAAATATCGGAAAGCATGCAACGTGTGCGAGAAGGCGAGAGGGTTTGCTCTTTCGCTTTCGCACTCGTTATGTTAGATGCCAAAGCTTCCTACTCGGGTGGTTTCAATGCTAAACGTGCTCGCGTTAATACGGGGCTATTTTCAGCTCGATGCAAAGCCGAAAAGGGCTCATAGTACTCATAATTATGAACAACTTTAACTATGGGACCAATCCGGATTCGCGAAAAAATTATCAGCTGTTCCATAGAAAAATGACTACGACACTCAACAAAATGTATGGAACAGCTGTTTCTGCTTTACATCGAGCTGAAAATAGCACCGCATAGGCTTGTTAGGATAAAGGAAGTACATTGTACGAGTATATCTTACTTCGTAGTTCGAGGTCAGCTTCAGTTCGTGGAACACTGGCAAATATACTTGCGTCATATACTTGCGTATGACACACATCATGAAAATAGCAAACACTGGCAAATATACTTGCGTATATACTTGCGTATGACACACATCATGAAAATAGCCACAATGATATACGCATACTGACTCCCGTTCATGTATATTTCTGTTGGAGACCCAAGTAGTGTGATGCCAGACACAAAACTAAGAAAAAAAAAACAAACAGCCGAACTGAGAACCGACTCCTTTTTGAAGTCTATTATGAAAGGGCAGCTATATAAACCAATTAAACTTAAACTACTTACTTAAATACATTAAAATTAGAATATATGTACTCGTATGACTATTACGAGTGTTTTCGAGTCGAGAGTTAATCGGCGTCGTCTAGGCAATTGTGTTACATCGCAGACCGCTTGATTGCTCACCATCAGGCAAGGTGGATGTCAAACGTAAGCGTATCTACCTCTATACTAATATTAGAAAGAGGTAAAGATTGTCTGTATGTATGTATTTCTGTAGAGGATGTTTCCCGCAATTATTGGTCTAATTTTTTTGCCAATAGAAAGCTACACTATCCCTGAGTGCTACATAGGTACAGGCTATACCTATATACATAGCCATAAACTTGCGAGGCTGAAGGTCGAGCAGCACGAAAGGCACGCACGAGGTATACGATGTTCCGAGCGTTAGCTAGTTATCAAATAAAATAAATCTGCCGAAGCGTAAACTCTCGTGTGGGGGGATTCTGATCAGATGATAATTTAAACGAAGGCGGTACCCTGAAATTGCATCTAAGACAACACAAATCAATTAAGATTTATGACACAAAATCAGATTTTTTTCGTCAGTAAACTTCGGAATTAACAGGATGGAGTGCGGTCATTTTTTTTACAGATTTTGAAATAAAAAAAACTAAGCATGGTAAATAAAAAAAAGTATTTTTCATCCCACCATCTCGGAAAGAGTATTTTTAATCTTCAATATCTGAGTGGAAAAGCCGTTTTTATTCTCTAGAGGATAAAGTAAATTGAATTTAAAACATCGTGTGCACTAAGATTGTCAATTAAAAAAAACATTAAACCTATTTACTGCTACCTCTATGGTGCCGAATATATCATACAACTTTTTTTTAATTTGTTAAAAACTCAAACTCGGAACCTTCTTGGTGTTCTTTTTTCAATTTGCTTTGTACGCAGTTCTGTACGCGGCATTTTTTCACGTCATTGTTAAACCTTATATTAAAAACAAGAAACTTGAAAACAAGTGAAAAAACTAAAATGAGTGATTCTAGCGACGAGGAAGTTTGTTTGACGCCAACAGAATTGACTGAAACTGTTAATAATGCGCAAATGAGCTTTTCCACTCAGATATTGAAGATTAAAAATACTCTTTCCTCGCTGAGGTGGAATGAAAAGTTACGTGTTGCACTCGAGTGCAAAGATTTTTCACCTCGTGCTCTTTTGATTCCCTCGCTAACGCTCAGGATTCTAATTTTGAATCACTCGCTGCGCTCGTGATTCAATTTTAGAATCCTTCGCTTGCTCGGTCATCAAAATTGAACACGCGGTTAAAAAGCAACTTTGCACTCTTGTATAACAAATAACTATTGAAATGTCCAAATTGATACATTTCATCTAATACCCTACATTGACTGCATTGCTTGACTTTAAAATTTTAGATTTAACCGTTTCAGGACTCAACTTTCAGGTAAAGACTTATTTCTCAGCATGTTTTTCTTCTACTAATTGTAGTGGTTACCATAATCTGGCAACACGCCAAATTTCAGAACGCTAGCTTTAATAGGTCCTGAGATATCCTGTGACATACAGACAGACACCGAAGTTTCAGCTTTGGGTTCTTCCCCAAAGAAGGTTCACCTAAAAAAGGTAACCCAATTAAAACTGTTTACCTCGCGACAAGTGACATTGAAACTGGGACGACCTTCATATTTCTGCCTCCTAACAAATAATCCGCCTGGGTAGACTGCTTCTTCATAAACCCCCAGTACACACCAACCACTGCACTTATTGCCAGCATCAGCACAAAGACCACGTAATCCACCCATGAGAACCGCTGCATTAGATGCACCATTTCATCTACTTGACTTTCACCCATCGTGGCAACTGAAGTCTGTTCATGAGAAACCGAAAGTTGGCGAAAACTTGATTAAGAGACTTAACGAGCGTTGTTGCGAGCACCCAAAGCACGTGAGCCCACGGAGACGTATGCTCAATCTGCTACAATGAAACAATTATGATAACTCGCAATTTAACAGAGGATGTTGCGAGATCCCCCTCGACAGGAGTAAACGGGACCTGACACGAGTACGTGGGCACTTGAAAACGGGTGGAGGTCATGTAGGTAGGTCGCGGATGGAATTTTTTGTGGGCTCGCCTGATTGTTTGATGGATGCTGTTGTTTTTTAAAGGGGAGCGAAGCGGAGCTGTGCAAGTAGAATTTCAAAATACTCCGCTCAGTGTGCACTACGAGCAATAATGCACAAAGCTCAGCTCAGCACAAATAATCATCATTATATGCAACCTTTAATCGTCCCACTGCTGGGATATAGGTCTACCCTCGAAGGGTGACTAGGCCGTATTCCACCACGCTGGCCAAGTGCGGATTGCTGGAATAATAAATAATAATAAAGTTTAACAGGAATAAAGAAACAAGAGAAAGTGAGATGTAGCAAAATAGAAGGAAAAACGAAAGTAACAGATATACTATTGTTTTCGAATAGACCAACAAAAATGGAGACGGACCGGTCCGGACACATGACCCGTGACCGTGACAAACAAAACAAATGGAGCACAATTGTCTCCTACTGTTACCCCAATAGAAAACGCAATATAGGGCTATAAAGAAAGGGTATCCGAACAGGCCTCGTAGTAGTCACCATCGTCGTACTCATCATTATGAACTACTTTTACTATGGGACCAACCTTAAAATAGAAAAAAAAATCAGCTGCGTGATAGAAAAATGTCAATGTCACTCAACACAAGAACATTATTTTTACAAAACAAAAAACAAAAACCGACTTCAAAAGACCGACTATTGAGTTATTCATCTATTTGTCGCGCACGTACTTAATACAAATTTAAGACTTATATGGTTTTCTCATGGATACCATTATCAGAACTGGACTAAATTGAAATGGGACCAAATGGGAAGCGTCAGCTTTCTAATAAAAAAATAATTATCAAAATCGATTCACCCAGTCAAAAGTTATGAGGTAATAAACAAAAAAAAACAAAAAAACATACAGTCGAATTGATAACCTCCTCCTTTTTTGAAGTCGGTTAAAAATGTTTGTATTTCATGGTTAGTCCCGTAGTAAAAGTTGTTCATAATGTGTAGGTACTGCGAGTGTTTTTCGGCTTAACATACCTTTTCCATATAACCCTGTAGAGAACGCTAACAAATGAGATGTGAAGACGATCTGAACCTCACAGTTGGACTCCATTGGAGGAGAACCCAGTGGACATCGTTAGAGGAAGTTTATGCCAAGAGGCATACTTCCTGAACTACGGGACTTACCTACCTATTATATGAACGCACACCGCATCGCAACGCATACTTACTTAACAAAAATCCTCCTGCATCACTTTCGTATCTACATTTTAAGTATATGAACTATCGCACACAATAGGCGGGCCGCAGCGCAAGAATTTGTATTGCAATTTGCAATGCCCCTGCGGTGCGCTGCGGCCCGAGCCTTTACTATGCATGAACAGTTCAGTATAAAGGGCTTTATTATTATTATTATTGAGCAATATTGCCGATACTGTCTAGTGTTAAAAAATAACACGTATTTTTTTCTAAAAGAAAAAACAAATCTGAACTGCTAGTTATACGAACCGGGTAACCGGGTACAAAGAAGAATCCAACAACCGATCAAGCCGTTCAGGCACTAGAAAATCACTATAAATGGAGAAACCAAACATTCATACAGATACTCGTATGTACTCACATAATTAATTATGAAATTCTTTTCTGAAAAATGTTAACTTCCTTCTAGGCAGTTAAGTAAAAAAATATTAAATACTTGGTAGTGTAATTCATTTTATCGAAACTTATTACCATTTTTAGCCTCAACCAACATAATTATTTACTGGTTGTTTTCGCAATTCGCAATTTTTTTTCGAAATTGCCGCCAATTAGTCAAACTTTTTTCCGCTCAAAACTACGTTTCGTCAATTTAACATATTTGCGTTTAATTAAAAGTAAATATCAGTTTGCGCTGTGACGTTTTTGTATGATTATAGGTATTTTGCGTATAAAAATGCCCTGTTGTATTTTGGTTGTAAGTAAGTAGAAGTACTTCCTGATATTGAAATATTTTATGTTTAATTTTTTTTTCTACAGTGAGAGTAACAAATCAATACCTTCTAACGGAAGTAACGGAACGTAAATTTTTGATAGGTAGAGATGTGTGCAGGAGGTGCTGTTTTCAACTCGAACAATTAATTATCCTACTTATTCGATTTTCAAAATACGGAACATAGGACTAAATCTGATAACCCTCAATCCAAACACATCTAAAAATTACATAAAATATATTTTTTTACTTTTCGTAGATTACATTCCAAAGGTTTTTTTGTTAAAACGTAACGATTATTTTTGTAAAACAATATCAAAAACTTTTTTATGAATCGTAAATTATTCAATTATAATACACCATGAACACATCACTACATTACACTTAAAAGAGAAAAACACTGAGTCTGAAAAACAAGACAAGAGCACTGACTGACGCGTGCGGGTTGTTTTGTTTTGGTCATGTGAAGTTTTTATTTTGCTGTGAAACTACATAATTTTAAATATAAAAAATGGCTGGTTGCTTGTTGAGCTCAATAGAACAAGTTTACATAACTCAAGGAATAAACGTAAGTAAACATAACCTATAAAAATGCAATAAGGACGATTGTAGATATTATCTGAAAATGATACTGGACGAATGATTAAAAATAAGTTTCTCAAAAGATAAATTCTATAGCATTGTTCAAAATCGTGCCATAGGTAACAAAATAATAACTTAGTTATGGCAAAAATCAAAAACCTTAATCTTGCTTGATTTTTCAGGAAGACTTTCGCGCAGATGGAAGAGACATCATAGACTACAGGCCTATGGAACTAGAGACCGATGTCGTGAGCCACACTAGCGGCTCCGCACGGCTTAGACTGGCCAATACAGACATACTTGTTGGAGTTAAAACTGAGATCGACGTTCCAAGTCTAGAAAACCCGAAGCTGGGAAAGATAGAATTCTTTGTTGACTGGTAATATTCTCATGTCAAGTCATTCTCAATTTCAACTTTTATTCAAAGTAAATAACACGTAAATAAAAAATGTAGGGTGCAGTACAAAGAACACTAACACTTAAAGATAACTTGACTGCAACCCTAGTCTTTAGAAAATACCTGACAAATAAAGAAAAGCCACAATAATAATTCTATTTCTATGGTTTTTCAGTTCCGCAAATGCAACACCAGAGTTTGAAGGGCGGGGTGGTGAAAGACTAGCCAACAACATATCCAACATGATGCAGCGAGCATATCACGCCTCACAGGCTTTTAACTTGGAGCAACTCTGCATATTAGAGGGGAAGCAATGCTGGAAGCTATATATTGATATCTTGGTAGGTAGGGCAGAATCTGGTTACAGTAATAGCAACAGAAAGGTCTATTGCATATTATTCTTGTTTATTATATTTAATTCATAATATGTCAAATTGCATCTCAAAAAATAGTGGTCTGGTGACTTGATGTTGTATCATTGTCACTTTTATAGTGAAAGCCCAAAGAAGACTCATACTAAAATTACTTACCTATAAAAAGTCACAACATAGCAAGAAAGATAATTATAATAAACATAGTACACACTGAAATGCTACTAAACTTCATGAATATCTGCAGGCATCCAAGTGTGTCTTTTATCTATCTATAAAAAAATATTATTTCAGATTTTGGAATGTGGTGGTAACCTCTGTGATGCAGTATCACTGGCGGTCAAAGCGGCACTGTTCAATACAAAGATACCGCAAGTTAAAGCTGTGCTCATGGACGGAGGGAATGTGGACCTCCAGCTCTCTGATGATCTTTATGAAAGTAAACTGCTAGATGCCGGTTCGGCACCATTATTGGTAATTGATTCCTTTTTAACACGCTTTTATTAGCTTCACCTGTATGTTTGTATGTTTGTATGTTTGTATGTTTGTATGTTTGTATGTAACCGACTCCTTTGAGCGCGTTTTTGACCCACTTTAAACGGTCAGATTTCTTTCAAACTTTGTAGATATATCGAGGACCGATGACAATACACTAAACAAATCGTGTTTTTTAGTTTTTTTAACTATTAATTTTTTTAACACGCTTTTTCTATAAAGTTTCTTTAACTTTTAATACCGTTTAACTTACAAATGGTAATTTCGTCATTCGTGTCAGAGAACAGAGTGGCGCAGTGGAAGCGTGCTGGGCTCATAACCCAGAGGTCCCTGGATCGAAACCACGCGCTAGAAATCTTTTTGCTCAATATTTTTTGTTACGCATCAATTTTATTTTATGAGGTCTGAGGATCGAAACCACGCGGCTACAAATCTTTTTGCTCAATATTTTTTGTTACGCATCAATTTTATTTTTAATTTGCTTGAGCAGACGGCCAAAATCGGATAACACCAACACATTTTATTTTGTACATATTAAGGATGGTTAATAGTTAGCAAATCGAACTAAAAAGCGAAAAATAAATAATAGTTAAAAAAAAACTAAAAAAACACGCTTTTTATAAAAAACCGAACTAAAAAAATAGAAAATAAAATTTTATAAATATAAATTAAGAATAGGGTTGAAAATTTCAATAAATATAAATTAATAATAGTGTAAATAAATAAATATATGTATTTTATTTTTAAAAAAGCGTGGGGTGCTTTCTAAGATATTATCAAAATGCTAATCACTCTACTCATGTCTGTCAATACAAAATGTATCTACAAAATATATAATATCTATTGACCCATGCACCCCACGCTTTTTAAAAATAAAATACATATATTTATTTATTTACACTATTATTAATTTATATTTATTGAAATTTTCAACCCTATTCTTAATTTATATTTATAAAATTTTATTTTCTATTTTTTTAGTTCGGTTTTTTATAAAAAGCGTGTTTTTTTAGTTTTTTTTTATTTTATATCATATTTGCTGCGCCTGGCAATTTTTGGAATATAAAGTGGAGGCTACTTAGTAGCCTATATGTTTATCCAGGGCATAAACTATCTTCATACCAAATTTCATCCAAATCCGTTTAGCTATTTTGTGTAGTAGACTTCAAACAAACCTCCAAACATACAAACTTTGATATTTACAAAATGAGTAGAATAAGTTGTTTCTCTTTTTTGCAGGTAACATTATGTAAAATAGGACTCCAATGCGTGGTAGATCCGTCAGCAGAAGAAGAAAGCTGTAGCTCTGCTTCACTAATAGTTGGGATTACTGGCGACCCTAGGAATTATGTTAGTAGTCAAGAAGCAGATGAAATGCCGGATGTGAAAGGAAAGTGTACAACCATAGGAATGAGCGGAGCAGGCAGTTTTTCCGATGCGACATTAAACAATGCACTGCAACAAGGAGCGTGAGTAAAATCACTTATTACCAAAGTATTATTAATGACAAAATGTATTTATTAGCCTTTGAAATCGATTGCTCTTATAAGAATAGTAGAATAGTGATTAAATGAAATTAGCAAGTGAATTTATTTCTTCACTAGTTAGGAATTTTTTTATTGATTAGTTTGTTTTACTTTTCAGATATGCAGTAACATTTCTAGACAGAGCGTTAGGCGACGCTTTATTACGAGAAAGGAAAGAAAACGTCACAGTGAAGAAACATTCCTACGGGTTTTTGAAATAAAACCACTTATTTCATTTTTTTGTATTTTTATTGACACCAAGATTAAAATTGTAATACATTGAGTTCATCAAACATTTAGAGAGAAAAATCACTATCATGCCCTGATGTTTTCCTGCTTTCTTTTACAGTCTTCTTGACCCTGCACCGATGGTTACCTTACTCATTCCATTACCTTAGAACTAGACTTAATTGCTATGTGATTATGGAATATTTTTATTTGATTATCATTAAGAGCAACTTGAAATTATCAAGGAAAGTAATCAATAAATCATTTAATATTCTAATGTCAAAATAAAATGTATATTTTAGAGCCTTGGTTAAAGTGCGCATTTGATTTCTGCATTACGCAGAAATTGCAACGTTCCTATGGCCGGTAAATTTAAAAAAAAAAAAACAAAGTTCAAGTACATAATCTTCGAAAAAATGTACTTCAACATGGCAAATAAATTTAAATCACAATATGTACTATTGTACATGTATTATCATTATCACAGTCATAAAATAGCAAAGATTTAAACAATTCGATAGCAAGAATGAACCTTTTTTACGTAACAGAATATACATAATTCTGAAATTAATGTTTGCTACATTCTTAAATCATAGAAATGGATTGAGAAGTACATACATCAAACTACAAGCATAAATAGTAGACACAGCCACTTAATCTATTGATAAAATGCAAGGTAGCTATACCTTTTACTTGAGAAGATAACTATTGATCAAAATGCACTTTACAGCGACAACTAAGTACCTGTCGCTATGGAATTAGAAATAACGTCGATTCTCAGATGTTACTTTTCTAAACTGCTCTTACATATTAAAATGAAAAGGAAGGCAGATAAAGTTGTGTCTTAGTTATGGAATCGACGCCTTTACTTTAATACTAAACACATAGGATACTATTTCCTCTACAACATATTATATAGCTCTTAGGCTTCTACTATCGATAATATATGGTGCAGCGAGATTATTCTCAGGCAATAAATATTTCTGCCCGCTCATTCTCATATAACATGGAGCAAGGAGGCAAACAATATAAATTGTTCTCTAGAATTGACTCGCTGATGCTGTCAGACATCCCAATCCAAGTAACTTAGCACAAGCACAACATAATGTTACGAAACGCCAGTTAATATGATTGGATTTGCGAAAAGGATAGCTAAATATGCATATCATATGAGTAAAAGAATGAAACTAATTGCTCAGTTTGTCTTCTGAACTCTTATGAATTGTACGTCCAGCTATCCCTACTGCATAAAAACAAATCAGGCTTTCAGTATGGACACTGCATACAATCGTGGAACTACATCACTCGAGATAGGATGATATAGCTATTTTGAATCCTATTCATAAGAACTTAGAAGCTAGTTTTAGATTATGGGTTCATAACCGACGACGTCCAGTTGAAGCTTGATGGTAGTTGAAGCTACGATGTTGCTCTTGATTGTTTTCAGTGTTCATACTGTTTGTTGTCATCTCTGTCGTTTACTTGGCAGGCATGACGGGAGTGAGCAAGTCCAAGACGGCAGCGATGTTACCGTCCTTGCTCTCGACGAGCTGGGTCAGCCAGCCGCCCTCGTTGGTGAAGCCCATAGCTATCATCTGACGGATAGCGGCGTCAATGTGGGGCACTGTTGAAAAAAAATCAATAACTTTTAACTGGAGAAACATTCATCATCAACAAAAGTGATGTGTATAGTTATATCTTTCTGAATACTTAGATTAGTTAATCATAATAATCTTTAAAATACCTATCGCGTACTGTCCCAAATTATGGGCCAGCTTATTAACCTTTGGTATTATTAATTCGGCCTCAATGTTGACTCAAGAATGAATGATAAATAATGATAACACTCGGCGAACAATACCGCATTTAAGATAGTCACATTTTGTACCTATTGATTCATTGTTTATTATGAATCATTTATTCATGAAGCCGGTATATAGTGTAAGGTACAAAGAAAGCTAACGAAGACAAACCAACACTGAGTATTTTGTTTTGGTTTGACCTGTATTCTGTATGCAGATAATACATTTAATTTAATTTATTCTCTACTAATTTACTAAGAAGAAAAGTTTTTTATCCATCACAACATCGTAGTTAACCGTTAGGCTAGTTATTTCCAAATTGAGTATTTAAAACTATTATAAGAAAATGTTGTGCACTGTTTGTTGATTGGCTGTGTACTGTTTGTTAACCCTAAACTAAAAAAAAATGTGAAACTCACCACGGTGTTGACGTTGTTCGCCCACCGGAGCGGAGGGCTTGGCCGCGGCAGGAGCGGGCGGCGGGGACTGGTTTGGCTTGGCTGGTTTGGCTTGGGTTACAGGTGCACCAAAAGCCTGGCCAGGTCCAGTGAAGGCTCCCGAAGAAGCTCCCGAAGAAGCTCCCTGACCCGAAGACCCATTAAAAGCCGGTCCCGGGTACCCAAATCCGACTTGTCCAGTAGAACCGACTCCCGGTTGGCCCGTTGGCACAAATCCTGGTTTTCCAAAGAAGCCGTTTCCAGGCTGTCCCATAAATCCGGTGCCGGGCTGCGCCATGAAAGTTCCTGGCTGCACCGGCGGGAATACGGTGACACCGTTGAATCCGTGGTTGTATTGGGGCGGAGGGAACACGGTGGGAGCAGCATTGGTCGGGGCCGGGGCCGGGGCTTCGGTCTTCGCGGGTGCCACGGGGTCTTTGGGATTGTACACTAGATGTTAAAACATTACTCAGTATGATTGATGGAACTTAAGCTATGGAATAGTAGGAAATAGTAACGGGTAGTAACTAGTTATAGGTAAATCTTAAATAATAAAATAATTCAATGTTTATATGAAATCTTTGAACAAAAGAAAACAATTAACTCGTACTCGTATTATGTCGCGCGGGTGTTTTTATTGTTAGCTGTTTGACTAGACCAATTTTGATATTTATTAATAGTTTAGTAATTCAACAATGAAAAAGTAACAAACATACACACACCACTCACAAACTATCCCTTGCATATTAGTAGAAACAAAACATTTTTTTTTATTAATCATTGTGTGCTTTTTTTACTGGATATTTTTATCAAAATTAAATTATCAACGTACCGGCCGTAGCAGTATTCAGGGGAGGGTAGATGAACCCGAAGCCAGCTCCGGCGCGAGCGCGGAACTCCTCAGGCAAGTTGGCATCCATAAGAGCTGGGTTGGCAACGCCGGTCTCAGCCTCCAAATCTGATACAAATATAAAAAAAAAATAAATAAAAACTTTATTTTGTTATGATTCAAATAAATAATTAAACGTTTCACCGCACGTAGCATTAAGTCGTTTATTATAACTAGTTTCTATCATTCGGTGATCTTCATCAGGAGATTAATTTTACGTGACTTTTCCCGTGTTAATTATAATTAAGTGTGTCAAAATATGTGTGTTGAATTATTTTTAATAACAATTTTGCATTGTCACCGGTGTAACAAGTATCCCAAATTTCAGCTCAATCAGACATTGGGAAGTGGTTCAAACTTCAGTTTTATTTTGTTCAATTGGGTGACGAACGAGCAAATCGCTCGCTTGATGTGAAACGTCACGTTTTTCCATAACAGGTCTGCGCCACCCAGAATTTTGACCTCTTGACAATTCAAGATCCTGCGCGGCACAGCACTGCGCTCGTCACCCTGAGATATAAGTCAGTTGCAAGATTTTTGCAAGACCCACACTGACGTAACATACTAACACGGTAAGTACAAAAGCTTGGAGGACTCCTATCTCGACCACCCATCGACCGATTCTGGTCAAATTCTATATTATCCTTAATATTAGAATGAACTACTCGTCTGCGAAATTTCATGAAAATCGGATTAACCATTCTCAAATTTTTTCCGGGGTAAAAATAGTCTATCTTCCCATTAATATACTCTGCTGCCATGGAAAAAAATCATTAAAATCGGTTTAGCTGTTTGGAAACATTTATATTATAGTTCCTTTCAACATTATTTATGATTTTTCAGAAATTTGGATCATTTAGTCCACTATCTACGTGACTAAGGCTTTCTTTTTTGATTAGATAAAAGTCTAATAACGTTATCGCATATGCAAGTGTTCACTATTGATCCCAATACTTCGCTTTGTTTTACATGTTTTCTTTTGAATTTATCTGACAAATTTCACAGCCATAAAACTGTAAATATATCGACACGTCTTGCTAAAACCGCGAAACGTAGCCCATGTTTAAATAATGAATAGCCAAAATAAAGTCAAGGTTAAAAAAATTGCAAATTCAAATAAAATAATATATCTTAATTTCTTAATATATATAAATCTCGTGTCACAATGTTTGTCCTCAATGGACTCCTAAACCACTTAACCGATTATAATAAAATTCGCACACCATGTGCAGTTCGATCCAACTTGAGAGATAGGATAGTTTAAATCTCAAATTATAGTCGCAATTTTAATTTATTGCAAATTATATATATACTGATAATTTTTACTATAAATTGACAAGTTAGCATCAACATATTGCAGGTTGCTATAGTTAGGCAATAGCATAACTTTTGACATTTGACATAGAATTGACGCAATGGCTTTTGACAGGACAACGTCTGTCGAGTCAGCTAGTAAATATATAATTAAATATTAAGTTAAATTACCTTTCTCAGCGTTAATCATGGTCCAGCCTTCGGCAGACTTGTCGGGGGATGACTCGTGGGTGGAGACTTCAGCGCTCGATACCGAGCTGGAGTCAGAATGGTCTGACTTTATGTCCTCAACAGGCTTCACAGGGTTGGAAGCAACCTGGGGCGTCACAGGTGCAGTTGCTGGGGCTTGCGGAGTAGACGAGGCCTGAGTTGGGACCAGCGGAGCAGCCGGGGCTTGGGCAGAGGCTTGCGGAGTAGTCGGGGCTTGCAGAGTACCCTGGGCTTGCGGAGTAGCCTGGGCTTGCGGAACAGCCTGGGCTTGCGGAGTAGTCGGGGCGTGGCCAGGGGCTTGCTTAGTAGCCGGACCTTGGCCTGGGGCTTGCGGAGTAGTTTGAGCCCGGGGCGCGACTTGCGGAGCAGCCGGGGCTTGGGTTTCAACTCGCGGAGTTGTTGGCGGCTGCTGCGTAGCAGCGGCTTGCGAGGTCGACGGGGCGGAAGCAGGCTTGTCAGAAGGAGCCTCGGTTGAACTTTCTTGCGAACCGCCCGCTTGACCCGTCATATCATTCGAGGAGCATCCAGGAGGGTGCATTCTCAGCCAATCTTCCACCATCTTGGCAAACTCGGCCTCGTCAAAGTATGCATTTGGGGCCGTTTGCGGAGTCTGATCCGCGAAATCACCGGTGTTCCCGTGGATGTGGTCCGCGGCCATATTTGCGAAATGGTCAACGTATTTGGTGAAGATATCCATCCAACTAGCACGCTCACGAGGGTTTTCACGTTTCTCGCGACGTTCTTCCTCGCGGTGACGTCTGTCTTGTCTGTCTTGCCGTTTTTCTTGACGTTCTTGGCGGTCTTCGCGGCGTTCTTTCGCTGCTAGCTTGGCGTCGAATTTAGGAACATAATGCATAAACACGGGACAACCGCTAGTCGAAGCGGCGTTGGGGGAGCTACCCTTTTTCAGTTCGGCCTTTTGGATCTTCTGCCCTTCATAAAAAGAAGCCGCAAACGACTTCAGGAAAGAACGGGACATCTTGATGGACTCCTTGATCACCTGCAGCTGTAAAATGTTTTATTAATAGATAAGCGCTTGTAGCCCCTTTACTGGACGATCCTTTTGTAACCTTTTGTAAACTAGAAATGTTAAAAACTCTTCACTTACCGGGATGTGTGGGTTCGGTATGCGCACGACGCAATGGTCAGCATGGTTACCACGGCTCTCGCAGTTCGCGCACAGATCGAAGTCAGCGCATGTGATGCATTTGTAGCGGAAGCCGATCACGCTGCCGTTGCAGCTGTCACACACCACGCCGCAGTGCAGTAAAGATGGTTGGGCCTGGTGAGCCGCTTGGGCCGGGTGAGCCGATGGGGCCGCGGGAGCCGGTTGGGCCGCTTGAGCCGGTTGGGCCGGGTGAGACGGTTGAGCCGGGTGAGCCGGTTGGGCCGGGTTGTGCGGGCGGTGCGCGCGAGTCGATAACACGAACGGCACTGGGTTGCCGTTGGCTAGAAAACGTGGAGAGATCAAGGTTAAGGGTAGCCTATAAAATCTAGTGTCCGTTTTTGTCTCTACTCGCTGACAAAACTCGGTCCAGAAGGCAAAAGGATAAATATCTAAAGGCGGTGTTCCATTCTTAGCGTCCCGAGCTCCCGAGTGATCACTGCTACACGACGCGGATGACCGCGCGGTGGCGAAGTCGGAGAGCGACTTGACTCATCATGGTGCGATGTAGCACTATTGAGTTGGCATAATTTTTTAAATATTCATTCGACTCGGTCCATGTTTTTTTATATAATTATTAAATTAGCATTTGACATATGACTAACTCGCCTGTTGGTAAGCGACGACGCGGTCGAAAATGAAGCATGCAGATTTAGAAGACACCTATTCACTTTGACCTTGAAAATTCCAAGATATAAATATATCTCTATAAGAGGGTATCTCTCAGGGAACAGCAAGCCGGAAGTCTGTTCCATTCCCGAGCTGTACGGATTAGAAACGTGGACTCGAATCGTTTTGTACGTATCCAGGGGAAATCGACAGTGTAGGGATGGTAAAAGGGCGTCTAATAAATATCTATGTAGTAAATTAATTATAAGTCTAGGCCTTACAGACCTCATAATAAATAGATCATATTAGTACTTACGTCCTCTCGGAAAGAGGAGTTCGACCGGATTGGGTTGATTATGGACGTGCACGTTCAACTTGAATATTGGCCCAGTCGCCACCGCCAGCATGGTCATCACGTCTTCGTCGCTCGAAAGCTTGATGTTATCGCCTTCTTCGTCTATAAGCAGGATTCATGAGTTAGAAAGGTATTACGGAACCTATGAGGCTGACACCTCATGAGTGAGGAGGAAATGATTGAGCTATGTCACTTTTGTTGAAATATCACTAGCCAGTTCTGTTAGACTTCGGGATCTGTGGATAGTGGATGTATATGGTCTCGAAAGCTATTTAACCGTTCCCAGTTATTTATCAAAGATTTTCAAGAACAATCGTTACATCGAAGGCCTAAAAACTCTTACATTGTTGGTTGTGTTGGGTTGGCCACACAGCGGTTACAAACTTCCTTTCCAGACCTCACCATTTTACTCCGTAGCACTTCGCTATGCTTTATTTTATGAGAAATATTTGTACAACTATAAATGTTTTCTTACCTTTCCAGGAGACATGGAAATTCTTGTCCTTCAGTTTAGGGTACATGTCATGGATCTTGGCTAACAGGTAGGAGTAGCTAGAAACTACGTTCCTGTCTACTCCGAACCGGCACACCTCGGGCTGCGCGCCCCACCTCCACACAGTGTACACCTTAAATGGCACTTGATCTTCCATTGCAGCAGCTGCAAGAGAAATAAAGTGATGTCAGCTGTTTTAAATGTGAATACGTTTGATTTAACGACAGCATCCAGTCTCTTCGATCTCAGCCTGTCTCAGTGCTTCGACGAGAGTGTACAGTTGCGTGATTTAAAAATTGGTCGACCGGCAGAACTCGGACCTATCATGGAAATATTTATTTAAAGATAACAACTATTGCCCTGTTTCGTCGTCGGCCTGTTTGGCACAGCGGTAGTGTATCCGCCTTTTAAGCCAGAGGTCCCGGGTTCGATTCCCGGCCGGGCAGATGTTTGAATGATGAATTTAAATATCTGTTCTGGGTCTGGGTGTTAGTTGTCCTTGTCTTTGTGTGTGTTCCGTGGCATCCCCGACACAGGATTTATTCCTAGTGGGGAGCTATGAGTGCATATAAAAAAAAACAATACTGGAAGTGGAACCGCAAAAAGCAAGTCGCCAAAATCCCAAAAGAATGTGCTTTATTTGTGTATATTCAATAATTGCAGATGTAAATCTTCATTACAAAGAACGAGCAGCGTTCCGCGTTCCCATGAATGCACTTACTGGTTGCGTACGAAACGGAATTGCGCTGTTTACAATGGGCAACTTAGCCTTTGAAAACCAAAAATGTAGTTCGAGGCGCAAGGGCGCAACGGGCCTTGGGCAGTTCAAGCACCTAATATGGACATAAAATCGATAAGGTTCGGCCTAGCTCCGCCGAGCGGGACGCAACATAGTAAATATCTCGAGCGAGAAACGAGTGCATGACGCATGCACTGCGCGGCCCCCGGGCAGCGCGCTTGCGCGCTTCAGCCTGTATTCCTGATCGATCCATGTATCCGGCTGGGGTACCAATTTACTATAGCAGTTGGTACAGCAACAAGGGCGTGGCTATAGCACAGAATACGTGATCGGTTGCGTCTAACCGCCATCGAAACAAAATGGCGGCCAAGCACAAGCCTATCATTGAATTAAAGAAAAATACATACAAATCTTTGCAGGGACGAGCCCTGCTCTACTGATCGACGATTTTTCGAATAGACTACCATAAAATTTATAAGTAAAAAAAGTACATAGTAAGATGAACAAAGGGAAGAGTAATAAGTAGTAGTAGTGTAGATAGTAATAACAAAATAATATATATGTAGGGTAATTTTGTTAACAATAAATAAACAAAAGATATATCTACGAAAAGAAATTACATTTATAAGATTTCTCAGGTTTCTCCACAGCAGAACGGCCGACACGAAAGTCGTGCCTGAAGCGCAGATTCCACAAATCAGTCTCGATCAACACGTACCACTTACAGAACTGCCGCAACTTCCGCGCGAGCATAAAGATTATACATATTAATAGGACGAGTGACAAAATCGTCAGATACGGATTGGGCATTATCACGCTAGTAGATAGGTGTCTATAGCTAGTCATTACCTAATGGGAGCGCGATAGAATTGCGGGTTGCAAAACTTGCAAAAGGCGCGGACCGACGAACTTCACTTGACACTCAAGGATGTTACAAACATTTCTCGGTTAAAAAGAGGCTTGATTAGAGCGTTTTTAATCCTATAAAATGCAAAGATGAGAGCAAAAGATGAAATGGACCGTCCGGATGTCCGGGTGCAGCTAAAACTGGGGTTTTCAGCGGTTCGCGCATGCTTGGTAGGGACATGCGCGCGCAACAAACTAGGCTCCTTTGTTCGTGACCTAAAATACCTACCTTAAGCTTGATTCACATTCCGCCGGGACCCGTCGGGACCCGCTGGGACACATTAATAAAATGTGAGCCCAATGTCTGATTCCACATGTTACTTATATGGTAAATGGTCTTTGAGCTTTGCAGTCACCACGCGGAGTAGTATGTCCCAAAGAAATTTAAATATAACAAGAAACGAGACACATTTCACATTTCAAAGTCTGGAATTAAAGGGATGGGGCGGGTCCCAGTGTGATGTGAATCGGCCCTTATAACGGTATTGATTTACGACCGAAATAGACACGTACTATATTATTTATACTGAGTGGAGCTGCATGCAGCCCGGGCCCAGGTAACGAATGCAATATAGGAAGGTAGGTAGTAAGGTGGGTGTATGTTGGTTTTATACGAGTCGCTCTCAGTATCATCAACATCGCCAGTTGATTTGACTGGTTTAATTGCGTACGTAGGTAATAAAAATGTCGTCTGAGTAAAACAGATGCATCTATAGGGTTATTCATAAAGGGTAACGTAGGGTATCGTTGTGTACTGGACCAATTTAAAAAAATATTTCGCCAATACAGGGTTATACAAAAAGAGTATGCTAAGCCCTAAAGGGCTCATAGTACTCATCAGTATGAACAACTGTTCCATAGAAAAATGTTGATGACACTCAACAAAGCTGACAAGCAGATCATTTTCTTCGCGAATTCCGATCTGGTCCCATAGCAAGAGTTGTTCATAATGATGAGTAGGTACTATGAGCCTTTTGTGGCTTTTTTTTTTTTTTTTTTTTTATGTAATTGAGTGACGAGACGAGCAAATCGCTCGCCTGATATTAAACGTCACGTTTGCCCATAACAGGTCTGCGCCACCCAGAATTTTGAACTCGCAGAATTCAAGACCCTGCGCGGCACAGCACTGCGCTCGTCACCCTGAGATATAAGTTGTTTAATCTCCCACTTGCCCTGTAATTTCACTGGCTTAGCATACCCTTTCTGTTTAACCCTATATAAAGCTACATTATTAGCGAGTAACATAGACAATAATTGTTTCATACCCATGAGAAGCCGGGGCAAGTCGCTAGTAATAAAAAAAAATGTCTGTTATTCTCATCTTGTGTAAACAACAGCCTTTATCAGATTCAAGCAGTTGAAATATTTTTATGACTAAATCATGAGCAGAACAAGCAATGAATATGTTTAGTAGGTACTTAAATATGAACACAACCTTGATATGGTGAAGCTAGTAGAATAAAATAAACATAAAAGGTACATAATAACCTTTCAATGTTCTAGAAAGTGCAAATAAGTAGTACTGTATGAAAATTAGGCAAACCGAGTGATGTGAAGGAAATATTCTAGAATCTTCATTTACAACATATTTTTCATTTTGAACGACTGGCTTCAATTCGGGAAATCGGGTTTCAATTCGGGAACTGGTAAATTTTTTCAGGCTAAAAAGTAGTGTATATGCTCATCCGGGATGTAAGCTATATCTGTACGTACTTAACTTCATTGAAATCCGTTCAGCCATTTTTGCATGATTGAGTAACAAACAACCTAACGCAAACTTTCATCTTTATAAAATTAGTATGAAGTAGGATTAAGATGTATTGTTGGCTGCAGACTAAATTCTGATTCATTAAATTCGTTTTAAAATGTGAATTGGTGGCCAGGAGCTTTTTTAACACGCTTTTATTAGCTTCACCTGTATGTTTGTATGTTTGTATGTAACCGACTCCTTTGAGCGCGTTTTTGACCCACTTTAAACGGTCAGATTTCTTTCAAACTTTATTTATTCTGTTATAGGCTTTCCTTTGACCGCCATCTTGCCTGATGGTAAGCAATGATGCGGTCTACAATGAAGCATACTTGCCTAGAAGGAACCACAACTTGAAGACACCCGAATCATATCTACCTATTGATACATATGACCTCCTAATTAAATATCTACGAGTATATGACTAAGAGTTAAGATATACCTCTATATAGATTTGTCAATAAGATAACAAAGCACACTAAGCATTGGCTATAATAATACACTGGTGACAGGAAGTGGCACTTTCAACTGAGTGCTACATGGTTAAAATGACACATTAAATTGTATGCCCCAGATGTTTGTTCTAGAAAATAACAACCACCACACCATAACAAAGCTACAATAACCTGTGGTCTCAGTGAACAGGTACCCAATTAAACACTGGCGGAAATTACAGCTTGGAACTCTAATTTACATTGTTTTCAAACTCAAAATGTACTTTGACACCTTTACATCATCTCTAAACGTTAAAAGCTCTTAGCATTAGCTGTAATCCACCGGTGGGTAGGTACTCGATAACATAGTAGGTACTCTCCTTTCACCAGCAATTAAAGTAAATGTGTGTTTTTAAATGTATCACATTTTACACAACAGAATTGGCAGCATAGATGTGATTCACATCTATGCTGATCTTACAGATAACATACTTGATTAGTTAGAAAATATAATATCTACCTAAAATGATTACTCACTTTAGGTAGCCTATTGAATTTACAGCAAAGAAAAGAAGGGTCAATGCTCCAAGAGATCAAGGTAATGCAAGTTGGTTTTAAAAATGTTGTTATAACCATAACTTAGTCAAGATTGCATGATGCAATTTGTGGTCATAGTTACAAAGTTTTTTGTGAATTTAATGCATTATTTTTATTCAATTACTAATAATTCGTAATTTACTTACCTATTGTATTCAGAAAAATGTTAGGTCAAAATTTCTTTGTATGAATAAGTCAACGTTTTTCGTGTCATTGAATCAAAAACTATTTCATAGTGTTTCTTGGTCACAGTAATATGAAAAAATTGTGGAATATGTAAAATATAAGCACTTACATAAATGCCCCACGCAGGAACAGTTTTTAACAGCAGAATTCTCCATTTTAGAAGGTCTACGCTATTAATCGATAATGTGCAACCGCGCAGAAGGTATTGCGCATTTTCGTCTGCAGAATCTATTCATACCAACGCACTACTATCCGTGAATGTCTTCCTCTCGGTTTATACCTCATTAAATTCCCTATTAACTAACTAGATCGACGTTTCTAGGTAGTTTAGCTGGATGAGAAAATAGATGCATACACAAAATTAACGTCAGCGAAGGTTTTTAGAGTAAACCTTGTAAGTTATAACAAACAAGAGGAAATTTTCAAAGGGATCCATAAATTTTCCATAATTACTATTGTTAAACCTACGTTCACAATTACGGTTTCTTACCTGAAATTGTAGTATGCCGGAAAAAACACTATGTAATCAAAGCACAAAGACTCGAACGACCAACCTCACTTCACAGACAAATGTTACTGAATTGTGACGCGCACGGCCTCTCGTTTAAATATGTGTTTACGTCTAGAATATTATTATGAATCATCAAGCCACGACGCCTGCGAAACAATAATATTTTGTTGTGCAATACAAAATTCAAAATGTACAACTCATGTCAAGCATGTCAATTCTATGAACACTGACGGCTGAAGGCAAGCGAGTGACGGTCGGTCGACGGTCGACGGAGTGAACTGTGAAAGAAAAGAAACCAAACTTGAAAATGTCAACTTTGACGTAACGTTTGACAACTGTTTAGTGCTGCCAGATTCTGACTAGTGTAAAGTGCTTTATGGTAAATAGTTAAGCTTGCTTTGACAGAAACCGAAAGTTTTCTCAGACTGGATTACTGAACTTTAAAAATGAATTTAAGTCATCAATTTGATAAACACGACCACTCTGACATGAGAGTTACCGCCAATAAAAGACAGGGTGTTTATGTTCCTTGCTTTCAGTATTCAGTGAACTAACAAAATAAGTATCAATTACCTAAATAAATGTAAATTGTGGTTAACTTCCCGTTATTAGTTAGTGTCGTTGGTCATTTCAAATTTTAAAATCGTCATTATTTAATATTTGCTTTTCTTAGCAATTATTTAACTAACCTGGCAACTACTGTAAAACTTTTTAAAACGGGAAGTTGTCAACGTCACTTCGTATTTTTTTTTAATTTTGGCTTCACAGTTTTAATAATTCAGTGCAAAACGACGGAGGTTCAAAGCAGTGAACACACAGCTTTTTACATGACAGCTGTTATGAAGGAGGGTGCCGTTCTTCAGGTATACCCTCAATTTAACACTTAAAGCATAAATATATTACACTAGCGGCCCGTCCCGGCTTCGCACGGGTAGACTTTGGGATAAACGTAGAGTAAATTGAAATCGGTCCAGTCGTTCACGCGTGATGGCGTGACCAAAGGTGTTGAGAATAATTATAGGAACTCTTTGTTATAACCTCTATTCTCATGCTATTGCGTAACTATAGCAACCGTAGTTTGTTGATGCTAACTTGTCAATTTATAGTAACAATTATCAGTATAAAACGCACACTGTTTTGATAGATATGATTGAATTTGAACTTTGTACAGAGGTAATAAAGTGCAAATTCACTCTTGGACGTTACGAACATACCTACATTGCTTAAACAACAGTGAGTGCTTGCAATTCAATATGAACTTTAAACAATAGCAATAAAGTTCGTTTTAGTTAGAAAACGTTTGTATGGGAAAAAGAAAAGGGCTGTTTTTAGGGTTTTTCAATATTTCTGAGAGATTTTCTTAATATTTTTTTCCGTAAGAACCTTCTCCTAATAATAACAAATACAATAAAAAAAGAATTAGTGAAATCGGTCCAGCCATTCACGCGTGAGGCCGTGACCAAGGAAAACGGGTTTCATTTTTATATATATAGATAGATAGATAGATAAGTGATCTTATTGTAATCAATGCCGTGAAATTCTTCTTTCTGTCCGTAATTTTATAATAGTACTTATGGTAGTTCTGTGTAGCTTGCAATAAATTAGTTTATTATATTAAACCCAAGGATATCTTATACCCAAGGATTTTTTTTTCCTTGGGTATAAGATAAGCTAGTCTTTATTCTCATTACAAGTAACTTTGCAGTCGACGCCAATGCGTTACTTGAATTAACACTTTGACTGCGGGAAACACATAACCTTGTGTTTTCCTTTGCGCGACGCGAGTGCGGCTACACAGGCGCGTAAAATACAACGCTATTGACTATTAGCCGCGCCTGGGGCTAGCGCATGTGATTATTAGCCGCACTGTGTTAAAATCTTATACTTATATAAAATTAATAAGAAAAACAAAATATCATGAAACATTTACAGACACGACAAATAAAATTACATAAAATTAAGAAATACGTAACTAAATCTAACTAATCAAGCTATAATTATCTTGGACAGTCGGGTTTTTTTTTTTTCTTACAATAAAAATACATACAATCCTTTTTAGAGTTCTGAACCTCCCTTGGGTGAAGAACTTGTGCGTCTATCTGTGAGTCACACAGGTGAGGTCTAAAATAAGTGGCTGCAGGTCACAGCCACTTATTTTAGATTTCATGATTTTGAAGGTGATTAGAATATAGGTAATAGGCATCGGTTTTACCAGTTGTATCTGATATTTTTCAATTTTTTTATTTTGCAAATATATTTTATTAGATGCAAAGAAATTACCCAACCAAACCCTGTTTTTCTTTGCCATATTCGGGTAAAAATGTACCTTTCTTCGCTAACCTTGAAACTCTTCAGCATCAATTACGAAAGAAAACATAATATAAATGCTATCATCAACACATTTATTAGACAACATACCTTCAGGTAATTACTCAAATTTTTAATAAGACCTCAGAAGCTGTGAAATGTCTCCTTCGCTAACAACTTGAATGGCTAGGATACGAATGGTCAGATGAGGGTACACTACCTTGGATGTTGGGTAAGATTTTGTCAGCTCTAGAGGTCTATTAAAAAGTTTAACATGCTAACCACAGTAACCACTCATAAATTCATGTAATCAATCAACTATCTGCAACTACATACAACAACATCATAATAAACAACTTCTTAAATATTAGACATGTACAATTATTGTACTTATTTTTATAACAATAAATTTTAAGTAATTTAATCCCGGTGTGCTTTTCCAGCCTTGCTCACAAGTGGTTTGCTAGGCAGATGCCTATATTTCGGCTCGTCCACGAATTTGACAGGTCCACCCAGTTGTACAGTTTCGGGAATGCTTAATTCCTCATTGAGTTTCTTGGCAAGGAAGTAGATTTCTGCTAGGGCGATAACCAGCGCACACATCACGCCTAAAAGTAGTCTGAATCCAAAATCGAGGCTGCCAATGGACCACTCAATTCCTTTGAAGCCAAACATGAACCCGGCGAAAATAGACAGGATGAACTGCCCAATCGCAATTAAATGACGATTCAGTTGTTTCACTGTAACAGAAATTTCATCATCTGGTTAGGAATGTGGAAACAGATTATGCAAATTTTGAGGTGAGTAACCGCTATTTTACATAGAAGGGTCAATTATAGATTATTGTCAATAAGATATTATTTAGATTTCAACATATTGAGCAAGAAAAATGACGAATTACTGTTTGACTTGTTTTCTCGGAAAATGCGGAAAAATCTGTTGCAAAACTGCAGGTCAGATGTTGGAGTATTTTTAATGTAAGAGTATGTTATATATAACTTATAACCCCATTTAATTTTATTTATGAGGCTTTGCACAAAATTATGCAATTTTTTTAAATAGCATGTGTGGGCGTTAGGGCAGTGGTTGTACACTTTAGTGCCGGGCCACACGGTGCGGTGCGGCTCCGGCGCGGCGCCTGAGCGGTGCCGCAACGTTTTCCTACATATAAAAATGTATGGTATGCCACACGGTACGTCCGGCA
The DNA here is from genome assembly GCA_949125135.1 of Alcis repandata. Lineage (NCBI taxonomy): Eukaryota > Metazoa > Arthropoda > Insecta > Lepidoptera > Geometridae > Alcis > Alcis repandata. The sequence continues at coordinate 4,195,650 of OX421223.1, forward strand.
CCGCTCCGGCGCACGCAGGCGCACCGGACAACGGCGCGAGGCAGACGAAGCGGGGAGGGGTGCGGAGTGATGCGGTGCGGTGCGGTGCCGCACCGTGTGGCCTGGCCCTTATTCTGCATTTTCGCACGCTTCACAACCGTCATTGAGTTTGGATGACACTGATATATTTTACAATATGTAAGAATGTATGGTATTTTTTACAAATAGAAAAATAGGTAAAAAAAATTTTTAAGTTAAACGGTTTTATATTAAAAAAAAACATACATTGCAATGTTTAAGATAAATGTACTAAAATAAAACCGTGGGGCAAGAAAACCACGGTGCCCCACGGTTTTATTTTAGTCTAGTCTATGCATATGTTTATAATTCCCACGACTGTATCTATTTTATTATTTTTTGGTTTTTAGTACATTTATCTTAAACATTGCAATGTATGTTTTTTTTTAACATAAAACCGTTTAACTTAAAAATTTTTTTTACCTATTTTTATTTTCTAGTTTTTAGTTTTTATTTTATATAGTACATTGTATTATACTGGTTGAGCACTTTCATTTGATACCCATATTGATGGGATCGATAAAACCTACGTTATCCGCCATTTTGTAGCGGCCGCCATCTTGTATTTCAATTTTTTATAGTATATTGTATTCTGCTTGTTGAGCCCTTTCATTTGATACCCATATTGATGGGATTAATAAAACATAAATTATCCGCCATTTTGTAGCGGCGGCCATCTTGAATTTATAATGATAATGAATAAACATAATTGTATTATCACCAAAATCCAAAGTGTATACAAAATTTCAGATTAATCGGTTGACAGGAAGAGGGTGAAATTTGAATTACTAAATTTGACCCAAGAAAGAATAATAAATATTATATAAAACAAACGGGGTGAGCTAAATAAAACCGTTTAAAAAAGCAACTTACTTTGGTAAGAAATGCTGTCTTCCGGAAATCTCATTCTCACATTATCAACTCCTTTTGTCATTTTCCTGTAGGCCCTAGCCTCTGCCTGTGACCTCAACTTCACACATCTAGCTTCTAACTCCGGGTTTCTTTTTATTATTTTGTTCTCAGGTACTTCAACACTTGCCCCTTCAATAAGCGTGTGCAAATATGGGACATCATCGCCCTTGCTTCTTCTTTTTTGCAAGTAAAAATATAACCAGTCTATATCCGCTGTCACAAGAAAAGGGCCAAGGTTTTTCTCTGGGATCTCTTCTTTTGTTGAATCTTTTGCTTCTTGTGTTTCTTCACAATCTTCTTCGATGGGAAGGTTTTTCTTATCTTCTTTGGTGTCACTTGATTTCTTTTTTTTGGATTTCTTAGTGTCCTTTACAGAATCTTTCAAATGTTTCTCAGGAGTATCACCAGACTTTTCCTTCTCATTGTGATTTTCTTTTTGTTTATCTGTGTTGGGATTGGCTGGTTCTTTAACAGTTTCTAAAGGTACTATATTGGCTTTGACACAGTCGGATATGCTCTGAATATTTTTTGAGTCTTCATCAGTTAAGTGTACTATGCCAGGTTGAGCAATATCTTCGTTAAGGTTCCCTTTGCTGGTTTTGCCAATTATTGTTAAAATGTTAATGGGAAAGTCTTCATCATCAGGTAACGATTTGAGGAATGTGGTAAAATTTTCTGATGGGTATATCCTTAGGTAGGTATCTATGAGGGATCCTTTTAGATCCATGGTTTAGTTGGTGATGTTCAGTTTATGGTTAAGATCGGCGTACAGGTCCCTTAGTTCTTCCTCTTTTTCTTCAAAAGCGTTGTCTATCCGTTGACATTTAAAGTTCATGTCATCAATAAACTGATCCCATTCTTTTTGCCTCTTTTCACGATTTTCTGTTCTTTTCTGTTCGTAGACCTGAAAGATAGAAAGCATTTGATAAATACATATTATTTAGCTAATATTTTGAATAGTCTATGATTCTATGGTAATGATTTGAAACATTTTTAACTTTTTACAATATTTTATTGTGTTGTGGCAAACCAGTTACTTTCGCAAAAGCATCAATTGGAAAACTAGATGTTTCTTTATACCTAATTACCTTTTTGACATTCAAGTACTCAGAGTCAATTTCGTTGCAAACTTGCAATGCTTGATTCAGTTTTTCCTTCAGAACAGGCAAGCCTGCTTCACCACTCTTTTTAATCTTGTCTACTTGGCTGTCTTTGATCTCAGTTAGTTTCTCTAGAATAGCAAACAAGTTTTCAACTTCACGGTCACCCCGTTTTTCCTGAAACAAGAATTCCATCTTTAATTTAGTGATAAAAAGAATACCTAATTCTACTGATAATAATATGAGCTGTCATACTGATATCAGCCATTTTGATAAACCATTAAAGTTAAAACAGACACATTGTGATATTATTAAGCAAGTATATTAGTTATACTTAGTAACTTTAGGCAAATTTATGTATAACATAGGGCCCTACTTTTAATAAACTTTATACAAAATTGTGCATACCTCAAACTCTTTGAGCATATACTTTATTTCTCCATTTAGAAAGGGACGGTGGTCGAATAAACGTGTCCAGATTTCACCAATTTCTGTAAACACAATCAATACCTGGATGGTTATAGAGAAATAAAGTTGTTTGATAAAATAATTAAATAAATGAAAAGAGCCGAGGATCGAAGTGACGTTCACAAGAGAGGCTCACATCCATTAATGTTTGTATTTATGTAGCTATTCCTGTTCTGTGTAAGAGCATGATTAATTTAATGGAAACCGCTAGGATCTAAAAGGTTATTTTCAAAACAGGCAAAAACAATTTAATCCAGGTCAAATCGAAGTCAGGAGTTGTATACCTACGTCACCATCACCTGTTTTACGAATTTAATAGCAAATGTAGTAATATGGTGCTGATGTAAGAATTATCACAAACGATTTTAGCTACTAAACTTATCAATTTTAATGCAAATGATTTATGATTTTGTAAATTTTATTTTCAAAAATAATCAAATGACACAAACCTCGTGACAGCTCCGTCATTGTATTCATTCATTCATTACCTGACCAAAACTGACTGATTCATTTGATCTTTTCAATCATATTCATTCTTTCTTTTAGAAAAGTTGCCATCATAGCGTTTGAGTTAGCGATAAACAGTTTTATGGTTGTTGTTCAAGTAAATTTGGAAATCATAGAGAGAATGCATACATTTTGTGTTTTACTAGCTGCGCCCTGGCGTTTTCACCCGCGTTATAAGGGATAAAAAGTAGCCTATGTGTTAATAATAATAATAATAAACAGGAGGTTCCTGTCTCTGCAGCCCTAACCACCGGTAGCTTGGGCCCTGCCCCGTTGCCGGCGGCAGCCTAGTTTTTAAGTTTTTTATAATAGATTATTGTTTTTTTTTTGTATTGTAAAAAATTTAAAAACTAAGACCCTAAATATATACATGAATAATAATAATAAATAATAAAATCGTTTATTTCAGGCAAACATAACCCATAAAAATACAATAAAATAAAATAAAATCTAATCTAAGGAATTACTTAAATTTAAGTAAGTCAGTCAATTCTAAACCTTACTACTATTTGCGGTTTTTGTTCTGGTGGACAGAGATCCATGATCTCTAAATCGGACAGCACAAATTATTCGACAGGCACTGCAGTATGCTGTTATTCGATCTCCGTATTCTGTCCCAAAAAGACGCAATACGAGATCGAATAACCGCAAAGAAATCAGGAACCCGTGCATCAGAGAACATGCCCGACGCACTGCAGAATCTGGGCTTCTTCATAAGGATGCGAAATGCATCATTATATTGCACCCTTATGGTGCTATATGCCGATCTGGTGTACCTTACCCATAGCTGGCATGTGTATAAACACATGCAGTATGCTTTGTATAAGGTAACCTTCACTTCATCCGAGCATTTAGCAAATCTGCGCGCGAGCATGTTACATCTGATGGACAGGTTCCTTCTCTCCCGCTCCATGTCCAGGTTGACCGACATGTCCTCTGTCATGATGTGCCCGAGATATTTAAATTGTTTGACAACCCTTACTGGCGAGTTTAACAAAAACACGTCTGGCACCGCCTCCGGACCCTTACCTGCGCGAAATACGAGCATCTCTGTTTTGGCCACATTATATTTTAGTCCGTGATTAATAGCATATCGCTCGCTTATAGCTAGTAGCTTCCGCAGGCCGTCGATTGAGGGGCAAAGAAGCACCATATCATCTGCATAACTAAAGTTATTGACACACACGTCTCCAATATGGCATCCGATTTTGGTGCTTCTCAACTCCTCAATCAGATCATTGACATAAACATTAAAAAGATCCGGAGACGTTAACCCCCCCTGGCGGACCCCGCATTCCAGTCTAAACTCACTGGAGGTCGTGTCGCCCCATCTAACTACGTTGGTTTGGTTTCCGTACCAGTATTTAAATATGTTTATGATTATAATTATTGTTTATTTGATTGTTTATGTTTATGATTATAATTATTTATGATTATAATCCAGACCATAAACAACCTTCGTTCTAAATTTCATGTAAATCCGTTCAGCCGTTTTTGCGTGAAACAGTAACAATTATTACATTATTTTATATTACATTATAAACGTTCGCGTCTAAAATATTTAGTAGGATTCATGTGTTTAGGGAAAAAATCGTTGCTGGCAATATTTATTTTCATGCTCCACAGATTAACATATTATTGCTTTAGTAGTAGCTCACACACAAGTGCACATATCAGCAAAATATACCTCTGTGTTTTTACTATTTCTGGCAACATACTTGTTATTTGTAGCAATCAAGATTTACGGTAAAAGTTAATAATTCGCATGCTGCTCGGTTCACTTACTAAGCTCTGTAAGTAGCATGAATTTGTTTAGAAATGTGTGGCCTGGAGATGTACGTTTATTCCACATACTGGTGTAAATTACATGTGCGTCCATGTGTGTGCGCTAATGCTAAGATTAGGTTTTCCGGAAGTGGAGATTTCATCTGTTTTACCAACTTCCTGTGATCAATATTCTTTGTTCTTCTTCACTCGTGTTCATTCTTTCAATCGTTTCATTCATTCATTCGGTAATCAATCAATTCAGTAATTTCATTCATTGAGTTTAGGATGGGCGGATTTGTGAGTTGGCGAAATTAGATGCGACATTGTTATTATTTGCGCAAAAGTGTTTTGTCGGCGACAATGTTTCGTTTGTGTTTTGTTTATCGTTAATTTTACTGTGTGTTTCTGTGAACTAAACGAATGTGGTGTTAAGACTTGTTTTGTGAAGAAATAGTATAATTACCGTTCACCATGCCGGGTGTTATTGGAATCGGCGAATTCATCGAGGAAACTCGAGAGGATTACAACTCGCCGACGACGTCTACATTCGTTTCTCGGATGCCACAATTTCGCCAGACCATTACGTCTTTGGAGGAGGTAATTATAAATTTATATTGTTAAATTTATTATCATGAGAAGGGAAACAATATGCAAAAATGCAATGCTGTTTTAACAGCCTTGGTCGCATGTTTTTGCAGATTGTCTTGAACAGGAAATAGGTAAATAGGTACATTTCTGCTTACCATTTTAGGTATACGCCGTATACGGCTACTACATATATTATTTTATGATACATAATTGCGCCCCGTGATTTAACCCGTATTTGCCCTAGTAATCCTACTTATTTTTGGTTTAAAAAGTATCCCACGTCTATCCTCACAATTCTCTTTATTTCGCCCTCAAATATCAAAAAAGATTGGTTTAGCCGTTTTGTTGTGAAGAGGTAACAAAGACCCAGGGACAGACATTTTTTCAATTAAATCCTACTTAAATCCTCAAACAACTGGCTATGATTCATACATAATTCAATAGGCACATATTGTAGTCTGAAAAGTAATTATTTTTTCTTCTTCAATTCTATTCCAATCAAAAAAGAAACAGTAGGTACCCCATAGGTGTCTTTGTCTTTACAATATAATAGAGAACTGCTGTTCTGCTCCTTGCAGCCCAAATTTACTGTCTTTTATTTACTCCATCATTATTTGATTTCCATAAAAACCAAGCTAAAAATAGTAAAGTTAGTCTAATCTATTTTTAATCCATATCATGTTATCTGATAACAAAATTTGAATTAAAACTATCTATAAAATCAAACTCATATTTCACCTCATCAATCTTCTAAAAATAACATGCTACAGGGAACTTTTTATGAGTAAGCAAAACATTTCAATGTTTATTAAATTACCTGATTTGATTTCAGTATTAATACACCTAAAATAAACATGTGTAATAAAATAGTACATCATACTAGGATTCTCTAGATACAAACATTGCCAGAACTGTCATCCAGACTATAGCAGGGATTTAAATTCGTCAAAAAACATCTAAGTTTCTGGAAAACCACCCAAACACTTGTCATTGTGTGTTTCATGACATCCCCAACACAGGGAATCTTAGTGGGGTGCTATGACTGAGTATCATTTATTTATTAATCCAACCAAAAGGTACATACCACTAATCTGGTTTCTATATTCAGAAACATGATTGTTTTGGTTGCTAATAGCTTATTTTCTATTTTATGCGACATAATTAATGAAGTTTTGAAGTTATAACAATCCATTTCCGAAATTAGGCATTAGTAAAAGTATGAAAACAACTTATACTGCAGCTAAGTGCTATCTCTCACAGTTATCTTTATTGTATAACTTGCACAGCAAGATTAGGTCTTATCATAGCTGGCTGACTCAGAAACATTTCTTGATTTTAGTTGCATCTAATTAAAATAAAGCCTGTCCCCAAAAATAATATAAACCCATCTCTCATGACATCTGTGTATTGGATTACCCGTAGAAGTCAAATATGTATGGGCATTTAAAAAAAAATGAAAAGAAATGATAAGTTATAATAATAAGTTATCAGATCTTTTTAATCTTTTACTTCTGACCTAAACAACTTGTCATGCTTAAATCAATATGTTTATTCATTAGTTACGAGTATATCCTGTGATAGATTATTATATTTTATGTTTTGAGTATGGAAGGTGTCCATAGGCAACGGTGAATATGCCTTCAGAAAACCCATTGCTTGTTTATCACATATATTATTTAAACAAAAGTAATGGTATTTCCAACTACCCAGGGATTTCCCAAAAATAAGGATATGGTTGGTATAAAATAAAAATAAGGATATATTCGGTATCCTGGTTACTTTGTACACCTTAATACTACCATGAGGGTGACAAATCAACATCGAGCTGTACTGCGCTGTGCTGTGCTTCTTAAGCTACGTTTTTTTAACAATCAACATCAAGCTGTGCTTTAATCAGCACATAAAAAACATAGCACAGCGCGGATCAGCACGGCGCGCGGCGGGTAGCGCGCCTCGCTCGAGACTGCTGCGTTTTTAAACAGAGCGTAGCCTCACACAGCGCAGCACAGCATGGTTTGTTTGTATCCTCATTAAAATATTAGATGAGCGAGTTGACCAAACATAGCACAGCGCAGTACAGCGGAGCATAGCTCGATGTTGATTTGTCACCCTGACACTACTTTGTATTTCTGCCATGTACAAAAAATACTAGCATTTTCTGAGTCCTGCCTATAACTAGGAAATTATCCTATTACTGCAACTGTGATGATTTTATAGTATGAAGCACCAGAATTAATGAGTATAATTTTATAGTTCTAGACAGGGAAACTTGTGTAGCAAATAAACGAAAAGGTATCATACCAAAATAATGAAATTTTACACACCTCATCTCCAAACCCAAAAATCATAAACCTATTGTTTATAATTGGATAGAGCTGCCATGTGTCTATCAACATAAGTTACCATCACTCAAACAGGCAGGTAATTTGTTTGTTGACCTTCTAATGCAATGAAAGACTCTTGGTAGTGTTGAATCAGCAAAGTGCGATTCGATATACGTCTTAGTCATTTGATTACCTATCAACAAAAATGTGAATAAAAAAAATATTAAAATTCTTTTGATCTGACTTTAGTTATGTTTAGTTTAGTTACTTTAGTTTATGATTTGGATTTCTTGATATTTCAAATTCAAAGCTTAATTTTCATTTTAAGGATATACCAGACCTACATTCGAATTAGAGTCTAGCCTTAGTTATTTGTGTTTTCTAGACCTTTTTTCTTTTTCTACTTAGCATAAAATCATTCAATTTACGAAAGGCGCGCTACCGCTCCTTTCCTTTACTTACGTTATAAACCATATAGGTATGTATGTTACATATTAGGATGTAGACAATCGTAGATTGGTTCTAGCAGGTCACCTTAAAAGGTCCTTATAAGTACCTACTTAGTTTCTACAAAATAACATGAATAAATGTATTACTGAAAGCCCGACTGCAAAATATAGCTCACGGTACCATAGAATATAAGTAATAGTACAAATATTGCTACGAAAATAAAGACAAATATAACGACACCTCGCCCTGCAAAATCTGTCGAACCGAGCGGCTTACACGACCTGCTCGAGAAACTCGACTAACTCTAGTTTATTTGTATGGTCGAAACATAATGGTCATTCTTGACATTTTGTCTATGTCTTAAGGCAGAAAACTAGTGCAAATACGTCTTTAGGCCACATAAAAAGTCGTAGTTAATGATTCTTATGTACATAGGAAAAACATTAATCTCTTTTTGAGCAGTCGCTAGTCGGGTAAAAACCGTAATTTCTTGTTTCGCGTTCGATTATAAACTAGTTCGACAAGTTCGATCACAATTCACGCCCAAAATATTCGATTTTAACCATAATAGCCAAGCTCTTTGTCCGATTTCCATACATCGAATCTCTTTAGTGACCCAGTTACGTGCACATGGTCATAACTACGACTTTCTACTCATATCTACGTTTGTTTAACTTTTTAGCGGATGCCCCGATCATTGAGCTGTTATGGACTACTTACTAGAAATGACTAACTACTCGTTTAATAGCAGCTAATTATGTACCACATTTTCTTGTCATTTGCTAGCTTATTCATATAATAATGACCGGAATCACATTCCGATTTAAATATTTAAGGTGGTTGGTTGCGGTTAGCTAGGCACATCAGTGCCAATAGATGGCGCTGATGTTTTAATTTGACGTATTTTATTTTTTTATAAATGAAAATGTGCATATTATTTCATGGTAATATATTTGTCGACAATAATAAATTATTTGCTATTTTCTCAGCTATATTTCAGTAGTGTTTTCGTTTTTTAAAGAACTGAATTTGTACCGGGCAATATTGCGGGCCGCGGCAGACTACTCACTCACACAGAGACAAGGCTCTTGTTGTGTTCGAACGTGGTTCCAACTATGCGCTAATTTCGACATACTATCCATTACATAGTTTGGACCAGTGGTTAGAAGTCCCGGTATTAGATACCGCGATATCGAGTTCAAATCGCACCTAGCATGTTTTTTTTGCGATGTTTTTTGTCTTCTAAATAAAAATCAATTACTGTTACTTAGTAAGCGCATAATTTGATAATGACAGGACACTTGTAATTTTTTTTTAAATGTTTTCTTATTCAGAATTATGGTATAATTAGAAAAGTTAAAATAACCTTATTCTGTACATATTATGACTGTAAAGAGAAAGTGTGTTCGTATTCCTTATATCAGGTAAAATAAAAAACAATTAGGTAGTTGATATAATTATGTATGTATTTCTTATTGTTTATATTTCCGTACTTAACTATTTACAATGTTTTTTTTTTATCTTTCACGACCAACTTTCTTGCCTTCCTCTGGCTGCACAATCGCATCTACCGCAATGCAATGTGTAAACATTTTTGATTATTGCGCACTCTTTGTAGGACAACTTCGGGCAATACCTACACAATTTTTATAAAATTTCTCCGGCTTTGGTAACATATTGCTGATGAAAACTTCATCGCGCTCGATTTCCAATACGGTGATGTCTTGAGTAGGAGAAATAAATCCGACAAAATAACATTTTTCCAATCCGGAAACCCGCAGTTGTCCCTGGATCTGAAAAAAAAATAACCCATTTATTCACACATTACATTTATTCAATTTTATTTTATTTTGCTAAATATAATTAATCACTACCAACCTGATAGTAGAAGTTGTGTTTTTTATTCATTTGCAAGCTTCCATCGCATCGCTTCTGCTTCTATAACCCCTGAAATTAATTGAATAATAATTTGGATTATGCTTTATATAAAAAATACAGTATAAAACAATTATAATATAAAATGAGACAATACACATTTCAGCTAAATAAGTATTTATAATGTCATAGTTGGATGAATGCTTGTTTTCCAAGAAGAAAGGAGTTCAGTACCCACCCCTGGTCTTTCACATATAAGTCTTTTCCCACAGTCCATAACCCAAAAGTATTCTAATCAAGACCCTTAGAAATCATTTCAACATACATTTATATGTTTGAAAATTGTAGTTTCACTTACACAGAATTTGATGAAACACACACTGGAATCGTCTGTTTTCATCTTTTTGCACCACACATCATTTCGACTGCAACAAGCAATAATGTTATTAGCGACAAGTAAATTAGAAACTTTAGAGAGGTTATGTTTTAGAAAGTTAGCCGAAAATAATCAACTGCGATAACTTTGTGTGTAATTCTAATAGAGTAACAAGTAGGTACGTATTTGTACTAAAAGTACTAACCTTTTGATTTCTCCATGATATCGTTTCATTTGCGCACGAATCCGTTTGCGACTTTTCCTGGGACCAGAGTATTGGTGGCTTTTGAAAGCTTTTTGCGATGTACGTGGTTCCATGGTTTATTTTGGTAAAACATCGATAAAGTCTTTATAGAATGGCCCTCTGATATAGGTATCATATAAACAAAACACTGAAAACAAGAATTCAAGAAAAATCGAATCGTAAACGCGCGTATACTTACGCAATCAGTGTTGCCAACGCCATGAGTTGAAATTATCCATGAAAATTATCGTATTTTAAAATAATGTTTTCCTACTATTTTTTATAACCATGCGAGTAAATAAATATAATTTAAGTAATTTTTTGGAACTCATAATGATTTGTTTTAGAGGTAACACTTTCTTGTAAATACTCTGGAACAACTAAAACTCCACACTCCTCTCACGTATATATTATTTACCGACGTAATTAAAAAAAAAACATACAAATTTTCTGGACAACTTCCAAGCTTTCATTCCATAAAATCTAAGTAGGAGTATATAACTAAATTTAAAAAAATTACCAAATCAGTCCAGATGTTCCCAAATGATGCACTTACCAACGAACATCACTTGACGATTGACGTTTGTAAAGAAAAAAAAAATTATAAATTGTATGTTGTAGGTATATTTTAATAGTATTTACATCATAGTATTATAATTATTTATTGTTTGTATTATAATATAATTTCCCTATAATTTATCCAAATTCAAATACTGGCAATACAATGTCCAATATTTCAATAATTGATTTTTGAGCTGAGCGAATTCTTTAGAAAGAACGAAGACAGAGAAGAGCGGCAACAGCGCGTGACCCGCGTATGCCACGAGCTGGCAACGTCGCGCACCGTTGCCGTATAATTACTATTATGTATTCTGTGTTCACTCACACATTGATAAAAATGAACTAAAATTCGATGTTATTTCTACTATTAATCTACTGTTTTCTTCAACTAAAGATAAAATGCCGCCAATAAAGACCAATTTAAAAGCCAACTATAGTCATTTCATTGTAAAATTATACTCTCGTCGCCCATGAACGTACAAATAGATTAGTATGAAAATCGAACAACCTTAAGCGGATAATACAACAGACAGAACACATGACCATAGCACGCGACTGAATGAAGTTTAGTGCGGTAACTCAATTGAAATGGAGCATTGCGGCGAAGTATGGCACCATCTCTAGTACGTAGTAAATTTAACTCAATGGCCCCGATATAGCGGTCGGTTCAACACTTTCCCGGTAAACTGTGCCGGCAATAAAAGCATATTTCATTTACATTTTCTATAAATCTATTAGCTTTTGACCTACTAAAAACTGGTACTGGTACTGTAGCGTGCGTATGTTTTAACACCTTTGCTTTGAACCATGTGAACATGAATATTGTTCTAATTCTAACAATAGCTCTGATTTCTGTTTATCAGATGTCTAATTTCAGGAATATTTTAATATCCATATAATAATTAGGCGTCGGGTATAGAACTCGTGAGATATTTTCCGGGTTTTCTGATAGTCTCGGAGACGTTAGGGACTGACGCAGCTTCGATATCAGCAAGACGAAAATCGGACTACAAATCGATTTATTGAACCAATAACTGATAAATCAGATAGATCGTTTGTCTCATCTGATAAATAGCTACAAGCTAACTTAAGGGAAAGAGAAACATCGCCGTAGACGTAAATGACAACTAAACTAAAGAATGAGCATGTAAAAATGCTGACATTGCAAATAGTGATTCTTTATCATTATCAACCATATTTCATCCGCTACCGAGTGTAACTCTTCAGTTTAGAGAACCAATTGATTTTTCATCATCATCAACTTTTTTCTACCCACTGCTGACTAGGTCTCATTTTCAGCGCGCCATCCTTTCCGGTCCTGTGCCTGTCTCATCCACTGCCTCAATTTGCTTATAAATACAGATGGACCAAACATAAGAAGGAAAATAGCGTCTCATGAAAATGATGATAAAAGTGACATTCATGACTTGTTTAGAACTGAAATCCCGAAAGCATCTAAAAATAAACCTCCACCCATAAGTATTATTTCGAGCGGCATTTAGATACGATGTCTAAACTTCAAGCACTCGCCGCACACTTGAAACCTCGAGCCTTTCTCTGAAAGGAATACAGTTGGAATCGGTAACTCGAGAAGTGAAACATCGGAACCGCTTTGAGATTAATGTTAGCACAGCGTAAAGAATCGGGTTACGGAATGGCACACACGATAGGTATGATTTCAGGTTTCGAACTTGTTCTGAATAAAGAAAGTGTATAACCTTGCAAAGATGATAGCTTTTAGGTTGGTGGGTTTGGATCTCACTTTGCAGGACTATAGTGAATTCAATTCTAAACAGAAAGCTTGAACTGCGAGGAAATTTACTGTGAACTCTTAGCGCGAGAAGAACTGAATTTCTTTGGCTTTTGTCTCGTTTTTCTCTAGCTGATCCGGTTCACAGTTCTAAGTACAGCTCCTGCAAAGTAAAACAGTGTAAGGAAACCATTGCAGAGTGGTAAGCCTTACTAAGCGCTTTCCAGAATTCTGCAGGCTTAGTTACCAATTTCAAGCTGATAATACCTCACCTCACTTGAGGCAACACAACCTTAAAGGTTGTGTTGACCATTTTCAACCATACCGTCACTAACATAGGATGAGTTAAACCCAAACAAGGGCCTTGCATCAGAGCGAGGGTACATAGGCGGAGAAGGACGGATAAAGAACCATACCGTCACTGAACATTGTGTTAGCTGTGGTTAAACAACTAGCCTAGCAACCAAAGAAAACCTACAGTTGTATTGTACCTGGCCGTAAAGTCTGTAGAAACTAGAAACAGATCTCGTAAATTTTCCGAACGTCTGTTCTTCCATGGTTGTTTGCGATCGGTGACCGTTTAATGTTCAGTATCCGTGACTTTGACCTCATGCGTCAGTGGAGGGGAATTGGGATTATTTATGACGAAACTTTGGCTCGCCACGTTATTTTGGCGCCCAACGTTGCACTAAGTTGAATGTATTCTTGTTAAGTCACATATTAATAACAGTGGTACCTATGACTTTACTGAAAATAATTTTGAGTAGATAAAATGAATTAGCTGTAAAATCATCAGTTAGCTAGATAGAAGGCCGAAATCGCTGAGACTCAAAACGGCGAAACGTGGATGATATCGACAAAGGACCGGAAAGATTGGCGTTTTAAAGAAGAGGCATACATGACCAGCAGTGGATCTTCAACGGCTGAAATGATGACAATGTGGTCCTAACAAATCGCCGAAGTTTATCAACAATCGATCCAATCATGACTGCGATTGCGTATACATTTACAACTGATCGTAACCATGCGTGGGTCGGATCAAGATTGTCCTTCATTGTACTCGTACTCATAGGTCCGGTGTGGTTTGTCTTGTTTACTACGAGAGAAGGCTTTAAAAAATTGGCACGTAAGTCCATAAACTTGTAACTCGCTCTGTATTGCGTCATCTGTGAACTTGTTGCTATAGCATCGGAGTTACTTGTGATAAATGACGTCACGTCTCAGCAGTTCACATCATTACCACACGTCGACGCCGCAATATGATAAGCCCCACAGTCGGTGTTCACGGTGCAGCGTCGAAAGTGAATTATCAGCAGCGGCTGAGAGCGTGCGATGAATGCTGATGAGATTCTGACGACTAAGACGCTTACCTACTTTGTCGAAAATGTGCTGTTTGGACTGAGAACTTGTATGCTACCGTTTGAAGAAACTGGCACAGAGGTCTGTAGCATGGACGCATTGCCTTCGACCTGGCTTACATCGTATGTTCCCGCTCGTTACCAGTAGGAACGATTGGGTCTGAAATGTCATACTCTGCTATTCGCATTATTATGATGAAAGCTATTTAAAGAAACGACAAGACAATAATACTTTATTGTCACTTCAAAACGATACTACAAACACAGAAAAAACATAAGAGATGAACACAAAAAGCGTTTTTACCGCTAAAAGCAATCTCTTCGTGACAACCTTTTCTTAACACCCCACAACAGAATCGTTTCAGATAACACGCAAAACAGCCTCCGATATTTCATCGCCATTTAATAAATCGTCACAGTATTTAACAATAGATTCGGTATCGAACGTTAAACATTTGGCAAACATCCAAGGAACGCACAAAGAACAAATTGAATAAGCGAATAGGTACCTACTTTATCAGTGTCGAGGAAACCTCGGCTTCGGGCTTCCTGCAAAACGTAAACCACGACGTAAAACGTAGAAATGTTGAACAAGTTACTGGTTAGAAATGTGGAGTATTTGTGTACGGAGTTTCTTGAATCTTGAAAATTAATCAAGTTAAGAAATATGAGGATCGTTTCAAGTTGACATTTTAAAATAATAACGTTGTAAAATAATTACGTAGAAGATGATATAAAATTATATCATAAAATTATATATTTAATAAAGATTTTTCAAACAAAGACGTAGAAGACACGAAATCAGGTAAAATATTGTCATCGCCATTATCAGCACTCATACCTCTAATCTGTGCTTTTTTCAATTCCCTCATAAAAGTAGCGAGAAAGCATTTCAAATCTTAACCCATTAACGCGCCTATGCGCTGCTGCCACCGTAAATGAAAAGGCAAGGCAAGGCTGCGAAAGGTCAACAACCAATGATTCATTACGGTTGCGGTGCCACCATCTCGTTGCGAAGGCTTAGGACGGCACCTGCGACTGTTCAACGCCTGAGATGAAAATATCGTATCATTGACTCATCGACTTCCACGAGACATGTACTCACAGGTTAGCTGGAAGTTTACTCTGACACAAAGTCAACAATGATATGATATGCTATTTATGTTTTTACTCGAGCTGTAATATCATCATCATCATATGCAACCTTTAATCCTCCCACTGCTGGGATATAGGTCTACCCATCGAAGGGTAAACTAATAAAACTGTAACTGTAATGTAAGCTGTCATATACAACACAATAATTATTTATTCACACTACAAAAACGAACACACAAACACAGTAAAAAAATAAAATAGAAAGGCACAAGAGGCGGTCTTATTGCCAAATGCAATCGCTTCCAAAGATTATGATACTTTAAAATCTTGAATACTTACGCAACATAGTTTTTGTTTCTTTGAAAACATTATGGAACTTAATTAACCAACCTTCATAATAGAGCTACACTAAAAAACGTTGAAAACTATTTCCATCCTACATAAAAAGGCACTGCTCTTGTTAGTCATTTTCTTTGTGTCCCCGAGCACACAATATGAGTTAATTAAATCCGAGCTCTCGTTGCGAAGTAAGATAAAATGGGGACAGCTCTCGCCGCAGAGCAGCTTAATTGCCTTACTGTACCTTAAGAGCTCTTAAATGTTTATCCCCATACTTCATTCCACTTAAGGGGTCTAATCCTTGAAATCAAAGTCTAGAACACCGCATAGTTTCTTTACAAGACTTACAACCTGGCGTGGCGTGCTCAAGTGTGCATAACTTTATCGCGAGGGACTGGGGGCCGGTCGAATGCATACTTCAACTTCTTTAGATGCAGACGTGCATAAAACATGTGGGTTTTTGAATGGGGTGAATGTTACATACTTAAAAGCTCTTACGGCATTGAAAATGACGTACTAAATAAAAGTCAGTTTGTATCGAATATCATTTAAAAACCGGCCAAGTGCGAGTCGGACTCACCGTAGTTTCGTACCATTATCTATAAAACGCCACAAAAATCACAAAAAAATATTATTCAGTTTTTTTAGTATTTGTTGTTATAGAAATGAAAATTTCAACCATCTAACTGTCAGTTCTTACCCACCGTCCACCTCCTGAGACCACCTGGGTGAACCGTGGAAAGTTTTTTTTTACAACGGCTTACCTCTCAGATAAAACTTGAAAGCCCCTAACTTGATATTGGTGACGGTACACCTAAGAAATTTGGTGCTGGCCATCTATGGATGACAAATTGACAGTGTAGCATTTGACTTATTGTACAGTTAAGCAGAAAAAGATGTTCCTGAACCTATTTTTTGTAATTAGCCATTCATTCATCTCACTTTTCTTATTATTCATCATATGTCTTAGGTGTTATTAATTTATTCATTATTTAGGTAATAAAACATTCACGGTTCATGAAATACGGCCTGGTGACAGACGGTCGGACAGCGGAGTCTTAGTAACAGGGTCCCGTTTTACCCTTTGGGTACGGAACCTTAAAAATGAATATCTATTAGTTTATTAGATCCATCAGACAACGGAACAAAGGCTTTGTTCATCCGAGACACGTAAAGTTTTTAAGCCCAAAACATTGCCCTACTGGAGTCGTAGACGTGTTTGCTAGAGAAAGTTTTTATCCCGCCTGCGGCACTCACCGAAAAATGCTTTTTGGCCTTGTTTATAAATTGTTTTGTTATATTTTGGACATTTCGTTCATAAAGTAAAAAGGAACAAAGAGTTCGTAAAGACACAAATACACTTACTTCTCCACCAATATTACAGTTCTTAAATGAACGTTACACGAAGCAAGTAGTAAGTAAAAAGCCTATTGGCTCTTGCCAGTCGCTTTTATTTCATTACTAAATACCTATTACATGTCTGATAAATATTTCCTGTCTGCAAAGAAAGTTTAATCCTAGCCAAGTACCTACTTCGCCTTAGCAATCGCTTACAACCAAGCTCAACTTTCGATGCCATCTTACCGAAGTGTGGACAAATAAGCAAGGTCAACAGCTTTCACTGTCGTATGCGATGTACTTATCGTTTAGCTTACAATGTGGCATGTGGCCGAGTTACTTGTGGAGTTGGCAAGATGAGGGAACTAAATATTGTGTATCGGTGGCTAACAATTTTGTCCAGAAAATACGATAGTAGCTCTGCGCCCAACTCTACCAAAAGTTTGTCGGCCTGTGTTATTGCCTCAAGTTCAGATTCCATTCGTGTATGAAAGTTCCGGTGCTTTCGATTAACGAACGTGTATAATTTCAAAGTCGTTTATTTTAATTAAATAGCATAATGTGTCAGTATCTGTACATTTAAATGGGCTTTCTTGAATGATTATTAATTTGTCGAAGGTAGTTGTGCCTACGCAGGCGTGCTTGAGTCATAAACAGGCATCTTTGTTTTCTGCAAGCCATACGCCCACAACGACCTCATCATTTTCTTTACTTATTGTACATACTACACCGTCTTTACAGTTATCTGATCGTTACACCACTCGCTGAGCTTTCTTAGTATTTAAAATTGCTCTTTTCGACGCAACCTCTTTTGCTTGTACACAGAACATAATATAACTTGCGTTTTAGAATATTATATCGTAATCTAATTTTATTCGGCTGCTAATTATTCATTCTAGTCAATGAGTTTACAATATTTTTTAAAGATAAAGTCTTTTTTATCATTACTGCTATCATTTACTGAGATTGAAACATTTCATGAAGTAAAGAGATATTAATGACAAAACTATTGGCACTTGTGGTCTTAATGGCAATCAACATATAAGCAACAGCTGTTTATTTTATGGCACATTTAATTGAATAACTGAGCACAGTGACACATTTCTCACGGTTTTTATTATATCTGTCGTAATTCATAACACAATATGTAAACATATAGGCTGATGCTATTAATATGGTTGGATCACATGATATCTTCTTTTATGCATGTAACTTATTATACGTGTAAAAATAAATACGATTTTTCATGCTCTCTATTCATGTGTGTGAGAGGCCCTACAGACGTCGTGATATGATACAAAAAGGATAGCTTTTACATGAAAGGACAGTAAAAGAAACTAATTGATCAGCTCGTAGTACGTCTCTTTTACTTCTGTATGAAAACATGACCAGCCATCCCTGTCGCAAGATATCAGGCTTTAGATCATGCTGTGTATAGAGACCTTGAGAAGGAGACAAATGATTATATTCAAGACTTATATTCTGCTGCCTAACTTGTATCCAAGCTCGAGACGGAGTCCTCTGTCCTCTTGTTTAACTTGTTTTAACTTGTTTACTTCGCACAATCGTTAGCGCCTTGCGTGCGATTTGATTAGCTCTCATGTTATTTCTCTCATCAAGCCGAGGCCATGAAACATCTCATCTCAATAAAACCTATTTAAACACGGTCAAAGTTATCAAACACATCGTCTGAACGTTTGCACATATTTATTGTTTCAAGCACACAATTGCCTGTCGCTACCAGACTAAACGGGTAACTGTTTGTATTCATTCGTTACGTTTCATTAAACAACATAATAAGTAAACTATGAGGGCTTTAACAGAACGATATTGTAATATCGTTTATTGACTCATCGGTTTTAATTACTCGTTGTTACGTAACTTTTGTGACAAGTATCAATTATGTTGGCAAAGTTGGCTGCTGCTTCATTTTGCAGAGTATAGGGCGCGTTCGTGAATTTATTATTGATGCCAGACACGTTATATCTAATTCATGGAATCGTGATCTGATGCTATCAAAAAATCGTAAAATACGCATTAATTAATTAATGTATCTGTTTGTTTGTACGATTTTTGACTAATAATTACCACGAGGTATTTATGATAACGTTTAATGAAACTCAAAACTTACAGTATGGGTTTTTTAATCAAAATATTGTATTCTTAACTAAACCAGACACGGCAAAAACCAACTAATTCTTGTTACTAATTTTAAAGTCAGAAAAGATCAACAATATTACTAAGTATTCTTTGCGATAACATTTCTTTTCCTCAAACGACCCATCGCAAAGATCAAAATAGAGCCATGGTAAGTGCACTAAAGCCGTTGCGTGATATCCAGAGGGTCTTTGATTAATAGCCGACCGGCCCTGGTCGGGACGACAGATGTTCGATGCGCTCGGAACAACTGCGAGAATGGCTCGTGGCTATTGTGGAAGTGAGGGCCGTCAAAAAAACCCGTCGCCAAATTCAAAACAAGTCCGTTCGAATGCAGTTTTAGCGTAGAACCTTGTCTGACGAGTTTTAAAACAAGAATTTATAACCTTTTTCGATTCCGCTGACGCAGCGACCCAAATCAATTTTGCCATTCGGAAACGTCATCTGTTATGGTATCACGCTGTTTATCGCTAATTCGCTATCTATCGCTATCGTCAGACGATCAGATTAATCTCAATCAATATTCAATTCGAATCCATGCCAGATATTGGTGACAGACAGTATTGGTAGTACTGGGTCTTATACTAGGAATAGCAGTTAACGCAGTGATGTCCCAATTGCAGTGACCTACATCCATGAAAGAATCTGATAAAGGATTAAAAATATTTTTATTTATGCCTGCAATAAATTACTTTATTATTATTAATTTAAATGGCCTTGTTACAGACGTTGGACTTCGACAGAGATGGGTTGACGAAATTAAAGAAGGCAATCAAGGCAATACACAACTCCGGAAATGGTAAGTTACATTAATCATAGAATTTGTGCCTAAATCTCGAATTTATCTATTATCTACATCTACCTAGTGTAAAATGTATTTTCTGCAATTAAAACCTACATCACTTGCCAAGATAATGTATCATGTCCATAGATAAAACATTCACGGAGGAAACTGGCGGCCTTTCGTCAGTTAATTGCATTTGTCTGTCTATTTGTATTCCCATGTCTCGTGCCCTATTATTCAGGCGACAGAGGAACGAGCGCATTCTAAAAATAGTCGTAGTTATTGGAGGAAGTGTATGGTATGAATAGAAACAGGCCTGATATAGCTGGAGTTAAATCCAATACGCGTTAAGCCGACATCTCAATCGGCAAGAGATCTCAGATTTAACAGTTTCTTACAGTCTTTGATCCCGAACTCAGGACACAGAAATCTTTCGTAAAACAGTGTTTTAATGGTAAAGTATCCATAGTTAGGTTAAAAGCTTTCGTGGCCCTAAAGAACGCAACTAGGGCACACTGAACCTATAGCTATACTACCAACAAACAAAAATTAAAATATAATACTTACGAGAAAGCAACCGAATTCAAATGTTAGATCTAAGAAGTTATATTGATTCTAAGAAGTGTTTTATTTTGATTACGTTAAATATTCCATTTACGATTGGTATTATCATGAATCTTTAGCAGTATTCTTATTCTTATTTATTTTTACTAAAAGTATTTCTAGGAACAGAACGAGTTTTAAATTACTCGAATGAAAGTCTCATTCAGAGTTCATAGTTAAATAGAAAATTATAGAGAAAGGCTCCGTAGCAACATCTTTAATTCAAAACTATTGATCACTTTTGTGTGCAGTGCAATGCACCCGGCCACTTCTAGCTGCATTCATTATGAACTGTTGTCTCAAAAAGTAGAAAAATACGGAACAGTCATAAAGTTTGCTGACTACTGGAAGTATCACACTGTTAATTTTGTGATAATGTAAATACACACTCATTATGATTAGTTGATTCTGCTTTGATGCCAAAACTAAAATGTGACATTTTTTTGTCGTACATGTATCAGATTTCTATCTGTCACTGTAAATCATTTTATGTACAGTAATATTTTAGTCCGCAATAAAAAATCCTGTGACGCAAGTCATCTGTCTTTTCGATGCCACGATAATTGTATCGTCTAGATAAAACAACTACCAGATAATGTTTAATCTTTAACTTTCAATAGTTCTCATATACCTGTACTATATGTACTTATAGCACAGGTCTAGAACATAAAACCGGCTTCCTAGGACGAAAGGCCGTTCAACTCGTTGAACTAGAATGACCCAAATATCGCAACGAATAATACTTGCCTGTAGGCATTCGATGAAGCAAATGTAAACATTTGGTATCTTTGCTGTTCATTCACCTAAGGAATGGCTGATTAATTGATTAGCAGAATGACGTCTCTCATGATAGTGAATTCAAACCACTTTCTTTTCAAGGCCTTGTATTTGCGAACATTCAAGATTTAGAGAATCTTGAATGTGGTTTCTGGTTGATGTGTGGGTTGACTTACAACTTATTCATATTGAAATTAATAACATTTCAGTTCCATTGTGTATTTGATTTGATACGATGTTATTAAAACTATTTCAAAAGTAAACGTGAATAAAACAGATAATAAAATCATAAAAAATCACTTAGCGAAGCACGTATAACAAATATAGAAATCAAAGTGATAACTGTAATTCTAATTAAATAATCCTCATTGGTAAAGCCACGTAGATAGAGCTGCATCCAGTGCGTCAGTAAAAACTAGAAAGCTACGAAGCAAGAAAATGTTAACATGCAAATCTAGATTTCTTATCTTTCTATTTTATGTAAAAATATATGCCTCCTCCGCGTCTTGTCCTAGTTTATTTTATGCAATTTGAATTCGAATTCATAGTCAAACAAGGAATGAAATAAAACCGTATGTCGCGGTTTCTGGTCGCAAATGAATTTCCCTTCATGTTCGAGTTGTCAAGGAAAGTAGGTCAAACGTCTGGTTTCGCTGACAAACGTGTTACTAGGCATATTAGATTATTGTTTCCAACCTCAGGCGAGATAATATGAAGGGTGAACTGGCTCGCACTTACACCTGCCCAATCCGTGTTATGGATGGGAAGCGAAACGTGATTTATTCGAAGCGAAGCTTCATTCGTGCGCTGCCAAATTCGCAGCTGCAATATTTGGGATGTCTGTTTACGGACGTGCTTTTTCCGAAAATATTTATATATTATACGTCGATACATTTTACTGAATTGTGTCGTTGATTTATTTATTTTCTTAAACATGCCTTAAATAAATGTGTAATTCAATTGAATGAGAATTTTGTGCATAACTTAGGATAAAGGCAAGCAAGTAATTTTGTTATTCATTCGATACGTAAATAGCTCTATAACAATTAGCCAAGCCTGTCAACGAGTTGAATCAATACATTTTTTCCTCTATGTAGAGCAGCAGGTTTTGCGCAAAACAATTCCATCGCGTGCTAGGGTTTGTTTATAGCGGCCACAAGTGATCGTTCGGAACTGGTCGTGCGAGTTCGGTCGGGTCAGCAGCGGCGGCGCGGGCGCAGCTGGCAAGGTCGTATACTCGCGCACGCGCCCGCAAAAATAACCAATCAGACTCGTCGACATTCCAACACAATGATGCAGTGTTTAGGAAACAACGCTTTAGGTAAGGCTGTGAACGTTGCCTAGATCTTAATCCGAGATTTGTGGACATACATGAGTATCATAAACGTCTTGGATTCGTTCCAAATGCTTTTAGCGTTGGTGCTCACTCGTGCTTTAAAAGGCGTTTGTTCGGGCTGCATCGTTGGTGCACAGGGTGCGGGCCAGCCCCAACGCCGTCCTGGCGATGATTGCCAGCAGGTTGGACTGTCCGTATATCCGGCATGGCTGCGATAGGCATGTCGCTGTCCCGATGCCGGATAGAAAATTGTAAAATTGTATGTGTATTTATTTTTGACATTTGATTCTTTTATTTTTTGTATATTTTTATTTTGTATTATTATTTGACATTTTATTTTTATTTTTAATTTAATTTTATTTGATTACAATATTTAGTGTGTGTGTGGCTGTAATTGCCTGAATAAATGAATGATTATTATTTTATTATATTTGTTGCTCATTGCCTGAAATGAAAGTTCAAAAAGGCACCAAACTTGTACAGTAGGTAGTGTAGGTACCCAGTTGCAATGCCAGAGTGTACAAAAACACTCTCACAACTCGAGACCGTTAAATTCTAATCAACCTTGACGTTGAATGTAAACAAAAGCGAAAACAAGCGTACATGATGTAAGTAGAGTATGCGAAACACGAAGCATCAGCCCATTGTCTTTGAAAAGAAAAAGTCTTAACATCAAACCGTAACCTTCCCGCGTTGGTTGGTATTTTAATTAGTAACGTTATCACAAAACACGGAAACACTTTCCTTATGGTAAAACATTTGACATTGGTACGTCCAGTTTTGATGAAAGCCCTGCGACTGAGAAGTCGCGCAGGTCATGTTAAGTAGGAGTTTGAAGACGAGCACAGAAAAATTGAAAGGCGTTAGGTTGTTCTTAGCTATTTAATATTCCAAAAGCGTTGGCGGGATCGAGAAGTCTGCCTAGGCACATGTGGGCCGCGACACGGATCTCCGAGACTCTTTCAACGTTGGTCCGGTGACCGGTGCCTCTATTTAAATGACTTATTTTTAAACTCAAACCCTGTTCAGAGCCCTCCCTACAAATTCAATGAATGGATGCTATTTAAATATGAATAGCTTCCCGGAGCTACTAACTTTAGAAACATGAACCATCACAACATCAGATTTTTAATAAATCAGTTAAGACTGCTAAGTCAAGAATTTTGAGTTAACTGTCGAGCTGAGTTTGGAAGTAAGAAACAAGTTAATTAAGTTAAGATTCTTAGCAACACCAATCTTCTTAGTTCATTACTGTGACAAAGCTTTCTGCCTTTAGTTACTTCCGAAACTAATGGGAACTTTCGCTATCGAAGGATAGGCAATTTCTGTACAGTATTGTCTCCCCCAGCCAGGTTAATCCCGAGAACACCAATTAGATGTCTAACAGCACAAAAGACAAGATAAAGCTCGTTTTCGCTAGGCTCAAAGACAGCCTTGAAAAGGTAAAATTTAATATTGCGGGCGAGCACTTCTCGTATTTTAATTGAGGACGCTTGAAAGCTGCTAGCTTCTCGTGAAGCTCTAAAGGTCTTCATTTTATTCAGTCAGTCTTATGTTTTACCTAAAAGCAATTATGAAACGGTTAAATCATTTGCGAAGACAAGTATTAAGTGTCGCCAACGCTTTGCTCGGTTAAAGAGGATTGGCCTGAAGATAATTTATTGAATAACAGTGATAGGCGATATCTAAAGTAATTCTTTTGTTTTCAGCCCATGTGGATAACGAGATGTATCTGGCGCGAGCGCTGGAGAGGCTCGGCGGGAACGCGCTCACCAAGGACGCGGAGCCAGACATCGGCGCTGCGTTCTTGAAGTTCGCAGTCGTCACTAAAGAACTTTCGGCTCTTATGAAAACGCTGGTAAGGAAGTGCATAATAATCTTCTGTTGTAACAAATCTTTCTCCGGATTACGTTGACTGATAATACCAGAATAAAATTAATATACTCGTAACAATTGTTGTTGGTTGTCACTTTCCAAAAGTTTTTGAGTCGGTTTTCAGTCTGAATGGAACGGAAAACTGTTTAGGTCTCGTCTAGTCTTGAGCTTGATCTTCTGCTAAATCTAGCTTGAAAGTTGAGCGTTCCTAATAATTGTGTGGCGTACAAGTTTAGTACGAGTACTAATTCTATCCGCCTCGTGTCCGCGTCCACAAGGAAACCATCCATCTTCCTAGAAAGAAAAACTTCTGATTAGTTCCTTATTTTCTTTGTCCGTGATCAGCCAACTTTGAAGCCATATATTTTTGTCTTAGCAAGTTAGTTGATAGCTAATTCTATATCTATCAAAATATGAGGTTATATCTAGAGAATATTCGCTCGGGGTTTGGAGATTCAATCTGAACTCTACCTTTTCGCGAAAGGAATTTATTTAGCCATTGACATTTATAACCCAGCACAAACTGGAAGCCAGTTGCAGTTGCACACATTAAACCATTACAAAGTCTTTTACAAAGTTGGTCTTAACGTTTAAACCGTTTAAATCGTCGTGCTTTAATCTTGCTAGTTACTGACTACATGCAGTGGCACTAGCGCGTGTCCCACTTCTGTCTTGTTTGCACGAAACGGTAACTAATACGGCGTTGACCGACATATAATTTTATTGTGCAAAACTACATGCTACCGTGTGGACATTATTTCTTTTAAAGTTATCTTTCGCGTTGAATGAGGCCTGAGACTGACTTATGTATGTGCTACTGTTACTGCCGTAGGCCCATTAAATATTATTTATTTACTAAACAAGTAATATGTTCAAATAAAAATCCTTAGTCATGATGTTTTTTCAAAAAAATAAATCATAAATAATTATTTGAATGTGAAGTCATCATTTCGCTATCTTGTTGTAGTAACACTTCTACCTTTAGGATGTTTCCGCCCCGCTATTACTAATCTGAAGTTACTAAAGTGTTTCAAATTCTGTCACCATAAAATGTCATTTATCTTTACGATTGGCCAAAACTTGAAAGTACTTGAAACAATCATAAGATTAATAAACAAAAAAGACGTGTGGCACTCGGGTACTGCCGCGGTATAGCTATTGCATAGCATTTTTTATCAACTTATGCAATTAGAATTATTTATTTATTTTATTTATGCAGGTTCTATATTGTCCAAAACCAATGATATACGAGTTTTACTCCTAATTTTACAATTCGCAGTCTATCGTTGTCTGTCACCAAAATTCCACCTTTCTTTTCTTTTTTTTCAAACGTCATGACTCTCTCTTCCGAGTGTACACCCGTTATAGTTCTATTTAAAAAAAAATGTTTAAGTTTTTATATCTTCCTTTTAAAAAATTTATCTTCGGTGGTGTTTAAGTTTATTTTCGTTACGGAATTTCTGGATTCGGTCTCCACGCTCAAAGCCCGCAATAGAAGCTATGCAATAGCTTAAAAATTATGAACATTATCCAAAGAGTTTCTCAGAAGTTTTAATGTTATCAAAATCCAATAACTTATTTCTTTGCATAACCGATTACGTTACGATATACTATTATTGAAAGATAATGAGACAGAATGCGTTTCAATATCACCGTGAAAACGTACGATCGATAATGGTAATCTCTGTTCAATTTCGTTCACAACATTATTGACGTTTTCGGGACGGCCCCAAATATCTAAATATGTGCAAATTAATGCTAAGTGCTCGCGTACTAAGTCAATAAAAAATGTGACCTTGATCAATTCGGAATCTCTCAGGCCAAATTCTTCAAAAGGGCTATAAAAGAGTTTTAAAAGGTCGTCAACGTATCCGCGACGTCTCCGATGTTGTAAGGCGACAGCTATATTGATAAAAAGAAATAAGACTTCTTTAAAATTCTCTGGCTTAAATATTTTTAATCCCCGTCGCAAATACAGGGGTGATGTATAGTTTGACGTGTGTATTTTTGTCTGTCTACGGCATGGCATTGTAGACCCAAAGAAAATTTAAGGGTTTTTCAAATTTTGTTCTTGTGAAACCAATCTGATTGAAATACTAAAGTGTTCCGACGGTTCTCATTTCATTCTCCACCGCTTCAAACATTTGTTATGCTCAAACCAATCAAATCTGTTGCGACCAGCTACCGGATATTAACACTATCGAGGGCGCCCTGCGGATGTCTTGCGGCCATCTCGCATTGCGAAACGGATGAAACACAAATTGATATCTAAGTACCTACGTCTTTCTAGTTCTATACTATGCTATTACTTCAGTTCAAGAACCCTCGCGTAATATGAGTATTGAATCGTCGACTCGAGCTGCGAAATAGTTGTCGATTAATTTGATACCACAGGGTACTTGTGTTGAAGGCTCAATTCTATTGAACATTGAACGTATTAATACAGTAATTGGCAGAATACGCTTCACAAAACGAGTAATCAGAGTTCGATATTGATTTATTGCTACTTCCCAAGCTATGATGAAAGAAGAATTAGAATTGGCCTGAGAATTAGCATATCTATTCAACAAGGTAACGTCACCAGCCTCTTGGGTACTTTACCCGCGGTTAGTGATTTGACCTCTATTTATCTGGTAATTTTTATTAATGTTTATTTAGGTTCTTTACTTATTTAACAAGTATAACAAGTTTTTTATTTATGTTCTTAAATAAATAAATTTAGGATCCTAAGAGCAATGCTATCTTTATACAGAACGAAGACAAATTAAATACATGTTCATAGCAATCACAATAAATGCGCTAAAAACAATAAAATTTGGTCTGGATTGTTTCATGAAAAACTTATTGAAAGGCTTTAATGTTTGTTTTCAATTTAATATTTTCCGTCATTCGTTTGTAACGATTACGGGCTCGGAGATGATATCAAATCGGAATTTGTTTGAAACAATGATCAAAGGTAATGGATGACCCCGGAATCTATTAGGGGACAAGAATAAACACTGTAGCGCCGTTCATTACGTTTCGCTGGTCGTGATTTAGGCGTGAGCAGGTGGAAGCAAATTCTCATACTATATTATGAAACCTTATGATCGTAATCACATTAATATCGAGCTCTATAATGCCCGTCATGATTTATCAAAACCTGATAATAAAAACAATAGAGAAGTAAATTCGTATAGATCGAGTGACTAACCGTGGTGTAACAGTCTTTGGGCCGCCGAAAAGCCCTCTGATATGCATATATATAAAACTTAACGTTTTATGCGTTGTAAATGCCACTCGCGGTCACTCATCCGGAGGCTAACCATGTCGTCCGATGCTTAACGTCAGTGATTAGTCACGAACGCCTGTCGTGATATGCTTCGAACGGTACAATAAAGATATTCATTTGGGAAGGCATCGACTCTTCCATAACAGACCTACTACTCGTACAATACCAAAATCTTACATGTGGCACAAAACAAATAGGAAACCTACGACCATTGTCATATTAAAGCTAATTATCTGAATGTACAACTTTTGGTTTGTCTTCTGTTGCTCTAAGATTTCTTAACGCCTCGATCTACAATTCCGCATTAACTTTTGCTACCTACTCGTATTCTGTTTTTTCTTTTTATAAACTCATACTTATTATACTTATCTGCAAAGCACTCTAATAATTTCCAGTAAATCAGTTCACCAGTTGCAGTTTTTTCATGGAAAGGTTGAACGATCCCGTCGAAAATCGCATTAACGTTTGACGTAATAGCTGCGTGGGCGCAACCACTGATTTACTCGTAAATGGGTCAGGGTGGTGAGACGTGGCATTTGCCAGGCTCGGTATACATAAATAATGTATTGTTTTCGTTAAATGTAGTGCTTTGCTGTCTAGATCTCAGTTGCACTGCGACAACTTGGCGAACGTGAGACGCTTTGTATGCTCTTTTCTTTTTGTCGTGAGTTTAGTATGTCGAGACTAGATTACCTTCGAAGGTAATCGCATGCACGCCTCTCCACCAATGTGCAAGAAACTATAGTGTACATTGGCGATTTTTTATAGATTTAATGATACCTATCTACTTTTGTCTTTCGTATATCAAACTCTGCGCCTGACATGACATTTAAAACATTAAAACAGCAAAATGAAGCTAATATGCCAGGGAAATACTTTTGTTAATTAAAATTCGTCGTTCAAAACTTTGACATCTGTCTCTCAATTGCACCCTTAACTCCGATTTGCCTACAATGAATGTGCCCTAGCATAGCACCCACTTGTTACACAAGGGCTTAACTTCCAATTTAACCTCATACTTCTAAACCGTCTGAAGTAGGAACCTCGCCCTCGCTCCAAATCTGCACTCCTTCATATAACACGCGCTAAGCTGTGAGCTTCCGGGAGATCGCAGTGCGCAGAATCCCTGGCCTGCCCTTGACATGATGCAATCCTTTGTCCTTCCAACCAACCTCGCCTGGGGCCCGCTCAGGGTCTTTGATTTTTAGCCATTCCAAAACACAACGTTCATTTAGTGAGAAACGTTTTCGAAATATTTTACGAGGTTTTGTATCCTCGATATTTGTTAACATTTAAATATACCATTTAAATTTTAGGCTATTGGGTCGAGAATCTTTAAACATATTCTTATTGTTTCTCATTCTTTGTGCAAAATTTTAATTTTACAGCATTAGATTCGCTTCCGCTCAAGGATCGATAAAATCTTCGGCGATTTACAAAAGTGACTTTATGATCTCTAGCGTCTTTTTATGTAGAAAAATAACAGTAGCAAGGCATAATATTAAATGATTCAACATTAGTACAAAGTGCAACTTGTGGCATTACCCAGCGAGTCGACAACTTGTCACGTTCTGCATGAAGTATTCTGGAGCTCCTCGGTCCGATTCCCTCCCCAAATTGTCTGTTTCAGTGCTTTACCAAAATATAACTTTACGGTATTTTACTGAGATAACATCGGCATCGGAAGAGTTTTAGTATCATTGTTAGAACTATAATATAAGACTATTTAAAGAAATTGTAATATAAAGAATTAATACTTACTTCGGGGTCTACTTATGCGTAAGAGTTGGATGCAAACATCATAGTTTCCTAACAATATTGACAGTGACCCTTCAAAAGTTTCATTTGGCCCATCTCCTCAGATAAACTGTAAGTCGGTGTAAGTAAGTACTCGTAAATGTATATTTGTCAGTAGCCGTAGTGGCTCAAAGGAATTCGTCTTTGTCTTTGTCTTTATGTAACATCCTTAGCAGTTAAGGACCGGCAATTTCCTGTAAGCTCCTAAGCTCCGTTTTAATATTTAATTCGCTCTGTTCTGTCCTAACCTAAATATTTAATTCGTTTACCGGAATCTTCTGTCGTAACCATTTTATCCTTCGCTCAACAGGCGTTTGGCTAAAGCAAACACGATTCGGAAAATTGATTTTGCTTGACATTCTGACTGATATTGTGGCTGTGACATTTGCAAGTCATATTGTTTTATTGACCGAGTAGAACAACCGCAACCGTTGAAATTGTTGGGTTGTTGGGGAAACATTTAGATAGCGCCATCTTTTTATGGGTTGGGAATGTTGGGATATACTTTACAGGCCTTTTGAATCAAACGAGTAAGTTATATTTGTAAAAATTATCCTAGCTACCAATAATACTACATCCGATGTTTCATATCACGGACAGGAAAAACATCGTCAACCAGATTAATGCCTAAACATGACGGATTTCGTAATAAACACATCGTTTCATAATTTAATGATGCGGATGGTTTTTGCAGTCACTTGCCAGTTGCCAGCATTATGTTCCGTGCGACTTGCGATTTACATACAATACTCTGGCATATAGACCCCGCACGTGCCCGCGATTCAAACAATGATAATTGTTACATCAACATTTCATTGCTCACTAACATTCACATAGAAAAACAGTGTTGTCACAATAATCTGTCTGCTAACTTTATTATGTTATTGTAGTTAGTGTTAGTAGTATTATCACTCGTAGTAACGTAAAACCGTGATCCAAACTAACGTTATGTTGAAAGTTTTGTGCTTGGGTATTTAAACACGACAACCTGCACAATTTCATTTATTCGATTCTTCTCATAATTTACTGAATCCTTATTGTATCAGAATTTGAAACTTTGACCGAGATTGTGCCTCATTACTTCGAAGTGCTCCCATCTTTCACGGTTCATGAATACGATACTTCCAGAGCCCACACTTGCTGAACTTCACAGAACCCGAAAGCGAAACCTTGTTGGAAATTTAATTCACCGTTCAAGTGATCCCGACTAACCGAGCGTATGATGTTATGGGAAAATCACGTGTACCAAACGACTATTGTAGCTATAGTGTGCAGTGATCTCATGCATACTATTGCAGATGGTCTACTGAGATGCTCTGGTAAGCTTATGAAAGTGAATGTGGTAGTGATCACTACTTACGTGCTTGCTATCTTCGACGAACTACTTATTTTTTCATGGAATTGTCGGGAGAACGATCCGACTCGAGACAATCATCATAAGAAGAATAAATAAAAAAAATAACAGAGACCCAAAATGCTTGGAAATTGATACGATGCTCGAACTCATATTTATTTACTGTAAACAATTTCTCTTTGTAGTATCATTTGAGCAAATATTCGCGCAGTGTAATATTTCCGATGTATTTAAAACTCTCGACCAAGCTTTTACAAATATTACGTTTTAACGAGCGTGTGTTTCGTATGAACTACGTGCTTTTGCGAACAATTTATTGCGCAGTATTCGTTTGCAATAACGAGATAACACCGGATACGACACATCCAATAACTTTTAAACACACGTAGGACTTATATCTTTTAAAAGTATCGAAGAAATGTTGATGTTATTTTATTGCATTGTGAATTGGTTTTCAAGTTTATTATGCTAGAAGAAGCAACTGTCTGGCTCCTTGTATGTCCTGTGTCCTATACCTTTTACGTTGTACGAAAATCTTTGAAAAGTGAATGTCATGTTGCGCAGTATTCGTTTGCAATAACGAGATAACACCGGATACGACATCCAATAACTTTCAAACACACGTAGGACTTATATCTTTTAAAAGTATCGAAGAAATGTTGATGTTATTTTATTGCATTGTGAATTGGTTTTCAAGTTTATTATGCTAGAAGAAGCAACTGTCTGGCTCCTTGTATGTCCTGTGTCCTATACCTTTTACGTTGTACGAAAATCTTTGAAAAGTGAATGTCATGTTGCGCAGTATTCGTTTGCAATAACGAGATAACACCGGATACGACATCCAATAACTTTCAAACACACGTAGGACTTATATCTTTTAAAAGTATCGAAGAAATGTTGATGTTATTTTATTGCATTGTGAATTGGTTTTCAAGTTTATTATGCTAGAAGAAGCAACTGTCTGGCTCCTTGTATGTCCTGTGTCCTATACCTTTTACGTTGTACGAAAATCTTTGAAAAGTGAATGTCATGTTGCGCAGTATTCGTTTGCAATAACGAGATAACACCGGATACGACATCCAATAACTTTCAAACACACGTAGGACTTATATCTTTTAAAAGTATCGAAGAAATGTTGATGTTATTTTATTGCATTGTGAATTGGTTTTCAAGTTTATTATGCTAGAAGAAGCAACTGTCTGGCTCCTTGTATGTCCTGTGTCCTATACCTTTTACGTTGTACGAAAATCTTTGAAAAGTGAATGTCATGTTGCGCAGTATTCGTTTGCAATAACGAGATAACACCGGATACGACATCCAATAACTTTCAAACACACGTAGGACTTATATCTTTTAAAAGTATCGAAGAAATGTTGATGTTATTTTATTGCATTGTGAATTGGTTTTCAAGTTTATTATGCTAGAAGAAGCAACTGTCTGGCTCCTTGTATGTCCTGTGTCCTATACCTTCTACGTTGTACGAAAATCTTTGAAAAGTGAATGTCATGTTGTATAGTAAGATAAAAAGTGGGCAGAATACCGTCAAGGCTTGAAGCTGCTCTACCGACAAGCTTGAAAAGTAAAAGATAAAGAAATAAAGGTAGATTGGCATTAAATAACTAGTAAGGCGAAGCTTATTTGTCGTCACCGTGTTACAATTAGCCGAGGCTGGCATCGTTCAGGAAAGGTTTCATTGTATGACAGACAACCCTTTGTTTACTGCTCCCCCTGAGCCCTCATCTGTCGCCGGCGCATTCGCTTCATTGATTACATAATCGGCCTCGTAAGTGGGTTTCCCTTTACCGACGATGCTTTTTCCATGTTTCGTATCGCGTCTAATTACACTCTGTTAGGGCAATCATTCAACAGTCGACCGTGTTAATTGCTGTATCTGTTTCAACCATTTGTTCTACTGCGTCAGATATGTTTTATGATATTGCGTAGTGATTGGATTGAGCTTTGTTACAATGGAGTGTTATGATATTGTTAAGCCATCAATATAGCAGCAATTTGAATTTTGAGGTCAGGGTCATCGGTGAATCTCGGATGCCAATGATGCATTACTCACGCATGTTAGTTGCTCAATTGGCATCATTATTCGGATCACGATCTCATGTTTGGCGTCTATTCAGGCGATGCATTCGCATTTCGCCTCCAAGCGTAGTGCGGTTTGTCTGTCAAAAGGTAGTGTAGCAACTGGCACATAGCTCTGAGCGCAGCCAAAGTGCCTTTTAGAATGCAAATGTTGTGCAACGAAATAAGCGCGACGATATTTTACGTGATCTAGTCTCGGTACCGTGCGGAATGGTGGAATTATTCGCCAATCTATTTGTTTATTACTCGACCTTGTCTGTCTGTATCTTGTTGGCGTTCTTTACTAATTATAGACTGCCAAATAATATTTTAGAAACATAAAATAACGAAACAAATTGTTCGCAGATGCAGAACATAAATAACATAGTCATGTTCCCTGTGGACAGTCTTCTGAAAGGAGATCTGAGGGGAGTCAAGGGCGATCTCAAGCGGCCTTTCGACAAGGCATCGAAAGACTACGAGTCAAAGTACCTGAAATTAGAGAAGGAGAAAAAGTCGCAGGCAAAGGAAGCTGGTCTTATCAGGAGTGAAGTAACACCGGCGGAGATTGCTGACGAAATGGAAAAGGAGAGGAGGCTGTTTCAACTACAGATGTGTGAGGTACATACAGTTCTTGATAACACGTTTGATATTCCTCTTATAAATTATAAATGCACATGATAATAAAAGATGACAGCTTCATGACAACACAGTCGACTTTAATACGTCACTTTATTACATTTTATCCTCTTTCGGATATGCTAGCTATATTTACGTCTCGAAATGATCTGTGTACCTAAATTGGAACACACTTCGAGCACTTTAACCACCATTTGTTTACAGTACTCAACTTTAAACGACTGCTTACTCTCTTTATGTGGCAGGTTTATTACGCTTTAGCTTGTCAGCTTCACCAGCATCCTCTACGAGGATATGTTTATCCGTTTTAATTAGTTTGTCAGTTTATCTCATTTAGCTTCTGAATGTGTTTATTGTACGAAATGTTTGGAATTGAGTTGGAATGAGTCCGTAGTGCATTTCACAGTTGTGTGCTGTTTACTTTACTATTTTCTACGTTACTTTTGTGTCCGTCTCAACGGTCTACATTCCGATTCTAATCTTCAGCTTTAGGAGAGTTATCGCCAACCATGCGGATGTTTACTTTGACATGCTTTGAATAAGATATTCTTAGAAGAATTTTAGTTTTTCTGGACGTGACTAAAATAAACGCATTTGGAATTATAATGCGTTGCTTAATTTTTCTTGATCTTGTTTGCTTTAAGTAGACATTTGATCTCTCAGTCTCAGTTAAACGTAAAAGTTAACAAGATTAGACAACATTCGGCCCGTAACAGAGTTGTGGCAAAGGTGTGTAGGCTTTATTAATTGCTGAGCAATTTGTGGCTTCGCTTGCCCCCAGTGGGCAACCTGTTGGAACTTTAATAAGTCGCGACACAGCTTATCAAACAGTCTACTCTCCTCCATACGGTATACTTCACAGAATAAGTGATATCTTCTACTCGTGTAATCTACCTGGTTTCTAATGACCGATCCGCTTGTTTAAAAATGCTCCCGAGTGAAACAATGTAAATAAATAATTTAGGTTCTAATGGCCCCTAATAAATCTCTTATACAAAGAAGAGTTTTATCGTTCGTTTCTACTTCTTTTTCGATTTCGGCTCAGAAGGGTTCAGTACCTTTTTCTAAAACGGGTTGAGACTGTTGTTGACCTTATTGAATGAGAAGGTTGATACGGCCGAAGATAACACAATAAGCTTACGAGGGATCTTAGCTATTACAATATTTTATCTTTGTAAAAGTGCTTACCCAGTCCTAAGGAAAGGAAGGCGACTTGTAAATAATAACTGTAATACTGTGTAACTGTGTATGTTTCTCAACTCCTCAACTGTGTACTTCTCGACAGGTTTGAGTTAAATTAGGTAAAGAGATACGAGTAGTTTAGCTTATAGCCTGGATTATAGGACATATTGGCTATTTTTTATGCCAATAAAAAAAAAGGCTATTTAAGAATAGCGGACGAAACCGCGAGGCGTAGCTAGGAAGTTACACAAGCTACACTTATATCGAAGCTTTTATCTAAACCACAATGATGATAATAAAATATTAATAACTGACGATATTATCTGTGTGCGACCGAGTATTTTTATTGAACGATCATTCAAGGGTTTCGAAATGAATGTACCACGACCAATATGAATTTCAACTCAAGTATACATAATTACACTCATTCATTACGTACGTATACATATACAATATTGCGGTAATAAGATAAAGTGAAGGATGTTGAAGCATGACTCATCTAAGGTTGAAGACCTAATGAATAACCGATAAATGGTTGTAATCTTATGTCGTTTAAATAGAGCTAAACTTACGTAAATGTAATTGTGTTTGAAATTGTTAAACATAGTTTCAGTACATTAATGAATATTTATTTGAGCATTCCACAAAGTACGAGTATGTACTTATTTATACTTATGTGACACGATATTGCATTTTTGTGCGCCGGGCGCCGTTTAGTATAGGTATTGGTTATGGTAGAGATTAGAACAGCAGTTTACTTTTTATGTATGTGCCAGGTATCTTTTTTCCTTCTTCTTCTAAAGAATATAGTGTATTGATTACCAACTGTGGTTAATCACTACACGTGCTAAAATTGCAAACATTATGTAGATTTACTTTCGCCAAACTACGAGTAAAATTTCCAAAGAAAGAAATAAGGAACAGTGCTCGGTTATTAGTTGTCACATGTTTTTTCGACACTTTCGCGTTAAACTGCCACACAAAAGATAAGCTTCATACGCCCAATTAAAACTGGCTTATATTTCATAAAAAAAGTATTTTACATTTGACTCAATAATTGTCGCATCCATTAACGCCAAGTGTTGTGCAACTTGCAATTAGTCCTTATCGTTGTATCCCGGAACGCAATTAAACGGCGTGTAACAATTTGTCTGCCAGCGACGTCGTTGTCCGCTGCAGTCCGAGTTAATAGTAAATAATTGATGCTAGTTCTCGGTTAGAGCTACTACAGGCCCTGTTATCAATTGGGAATTGCTAACAGTTAATTTGATCATCCAAGTTGTTTACCAAATTAGTTACTGTATAGATTCTCAGCTGGATAAAGTTATAGTCAAAGTAATTGACGACAAAGTCAAAATAATATTATATATGTCGTTTTAGTTAGTTGTTTACAAAAATAAATTACTGAGAGCAAAGATTTATTCATTGTTAAGTGCTGAATAGAACATGGCAGCAGCTATGCAGATTCTCAGCTGGAGATAAAGTTAGTCAAAGTAGTTGGTTGACGACAAAGTCAAAATATGTAGTTTGTACGACAGACTGACTGGATGTGAAGCTTTGTTATAATGTTT
Organism: Alcis repandata; assembly: GCA_949125135.1. Classification (NCBI taxonomy): domain Eukaryota; kingdom Metazoa; phylum Arthropoda; class Insecta; order Lepidoptera; family Geometridae; genus Alcis; species Alcis repandata. The sequence goes on from OX421223.1 coordinate 4,232,178, forward strand.
TCTACGCTTCATATCTACGTTTTTATTGGGGCTTCTTTCTTTTCCACACTGAATAGTAATGTTTAATACTAAGAGTTCAGCAATTTCGGTTTTAATGGCCCATTTATTTTTAGAGTCCAATTTTAGAAAAAGCGCTCACAGGAATTCTTTTACTTTCGCCTCTAGCTATCACCAACCAAATTTAATGTGCAACAATAACCATTTCCGTGTAATTTCATGATCACTGAGTTTTCTGAGCTCATCTGAAAAGGAATTAAAAAACTTCCGTGTAACTAATGTTTCTAGACTCGATAGTTCGTAGTGACTTTAACCTGCAATGGTAGGTAACTTACACGTTTATTAATACTGAGAATTAAATTTAATTGGATGTTGTTGAGAACGACCTTATGACGACGACGAATCCAAATGCCACCAATCTGATGGACAATGCTCTCCGTTATTCTTACAAGAAAAAAATAACAAACAAAACAGGTCTGAAAAATTGCAGTTTGCTGGAAAGCGGCCAGAATACAACGATTATTTTAGCGGCTTTTTAAACCGTGCCCCGCGGTTGCGCGTGCTCTATAAAAACTTAATTTTTTGCAATAAAATGCTTGTAAAAAGTAGTGAGCTCCATACCAAATTTTATGCATAACTGTTTAGTGGTTACACAGTTCTGTATTACATACATTACTGGGACGCTTGAAGGTTGTAAAAATTCTACCGCAAATTTAACATGAAAAAATTGGGGGAGACCTTTGCCCAGCAGTGGGACAGCATAGGTTACATATTTTTTTTTTTACGATAACTTCGGTATGCATTTTTACTTATCGAAGTTTTTTCTAGTCAGAATTTCCGTAAAGCTAGACAGGAAGCAAGTACCTGATAGCACGCAGCAGCTGCAGCAAGCAATGCACTTGACTAATATAGAACACTGTTTACTTGCACTTGAACGCGAGGAAAACTGATGTCAGCAAAGATAAGATAACAAAGCAAGGAGCTAATAGATTACAGTTTATAGATCATAAATAAGTCAACCATATCAGAGTATTGCAATAGGAAATGAAGAAAGCTGGCTACTGTTATTTATTCTGCGGCTGGGCGAAGGTCGTCTGAGTCTTGTAGTAGATTAATAAACTCGGTAGAGGCTTGCAAGGCGTCTGCGACAGCCATAAAGTATATCTGTCTGAGCGCAATGCCAAAGTGTCTATATTACAGTAGCTATATTATCTTGAGCTCTAATGGATGCACACGCCAAATTGCGGGGTACTCCGGTTCACGGGCGGTTACTCAATCGACTAGGATGGATGGCCGTGCGCAATAATGCATCTTACTCCCTCATATCTTACCTATTGATGTATGGTTATAGTTCTTAGAGAACATTATCCACTGCTGCGTGTGTTATTTATTACTCATTGCGCCTCGCGGTTATACTCGTACCTGTTATTCTGTAGGAATCGATATATATTTTTTTTCTTTTTATGATATTGAGAGACGAGACGAGCAAATCGCTCGCTCGTTTTTTTGGGATTAAAAGTCCTCTATCTTCCGGGCCTATGTAAAAGTCCAGGTTATAAGTATACTTTATCAAATTTCAAGCAACATGTTTATCCGTTTTTGGCGTGTTTGAGTCACAAGTTTCCAAACACCCAAACATACATACATTCACATTTGTAATATTAGAAGGATTCTAATATTTAAAATAAATATTAGAAATTTTAAATATTTTCTAATATTTATATTTATTTTCTAATATTCTATGATTCTTATATTCTTTTAGCGTTTACGCAAACTTATTCCGAAATGAATAAAATTCTTCGGTCGGTTACTCGCGGTTGTAAATAGCTATAACCTCTGAAACGCCAAGCGATACGTTCGATCTCTACGTTATTATCCTCAGTTTATTTGAATTACGTCATGTCTAGATGTACAACGAAAATCTCGATCGATCCGCTCCTATTTCTGGCCTAACTACACGAAGACATAGTTAGAGTAGTAGAGCTCGTAGACTGTATTTTGTTTTGCCAATCAGTTTCAAAAAGAGATGCTCAATTCGACTATATTTGGCTGTCTTATGTCACTATCATCATACACAGTCTTCTTAAACTTACTGCTGCTGAGCATAGAGCCCTCTCTTCTTATGCTATCTGCTTCGGTCATGCGTAATCGGATCCAGGTACGACTCGCGATTTTCACGTCGTTGACACTTCTATGTTATTTGTATTCATACTTTTTCCCTCTTACGTACTCAGGAATATTGTTTACAATACGCTAATAACTTTATAATAACAGCTCGGTAATGCACAAGAGTAAATATAATTGTGGTGACCAGTGAGCGTATATCAAAACAAATGCATTTAGTTTCAAGGGTCATTGTTCTCGAGTATTGTTTGTCTCAAACCGTTTTGCTGTTTGAAAGGTCGTTATGGAGGATTCGTACTTCAGTGAATGCATTCCTCAAAATGCAGTCACTGAGCTCGTGTATGATTGTAATTCAGCTTAATATGTATAGAATCTATTCTCTTGCTGATAAGAACTCGATGTTCCTTTTTAGTCTTAAAGCATACCTACAAGACCTACATCCTACAGTAGGTAGATATTTGAACCGTTCTTGATGAGGAACATTCTTCTATTATAATATAACTAGCTTCCGCCCACGGCTTCGCCCGCGTGGACTATACCTCGGGAACCGATAATTAATTTAACCCTCCTTTTTTGAGAACATGTAAAAAGCGTCATACAATGGAAGCAGGGACCCCAAAAACCCCCAGATGCCAAAACAGATGCTAAATCAGCCCCCTCGAATCATGTAGAAAAAATAATGGCGGCCATTTTGAATCATTTGGATTTTTGCCACAACCATCAAGTAGCCCTTGCTAACTCCTATGACATCTAGTCAAACACCCACCCATCTTCAACCGTTTCGGAGATATAGACCCTCAAAGTTTGTATGGCGGCCATGTTTTTGAGGCGACTATGTTATTTTTAATGGTCCGAGATTTTGGTGACTTTTTAGTCTCAGCGCTTTGGTAAAAATGTTTTTAATTTTCGAGATAATTAGCAGTTCCACCTCGAGGATATGACTTTTCGAAGGTTTTGGATTTTTTCCTGATGTTGTTTACCCGCCTTAAGTTTAGTACATCTGTAAAGTTTCATTGAGTTAGCATCAAAACAAATTCTTTCACCGTACTATCTTTACCACGCCATTTCACCCCCACAGGGGTTGATTTTCCAAAAATGGTGAAATAGGTGTTCGTTATTTTGTTAAGCTTCGTATATTTGTAAAGTTTCAATACCGTGACGTCAAAAACAATGCTTCTCCATCCTAACTTTAACACCCTATTTCACCCCTTTAGAGGTAGAATTTCAAAAAATTCTTTATTGGTACACGTTTACTCATCAAGACAAACACACCCTCCATATTTCAAATTTCTACGGCCAGCGGTTTAGGCTGTGCGTTGTCTGTCAGTGAGTCATTACAATTCTCTCTCCGTACCATATTTACTACACCATTTCACCCCTTTAGGGGTTGTTTTTTCAAAAATAATGAAACATGTATCTATTATTTTTATAACTTAGTACATTTGCAAAGTTAAATAATCGTAGCATTGGGAAAAAAATATTTGTATACAAACTTCAATACTCCATTTCAGCCCTTTAGGGGTTGATTTTCAAAAACAAAAATATACTTAGGTGTCTATTATTTTTTTTAGCTTAGTAAATTTGCAAAGTTAAATAATAGTAGCATTAAGAAAAAAATATTTCCATACAAACTTTAATACCTCGTTTCACCCCTTTAAGGGTTGATTGTCCAAAAATAATGAAACAGGAATCTATTATTTTTTTATCTTAGTACATCTGCAAAATTAAATAATCGTAGCATAGGGAAAAAAATAATTTCATACAAACTTCAACACTCCATTTAACCCCTTTGGGGGTTGATTTTCAAAATCCAAAATAATAAATGTCTATTATTTCTTTTAGCTTAGTATATTGGCAAAGTTTCGTAACCACAGCATCAAAAAAAAATTCTTCATACAAACTTCAATACTCCGTTTCACCCCTTTAGGGGTTGATTTTTCAAAAATGATGAAATAGGTGTCAATTATTTTTTTAACTTTAGTAGGTATATTCGCAAAGTTTGATAATCGTAGCATTAAGAAAAATATTTTTTTCATACAAACTTAAACACCCCTTTTCACCCCTTTAGGGGTTGAATTGGGCAAATTCCTTTCTTAGTGTGCGTCCGCTTTTTGGTATAAAACTTTTGTCCAAATTTGACGTTTGTAGCTTAAGCGGTTTAGGCTGTGCGTTGATCTGTTAATGTTGATGCGTTGATTCAACACTCTGTTTAACCCTTTCAGGGGTGGATTTTCAAAAAATAATGAAACAGGTATCTAATATTTTTTTTAGCTTATTACAATAGCAAAGTTAAATAATCGAAGTATTAGGAAAAAAATATTTTTATACAAACTTCAACACTCCGTTTAACCCCTTTAGGGGTTAATTTTCAGAAAACAAAAAAATAAGTGTCAATTATTTTTTTTAGCTTAGTATATCTGCAAAGTTTCGTAGCCACAGTATCAAAAAAAAAATCTCCATACAAACTTCAATACTCCGTTTCACCCCTTTAAGGGTTGATTTTCAAAAAACAAAAAAATAAGTGTCAATTATTTTCTTAAGCTTAGTATATTTGCAAAGTTTCATAACCACAGCATTAAAAAAAAATCTTCATACAAACTTTATTGCTCCGTTTCACCCCTTTAGGGGTTGATTTTAAAAAAATGTTGAAATAGGTGTCAATTATTTTTTTAACTTTAGTATATTCGCAAAGTTTGATAATCGTAGCATAAAGAAAAAAAAATTTTTCATACAAACTTAAACACCCCTTTTCACCCTCTTAAGGGTTGAATTGGGCAAATTCCTTTCTTAGTGTGCGTCCGCTTTTTGATATAAAACTTTTGTCCAAATTTCACGTTTGTAGCTTAAGCGGTTTAGGCTGTGCGTACATGTGTCAGTCAGTCACGACCTTCACTTTTATATATATAGATAGATATAACGCAAACAAATAATGAGCTATTCCAATCAATCTCAAAAATTTCACCATGAAATACGAAAATAAGTAAAACGAATTAGTTCTCTACCATAGAAAACCAGCGCTTAAATTGAAACGTTTACAGCAACAAAAGCATTACCGTCAGGAGCACGACGAAGTCGTTAACACTTGCAACCTTTGGCGCGAATACTGATTCCATTGTTGAGTGCTAAAAAAAGAAAGCAGCTTGTTTGCGGCTAGGAGTTCAGGCTCGGTGCGGTACCACGGAGGCGGCATGCGGCAGGTCGACGACCGGCCTTGCGCCGCGCAGGGCCGGTCGCCGGCTAGCTCTGACCCTCGCTTTGTTCCCGTCTCACTCCGCGCACGGTGCAATCGCCTCGTTTGCACTTCACCCGCAACCCACGCACTCACCTTTCTTGGCGTTCTCAGCATTTCACCCACGGTATGCACGTCCTTACTCAATATTCGATTTGATAAGTGCAAATAATCGCAAGTCAAGCGAGCGACTCGCCAAGAAAGTTGAGCAAGGTCGCGCGCCAGCTTTATTATTATTGCACAACTGTGAAAGACAGATTTGGATCCTCTATACTCGAACGTGTGCGTGCGTCATCTCGCGTAATTTTAACTCGCGGAAGGGCATGCCGCATGGTGTAATTGGTACGCTTCCACAGTCCGTGTGTCGCTCGTGGCTAACCAGCCGCGTTTCGCTACGGCTCTGATGAAGCGACGAGGGCTCGCCCGCGCGTCATCAGCCGGCGTCGCACCGTCTGCCGTGACAGTTCGACACTTCACATTTGTTATGACTGGACTCTATCTTTCTAGTACCTGATTAAATTCAACGAGATCAAGACGAAGAAGGGCATCGAGTTGCTGCAGCACCTGGTGGAATACTATCACGCACAGACGAATTACTTTCAAGACGGGTTGAAGACCATCGAGCATTTCGGCGTTTACGTGGCGGACTTAAGCGTGCAGCTGCAGAAGATAAGACAGCAACAGGACGACGAAAGACGGGGGCTGCTGGAATTAAGGAACATGTTGAGAGCTGCCGCGCCTCAGGACCGAGAGGTATCAATCTCTAATGTATTTTTTCTTCTTCAATACTTACTTAATACTTAATTTTTGTCGCGTGATCCGCCAATGGACTGCGTATTGGGCTAAAGTTGTTAACAATTGACCACACACTATATTGGAGTTGAGCAGGATGTTTATTGAGATGTTTACGTCCAGTACATCATGTTTATTTAACCATTTAGTTTATCTTTTATCATGTGTTTTGGTGTATCTCGATCAACAGTTTTATTATCAGTTTTGATTTAATTTGTTTCTGAAAAAGGTTATGAGTAACTTATCAAGTCACGTTAAAGTTAAGTTTACTTCAAATTTAATTCGTACGAATTCTTCCACCAAAACTATTTTTTCTTCTCAGGTAGCATCATCAGTGGGTGGTTACTCTCTTCACCAACTGCAAGGCGACAAGCAGCACGGTGTGACTCGAAGCGGCTACCTTCTCAAGAAGTCTGAAGGGAAAGTCCGTCGCGTCTGGCAGAAGAGGCGGTGCCGGGTCACAGCGGAAGGATTCCTGGATATATTCCACGCGGACGAAAACAAAACGCCCGCGAGGGTGAACCTTCTCACGTGCCAGATAAAAGTCGCGGCCGAAGATAAGAGGGCGTTTGATCTAGTCTCATGTAAGTTAAGTTCATTACCTCAAACTTGACTTTTCAATATTTTACTGCTGGGATGTAATCTAGCTGTATTTTACCTCTCAGGCCAAGTGTGGGTTGGTGGATTCTCGTACACCATTAAATGTCTTTTCTGGACATATGCAGGTTTCAAGCTAAGTGCAAAACAAAGCAATTTTAAATTTAGACAAGGTTTGGTATTAACGTCGAAGTATGAATTAAATTATTTTCTTTCGAGCGAATTAGTGAATGATCTTAATCGTATTACGATTACGATTAAATCTTAAGCATGTACAATCTGGATTAAATGGACCAAAATAGTATAATTTTTTGTTGTTTCAATCAGAAAAAAAATTGCGTGGTATTTGCCGAGGCCCCCCCTCTCTCCAACGTAAGATTAGATGAGATTTGACTCGACCCCCTCCCTCCCTTAAACATCTCACGTATTTTATGGACGCCCCCTAAGGCTTTACTATGAACTCTACTTAACATTGTCGCGACGTTTCAAACCAGAAAATATTTCCTCTAAACATTAGCAACTTTACGAAATCGTGATCTGCCAATTGTTTGAGTTTCATTAAGCGGCATTTGCGAAAAGCCCTAAATATTAACACTTTAGCAAACCGGTACAAACCTATTAATATTACCAATGTTAGGTTGTATGTTTGGATGTTTTTGCTCAATCACGCAAAAACAGATGAACGGTTTAGGATGACATTAGGTATGAAGGCCCCCTTTACCATCCCTACACTGTCGATTTCCCCTGGATACGTATAAAACGGTTGGAGTCCACGTTCCTAATCCGTACTGCCCGGGAATGGAACAGACTTCCGGCTTCCTTGTTCCCTGAGAGATGTAATCTTGGACTTCTCAAGGTCTGAGTGAATAGGTATCTTCTAAATCTGCGACTCTGCGTGCTCCATCTTCGACCACATCGTCGCTTACCAATAGGCGAGTTGGTCGTCAAATGCGGATTTTTTTTCCTAAAAAAAAAAATGAAGGTAGTTTATTATACTCTAATAACTAATACATATAAGCTACCTTTTATCCCGAAAAAGGCGAGTCAAATCGCGGGGCTCGGCTAGTCTAGTATAAATAAGAAATACCTACACGAAATTTCTCTACTCTCTTGTACGACAAATTGGCAATTGGTCACGCTCTGCGCGATAAGTGTTCTGATACGAATTTCCTCGCCGGCCGCCAATTTAGCTTCATTTATATCACCATAAAATCAGTTTAAAATCACTTATAAGTAATTTGACCGTTAAAATTCCAACCACTTGCGAACTGTGACTAGCAAAACAGAAATAGATCCGTTGCACTACCTAGACCCAATCGTGGCTATACCTAATTAAAACTATAAGAAAACTACTTAGGACTGTTATCTAGCTTTTTCCGTGAAATCGGATGATAAAAGTAGGTACTACCAAGCCAGCCAAGTAAATAAAACCTTCGTCGCTTACTATGATCTTACTATTTTTTTAGTTCTCCTACTTACCTGAATAGTAAATATCTTATCCATCTATCTATCCTGCATCCGTCCTCGTGATACATACTACCTTTACTTTGCCCAGATTTATCAAATCAAATAAAACTAATATTTTTTCAAGTTAGATCAACCAAGATCGATATATCCGTGTAGTCGTGAAAATGTAACATACAAGAAAAGTTCCTTTTGCATTAGAATTGAAGTAAAGTGCGACGGTATGATGTGAATTAGTAATTAAACGCCTGCATATTTTCAGATAACCGAACATACCACTTCCAAGCTGACGATGAGAACGAGCAGCGAGCGTGGACTTCAGTACTAGTCAACTGTAAAGAAGGGGCGTTAATGAGGGCGTTTCACCAGCAAGCTGGGGAGACTAACAACGACCCGGGACATTCGCTGCTAGATCTGCAGAGATCTATCATAAGGGCGGTACGGGCCATGCCGGGGAACCAAGTCTGTGCTGATTGCGGCTCAACGAACGGTAGTTACAAGCTTTCGTTCATTCATTTTGTTCATTCTCAATGTAGAATTTAAAGCCAAAGTGTTGGGCTCGTTTTATAACCGTGGTAAGACCCTATAACTGGTTTTGCCACTCTCTTTAATCGAACAAGTGGCATAAGCCAGGAATGGCTCTACATGTTCTACACTGACCTATACTCGTATTACACAGATAAAATAAAAGGTTTAAGAATGGGAGTGACCGGAGTGGATAAAAAGCAGTGAAAGCTAGTTTTTATTCGATACTTTAGTCAAACTCGTATTTTAAAAAGATTATTCAACAAAATATGTCTCCAAATTGTCTCTTGAGTAGTTCAGTAAGCGACTTTTAGGGAAAAACGACGGTGGTGTCAACTGGAAGTATTGGCACCACTATCATTACAAAACAACTCAAAGTTACCCGTCAACATTTTTTATTTAATTCTATTCTCCCACTTTCAGACCCCACATGGCTATCAACAAACTTCGGCGTCATAGTCTGCATCGAATGCTCCGGAAGCCACCGCGAGCTCGGCGTGCACATCTCGCGCATCCAGTCGCTGACGCTGGACCGGCTCAGCACCTCGCAGCTGCTGTTGGCGAGGCACATGGGGAATCAGATGTTCAACGAGGTCATGGAGAATACGCTCGATGAGAGGGACAAGCTTACGCCGGAGAGTACTATGTGAGTTGGATTTCTATAGAGTTGTGGAAAGAGCTGTAAACTTTGTCTCTTTTTGATTTTTGTCAATTTATACTGAGGTGGCAGTTTTAATCTATATCTATACTAATATTATAAAGAAGTAAAGTTTGTGTGTTTGTATATTTGTTAAATTGTAAGGGGTAATCTCGGGATCTACTGAACCGATTTTAAAAATTCTTTTACTAATAGAAAGCCACATTATTGCTGAGTGTCATAGGTTATATAAAAAACCGAAAAATAAAAAGGCTTTTACGTGGTAGTCCGTTTTGCAAAGTGAATCGGAGAAAAAACGGTCCGGACGGCGCGCGATGGCTTCGGGTTTAATTAACATTATGCCCAACGAAGTGGGCAAGGGTCAGCTAGTGTACCTATAAATCTAAGATTATCTTAATATATATAAATCTCGTGTCACAATGTTTGTCCTCAATGGACTCCTAAACCACTTAACCGATTATAATAAAATTCGCACACCATGTGCAGTTCGATCCAACTTGAGAGATAGGATAGTTAAAATCTCAAATTATAGTCGCAATTTTAATTTATTGCAAATTATATATATACTGATAATTTTTACTATAAATTGACAAGTTAGCATCAACATACTACGGTTGCTATAGTTACGCAATGGCTTTTGACAGGACAACGTCTGTCGAGTCAGCTAGTAATATTATATATTCTTATATTAATCTTTATTACAAATCACTAGCATTTTATAGAAAGAGCGAATACGTCAATCACCAAAGTTTTTAGGAGAGCAATACTTTAGTTTGTATTACATACAATTTACTTTTTATTTATATTTTTTTAAAAGCAAAGTATTCCATCGCACAATATAGCGTGAAATTGTTTCAGATTTTTTTTCAATATTTCATATAAAGTTCTCTTACAACAACAGCAGGAAATAACAGTGCTCAATATTTCAGGGAAGAACGCCTCAGGTTCATCCGAGAAAAGTACGTGTACCGAGCGTGGGCGGCGCAAACGTGTTGCGACGCGGCGGAGAGGCAGTCCGAAGTAGAGCACGCTGTTAACAACGGACATCTACAGAATCTGCTGCAAGCGTACGCTGAAGGGGCAGACTTGGCTGCGCCTCTACCTAGCTCGGTAAGCTTATAAACTTTTCAAGTTCAGGCTGTCTAGAAAAAGAGTTGCGATCACAGATTATCTATATAGGTTCTGCACTCAGGTCGATAAGTGCACCACGCATCTCAAAATACACCTGTAAACATTCACTGTTTTTATTCAGTCGATTGATTCAATTGATTCATTCATTTCTTTGAAAAAAAAATTTGACATCATACCAAGTACAGTACTTAATGTAAGTAAGACTAATAAATAATATTAGAACAAAAAGAAAATAATTACTAAAGAAAATAGTAAAAACATCGCCTCAAAAGGCACCCATCTCAGCATAAATGCTGCTCGCCTAGGTCGCTCAGCGCTGGTTCTAATGTTTTTCTTTCTTCCTCCAGGACTGCGGTGAAACGGCTCTCCACTTAGCCATATCCCGCGAGCTCGGCGACGGCTCCAGCCTGCACATCGTCGACTTCCTCATCCAGAACGGCGGCGCCGCGCTGCTCGACCGCGCGACCGCGGCCGGCGTCGCGGCCGTGCATCTGTGCGCGCTCACCGACCGCACCGAGCCGCTGAAGTTGTTGTTGAAGGCGGGCGCTGATGCCAGTGTGAAGGATGGCGCGGGGCGGACGGCGCTGCAGATTGCGAGGCAGCTTGGACATCTTGGCTGTCAGGAGTTGGTAAGAAAACAACTTGATAGATGTTTAAAAAAAATTAGAGTTAGGTCAGCATTGAAAAATATCCTAACAAAATAATTATTGAAAGAGTGAGCGAAGCGTCTTCGAAACAACAGCAAAATTAGTTTTCTTCTGTCGGGAGTATTTGTATGGATGTTGATTTTTAATGGGCATCGTATTGTGTGCGACTAGAGAATAGACTGGACAAGATTCGACACAATTTTCATGAGTTCCTTTTTCTTTGTTATCAAGTCAAGATGCAAAAAATCAACAAATTGCCATGTGTTGTTAATCAATTTCTCACCACGACCATAATGTACATCTATACTAATATTATAAAGAGGAAAGATTTGTTTTTTTGTATGTTTGTGTGGAATAAACTCAAAAGCAACTGGACCGATTTCAAAAATTCTTTCACCATTCGAATGCTACATTATCCCAAAGTAACATAGGCTATATGTATATATATTTTTTTATCTACATCGAAGCGTGGCAGGGAACAGCTAGTTATTGTATAATACTCGTACATTATAGTACATATTACCGTTTGTCACCTAAAATAGCTTACATACTAAACTCCGCTTTAATTCCAGCTAGAGAGCGTAGACAAGCGCGAGAAGAGCATATTCGAGAACATCAACATCGACTGGAACCTGGCGCACGACGACGGCTCCACGGACTTCTCGGACGACGACACCGTCATCGACGAACGGGTGGGTTCTGTTCTACATACTTACAAGAAAATGTTTATAGAGCGGGGGTGTGAACCTTTATGAATGAACGTGCCCATTTTGCTAAAGACATTTGATGTTTATGAGGCTCTGGTGGAACAGATGATATTATTTTACGATTTCAGGGCTAGTCCCGCTGTAAAAATGGTTTATAATAATGAGCCCTTTCGGCTCAGCATACCCTTTTCCTATAACCCGGTACAAAATCAAGTACAATCTACTTGATTGTTTATGTTTAACTGACGAGTTCCAAGTTTTGTACAAAACTAAAAAAAATTAGAAATAAAATTTTACTTGTCCACAATATCGGTTGTTATAACGGTTGGTTGAAATATTTTTTAATTAGATGTTTTGGTTTAGAATAGAATAGTTCTTGTCTACTAAAATGCATGTACTAATTTACTAAAATATGCATAAACTTTTTGGCACCTCCTTTTTTTTGTTCCTATAATGAACATGTATTTTATTTTGATACATACATAGGTTCTTTCTTTTTTTAGACTGTAGTCTTGTTAGAAATTTTATTATTCAATATTAAAAATTTAATGGAGTAGATACTAACTGGCATAACATTATTTCCTAGTCCACCAAAAAGATTTTAATTTTAAATAGTTTCACAAGTAGAAAGTTCTTTCATACAACTTTGGTACACCTTCATTATTATTATATTCTCATACTTATGTTTAACACTGAAGTTTTCTTGTGTGTTGCATGTAAAATTAACTGCATGTTACTAATAAAAATTCTTCACTAACAAATCTTTTTCAGATATTCATGGATTGGTTTTCAAAATTGCAGCAAAACGGTAGCGTGACGCCGGAAAAGAAGTGCCCTCGTTCTCGACCGCCGTCGTACGCGGGGGGCATGATCACTGAGAGAAATATCTCGGGGGGCGGAGAATCGCCCGTGTTGCGGTCTCGATCGTCGACTTGTGATTCCTTGCACCACGCCCCGCCCACGCCTACGACGTTGCCGAGGAAACCTAATGTTTGTAAGTACTATATGAGGAGCGGAAGTCTTTTTCTAATGATACTCTACCCTAGCAAGTTTTAGTTCGTTGTAACCAACTAAGATTGTCTACATTGCCGTCAGTAACTTAAAGTTTAGTTTTTTAGTTTCGTTTCAGACACAAGCACTTTCCATAATAATTACACCGTTGATGAAGGCTCGTATCTGATACAAGACATACAATTGCGAACGACTAAAATCTCGGATATTTTTTTTCTAAACTTAAACGAACGATTGAGAGCTGAAAATGATCAAAATGTCGAATTTCGACTATTATGTACGACACATGCAAATAAATAAATATATCCCAAATCCGAAATGTATATTTGGATGTTTGTTACTTAATTACGTAAAAAAATATATGCGTCGACTTCAGAACCTCCTCCGTTTTTTTGTCGGTTAAAACCGGTTGAACATTACAGCATTGGTGAAAATTATTATGGGAAAGTGACCTTCGTATCATCGATATAGGATGTAAAAGCGTACATTTTTGTTCATGTATCTGTTTGTTATTCCAGACAACCTGGGCAGCCTGAAGAAGCGCGCGGCGCCCCCCCCGCCGGGCGCGCTGCCCCCCCCGCCGGGCGCGCTGCCCCCCCCGCCGCACCCGCGCTCCACGCCCTCGCCCTCCGCGGACAGCGCGCGCTCGCTGCAAGGTAACTTACATTGCTCATAGCTTTATCAGACCTACTGATCATATGACGTCATTCTGAAAGGCATCATATAAATGATTATAATACGGCCGTTCAGAGAATGCGTTCCTGACACGTCGCGATTGAACTGACGACGTAACTTTGTAATGGCGTTGCAGTTACGATAAAAATATTTTTGCTGGTTGTTTACCGTTTTAACAATTGATGAGCATTAAAACAACATTATTATATCAATAATCAATTAATGTTATAATTTTGTGCCAAACTGAGTGTCAAATAACTTGGTGAACAATATTTTTCTAAATCTATACTGCGCTATTACAAGGTCACGTCAGCGCTTTATATTTGTAGTGCTGTGCTAACAATAACAGGCAATAATAGTATCGTTATCTGTTCTTATACTTTATAAGTTTATAAGTTATACTTTATAAAATAATACGTTTTGTTTTTCTTTTTAATAATTTGAAAATAATGGACTATAAGATAACTTTTATGAAATATAAAAATAAAACTACGACCAAACCGAACGCGCTAAAGAAAGTAGCATTTTTATACTTTTATACCTTTTTTTGGTTTCCACTTAAATAACTAAAATATAAATTTTAAATGATTCCGCCTATTTAAAACGAAAATAATCTTAAAAATAATGCGGCGGTTCATTTTGGAGGAACGGTAACGAACTCAGTGTTATGTTGTGCCCATCACTAGTCGTGACTAACTGATAGGTGTCAGGAACGCATTCTCTGAACGGCCGAACTATAGCATGTTTTTTTTGCCATTTTACCCGATCTCACGGCTAATTTTAGAAATTCAAGAATCAAACTAGGCTGTCTTCAAAATTAGCCTGTACGATTAAGATTATATAGATTACGATTATATCAAAAGTCAATTCAATTAACGCATCCAGCAGCCAGCTTCAAAATTATGAAGTTCGAGAAAATTCAAAGCCAGAGTGTGGTCACATTGTTCTTGAGGATCGTTTGAAATTTCATGAAACCAGAATCAAAAATCGAAAGTTAGCAGACTGCTTCCTAGTTACATAAGCACCCCGAAAACAATGTAGATAATGTTAACAATATAAAATCTGAAAGTCTTGGCATCCCCTAGACTCACCCCAGACATTTCCTCTTATACCATAGGTATTCCATGTACCTAATCTAATTTGTGTCTCCGCTCCCCAGTATCAGGCGCGCTGGTAAAGCACCGTCCCCAGCAGCCCCCGCCGACGCCGCCGCCCGTTCTGCACAACGGAGCGCACCGGGACGAGCCCACGCCGCCGCCCAGGAAGGTAAACTACATCTTACTAGAGCAGCCGATGCTAGGGACTTTGTACTTTGTACGAGTACGGGACTCGTTAAAAAATAAATGTAGAAATTAGGCGCTGTAAAAGAATAGAATGTGACATTTTGAGATCTCGAAACGGCTCTAACGATTTATCATTATCTAGACTTGATACCACTGCCTAATTTTTATGCAACTGGTTCTAAACGTAGTTATGAATTTGGGAAGAACAAAGTAAAAAATTAATACTATAAAAGTTAAGCGTTGTAAAAATATAAATAATCAAGTGGTTTAAATTTGTAGATCATGTGTATATTGTGATTACAGATGTGTAAAGTTAGTATTCAGAGAAGTGACAAACCCTTATTTATGTACTGTAATGTAACGTTATTATAAATCGTATTTCTATTGTATTTGAATCGAATTAAAATTCAACTCGATATATTACCGATTGTATTAATAGATACTTAGAATTTGAGTAAAAAAATCTCGTAGAAATGAAACAAACTTGTAAATAGTAATTGTACAAATACAAGTCGATATAGTAGCAACTAACTACTAAGCGAGTACAGGGTTTATTTGTTTTTGCTTCAGAAGAAAAATAGATTGCATCTGGATAAGGCGCAAGCGAAACTGAGAAGGGTAACGAATGAAAGAGAGAAATAAACTAGCAAACCTATACTTACTTGCTTACGATTGATTCACATTATCTGGACGGAGCCTGGCAGTCAAATATGAACCCTACCAACTGAAATGTAGAGCAGAATTTTTAATGACGAACTTTGAATACTTAACACGTTTGATTCCGTTACATGTCTGAGTGAAACAAATGATCTTTGACGCACATAGCATATGACCATTAGAAATTCTGTTAACGCAATTCAATACAAAAAATTGTTCAGTACTATCAGGCCCAGACAAGACCGGCAGTATTATTACATTAGCTGCCATTCATATATCTCGCAATCGGTCTATTTCCCTCGGTTTCACGGTTTGAGAAAACGGACGCGAGTAGGATACTATCGCATCCCACTCGACTGGTGATTGCGAATGACAGTTAACATAATAAAACTGCGCCGGTGTGATGTGAGTCAATCTACCCTCGTTTGAGTTACGCCCTTATTAATATTTTGTTCACCTGTACCTGCCTTTTGTCAAGGGACACAACTATTTCAGCTAAGGTTAACGACAATCTCAAAATTTAATTTTTAACAGCAATTTCAATATATTTGGCACCTTCTTCAGTCAGAACTGTGCCTGGGTTATTGCAAGTCTATGTTATTTATATTAATGCTTCTATAGCATAAATATTATGTTTGATATTGGCATATTTTATGTATATTTATCATTATGCTCTTGACAATGACGGTCTCCGTGTGCTTTAGAAGTTTTTGGTCCTAATTTTCTTTTTGTCGTATATTGCATGACTTGGATATTTACTATAGCACTATAGCACTATAGTTACTATATTACTATAATTATAGTAGTATTAGTATATTACTATAGTTATTTAAATAACAGTAGATATTCATAATCAGTATACACTTAATAGAACATCTAATTTTATTTATTGTAAAACAAAATAAGTATTACCTAGCTGTAATTGCCTAATAAAGTATGATTTTTATTGTTGTGAAATGTTCTAACATTTTGTTTTATGTTGAAATAATGCCTAATATTGACTTTTGCATGGCTACACGCCTTTTTAATAACACAGGATTACAAATAAGTCCTTGCTTCTCAAATTAGAAAGACTATCAATAGGCTTTCTCTAGATTTTATCGACTACTTAGGTCCTAGACATTTAGACGCCTTAGATGTCTTAAAAATACGCTTATACTTATTCTTGTATTCTTGAAATTCCTCGCCCTCAAGTTTTTTTTGAGGACAAGCGTTAGAATACGGGTGCTAGTTGCAAAAGTACCTACTTGAAATATTGTAGTCTTTATATTAAGTTATTGGCCGCCACGGCATACATACGTCGCTGTACCCTGTTCGCCAACGCCAAAAATAATTTGAAATAAAAAAAATATTCAGTCTTACTTATAAACGCTGCAAACACTGAATCAGATTTTAAAATCCTCTGTCTTGTTTTTACACGTGATGTTTCACGTCAGTTCAAGTTGCCAGATCATTTTTATTGGTGATAAAATTTAAGTGGAGTATCTGACTCAATATTGCGTGAGTAGTTTCGTGTTGGTTATAATAATAAGATTTATAAGTAAGACTTAATATTTTGGTGGGGTGCGTTGTCAACTATAAACGTCGTTGGCGCAAAAGGCCCAATAGCTTGTCAAGTAGATGCTCCATCGTAGACCGTATCGTTGCTTACCATCAGGCAAGATGGCGGTCAAATGTAAGCCTAAAAAAAAAAGGCTCAAAACATAAATCGCTGGTGATTATTCCAGGAGTGCTCTAGTCAAGACTCGTCGCTGGAGTTGTGCGACATGGGCGAGTCGTGCCTGGACGACAGCCGGCTGCAGTCGGCGCTGTCGTGCGACAGCTCGCGGTCGCGGTCGCGCGAGTGCGAGCGCGAGCGCCGCAGCGACACGCGCTCGCTGGACGTGTCGGACACGTCCAGTGTGCACTCGCGGTCGCCGTCTACTTCCATCACTATGGTAAGATAATGTTACGGAATAAGGATTCATTTAAACACTGAAATCGTGTTCTGGTGTGAAAACAGAATTATAGATATTCATAAAATGAAATACAAGCTGCGACGCGGTTTAGCTCGTGCGGTGATGAAAACGACCATGATGATGATAATATAAAGTAGCCTATGTCGTTTTCTATACCTCGTATGCTAATTTCATGATGATCAGTTGAGTATTTAAGGCATAAAAGTAAACTATACATACAATTTATACTATTAGTCGCGATTTTTAGTCTATCTTTTAGCACGCTTCCTCTTTTTTTTTTTGGATTTTCTAGACTGGCTCTACGCCTACCCCCTAGTAGTCTATAGAGTCATCGTATACTATGCAAAGCAACCTCACCCAAAATTATACCTTTTTGTAAAAAACCCACAAACTTTATTGTACAGATGGGCGGCGTAAGGCGGTGTCGGGCTCTATACGACTGCTCCGCAGACAACGAGGACGAACTATCGTTCCGCGAGGGAGAAGTCATTGTCGTCATCAACGAGCGGACTGAGGATGACAACTGGATGGAAGGCCAGGTGGAGGGCACGGCCCGCCGCGGCATGTTCCCCGTCTCGTTCGTACACATGCTGCCGGACTAAGAGCGACAGAGACGCAATATGAAACCAACATCAGCTCGATCGAGCGTCCCGCAGTATTAGAATGGCCATAGAATTGACAGCTCCAATTTGAACCGTATTGCGAAGGACCAAGGTCCGCTTTAGACGTTTCGGAACTGGTTGTCGGTGAGACGGAGTTTTACCTTTCTGAAAATGTCTTCGATAATATTTATGGATTGTGGAAAAATACTAGTAAAGTTATAAAAGAGTGAAGAAGAAATTACTACAAACTCGGGCCTAAAGCTTTCGGCTTTTCTTTGTACGGCTATAAGAGCTTATTTTGATTAGTAATATAATCGCACAGTTTACAGCTGATTTATTGTTATCATTACATTAACATTGGTATGGATCTCAATTAAAGGGCAGAGCCTCAACAAATGACGACTTATGAATTATGTAATAACTCAATGATTACTTGTTCAAAGATGTTACAGATCGGGTAAATTATTTGTAGAGTTGAGTGAAGAAACCACCACTATTATGGTGGAGCCACTGTTACATTATCTGAATCAAACAAATCTTCCGGTGGCTCTTCGGAGTGTGTAGGTCTGTCATTTAATTCTATAGATACGTTGATCGCTCTGTAAAATCGTTTTGGCTTGTGTATTTAGCGTGTTGTAAGTCAACTTATTTGTAAAAAGAGAACAACAAAATTCAAACATAAATTTGCGGACAAAAAGCATTCTGAGCCGTTCGAGATTATCTCGGTCACTTTCACTGCCATGGCAATTGTTATGAGAGCGACAGTAATCGAGATCAAATCTCACTCGTCAGAATAGGGCCCTGAACTCATTCATTGTTATCAGCTAATGGTTTTTATACAATTTTAATACTCACACGTTTTATCCATTCCACGTTTTGATGGAACGTCTCCACGGTTTCGATTTATTCAATTTAGCGTTTCTATCGCGGTGGCTTAAGCGATCGCTACGAATTTATGACACCAATTATGTAAGTATTGCCGTAGATAGTCCGTCCGCTCGCGGAGTTATCATTGATGTTTTTTACATTTATTTGTTTAAATAAATTTTGGTGTAGTCCGAGTATAAGAGTAGATTTTGAGATTAAATTCGATGTCAGTGTTTATGAGGTTTAAAGCTGTTATAGAAAACATCTAAGTAGCTTAGAAAGAGTCTCGAATTCAGTGTGTCTGTAACAAAACTTTTAGCATAGCTTCGGATGTCCGATTTTGTCTCTTAATCGCTCACAGTGTAAGTAAACAGATCGGAGTTGGTAATATCTTCAGATTTCAGTGACATGTTGGACTGAATGGTGGTGGCGTCGTGGGCGCTGTTAGCACAATTTGAAACGCGCTTAGCATTGATTTCAGCGTCTTGCTTGTGATTGGCCAATTTATCTTAGTGTGCCTGCGCCCACATACGTAAATTAGCGTGACAATATTACTAAAGTTAGCAGAAAATGCAGAAATTACAACACTTGCACTGTTAACGATTAGAAGATAAACCTGGACAGCGTTTTCAAAGAAAGAGCAGACTGTATCATAGGCAATAGACTATATTCATTAAATTATATCAATACTTTACAAAGTTCTCAAAAAAAGTCCCTAAAAGATTGATGTTGTAGAAATGTTAACTCGCTGTAGAACGGTATCGTCATAGACTTACCTTGTATGTAATGTACAGCTCATAGAAAGTGATTTGCCAAAAATTATATGTGATCAGTAGAAGAGTTACTGTTGTAGATAGTATTGACAAACCATAACGGACCACTTGACTGTATGTTTGTTAATCTTCGTAGGTATTGAGGTGTCTTAGGTTGTTGGTGCATGCTCACTATAGATTGTCAGGGCGAGACCATGCACCGAAAACTGGTAACATTCTCGCTGGGGTAGCTCAAGACCGTTTGTTCTGGACAAATGTAAAGTGTTGCCAGGTCCAAATTTAAATTCAAGTAGTTTATTAAGAAAATCAATCTGGATTTTATGATCAGTAGATGCATTAAAAGGACATGAATAAATCACTAGATATCTAATATTTTACAAGTGAATAAAAATTACGGGATATCATTGTACAATTGGCTTCGTTCGAGAGAATTTTAGTTTGTGTTGTTGATAATTTCACGCTAAGTATTTAGCGAAACTTATTACACAACATACTAAAAATGACGATAATATTCAACGCCGCAATAGAACTTTTTTATGTTTCGTATCTTGTTGCTATTAGCAGGTTTTTGTTTTAGAAACTGTAAAAATTAGTTAAACAGGAGAATAAAATTACAGGAACTTCGGGAAATTCAGGAGATTTGGCAAGCTGGAAGGTCCACGCTACCACAAGCTTTGCGCAGGCTTTTCACACTATCCGGACTGTTCGGTCTTGGGCTATCTCGCTGAGTGTCAAGCGGGGTAACATTGTTTTTCGACGATTTATATTAATTTTGATATCGGACCAAAGATATTTAATTCGGCTATGGATGGTTTCGCTCGCGGCCGTGATTTTGAAAGTTGTTGTTACGTGTTAAATTTTATCGATTCCACATTTTAATATAGCAATAGATTCGATGTTGATATACATTATAAACAGTAACGTGTTATATTAGGCTAAGGATAATATCATTATACTTACTGCAATTTAATTATCGCATGTTTTTTTATACTTGCGAGTGTGAATGAAATAAAACCTGAAAATGAAAATACCATGTGCGGGTACTTTCATAATTTTAAAATTTTCATTTACGATAGATATTGTCCATATTATATCATGATTTATACAACACCATGATACACATTTGATGATCATAATGTTTGTTTTGTTTATCAAATTAATTAATCTATGAGTAGTGTGCAACAGGCTTTTTTATGCAATTACCAATCAAACCTCAATTGTGCAAAATCACTTATGCCGCAGCCGCACACTACACAGGTATTGTTTAAAAATAAAAAAACCTATCTGCAAAATGTAGCCTACCACATTCCTGATATTAATACACATGCACCCCAAAAAATTACCTTCGTTTTGGACAGTTGAGTAAAAATAGACCATTCGCATTAGCAAGTCTAGTAAATATGTTAAGAAATTACATTCCCGTCTTGTAATGTTTGTAAAACTATTTTCTGTATATTTTGTTTTAACAATAGATAGTCATATTCATAGTTACTTTGTAAGTGATATTGGTTACTGAATATACATAATAGTTACCTAAATAACGCGCATTGTTGCCATATGTTAGTATTATCAAAACGCATGTACCTATGCTTTAGTTAAAATAGAAGATTTTGCTGATATACCTAATGGTATGGATAAAAAAAAGTATTTGAAATAGTTATATTGGTCATTGTATTCACACCACGATTTAAATAAAACTTTTATGTATTATCTACCATTGGGCTATTTCTGTGTATTATGGTTTAAAACCAATTAACAACCAGTGGTCAAGAACTCAAACAAAATCACCTAATACTACATTTTTGAGTATTAAACCTAAACCAATTTTGTTTTGTGTGAAGTTTGCATAAATGTGTATATTCTTGGTATATTCGCTTATGTTGCCATCAATGTAAGTTCGCAGTGCTGCAGTTTGTAAATAAAAGTTTTTACCTAATAGAA
This sequence comes from Alcis repandata, assembly GCA_949125135.1. NCBI lineage: Eukaryota > Metazoa > Arthropoda > Insecta > Lepidoptera > Geometridae > Alcis > Alcis repandata. The sequence continues at coordinate 4,253,816 of OX421223.1, forward strand.
TGTTGCGTACTTTAATAGTACGCGTTAACTAGATCAGTAGGATACATAATTTATATTATAGTTATTAATATAATTTTAGTTCGACAAAAGAACACCAATATCTCGGTGTATATGTAACGCTCTTATAAAAAGCGTATTTATTTATATTGTGAAATGTAATTGTGATGATGTATTTTAAATATTTTAATGCCATTTTAGCCTGTCGTCAAGTATTTTACTTTGTAAATGAAGTTATATAACCAAATGAAGCTATGAATAGATCGTAAGATGTTTTATTCTTTGTAGATGGAATCCCTACTTTTTTATTGTGTACCTTATTTTGTGGCGAAATGTATGAATTTATAAATACATCACTTGGATGTTTTAGTTGCATTTTATTTATGTAGGCAAGTACATATTAACTTAAAAAAATGTAGGAACCTACAGAATTTATCTCAGTTTACAATAGTACTTCTATACTAAATGTATATATTATACGAACCATGGGGGATCGTGCAATATAATAAATGTGAGTTTGGATGTTTGTTACTTAGTCACACAAAAACGGCTGAACGAATTTGAATGAAATATAGCATATAGGTGGCTTATGCAATGGATTAACGCAAGTCAACTATTTAACCCGAAAATCAAACGATTTGTTGGCGTGGGAACCCGTCAAGTGCAGAAGACTACTATAGGAATAAATAGGAAACACTTCTAAGGGTTTTTCAGAGATAAACATCAGGGTTGTAGGTTCACAGGGTGCGTTTAATACAAATGATACACCTATTTGACGTACACGTGTATTTATGGTACAATGCGCATAAACTACCTTATAGGTCACGCTAGGACATTGAGTGGGGCCATTGAAGTGGCTCTTTACACGGTATTGTTTTTATTACTGGACATAAGGCAGCATGGTCTGAATACCATTGTCAGGCCCACTGAGCAAATTTATTATCCTGTCAACGTCAGTCGTCAGCTGTCACTCACAAACAACACCAACACAACACAATCAGCTGACTTTTGTTGTTTTGAATTTTTTGGTTGCTGTTTTTTTTGTAATTTGTAATTTTGAATGAATTGCGTGTATTTGAAGCTTTTAATATCAATATTTTAATTTTATTAGACGCATAATTCATCATATTACATAGTAAAGAAACCTACTACAATGAACTCGTTTATTTTTATGCAAATTTTCCACCAAGAATGAAGCTAAGAAACCAACCCAATGTTGATAATTATGTACAAACAGATAATTAACAATTCTTCAAGACTAAGATTAAGATGTTGTTGTATAATGTTATCTGGCGATTTCTAGTTTATTTTGTTGCTTACCTACCTACATAAATACCTACAAAGTTTATGCTTGGTATTTATGTAATCAAATTGATAAAATGAAGATAAGGCTACCAGTATTAAAGATCTTACAGTAAAGTACAAAAGTCATTTATGTGAATACAGTGCTAAAATCCGGACGCAAAAATGGCTTCAAGAAAGAGAGTTTTTGATTTATTCAGGACTATGAATGTGGCATCGTGAGTACCTATTTATTTAATAACTTTAACATGAATAAGTATACTGGGTTATTGGCGGGACTATTACCTATTCTGTGGCATAGGTCTCTTTGCGCCAATTCTTTTTCTACTTGAATATACATAATCATCCATTCTACTCTACTGTCTGCCCGTTTCACACAGAAATAAAGAATGGACCAGAATTTTCATTCAATTTATTAGATTCAGTTAAAAAATTATAATAAGCAAAGCAAATAATCAAGGTTCCATTTTTTTCCAGATGCTCATGTCCAGCTCATGGTTTCCGAGGAAATATCCATGTTTCAAATGCTACACCACTGAAGGATTACGCTTTTGAGGTAAATTACATTATTAAATATTTTACTAGGTACTTATAATGTTTCTTCCTGCATTACCACAAAATAAAAACAGTCTAAAATAAATAACAAAAAAATATATATTTCAGGCAAAATGCTCAACAGTACGCTACGGATTAGGTGTAACTCGGGAAGTTGGAATGGACCTGGTGAACCTGCAGGCTAAGCATGTCTGCGTCATGACTGACCCAAATGTAGTCAAACTGAACCCTGCTAAAGCTGTCCTGGACTCACTCACTAAAAATGGTGTCAACTACAAGGTCTATGATAAGTGCAGTGTGGAGCCAACCGATTCAAGGTAAGACGGAATAATTCAGACTGACTGCTTTTTGTTTTACCTGTTATCCCACTCAAACTCAACCTTTTAATCGTTCCACTGCTGGGATACCAGGTTTACCCTCGAGATCTGTTAGTTTTTGGAGGTAAAATAATCTATGATACCAAGTATTTGCCATGCCAAGATTCATTCAAATTTATTGGCTGTGGCTAAAAATAGCCTTTGTTTTTTTCTGATTTCATTGCAATTATCACTAAGACCCCCATCTATTTATCTAATCAGTCTATCTAAGACACCCAATTCATTATTATAATTATTTTTATTACATTGTTATCATGCTGTGAGAAACAAGTTTCAATGCACTTTTTGTTAAAACCAAGCATATAAAAAACTTCCATTAAACTGACTGATATCATATCTGCCCAAATCCACATAAGACTGATTTGCATAGTGGTATGATCAGCCTTTCTGACCTTGACACTTTACTAAAGCATATTACTTTTTTCCTCCAAAGTTTAGAAACTATAAATATATAGAAGCTATTAGCTTATTGTATTTTTGTAGATTTCACCTTTACACACAGTGACCAAGTGACCATCCATGAAACTATTTGTTACTGCACCGTCTTACTTATCTAAACAAATCTATCATAGCTCATACATTACAATGCATCAGTTGTTCAATAAATAAATCTAAATCTGAATCGACTCTTAAATTAGCAACAACAAAGATTGACCATTACCTCTCACGCACTCTTCATTATCTTAGTCGTTATTTGCACTCACCATATTATTTTACATCCATCCACTTTTGAATCACACACACATTTGATGTTGTCAGGAGAGGAAAAAATAAGAAAAAAAAAAAAAGTTCCCTACTAAGCTGTAGCTGTATTCTATTACCATTCATTCATTCATCCATTCATTCATTTTTTATTTTTGGTCGACCTGTTTGGCTCAGCGGTAGTGTAGCCGCCTTATAAGCCAGAGGTCCCGGGTTCGATTCCTGGCCGGGCAGATGTTTGAATGATGAATTTAAATATCTGTTCTGGGTCTGGGTGTTAGTTGTCCTTGTCTGTGTGTGTGTTCCATGGCATCCCCGACACAGGTTTATTCCTAGTGGGGAGCTATGAGTGTGAAACGTTTATTTATTTTATTATTCCAGCTTCAAAGACGCCATAAAGTTCGCCAAAGAGCACAAGTTCGACAGCTTCGTGGCTATAGGCGGCGGTTCAGTGATGGATACTTGTAAAGCAGCCAACCTGTACTACTCCGACCCCGATGCAGAGTTCCTGGACTATGTCAATGCGCCCGTAGGGAAGGGCAAGCCGGTGACTGTCGACCTCAAACCTATGATTGCTAGTAAGTTGAAAACCGGCCAAGTGCGAGTCGGACTCGCGCATGAAGGGTTCCGTCCGTCCCATTATCTATAAAAAATGGCAAATAAGCATATCTGTTGTATGGGCCCCCCTTAAATATTTGTTTTGTGGTTTTTTAGTATTTGTTGTTATAGCGGGAACAAAAATACATCTGTGAAAATTTCAACTAACTATCACGGTTCATTAGATACAGCCTGGTGACAGACATACAGACAGACATATGGATGGGCAGTGGATACGTGTATCGAAGTTTTACAAACTTTGATCCCTTACTTAGCTATCAAGAGGTGTCAGTTTTGTATGTAAAGGAAAGATTTGTTATCATCAGGTTTTTGAATTGCCTTTCACTTGGAAGAAAATACAAAGACATGATAGTAGATAAGTATTAACTACATAATATATATTATGTATTTTATTTGCAATAAACAGCAGGCGGTTAACGCTGTCTGTTACTTTTAATAAGTATATTTTATTGTTATGATTCTTTAAATACATTATCTATTTGTTACGTCAATACTTTTTTACAACATGCTTATCTCGCTCCTGAGTGAGTTTAGTCGAGATTCCAACCGTTTCCATCACTAGTTCAGGACAGACCGGAGTGGATAAGATAGGAAAAACACCAGATGATGTGGCTTTGTATAATTAAATGAAAACGCGTCATAATAAACATAATGGATTACAGTTGTAATAACATTTATATTATATCATATTGGCTAATTAGTAAGTATAAAATATACATTAATTCTAATTGGTTCTACTACTATACTAGGCAGGGCAGACTTAGGGGAGGGCAGCCGGGGCTAAAGCCCTGGGGCTTCCACAAAAGAAGGGCCCCCACAATAAAGACTGCCAAAATAACCTCAAATTCTGACGGGTCCACACTAGTGATATTCTTTTTAGGACAAAGTTTTTTTCGCTGTTTGCCCCAGGGTCTCTGGACCTTTAAATGCGGCCTTGATACTAGGCTGCTTGTCTTCCTCAAGATGGTGTCCATTGCCGATAGCTCGAACACATAATTGTACGGCCAGAGCAGCTCTAGGGCCGTAACTCGAACTCTTAGTGCAAGCCTGAACTAAAACGCGTTGGCTTTTGTATCGCTTTTCCACTGGCTGACAAAGCGAGACGAAACTAGGGCGATACAGTTTAGGCTTGCGCTAAGAGGTCGCAGTACGCCCCGCTAGGGGCAGAAATCACTGAACTATCATTGTTCTTGGAAGTGAAACGTGAAAATGCACATTTTGTAAAGTGCTCGTTCTTAACCTAACCCAATATATAAAAGTAAGTCAATAACTAAAATGAATTAAATCTAATTCCAGTACCAACAACAAGCGGCACCGGCAGCGAGTCGACCGGCGTCAGTATATTCGACTTCGAAGCGATTCACGCAAAGACTGGCATCTCTCACGACAAGCTGCGACCCATGCTGGCAGTCATAGATCCGCTGCACACGCTCAGTATCCCTGAAAAGGTCACTTTCCATACACGTTTATTAATAAAAAAAATAGTAATAAATCTAATTGGACGAAAAGGTCGCGTTAGTTTCAAAACCAGAAAGTAAAGGAATTGTTTAGCCAAAAAAGTCTAACCAGTCCTATCACTGAAATAACCTAGAACTAATGTGAACAAACCTACTTGATGACTATATTACTAGCTTATAATTTAATAGCTTTTTCACAATGATGATTATCGTGGTTTTGACACATTTTTAATATTAAAATTATACGGGAATGCTCACATAAGTAGTGTTGAGTTGGGAACTCCGACTATAGTTTCGATCATATTCAGTCAGTTTGATTAATAGCTACGAGATTCGCAGGATACTTAGGATGTCGCACAACAAACTACAATTCGAACCCCAAATTTTTAAAACTTCTAGAGCAGTGCGCAAGTTAAAAATCAGTAAACCGCTACACCGCCCAATAAACTGAACCCTGATAAAACTTGATAAATTATACACACTAAGTTAGAAAAAGGTTGACTTACATTTGAGCAGATATAAGTTAACTGTTTTTTATAACACGTAAAAAGGTACGGCTGTTTAATTAATCATAACTCTATATTCCAGGTGTCTAATTACTCCGGGTTCGACATATTCTGCCACGCGCTGGAAAGCTTCACCGCCATCCCGTTCACGGAGCGCGGCCCGGCGCCCGCCAACCCCAAGCTGCGCCCCAACTACAACGGCAGCAACCCCATATCTGACGTCTGGGCTCGGTTCTGCTTACAGGTTATAAATATTTACTTTTATATCCATATGTTTACTTCCTATTATTATTAGCAAAACCATTTATTGGTTCTAAAAACTATAAGCAACTTTTATGTCTATTTCTGACTGCTTCCCGCGGATTCGTCCGCGCGATGGTGATGATTAAAAGTGGCCTGTCTTTTTTGCATTGCTGACGAAATGTATGCAAAATTTCATGATGTTCGGCTGGGTGCTTAGGCCTCTGACAATATTATATCGTAAAGAAACTGGAACAAAATGTTCTCAATTGTAGTGCAAGTGTTATTTGTGTGTCGAGTTACTTAGTGGCGCGTTTCGATAGCCAGCCCAGCTCAGCAGGTCTCGTGACATCACAGGAGCTGGCAACACCTACGAGTAGATTACCAATTTAAAAACAATCTATTCGACTCGAATTCACAGAACCAATGACAGACCCTATTGTAGCACAAGTGATATTAGCTCGGTCACCGTCTCTCGGTTACTCTTGTTACAAAAATGATTAGTTTTAGAGTGACAGAGACAATATCGGACTTGCCAGAACAAGCTCCAGTTCGAGCAAATTTTGTACACAGATAACGTGTAACAAACATTGAATGCAGTTAAAATATTTTTTCTGATTAGTTTCATTTACATTTTTGGTTCATTACCAGTTTCTATTCCCAAAAGCCAACACCGACCTTCGAACCCCCAGACTTTAAACAAGTACTTCAAACGCTCGGTGTACAACTGCGACGACATCGAGGCGCGCTCCAGTATGCACCTGGCCGCCACCATGGCGGGCGTGGGCATCGGGAACGCGGGCGTGCATCTCTGTCACGGGATGGCCTACCCTATCGCCGGGAACAAGAAGGCGAAGGATTTCCTGCCTAAAGACTATGGGTGAGTAGCTGAGTAGTGACAAGTGCAACAACGGTACAAAAAAATGAAGAAAGGGTTACCCGATCGTGGGGAATATGAAGGCGAAGAATTTCCGGCCTAAGGACTATGGGTAAATAGCAACAAGAATGCAGTAAGTTTATTAAAGCTGACTGAGTAACGTTACAAGCTGAGGTCGGCTCTGGCGAAAGCATCAGGCGTTTACACGTCATTATTTATAGACTGAAGACTACGCCTAAGGGTTTCGCAATATTCTGGCCATTTTCCGAGATAAGCATCCTATGCTCATTACTCAATCAAGTACTACTCATCAAGATCTAGTCGGTTAGACGCGACAAAGTAACAAACAGAGTAGCAGACACAGTTTTCGCGAATCCTTTCAGTTGGCACGTCAAGATCAAGGATATTTGGTCAGTTTCATTGGAAACCACTCATTTGCTCCCGATAAAGCTATTATATTGCAATTTCGCATTTGTCATTTGTGTCAGTGCGTTTGGAGTGTAAGTTACAAAATTTTTGAGCTCTTTTATAATATTTCTCCTCTTTTTCTTTCCAGAGCCCGCATGATCCCCCACGGCCTCTCAGTAGTGGTGACGGCCCCCGCAGTATTCCGCTACACCGCCGCCAGCGATCCAGAGAAACATCTAGAAGCAGCTTCCTTACTCGGCGCTGATATTACAAACGTGAAGAGAGAAGACGCCGGGAAAGTACTCTCAGATGTCATACTACAGTACATGGACTTTATGAAGATTGAGAACGGACTGAGCGCGTTGGGTTATACGAAGGACCATATTCCGGAGCTAGTGAAAGGAGCTTTGCCTCAGGTAAGACGACTATTTTTCCATGTGAAAAGATGCGGAAAAGTTTTATTTTAATCAAAATTATTTATAACATAAAAGTACCTATAACACGGTCACATTATCTCGAGACCTGGCGTCGATGACGTCACGTCACGTCGGCGCTCTGATATGGTGCGCAAAACAAGCATCCTCTAGTAGGATATTATTATAAACAATAAGATTTCCAACAAAACAAATATTGTGTCAATTAATTTAATGTAGGTAATATTATTCTATGTCATTATCATATATATCATATCATTATATGATTAAAATGATGAAAAATAAATGAAACAATTTTGGTTAAGTGGGTACAAGAAGTGTTTAAAACTTAACAAAAATGTCCTACGTTGCAACAAAAACAATATTTTAACGTAACAGCAATAACAAAATAACAATAAAAGTCCAAACGTAACAATGAAATGTTTAAAAATATACCACGAAAACAAGTCGACGCGTATCGGCAACGAAAGTGCCAACCGTACTGACGCGCCGTGGCGAGCGCGGGGAGGTGAAAGGAGAACGGGGCGGGAGGTTCGCATTCCAGCGAGGTCTCGAGATAATGTGACCGGGTTGTACATTTGTTATGTGGTGCGCTACTCCTCAAACTAGGCGCAAAGCACCTGTATCTTGAGGAAGTAAGTCTTTCCGTTATTAAATCTATTTTTGGACATAGTAACTAAAGTACTCTTAGATGTCGTACTGTGCAGTACATAAAGTTTATCAAGATTAATAAATAGATTCAGCGCCAGCGAAAGGCAATTTTCCTATACTAGTAAAATTTTGCCTAACAAAGCGGATTTTTTTACTAATAGGAAGAGAAAAGTGTATTTGGCCACCATCGTAGTTTCTGAACAAAACTATAAGCATCCTACAATGAAATTGTTTATCTCTTACGGTACGGTAAAATACAGAGAGTTGCTCGTTCTGCACTGTTTCTTCTCTCGCTCTAACGCTGATTTCCTTCTCTATCTTTCACTCGCGTTACATTTTGCCGATCTCTAATAAATCTGTTGATTACCATATTCACACATTCAAATCCTACATATAAATACCACCTTTCAATCAATATACTTTAAGAGGTAAGTAGGTACCTATTTACTCACAAATAAATATAGACATTTAGGTAAAATATCTCAGTAATAGTGTCGTTTCTACAGCCGAAGTAAATATACAAGGAGTGTTCCCTAATCTTGTTTGTAATTCTTCATATGATACGTTTATTTAGATAGTTGATAAGGCAGCATTTCTCGAATAATCTTTCACTATATTATCTTATACTTTAGAGCCACCTAAGTATACCTCTAAAATAGCTACAGAATATAGTTTATTGTATGAAATATTATATACATATTCGTAAGTTTATACGAGTACATGTACATATTATTTTTTACAATATATTCTGAGTGTAATGAATTCTGATGTTTCAGTTTTCTAGCATTTATTCCATAATTTAGAAGTATTATTGAACTTTTCCTCGAATGCTGAATAGGTAGTATTCCACCACCATTTCACCCTTCGAGGGTAGATCTGGTATCCCAGCAGTGCGATAATTAAAGGTTGCGTTGATTGAACTTTTTACCATAACCCCTTGCTAATCTACGTATATTAAAAAAAAAATGTATCTAAAACATACCTTACCAAAACTATTGTTTTTCCTTTCAGAAACGTCTTCTCAACTTGTCACCATTGCCTCATAATGAAGAAGATATTACTATGCTACTTGAAGATTCCTTGACGGTCTATTAAAACTTTATATCTACACAGCTAGCCAGAATCTTAGCTAGCCACAATCATAGCTAGCCAGAATCTTAGCTAGCCACAATCATAGCTAGCCAGAATTATAGCTAGCCAATCACAGCTAGCCACAATCATAGCTAGCCAATCATAGCTAGCCAAAATCATAGCCGGATTGTTACTGTCCAGGATTATAGGTATAATAGTTGTTATATGATTTATCTTGGGTAAGTCAAAGTAGTAATTAAGTTATAGCAAGCAAAAAACATTTTACTGGAATAAGGTCTATATTTTAAACTTATAATTATGTACATTTTTTCATGTAACTACAGAGTTATCAATAAAATATTGTATTGTAAATAAGTTAAAATATCTTATTTAAAAACACAGTTGTTAGTAACGAAAATCGAATTTAATTAGTGGTTACTTAATTGCTTAATCAATGTATACTATTTTTTTAAATTGTTATATAGGTACATATATTTTGTAGTAGTTTTATCTTGCTATATGTTTCGTACCAGTTTATTATTGTTATACAAAAACTATAATTCTAGATTCGTTTACCTATTGTAGTTGTATAAGCATCCTGTAAATATATTTTATCAATTTACAAAAATACAAGAATTTGTACAAAGATTTCAATGTGTCTATTTTCATGCCTACATACTTATCTTGTCTAGCTATTACAGACATGACATTTGGGAACGGGTAAATAAAATTAAACAATAATCCTTAGTGTTTAATTTTTAATAATTTTAAGTAAGTACATAAAATAAACCTATCAACTAATTTGTATAATATATAATATGTATAATCTTAAATTAATTTGTTGTAATTTGACTTGTTACTTTAATTATAAAAGCGCTAGAAGGGAAACATTGGTCGTAACGTTGTTCGAGAGTTCGTAAAGGCACTGTACTGTTAGATATGCATTCTGTGACTAGCGCTTACAACTATCACTTACTGCTTATGTAAGATTGACGCAGTGTTAGTGTGCGCGGCTCGTACTCACACATGCTCGGGCACGATGTTGGTGTGGTGGAAGGGACTGCTTTCGTACGACATGTTAGACGCGTTAACAGTTACGGTTTGAAGCGGCTGGTAGCGGTTTAGTTTGGGAGTGGTCGGGCCGAGCTCTTCGGATAGCTGTTGGTACACAAGCCCGCAATCCTTCTTTGTGCGGTTGGCGTTGCTCATGGCGGCAATAATGGCACTGTTGTATCTGACCTGCTGGTTTTTCCTGCTGCAGACCATCGTGACAACTTTGGCAGTCACGATCAGCAGAAGCAGCGCACCCAAGACTGCGATTGTAATCGGCCATAGGTATTCGTATTTCCCGTGGCGATCCTCCTGTGTGGACACTTCCCCGATTTCGGACTCTAGGTCGTCGTACATGTTGTCTAGAAGCTTAATGTCGAGTCTGGCTGGCTTGGGTTTGTCTGTCTGAGTAGACTCAGCAGCGTGTACGACGGGTGCGGCAGTGGAGGTAGGTTTTTCGATGAGTTTGACTTTGAGGTTGACGTCGTCGTCATCGTCTGATTCGTCAGTATCCTCGCTGGCGTCATCCTCGTCTTCGTCGTCCTCGTCATCATCATCGCCCTCCTCGTCGTCGGCCATACCGTCGTCATCATCGCCGTCGTCCTTGTCATCATCCACGGTATACTCGTTGAGTTTGTTGGTCAGCGTGTCTTCTGCGACCTTAGCGTCGTCCAAGGTGTCTTTCAGGTCGAAGTTGCCGTCGCCGTCTTTGTCGATCCTCTCCCAGATCTCCTCGTCAGAGACGGCCTCAGGCAGAGGCTCGACTGGGTGCGGCAGAGCGCTGCCGCAAGTTTTGCGAGTGAGGAACTCCCAGCTGTAGGTCTCGTCCTCATCCTTAGCGTCTTTGGCCAAATTGGCGATGCTGTCCGGAACAGCATTGGGAGACACCTTGCGCTTGCTTAACCAAGTCATGAGGTCTTCGAAGCCGCGGCTGCACGCGAGCGGGTTGTTGCTGATGTCTAAAGTGCGCAGTTTCTCAAAGTTGTTCAACTCGGATTGCTTGACCTCCGTAATGCGATTGTGGGAAACATTCAGGAAGGTCAAATTGCTAAGCAGGGCTGTTGTGTGGTTCTTCTCTGTCTTCCATAGTGTTGTTAGTTCTCCATGACTCATGTCTAACCAGGTCATGAGTGGTGTGTGGACGAACACTTCGGCTGAGATCACAGTCAAAGGATTACCTTGCAGGTGCAGTTTTCCGAGTTCCTTGTTTTTCTCGAAAATCTTGGCGTCCAGTGTTGTCAACATGTTGTTTGCTAAATTAATCTCGTTCAACTTGGGGCAGATAGAGAATACCTTGCTGCTGATTGTTTTGATTTTGTTTTCCGATAAGTTGATCACGGAAAGCGCGGTGAATGTTTGCAGCGAGTTATCGTAAATTTCCTCGAGGCCGCAATTGGAGGCGTCAAACAGGTAAATGTTGAACTGATCAGCCGAGCATTCGAAACCGTTATCTGGCAAGTGTTTTATCATAGGGTTATTCGAGATTTTGAAGATATCCAGCTCTATGTTTTCCTTGATGAGAATGCTTGAAATGTAGTCCAGATTGTTATACGAAAGGTCCAAGTAGTTCAGTTCAACAAGCTTGTGGAAAGCCTGGTTGTGAATCTTTTCAATGCTGTTTCCACTGAGATTAAGGTTAGCAATGTAAGTCATGCCGTTAAACATCGAAGGTCCCACAAATTTAATGTTAGTTTGTCCAGCATTGAGAGTTAACAAATCTGAGATCTGCAGACCATAGACTGTGTCAATAGGATTCTTCAGAATGTGGAGAGTAGCGAGCTCAGTGTTCTCGGAGAAAATGTCATCTGGCATGGATTTGATTTGATTGTCACTGAGGTCCAGCTCTTCCAGGTCTAGAAGTTTCTTGAAAGTGTCAGGATCCATTTCAGATAGTTTGTTACCGGCGACATTCAAGTACATAAGTCCTGGCATGTTTTTGAACGTGTTTCCATTCATGTTGTGAATGTTACAATACGACACATCGAGCTCCTGTACGGAGGACGCGTTCAAGAAGTAGTCTGACCCAGTGATTTCTAGAGGATTGTGCGCAAGAGTCAGCAGTAAAAGCTTCTTGTTAGACGCAAACGTCTCCGGCTCTAGTCGCGTAAGCTTGTTGTTGGAAAGATTTACGGCATAGAGTTCATGCAGACCGTGGAACGCGTTGGGGCCTACTTTGCTGATCGTGCTGTTGACAATCTTGATCGTTGCGACTTGGTGAAGGCCGAGCTTCTTGAATACAAAGTCGTCGAGCTCGACCGGGTAAGCCGAGTGCTCGATCACCAGGTCTGTGATGTCATCGCCGAATTTCTGGGTACCGACTTCGAGACGGTTACACTTGGCTATCCTGTATCCTTGGGATACAGTACAGGTGCAGTCCCTGGGGCAGGGCCTGTCCTCGTTGAACAGGACTTCCTGGTCGTCAGCTGCGTCGTAGTCTTCATATTGGTAAAGGAAGTTATCGCCGTCTTTAGCGTCCTTGACGTCCTTTTTAGCGACTTTGTTAGCAGACTCGGCGGCTGCGAGCGCGCACGCTGCCAGGAGCAGAAACAACTCCCGGTACCTCACCCCCATTTCTTAGCGAACTCTGGAAAAGATACAAAAAGGAATGTTAAAACTAAAATGAATAAAGTTACTAAACTTAGGGTAAAATAAATCTAATGGCAAGGAGATGGGTGTCGAATAGAGTAATTCCCGGTTGGAAACACCCTGTCCTCAACACTGTTGACTATCGGGAATTTAAAATAAAATAACAGACTACGATGCTAACCATGCTCATTTGCTTTTTTTTATAACGTTTCTTCCTAATTCAAGATCAAAACAGCCGTACATATTTAGAAACATGTGAGATATACATAACTTAAAATGTTTGTAATTTGTCATCCAATTATGAAATTTCTCGAAACACGAGGTGGGTCACGTAATCACATTACTTTGCACCCAATTGGGATTGGGAAACAATAGTTTCGTCTTTGTTGAAAACAGCCATAAGAACATGTCAACAGTGGAACGTGTTTTGGAATAATAGGAGAATTTACAAAACTCGATTTTAAAGTGTTTATAGTTCAGAATCGTGCTATTGCACACAACACGAGTACTTGAAAGTTAAAACAGCACGAATCTAATATTTGTACCGTTTCGATGTATTTCCACATCTTTCTTCTTTCTTTGCTAGCATCTGTTTAAACACATTATACCCTTATTAAATAAATATAGCTGTTACCTACTTACAATGCTATCTAAATTTTGTATAGCTGAAGGTCTTTTACTACTATTCAATCTGTAACTTAAAATCCTTAGTATATACAGTCGTAAGTACATTTAATAACGTGTAAGTAGATCAAGACTGTTCCTACGTAGAGGCAGTTGTATTGCGAAGCAGATGTTGGCTGGCATTGTTCTAATGAAATATTATCTGGTTATTGTGCATCTGTCGGGGCTGTTGTTGGGCTTCGACACATGTTGCTATAAACGAACTACGAGTATAAAGCTGTGTATTCTGCAAAAACGTTCTATATTCCAGTATGGTTAAGAATCCAGGACCGAAGAAGTTTAAGTTGCGAACAGAAAAGCTACGCATTTTTAAAATGAGTCCGAAATCTTAGAAATTTATAGGGAGAGCCAAGAAAGTTTGTCAACTTGCGAACTCTACAGTAAAATAAGTTAGAAATCTTACGTATTTCTAGCGAGAGTGTATAGAGAGAAAAGGGTAGAGCAATCTCATTACACGTTTACGTTTTTACAAAATATAAGTAGGGAAACAAAAGGTTAATTAAGTCGGGGTTTAGGGGTTTCAAAAGTTACGCATTTCAAAGATCAGAGACTACAGAACACTATCAGAATAATATTTTAAGGAGATACATTATACTTACCTACATAGGTAAACATACCTATAGGACTACATGTGTGCAATTCTGAGAATTTGAAGTTATAAAATGCAACGTTTTTCTCTAATAATTGAAATGCTTTCCGAAGCATAGGTAATTACCGATGGGGTTGACGGTTCCCCTTCAAAGCGTTATCGATTTTCTTCGTTTTCCTTTTATTGAACTTTTGCAACCTTGAAACTCGAACAATGTCTGCAAGTTACTTAGCTACTATAACTTTTATGATGGGTAAAGTTAAGTTCAAGTCAGGTTATTACCTACCTTAAATGTTCGCAAAAACACGACCTTGGCAATTTTGATGGCGTACCAACCACCTGAATAGTTAATAGTTTCGAGCTATAAATACAATTGTTACTTATGAGGGCATGTTGGCTGTGTACGTAGGTACCTACGTTGTTTAGGAATTGTTTATGGAGGACTGGAGGTGCCAGATATTACGAGTGTGGCTTTCAACCAGGTAGAAGCATCTTAGCCACAGAATACTAAGTCTTGGCTCACAACTCACAGCGCACAACCTACAAAGTTACAAGAGTCATTTCCTGTGGTTTTTTTGTTTCCTGTATTGTTTTGTAATTGTGGCAATAATATAATACTTATAGGCAACACGTTTTTTAGAAATTGCTAGGACACTGCATAATGTTCATACACTATGAAAATACCTTTAAATTATTAATTTAGTTTATCAGTTTCAATAGCCTGCTGCCTGTGTCAGTGGCACAGTGTATTTATTTTTTATTTTTAGCAGTATTTGGCAGTTTGACATTCGCTTTTATTGAAAACAGATTTTTATGAAAAAAAAAGCTGGAAACTTTTTTTTTTATTTTTTTATGAAAATTGAGTGACGAGACGAGCTAATCGCTCGCCTGATGTTAAACGTCACGTTTGCCCATAACAGGTCTGCGTCACCCAGAATTTTGAACTCGCAGAATTCAAGCCCCTGCGCGGCACAGCACTGCGCTCGTCACCCTGAGATACCTATAAGATGTGACATTTAAAGTAGGTTCAGATCCAGTTAAATTAAAACTAATAAAAATTGAGTCTAGTTAGTAAGTACTGCTAGTATAAGGCTCACGGAAAGTATAATTATGTATATGTATGTATATCGATCCGAAGTATACCTACCTATACCAGTTTAGATACATTTTAGACATACTGACAAATTGAATTAAGCTCTATATAGCACCGCAATAATGCTCCATTTACGTTGCAGGCTAAATGCACCAGATTACTTAATAATTATTATGGTCCAGCCTTGGCAAAAGTAGATATTTCTACCGGCACACATTTTTAAATTACTTTATTTAAAAAAAACTCTTCATAAAGTTTAATGAAAGCAAATAAGTCTAACTCAACGAGAATAACTCAGCGTTTATCTGTAAATTTTTTACGACAATAACTTTCGAATCGTTGATAAAATCTTCATCAAATGTTGCATGTGGCGGTTCATATAAACAAATTACGAGCAAGGGGTTACGAAAATAATACTTAGAGGTCACGAGGTCACAATTCAGACCGAACAACTAACATGTTTTATTATTATGAACTGTATTTTTACAAGCTTTTCAGTATATCTGTATGTCAGTGTAGGTCAAATTTTGTTACTGAATTTTGAAACATTTCCCGATGCCTGGATTGAGCTGAAATTTGGTATAACTGGCAATGTTAAAAGCTTGTTTTTTTTATATATTTTATATAATAGGTTCACACATTATTTCCTATACAAGTATGTATTGAGAATAATAACACGTTATAATCCATCTCGGTCATGATGGTGTTAATTTCCGTGCAGACCGGTCGACCTTACAATGAGCGATTTTTCCTTCGTATTTCGCAACGTGACGACTTTATTTGCATGTTAATGGATTGTGTCAATTGTCAGAGCAATTTCTGAGGAAATATCATCAGAAATAGTTTTATGCTCATTTATGGAGTCGGTAATGTATTTTTTAGAAGTTTATATCGTCTCTTTTGGTATAAGTTACTGTCAATCTTAAATGAAATGAGCGCTACTTTGTCTTGTAGTTTAAAGCGCTCTCTAGTAGGCATTTCTACATAAATAAATATCTACGTGAACTAAATAACTACTATTTTCAAGGAGCGAGTGCAATTATATAGCAAAAAGGCACCGTCTGAGTTGTGTTGTTAAATCACTTTATTCTTGGCAATAAATAATTATATTTGAAGTTAGTAGAGTTACCTATACCGACGGTCAAAATGATGTCACAACTTCTAAAACCAAAACAACAACCCGCATTTAAATAACTTGAATAATTCTACAGAAAGATACTGAGTAACAAAGATAAAGAAGTAGTTGACAACTGATGTTTGATAGAATAAACGCAGCCTGACACGATAACAGATCAACCAAAGCCAGTTACACCCAGTTTGTTAGAGGTATATA
This sequence comes from Alcis repandata, assembly GCA_949125135.1. NCBI lineage: Eukaryota > Metazoa > Arthropoda > Insecta > Lepidoptera > Geometridae > Alcis > Alcis repandata. The sequence continues at coordinate 4,270,346 of OX421223.1, forward strand.
GACAGACTCACGTAAAAACTCAGAAGAACTTACATAAAAAATGCACTAAAACTTCAACAATTGTCTCATGTCACGAAATCCTCACAAGCCGAACACTGGTATAGAAAGTTAAGGCACTTTCACACGAATCACTCCGCACACGCGCTCACCGACCGACACCGGCAACCCGTTCGAATGGTAGTCACTAAATGAAGGCTTATGAAATGAAGGGCGTCGGATCCGTCGCCTGATAGTCACTAACACAGAGGTAATATTGACTGTATACTTCTACGCAGTAGTTGTTCTCACGACATGCAGAGATAGACTGGCGCTACAGCTGATGCGACGTGAATATGACCGAGTATGCGGGAATTGCCGCTTGGCAAAAAAATGTAGATGGTAAGCGTAATGACGCGTGTCGGCGGGGATTACCAGTGATATGAAAGATGCTGTAAATAACGTTTACTAAGGAGGTGAAACCAAGGGACATACGCCTGCCTGCACCTGAGAGTAATATTTTTGGGCGTAGAGTAAAATTTTTAGATAATTATTTATGTATCTGTACATAGAACTTTTACCGCTAAAACAGCTTTACAGATTTTGGATTACGAGGTGTCGTTAATTTTGCGTTTTATTCCCAGAGGTCACCTAACTTTCGCAGTCGTTTTGTTTTTCTTTTAATAGTAATATTTGTAACGGAGTTTAAAGTTCAACGTTACTTTTAAATGTATCTACATATATCTACTAAAGCGATAAATATAAATTAAACTACCTACATAATAGATAGGTATGGTATACCGTAGCTCTACGATCGATGGAAAGCAGGTGAGTCAGTTTCAGTTTCAGGTAATGATTTGATTTTCTTGAACAAACAATTTTTTATTTTCGTTTGTCTGACTTACCCCTGATAGCAATATTGTGATAAGTTGTAGGTGCGGATCAGGGGCGTTGGCTTTTAGATGACCTCGTAGATGGTTATGTTAGATTATTTTTAGCGAATACGCCATTTTATTGTATCAAAAACTTACGTTTTGTTACATAAAACCAGGTTATTGGAAAGTAGTGTTTTAGTTTAAACTTAGGAAGGTAACGGTACGGTTGAAAAAATGGCTTGTTGAGCAATCATTCTATAGAGTAGATGAGTTTCTGCCTAGAGTATAAGCCTATTGCATTGTTAGAATTATTAATACATTCAAAAACAAAAATAAAATATAATAATTATTATTTTATTTTATTTTTGTTTTTGAATGTATTAATTTTTTGTAATTGTAAATGTAATTTGACATGTGCTTTTTTGGTACTAAAATAAAACTAAAACTAAATCTCGTAACTGAGTTATGAGAAATGTCTATGAAAAACATTTATTTTCGTGAATAGACACTATATTCTATTCTTTTTCTGACAAGGTGCACTGGGGTCAAAACGTTATAGCCAAAACGTACTAAACTTGGGTGATTTAGAAATACATATATTATTATCAAACAGCGGGCTAGATGGAGCGGCCACCCGTGTAAGGTAGCTGGTAAACGTAAGGTGGATAATCGTGTTTTGTGGAGTTAGTTGGAACTCTTGGGAGCAGTGGATAAATCTTACTAATATTATAAAGGTGAAAGTATGTATGTTTGTTACTAATGAACACTGAAACGGCTGCACGAATTTACATGAAATTTGGGATTAATGTCGTATATGGTCTGGATTAACAAATAAGCTTTTTATCCCGGAAAACGCTGGTGAAACCGCGGGGCGCAGCTACTATTAAATAAGCTGATAACGATCATGATGAAATAGTAAGTAAAAGTGGATTGGTTTGGCTTGTCTATAATTAAAGTTTGAAGTTAATCACTGTATCACTTACAGTGTAGCGTATCGTTATCACAGAGGTAGTAGATTCTCGTAGGTGTTTGTGTACACTGTACAGATACACACACATACACATTTGTTTGTCCAACTGACTAGCGATAGAGTCGAGCGCTAAAATCGTCTTAAAAGATCTTGTATTGATAAACCGGAATTCAATATCGTGTTGAGTCACAGGTGTCTGCTATTAATTGTTATTTATTACTGCACTTCGATTTTAATTTACGGAAATCTGTAGCAATATTTCCGACAAATTTATCTTTAGGTTGATTTTAGCTAAATTTTAGATTCCTAATATAAAGTAGCCAAAAAATATGTGTACCTACACTTATATTACAAACGCTAAGTTGGTATGTTTGTTATTCTTTCACGCTGAAACGGCTTAAGGGTATTAGATGAAATTTGGAACAGAGACAGGCAACTTTTCATCAGCATCATCATCACCTATTTATAGCGCAAGTGAAATTGCAAGGCGCAACCAGTAATGTGATATCAATGTCAACTCAATTTCATAAGGCCATAAATTCTACACAAGGCTTTGCAGATTTCACTGCCAAAGCTTAGGTCGTCAATCTCTAGATTTTACGCCGGAGCGAGCACAATAAGGAAATTATTTTAAAATAAAGAACATAACTTCAGATAAGACCTATCTACGAGTATTCAGTATCTTAGTACCTCAGTTATACCAGCCTCCATAACTTTTACGAGTAGATATCGTCGGTGTTTTGTGGAAAGTGCGAAGACGAGAATCACAATTTTTTTAAATATTATTTTCTACGGAAAATAAAAGTAAAAAAGGACAAAGCGGGGGACCTACCTGTCCCCGCTTTGTCCCCACTATCAACGATTGAGATTAAAATACCGATTGTTTTTCCTGGGACCCTATTCTTGGGCGCTCGAGTCGACAATCTATAGTCGAGATTGTTTCTGGCACTCTTAATCTCATGACATTTCTAATAAAAGATGACAGTGACAGTGGCCGAGATAGTATCTCACTCGCCAGAATAGGACCCCGTCGTTGCCATTTCAGAAGGGAAATAAAAAACACCAAATATATGACACTCTTTTCTAATACGATGCCGATGCAGTGAATTTTGCATGTACAATGAAGTGTGCCAAGGAAAAACAAGTAATAATAAACAAGTAATAGTTGTTCATAATGATGATACTATGAGCCCTTTTCGGCTCAGCATACCGTTTCCTTTTAACTCTGTATACCGCTGTACACACGCACCTAGTGATGTATAATGTACAAGGTGGTAAGTACAGTATATTTACCTACACCAGCCACTATCACTATCAGACGGTGTACCATCGGAGAATCCTTGATAAGATAAGCAACAACCGGGGCGCTCCAAATAACGCTTATGATAGTGTGAATATTCAAGAGTTAGACACATTGTCAACTTTGTAACTACTTATAAAGGTTTAATATAGTCGTGTTAATTGCCTTAAATATGCTGAATCTTTGCTATCTATTGGCTGCCTATTGTACTAACCTCATCTTGCCAGTCACCTATCGGTCCCAACAGAATAACAGCGCGGGTTGTATACAGCCAATTCTGAATCAGTTTTGGCTCAAAAGTATTAGGTACCTACATTCGGCTCGTTATCTTTTGTTTTGCTTTGTTATTTTCCTGTGTTTTTATTTCAATTTAATAAATGTAATACCATCCTCGTAATTCCTGCAGCTAATGTCAGAAGTTTACCCAGAATGTTAACAAAAACTTGAGCGGGAAAACACATAATTATGTGTAATTTTAGCAATGACAACACGCACGTGGCTCTTCAAAGTGATCTTTGACTTACGTAATTTTGACTTTTGACAATATCTGAAGGTAACATAATTATATCTATAGCAATTTGTAATGTCTAGAATTTTTGGGTATGGGTTCGTAACTTTAAGTGCGATGAGTCAAACGTCTTGTTAACTGAAACATCAAGGATGGTGGGATGGAGAATGGTAGAGTAAAATAGGGAAAGTGGTCTTCTATGATAAAAAAAGGTGGAGAGCCACTGACCCCAGAGTTTTTGCCACTTTTGCATCAAAAACTAATTTATTCTATGATCTTGGATCCCGTTATAAGGAAGTCAGTAATAAATGTTTCCCACATTTATGGCTCGTCTTTCGAAGACTTCTATTGATAAGTACTAATATTTATTTTGAATGTTGTGGAGGTTTCCTAGAAAATATTAGGTATTACTTGACTTATGCCATCATTAGTTATGCAAACAATGTTTCTTGAACTATGATCAATTTGGCTCATTATTTTCTTTGCCTACAAGTTTTTTCTAAGGCCTGAGTGGTTTTATGTTTTCATAGCATAGGATATTACCTAGTTGTCATGGCGTCCATGGACCTTTATTTATACAGTTTAAACTTGATGCAAGTATCCTATGACTTGCTTAAAATAGGTTTGGGTGTTAAGACCAGTAACTAAGTTCGTAGATGTAGGTAATTGCACTTGAATGTAAAAATGACTATGTGATTAATGACGGGACTGTGTCTGCCAGAACTTCTAGAATATTCGGTTGGTAGCTAGCTAGCATAGCACTTAGTGTCAAAGATTCAGATTCGGCTATTATTTATTGAATAACTGATACATTGTAATTTCAAATAAATAATAAAGGTGTAATTAATATCGATCTTAAACGGTTTTATCACCGCCAAGATATAATTAACGACTGAAATTAATATTCTCATTTTATTGCGTCACAATTCCTTGTACATTAATCTGCCCATAAATTAATAGGGAACAATACCAAAATCGAATTAAATCGTGTCTGCACCGCGTCGAACATTATGCGGATTGCCAGTTAGATGAATGATTTATTTTGCATACAATCGATGTTGGCGGGCGCGGTGAAATCGCAATTCAGTTCATAAGGTTCACACTAGGAGATAAAGTGTTTCAAAATTTTGAAGAGTTCAATGTCTAGAAATTAAACTTTAAAAGCGCATCTTTTTCGAGAAGCTGTTTAGTAACTAGGAAACCACTAAGTTCCAATGAAAACGCTTACATTGCCTAATGTTGTACTTTCGATATTTTGTAGAAAGATAGGAGTAAGAGTAGATTTGTAGTAGTAGAGTATTTGTTGTACTTTGTTGAAATAATGCTCTACGTTACTCTGAAATATTTATAAAGTGTTAAAAAAGTTTCTAATTCACGTGTTAATTTACTGTGTCAAAATCATGATTTATTATGATATCCAACATTTAAGAGCACTGATTTATTGCTTTTTCCATGTACTCGACATTGAGTCCATTTTGTTCGAACATTGTTCTCTGTCTATATGTTCGATGAAGAATGCACTGACGCCATGATGCGTGAGGATATGCATAACTATGGCGATGGCTATAAAATACTATGTAATTGGGTTATAGCGTCACTGGAACGATGGACGATGCCTAACCGTGTCAGTAACGAAACTTTAGGACAAAAACTGTCAACGTTTACAAAAAAATATTCGATAAATGAGATTTCAAATGTCAGAGCTGATTACACGAACTGCTTAACTAATTTTCTTGGACAGATAAAAAACTCAAGACACAAAAAAAAACTGGTTCAGCCGTTTAGGAGCAACGATGTCAAAAGGACACGGTACACTTATAATAACCCTCTTTTTACGTCGGGGGTTATAAAGACAAAGAACGACGCCTCGCAATTCAAAATCGATCAAGCCGTTTTGACGGTAGAGCTCATAGGACTAGACAAACATACCTATTGTATAATTGTACATACTACAGCCGAAAAACAATACCTTCCTTCTGGGCAGTCGGCTAAAATAGAAATAATGACCGGCGAATTCCCTGCAATAAAGGCAAAACCTATAATAGGCTTTTGTCGGGAAAGTACGAAGCATCTGATTTGGATTTTCCGGAGAATAAAATAACTGCAATAAACCTACGCTTGGAGGCCAGACTTGTATTGCATCTTTTACTCATTTTGGTTTAGTCGTCATGAGACTCACATGGTATTTAATTACAAGTTTCCTCGTGTTTTGCGCTTTATTTTGGTTTTGCGTTTTTTTTTGCTTTTAAAGTAGCTCTATGAATTTATACGGATTCACCAGCTTTTATCCTATACTTCCCACGTTTTCCGAGAAAACAATTAGGCTACAAAGGATTTTCACGACGTGATATTTGTATTTCGATGCTCAATTACATCTAGACCAAGTTTTCCCGTTAGTGGTCCATATGGAGTATGGATTGTATAGATTTTCCTTGTTTATCACATTGTTAAGATAAATTGTAACTAAGTATGTATATAAATACATATATCCCGGGAATGGAGCCAACTGCCTGTTTCCTTGTTTCTCGAGAGATACAAACTTGGGCTTCTTAAGGTCAGAGAGAGGTGTCTTCTAAGCCTGCATCGACCACGACCTTCGACCATCGACCACGACGTCGCTGACCAGGCTTCGTCGTATGCAAGGCGAGTTGGTGGTCAATTAGAGATAAAATAAGCAGATAAATAACGAAGTGTTTGATATATGTACTTAATTTTACTTAGATCTATAAACGTCTATATATCGGTAGGTATACACACCTATGACCACGTTCAGCAATCCAGTGACTTTTTTGTTGTAAACCTGAAACAATAAAAATAAATAGATAAGTTTTTCATTGCTGGTAAATTTCACGAAGACATTCAACTCAGGGATACCTTGTCTACCCTCGAAGGGTGATTACGCCAATGTTTTTTTTCTCCGAAAACTTTAAAACAAATTGGCAAAAAATGCTCATGACTATATAAGATAACTGCTATAAGCCAAACTCGGCTTGTGTCTCGGTCTACAGTGCCTTCTTTATGGATAGGAAGTATAGGCATATCAGAGTCGTCATCAATCAATAGGATACCGCAATAATCAAACAAAAGTAAAAGCATAAGCTCCAAACAGATGGCTCGGGTCACTGGCCGGTGGTCCACTGCTGGACGCACCAGAGTTCACGTTCCAATTCATATATCGATTCCGCATACAAATAACTCATCGATAAATTGATAGCGAATCGCAAATCATTCGATCAATATTGTTGAGTCATGAAGAAATGACTGTTTATTTTGGAAGTTTATAACTTGGAATATTCTACAAATTTATATATGTGAGAGATTGGATGTTTGTAAGTTTAGCTGTTTGCGTACTCAATGACGCAAAAACGGCTCGCCTAGGTACCCAACCCCGTTTAGAATTTCTAGGCAGGCCAGTAACTTTATTTTGCTTCTATCAGTTATCTTAAAAGCGTGAACCGTAAACACGTAGCATTATCTTCAAAAGACGAGTAACCTCATCCAACTGCACTCAGCTAATGTGGTCTAGGCATAACAGAGGCGTGGTTAGACAGCAGTGGCGGATCCAGGATTTCGGTTTGGGGCTTAAAAATAAAATAAAAATGTGGAAAACTTTATAAGCAGTCCTCCAAATCGTGCTCCTCATGTCTAAGGCTCGCTACTACTTCCAAATAGTTTCTTCCTCAAAAGGTCGCGCCAACGTTTCCTGTCTTTAACAATGTGAAGTGCTTAGACCGAGGTGTCGAGAGTGGTGGTGGTTTATAAGCAGTAGATAAAAGTATAAAAATAATTATTACGAGTTTTTTTCTTAAGATTCTAGTTTTGTTTTATACGTGACCTAATGGATTAGAATCGTCATTTAATTTTGAAAGTATCGATTAATAGATTATTCAGGTGTAATATTCTGGGAGGAGAAGAAAGGAGAGGGGGGTTTGAGCCCCTTAGTCCTCCCTGAATCCGCAACTCATAGACTACCTATGCGAGTACCAAGACTGGTTCTAATCCAGTCTCTTGCTTTCGTGTTGTAAGCCGGAGGAAGCATGAAACTAAATATCGTCTGTGCAATAGCAAAGTTGAATTTATGGTCGTAAATGAGGCGACCGAAGGCATTTTGTCGCAGGCGATGCAAATTCGTGATGGAGATTTTAGTTTGCGCCTTGAATATTAAGCATAAATCTCTGTTTGTAATTTACAGAGGTTTCAGTCCCAGTTTTATTTTATTTTGCATGTTGTTACATGAGTCTTAGAAAAAAATACAATAAGAAACTGTATTGTTGAATACTTAGATTTTTAAATTGATGTTAGTTTTTCACACGTTAAGATGTTTTACGTCCATGACGTTAATTCACGATAATATTTTTGTATTTTTTGCGCATAAAAATACCGTACACATACGAGTAACATTGAGATTATATTTTAGTACGAACAATTAAAAATGTACTTAAGTGAGAATTATTTAGTCGTAGTTGTTTTATAATCGGAAGTTGTTTTAAGGATGTAGGCGCAAATATTGGAGGAATATGTGGCCAACATTTCCTTTGATCAGGAATAGTTTGATCGCGCTGTGGTTACGCGGTCACTTTTATAATTTGTTATTTTTTAATATTTCCGAAGCCGTATCGCAGCTAAAGGCTCGATTTCATTCATCCTTCATAGCTGACTAACACGTTATAATTTTTAAATTTTGCAACTCCAAATAAGCGTGGAAAAATAGTTAGAAGTTTCTAGTTGATAGAGTTGTCTAACGTCGCGTTCGTTTTGGGATCGAAAACAGTTTAAAACGCCACTTTTGCTCACAATTGTTCCTGTCACACATGCAAACGATTTTGTCATTTTTAACTATTTTTGCCACTGATTCCAAAACGAACGCGGGATAAGAACAAAGTTTGTTATAATTTGACGTAGAAAAACAACAAAAGTAAGTGGAATGCTCACTCAACTAACAAATAGGATGGATGCTGTAACAATGGCCGATAAATAAAACGTTAATGGTTTAATGGAGCAATCAATTAGGACGTAAAAACCAACACGGTCGATAGATTCAGAGAAAACAGAGTTTAGGATCCAATCCACTATTCTCGAAATGAAGATAGGTAAGTATAAAAATACAATTTTATTAAGCTTTATTTAATAACTAATCATAAATGTAGAACTATGTAGATGACAACAGTCCTGTTTCTTAAAATTTATTTTGATTTTGGAACTTTTGCGAAAAAAATTACAGTCCAAAAAAAAAAAGAAGATAATTATTACAAATAAGTTAAACGGTTTTATAAAACAATAAAAAAATGTACTAAAAACCAAAAAGACTAAAATAAAACCGTGGGGCAAGAAAACCGTGGGACGTGCCCCACGGTTTTATTTTAGTCTAGTCTATGCATAGGTTATAATTCCCTATGTTTATAATTCCCACGACTGTATCTATTTTATTATTTTTTGGTTTTTAGTACATTTTTTTATTGTTTTATAAAACCGTTTAACTTAAAATTTTTTTTTACCTATTTTTATTTTCTAGTTTTTAGTTTTTATTTTATATAGTACATTGTATTATACTGGTTGAGCACTTTCATTTGATACCCATATTAATGGGATCGATAAAACCTTCGTTATCCGCCATTTTGTAGCGGCCGCCATCTTGTATTTCAATTTTTATAGTATATTGTATTCTGCTTGTTGAGCCCTTTCATTTGATACCCATATTGATGGGATCGATAAAACCTACGTTATCCGCCATTTTGTAGCGGCCGCCATCTTGAATTTCAATTTTTTATAGTATATTGTATTCTGCTTGTTGAGCCCTTTCATTTGATACCCATATTGATGGGATTGATAAAACCTACGTTATCCGCCATTTTGTAGCGGCGGCCATCTTGAATTTATAATGATAATGAATAAACATAATTGTATTGTCACCAAAATCCAAAGTGTATACAAAATTTCAGATTAATCGGTTGACAGGAAGAGGGTGAAATTTGAATTACTAAATTTGACCCAAGAAAGAAAAAAGAAAACGTGAGCTAAATAAAACCGTTTAAAAAAGAAAGTACCGGTGATCACTAGTTCTCGCACAGTAGAGCAGATCTCATACTGTCTCATACTATTTAGCTATGACTAGATAAGGTAAGTAGGTACGTTATGGAATGAAAACTGTAGTGTCCAAAATGAAGCAACCGTTCTAAGCGCTACACTTTGATCATAGTTTAAAATAACTAAGTAGATAAGTAGATGAGTTATATAAACATAAGTACTCTATCTCAGCAAGTTGTTATAATTGCTCTTCTTGAAGAAACCCTTTAAAAAACGGGCTAACTGTTGATAATAATGTGGCAGCTATTAAAGTATGAACCGAGTTCGCCTTGAACGTTGGTCGTAAAGTATTTCCATGGTGTGAATAGCAATGGCCCCGGACGATTTGAACAACACAACGGTGCTCTCAAAATGGTAGTAAATTGAAGAAGTTAAACTCGAAAACAATAGAACATCGCGTTTCTTAGTTAGCCAGGTAAAGTTTTGTTTTTACTTTGAATAAAAAATAGGAAATTTAATTTTTGTTTAGTACATTAAGTATGTACAAACGAAAAACAAAAAAATGACTTAAAGGCGTAAGCTTACATAAAATAAACTCAAATTAAGTTGTTTGCTGAATTTAAAAATAACTAACAAAAAAAGGTACTTCCAGAATCTATGGATATAAAGAGATAAAAACTGAGATATATTTAGATAAAAGTAGGGCTTTATGTTTAAGTCTTTTCTCCAATCAATCTCGAAAGGCGTTGGACGTGGGCTAGCTGACAGCTTGCTGTGTTTGTCCATATCTATTTGATTAGTATATCTATGGCTTTTCTTAATATGGCAACTTGGCCTACTAGTCCGCAAAAGGATACGCAATAAACTTACACAAATGGTCTAGTTCTTTTTCTTTAATGGTTTTTATATTAGGTTTTGAATAGGTTAGTATAGAAAGCGCCTTAGAAATCTATGAAATTGATGCATGATTGAACGTACATCGTCTGAGTTCGGGTGAATTTTTCATAAATAAGTCATCATCATCATCATCATCATAATTTTCAACATACAATCGTCCAATTGCGCATAGGCTTTTGTTTATCGCGAAAAGGTTTATTACGTTTGTCCACCAACTCGCCTGTTGGTAAGCGACGATGAGGCCGAAGATGATGCACGCAGACTTAGAAGATACCTTCCTGACCACCTTGGTAGGTAGGTACCTATTCCGCCTTTTTTTTGTACGCCACTCATCCCGGTCATATGCCAATTTTATCCAGGCTGGACTAGCTACAATATCGACAATCAAACGACCGATCGACCGACGCATCGGCGTAAGTAATGTACTCGTAGTAATGTTTAAATCAGTAATATGTATAACCCGAGAATTATAGGTATTTTTTAATTTTCAAGGACCTTAAATGTGTACGGGAACTACGCACAATAAGATTTCCAGATAAAAATTCCGTTCTGATTGAGGAAATCACTGACTCTATAATAAAGCGTAACCTTCGACAAGGAAAAAGGAAAAACTGAGGCTTGTCACAGGAAAAGAAGTTAACAAAAGACTGGTATACGAGTATTGTTGTCAGTGTAAAAGGTTTTCTAGCTTTTATTTCTTTTTATCGGAAAAAGTCCGGAAAGATCTCACCTGTTTTGCGATATAATGACGTTTTTTCATACTTTCTTAATCTCTGTTTTCTCTGTAAAATTTAAGACTAACCAAATACGATAAATATGTTTTTGGCGAAAATAATCCGCCTCTTTGATTTTTATAGATTTAATGTAGCCAGCGACTCGCTCAATCGAAAGACGAATCCAACAACATCTCATTCATCAAAGTCGGTTTAGCCGGTTAATAATCATCAGTGAACATAGGGACGGAAATCCATACATACATAAATTACGCAATAAAATAGATTCTTATCTTTTTTAAACAAAAGAATGGAGTACTCCGGGAATAAGCCGTTTAAGGATAGATCTCGGAGTACTTTGAGAATGGTCTAAGATGGCCGTGGAGTAAAACGAAACCTAAAAACAGTATTTTTAAAATAAATTATTTTTAATTAATAATAATTCCGTGGAGCATTTTGCGAATTAAAGTATGAGATTCTTATCTTTTTTAAACAAAAGAATGGAGTACTGCGGGAATAAGCCAAATAAACGCTTGCGTGACAATTGACGTAAAAAATATTTGGGATATATTGATGTCATGCCACACATACACAAAACTACGTGAAACTACGTCATTATTACAACAAATAATGAGCAAAAATGCTTTATTTATCGTTCGTTCGTCAACGTCAAAGCAAAGAGTCATAAGTTTAAAAGACAAACAATAGATACTTTCAGAACAAAAGATTCAAATCTTCAGACAACAAAATGATTACAATAATTTTGTTTTAGTACATGAATGCTACGGCGTAGAAAAAAAAAGATTTTTTTATTTTTTGCATTTGTAAAAGAAAATTGTGGCTCGTGAAAATTGAGTCTAGAACAAAATATGACAACAGGCTCCAAGTGCCGATTAACATGATGCCGATTACGGTTACCAATCAGTTAGAATCAGTTAGATCATAAGGCTAAGGCTGTCCATTATTTATTTAATAAAGCTGTAAACACTGACGTGAAGGAACACTCTAAAGGAACCATTTTTAAACGGTACCATGAACTTGCCTACTTTTTTAGGGTTTCGTACCCAAAGGGTAAAACGGGACCCTATTACTAAGACTCGGCTGTCCGTTCGTCCGTCTGTCACCAGGCTTGTATCTCATGAACCGTGATAGTTGGACAGTTGAAATTTTTACAGATGATGTATTTCTGTTGCCGCTATAACAACTAATACTAAAAAAAATAAATATTTAAGGGATAATAGTACGGAACCCTTCGTTCGCAGGTCCGACTGGCCGGTTTTTTTGCAAATACGTTTCTAAATAGTAGGTACCTACTTATGCAATAAGTACCCATTATTGGTGTTTTTAATACCTTGTTATTGACTAGAAAATAAAAAGAAGTAAATAGTAACGACTACGTACACCTGCTCTTCGATTCTTCTACGTGACTCATTTTTGCGAATACAAAGCTGTTTTTCGGCTATATCGAGTTACCCGCGACCACCTGGCCGGGTCAAGTGGTTATACAGCATGTTCTATAAATCAATTACAATTTTTAGAATTTTATATAAATTATAAAATATTAATTTTGTCAAGATTTCTAAAATCACGATGAGAGAAATCTTAAAAGTGATCGCAGAAAATAATTATGATTCGATGATTTTTTTAGAGGATTTATGATGATGACAATGATAATGGTTTATCCCACCCGACGATAATAACGATATTTAATGATAATGATGTTGATGTTGACGTCTAGGTTTTAGATTGTTGCTGCTTGTACCTACTAATATTATAAATGACCAACTTTTTTGGATGTTCGTTGTACAATCACGGAGAAACGACTCAACTGATGTCAGTGTTTGGTGTGATGGTAGCATGTGTCCAGGATTAGCTCACGAATTTTATCTCGGAAAAATATACGGTTCCTGTAAGATAAAGGATAAAATCGTCAATGGCAGATAGATAAATATAACTTTATAAACAAACCCTTTTGCCTCGCCGATTGACAAATTAAGCTTATGACTTGTATAGGATATGACCAAACAAGGAATCGACGAAACTCCCGTTGTCAGGTAAAAATAAAGATCAATTCGGACATCCTGTATTTACCCAAATGCAAATGCTATACAGTCGGTGCGTTTGTAGTATTGGTTTACATGCAGAGGGGCAGACGGAGGGCCTTGTTTTCACGGTTCTCGCGTTCAATATTCAATACGAAACTGTTTTAAGTGAGGTGATCAAAAAACGCTGTTCATAAGAGATACAAGTATGGAAGTTACCTACCTGTACATGTTACGTATATTTCGTACTTATGTTTATGTATACTTACTTACTTTGACTAATTATGTAGATACTTTATATGTCCATTTCGAGTAGGTGAGTATACTAATTGATTCTTAGAATTAATTACCTACTGCTATAAACAAATTGTACTAATTAAACCAGTTGTATAAATAAAAATAATTGTAGGTACCTACTCCGAATTGGTCATAAAATATTTTTGTGATACTGAAATTAGCTTAAAAAAAGGCCACCGGGTTTTATGATCCTTTTTGTCTGTAGTTTTTGATGTGAACAATAAAGAGTTTATCTGTCTATCTTTCTATCATACTTCGAAATCTTAGCGCGTTGGTTTCATCTCGCTTTGTTAGTTAGATAATAAGTGAGATTCAGTTCAGGCTCGCACTAAGAGCCTGCAGTTTAGCCCCTTTACACAATTATGGTCGACACCTACCTTTTACGACACATCGCTTTAGCAAAAAAAAAATCTGAATCTAAAAGAAAGCCGTATTGACTAATGGCACTGTCCTTGTCATCAAAAGGTCGTGCGAAGGCTGCGACTTGCTTGACCTAACACTTGTTGTTCTAGGAATCACATATCAATATTATACCTATGTATAATAGTAGTGTGGCAAGAGTTCGTTTTTACAAGTATTTATACGCTCCGTGATTTTAAGCGCCCTCCTGGATTGAGTGCATTCTTTCCTGAATTTAATTTATAGGGATAACGTAGGCAGATACCGCAGGTACGTTGTATTTATAAAAAGTAAGATGCAGAATACTCTCTAATATAATGAAATAATTTAATAACGTCAATGGAGATAATGAAACATAATAAGGAATCAATAGTGAACCCTAAAACCGTAACTACTTTTTACCATGAAAATACTGGGATTTCTCAATTCAAGAAAGAAGAAGTTTGATTTTACGCCTCACCTACTGATAGCCAACCCAAATAAACCGCATTTATAATACTAGACGTGGTTTGAATAAAAATCATCACCAACTTATCAGTTAAGTTGGGTAAGAGATGGAACTAAAAAAAATCTATACAATCTTGGTATTTTTTGTCTGACAATCCGATTGTGGATACTCCATTCAGCGGTATGGGTATGTTTGTCAAACTGGTGTGTCAGCCAGGTGCCAGGTGGCGACTGTTTGACATCTGCACAGGACCAGACTAACCAGTTGTTTGGCACAAGCTGCGGCTGACGAAGATGGACAGGGGCGGAACGAGGTGGTAAACAATGGTAAAATGAGCGAAATATGTTTAGGGAGACACGCGCACAAAATTAATGAGTTATCTTAGCTTATTTCAAGTTTTCATTTATTAGAAAAAAACTTTAGGTAGTATTACTGAAAGGAATCCTATTTGTTATAATGTTATAAAGTTTGTTGCGTTGTTAGGCGCCGGTTGAAAATCAATAGTCAGGTGGTTAAAATAAGTGCTTTTGTTCTACAGCACGTGTATTGATTACGAGTATTAGTTCAGTTTAGTGATCTCCGACTGGCTAGCTAGCGTTTGTGATTTAAAGTCTTCGATATTATAAAACTGCTTTATTCGTTAAGCCTTCAGCAAAGCTCGTGGGCAGTGACCCTACCGCCCACACTAACTTCGACTCTGTTAGTCCGACGTGCCTTATTATAAAAAGCTGTACCTAATTATGTTCCTACTAACACAGGGACATACGAAGACCTTTAAACTAAAAAAAAAAAAGTTTACGTTGATTACTTGAAAAGATGCGGTCTGCTGCGTGGACAAAATTGGATAACTTAAAATAAATAAAATAAACGACTTGCAAATCTACTCATGTGTACTGAGTTATAAGACGGTGACATCTCGTAACTATCAGTAATATATTAAATTATAGGGTAGATAATAACACCAGCAAAGGTGCCGTGTCGAGGTTAGAAAAACACTGCAGTTACACGAACAATCAAGACATTACAACTAATCTCAGCCATCACGAATACTACCAATCGATTGTGAGAAGTAGAACGATAATTTTCAGAATATTGATGGACGAAAAAACAACGACAAAAAAGAGAGCTAAAATCTTTATTGATTCTGCAAGCTTGCAACGTTGCAACATGATTTTATCCAATGACGTCAGGACCCGTATAATTCAGTTATGTTTTACCTGCATAGGGTGAAAACCTGTGTTTTAGTATGCATACGCAGTAAAGCGTAATGTGATGCAATGTAGAGATAAAGACTATGATAAAAGGGAATTAACTCGGATCAACTCTGCGTCTTTATCTGGGACTTTTTCAGCAACATATTTTAGCCTCAGGGCAAAACAAAATTAGGAGCCTGAATAGATTGCTGGATCACACAACTGAATGAAGTATTAATACATATAATACAAATGATTTTTACAGGAGAGCAATTTAAAGTCAAAATTTGACCTAAACGAATTAGTTAATGTGTAGTATCAATTTTATTCATTCATTACGATTTTTTTTATTGCTTTTTTGGATAATTTGTTTTCCTAAAAGTATATTGATCGTATAATCGGTACAATAAAAAAAAACGTGCTTTTGCAGTTTCGATACTGCACATAGCAGCAGTCGACATGTTTAGTAATGTGTATAGTGCTAAAGCACGGCTAAAGCTAAATATTTAGACCGGAGCCGTGTGTGGGCTGGACCACAGTCGCTGTGGGGCGCTTTGTTAATAAATGTGGGTCATTCCACCCGACTGCTATGAGGAAACGGATCGCGGTTGTTGCAGAATTTTTGGTTATTGTGTGTTTGGTGGCATGTATTTGACAGCTGTTTTTGGCTTAGTTTGTTTTTAAAAGCCTTCGTTTACCATAACTTGCACTGTACTCGTATGTAATTATGTTTGTTCGGGTGGAGTCTGGCAACTCAATTTTGAACCACTTTCCGATGTCCGATTGAGCTGCAATTTGGTATATGTGTGTATCTCCGATGACAGTGCAATAAAAGTTTGTTTTTATAATTAACTTATTTTGTCCAAGTCTCTATTAACCGCATATAATGTCTAACCGCATAAAATACAAAACTGATTTAGTCTAATTCTTATTCATTTTGGTCAAGTATAAATTAAACAAAATAAAAAAATAGCTTAATCTTTATTAGACTAGCGGTCGCGGTTTCGTCCGTTATTTTCTCCAAATTAAAAGTTTTATCTAATTTGATGACGCAAACTCTTTCGGTTGAATAATTCATTTTGTTAGATTAAGATTTGTCCAACCGTTTATGGACTTAAAAAGATAACAAATAAAATTAAGAGTTAGTTTTATTTGTTATCTTTTTCTAAATCAAAGAGTTTTTGGGAGACTAACGCACAACGATTGATTTTTGTACAAATGTAAAGAATAGATAAATGTTATGTATGTCTGACTTTCCTAAAATAAGCTAACAAAAGCATGTCAATCAAAATCAATATGAAAATCAACCCAACGTCCTCAAAGCATGATTGTAGGGTCGGCGGCATTTCCTGGCTGCGTTGTTATATTTACCGCGTCGATACGGGCTTCATTGTGTCCATAAATGCCATGGCACCATAAATCGTGGACCATGGAGACATTGTGATATACCCACTAGTAAAGCTGGATTCACACAAAATACAGGGTTGTACGGAAAAGGTATACTAAGCGAAAGGGACTCTATCGTATGAACAATTTTTACTGCGGAACCAGCTCTTAAAACACAAATAATTAGCTCAATACTCAATACATGTTTCGAGTGTCATTAGCACTTTTCTATGGAAACGTGTTTATTCGCGGTTTTAGGATTGGTCCCGTATATAGTAAAAACTGTTCAGAACGATGAGTACTATGAGCTCCTTTCGGCTTAGCATATCCTTTCCTATAACCCTGTATGCGCGACCTCGGTCGTGATGCGGTATTTAGTCGGCATCATTTGGGTTTGCACGTAGGCATTTACGTAAAAGTATTTACATTTTGACGGCAGAAAATACTGTTTTTGGATTTTAAGCATTTGAAAAATTAATTAAATACTCGTACCTATTAGGACGTAGTAGTCTTAAAGCTTAACTTAAGTTAATTCAGTAACAAACATATATGTAGTTTTGTTACGTCAATATATGTATATTTTTTTATAAAACAAGTGGCTAACAATCTACGGTCCACCTGGTGGTAAGTGGTCACTGCCGCCTATGGACACCTCCAACACCAAAGACATCTTCAGTGCGTTGCCTACCTTTGAGGACTCTATACATCCTTTGTTTGAAGCCACCAGTGGAAAAAAGTTTTGGAGTAGTTACGTGGTGTTTTATTCCCTCTCTATAAAATCTCTTCTCCAAGTTTATTACTCTAGGCCTCCAAGACTAAAACAGCCAACTTCCTGCCTATATATTGAAGAACTAAACCTGTTTTAACTTTCACTCTCAATTACTAGATTTAGATAAAAACTGTACATGAATGTAAACACGTTAGACGCTTTTATAGATCCCGTAACTATCCCATAGTGTCGTTTAAATCACAGTAAAAGTTTATTCGAAACTAAATGTCACAGTATTTTGTTTCCACCGTGTATTACCCTTCAAATTAAACCCGTAGGTTTATTACACAGGGTTAAAAGAATACAGTATGCTAAATCGAAAAAATGCTCATAGTACTCGTCATTATGAACAACAACAATAAGTTGTTCTGTAGAAAAATGTCAATGACATTGTACAAAAGCTGTTTGTTTTTCGTGATTTCAGGGTTAGCCTCGTGGTAAAAAAAATGTAGGTACATGATATTATGAGCCCTTTTCAAGTGAAATACTCTTTCCTTATAACCCTGTGAAATAAACCTACGGGTTTCATTTGAAGGCTTAATACACAATGGAAACAAAATACTGCGACACAGTTTAGAAAATTAGATACCCTTTCCTTATGGCCCTGTAGTTTATGTTAAAGGTGTAGAGAGCGGGACATTGACCTATATCGATAGGTCAGCACTGAGGACGGTATACGTGATTTTACGAGGTCCGAACGTCTATTTAGGTTTGTTTGTTGTGGAAAAGTTTATTCTGTACGACAAAGATATAGTCACATACACAGTAAAACTAAAAATATAATGTACATACCATCGATCAAGTGACTTCGGTACTACATACCCAGTTTTCAGATTTAATGTTAGGATTTTATGAGTATGTAGAGTGATGGTAAAATACAATAAATAATAGGTATGGTATTAAGTGTTCGATCAACAGAATAGAGAACTAACAAGTAATTAATTTCTTAAAACAGTTCACTGACTGTTGAAACCATTGCATTAAATGCAATGATGTGTTTATTTATTACTTTGTCATTATTTATCTCGAAGTGATTGGTTATGGGTAAGGAATAAGGATTGAAGAGTGACAGAGGATGAGAGGATACTTTACATTCCAACTGGGAAAAGTAGGGTTCGACTGTGCGACTGTACCTAAATACAGGTGAAACCTTGGAATACCGCTAGTCAACATAATAATTCATTCTCAAATGCCTTCGTAACAAAAATGTAATCTTGATTTAAACCGAAAATTCAAACGCAGCTCACAACACTTTCTACTGCAAGGATTTTTGATGAAAAGTGAAAAGATCAAATATCTACTTACTAAGTACTTACTTAGAGTTAGTTAGACTAGAATGTCGAATGCCAGTTAAAAACAACAGTAAATGAAACCTAATTTCTTTATTGCTCAGTGCCAATTTGGGTCAGAGATCAGAGACCGTAACGAGTGCGCACACAATGGCATGAGTTTGTTTGGTTGAACCAGTCTAGAATTAAAGAATAGGGCTAAAATAAACATCAATGCCTTTGTTGGCAGTTTTCATTATGGGTACTATGGAAACTAACGTAGTTATAACACATTTTGAATGCGATTGAAACTAGTCGTAGTAAACGACTAGTTGTTACGTTGTTAGAATAGTTGTTACGTGAGTATTCCCGTTTTAATTATATCAAAATTATGGGCGTATTTGTAGAGAACGACACAAAGAAGAGATAGGTATGATATTTCTCTGCTAGGAAAGCGTCACAGTAGCCAAAAGTGCATCTCTTTTGACAGGGTTATAGAAAAAGTATGCTCAAAATCGAATTACAATCGGCATAGATTTCGCGTAATTGAAAAACCTACTTTGTTAAGTCGGTTAACAAGAAGTTTAAAGTAAAACCTAGTTTACCGCTTACAATGGGGTATCTTCTTTTGTTGTATAGTAACAAAGACTTGGATAATGATGTCATATCTAACTTAAAGTCACGGTGCTTAATTGGATCAGCGTTTTAGAATAGTTACTTGGTCTTCTTTCTCGATCGAGGCTAAAATTTTAAGGAAAGAAAACGACAAAACATCTGTTTTATACCCCATCTAAGTGTAGTAAATATGTGTTTATTAATAACATGAGACTGAAGGCTTCTGCTCTTTCGTGCTCTTTTTGTTCTCGCTCTATGTCTGTGCCATTTCCAAATTATGACTAGTTTAGTATGAAATACATAACCATCTATCAGAGTATGTATGACGTATGATCACATCTGGATGATTTTGTGACTTCCTACCGTTAGCCTTGAACCGCAGCCGTGCAGACAGTATTCAATATACAATCTTACGTCATCTTTAAACCAGTAAGTACATTATCATTAAAAACCAATCGGCAACGAAATGAACTGTTACAAAGTTTGCAGTCGCGTTTTTGATCTGGAACTCTTATTTATTCGACTCACAGAAAAAGATAGAATGAGGATAATGTTTTTGGATGTAATACGCACTAAGGGATGTATTTTAAATGATGGGGTGCCTTAGGAGAAGACCCAGAAAGAAGGATTTTTGAGTGTTCCTACGTATGTTGGGGGTCGCAATTTAAAGAGTGGGTTTAATGTCTAGAATTAAGGGTTGGGTTTCCAACCAGTCATACTAAAAGACTAAAACGTATCCCAGTTCTACGCTTGGGTAATTAATAATGATGATGTGCATTCAAATAAAAACAAATCCAAAATTTCAAGGAAATTGTACTTTTGTTTATTGCATTTGGTTCGTTTCCGAGTTCAGCCACGGTTCCGTTTTAGTTTGAACGAGAAGATCTATTCCCTCGGCCCTGTGAAA
The DNA here is from genome assembly GCA_949125135.1 of Alcis repandata. Classification (NCBI taxonomy): domain Eukaryota; kingdom Metazoa; phylum Arthropoda; class Insecta; order Lepidoptera; family Geometridae; genus Alcis; species Alcis repandata. The sequence continues at coordinate 4,290,933 of OX421223.1, forward strand.
TCGATATCTAATAAAATACGTTTAGTTCCGATAATCTGTTGTCCATAAACGTGTTTGTATGGCCTGTGAGTGCCATGGGAGAAATTTATGGCTTGCGGAGCCGGACCTCCATGAAACGTGTCAGATACTTCCAAGTCCATAATATGGATTAAATCCGTAGCTTTGGAAAATAGCTATCATCGATATATTAATTATCTATAGACAAGGGACAAAGATTTATATTTTTAATTAAAGTTTATTATATTTTAGTGACGAAAAGGTTTTCCTTTCTTAAATAAAATCATGTAGGTATACAAATATTTATATACATTGATTTAGAAGAGGTAAACCCTTCTATCATCTGATATAAATAGATTCACTAAAATGAAAAAAATAACAATCTCATCGAAAACATAAAAAAACAACATTTTAAAAAGTCTCCAATTTTTCGTCAGAAATTACGTATATCAAAATGAATCTTTGTTCGAAGACAAAAGATAAATCAACTTTAGTTTGACTTATTTGAGTATAAGCAAATAGGTAACAGATGGAAGTTAAGTCTGGTACAAAATTCACGATAAAAGTATTCAAAGATTGCCCACACCAATTTGTATAGGTATTTCAGCGTGATCTTTCTCGCGTATTTTTCGACTTTCGAACGAAGACTTATTTAGGTACGCATTCGTTGGAAAGTTAAAAAATTCGCATATAAAAGACAATACTCAAGCGAGCGATTCAAAAATTACCTTTTCCCCTGATACTTATTGCCCTAAAAATGTATGATTCTACTCACTTTCACACATGAAACATAAATATTATGGTCGCAATAAAATATGAGTACAGCCACTTTATTTAGCGTTTCCGCTTAAACAATTTAACTTTATGAGAGCAAAAGGTCACAGGATTGATTTAAACACGACCAGCACTAAAAGTAGCTTAATTAAATGCTATCCCATTATTCCCATTGGACCGTGCCTTCTAGAGAACTAATTGGACAATTGTCATTGATTGACTTTTTGAGTTATAGAGGATTAAGGGCGTTTAGATAACTGTTAACCGATAACCAGCTGCATTTTCTGATAACAGTTGGTTGGCAAAACAAAGAGAAATTACAATACAGAGTAAAAGTTAAGTGAGTTCCCATAGGTCGAGTGTCAGATGTCATAGTTTTTAGACTGCTTGAAGGCGTCTGGCATGAATTGGCCTGTTTGTCGCTTTTTTATTAACAAAATAAGGCTTAGTGCACAATGCACATTTAAGGTCACTTAATGATATTATAGCTATTTTAATACAGCAGCTTATGTTTTTTTTCTATAGATCCTATTTAAATAACACAATACACAGTGGTAGGTGCCATTTGAATAGGGCCTAATGTGAGTCAGTAGAGGTCTCCTCACCCTAGCCAATAGGCTCTTGCCCTGCAAAGCTCAAGTTAACGATCAACGTAGTTTTAAACCAGTCCTTATATCAAAGGATTAAAGTCTAGAACTCGTTAACAGAAATCCCCTAGCTGATACCAGCGCAAGTACCATGCTTTCTATATTTTCGGGGTCAGTCGTATTTCCGGAGTGAATCATTCTATCGGCTTTGAAAGCATGAATCAGTTATTTATGTCTGAGCGTAAATAAACAACTATTTTGTATTAAAATAGAAAATCGATATCATTCTATCTTTACGCGTAACACCTAACTATATTTTATAATATGTTAAAATTTAGCAGAATTATTCGATTTCGAGATCGATACATAGTTATTGAAAATGTTAATGGATTATTTGCACATTTAAGGCCCCTTTAGAATGTTATGGCTTTAAAGCAGTTTAAATATTGCTTATACGTAGGTACAATAAAAAGTCTCACAAAATGTAAATTCTTAATTTATTCAAAAACAAAATTTGCCTTTCTGAGAGTTATGCAATGCAAATTTAGTGTTGGGCCTTCATTATCAGTAATTAACTACACAATTAAACATCAGGTGAGTTATTTGCTCGTGTCGTTACTGAATTGCATAAAAAAGTCACTGTTATGACTGCAAACAATTTTACCTACCACAAAAACGCATTTAGCTTTTTATATTTTGCCCGTTTCATTTAATTTTTCCATACATAAATAAACGTTACGTAAGCTCTACAATAGTCGCAGGTAGTTAGTCTTATTTATGCAGCGTTTTATTCCATTTGTATGGCAATCAAGTGCATTTGATGGAATAGTAAAATCAAGAATCGCCGCGCTTCCAGGCGCCACTATAAAATCTATTTCTGCTGCTGATAGCCGATGCTACAATACCTTATTGTTATGCCTATTGCTATAATTCAAGGCCTAATTCATTGAGCCTGTTAGAGCATTGCTTAGCCTCGGATGATCTTCACGGGTCACGTCATGGTGATGACGCCATTAGTAAGCAAGTTCAAAAGATTAGCGCTAAGGTGAAACAGTTGAGGTGGGTAACAAGACTTGTGAAGGTTTTATAAAATAGGTACATATACGAGTATTTAAAGTTTTAAAAATTCAAATGTAGAAATGCATTTGCATTTTATTACGAAGAGGAAATTGAGAGATTATTAAAATAACACGAATAATAAAAATTAAATTTGAGGTAAAACATTCTGTTGGAGTTTAAATAAATGTTTTAGATTCAAAAGTTTAGAACTGAAAAATGTTTTGTTATAATTAAATAAAAATATGACTATAAAAATCATATTATATTTATTACTAGTTGACCCGACAGACGTTGTCCTGTCTTAACTATGAATATTGAATTCGAGTTGATATAATTAATTTAAAAAAATTATCTCCACTTCCTTAATTTTTTCTTTCATAAGAACCTTCTCCTGACAATAATTAACACATCAGAAAAATAATTAGCGAATTTGTTCCATCCGTTTAAGCGTGATGCAATGACCAAGGGAAATAGAGATTCATTTTTACATATAAAGATTATTCTATATTTAGAAATTACACTGGACTACTCAGTACTCACGTATTGAGTCGGTTGAGGTGTCAAAACCGTAACTTTTCATCCTGAAAATGTTTTAAAACTTTTGGGATAACAATCTAAGAAAAACATGAGCTTCAGGCCAGTATGTTTTGTCTGCTGTGTAAACCCGTAGTATATGAATCATATTATGATATTTGCTTTCGATCTAACTAAATATTTACCATGAAATGTAAATTGCGGCGCCAAAATGTCGTGCCATGACTTCATGACATCACTAATTTGGTCTCACAGCGCGATCGGTAAATCCTTCTGCATTCATGATTCGAATTTAAAACTTCTATTCAATTCCTGACAGATTTATTACGAACCATTCATAGTTGGCTACCTTTGGTCAGCCATTGCCTATTTTACTACTGCGCTGGCTTGCAATGTTTTATTCATGACTAGCACAGGCTGGTTTTCGAGGTAACTAGCTACTTAGCTGTAGGAAATCAAACTAGATTAAACTAGCAGTAGCAACTTTTTCAACTTAAAAATTTTCGTTGGCGTATTAGTTGTTTAGTCTGTACTAGCTGCGCCCCGTGGTTATCGGTGATTAAAATGCTAAAAAGTAGGGTAGGTATGTTTTATTCTGTACCCCTGACAACGCGTACCTATGCCAAATTTCTTGATGATCGCTAGAATAGTTAGGTCGTGAAAGTTACATAGACCAACATAGGAAGTCACTTTATTTTGTTAGGATTTATATTAGAGTTTAAGTCATATTAAGCGCCCAATACAAACTTAAGTCAATGACAACATGGTAGGTTTTTACTTCAAGTTAATTTACGAAACGCATGAACACGTGTTTCCAATTTAACTGAGCATATTTACACTAATAATATAATTAGGACATCTTCAGGCTCTTTCAACCCGCACTAAATGATGACAACATACTCGTACTATTTTGTGACAGATGTTTCAATTAAGCCAGAACATTAAGCCCTTCTTACCTTTAAGTCCTTGAGTTTACGACTCGGAGGTAGCTGAGATCCTCACGTCATCGACTAAAATAAACCAGAGGTACCATCTGACATTGAATGGCGAAGTGGCGACTATATTGTATTCACAGCGGGAGGTGGTTATGTAATCGATAAAATAAATGCATTTGCTAATGTCTGATTTAGTGCATGTAGCGTCTGAGCGGCCTAATAAGGCTAGTGATTTATTAAAATAACACAATGTGGAATGTGGATATCTAGCAGAGTAATTCAATGCATGTAACGTACTTAGTGGCTTAAATTGGTTTCATCCAAACGAATTACGTCTAGACATGAGCAATGATCATTGGGCATGGATAAATTACAATTAAGTCTCTTAGGTGGAGAGTGCAGACTTGATAAAGGGTTGGCGATACAGCCTTAAAAAGTTCAAAGTGACTAAAATGGATCATGGAGAAGCTATTCAACTAAATAAAAACAAAAATATTGTATTTTTTGGTTTTGTGGAAATGATCATAAAATTTAGGACTGACCAAAAGAAGATTGAATGAAAAACAAAATATAGAATTCGTAAGGAAGGTATAAAATATAGGTAAGTAAGTGGAGACACACAATTACTCATGTGTAGATTGTAGGTATGTGTGTGACAGTATATGTGTATATGCTCAGTCTTGTAAAACTTTTCTTTATAAAACTTAGTAACAAAGATCAAATACTAGAGCCGATAAACATTCCACGGTTAAATTAAATACGACTCATACAAATATTGAGAATGGAAAAGAAAGGCTTCCGAAATAAAAATGTAATTATTTGAAGAAATATAAGTGTGTTTTATAAACAAGATCTGAGAAAGGCAAACAAGAAAATTACCGTTGCTTGTTTTTGAGATACCAAGCATGGAACAGACTAAAGCTCAACACACAAGCACACAAGCCGACTGAGGAACTACGTTTATGGTGAAACCACAGTAAAATGACCCATGAACGTATAGACTGGGACAACTGTGGTACTACTGTGAGATAAGTTTGACTTAATCAGTGAGCACTGAGGACTTTCTATCCTAGACAAAATAAGCATAAGCAATAAGCATCAAAAGTTTCGAATAAAATATCTGACGAAGGCCAATTTATCCAATCAGATTAATCTTCTTAGGGGGGGGACTTTTTAAAATTTTAAATTCCTATTTGTTGCCAGAGTAAACTTCTGAATAGTTTAAAATTATTTCCGATTTGTTCTCGTTTGGAAATAATCTTAACAGGACAACTCGTTATGAACCAAGTGAAAGCTATAAAACATATTCTAACCGTGACCGCATATAACTTCTTCCTAGGGCATAAAGTTATAGATTTTTATCAATTATTTTTTTAGTTTGGTCACGGACATTAAGCAATGTGTTTACGAGTACACCATTAAATTCGAGTCTTAGTGGTGTTTTGTCGGTCATAAGTTCTTGCGTTTCCCGTTATACCGACTTCTTATCTAAAAGAGTAAGGTTGGTTGATAACACGTGGTAATTATACCGACTTACTTAGGATACGCAGTAAAGTTTAACAAAGTTTTGAGGTTTCTGACATTAATGACGGAAAAACACCGTAAATATATCCTGTTTACAATAATACACATGACTTCAGTGTTAGTTAGCCTAAACCCTCTGTAAGGTAATTCGTCACTCGCTATCGTGTCCTCCTACTCGCGCCTACTTACACGCACTATGCGCACGAGTGGGATGGCGATAGCGACTGCCAGGCTTTTCACAATTAGGTCGGATGTTCTTTACAAACTTTACTGTATACTTAAATCGAGTAAAGCAGTAAAGAGTTAGGATTACAAGCTGCTAGTAATATTTGCATGAAATAATATTAAAAATATTAGTTAGCAAATCCATTTAAAAAATTGAAAATTTAAGACCAAACAACGTTCAAAACTTGATAAAACCTCATAACAAAATTAAAAGAGGTTGCGTTATTAAAATAAATGATGGCAATAGCAAATAAAACATAGGTACGAAATTAGACGCTAGTAAAGATTACACACTTCGATTATAAGAAACTGGCTTGGACGAGTCGTGAGGCCTCCAGCACCTTGCCTAATGTTTACCTTATTACTTACTGCCAACGGTTGCCAACAGAAATAAAAACACACCCACGTGTTACACTGCCATAATAGATACACCAACAACTCAATGATAGGCTATTTAGGGGGAAGCTTTTCAATTTGGTCGACAAATCAAAGGCTGGCGAGAGAAGGCGATTGTAATTGGTTTTAAATTGTAGGGTTACGCGTTGTGCACGTTTCAATAAAGGTAGAAGTTTGGAATTAATTTTAATTTTCACAGATGTAGGGGACTGTAGGTACATTTGTGGTATAGTTGCATGACATTAAGTACATTCTAATAATAGATCTGATATTATTCGGGCATTGCGAACTCTAAAATTAAAAATTACTTTCTCAAAGTCTGATTATGATCTTCTGATTGACTCTATCTGCTAATCTTTCATAACAACGCTTCCTTGAGATTTCTAATCAATTAATATAACCCTGTATTTAAATCTATGCTCTATTTAATTCTGTACTCTTACGTAGTTTCCTTTTAGTACTCGTCATTTTCCAGAACATGTTTGGTGACTAAGCATTGTGGACTCTGACTAAAACTGTCAATACTCGCTTAACACAGTTTAGTTACAGCTATTTTTCAGCATTTTTTGTTATCGTCACTAATGCAATGGCATTGTAATGATGATTCTTTGAAACGACTCATTGAGAACCAATCGAGTGTCAAATTACGTAAGCAATAGTCGATGAGGTTGTGACTGGTAGCTGACTATATTGCCGTCCTAAGCATAAGAGCGGTTTCTAAAAAAACTGATTTTTCGTGCATCTCATAGCTCGAACAATTACGCTCGTGATGCGTGAAAAAACAGAAATCACTTTTTTTGAGATGCCGCTCTTGTCTCAGGGCGGCTGTTTAGAACTGAGAACTAATTTAGGTAACTAAATTAAATATTTGCGAAGGTGACAAAAATACGAATAAACATAATGGTTGACTGACGCGGACTGATAGCAGTCAATCTTGAGATAATCTTCCATGCCACTATTATTTTCTAAAAGCTCTCAGCTGCATAGCTCCTAAAAAACTTTTTTAATCAAAAGAAAGAAAGATTTTTTTTAATTGGACCACTGTAGTTCCTGAGATCTATACATACGTTTTTATATTAAAAGTTTATTTCTTTAAAATATTAGTATAAATTAAAGTTGGAAAACATAGGTACATTATAATTCTACAATTCAACATGTAATCAAATTCAATTACATTTGCACGGTTTGTGTAACATACCTTATTTATGTTCGCTTGTGTTAGGTTAACATCTGATTTTTATTACCTGTAACAATACAAGAAATTTATAAGTATAAACATAGTAAGTTTACAAAACAATTTATACCTGTTAGGAACAAATTCAAATTCAAACATATTTATTGCTGACAACAAAAGAATCTGTGATATTAGAAGCTTAGAAACAATGATCATCACAAATTATATCAAACAAAATAACACAGCCCCATAGCCCAGTTGCAAATCTGTTATGGAAACGCTATAGAAAACTATGAATAAATAAATAATAATAATAATCTATTATATTTATAGAATCTATAAATATAATAGATTATAGAAAAGTCATTCCCTCGCTATTCCCATACATTTTTTCTAGTCTTCTGTAGCGTTTCGATTATAGAATCGCACCTTCGTTGGTATAGGCACTAGAAAAGCACTCCATACAGACTGATGATCGAATAAAAATGACGTTCTTTTAGCAGGATAACGAATATCTTCAAAGTTTTAATTTCCCCTACACTTTATAAGAAAACAATTAGTCGTTGTATATCTTAGCCGGAACTTTATCTCGATTTCTCCGAGAGTCAGGATCAAAATATCTCGGTGTTGAGTCTCATTGTTTGGTTAAAACATTCCTCGCCGATAACACGACCCATGACGCGAATTCTAAAACAATGCCATCGTTTTGGTGCGGCGGTTTTTAGGTTTAATATTCTGAGGAATAAGGAGAACGGGGTCATACTTCGAAATCATCTGCACACATATAATTAATATATACCTATATAAATAATATGTTAACCGCACATACCTATATATCTATAGAGTTAAATACATTTATAAATTACTAGGTAAATGATCATCATCTTTAGATAAAGTACAAATAAATACTCGTAGATACATTACCTCTTTGTTATTGACAATATAAATTAGAAAGATAATGAGATTGCTTAGATTTTAATTGTCACGTTTTTTTTGTTTGTATCTCATGTTTTTTTATTAGTATTTTGTGTTAAATTATTTGTCGCAGCTACCTGTTGTCGTGTCAAATATATATCCTTTTTGTTTTCCTACTTTTACACGCTTAGTTCTTTCTTTTAATTTGCTATTTTAGACAACTGGAAGCTATTAGAGCTTTATTACATTTTAACTTGGTCATTTATTTAGTAAAAGTTTTAAGTCTATCCTTCAATTTAAATAGGAAATTGGTAGATATTAATGGCATTCGTAACAGGAAGATTTGAATTTATTTGAGGACGTTAAGTATGCTCTCATCGCTACAAAATGTAGGTGAATTACGAACATCATTGTGGCTTAACTACATAACCTAAATTCCAGTTATTAGTCACTTGTTTTTGATGGATGGTGCAGAAGTTCTGGTAAACACCAGGTTGTTGACTTTTTCACTTGGCCTCCAGATCTATCTGAGATAAAGTGCGAATTGAGGTTATCAGGAAAATAAACTGCGAAGTGGAATCAGGTTGGATGGCAATTACCTCGTATGATGCGTTTTATTGAAAAAGTAATAACGTTTCAGTAAAGGGAGTTTGCGCCATACTATCTGTACTGCGAAATAGAATACGAATTACTTGTATTTTGAATGCAAAGTTTGTTTGTGTACGGTTGATAGACTTTCACGCTAAAACGCTGTAAATAACTCCTCATAATAAAGGCTTTAAGTGAAATTTGGATTGATAGCCGTATTAGTGAACAGTATTCACTAACATTTATGCAACATTTAATTTTTCTATTGATTGATATAACATCTGGCGTTTTCAAAGGATTGTCTCTTAGAGGTAAAAAGAGAAATTGTCCCGAATATTAAAAAAAATGTGACGCACAGTGTCAGTGGTTCAGCGGGTTGTGCAATTGGACCCGGATCAAAATTCTTCCAAGAAATGACTCAGTTGGATTGATGGTAATGTAATGATGAATGCTCTAAAGAATGTAGTTGTAGTAAGTCTCATGAAGTTTCCTGTTATCAAATACAGCATACAGCTAACAATGTACCTACTTCAAAATACCTACTAGTATAGTTTTACAGTTCCCGCAGTGCAAGTATCGAGTTATCGATCGAGAAATTGACACTAGAACCAAAATAAATCACCAAAATTTTGGAACATTTTTATACTTAGTTGAAAAAAAAACGATTTTTTTTAATTATTTTATTGTGATATTTTTTTTTTATTTATTTAATTAAATTAGTTTTATATTCATTTCTTGATTGACTAAGCTCTATACTTTCCCACTGCTGTCGCCACTTTTCTAATTACAGTAAAATAATACGAGAACTACAAAATAAAACGTCAACCCAGCTTTATTCACTCGGGAAATCTCCCAGTAAATTTTATCAGAGATGAGACTCTACTGAGAGTATTGGGGACTGACTTGAAAACCTCGTAAAACAACATTACACATTACACTACACTTTTAATAAACATTTTCACTTGCTATAAAATACATATTGTAAATAGGAATAAAAAATAAGAAAATAAAAAAAAATCCTTCGAGTAAAAGAAAGTTTCTTTGCTCGACTTCACTAATAAGACGTGTTTTTGACTCTAAAGAGTCAAAAAAGTGGAAACCCGAAAATCCCGAAATTAACAGTGAAAATAATCCTTAAAATATTTTGAGTAGGTATGTTTACATTGTTTATCCAGAAAACTTCGCCATCTTATAATTCCGTCGTGTAAATCTGCTCAATAGGACAATCGAACAGGAAAAATTAATTGTAAATCAATTGTACCTAAATTGAAAATACAAAGCAACGTAAAAAGTAAAATACAAAGCAGTGCTATTAAAATGAATCACTTTTCATCATTAATTTATTAGTCAGTTCATGTTCATGATTAATTTAGGATGTAAGTCATCAATGTCATATAACAATAGTGTGCGCAGACAGAGGGCCTTAGGCAAGGAACCAAGCAATCAGCATTTATGGTAAGATGGATCCCTTTTGACACGTTCTTTATTATTTTTAGGGTTCCGAACGTCCTTCGGGGAAGAATTCTTAAGGCGAGACTTCGGTGTCTGTTTGTCTTAGATGCGATTTTAGGGTTCCGCACTCGTTTAAAATACGATAGTTCAAAACCCTTTAACATGTAAGTTTTCGCTGTAGAAGATTTATTTCTTCATTAGGTACTTATTTTTTGTGTTTATCTTTATTACCTAATACTAGCTGCGCGATTTCACTCGCTATCCTACAGGAACTTAAATTTTCTGGAAACAAAAATATTCATACCAAATGTCATCCAAATCGGATATTCCGTTTTTACGTGACAAACGCCCAAACATACAAAGTTTGACATTTCTAATATTAGTAGGAATTAATGTTTTACTGTCAATTATCTATTGTACTTTATGTTGTCAAATGATCCTTCCTTCCTTGTATCTATTATTCTTCAGACAAACTCAGTTGATAATTTTCTGGAACAGTGCAAATGTATGTAGGTAGAGTCTAGTACATGTAAGGAAATACATTTATTACCACTTACCACTTACACTTACAAGATTGTCGCTCGCACTCGTATAGAGTCATGAACTGTGGCCATGACCACCTACACAGGTATAAGCATGTTATATTAACTCTATTACATACTTACGTAACTAACTCTACATAGAATTCTAGACAGAGCTAGAGTATTGATAATTTTCTACGGTTGGTAGAGCTTACGCAGTAACTGTTATTTATTCTGTGGTAGAACCATGTTTGTGTGCAAAGCATAGTTTTACAGTATACGATATTTTGTATGAACCTATGTAAAAATGCCCTTGCTTTGTAATGTTCACTAATTTTGGTAATATTTTTCTATCATATTGAGTATGCGAAATACTAGTAAGGTTTTAGTTAGGTATATTATTGTGGTTTATTTTCTGAAACAAACACATTAAACATAAATAGAATATTAGTTTATTTAATTAGCTATAGCTATACAATGGGCATGCATTGGGCCCAAATTTGAAGGCAATGACAGTTCTTAATTACCTAAAAATATTCTGCCTTTGTTATTGCAACCCATTAGACAAGGGCATTCATACTTTTAGAAAAAATAGATCTATCAACTAAAATCTTCAAACTTGGGCCACTTACAGACAAAAAACACAGCTCAAGTCACAATCCGCAACTAAAGTACCTAGCCTAAGTAAAAAACGGGCGACGTTACCTCGTTCCAATCCTATAGGTACTCGTATATACCTGGCCGATGTAAGCACCAGAACTTTAGTAGCTTGAACTTTCTATCTTTTTAATGATGATCTTTTTCATTTTCTTGTAAATATAACTGCACTGCTTTGACCAAATCACTTGATTAGCCTCTCCACCTCACCAGCATTTGTTAGTCCAAAGCCTCCAAATAGAAACGTCTCATTTGGCTTACGTCATGCTTCAATACCCCACCATTATAGCCTGGTGTTAGGTGTCTGCCTACATCGTTTAACGAACGAGGCCTAACATCTTTATGATGTAGTTACAGCTAGAGGCGCCTCGCTGTTTCACAATAACGCGATTTTTGTACATTCAACCATTTCAACCTGTTTATCGTGAAGCACCGAAGTCAAATTTGATCGATGTCGTGAAGTTACGAGTATATCTCTCACTGGAATGCTTTTGCATATTCGTGAAATGCACTTCTAAGTATTTTCATTCTGTGGTTTTTAGAAAAAAACAGAAATCTTTTACTGTTTGTTTACGTCGCGTCGTTTTAAAAGATATCTCAAGTTGCCAAGTCTGTTATCTTATCAGTCCATGCAGAGTTATTAGGGAGAAGTACGCTAAACCGAAAAGGACATACATACATATAGTCGTCATCGTTGTGAACAATTTTTACTATTGGACCAATACAAGCCCTTTTCGGCCTAGGATACCCTAATTTTATAACCCTGTAATTGACAAGCTTCAAAATACGCCAACCACGATCCTCGACTGTTTTGCTACGCTACATAATTATTACTCATACTATTTTGTCTGTCGATAGATTAATCACAAACATGTGTTTTGTATTATATTATATTGGTTTAATCATTTCAGTACCTCTAATATGTTAAGTACAAAGAACTTGTCTTTACAGTAGGTATTGGGTAATTAGTTGCTACATTTTCCTTTGTCACTTCTTCTAGAACAGTGTTATCTCTAGCACCACATATGTTGCTTGTTAAACACCCGCAGTTTTAAATTACTTCCTTAAAATGCAAAGAAAACTATTCCAAAGCGCAATGCGTGCGCAAAAGATTGCCAGCACAAATAGGCTCTATTTTGAACTTCAAATTTGAACTTTAGTACTTCTAAATAAGGCTTAGGTTAGTCCTTATTCGGTTTGAGTTCAGTTTGCAGAATGCGCGGAATGTCCGTGCACTTCTGAGAACACGGCCGGCCCTAAGTTCTTGCCCTTAGGCAGCACAATTTGCTCCATTAGTTTTTTACAAAGCCTTTATACGATACCGCTCGCTGATTTCTTTGATATATTTAATTCACATCTTCGCTTCGATACCAAACACGCAAGCGACGCGACGCTTGAATAATTAAGGATTATAACTTTCTTGTTTAAAATTATATGACAACCTGTATAAGTTGAAGTATGAAGTATAAGTAAGAAAAGTATGATCAAGTTTGTTATATTGGAAATTATAAATTACAGTCTTTTGTGATGTCTTAAAATGTGCTTATTTGAAACAACAAGACAAAAGGCCATTTACATTCACGCTAATCACTAATCAACTAAAGTATTAGGCCACTTGGCTTTACAGTGCCGAGGTATTGTGTTTCTAGTTATCTAATATCTATAAAGTAGACTATCTGACATAAACTTATCGGCCATTCAGAAATCTTAGTCACAATGCCTTTGTATGTTCTACAAGGTTCGTTTCCATCTTCGATCGAGGTCTTATGACCATTGACTTCATCTCCTAGATCACATTTATTATTAGAATACAGAGAGTTTCAGTGACAAAAGGTATCTATTTTATAAAAAAAATAGTAAATTTCCAACCATAATGTCTATTGTTAAAAAAAATGCGCTCCAGATGTCTCTCGACATTCTTAATCTTTCGGATATCACTCGAATTTGGCCAGAGATCTCATTTACTTTTCAGTAGGTTTGGTCCTTAAGGTCTTATCTTCTTTGTATTTCCTACGTCTAGAAATAACTACCGACATATTTCTAGTTTTACATTGAGTACCTTGTTGCAATTCTTCAAGTGCGAGCGATCGTTGTTTTGTATGCGAGCGAGCGTCACTATCTCAACAAGGCGTGACTAAAATATGCCTGTTTTGAGAATAACAGGTCAATAAAACATAGAGCATTTCTGGCACTTCTCGCACCACATTTTGCGTCTGTTCTCTAAAATGTTAGTGTATACACGCAGCATATTAACTTTAATAACAACGCGAAACGAATTGAGAACGATAAGAACAATATTTTCCTTGTACTTGTAAATAGTGCGCTTATTTGAAAAGTCTAGAAATTCTCGCAGCTGAAATTTCGTGTATGAACGAAAACAACACCGTTTCCTAGTAGGCCATGTTTAACGTTTCGAAAAGTAGTGTGAATGTGGCATGCGAAATGCACGTACACATGCATGCATTATGAAATGTCTAGATACTTATTTCGGCAACTGTAAGTTAAAAAAAAACAAGGGATATAAACATTTGCATCAGTTTTTATCCCCTTAAGGGATTGAATATAAATAAATGCTTTTTTTTTATCATCTGCCCATCAACACAAAAACACCCTCTAAACATCAAGTCTCTACGACCAGTAGTGTAGGCTGTGCGTTGTTTGTCACTCAGAAAGTCAGGACTTTGATTCATAAACGTACCTATAAAATACAAAGTGTTTACATCAGGTAATTTATACAGCAAAGTTAATATACGTATTTACAACGTGATATTCTCATCTAAGAGAATATACAACATATTCAAATCCAACAAATGCTAAGCAAATGCATGGAGTCGCAAACAAAACCTGTGAGTTATTGTTTTTCCTAATGGCGTTGTAACGGATAAGTCTTATTCAGACGAAAGTTTGAGAGCAAAGATATTCATTCTACATAACGGTTTCGTCCATAATTTGTCTGAAGAATCATTCGCGTCGCTAAGCTATCGACTGGTTCCACAAAAGATCACATGACTGAGTTTGTTCAGTGAGATTTTTTCTAAACCAACCTTGTTCAAACAACCGGTCACTCTAACAATTGCTCGATTGATTGTCCTTAAATTGCTTCACCGACTAAATGTTCTCGTGTTCCTTTTGTGAATCTTTTATGGGGGCAATCGGGTCAGTTAGAACATTTGAGCTACATTTAGCTACAATTTTTTTAGTTAAAAACATATTTCTAAAAATAGCTTTTGGTTTCTTTCTTATTTGGTGTTATCATTTACGTATCTTTTACTTTATACACATACGAGTATCTGTAACTTGATAATTGTCGTTTTTTGGTAATCAAAGTTTTATGTGGGCATAAAGTTAGTTCTTGTTATACCAGCGTCATTTTCAGATCTTTAAGAGCAAGAATGCGTGGGCTTCAATTACAGGAAGTAGTTGAATGGTTAGGATTTTATGGTAGAGCGAGATAGGGATATGCCATTCAATATTGGCATTGCACTCAATGAATGAAGAATGTAGATAATTCAGTTCCACAAAGAACATTGAGCCGCAATTTAAAGGCAGCTTTAAGCACTGTAAGTACCATGAAGCAAATGATATAGTTGTTTCTTGAGTATTTAGTGAATTTCATAGCAAACCAAGGCTGCTGAGGTCAATATACATACATATAAAATATAACTAATACAAAACATGTAAAAGCAACTATTCATTTCTACGTGAATACTGAATACGTCAAACAAGACGAAGCAACTGAAACAAAAAAAATCCAAACAATGGTTTTGTAAAATTCCATAGACTGACAAAAACCGGCAAGCCAAATGTCGAGGTATTGAACGACGCGGACTTCCGTCCCATTTGTAAGAGGTTCTTATTCCAAGCTGAAGCTATAGGAGGTAATAGATTATTATTTATATCCTTTGCTAAACTGCGCATCTCTCTACTAATTTATGCAATACAATTAATAAGGTATTCGTTTATGGAAATTGATTCAAAATACATACCACGGCGTGCATGTGCATTATACTATATAACAATGGGCTGGCTTAACCTGTGTCATAATTATGGATTCTGTCTGTTTCTTATTTTAGAGTAAAAGAAAAAACTATTCAGGCAACTATTCATAAATTGGTACCCACTACTCAGGTACTAAAATAAAAGAAAAATACTAAACAGTTAAAAAAAATACAACATGACAGCTATTATTTGTTATTTAGAAAGTTAGTAAAACACATTTAGGTAAGTAAAATGTTAACCGTTAAATGTATAACATTTTATTATAAATATTACAGCAACCGAATATAACAGCGTAGATATATACTTTGTAGTTTGGAGAGCCACAAGCTTTTATCTTGAAGGGTCTTTAAGAACAATGATGTCACTATGATTTAAAGAGCCAATTCTTTAATTAGATCAAAACAAAAACATCATCAGAGTCCGAGTCTGCATGTCTGAAGTTTTGCACATCTCGCCAAAACAAATAGTCACGTTGTTCCGTTATTGCATCTGAAGGTCATACAAGCAACAGTTTTTTCGGTTTACGTCGATGCTTGTAATAACATTCACTGTGTCGTCAGACTGATTCTTGAAAATACCGTTCTTTCTCTTTCTAAATGATTTTTAAACAGTCTGTGGTTATGATCACAGTTTGGTGAATCGTTCTTGGTCCTGTTGATGATCCAATATTCTAGTAATCCAAGAATACTAATCTAATCCTGGGAGTTTGGATGATCTTTGGAATGAAAGTAGCTTATACTCTGGATTGATTTATACATAACAGGCTTTTTATCCTGGAAATTGCGGGTGAAACCGCGGGGCGCAGATAGTGTTTTTTCCAATATTTGGCCACAAGATTTATTTTTATTGTTAATTGTTTATTGTTGTTATTGTTAAGATTAGTTCTTGTTTTAATCATTATTTATTATCATCGGCGTTTTGATTCATCATCGTAATTAACTCTTTTCTACCCACTGCAAAGTGCCATAGGTCTTTTGCACGCCATCTTTTTCAATCCTGTGCAAATCTCATCCACTGCCTTGCTTACCCGATTACTTAAGCAATTTTTTTACAGAATTTAATGCTCTTCACTAGTGAAAGCTTTTGTAATTTCTATATTGCGCAAGTAGTGAACGTGCGTTTACTGGTTTTCATTATTTCCATTAGCCAATGCAACTGCATCGGCTTTAACAATAGAGGTGACTCTGATAACAATCTTTTTGTGTAAACTGTAAACTGGTGGAATATCATAAGAGCACGTGTGTTATCATTTTGTTGGGCGCCATGTTTTTGCTTGATTAGCAGGATTGTTATTTGTGTTTGTAATTTGATACCTATTAGAACTAATTGCTATAGATTGGGCTTATCTTTTGGTGACTTAGAGCAATTGTGTAATTTCAACGAAAATAAGTTTCGTAGTATTTTTATCTGTTTATTCATAATTTTTATGTGTAATTTAAATTATTACATCACAATTAGTAGGTAAGTATAGTTTGTATTAGACGTACTTAATTTATTGAGTTTGTGTTTTTATAGCGATGGTTTGTTGCATACATAGGTACCTAGTTTTTTTTGATCAAATTTGTTTGTGTGTATTTATCTACTGATATTTTGTTCTGAATAATCTACATACGTGACGACAATATCTAGGTGCTGCATAGGTGTCAAAGTCTTCATATTTACGATCATGAGGCGAGATAACACAGAATCTTTGGATGGATTATCCGAGCCCGAGCTGTCATTGTCAGCGCGACGTCACAGCTATAGAATCGAAGAACGCTCACAAGTTTCACAACACAAAGAAACCGTAACCTTATTGTGTCCAAATGGACGTCGACCGCCAGGGCACGAAACAAATCACCACGCGACACAAAGAAAGGGAACAACTCACAGTAACACAGAGAAGTAGCACGTGATTAAGTAAAATTGTCACATTTATGTATCTCAAGAAGTGATGCGCAGGCGGCGGAGGCAGCGCCGCTCGCCGTGCCTCGCCGCCGAACCTCCGACTCGCTCGTAAGCACACACCGCCCTCGGTTAAATTCTTTGCATAAATAACCGAGAAAGCTCCTCACAATTATCCACCGAAATCACTTCACGAAACTTAGTTGCACTGCTTCCGGAACTTAAAACTAACTTTCTTACCTTCACTGCGCAGTAATGATGTTCTAACACGATCGATGGGAAACTAGCGAAATCCAGGCACAGTCACGTTCGTACGGATACGTCGAGAGTAATGGCGCCGCCACCGGTTCGTTCGTTGGTCGTCTCTCGCAGACTAGGCAGGCAAGCCTTGTTTGCTCGATGACGTGAGCCCTAATCTTCTAGCTTTTTCCTCGCAACGTTGTTCGGAACTCGATAGAACGAGACGGCAGCAAGTCCGTCAGCACCAGCCTTTTACCTGACTTGGTGCAGCAACCTACATCACACCGGTGCGTCGAATAATTTGAACAATGTCAAGTCTCATATTTGTTGTATCGTCTTAAAATGTATGCGAAAAGGCTGAGTATTTGGGTTCATGTTAAATAAACGTCAGATCACCTGTGTTGTCGTTGTGACCTCAAATGTGGCTTTGATTTGCGTGACTTTATGTAGTTGCTAAGCCTGAATGAGGTGCGTCACGCGTAGATTATACCTTAGGTACCTAGATAGGCAGGAACTAATATGGTATACGGGCAGAACAAGTCTAGCAAGGGCAAGAATATTGTACACAGATTAAGCATTGTCATAAATAAACGCTAAAATCAAGGAATGGTTGTTGTATTGGATTTCTCTACAGTGTATCTCCACATAGGTTGAGAAATAACTACCTCACTGAAGAACACAATAATAAATTAAAAAATATGTAAATGAAAGAAATGTCTTATAAACTTGTTTTTCTTATCATGCCTTATATTAGGAAATTGACTCTACATAAAAAACCAATTATAATTGTTATGAACTTCGAAGCACATAGTTTAGGCTATAAATTGTTATAATTACTAAAAACTCTGTAATGACCAATCTAGGAATAATTGCTCAACTACATTCATTATGTACGTATTTATGCATTGAAAACTGAAAAAGATTTAAAAAAATGTCAACACTACTGCCATCTATTGATTTACAGTGGTACTAAAATATCAAGCAGGTCGGATCATTTTTACACTTAGTTTCAGTATTTTCCTGCGGTATTTTTCTAGCACTTGTCGTAGTTAGCACATAAAACGCTAGATGGCGCTGGATATATTTTTCTTCCGCTTAGTCGGGTGGTAAACTCTATGTAGGCACTTTACATTTTCTGCTAGTTTCCTGCTATTTTTCTGATGGCATTGGATATGTTTTCTTATGGTCAGCATAGCTTGCTCTAACCTAAACTTGTCCACGCCCTGTTTATATGCTTAGCCTTACATAATGTTAGTGTACTTTATATTTTACTCTTCTTTGGTATTAGTGTTACCCAATTCTGCTCTTACTTACTGCTACTTACTTTAAGTTTTGTATTTACTTGTATAAAGCTTAGAGAGTGAAAACTTTCATCTGCCTTCAACATCATTAGAATCCCAACTCCAAGACTGAGTATCATAGAACGCGCTGTGATGAATTGATTCAACAAGCGGCCACTTTCAAACCAGTAGTTATTATACACTTAGAAGGCAATAAATGAAAATCGCGATGCCATACATCACGACTAGTGCTTTACGTGGCTTTACTCTAGCCGCTGGTAAACTATTGGAATCCAACTATTGGACGAGGAAGGTTAAAACTGTGGCGTTGGCAATGATGAGCATGCCAAAAATTTGTAAAGATTATTTTAGTAACCGTTCTAGCAGCAAACTATGTATCTATAGGAAGCTACAACATACTATCAAATTAAATGCATGATCCATCATTTAAAACTCATATGAAAGTTTTTGCTAGTTTATATTTAGACAATTTAATCTTTTTGTATAGTTTTTGTTAGGTCATCTTTGATGTCATATTATGCAGGTAAAATGTTTAGGAAGTAGACAACAAATGACTTATTTTATAGGTAGATCTAAAGCTACCATAAAAACAATTCTCTACAATTGCAATACATATAGACCCTCTATATAATATAAAAGCTCTTTAGTATTTGCCTTATCACTTTCTTTGCCATTCTTGCATCAGCACAGCTAACCTTCAAAGCGTGCCGCATGCTTTCACCGCCATTGAGAGTGCTTATTATTTTGTTCACCTCACCCCACCTCACTTCTCCTCACCTCGCCTGTCACGATGCACCCGGGAAACTATTAAATTAAATGATCTACCACTGAGGGCAATTAATACGCTACTTGTATAAATGATGTGTGAAATGGAATAGTCAGTTGATTTGGCGAGTCATGACGTAATTTGTCTGGGTCTACAAGACGATTAGATTCATTTTTAGTCGTTAGGTAATCCTGAGGTTAAACATAATGTTCAATGTTGTATATTTGTCTCATCTTTAGTGGAAATCCAAAAAGATGTTCTCCAAAGAAATCTATTAAAATTTATAATTCGACTAGGTGGTCTATTTCATAATTTTAATTTTATTTCTGTGTTTGTTTGTGGTTTTTCTTATATACCTACACAGGTTGAAAATTGAAGGATATTCCTATTATTTCAGATGATCGTATCAGGTCCTTCTATATGCCAAAACTTTATTTCATAAAGTCCTACAGGTCATGTGATCTATCCGTAGTTATGGGAGGATATCCTTAAATTCCTGGACACCCTGTTTATTTTAGATAATCATGGTGGTTTCATATTACAAATAATCTTGACAGATATTCGTAGATCTTCCAACATAAAAACTGAACCCTTAAATAGCATCGGCTCACTGCAGCCCATGGTAAATTTAGTAGAGGATCATGAATTAAAGTAATTAACGGTAACTTTTACTTTTATCTTTTACGTTACCTTTCTTTACAAAGTACCCTCTAGTTTAATATCGATCTTTAATCTTACGTAGGCGTAGGACCCGGTATTAAACCGCTCAGTCAATTTTCGAAAGTGATCTTCCGTCCATCAAGCGCTGGCAAAAACTGTTACAAATTATTTTGATGTATTATTACAGATAGTTATCAGCCAGTTAGAGGTGATTAGCCTACATTTATGATAGTTTATTAATCAAAGTTGTAAGGTTAAAAATCTGCTATTATCCATGGTCACTACAGATTATACGACATGCCGTTATGTTTATAGCAACACTGAAGAGTTTAATAGGTATGTACGATCTTAGAGTCTCATTATCGAGTAATCGAGATTGCTCTATTATATACAAGACTTTTGACGTAACATATTTTGTAGGCGCTGTAGCTATCAAGAGGAGCTTTAGAATAATCCATTCTTAATTTCTTTACGTTCCAACCTAACCTCACCTTCGCAAATTTTTCAAGCCACTTCAAATTGGTTTACCGCTTCATCAATTTCTTCAAAAACCTCGGTAAAAACTTTATTGACCTGAAATATAAACATAATAATTGGTTATAGTCTAAAATGTAGTCTAAATTAATGTTTCACGCTTAACGAACCGCTTTGTTAGTTTAACCTGGGTTTACTCACCTCAGTCTCAGACTTGTCTGGTTTTTTGCCGCCTTGGAATTGATTTTCAGATCGTGAACGTTTTCATGGTCTGACATAATGGTAAAGCGTGAGAACCTAGATTTTCTTGGAAATGATTTTAACCTTTCAACACGGAGAGGCAATAAATCTTAAAAATAAAAAGACATCCTATTTTGTTTTCGAAATTTCTTTGTATTCTTTTGTAAATACTTTTTAACCGATAACGCTATAAAATTAATGTTATAAGTTTAACGTATAGCTCAGAAACGGCTGAACCGATTTAGATTTAGTTTTGTAAGATAAATCGATCGAGAGTGTACCTAGCTATTGATTTTTGAAAATTAGTTTTGATGTTTGATTGAATTGATCATCTTTCTTAGTGGAAAGTTTTTCGGACTTTACATTGAACGACTAATTTTTATGACTTGATAATATAGTGTCTTCAAGTGGAGAGTGAATCGGTTTGTTCTATGCATCATAAAACATTCACGGCAGACAAACTAAAGCCTATCATCGAATAAAAAAAATGCAATAAGCAAGGTAATATTTGTTAGTATCAAGGTATTTGTACGATTGTTTTTAAGTGAAGTATGTTTTCATTTGATTTAAAATTCACGATTCTAACACTACCAACCAGTGTAATAGAATGTTAATCAGCAATGCAATGAATGGACAAGTACAATCGGGGAGAAAACATGTTTTACTTACCGCTTTTTGAAAATGAAAAGTGAGGAGAAACATGGATGAAAATGTCGAGTTTCGGACAAATTCTAATATTTTGCTCAACACTAGTTTTGCCTAATAGCAAAATGTTAATTTACCTAATGAACTTGGATTAAATAAAATAATGATCAAATTCAGCTCGAAATTAAAGAAAAATATCGCGTGATATACCTAGGTGGAAAATCGGTGGATATAGAACCTTCTCCCTTTTTAGACGTCGGTCAAAAATTTAGAACTCTCAAAACTCAATGCGCCCGCCAGTCCCGGCACGCGCGCATCCTGTCGACGCGCAGTGTTTGGTAAATATCGCTTGAACTCCATGACCTGAATGGTACACTCAGCGACATTAAAAACTTTCAATTAATTTAGCTACGAAAACCACGTGACCACTTGACCACGTTAAAGCTCATCAGTTCAAAGTTCTGGGTGGCGCAGATCTGTTATGGATATCGGTAAACGTGGCGTTTAAACCAGGCCAGTGATTTGCTCGTCTTGGTACTCAATAGCATAAAAAAATCTGTAAGGAGCTTACAGATGACAGACGACTTTCTGGTCAGCTCAGAAAAGGTGGCATGACGTTCTGTGCTTCTTTCTGCAATACAAAAGATAGAGATTTTTGAAGAACCATAGAGGAGTATTTTTACTGGCAGTGGAATTTTTGCTACGTCATACTGCTGGGGAAAGTTCTCCTAAGTACACATTACGCGGACACGTACAAAGAAGATTTAGGTATCTTGCTGTGAATTTTCAAGAACAAAACTGGTCACTAAATCACTATTAAATTGGGTTATTCCCACGTTTGTCACCCGAACCGTAGCAAGTGCAGGCTCGTTTATATCTATCTAGGTATACTAATGTAAATAAACAGTTAAAGTTTGTATATAGGTATGTATTTTTGTAGGAGGTAATCTCCGAAACTACAGCTTTGATTCTGAAAATTAATTTACCAATAGAAAGCTTCACTATTCCTGAGTCCTAAAGGCTATATTTTATGGCCCCAAACCTGCCGGGCTGAACGCCAAACAACACCGGGTACGAAGTTCCAAACATCAGTTAGTAAAAACATAGTAGACAAGTAGACAAGAGTTTTTAGTAGTTACATAAGTTGGACACTAAAATGTGGTGCGACCTATACACGATCCACGTGCGATGCACATTGAACTGCTCTCCTATTGTTTACATTGCAATTTATTGCAGTTTGCTCATTGACGTTTGTTACAGTTTTAGAACCGCGCTCCTTTGTGTGCTCGACCAATTACTCGTAATATGCATCGGAAGCATTAAGTATATTATGGCGTATCAAATAATCAAGATGCTTAAAATGCAATGTATCATAATGTTATGTAATTCCGAATAAAGTGCAGTCATCATCATCATTGCAGTCAGTAATTGCAAAAGAATAGGCGGAGCTTTTTAAATGTATTTTATTTTAATGGTGTGTATTTTTTTTGCATATTCTTATGAATAGTATTGGAACCTCTTCTATTGGAAGTTGGATTTCTTCATGCAGTTCCCACTGGCTGTTGCTCTGAAGAGCGGTGCAGTGCTGCAGCCGAACCACTTCTGAAGATGCTTTGGCTATGCTATTTCTAGAAGCTTTTTGTAATGACCAGCTGCTATTTTATTCTTACATATATATTAGCATCAGCTTGTTGGTTAGCACTGGCATATTGTTGGCATTAGTTTGTTGGTTAGATTGGCATTGGCATGTTGGTTGACATTGGTGCGTTATCAATTTTGTGCTTGCACAAACATGCCTGTCTATTTGGCTAAGCCCAATACTGATGAATGTGCAGCTTCATTGGCACACAGTATTGGCAAACCCTACTTTCTACCACTTGTTTGCTTATTGAGTTAGCATGAGTGCAAGATTCGCAACAAGTTGTTACTGCTCTCAGTGTAAGTCTATCAAGATAACGTTAATACAGTGAGTAACCATTTCTTAATACGATAATACAAAGTGGGTTTTTTTTGCACTGTTACGAGGTAGCGCTCCGCGGTTGCACCCGCTATCGTGCTGTAATCAATATTTTTTTTGTAATTTTTAATTATTTCAGTTGGTTATCCTATTAGTGGTTTTCTTCCATAAATAGGATTTCATTTACTTCCGTACATATGTTCAATATTTTTTTAATACTAAGAACTGCTGAGAGACAAATACTCAATTGTGCTTGTATAGTTAGTTAGGATGTTAGCTACGTAGAATATACCTACAAAATTGCCGATATACTGTGTGTATTTCTAGTTTATTGTTTCAATTTAAATAACAAATAAAGATTTTAATGACCTATCTCATAAAATACTAACATTTTAGTCTTAAACACTCCTACGCTAACACCTAAATTTTAATATTCATATTAATTTATGTCCATAGCACAAGACGAATGCGCGCACGCATACGAAACTCGTTCTCTATTGTTATGAAGAAATTTTGTATTTATTGTTAATCAGATTACTGGGAGGTTATAAAAATGGTTGTCACTCCTGTCATACAAAATGGGGACCACCCGACTGGTGTAGATTAGGCAGGCCCTTTGTTTGTATGGGACAGGGAGTTCAATTTGTATTTGACGTTGAAGATAAGTTTTAATAATGACTAAGATTAGATACAATTATCCGGTAGCAGATACTAAAAAAATACAATAGTAAACATTTTAGGTAGCAGATATATAGGTACACAAAAAAATTAAGTCAGGTTCTTTTTCCGTTTTCATGCTAACTTTTTGTAGAAAAATAAATTTTAAAACAAAATTATGAAAAATATTTTATACAAGATGTTAACCAACAAAAACTAAATGAAAAGTAGGAAGTACGAAACAAATTGGGGTTCTTTATATTTTTTAGGTTCGATGCCACTTCGCCAAGTCGTTTTATAACATAAAAGCATAAAGCAGCCGAAAGATTAACAACCATTTGTATAAGACTCCAAATTAGGGAGTCTAAATAGCGCTACACTATTGTTATAGCCGCATTTAGAGCTCAAATGTCACGTTTATGAACTGCAACAAAGCCACGACGTACGACATGACATTCACAATGTACTTCTACAAAAAGTACTGCAAGATGTCAATGACCGGCAAAATCTTTACAAAATTTGAAGTGGAAAACTTCTAGAAGGATCTCTATATCTGGAAGGTTAAAAGCCTAAACGTGTACCGTATCAATGTTTTCACCTGATAGTATACAATACCAAGTTAAAAAAAAAGTTTGCTAAGCCGAAAAAAATGTCTTATAGGAATATCATTCATCATTCGGAACAATTTTTACTATAGAACCAACCCTGAATTCGCAAATCTTTACAGTTTGTTGAGTGTCATTGACATTTTTCTATGGAACAGCTGATATTGTTTTTGCGTTTTCAAGGTTGATCCCTTAGTAAAAACTGTGCTATGTCCTCTTTCCGGCTTAGTATCTTTATATCCCTGTATGATTAATGTATGGTTTGTTTAGGGTACTGTTATGCTAATCACCAAACCCCGGTATAGATAATTACCATGCATTCCACGGCTCTAATAATTGAGCGCGCGACACTGCATTGGTTTTAAGAAAACATTAACTACGTGGTTAAACAGAAAGCTGTCTGCTTGTCGGTTCACGGGAAATCGCCTGATCGGATTACGAGCTCACATTCTTCACTACAATACTGTGTAATGAAACGCTTTAACGAGTAGTGAAGTACGAGGACGAGTCTTCAGGAAACGTTTTAATACGTTTTGTGGAGCTCAGGGCGAAAAAAGACAGACTGTTTGATGGCAGGTACGAGTATAAGTTGAAAGAGATGGCAGTGAATAGTGTTTCCATCGTGGCGTATTGTTTACCGATTATATTCGTCATTCTTTCAGAATATTCAAATATGTATTCGATTGTGTAGGTAGGTTCATATTATTCCTACAACATAGATTCATGTTCCGCATCCTAAGGTTGTCTGGAAGAGATCGTTCTTAGCGATAAGGCCGCCAGTTGTCGCACTAGTTTTAGGTGTTATAGGTAATCCTTTTGTTTGTGATTTATGGTGTGAACAATAAAGAGTTTATCTATCTATCTATCATGGTAACTTTAGTAGGATTTCTAGAGCCACTTTTACCATGAGCCATGAGCCTTACTTTGACCCCAATTTGTTTTATTTTGGCTCATTGACAATGGCATCGGGAACCTCATCCTGAGTCCATAAAAACCTACCGATGAGTAAACAAAACAATGTCAACTGAATGTATGTCGAAAATTGAACAATGAGAAAGACTTCCGACGTTTCATCATTCACTCACAAGTGTTACAACCTTCCTTTGTCCTCGACATCCTGTTCGGTCCTTAATTTTTGACAACTAAGTTTATTTTATAAAATAAACATGCTAAGGAAGGAAGCTCGACGTTTTGAGTCACAGATTGTTTGAGTTATTTTAAATTAATTTAAGGGCCTTGGTTTATTTTTAGAAAAAAAACGAAAAAAAATTGGCTTACAATTGCACGTGTCAAGCATGCGTCTTTGAAAAGTTTGCCTTATCTATACATATTCCTAAACAAGGTAATTGTACATATATGGATTTTCCTTTTATAGAAATTTTGCGTCATTCAATAAGAAATTAAATTAGAACAGGAACATTTACGACTAACGGACTAAGATAAGGTAAGGTACTTATTTTAGGAACAGTTAAAACAACATTTAAAAATGAAGTACAATGTTAATGTTAACTAAAATGTAAATTAAAAAGCTAACTACAAAGAGCAGATCATTTTGTTATCGGCCGAACCGATTTTCATGATCTTATAGCTGTCACTTCGAGTCACTTTTCCAACAAAAATACTAAATCAATCGGTCCCGCCATTTGAGAGCTACGATGTCACAGACAAACACACAAAACAGATTAAGAAGTACAAGTTACATACGTTTAAATTATAACATCCCTCTTATTGCGTTAGGAGTTATAAAAATAACTTCCGTCTTCTTTCGTCTTTTACATTCTGTTAAATTTTTGTGTTTTTTTTTCGATGACTAGCAAATCGCCCGCCTCATGTTAATGTTTTGTCAAATAGGTGTAGATCTTTGGAATTCAGATTTTATTTCAATTCTTTCTTCTGATTTTGTGTGAGTAATGTAAAAAGCTACATCGCTTCGTATTCGGAAGCCAAGGAAAAAGCTGTGATAACTGATAACACTATCGCTACTACGAATATCCGGCCTTTTGCATCCAGTGATATGCTCACTGCAAGTTCATTGACGCACTTCAGTTTGACCTTTTATCCTTAAACTCTTTATGACTGAAATGCTTTAAATTGGAAATGACTTTGAAATTAATAATTAGAAAGGTTTTTTCCCTCTTTCTATGAGAATAATGAGAGTCTATCTGTTGTAAGCTTAGCAGTGCTGTTTTGACCGTTTACTCTTTTACTCCGTAAATGTCAGTTTATCAAATACATAAAGGTGATAAATCTTCTTCTTCTTCTTCTCCTCTTCTTATATAGGGTTATTCATAAAGGGTATGCTAAGCCGAAAAGGGCTTATAGTACTCATCATTATGAACAAGTTTTACTATGGACCAACCCAAAATTTGCGAAAAAAAATCAGCTGTTCCATAGAAAAATGTCAATGACACTCGACAAAATGTATGGCTGATATTTTTTTTGCGAATTTCGGGTTGGTCCCATAGTAAAACTTGTTCATAATGATGAGTACTATGAGCCCTTTTCGGCTTAGCATACTCTTTATGAATAACCCTGTATATAAAAATGAATCGCTGTTCGTTTGTCTGGCTATAACTCGAGAACGGCTGGACCGATTTCGCTTATTTTGATGTTGAAATATTTGTGAAAGTTCAGGGAAGGTTTAAAAGTAAAAAAAAAACAGCGGGTGAAACCGCCGGCTGCAGCTAGTAATAAATAAATACATAGGTATATATTTTTCCTGTTTTCGATAACAATAACGAGAATTTGAGTTCACTTCTAATAAGGACATTACTTGTTTGGTGTTTAATAGTTAATGAGCTCTTCCGTTTTTATTTATAGAGTATAAGAAAAATACCCATATAAAGTTAGTATTGTATTTTTATGTATCCTTTTAGATAAATGTAATAAGAGTCTGGGTTTACCCATACCTAGTGGTTTCAATAGTTTTATAAAGATAAAGTAAGTAATAAAGTAATGGGACAAAGTTTACGGGGAATTCATAGATATTTATTTTGTTAATATTCTATTCTTATAAATATTATTTAGAAGGAAAGTTTGTACGTTTGTTTGTAGATAATAATGTCTAAAATTACTGGTCCGATTACAAAGTCTTTCACTAATGAAAACCTACTCTATCCCTGACTGCTAATATTATAAAAGTGAATGTTTGTATGTTGTTACCTACTAGTAAACGCTGAAACTAACGCCGCTTCGTATTCTTGAGGTGGCGGGTTCAAACCCCGACTCGTACCAATGAGTTCTTTGGGATTTATGTACGAATTTACAAACCACTGGCTTTTCGGTGAAGGAAAACATCGTGAGGAAACCTGCATATGTCCGGAGATGAAATTCAATGGCGTATGTGAATCCACCAACCCGCACTTGGCCAGCGTGGAGGAATACGGCCTAATCACCCTTCGAGGGTAGACCTGTATCCCAGCAGTGGGAGGATTAAAGGTTGCATATGAAACGCTGAAACGGCACGACGGATTTACATGAAATTTGGAATGAAGGTCTTTCATGGTCTGGACACATAGGCTACTTTTTATTCCGGAAAACTCATGGTAACTTTTTGACCGTGGGTGAAACCGCGGGGCGCAGCGCAGCTAGTATACTACTACTTATAGCAGTCAGTCGTTGGTTTGGCCCTGTTTTTTAACCGACTTCAAAAAAGGAGGAGGTTATCAATTCGACTGTATGTTTTTTTTTTTTTTTTAATGTTGGTTACCTCGTAACTTTTGACTGGGTGAATCGATTTTGATGATTCTTTTTTTATTAGAAAGCTGACGCTTCCCATTTGGTCAATTTAGTCCAGTTCTGATAATGGTATCCATGAGAAAACTATATAAGTCTTAAATTTGCATTAAGTACGTGGTACGTGCGCGACAAATAGATGAATAACTCAATAGTCGGTCTTTTGAAGTCGGTTTTTGTTTTTTGTTTTGTAAAAATAATGTTCTTGTTGATATTGTATGTTTAGATTGTGTAAGGGTAGCACCGACTTGGAGTAATATTGTGATGGTGTTATTATTAGTTCTATAAATAAATAAATAAAATATAGCTTATTAAAGCATTTGAGCTGGTTTTAAAGGCGCTGCGAAGCCGAAACCCTCGCATCCGATATTGGTAAATAAGAAACAATAATAAATAATTAACAAAAGTTATACGAGTATGTAGTTAGTACTTGGTCATAATACTGATACGGATTTGTTTCTAAGAATTAATGGCTTTTTATTCACACATTGTTCATACAATGCTAATGACCTCATTATTTACAATTCTATACCCACAAATTAGCGATCGCCAATGTTAATTATAGTGAATTCTAACCAGATGTTGTACAAGTAAGTTTTGCGAATCAAATGTCACAGAAATATGACACAGCTACGAATTTATTGTCACGTATTCACTCATGACACAGCCTGTACCATCACAGCCAAAATTAGTGTTTCAAAACTGCAACGACTGGCTGAAAGCATTGTGATCCATTGTTACATAACTTTTTGCATTACAAAATTTGATTTTGCACAACACTGCTCTACACGTTTTAAAGTCTGCCTACACAGGTCACAAAACTTCGCGAGCGATTTTAGACTTTATCCGCTTTGTTACAGCAACCAAGTTTGCATTGATTGGTTGTCAACGATAAATTAATTCCTTGATACGACAACTGGCCGAATGGTTGAGATGTCGACGCCAAGCTGTCTCGTAACTGGTTACGTGTAGTTGTTCTGCGAGTTGTAACGCTGGACACACCTCTGCCTCTTAGAATGAGGCAGTTGTGTAACAAATAGAAATGAGATAGGTTTTTGTAGTGAACTTAGTTGAAAACATGGCGTCTGTCTATTGTTAGGACGTGTCGGAAATCTCCTCCGTTTCGTTGGAAAATGTAACTAAATATTGCTTTTTCTCAAGTGGTCCACCCATTTTCGTCGCTAGCGTCCTTGGCTTCTTTTCTTCAAAATTCTGCTCTCGACCACGGGAACTCAAACAGGGATCTCCGTTGCATGTGTTCGAAGAAGGCAATTTCTCAGCTCTCTTCTGCGGTTTGTATTTTCTAGTACCTTAGCGTTTGAGGAAAATCATACCATAATTTTACTAATTCAAATAAATTCAATCGTCATCGTTTCCCAATATGAATAAAATTGTATCATGTTCTTGAGAAATTCCATAAATAGTGACGGGTCATTGAAGTGGGCTATTCTAATAACATGTACTAAATGTAGTATCACAAGACATCACTTACGAGTGCAGAGCTCGATACGCTAGGTACTCATTGACTCTGGTTACTAATCTGTACGTTCAGTGGGTTCAACAATACTGGTCTATGGAAAAAAATGTCATATTTTTATTTGTTTTAAGCCAGCCACGAAAAACATAATAATATTAAGTTGAAATTTTTATGACTATCCATTATCCATCTGCACTTCGGAATCTAAAACGACCAATGCCAGTGACGACGAAAAGCGTACACTTTTCTATCGAATATTCGCTACGTATAGTTGTGCTAGGCACACTGAACTTGAGTTTTCGTGTTGTGCTTCCGTAGTAGGTAGTAGCATATGCTGGATAAATTTATATTTGCAATAGAATAACTGCGCTCGTAAAACAGTTGTAATACCAGTTCCAATCGAAAGAAAGTTAGCATGCTACAAACATGTAGACTTCTCTAGAGCTAGATCTCTAGAGCTTGTAGCCCCAAAGTCTAATGGAGTCTAGACCTTCAGCGGTCTATAGATAACGTAACTGTATATTCTGTGAAGTCAATAAAAAAATCAAATATTTAAAAAAACATAAGTAAAGTTTCCCAAATAATCCAATACTGGTCATTCTTACTGTAATCGAATAGTGAATGCTTTAAAGCAAGTCGGTAATTGTCACGGTATGGTATAGCATAGAGCATTATACTATAACTGAGTATACTGCCAGCTAACTCCCACGACGATGGGGTTTGACGCAAGACATAAACTGTTACCGTTGAGACCCTGTTTTGACTTTTGTCTGACAGGTTAATAAAAAAAAAAAACAGATCCTACATTTTCATATTCATTTATGCTAAGCTTGGACGAATAAACTTTAAGTTAACAAATTTGCCACTAAACGCTTAGTTGTGTTTCTGAAAGAAACAATTCTTTTAAGCTTTTTGGCGTGTAATTGATCATCCTATTAATATAATAAACGCGAAAGTTTGTGAGTAAGTTTGTTCCTCTTTCGCGCAAAAACGGCTGAATGGATTTACATGAAATTTGGAATGAAGGTGGTTATGGTCTGGATTAACACATATGCTATGCACAAACGACCGTTCTTTCTTAGCTTGTACCCCAAAGCTTTTAATGTCTGCACCTCATCCATAATGTTGTTTGTGGACGACTTAATCATCTCTAATAGCCACTTGGCGGAGCTCGCCACAACACGGTGATAACAGTTTGTATGCGGAACCACTGGCTTGGGTTACACTCGATAGCTACTTTGAAGACCACCTGACGCTTGGAGTAATTACGAAGTTTGATCAAGTTTGTTATGGTGGATATGGTACCGTACACTTTGGAATGAAGTTTATAATTTTAGATCGTAGGTATAATAGGAGGTGCTTATTAGAAAGCTCAAAACTGTAAAGATTTGTAGATAACTGTTTTCGAGCAAGTTTAAGTAATCGCTTAATTTATTTGCCAGCAGAATATTCTGGAAACACTTCAGATTTTGTTACAACCATCGATCTAGTATGTATGTCTATGTATCTCCAACGAGTCACACTCGTGTAACTCGTTTTGGTGTGACTGGTTGGGAACCCCCCCTATAATCCGACTTCAGTGGTTACAACCGATTTTTGTCTCGCGATTTCAGGGTTTGTCTCATAGTAAAATTTGACCATATTGTAGATGACCCTTTTGAGCTCTTTTCAGCTTAGCGTACCCTTTTCTTATAACCCTTTATAGTGTGTATTGTATAGGGACGTCTGACGTCTATATTTCATTTTCATGAAAGCGTTTGGCATAAACAGCACTTCCCGCGATTCAATACAAATACAAATATTTGTAGCCTTGGTGCTAAGACAAATATTATGCCATTTGCAGAATTGGATTACATTTTCAGTCCATATTTCCTTGTAACGAAATATTTATGCGGCCAAAACTAAGCTAAAGCATTTTTCTATAGGTTACATAGGTACATATTTTTCACTAAAAATAAATCTAAAAGAGTCATGGAAATTATTCCCATTGTTGTTAAAAATGACTTATGTTCATTGAAAAGTTAGCAAAAAAAATATGTACCTCTAATTACTCGATCAAAGATTTTTTTCGAAACGAGAAGGAAAATATGTTACAAGATAAAAATAAGAAGCAAACTAACATCTATAATTTAAAATTAATTTGTCCCGGTCAAAATTTTAGAATATACTTTCATTTAAGGCTTAGATAAATGTTCCATTAAAATTCCTAAAGTAGTGTGAGGCGATAGGCGAGGGCATTCCCGGTATCTGTCATCTTATAGGATTAGAGGTTTTATAAATTAGGAGAGGATTATAAACGTAGAAGAACCTTATATTATGGATAACGATCCAAGTCGAAACACTCTAGTTTGACGCTTTTTAACCCGCGACACAAAAAGAACAACGATACTGCGATACTACCTCTAAAGGTATATTATAGGCCCAAGTTTGAGGCATTTTAAGACCGATCTAAACTAATTAAAAATATATCTGTCTTTATCATTGCAAGCCATTAGACAAGGATGCCAATAGTTTTAGAAAATTTAGATCTGTCTTAAAAAGCCTTCAAACTTGGGCCTATTATGACGAAGTTAAAAGTTTAACGTCTATAGGTAGGTACTCGTACTCGTCTGTGGCATCACCTCTCAAACGGCTGAACCGATTATATTTACCTAAGGTTTTTGTTTGAAAGGCGACTAGATCGAGAGTGGTTTAACTAAGATGTGCACACTGATTTGTACCTGGCTGTAATTTAAGAAAATCGGTATGGCAGTTTGAAGATTGATCAGTTTTTTTACATTAGTAGCACAGAATACATTATAGTACATGTACAAGCGAGATTCTATTTTTAACCGATGAAAAAACGAAGGAAGGTTCTCAAGTCGTCGCGTAGGTAGGTATAAATGTATATATATTAGCACTAGATTGTTTTTATAATTAAACTCTCCGAATTGTCAATCTTCTATTCTATTAGTCGTTATTTCGAGTTTAAATCTAATTTAGATCAAGATTATGTAGGAAAGAGTCCAGAAATGGTGTTCTGATGCGCTTCTGCGCTTGAGACTATCTCTGTCAAGAAATATTGTGTCATGCGTGTGAAAAAAGATATCGAGATATAAAAAGAGTGACTGAGATATCCCCATACCCCATGACAGCTAGAACTTTAACACTGCACTATCAGCCTACGACCTTATAATAGCTATAAAGGACTATTAGAATTAATTATTCGTCTTACAACAGTCAACTCGTAATGTAGTCAACGTTAATAGCGCTGATTAGTGTCTTTGGTTTATAATGATGCAACGATGGCGTGCTAAGATATTATCATTCTAATTCCCCTAAATGATGTTCGATCATAAATTCACTTAATAATTCACCGCACAGTTGGGGGCAAACAATTAAACGCTGTAGGATCTAATAATGCAGCATTTATCTATGTTTTTGTGTATGTTGTGTTGTTGATTATTAAAATAATGTATTTTGATAATTATGTATTTATATTTGTGTAATCGTTTTGCATCATTAGGACTAAGAGATAAGAAAGACATCACTTTATAGAGTGTAAGCTGAGAACGATTCAGCGTCTGAGCGATAGAGCACCTCAATAATTAATTTATCGATGTAACTATGGCCAAGTCAAGCCAAAATCACGAAAAGATGTTTCTCATATGTTTTGTTCGTCAAATTATAAAAGCTGAAAAGTTTTGACACATTTTCTAATAAAGAAAACTAATGATCGAAATTATACCTAGGAATATCTCGTTTAATATTAATTGAATAGTCCCGTGTATTTATAGCAAAACTATGTAAAAGCAAATTTCTTGCGTTCACATCCTGTATAAAATAGTTTGACACAGTTTTAAATTCATTTGGCGTAGTTTATTTTTAACAATCGTTTACATTAATTTAAACCACTTTGGTGTTTATTTCTGACAATGTGAAATGCTAATAGTGGTGTAACTAAAAAAACACGTGCACTTACAGTAAAAATAAAATGCATCATTGGCAAATGTCCCTAATAAGTGGTGAATGACCTTGTTGTTTTCTTGCTTACTTATCGTTTCACAGTAATCGCGCTCGTTTGCAATGCGCTAAATTAATATTATTATGTTATAACAACTGTTTGTATAATGTATAATTGTGTACCTACTTTATCCAGGCCATATTCTCTCTTGGTTTTTGGAGGGCGCTAATTCTTTATGAAAAAAGCATTAACATTTTAGCCTTGTTAAAAAGAATCTCAAAAGATTATTTTTTGTTTTACAGTTAATACAGTATATTAATTATATTATTACAACAATTGACAAGGCAATTTGTCTAGGCAATCCTAGACAAACCCGATAGGGATTTTAAGGCAATTGTTGTTTAAAAATATACTGTAATAACAAAATTAAAAAAATGGTTTCTGCCAGTATGTAAAGTATTTCTACTTTATGATACACTCGTTTCCTTGCAAAATTTTATTTAAATCAGTCCAGCCGTTCATTCTTGAAAAAGTAACACAAACACATATATACGGTGAGGTAGAATTATACTATCGTTATGTATCGCACTTGACTGAGGTTTTAAAGTTCAAGACTTGTTCAAGAACAACGAGCAGTAAACAGTCAACGGGTTTCCGAACAAGTTAATCCAGGAATGGTTTTCTTTTTAACAATAACTGGCATCCGGTAGGACTCGGCTTTTGCACCTGCTATCATAGAATACGTAGCAGTAACTACGTATTATTCATACGGCATAGCGTTTTGTAACAGATTTTTACTAAATCTGATAAAATGATAAAATTTGACAGACGTTTTTGAGACCTTTTTGCTTTTTGAGTGAATCATCTGTCTTCAGATAACGTGACCCTTCCTTTTGGCTTTGCCATAGTGAGATATAAATGTGAAGGTATATATATATGTATTCAGTTAGTATTTACTAGTATGGTACGGTGTCGAAACGCATTCTGGTCTTTCTACGGGTCAGAGGTCTTAAGGTAGGCCTGAATACTAGGTATGTGTCAGTACTATCCTAACATGCAAGGTATGTATTTATTTTTATTGACAGCGTTAAAACTGCTTATAACAAGTTTCAAGCTTGAGGTCTTTGTGTATTTTTTCGCCCTTATGACGCTCAGTATTTTATGCGTTTGCTGCCTTGTATTCGACGTTTTGTTCAAGAGTAACAAATATATAGAATTACTAGCTGACTCGACAGACGTTGTCCTGTCAAAAGCCATTGCGTCAATTCTATGTCAAATGTCAAAAGTTACATTAAAAAAGTTTACATTGTCCAAAGCGCCTATAGTTAAAGGTTTAAGTATTTTTAAATTTTCTAATTTTTCATGTTTTTTTACTATAAATTGAGATGTGAGCTATCCTATCTCCTAAGTTAGATCGAACTGCACCCGGTGTGCAAATTTGATTGAAATTGGTTAAGTAGTTTAGGAGTCTATAGCGGACAAACAAAGTGACACGTAATTTATATATATTAAGAAGAAGAGTAACAAAAGCCAGGGAACTTATTGCCCCAGCTTTGTCTCTCATCTCTTCTCTCAATAAATGGATTTAAAAAGTACTGATCTCTTGCTAAATAAAACCTACTGCTTAAAACTAAATTAGTTATCTTAAATTGTTCCTGTCACTCAACAATTTTCGTAAGATAGATTACCAGTAACCGCTTTTATTGTAATAAAATTATTGTCGATAGCGACCACACCTTAGTTTATGAGAGGTATCAGAAAGTTTGCCTAGAGGCTCTCTCTAGCCGCCTATAAACAGACGTGTACCTACATAATTTTTCTAATAGCAGTTCTAGCCTAGACCTAAACATGAAAAGAAAAAAAATAAGTATATGTTTTCGCCGGTAGGTTTCTCTTCGGGGAGAAATTAACAGATATTTATCAGCGTTTAAATAGTTGGTCATACTCTTGGTGAAATTAGTGTAATCCAATGCGAACAATCCAAGAACACAAGGGTTAATTATTTCTAGCCTATTAGTCCACCGATTTCTCCTTTACCCGTCTTTTCTTGTTTTTAACCCTCGGCATGCCTGGTGGAAAAAAGTTACATGCCATGCCTGGTGGGTCTGTGAGACCCTAAATTTCAATTATTTTTTTTGCCTACAAATTGGTGTCAATTAGAAACATTTATGGTTTAATAATAAAATTAAAGGAGCTTTAAAGGGTTTTAAATAAAATACGTGGTCGAATCAACAATATCTTTTAATAATTTTTTTAATTAAACTCGGTATACGTTTTTTTAACGTAAAATTAACATCTTATGTTTATAAACATGCAAAATCAACTTAAACAAAAGATATCTTAATCAGACTTTGGGAAACATTAGGCACATATATTATCTTATATTCTAAGCTAAAGTAGTTAGTCTTCTTCATTTCCAACATCATCTTCACGAGCTTTGTTTTCGAAGCATTTTTTGCACTGGAAAATTGCATGATCCAGGCACACGTGGCTCTTGCACATCTCACAGATGTATTGCGTTTTGCGGTCTTTCTTTGACGGACATACGTGACATCTACGTCTTACACCTGGAGCTGTTTTTTTTACAGGTGGGCCTTCTTGGAGACCAATACGGTTGGCAATTCGTTTGCGAAGATCTGTAGAAAGACGAGTGTTTTTCTGTCTTGATTGTAGATGTGATTTCGGAATCTGAAGAGTTCTCATCAGCAACTACTTGCAAGTTCTCATCAGCGACGTCTTCCTCCAAAGCAGCCATATCAATTTCACGGTTTTCTTCTGTGACCTCATGAGACTCTTCATCGCTGGAGTTGAAAACAATACCATCTTCATGATCTTCAACCACCTCCTCGAGTAGCAAACTAATGATGTCCTTGTCACATGGGTAGCTCTCCATTTTGAACTATAAAAGAATACGATAGCATAAGTTGAATTCGAAGTAAAGTAAAAACCTTCATAAATAAAACCCATTAAATTCGTAAAATCTTTAGGACACCAAACTAAAACAATCAAAATCTAGCGTTTCATAAAAAACGTGTTCCCAGTAAAAATGTAATATTTATTATTAACAAATAAGTCACAAAATCACAGAAAAAAACGAATTAATACTCACATAAAAATGTCACGCCGTATGCCTGGTGGGGTCAGTGAGACCCGAGAGCACTTTACACACGTCCTATCACTACTGGAGCGCGCCCTGGACTGAGGTAGCGGGCGGAGAGCGTAACTAAGTTCACTTCGGTCAGCTACTGAGAGCAGTTAAGCGCAGAATTCAAATTTGAATGAATTGTAACGATTTAACTGCAGCGGTGGGTCTCTCAGACCCTACCAGGCATGCCGAGGGTTAACCGACTTCAAAAAAGGAGGAGGTTATCAATTCGACTGTATGTTTTTTTTTATTTTTATGTTTGTTACCTCATAACTTTTGACTGGGTGAATCGATTTAGATGATTCTTTTTTTAATAGAAAGCTGACGCTTCCCATTTGGTCCCATTTCAATTTAGTCCAATGCCGATAATGGCATCCATGAGAAAACCGTATAAGTCTTAAATTTGCATTAAGTACGTGCGCGACAAATAGATGAATAACTCAATAGTCGGTCTTTTGAAGTCGGTTTTTGTTTTTTGTTTTGTAAAAATAATGTTCTTGTTAATGTGTCTTTTATTAAGCTTTTTCGTAGGATTTCCAATTTAACAATTTTGTTCTTATTTTCATCATCATCATCAACCATTTTTTACTCGCACAGGGGAGGATTGTTTTCATCTTCAGCAAATTATCTATTTATGATAATATTTTTTTACATTTACATAATATCATTGCTACAAATACGGCAATACAAATGCAATACATGTTTACGATCAGTGAACGTTTAGTCACGTTCACTGATCATAAACATGTAGACAAATTCATATAATAGTAAACTGTCGTTACAGTATGTTACGTAGAAGTCATTGACACTCGCTGACTGCGAAAGTTGACAGTCTTGTGCTTTTTCATGAAACTTGATTGATGTGGGCTCGTTAGGACTTGAACTAAGCTGTAGCACTTAGAGCACAAACAACGCTACTGTGAAACAAGTAGTAGACTTTACTATAAATAGTACGTTTAACGAATCACGTTCTTATTAAATAAAGTTGTTGTTTTTTTCATTGTGCGCTGGGGTAGCCTGAAACTTTACCAGTACAGCAACTTTGCTGATGACATCACGCACGCAGCCGCAAGCGCGTCATACTTGTTAACACTCCTTGAAAAAGATCACCAAATGTGATTGAAATAGTCGGAGTATACAGCTCAATAATACGTAATAAGTACTCCCGTGTTAATTATTACAAAAAGTGTTACTGCCAAAAAAAAGGGAGTTCAAAATATTGCAAGATTATAATAAGTCCTCTTTTTGTAAATAATCTTGCAATAATCTGATTCCCTTGATTCCCTTCAAAGATTTAGTCAAATTACATTGAGACTGAGCTAGTTTCTACAGATTTTTGAGAACTAACTAACTTTTAACTAAGTAATTGTATCAGATAAACTTGTACAAAGGTAAGCCTAAAAAACGAAAAAAAGTAAAAACAAAGGTAAGAAGGTGCAAAGGTAAAAATGAACCTATGTTATTTCGA
Source organism: Alcis repandata (assembly GCA_949125135.1). NCBI lineage: Eukaryota > Metazoa > Arthropoda > Insecta > Lepidoptera > Geometridae > Alcis > Alcis repandata. Next base: position 4,329,467 of record OX421223.1, read on the forward strand.
CCTACTTGAGTCTAAAGCCTGGTTCAACTAATAAATTGTTCACAGCAGGTACACTACAATATAATACAACTAAGTAACTAACTAAAACTATAGATACTTACCTACTATCACAAGAACAATTTGAAATTACATTTTTACTTTCTCGGTAGCGCGGTTATCGATAGAGAAAGGTACAGAAAGTGATTTTAAATTAATTCTTTCGTGTTGCCATATTGACAATATCGAAGTTAATATCCAACATGTACTTACTAATATCAATTAAACAGACAGACAAACAGACGAACATGACGCTAAGGGTTTACTACGGAATCATAAAATGTGGGAAAAACAAAAAAATATTGGAACGGAATTTACGTCCCATAAAAATGTGGTACCTAGTTAGGTACAAAAAAAAATACTTTATTGAGTCTTCAAATGGTGGGTACCTAATAAATAACCTGGAAAACGGCAGTGTCTCCGCCAAGTCAGGCACAGCCGTACACGTACATCACATCACATCATTAGCAAAGACATTCAGGCAAAATAACAGAGGGTCGAAAAGACCCTTGTAACTTCGTTGTGGATAAAGCTTGACTGAATTTTTAGTGACTAGAAGAATTACATATTAATTATTAGACTCAGGCAAGCTATGTAGTAAGCAAGAAGTAAATAATAAGTTCCGTTTGGTTCAGGTCGTGCCGCAGACGGCGACGGACTGGAACGGTATTCGATACGGTCGCTCGCACCATCATCAAGTTACCACTAATCAGTAATTAGTAGAATTGATGAACGAAATTGAGCCTTAAAACGATAGGGGTAAGGCGAAGAGAAATGGTTCAGGGGTTGTTAACGAGGCTGTTGGAAACCAGCCAGAACTATCAGCTGTCATTGATTAGTTTGATGAGGTGATTGCCGCAAAAGTTTACCTAAGGGCCTTCTTTTAAGTTTACAAAGAGATGTTTTTTGCAGTTCTACCTATAGATATCGATTTATATGAAAAATATTTTATTTGTATTAAAAATAAATTACTTAATTCCAGAGTTAAATAGGCATTTCAATATTTTTTCCTATATATTGGTGTATTGGTGGTGTAGATTCAATTTATTTTGGAAAATCCATAAACTTAGAGCTCCAACAAAAGCTGTCACAGCTTTTGTGGGATTTATAAAATGAAGTAGGTACGAGTATATATGAAGCATTTTTTTACACGCTTTTTATTATCTTCACTTGTATGTTTGTTTGTTTGTAACCGATTCCTTGGGCGCGATTTTGAAGCGTGTTTTTTAGATTTTTAGAACTATTAATTATTTATATTTATTCAAAATAGTTACAGTTTCATCAAAACCACTTTGTCTAATTACCATGTTGCCCTCAAAGTAAGTCTAAGAAGAATACTGTGAGTAAAACTTAAAACAACAACTAATATGTTTCTAAAAATCTTTTAGCTAATGTTAAATTCGTGACTGCGAAAGCTAAAGGTGTTCCGCTCATGACATTTCATGATGTTATTCGTGAAAATCCCAAGAGAAAGGTGATATGCACAGACCTTCGACTTTCGGGCCACCTTACACACATAATGTTTTTGTACATATCTACAGCTCAGTCACGAAATAGAAAGAGATAAGTAGATACTTATACCTACTAGATACTTTAATGTAGGTATTTATACCTACTTATATCTTTTTAGAGTAATTTAAGTATAGTATATAGGTACATATTTGGTCTAGGTACGTCAAATTTATCGTTGGGCTGGATCATCGAACCCACTATAAAACACGAATTGGGGTTTTAAAGTAAAGTCATTTTAATAAAAACTTTCCCAAAAACCGTCTCGTTTATGGAAAATTTTAAATAAAAATTGAAGTGTTTTGTTATGAAAAAAAAAAGGTAGAATATTTTATAGACTTTACATGTACACATGGGTTGGGATTTAGGAATGGAAATTGAATTTTATGAATATTACTAAAGAAGCTTTTCCAAACTATCTGTGCCAGTATCACTGATTTGGCTTTCCAATAGACAAGGTACCACGTTAATGGCTATATTGTAGGTACATTTAAAAGCGCCGCCGATATCAAGTGAAATTGTTTGATAAATTGCGCTATCAAAGCATGGTGGACCACCCGCGTGGACACTGGACTCATTTGTCACTTGAGAACTGAAGCAATATCGTTAGCCCGTAAGCTGTATAGAGATTTATTAGTTCTAAACTTAACCTAGAGAAAGGGCAGCTAGATACCTCCTTATAATGTTACTATGGAAACTAAGTTTTGACACATTTTGTAATAATTGAAACGGGAATACACACGTAAAACAAAAACATTATTTTTACAAAACAAAAAACAAAAACCGACTTCAAAAGACCGACTATTGAGTTATTCATCTATTTGTCGCGCACGCACTTAATGCAAATTTAAGACTAAAGGCTGGTTTACATGATGCAAGTTGCTTGTACATTCAAGTGCAATTATTGAATGCAATAAATCAAGTGCGTTAATTGCCCTTCAAGAATTGTACGCAACTGTTTACACGTGGATACAAGTAAAAAAATTGAAGAAGAACACCAAGAAAATTTTGGCAAGCAAAACTTGCGCAAAAGATCAAAATGTTACGTACTGTTTAGACCATGCAGGTAATTTATTGCTTCAATTTTATTGTATGCAACAGGCAAGAAACTTGCATCATGTAAACCAGCCTTTATATGGTTTTCTCATGGATACCATTATCAGAACTGGACTAAATTGAATGGGACCAAATGGGAAGCGTCAGCTTTCTAATAAAAAAAGAATTATCAAAATCGATTCACCCAGTCAAAAGTTATGAGGTAACAAACATAAAAAAAAATAAAATAATAATACATACAGACGAATTGATAACCTCCTCCTTTTTTGAAGTCGGTTAAAAATTAGTCGTTCACTACGCTAGGTTAGATCATATTCGGTGATCTGTTTTACGTGAGTCTTCCTGTTTTATAATTACAACAAAACCATAGTACCGGCTTATTATCATCACCACCATTTTTTATCCACTTTTACTTCTTTTTATGTATAGAGATATTCTTATCCTACTAATATTATATATATGAAAGTTTGTATGTTTGTTACTCTCGCAATACTTGTCCCCAAGTTTAAGGCTTTATCGGCAGATCCAAACAAACTAAAAAAAAAAACATACTCGTCGAATTGAGAACCGTCTCCTTTTCCTCCTTTTTGGAAGTCGGTAAAAAATAAATCTGACTTTGTCATTGCAACCTATTAGACCCTATGCCTGAACACATTTGGGTATTATTTGGTATAAAGGTACCTTTTATCTTGGTGGCCTTATCACATTTTTATGGCATTTTTGATACTATGCATATATGCATTTTATTACTTATGCATACTGATAGTATGCATAAGTAATGTGAAAATCTGGAAACAAAAGAGTTAACTTAAGAATCATTAAAAACTGTTATGAAATGTTTTGACTGTTAATCATGTTGAAACTAATTTATAAATCGATTTTGAAATATTAGTCGGTTACATTTGCTTTTCTAATCACAACATCATTAATAAATCCTGATTTGATATCATTAGTTACATCCGATTGAACTTTTAAAACGAAAGTACGATTGATCGTCTTCCTATTATGATAATTATGTTTGTAAAAGTCTATAGGAATTCGTTAATCATAAACATTATGAATTGGAATTAAGTATAAAACACTCTCTATTTTTACTGCAATCCTATGTACTAGTAATAAATGACAGAGTTTGGATGTTTATTGCTCAATCACGCAGACAATCTGATCCATGTGTGGAGTTTTAATTTTATATTCTGGATTACTCACGCCACGCTACTTTTTATCTCGTGAAAATTAAGGGTTACTGTAGGCAATGAAACCGCAGGACGCAGTTAGTACAGTTTTATGCAGTTTATTGTAATTATAGTAAAAAATAATGTTTGGCAATAATTTTTTTCTATTTGTCATTGTATTTAAAGTTGAACTTCTGAAAACAATGCCTGATTCAATCAATTTTAATATGATCAAAACAATACGAGTAATTATTTTTTAATTGTGTCAGTTTTGCAATTACTATTTTTTGTGATTATGATTAAATACATTTTAATTTACCTAAGTTATAATCACTATAACTACTATGAACTAGGAAGCAATCTGCCAATTGCCCTAATTTCTTTTAATCTCATAACATGTTCAAAATGATTACAACAATCAATTGTATCACCTCTATAAAACCTTTAAAGTACTATTTCTTTTTGCAATGAGTAAAGTTCAACTCTCTACGATTAAATCTCAAGATGCATTCACCAACGCTGTGCTACAATAAACTCAACGTTTCAATATAATGAGTAATACAGCAATGTACAAGCTATTGTTAAGTAACATTGTTAAATAATGATAGAAGTAGTGGCGTCGAGCAACCGTCTAGTGCCAGTCTAGCCGCCCAAGTCAACGGCAGGCCTACTTTCTCAGACGAAATCACGTCTTGTGTTTTTTGTATCCGTTACAATAACTGGACAAAACGATTGTTGGGGGCTTGGCCACACAGATTACCCTGATAGAAACCGTACTGAAAATTTGTTCCGACCGCAAGTTACAGAAAAAGTAAAGCGTACGAGTCAGCTTCGAAGGCTGAGACGAAGCTTGCTCATTTGTAACAATGTACAAACGAAAGAATGTGTTTTGACTGAATCATTGTTACTAGCGTTCTTCAATCGTTTCAAGTACGAAATCTATAAGAGGTAATCTGTGTTTCGCAACTTCAATTATTGTATGGTTCAATTGCCCCGAAGAATATAATTATGCTCTTGAGGGATTGCCATCATTTGTTCAGGTGTGGTCTCTTTGTGAATTGAGTTGAACAATACCGCAAGTTTTTGATTGATTACTACTTTTACTACTTTAAGAGCTTTCGATGTGACTGTAGTTAATCTAAATTAATATTATAAAAAGTAAGGTTTGCACAGCATTGCTTCTAGAATCACAGAACTAAAACTGAAAATGATGTTTGCCAATAGATAGCAACGTAGAGTGAATTAGACTATGTTTGGTTTTCTACACGGACAAAGCCTCAAACAAAACTTAATTTACAATAATTAGAAAATACAACAAACGCAAGTAGGTAAAAGTGCTTGTTTACTACAAGTAGAGAGTGGTTTTAAAGGCAAATGCTTTTTCGTTTTGATTTGATTTTATTAAAACAGTAGCAAGGCAATATTCAATTTAATTAAGTACTATACCTAATAGTAAACGGGTAAATCAACACTAAATACTTTACACAGTCAAAACATTGTCTGCTTTTATTAACTGTGTTGCTTCAGGCAAACTATTAGCACAGTTAATAAGTCGTTGTTCTCCGTTGTTACATGGCACCAGTACAGAAAAACACAGATACTAATCTGAGGAATTCGCCTACTTCCGAGAACGTCGACCTAAGCTAGATCTAATGGCCTGTCCAAACTTCCAAACTAGTTTTTATTGGGGTAACTTCTTAAACAGTTAAACATTCTGAGGACATAGAAATCGGGCTAGTCGTTATTTACTTCATAACTGTAATTATCATTTATGTTAGAAACGCAATTTCCTTTTACGCCTCTAAGCAAGGTATTTAATATACTTGCTTGAAGCTTGACGAGCCGGGCTTTGAGCACCTTACTCTGTTATTTTGCATTCATTACAGCTTCTTGATTAAAGTTTCACGTGTAAAAAACGGCCTGAATTCGCTTGAAAAGTAAAGTATGTTAACTTACTGTTTTAATAGGTTTAGGCTGCGTTAGTACTTTCTTTAGGGAGAGTGCATTTGATAATGCTTAGTTTAATCACTTTTTATAGTTTGCATCAATAAGATCGTTTTAAAATGTATCATTAAAATAAAGTGTCTCTCCGTTGTCGTTCAGCTAGTCTTTATGATGAATAATTCCTTCCTTATGACCAAAATAGTGATGACTTCCTCTAAACCCTGCGATACAATTCCTTCCTTATTATCATGATCTCAATCCACATACCTCTCGGGTAGTAGTTTCTTGTGGGCATTTGGGATTCGCAAATTTGTGACCCTTTTACATTGACGCAAAAAACATCAGCCACCACGAGTTACCACTTCAACCTAACACTTAAAATGGCCTTCGCACTAAAACTACGAAAAAAAGTCAATTGAGATCAAAAAATTAAAAAAAAAGTCCTTGAAAGAGAAAATATTATCAACAGACTTTTTCAATTGTCGTCTATGAGTGATATTTATCTTAAACAGATGTTTAAATCTGAATAAGCTTGCTTTTTACTGCTAATTAGCTGAAAAAGTATAGCCAGAGTGTGGAATGCTCTGCCTCTGTGGGTATTCCCCGATAGGTATAATATGTGTGACTTCAAGTCGAGAGTGAATCCGTATCTTCTAGGCAAGCGTGCTTCATCGTAGACTGCATCATTGCTTCCCATCAGGCAAGATGGCGGTCAAACGCAAGTCTATCATAGGTTAAAAAAACGTGCAGTTCAGGAAAAAGCTTGCGGGCAACAAAAATACATTGTATCGGGAAACCCTCTCAGCGTATTTCGCTTTCCTTACTTTTCACTCAGATTTGTAAACGTTTCCTCTAATTAGGATACGACCCAAGGACGCGAGAACACGTGCCTTCCTTGCAACGGCTGGCGGAACCACTAATTGCGTCCTGGCTCCAAGGTCGCGGCGACCGCTAACTGTATCAATGCGAAGATTGCTGTTGAAATGCGGGCCCGCTGTACAGACAGCAGAACAGGTTCGGTCAAATAATAATAGGATTTTTAAACCAGCTTTTATTGTATTGTCATCGGAGCTATACTATTTTTAGTTGTCAGTCGACTAAAAAAACACACATACCCTTACCCCCTGCCCCTTGACAGTGTTCTGTCCCACATCTGGGTAAAGGTCTCCCTCAATTTCTTCCATTTCCATCAATCTTGGGTCAACACCGTCGAGTCCTTCTTAAACTTCCCAAGTTTGTAGCGCTCGGAGTTGAATAGGTATCTAATATCTATACCAAATTTCAGCTCAATCGAACATCGAAAAGTGATTCATTTGAATGATTTGACCCTAGTATAAATACTACATATATACAAACATTATAAGGTAAATAAACGCTTTTAAATATTGCCTCAGATTACCAAGAAGTGTTTCAATCTTGTCGATATCAGTACTACGAATAAATGAGTTTAATACCTATATAATGCCAACTTAAAATAAGTTTATAAAAGGTTACAGGAAAAAAGAGCAGCAAATAATGAATCGAAAAACGAACAACTGTAAATTAATGTAAAAACAATGAATAGAAATATAGCTTAGCTTAAAGTTTAAATAAAAAAAACTAAAAAACACGCTTTGTCATCGATCTTTAATAGGTGTGAAAAGTTTGAATTAAATCTGATCGTTCGAAGTAGGGCAAAATCGAGCTCAAAGGAGTCGGTTACGTACATACAGGTGAAACTAATTAAAGCGTGTTAAAAAGATAAAGTGAGTCGTGAAAGGTGGGTATAATCCTAGCCACAGCTATTACCTAAGTTTTCAAAACACTTAGAGTTAATAGTTCCTGTGTAAAGCTGTCTTTAGCTCTAGCAGAAAGAAATTACACGTTTCCTAACAATTTTAAATTCTCTGTTATATTCGGTTATATTCGGAGCTGGTCTCTTTTGTGACGGTATGCATGTCAAAATATATCTATCACAATAACATTCGTTCTATTAAAAGTTTCCCAACCATCCCACACTAAGTTTAACCATTAAGGGCCTCTCTTAAAAACGATGTTTAGCAGTTGTCCATTGTCAAATATGATTTGACGTGTGCGTACTACAAAAATATAGTATTATACAGTCACTTAACTTTACGAAAACTTTTTTATTTTATGATAGGCTTGCGTTTGACCGCCATCCTGCCTGATGAGAAGCAATGATGCGGGCTACGATGGAGCACGCATGCCCAGAGGATACCAATGCACTCTCAGCTTGAAGTCACCCGTATATGTAAGTAAGACCCCAATTGTATAGTACGCAGACAACTTTTCTGCAGTTATTACCAGCTGTACCCCAGTTTAGCTCGGTATGAAGATTGATGGCGGCCACCCTGGGTCCGCTTGTCATCACAACAGTCTGAGGCGGTGCACTGCTCCCCAGGACGTCCTTATAAGGAGGCAGGAACGGTGGTCACGTTTTGTTCACCTTATATATGGGCAACGTAACGGATAAACGGTGAAAATTGTTTGAGGAAAGCTGACTGTTAGCTTCTAGAGTAGGATTAAATAGGATGGGTAATATAAGTTTGTACTTTCATAACATTCATTTCGGGAGAATTACATTTTTCTCTTTAACAGCACTATTTTCTTTGTGCGATTTCAGAGTTTCTCTCACGGTAAATATGTTCATAATGATTAGAATGATATAATAGAATAAGTTAAGTGAACCGCGTTTAAACTGTTTAGTCTTTAGGCTAGATGATGTAATATGGGTTGAACCCTGTTGGCGTTAGAAGTCTTAAATCACACTTTTAGAAATAGCAACACCAAGCTGATAAAAACATTTTTACGACTCCTTTTACCCGTAGCATCTTGATTTATTAATCATAAAGGAAGTTTATAGCCTGATGAGTCTAGAAGCTAACTAGTTGGCGCCTTTTTCTTAATAAATCTGTTCAATTAAGTATAACATGTATCGGATCGATTTTATTTTTGAAAGTATAAAGTGTTAGAAAGCAATTTACTATGTAATTAGCTGATGAGTTTTTACCAGCTTACCCTAATGAGGCTGCAAATTTTCGTTACTTAAGAGCACTTATGCTAATGGCAGTGAGGTGGTTTCTGTCCTGTTTACAGATTTTACATTACCGTAAAGGTGTAATCTAATTTTGGGCTATTAGCAGGCTTACGTATGTACTCACGTATTACGTATGTATATTACGAACGTACTTACGTATTAGGTATACTTTTCTACCAGTTTAAGTGAAAACTATAAATTAGGCGTGAGAATTTAACGACTCTATCTTTTTACTAGTTGACTCGGAAACGTACACATTTGTACGTTGACCGTTGGTCACAGTAGGCTCGGAAACGTACACATGTGTACGTTTCCGAGCCACCATTTTGAAAAGGTTACGCCCATTCGATTAAAAAAAGAACGTTTTAAAGACCTTTTCAAAATGGTGCGTGTCAGTACACATGTGTACCTACGTGTCCGAGCCTACTGAAATTTAAATTTGAAATTTAAATTTTAACGTTTCCGAGTCAAAGGGAATTTGTAGTAAGGTAAAGTACGCCTGTTGGTAAGCGACGATGTGGTCGCCTCAAGGCCGTGGACATGGTTTGGTTGTTGTTGGTATAGAACGAACCCCAGCGGCATATAATATTACGTGTCAAGTGTCAAGGTAGCGCGTAGTTATATGTACAATACTCTCTTGATCCCCCATCTGAGAACTGACCGTGACTGCGTCATTCTACCAATCTTTCTTTTATTTAATTTTGTAAAGTTCCAAACCTCCGAAGAACCCTTGAAGCGAGACTTCGGTGTCTGTCGGTATGTCACAGCCTATTAATTAACTTACATTTACTTTATTTAGTAGAATATATAACCCTCTTAGGGATCTTATCTTGTAGATATTTATAAGATTTTAAATGCTTTTTTTATGTAGGTAATTGAGTGACGAGACGAGCAAATCGCTCGCCTGATGTTAAACGTCACGTTTGCCAATAACAGGTCTGCGCTACCCAGAATTTTGAACTCGCAAAATTCAAAACCCTGCGTGGCACAGCACTGCGCTCGTCACCTTGCCCTGTAATTTCACTGGAAACAATGCCCTTCCAACCGGAATACAGACCGCTTAGTACCTAGATATGTTTTTGATACCCTTTAATATTTATATCTTTTTCGTCTGGTATACTCGTAACAGCTGATCTCTAAACTTGTTTTTTGACAGCTCATAAAAATGCGAGTGCCGTATGTAGTCGCACCACAATGTAGTCAACGCTCGAGAAGACAAATCGCTTTCAAATCCTGCACCTTGAGCTATTTCGCCCACAGCATCCGCTTCGATTGCAATTTATTGTTGCCAGCGTCTAGTCTGGGACGTTGAATACAGGAGTGTTAAAGACCCACATCCCCAGACTGCGGTTTCACTAGCTTAAATGGTTCTATTAGATCATTCCTACTAATGTTATAAATATAAAAATGATAAAAAAAAATAAGTTTGTTTGTGACTGTATGTGTTTGATACCACGTATCTCTATACTGAACCGATCTTGATAATATTAGGTTTAGAGATAGCTAGTCCAGAGCGGATTAGTATGTTTGTATAATAATATAAACACATATTAAGGAAGGAATTGGCGAAATATTTCACCCTTAATTGAGTGAAATGGAGATAATATTTTTATGAAAAAAAAATGACGCGGGTTAGTCGCACATAGTTATACCCACAGCTCACGATTTAAACAGCAAAACTACTGTTACATTTAATTCAAAGCCAATAAATGTAAGAAATCGATGTATCAAATCGATCGCTGTGAGTAAAATCCCAGGTATCAGGCTCGTCGTTTCAAGACTCACGCCTACCTCACGGTATAACAGCATTTGTTGTCGCCGACATCCGCTGATTTACAGTCGTCACTTTAATATCAACCATTTCCCTTTGTAGCTCAGTTTGGAATATCTAAGTGGAGGTGCGAGAGAGTTTACGCTTTTGTCTTGTTTAGCACTTTACATTTGTATGGTATGAAGTTTTTTTTTGAGTTGAAGATTGAAAGGATCATACTCTTAATAATAACTCGGAGTTTGTCACCTGTTTGTCAATCTAAGGATTCTAGCGATACCATAAACATTTAAAACCCGTTTTTACGTTTATAAGTTGTAGCTGAGTTAACAAACTCTATCATATATACATGTTAAATATACCTACATACCTGTTGAGCCCTCAAGATATGAGTAAGTATACATTTAATTTTATTGCATTTTTTTTATTTGCATTGCATTCAAATTTTAAAATGATGCAATAACAAAAATAACGTTAACGTTAATAAATGTCACGCGCGGTTTGTTTTTTTTTAAATTAGATAAATCATATTTACGTGCCTATACCTACCTTAATGTGTAAAACAGGTAGGTATGTTAAACATACGGACTCTTTATTGGGTTTCCGTGAGCATATATGTCAAGAACTTCAGTCACCGTTATTCGTATCAAGTAAAGTGCGATAATACTTAAGTAATACTTAGAAGTAGTCAAGTTCGTTTACGGTCAGATAACTTAGAGTGTTTATTGATGTTCGGCTCTGTTACCTTTTTTCGACACAATAGAAAATTAAGGCCGCCATATAGGAGCTATCTAAAAACGTAACTCACTTTAGTAAAATAAAAATGTAGGACAAGACGATAAGAAAAGAATAAGAGATAGACAAATGCATTTGTGTCCCCAATTTTATCTACTTATATGAGACAGTTACCAAGCTTTTTGAGGCTTCACTGAGAAAAATGGCCATCTAAATTCCGCTAAAAGAATGATCACCAGTTTATGATAGTTGTCATAGTAACAAGAACATTATTTTACAAAACAAAAAACAAAAACCGACTTCAAGAGACCGACTATTGATAGTTATTCATCTATTTGTCGCGCACGTACCTTATGCAAATTTAAGACTTATATAGTTTTCTCATGGATACCATTATCAGAACTGGACTAAATTGAAATGGGACCAAATGGGAAGCGTCAGCTTTCTAATAAAAAAAGAATCATCAAAATCGACTCACAGAGTCAAAAGTTATGAGGTAACAAACATAAAAAAAAACGATAAAAAAAAAAAAACATACAGTCAAATTGATAACCTCCTCTTTTTTTGAAGTCGGTTAAAAACTGTTACTAATCATCGTATTTTTTGGTAATATCAGTATGCTCCATATTTTAGTTGAATTCATACTTGTTTTACCATTATTTAGATGGGCATTTTTCTCAGTGTTGATGAAAAAGAAAGCAATACTTTATTCATGATTATCTAAATCCTAATATATCCCAGTGGTAGAGGATGTGTTTTTTCTAGCGGTAGTTTTTCCTTTAACAACAACTGTCAAGCCATGTCAGAAGCCTTCAGCTCAGATCAAGTAAAAAGCAAGATATAGTGCTGCCTTAGATCGAGGTGAAGCCAAAAACTCCAAATAAATCGCTGATCCCCGTGATCGTGTACGTCAATACAAGTTTCAAAATGTTGTTTACATTTCGACATTTGACATACAAACAGACACAATTCACGACCAAATGGCAGACTCAGAGCTGATATTTCAAAATCATCATTCAATCTTCAGCCTAGAGGTTTATTTTTAAACGCTTGCACTAGCATTTTCATGAGTATTTTACGACTTTTAAACGATATCGTTATAAGATTTTGTTCAAACTGAAACCTTGGCCTACGCAACCTCTTAAAAGAAAAAAAAAAAAAAACCTCTTAAAAGGCAGACGAACTCTCATTGAGCTGCAAAAGTCATCAAACACTCACTTCTGTGAAGCATTCTACCTTATTAAATTAGTAGAACTACAACCATAGTCGGGGCCAGCTCGGTTCCCATTGAAACTAGTGTACCGCAGCATCATTTATTCATCCCAGTTTGGTATCACAGTCGTGTCTTTAGCCTTGTTAAATTTTCTCTATAATAAGCGTAGAAAGCTTGGTATTCAAGTGGTAAGCTTTAATTAAAGCTTTACTTGTTTGGGAAAGTGGTATTGACGATAATATGCATAAAAGCTTTTATTTTAAAACGGCATTTTTAATAACATTTTATGAACGTCCATTACGTACAGTACAGACTTAAAGTATTTCAAAGTTTCTACTCAAAAAAGGCAACCATACCTCATAAGCCAGTTGTTTAACTAGTTTAAAATAAAGATAGGTAAGTGTTCTATTGATTATGCTTCTGTTTAAATAGAGAGTTCATTTACTTATCTATGTACGAGTATAATGAGCTTTTTTAAAAAGTTACTTTTTTTAACCGACTTTAAAAAAGGAGGAGGTTATCAATTCGTCTGTCTGTTTTTTTTTTTTTTTTTTTTTTATGTTTGTTACCTCATAACTTTTGACTGGGTGAATCGATTTTGATGATTCTTTTTTTATTAGAATTTGGTCCCATTTCAATTTAGTCCAGTTCTGATAATGGTATCCATGAGAAAACCATATAAGTCTTAAATTTGCATTAAGTACGTGCGCGACAAATAGATGAATAACTCAATAGTCGGTCTTTTGAAGTCGGTTTTTGTTTTTTGTTTTGTAAAAATAATATTCTTGTTACTAAGCTCAATTTGTATTTTAAACGCACAAAATGTTTTTTCGCAAAAGTAAAAGCATAATAGATGCCAGAATACAAACACAGGAAAGAAAACACATATGCTATACGTTATGGACAAGTTCAATGATATTTTCTCATAATAAAGTTAGGTACCGAGACGAGAGATTAATCTCACTCAACGGCGCCACAGACTACTACATAGTAACCATTATTAATTAACCCGAGATAAGTCCATTAATCGATAAGGTGGAACGAATATGTTGTGACTTTCACTTTGATCCAACTACTGGAATTACAAGCTGCACAAGTGCACAATTGGGGCAGTTTCCCAGATAAAGTGAACTAATTAATTATATTACCAATTATTATTACGTTAGCTCACACCTTCCTTTTTCCTTCTTTCTTTTCATGCCTGTCTGTTTTGTATAATTTAGGTTTAGGTATAATAGTTCAAGCAGAACCCAAGAATATCCTAAAAAATTACAAAATGTATAGAATTCTTAATTTATTTATTTTTTAAATTCGTCTCTATAATTCATTCAATAAAATCGCTGTCTCCATTAATTTATTTATGTATTTATTTACTTATGAACTTATGTACGAATTTACATACCACTGGCTTTTCCGTGAAGGAAAACATCGTGAGGAAACCTGCATACGTCCGGTGAAGAAATTTAATGGCGCATGTGAATCCACCAACCCGCACTTGGCCAGCGTGGTGGAATTACGGCCTAATCACCCTTCGAGACCTGTATCCCAGCTGTGGGAGGATTAAAGGTTGCTGATGACTGATTTAATTCACTCTTTTTATTTACGTCGTTTTTAAGACACAGCCTATTAGGCTGTGTGTAGCTTATCCATTTCTTGGGTTCTTATCTACCACTATAATCATTCTCACTCAAGGTGACTAGGCAAGGAAAGATCATAATTATAGGCGTACTTACAATGTAGTACAAGTGAGCCCTATTTCCTGATGTGTGAGGAAACATATCGCTAGACTGATTTATGATACATTGCAGAAAAAAAACCAGTGAATTTAATTTGCAAAAAAAAAAAAACTAAATCGAATCGAATATCTAATAGGTACTCCTAACTTACAATTGGTAAATTCGATAGTTAGATAGATTTAGGATCTTCTTGATACAAAATTTTCCATATTTAACGTGTTACATAATATGCCTATGTTTGTAAATTTATTTTCCTATTATGAAGTTCAGGTACTTGTGGCATGCATAAGGTTGATATATTTTGTATCTAACATACCTACCTACATATATAACACTTACCTATACATATGTGCTATCATACTATGAGTCTAAATTCGTAACCAATTATTTTATTAACCTTTTCCCATCCGAGCGAGTTTTGTTAGGAGACATTTAGGGGACACTTAATTTATTGGTTGTGTTAACCACCATTTCACTAATTTGTATCGGACAATAAAGGGACAAAATATTTGATAGAAGGGGGATATTGACTTTGATGTAGTTTTGTGGGTCGTAAGTACACCATGGTGTCAGTTCACGCAATAAGATGTATTGTCGTGGGTGTAAATTACACCCAAATGTTGCATTGAATTTTATGAGTTGAAGTACTTTTTGTTGGTAACTTTTATTGATTGCTGAGGAATTATAAATAGACCAAGTGCATAGAGCTAGATGGCCTGAAGAATATGAGACCAATAGATCATCATCTAGATATATAGTATGTATGTCTACCTACTTCTACTTCTTACAGAATAATTCTCGGAACTGACACAGTTGCCCATATTTATCTCAGTTGACCGTTTCTAGCTTACACGCGACACAGCTACTCTAATATATAGTAATCATATCAAAGACATTTAAAACTAGTTCTCTTCAAACTCTCAATCGGTTTCTTCTAGGCAACTCTTCTCCATTGTATACCGCATCGTTGCTTTGGTACCAACACGCTAGATGGCGATCAAAAGCGAGCCAATCTTCTTGTAAATAAAAATGAATCGCTGTTCGTTAGTCTCGCTAAAACTAGAGAACGGTAGGACCGATTTCGCTAATTTTGATCTTGAAATTTTTGTGGAAGTTCAGGGAAGGTTTAAAAGTAAAAAAACAGCTGATGAAACCGCTGGGTGCAGCTAGTCATCGAATAAAAAACGAATGTTTGGATTATTTCAAAACAACTAATTCATGTGCGCCTTCCGGTAGTGCAAAAGGGTACTGCTCCGTTATTCTGTAGGCATCTACTCATTCTTTATGTGTCCCCTCCGGCCAATTTTCATTTAGCACCCATGTACAGGACGATGACATTTGACATTGAGCTGGGCTTTGGAGCTGGGAGCCGAACTGTTGACGTTGACTCGTCAAGTGGTAGTGGATCGTATGAGAACTTTGTACCGGCCACTTTATTTAAATCAGACTAATAAAACAACAAAAATAATTAGGAATAAATAGAATAGAAAATCACAGATAAAAAACAGAGCTCAAGTCACTATCCGCGGGTAAAGTGCCCAAAAACCTGGCGTATGTTAGTTATCTCGTAGAATATCAATACTAATTCTCTAAAATAATAGGCCAATATAGGTATATTATATTTAAATAAGGCCCCAATGACAAAATTTCACATCCTTTAAATATTAACAAAAAAAAACTAAAATGTTAATTTCCTAATGGTGGTTTATTCAGTTTATTTGATTAATTATGATCTGAAAACTAGACTAACACTAATTAAAACTAGAAGGCTTCATTTTATGAGAATTAGAAATACCTTTATTTTTATTATTGCTATTAGATTCTGGTTAGGGTAAAGGTTAACTTACTAATACCATTTTATGTATCTAAGAGTACTTAAATTCATGTAAGTTATTAAGTTCGTAAAGGCCGTGTGATTTGCCCTGGTTTCAGAGTTTTTAGGCCGCCTGAAACCCACTGACAGTCCTTGTCGATTGTTGTTACATTCATAAAAACAAAACACTAATATTGATTGACAGATAATTTGGCTTTAATATGCATCGGTTTATATCTATCATAATGTCTAAACACAAGGAAATAGTCTAACAACAATAACCATCAAGTTTTCATGATCAAATTTTATTTTACACCTATCCATCACCTGATGTTTATAACTCAACTTTCGAAAACCATTGCTGTTCGAGTCATAGATTAGGAAACAGTCAGTGGGTAGATTACAGGTCTCTTACTAAACGGCTTTTCTGGTTTTATGGTCGAAAGCCTCGACTTATTTAGGGCTATATTACTCCGGCATTAACGTTATTTGTAGTTAAAGTAAGGCCTGGTAATAAGAAATCGAAGTAATGTCAATAAAACAACTTGTATCTCAGGGTGACGAGCGCAGTGCTGTGCCGCGCAGGGTCTTGAATTCTGCGAGTTCAAAATTCTGGGTGGCGCAGACCTGTTAAGGGCAAATGTGACGTTTAACATCAGGCGAGCGATTTGCTCGTCTCGTCACTCAATTACATAAAAAAAAAACCGTTGTAAATATGTCTGGAAGCCTCTATTTTACCATAAAACATCTTAATTTTACGTAAACATTTTGTCATAGTGTGGTTGAATAAGTTACATTAGCTTTTCTACTTTCTATAGATATATTCTCGAACGGATTTGCTCTAGTTGAACTGGCAACACTGCACCCGACCGTATTTGAAGAGCAGTTTTTTGTTTTCATGAAATTATTGTAGTAGTTTCAAATCAAATAAGTAACGTAAACATAGAAGAAAAATCTAGGGCGATAAGTCCTAGATTTTTTGACATTCATTAACGCTATAAAAATACGAGTACACCACACAGCCAAGTCGGACATGTATCTCTTAGTTCAATTTAACTCTGAAGTGCACGTAGGTAACAGATTATTTTTTTGATCTTTCATTTATTTAAACAGCGTTTTACATGTAAAAGATTTAACAAGAACATCATACTGTTAAGTGAATGCAACAGTATCATAAATTCTGAAACTAGGGCAGTGCATCGAGGTAGATTACCACTATCATGGACTATCATCTCGACAATTGGGTGTTATCGTGCGTTGACACCGACGCTGATGACAGCTCGGCTCGGTCGTAATTCGCTGGTGAGCGGATGCTGTAGGTGTTAATTAGTTAAACGCATCGGAATGATATGTTATCGGTCGTCGGTGGTTAAACGCGTTCTCATGCACTTATTTTCATTTTTATTTTGAAAATTGCTTTTGTGACGCACGATGCAAAATGAGAGGTGCTATAACGTTTGACCACTATAATTATTTGTGTCTATGTATGTATGTTTGTGGTGAGTTAAACCGATTTGGATGTGGTTTTTATTTGTTTAATATCAAAATCGGTTAGCCGTTTTAACTTTAGGTTTTTTTAATTTTTTATGTTGTTTCTGTTGTTGCCTATGACTACAGAAATATGTGCTAAAAACTTTGAACTTGACGGTCGGAAAATGACGGTTAAACTTATTTTGCTCCACAGTTTTGATGATGGAGTCCATAATTTCTAACTAACTACTAACGAAGCAATATTAAATCAACCAAATATGTCAAGAAAATATCGGTAATAACCGGTCATAAATTTAACACATTTACCTATTTAAAACACATTTACCTAGGAACTCGAGCACAAGGACAATTATTGTCCTTATTATATTTATATGAAGTATATATAGGGTTATTCATAAAGGGTATGCTAAGCCGAAAAAAGGCCATAATACTCATCATTATGAAAAACTTTTACTATGAGACCAACTGGAAATTCGCGAAAAAAAAAATCAGCTGTTCCATAGAAAAATGTCAATGACACTCGACAAAATGTATAGAACAGCTGACTTTTTTTTTCGCGAATTCTGGGTTGGTCCCATAGTAAAAGTTGTTCATAATGATGAGTACCTACTATGAGCCCTTTTCGGCTTAGCATACCCTTTATGAATAACCCTGTATGGCAACAATATAAAAGTTATCTAATTATTCATAGAATAATGTGACTTAAAGTTTTTAGTAAATACTTATTTTTTATAGTCTGCACTGTTTTTATTTTTGTATCCTTACTTTTGCTTTTTCCTTGACGTGGCGATCAGTGACATACAAATAAAATTGGTCTTGTTTTAATTTTGTTACTAAAAACATAATTGATTAATAACAGATATAAATAGTTAAGGGAGAAAGAGACAGAGAGAGAAATGCAGCAATGAGATGATTTTTTTTTCAGGCTGTAGTCCATAATGAAATTTATAAAGGTTAGAATCTTTCCTACCACACCTCCGTTTGACTAGTTAGCCGGTATGACTAAATTAATTGTTGAAGATGGCTGAGGATAATAATGGTTCTTGAAATAATAGTTCATCCACTTCAACAATATTGTGCCGCAAAACAAACGTCACAATACAAGTGTCACTTGTCTTCATGATCTAGACACGCGGTAGCGTGTCAAGCCAAGTTCAAGTGACAGAACTGGCGAGCAGCACCGTGTGTATATTACACGAACCATTTGGAGGCACTTTTGACCTCGTCATAACTCAAAAACTATTTCACATAAACGTGTCAAATTTGGCTCATATATTAAGACTTGCGAGATACATATGTGCTCCAAATTTCATAAACACACCTTAAACGGTTATTTAGATATTAACGTCCAAAAATCGTAATTTTTATCACTGATCTAACTATAGACTAAAACTATATCCATGTTCCAGATGACCTAGAAAGTTCAAATTTGGTATGCAGATAGGTAATTAGGTGAAAACAAAGGAAAAAATCTGAAACTGGTAAATTTGTATCATTTTATTATAATTTTGGAACACTTAACTTATACTTGGTGCCTCAGCAATCAGCAATCAAAACTTATAACAGCCGGTCTTTAGGTGGATTTTAAGGTCTTCACGTGAATATACACGAGTAATCAATAGTCTATAAGATCACTACTCATAATAAATAATTATTTTAAATGCATTTCGGTACAACGTCGCACAGCAGTGGGCTGGGAGCAGTGCGTGCGACTGAATGAGTTTGAAAGTGAGAACTCATTGGTAACAAATAGTTTTTCTTGAGAAAATGTCAAATTAAAACGAAACTCTCAAAAAGAGTTCTCTATTTCTCGTTCTCAGTCTTCTTTTTCAAATATTAGTGTTGTATCCAATTAATTACTGAATTTCACCAGCTTCATTCGATTTTAATCGTAATTAAATATTGATCAGCTGGATCAACTTTCGCTTTTTCTTCATTTATTGTGATTGAGTGAATGTTTTGTAACTAAAAATATTAAATTAAAGACAAATTGACCTTTTTTATTTGACATTGTACCATTTGAACCATTTCTAAATACCTAAAATATTAAAGTTTAAGTTTAATTTTCTAATTAAAACCTTAATCCAATAAACTTACAATACATAATCTAATAGATCAAATACTCATACAAACTTGAATCGATTTATATTGAGTATCAAATACCGAGTCGTATGGTAACATCACTATAGTTACGTCGCGTTGACAAATATCAAAACGCGCCTCTTGTGTTGACTATAATTTGTTACGTATAATTTGTTAAATAATTATCTTTTTATTACGTATATCGTATAATACAATGAGTCGTACCATAGAATTACGGGTGGGTGACACACTTACCTTACACCGAATAATTCCAATGCCTCCCGATGGAAGCTGCCTATTCCATTCGATTGCATTTTCTTTGTTTGAGCATAGTAATATACAACAAACAAATAGGTTGCGTGAGACTATTGTAGAGCATGTATGTCGTAACTGGTATGATTTAAGTTTGTATACTAGTGGTCCAAACGGAGATCCTTACTGCTCTGAAGAAGAGTATCGAGCAAGCATGCTTTGTTCGACAACTTATGGAGCTGCTTCTGAGTTAAAGGCTGCAGTAAATTTGAATTCTTTACAAAAAGTAATGATATCCCACCAAAAACATAAATGTAAAAAAGGAGAGCCAAGTTCAATACAAAAAGAATGGAGATCTAAATGAGTGCCAAGTTTGATGGTCAGTCCTCAAGTTTATTTATACTATAATATAAAACATCATTTTTCTTATAACTTCGGATATATTGTAGCCTAAAGTTTGACTTGAGTCAATAATATCCAATATATCCGAAGTTATAAGAAAAATTATGTTTTATATTATAGTATAAATAAACTTGAGGACTGACCATCAAACTTGGCACTCATTTAGATCTCCATTCTTTTTGTATTGAACTTGGCTCTCCTTTTTTACATTTATGTTTTTGGTGGGATTACGATTAACATGACAAATAATAATTAATGATAAAAGTTTCATTGATTATAATTGTTTTATATAATTACTGAATGGCACACGTCATTGTTACGTAATTATGCAGTAGGTATCGATATAACACAGGGCTATAAGGAAAGGGTATGCTAAACCGAAAATGGCTTATAGTGTACAATATGAACAACTTTTACTATGGGCTGTGCTATGGGGCCAACCCGAAAATCGTGATTAAACTGCCTGTGCCATGGAATAATGTTAATGACACTCGATACAAGAACATTATTTTTACAAAACAAAAAACAAAAACCGACTTCAAAAGACCGACTATTGAGTTATTCATCTATTTGTCGCGCACGTACCTAATGCAAATTTAAGACTTATATGGTTTTCTCATGGATACCATTATCAGAACTGGACTAAATTGAAATGAGACCAAATGGGAAGCGTCAGCTTTCTAATAAAAAAAGAATTATCAAAATCGGTTCACCCAGTCAAAAGTTATGAGGTAACAAACATAAAAAAAAAAAAAAAAAACATACAGACGAATTGATAACCTCCTCTTTTTTTGAAGTCGGTTAAAAATATATGGAACATTATAGCTTTTTTTCTTGATTTCCAGCTTGTGTTCAAAATGATGAGTAGGTACTATGAGTTCCTTTCGGCTTAGCATACCCTTTCCTTATAACCCTGTATAGTGTATAATATTAGGTGTAGGATGCGAAGGTCGTTATTTGGCCAATGGCCCGAAGCAGCTTGAATATTCTGCTAAATTACTAGACAGGTTTTGGGGTCATTATCATTTCTAACTCAAAAGAGTACCGAAATGTAAAATAAGAGAAAAACATGGACACGAGTGTTTAGAATTCAAAGAACTACAAAGTACATATATAGTTTATAATATAACTACTTTTACTACATCAGTAAGCCTTTTATATTATATTCTACATAACAAGCACTGCATAATAAGCAAAACACCACTTTTGCTTTGCAATCAAATCAACCCATTGCATTTGAACCAAATTACTATTTCAGCATAAATTGTTAAACTAGGTTAATTATTTATGATGATAAACTACTAATTTTTATTATTGATACTTGATTTTATTTTGATTTGGCTGTACGTCTGACGTATTCTAAGTAGGTACCTAACGTATCATTTCAGCATAAATTACAAATTATATAATTCTTATAATATGCAAAAAATAACTAAATACATTTTTTACACCTATCACTACGTTAAAATGTTTATGTTAATTGTCAAAGATGCAAATAAATGCAAAGAAAAATATATTTAAATA
Organism: Alcis repandata; assembly: GCA_949125135.1. Lineage (NCBI taxonomy): Eukaryota > Metazoa > Arthropoda > Insecta > Lepidoptera > Geometridae > Alcis > Alcis repandata. Next base: position 4,351,237 of record OX421223.1, read on the forward strand.
AATAATAAACGATTAAATAACGAATGATGTATTAACAAACTATTTCTAAATGAAAATTAAAACAGGTTTCACAGATGGTCAAAATGCTTTGATAATCCTACTATTCTTCAACTTTTGAGATTACTTATAGGTTAAGTACCTACATACCTATCTATTACCTATTGTCTCGTTTTTTCGTTTTATTTGTCTTATTTCGCAAAAATAATTCTATAGGAAATACATAATTACGCACATACCAATTTGTCAAGTTTTTACAATAAACTGTATCTATGACGTGTAATTATAGCAAAAAAATCACGAGTACAAAAAACTATTTCAACAGCTCGGAGGCAATAAAATTGAAAAATAAGACAACGTAAAAAGATAATAGTTTCAATTACATAATTTTGGATATCAAAGCAGACATAATAATATGACTGTTGAAGTTATAACAATCGGTGTGCACGTAAACGGACCACGTGTAAAAAAAGTTAAAAAAGAGAGACGGCGGCGGCGGTTCGGATAGTCGAGGTGGTGCGATAGTCGTACGATCTTGAACTCGACACGGGACGTTGCTGTTTTCCAACTAGCAACACGGTGTGCTCCGTAGTCCGTACGTATTATCAGTGTACTAAGACTAACCAACTTCTTTCAATGATATTATTAGAAAAACGCATGCTATTTAAATAACGTTTTGAAGGTCGCATTCGTATTCTATCACGTCAATTTACGACGAATATTAAAACTTTTATATATTTTTTTAAATTTAAACTGTTTCCGGGTTTGCATTTATTTAAATAAAATAAACTTTTTTTTATAGTAGGTAGTACTTAATTCCGATAATAACTTTGTAAATTATACCTGTTGCTTTACACCGATTTATTGTTCATGACATGAGTTTCACTTGTTGAATTCAGTTTATTTGTATCGTTTTATGTTTTATTATTAAGATTTTCAACTTCAATACCGAATCCGAATTGTGAACTCCCCTGTCCTTCTGTCGGATTCTAAGAAAGTTCGCATCAAAAGAGACCCTACGTTATCGGCCAGCTGCGGGTAAATAGGTACTGCAAAAGGCAGCTGTACGGCTGTACGAGTGTACGGGCGCGTTCTGTGTCTACTGTCTAGTCACAATCGTATTGTCGGCATCAGGCAAGCCGGTGCCGTGCGCCAGCGAGTCAGCTTCAGCTAGCCACAGTCAGTCCGCCTCGGCCTATCGACTCGAACCCACGCATCACCACCGCACAACCCGAGATAACTTTTTTAAAAAGCCGGTCGTGCAAAAAGTGACAGTGCGACAGTGAACGGAATTGTGTGATTCGGAATTTGACAGACACTGCAAATACGAGACGAAACGATTTTTTTAACGATTATTTGTTGCACATTTTATACGGTGAGTGCTTTTTCGTTTTACTTTAGTTGTAATCGAATGTTCACCTGCCGATTTGAATTTGTAACCTTGGTGTTAGGTTCAGTACCTAAATGTAAAATGCAATTCGTGAATTTTATTAGTTGAGTATTGACGTAAAATAAAATTAGCACCTGCTATTCAACGGTAATCGTCAGTCATAATTTGTTTTTGCTTATTTTTTGTTGCACCGTAAATGCGCGGCTTAAACGTAATAACATGTCTACTGACGAATTTTGTCTAGTATTAACAGATGAGATGACAAAACAGGTTTTCAAGGTTTGGTATATCGTCATTACGTTTAACTTTTTATGGTAGTTGCGTGAATCTAGAAAACGTGTTTTAAGATTGTCTGGATAAAATGTGGGATGATTAAAAAAACTATTAGGCATTTAAAAAACATACACGAGTTCGAATGTTGATTTTCAGGTTTTGATTGCTTGTGTATTTTATTAATTTATCATTACTATAACTACCCTTATTTCTTTCTCATATTACAAGATAATATTTCAAGAGTCGACTATTTGAAAGTGGGCTGTTTCGTCACAGGTCTGTGGCCCGACAAAATCTACCCGCATGTCTTAATTGATTGACAGCTCTTTGTTAAAATTTCACGCGACATTTTAGCGAGCTGTCAAATTCAATTTTAGAATGCGTTCGTTATTCGCCGATTTCTTTTTAATAATTTAAGTGACATTAACTCGAGGTAATAACGTTAAGTTCTTAATTCAAGACTGTCGCTGGGAAGGTATTTTAATTGAGAAAAAATAAATTGGCAATGTACGTGAAGTAATTACCGGCTTAACACGGGAAGTTAATTATGCCCAAGCATTTTTTACGTAAGTTATTATTTCACCATCTGTTTACAGTTGTTGGGAAACTGCATTTAATTATTCATTGCATTCGTGAGTTCATTTCAGTAAACTGGTTGAATCTAGTCAGTGTTAATTCAATTTTGACACCAATTTCGAGAGTTCAATATTGTAGTAGCGTGAAGGACTGACAATAAAACATGTCTTATATCAATTTGTAATTATATGCATCTGACACAGCAGTTAAATACGGTGATCGATTTTTGGCATCTTTATTGCCTTCAAAGTCAAACTCGTTGACGTTCGTTTTCTTCACAATCGTTCTGGAGTAATTGGTCGATGTGAGTAAGCCAACATCCATCGGAATAAGCATCAATTATTCGGTTCGACTCTATGTGATTCAGTTCGACTTTATGTGATTCAGTTGCTGCAATTTGCTGTACCCCAGACCAGTCTGAGGTTGCGATACAGGTTGCCATCCCGCTATTAGCGTAATGACCGTGCGATTAGAGTCTCGTTCTCTATTAACCTCGCGACCACCGCGGGGCAACCCTACAGGCTCATTTCCTTCTATTCGTAACTACTGGCATTAAATGACTTCACGACTTGTATTCTCTTTTACGCTCGTTGGAACGATGTTATAAACATGAGCTACGGTTCCTTTTGTTTTGACTAATTGCACTTCGACAATGACTTCGTTAACTGTTGCCTGTGTTTTTTTTAATTCACATAAACATAAGGGTTTTATGTTTCTTTACTTTACTTCACGTTACTAACTACAGTTAATTTATTAATCGATGATTGACAAGATGTACTAATCTTCAATATTCTTTTAAATCTTCATATTTTTATTAAATTTCCGGATCCACAGTATTCATTACCATTAGGTCAATGTTACTTCATTTAAAATGTTTCTGTTGTTACAGTTAGGCCAACATATTCACGAAGCATTGTTTTGCAATAATACGCCGGTTAGTAGTATTGGCTAATTTTGAATTCTGCAAATTAGTCAAGGTTTTTCAACTGAAAACTAATCTGGGACAGAATCGAATCATAAAAAACCAGTCTGATATTTTGAATACGAGCCATTGTATCTTGAGTGGTGCAGGAATGGTTCCCACGATCTATGCATGTGATATTCTTTACTTGCCATCTTTTGTACTCGTACCTAGTGAAATTATTTCAATCGCGAACCCACAAGTCTCAGTGGCAAACTCGATTTAAAAATAAAAGACACCTCTTTCATACAACATCTGTGTAAATTTTCTCGCGATAGTTTTTGATGTGTTCAAAAGTGGTGTTCATTGTTTTATTGAGGCAGCACGTATACAAATATACATGTATATAATAACATGTATATGGAAGAACTGTTTTTTCCGAGATTTCTGGGTTGGTCTCATAAAATAGTTCATAATCATAAATGCTAAGACCTCTTTCTATCTTAGCATACCTTTTCCTTTTAACCCTGTATAAGTATCTACTAAATTTTAGAAGCAAACAAAACCAGTTGGCTGGTCAAAAATAATATTTGAGCAGCGATACGGAACGGAAAGTACAATTATGGGTAATAAAATAAAAATTTTGAATTGCGATTGCTGATCGGATGCTCTTTTATAGCAAATACATTTCGTTGTTGTTTTTGTGTGAATCGGCTAATGTTTGAAAGTTTGTATAGTATGATCAAATCTTCTGTATAACTGCTGGTTTTTCGAAGGAGTTTACGCAAGAATGAAATAAGGTCTCTCTTTTGAATTCCATTTCCATTCAATTCCATACCGTATTAGGTTACTTGTTCGAATAAAAATCATTTTACTAAAATTTTAAGGATGACCTGATCTTGTAAATAAGTGATATTATAGCATTTTATTAGAATATTTTGTACGTTCACTAATTATATTATAATTCAATAAACTCGTTGACCAATAGTACTGGTTTTATTGTATGATATAATAAGAAAAATGTATGAGAGATACATCAAATTTTCTCTATCATGCAATAAACATGTAAGTTTTTTATTCAATGTCATGATGGAAACATGATAACACTGATTACAAATTAATCCTTAGATAAGACATCACATTTCTGATGATGTCATTTCGTAGTAAGGCCTTAGAAACATTTGACATTTGACGTTAAGAAGTAGGCATAGTTCGGTCATGTTTAAAAAAAAAGATAAGTTTAGAAATAAACTAAACAGTTAACATATCAATAGACAGTAGAGTAGACAAATATTACGACAAAAATATAATAAAATAAAGAACAATTATCATCATATATATATTCACTTTACTTACATAAAATACGACAAAAACTAAACATTAATTTAATGAAATGTACTGAATTTGTTTCTAACATTAAATAGGTGGGTACTTACTTTCCATATCATTCTATCAAAATAAATAATTGGAGACACTCGTGAAGTTTGTTCATTGTAAAACATTATTCTGACTAGAAATGTTTAGTTTTATAGCTTACTACTATACCTACTATTTATAAACTGTCTGCTGATATTCTTTCAGATCCCGATAAACTCAAAATACCCACTCACGGAAGTCGTAACTTTGCAGTCGCTATTATAGTTTAGCGAGCGATTCCTAATTAATTAAATTAAATCATATCCTATTTTATTATGTCCAATATTACTTATAAGCGGTATGTTTTATTGTTTGACTAAACATAATAGTGACCTTGAAAATCATTTCGAATAAGATTTGATTTTAATATTTGTATATCTGATAAAACGTTGTTTGTTCACTGACGTGGTTTAAACGTGATCGATGGTTTCTTATATTTAACGGTCACGATCACGACTGTCCAATTTTTCATATTCATATTATGTCTGTTTAGTTACCTAAAAATATTAAATCGATATGTTTATTGAAATACATACAATGCACATTATCTACTTATATAAAAATATGTAAAACCATTAATCAATAAACACGATGTATACTTGTTATAAATACACGGGACTAGACTACTCACGTAAGCTTTAGTATTGATCACATATCTACGGTGATTTTTTTAAGGACTGATTACAAGCGTGGTACCTAACAACCACGTCCTGCCTGGCACTACAAATTAATTTACCTACATCACAATTTATTTTTCTTTTAAGAATCACATCATTATAGTTGAACAAATAAGTTACAAGCCAGCTCATAAATCATCAACAAACTCGGCTGACAACTAAGTAAATATATAAAGTAGCAAATTAAATACCGAAACCATTAAAAATACCCCGAGACAAGTACGGCACGTAACCGCCTTCGGCGATTGCCTCAAGCATGAGTTTACAGAGCTATCAGATATTAATCTCTGAGATTGCAGCCGAAATGTCATGAGTTTCATGAGTCTAAAAGTATCTTTTGAATGCAGTGAAAGCCCACCTACTTTCACCCCCCCAGTTCAAAATGATTTGGTCCGCGAATTCGTATCAACACTTGTGCATGAGCCGGCAAAAAAATGGGGCCAATAGGTCTTCAACCGACGAATGATGCCGGGCATTGAAATATTAGCCAGCTTTGTGTTACTAAAGACAAAGCTATCTAATTTTTATAATTTTAAATTAAACAAAAGTGTCGTGAAAGACAAAGTCAACGAACTTGCGAAAATGATAATTATAAAAAGAAACAAATAAAACTAAGCCTTATTCCGTATAAGACACATCATAATTGTAATCTACATTTCAACTCTAATAAGTATACAAAGAAGTAAAATTATGCTTACGCAGTTGGAAAAAGTGGCTACACAAAAGTAGCAAAAAAAAAAAATAGGAATCATAATTTTGTTTAACATTCAACGATAAAATGTATAGATCAAGATCTATAGTTTAGCTTGTAGGAATGATAACTCAAATAATAGCAGTAGTAAAGGCTAATTTATAGTTCAGGAAAGTGACAATAGAGCTTGGCTATTTAGACTGTTTCAGTGTTTTTGTATCTATAACAAAAGCAAAACCATCTACCTCTCTGCGGTTTCAAAACAACAGTAAACTCTATCTATTTTCCCAGATAACATTATCTGGTGGCATAGTTACTACTGAATTCCTAGTTTTGTGGTCGCAAGAAAGCCTAGCGGTTGCGATTTACTTGTGCATTATCAGTGTTGCATTTATTAGGTTGTCCGATATCAACTTTACTATCCGACTAAGAAATTTGATACAACTGCTGCCATTTTACTTAGGTCGGGTTCCTTGTTGCTAGTCGGGAAATTGTGGCAATTTGAATTTAAATCGGTATTGAATAGATTGAACGAAGATTCCGTAAAAATGAATTAGATTTTCAATTTCAAAAATATATTAAAATTTTATATATTATTATGTTTTAACTACCTATAATAATCACCTAGGTACTTTTATATTAATTAATCGAAAGTTGCATCTCCTCTTACTCGTATTCACAACGCCCTAACGGTTTTTCCCAGCTTTGCCATTTAAAACCTGTCAAAATTCTTCACTAAGAATAATGTGAAAAAATATGGTATTGTCTACGCTTGCGTAATATTAATGCAGGTAATAATAGTAGGTATATGCAGCTACAATATACCTACAGTTTATAAGTACTACAGTGTTCATGTCTATTGTTTGAAGTTTCGTCTGATTGTCAGCTCTGATGACATCAATACTTTTGAATATTAAAATTTAACAATGTGTGCGGTGCGCATGCACTGAGTGCACATAAATTGCTTGTAATCATTTTGAATCTAGGTGGCCAGCATTGTCAGGAATATATTAATGAGTAGCTGATGTTTGGGACTTCGTGCTCGGTTTGGTTAGAACATCGCGCTCTGGGATTGCATTGCCCAGAGCGCGATGCGAGCGCGAGTTGCTTAGGGTTGCTTTTTATTAATGAAGTCATTTTTAAAATCGGGCTATTAGATCAGTAGGCCTAGCACAACTACGACGTAAACTTACGTAGCGAGTATTTGCTAGAAAAGTGTATGCCATTTACGGCTGTCAAGAGCGCACCTGACGGGCGTAAATGGTGTATACTTTTCTATCGAATACTCGCTACGTAAGTTTACGTCAAAGTTGTGCTAGATACACAGGAATTACCAACATACACACTTTACGTCTTTATAATATTAGTAATTTTAATTAGTATGGACAACATGAGATTTTTTTTGAAAATAATTGTCGTTTTACATAATATGAGTTACAGTATTTGGGAATAATTTACTCTGTTTTTTTTATGGATCGTTACTTTTTTAAGAATATTCCTCATCCTGTGACTCTTTGAATTTTTATTATTTTTTTATATAAAGTATTATGAGATGATATAATTACCTATGAGATTATGCGTCATTTTGTAAGGTATCCATATAAATGAGATCAAGAGTTGCTCAACTCACCTTTCGACCAAGCTCCAAATTGTTGGGTAATATTCAATGCCCTGTACTGGTAATTAAAGTGACAATGTAACGCTCACTGAACTGCCATTGCAGGGTTGCCAGATGATACATCAATTATGTGTAAGATGAAAATACTAAGTTTTTTTTGTATGAAATAGCTCGCATTAAATATATATTTTTAGCTAGGTGCTAAATATAGCATACATATAAGTAGGTATATGTAGAGTGAGCGAAATAGGTAGATACTTTTTAAACAAAGACGCTCACAATGGTATTGTGTCATTCTGTTTTCTGAACTTTAGACTCTTGTATTGCAAGTGAGTTAGTGTTTGTTTTATCAGACAAAATGTGCAATAAATTAAAATCAATTTGAGTCATTTCATACTAATTGAATTAAATAACTTTTTTATATTTTGTTATTTTGCGAAAGGCACTAACATATGGTTCTTGTAGAATAGCAAACCGAACTTTGAGGTACTGCTGCATTTTATTTATTTGTTTGTTTTTCATTTAACCACCAATAATTACATTTTTTACGATAAAATCCTACTAATAATATTGTCTTAGTACGAAATTTATTACATAAAAATATAAATTAATGTCATTATATCGCAAACGACAACCCTAAATGCACTTGCAACGCATGACTGAGCCTGTATGACGTTATTCATCAGTTCGCGTAAATAGACCATCTCTAGTGGGCAAAGGTGTGCCCATACGTGGGCCCATAGACAAGCCATTATGCCTCGATTGGGCAGTCATAGCAGCCATTGTCATTGGCGCCACTTCATTGTGCATGGACATTGGACAATGTTCCTACCATATTCCAATGCGTATTAACTGTTAATACTTATAACATTATTTCGGCGGTGTCTTGTAGAAAGTGCGAAATCATTTAAGATATTTTCAGGAGATCGGTTTTAAGGTATATTACGATTATATTCTAATGTAATTTACTTTTTAGTTGTTTTTATTCTAATAGAAATGTATTTGAGTCTACAATACTGTCGATAAAACATTTTAAATGAAATATTTGAACCTTTCATGGAAAACTTTACTCCTGACCCTGACAATTTTCGTGATTTATTAACACCGACGCGCGACGCGACGATTAGTTAGTTCATGAGTCAGTTTAGTTTTTTTAACATTAGTAATTATTATTTTATTATAGAGTTTTCATTTATCTATAACATTTTTAGAAACACAAAATAACTAAAATTCAAAATCGAAATAAATCTGAATTTAAGGTAACATCTTCCCACTTCATTTAAAAACAAAGGGCTTCTTGAAGCTATTGTGTGTAAATCACTGACACAAACGTACTTAGTATGCTCAGAAAGTGTGTATGGGTGTGTATGGGTCTATTCTATTGGGTATGGATGACATTTTACTAGAAAAATAGACAAAATGTGAAAAATGCAATGCAATGCTTGAATACTTTTTTAATAGTATTCAAATTAGAAAGGAATAATAAATTTGTATGTATAATAATAAGTTTAGATAATTAGATGTTTGTCACTAAATTAGTCAGCGACAGCTGAACGGATTTGGATGAAGATGAAATTTGACAAGGAAGTAGTCTACAGCCTAGATTGATACAGGATTTTTATCCCGAGGAAATTCATGATTCTTCTAGTAGGTACAGCATGTAAAACCACGAGTTAATATATGTAAAACTTAGTGATACCGCACTAATATCAACCAAAACCCTAGTTCGGAGCATAAATAAAACGCTTGAACTAATTTCATACTACACAAGTCCTATAGATAAGGCTGATATCATTATCTATAAATCGATAACCGCAACACTAACGCACTATACTCGGAATCGAGAAATCTCGATTCGAATAAATCACAAGAAGTCAAGAGCATGAGGTATCGATTAAACCAAAGGACTGCTTGTTCACAGTTCTTATCTGTTTAGTAAACTTTCTCATGCTCTCCACAATGAACTCTTTGAACTACAAATGAAGAGTACACAGGGACTGACAGTACTCGTGGCCTAATTAATGTGAGAAAGAACATTTTGACTAAACACCTTCGAATTAAAATTGTAATATCAAAGAATAACAACTTATTGGTTAAATTGAAGAGCTGTGTTAAGACGGTCAATAAGAACTGAGAAAATCCTACTCATGCCAATATTATAACAATGTGAAGGTTTAGATATTTGTTAATCAATCACACATAATTATGGCTGAACGGATTTGGGTATTTGATATGGAGTATTATGGAGGTAGCTTAGACCCCGAATTAATACACGCTTACATTATATCTCTAAAAATACCGATATACTCAGAACTCATGATCCACACTTTTGTTTCCCCTTATTTGTATTACATTTTTATTTTAGAAACTATTAGACATTTAAGTTTCCAGGAAGCTTATCTTTTGTTTGCAACTAGTTTAGTTTGTTAGAATACGGCCTATACTTCAGATTTACGAGATAAAAATAGTAACATGAATGAGCACATCATCACACTACAGATAAGTGAGACCAAAGTCGATTTTACACGTGTTCTTGAGTTGTTGTCATACAACTTCATACATTTAATTAAAGTGTCTGACCTGTGCCACAACGTATGCGTTATGTTGTTAGGTTACGTGGCCTTTTGGTTAATCAATTCTTCAGAAATACTTGTAATGTGACGCCCATAAAATTTACCGTAGTACAATTAGGTTGGGTAGTTGTTTATGTCCAATCTAGAATCAAATTTGGTTTTGTATGCTAGTTCCCAACGATGTATGTATGTACTTGTGTAGGACTAGCTGTGCTCCGCAGTTTCACTCGCACTGTGATGATAAAAGCCTATGCCTTGTTTTTAAACCCAAAGTATAAGTACGTAGTAGTGTAAGTAATATATGTAAATTAAAGTAGCGTAAGTAAAAGTGTAAAAAAAAATCCACACTCTAAATTCCAAAAAATCGGTTTGGTAGTTGTACTGAGATACCTTTTTTTATTCAGTTATAGGCTTGCGTTTGACCGCCATCTCGCCTGATGGTAAGCAATGATGCGGTCTACGATGGAGCACGCTTGCCTAGAAGGAACCGATTCACTCGCGACTTGAAGACACCCAAATTATATCTATCGGGAAACACCCACTCGGGCAGAGTATTACACACTCTGGCAGTGCGCACTAAAACGTGGTAAAAACATTCAACACATATACAAACTTCCACATTCATAATTTTGGTAAGAGTAGGATAGGTAGCTAATTAGCTTCTCAAGCGCCACCACAACTTGTTTATCAGTTTTTTGCCTCTCAAATAAAGTGCCTACATCAAAATCAGCGTGTAATTACTTCACAGTATTCATACTTGCTTTGAGAAGTTCACTTGTTTATTTGTTGTGCACAAAAAATATTAACGTCTGTTAGTCAAATACTGAGTAGGTGTCTTCTTGTATAATTAAGTTATTATCTGTTAGTTAGGACATTAGAAGGACAGAATTATATTATTTTTATCTTGCTTTAGAAGTGCTATTCTGAAGTAAGACAGCGTACATGATTAGAACTCTGCATTGAGAAAAATTTCACCTAAAGTACGGAGCACTGACAATAACCAAAAAGGACGATGAGTAGCACCAGTTTTTACGGTGACAACTATCATAATATATGGTTCTCACCCTAAAAACTGGTGCTAGTAGTATGCTCAGTCCGTATGGCGTACTTTAGGCGGATTCATAGGAATTTTGATTGCCATTTTTCTCAGTGTAGTAACACCAGCATAGTCACTTGAATATGTAAAACTGTTTTTTTTAAACCACTGATTTTTATAAAACATGTCTCAAAACCACTGCTAGAAAACTTGCTTCCAAACAAAAAACCGCATCCAAATCAGTTCACTCTTTTAAAAGCTACGGTGCCACAAACAGACATACAGACTAGACCGAGCCACACTCTCACACATAGGGGTCAAATTTATAACACCCCACTTTTTGCGTCGGGGGTTAAAACAACTCCTTTCATCTTTTTATCGCCACTAGCTAGCTAGCTAGCTATCTATACCAATATCATGTTGCATCTTTATTATTCCATCCATCAAGCTAACGCCTAAGAACGACATAGGATAATTTTAAAAGCCTGACCAGATCTTCTCTAACAAGCTCAGCGTTCAGATTCTTGGCATTATTCAAATGCCTCTTTTTCTGGTTCCTAACCAGTTCTAGAGGGAATCTTGAACACGGAAGACGGGCTTGCTTCTGCCCTTATGGGGGCTGGTAGGCCCTAGTATGTTCTCGTTACTGGTAGCTGATACAGCGAACTAGTCATCCGGAATGATTAGGTAGGCCCTCTGGCGAAAATAACAGTTTGCGCAGTAAAATCTGCCTCTTACGGCCTGAGAATCCTCAGATCAAGTAGCTTGTAGCTTGATGCTAGCTATGACTTGTAAATGATAGCATTAATATTTTAGAAAACCACCATTTGTTTTGTTTTAATATTCCAACTTCACGTTTGACCACATCCGGCCAATGTTGTCTATGAAATTAAATGCCTCATTGAATAGAATAAAATTGAATAGAATGCAAGAAAAATAATGATACTATTGTGTAAGATATAAGTAAATCGGAATTTCTCGATATTTTCTATGGTTCGATGAATAGGAAGATATAAAAACTGACGTAATGTATTGCCTCTAAATAATGGACGACGATGTTTACACGGCGTTAGATGATCCTTCTAATTCAATAGCATTCCAGGAAGGGTTGGCTAAATCGGGTCCCTCCCTAGGGATATTACAACATCGCTGTAATATTTGACAGTGTTAGAGCTTTGTGATTTCAATTGATTAAAGGCAGAGTACACAATACTACTACGTGCTGGTTATAAAGCTACAAAGTATACTTCAATGTTTATCTATAGTCACAAGTAAACAATTAGCTTTATAAATAGTTGTTTTTACCTGCATGATTCCAGAAATATAGCCGGCTCGATCTTGATCTTGAGCAAACTCAGAATACAAATCTTCTAAGAATATAATTATTGTCAGAGAACTTTGCAACCTACTACCACTTATTTATGGGTTTTTAAATCATTCTGAATCAATAATGTTCTCGAGGCAAATGTTTTATACTGTTTGTTTTTACATGAAACTAGAACTGTCACTATTTTATTTATTTGCTAAATATATACGGACCATAAAGTGGGATTTTATTCTATTCCAAGACGAGGACAACCATTGAATGTCAGATACTCGTATTTACATTAAAATAGATGCTGCGTTTAATATTAAAGGTAAGCTATAGATAAATAGGATTTCTTTTGTTTTTCAGAGGTTTGCGCCAAAAATATCCCAATTACACGGAGCTTTTAAAAATAAACACCTAGGATTCCCCTAGGTAGGTATTTACTACAGTAATTAGTAACTAAGATGTAGGCAATATCAAACAATTGCCAACATCTTTTTGCTTGAAGACGTGTCTTTAATATTTATACGTCGGTTTTAAACGTTTGTTTAAAAAAACTGAAACTTTGGTTTTTTTTTTTATAAAGTTTATTAAACACCACAGTCTCCACGGTCCTTGAGTTTTACTATTACAATTTAATTTATTAACATTTACTAATTTTTACAACTTAATTTACGTTAGGCAGTGCGACAAGAAGAGTTATTTTTATTTATAAAATTAAATATTTACAACTACAAAAGAATTGTGTGTTTGAAACTTTGGATTTATAACTGACTCAACATTCTAAATTTTAATAGGTAAAACAGTAAATGTTTGTTTTAACCATACGCATGCCAATATTACGCGTGTTCTTTATGTAAGCAAACCAATAGTTTAGAGAAAATATAACATCCCTTCCCAGTACTGGGCAATCGCCTTGACCTTGTCTGTTCAATAACAAATTCACTACATGCGTAAACTAAATGTACTACAATGAGTACTACGAAATGCTGAAAGAATTTGAAATGAGGTACAATTTATTTCGTTTAGAAAATGAGTTCCTTTTTCTTGTGAACTTCGAATTAGCTGGCAAGAAATAATAAACTCTGAAATCGCACGACATGCGTACTTTTGTATCTTTAGTCTATGTTTTTATTGTAAAGACGTAAAATTGGTATACTAACTGATTACCAGCGGACGCTATTTATTGATGAGATGTAGCAGTTTTTAAAAAACAAGTTACTATCCTTTACTAATTAGGAACATCTAGGTTCAGGCATTTTGATTTGATTCCATTCGTTGGACGATACATGTTTAGCAAGAACAAAACCTTGACAATGATCGCAAAGTTATGAAATTGAAAGGGAAGTAAGTACGAATTAATCCTAAGTACCTACGATTCGTAATGTCATTGTTTTGCAGCTTATACTAAGTTGTGCACTTCTGAGCCAATTATGCCACTGACCTTTGTCTTGTTTGTAAATTAAACTAGAAATATTAGTAACTAACATAGTTTCCTTATAAATAGAGCGTTTTGTTGATTTTGACGTACGTACTCTACGCATCTTTACTATATCGGTGATGAAAACTATTGGGTTTATGTTATACCTAAATTATAGCATTTACTCTATCGCCATTATCTTATATGTAATATAACGGATGTTGACTTTGTTTAAAAGGTCAAGGAAAACTTCATTACCGATGTTCAATCATTTTACCAACACTTTAGTTTTTGCAAAAAAAGTCATTGCCGGGCTATTTTTTGAGTTAACCAACTGAACAATTTAAGATAAAAAACGGTTAGGAATTGTAAACAGCAAATTATTAAAAATTATTGAAAAATGTTAAAATGTTGATAATTTTTTTTGGACTTGACAACTTTGTATAAATTTTTTTTCTTGTTTTAGGATTGTATAAATTCAGATTTTCGTTAAAAAGAGTAAGTTAGTGGTCAGTTTTTAGGACTGACTGAATTCGTTGTAAATGCCACCTGTTTTCACCTATATACGACCGACTTAGTCGTCCAATGCTTAGATACTTAAGTAAAATGTGAATTCAATCTTAAATATTTCACGTTACACTCTTCTCAGTTGGCACTAAGCTAATTTGATATTTCCTCGTAATGTTTAACCGTTAGGTATATTATTGCGTGCACGGCAGGACTGCAGTCAAAAGCCGTATAAGTCTCGCGAATAATGAGATATGTCTTCCGCTAGGGCTGGAGGAGTGCGACCAGTCGCCCACGAGGTGTGGGCAAACTGCACCGATGCATATATGTATGAATTGATATAGAAATAAGGCTTTACGTCTGCCTACATATAAAACTCATAAGCTTTCAGTTCTCTGTGATGTTTTTAAATTTCTGAAATTAATTTCTAAAAGTTATATTTATATTTTTTATTACTCGTACTTCTTCATACCAACACTTTTTCTCTTATCTGTCTTTTTGAAGAACACACACACACACACACACTTACATTTTTCTTGCATATTTTGTTGCGGTTGAATGTAAAATAAACTCGACTACAGGGCATAGCTCAAGCTCTCTGAACGACATTGTAAAGGGTCATCGCACCATTATGAGCCCTAGAACTTCAGGTCCAACAATACAGGTCCTCGCCCACGTCCACAACTCTCTACCATTTGCTATTCTAACTTTCCAATGATCAGGAATCGAACACAGCAATAAACACCGACTCGATTATCGAATCGAATAGTTATTCGATTAACCGAACTTTAGAGCTTGCGTTTTGACGTTAACGTCTACGTCCAGTTTATATTGTGCGAGTGTGAATTTAATGCGAATGCTGTGAATAATCGATATCAGTTCACGGTGAAAGCACAATCGATTGAATACAACATGGACCGAATAGACAGTATCTAGTAGCGTTTTATTGCAGTTCATTGGTCCGGATGATCGGCTATCTGTTACTTAAATATAGTTACGTCAATTTTCCAACTTTAATCGACTTCAAGGTTCATTGAATTTTGTCTATAGTCTACTCGTTTTGTGACGACAGTGACAAATCATTAAGGCTAATGGTTTCATCTAACGAGCTCCGCATATTTTTTTCCGCATGAGTTAAGTTCATTGAAGACTTTATTACAATTCTCTTATGAGATTTAGTAATCTCAAAAACAAAAGTAGTTGATTAGTTCATTAATAAGTTTATGCAGTGTAATGTAACGTAAACGCAACCTCACATTTCAAAATAATTATGCTAATTTGTGGCAGTCAAGTACTAAAACTGACTAAGTAAGTTTTACCATACATCAAGATGTTGATAAAAAATAACGCAACTTGGAACTTGGACAAGCAGACGACCTTTGCGGTCACAGTCGCAGCTTTCCGCTATTTACTGTACCAGACTATTTCAATCCTTATGCAATCGGCATAAAGCCTAAAAAGGTTTACGGTTAGCATACAATTTGGAGGACATACCTCACCGCAAGTTGTCGCCAAAAAAGTTTCGGGAAATATGTGCAATTTTAACTAATTAGGGGTTTAAAAGACGCCGCGAGACGTAGATCGATTCACATCGTTACTCCTGGCGAGTTTTGCCGTAGAGACCTCATTATAGGTTCCCCTCATGTTGCTTGCAGGGACCATAATAAGTTATTACCTAACTCAGATTGCTCGTCCGATGAAATTATGTTTTATGGATTGACTAGCCGGAGAAGCGACGACTGATCGATCTGTCTTCTATCCAAGTTGTTGTCAAAGGTGCCGACTAACGTATTATTCAGCCAACTTTCTCGTAAAAACTGATTAGTGAGAACAGTAGAATAGTAAATAATTTTAATTTAAAATCAATATCAAGAAAACTTGTTTTTTTTTGGCGATGATAGCATTAATCTCATTTTATATTTTCATGTATTTTTTTATTAACTTATATATAATAAGTTAATAAAAAAATTTGATGGTTGTAATTAAACAGGGGAATACTCACGTAAAAATTAAGTCGTCTACTAAGTACGACTAGTTATAAAATTGCTACGAAAATGTGTGGAAACCACGTTAGTTTCCATAGTATAATTTGATGGTTGCACATCAATTGTAGTTGAAATACCTATACTAAAAGTATCATGTGTTATTGAGGAGTATAATTAGTTAGACTTGTGTCAGAAACTGTTTTGGCAGGTCAGTTTTAGGAGGCGGTGTCTTGTCTACCGTAGGAAGTTAGTTTAGTCTAGATCTGTCAGTCTATGACGAAGTAACGTGTAACAATCAGGTTAAAACAATTATTGCTGAGATACTGGGTCGAGTTATCACAAACTAATTTCGCATCGGAAATTAGGTATGTGGTTCTAGGTTTTAGAAAACTGGAACAACTGTGGAAATCGTTTTTGATAGATTAGATTATATTCTAAGATGGTAAAAACAATGAGCTGTGATGAAGTCTATGTCTCAATGCTGGGTGTCTAAAAATAAAAATTAAAATATAAAAATAAAATATATTAAGTTTATTATTTTCAGGGTATAAATATTTTATTGGAACTGATTGTTTTATACCGTCGTCGATTCTGTTGGGCTACTTTGTTAATAACCTTTACCATCATTTTCTCTATTATATTGATCCTCGTATAATTTAGGAGCGTAAACCTAACTAAGCGTCAGCATCTAAAATTATGTACAACTTTGTCACTCAAACATTACGAGAAGATTTTCATATTTTCTTTATTATCGTATTTAACTTCAGTTTGTAGTATTTTACAACGTCTCCTACGAGTGAAAAGTAGCACATAGCCGTGGCCTAAATTCAACGTGATTTGCATAATATTTCGCGTCGTCTACTTGTATGATTCATTATGTCAATAATATTGTCCATCGATAAAACAATAAGCTGAAAAAACTTGCTAATTTATTCCCTCCATGTATCACTCGCAGTTTTGGCAATCATTACTCACAGTTGCTTCCGTCTATTCTTTTATTCTTCCAATTATTATTTACAATCAAATTTGACCATGTATTAATCTATACAACATTGTCAAGTGAAGCCTATTTGGAATCTGACTTAGGAAAACCAATTGCGGCAAAGTTCAGTGCTGTTAAAATTGATCACCAGTACATTAAAATACGTTATATTGTTTTGCATTGCTGTGCATCGGCGTATTGGTGCGTGATTGGCATAATTGCTGGCTGATAGGGACTCAATTGTTTCAATATAAATATGGCTTCATCTGATTGTTATGTCGACGCAGAGGGCTGCATGATGATTAACTTGACCGTTTTGACGTATGCGTTCCCAGACAGTTAAATTAGAATATAATTAATAGTAATATCCATCAATAATATGAAAAATCATAATTATATTAATGCTTTCACCCCTTGAATGTAATCTGTTTAATATTTTATAAAAAATGTTTTAATTTCCTGTCATTCATATAAGTGTTACTTTACGTTCATGTAAAGTGTTAACAAAAGTAAAAGAATCATAAAAAAAAATTTTGAAAGCTCTCAAAAACTTTTACTATAACCATATTTAAATTTAAGTGTGCACATTAATACAGTTGACGTACCCGGCTCTTAGCATTCAAGGTCTATAGACAGAGGGTACACAATATTAATAAATTAAAGGGTCGGAGTCGGAGTGTTGTATTATGGGGATGGACATGTTTTTCTCTACTGTGACCTCACCAAGGACAACCACTGACAAAACCGGCTATAAAAAAGATGAGGTAAAAACTTTTGTCATACATCCGGCATGGATGCGACTCAGAACTATGTTTAAATTGTGACTAAATATACAAACTGGTTTCCTACTTAAGAAGTGTAGGTCTAGACGCCAAATGGCCATTTTTGTAGATAACTCCGAAACATAACTTTTTACGAGTTTTTTTTATTGTTTTTTACTTTTGACGTCCAAAATCGTACGATATTGCTGAGATAAAACTTGCAGTCTTATAACTTGTAGCTTGTAATACCAGTAATAAGATACGCTAGACTTAGCAGCATTCCGGCTGTAAATGGACAGACCACGCACCGGAATAAGACGAGCAGGGATAAAGTACTCGGCACCGCTGATTCTAACGAACAAAAACGAATACATTTACTTACTAATGTTACATGACTTACATGTAACGCAGTCACGTATGCAGAGAGGCCGCCCATATTTGTGCAAACACAGATAGCAAAGTTTATACTCGTAAGTAACAAAGATAATGTCGGAACGCACAGCAAAATGTAGAGAAATTCGTTCCTACCTGGGTCGGACGCGACAAAAACCATTTGGACGTACAAAAAGCGGTTGCGTGTAGAAAAAACGTTTCCCTTACATTTTGTTTACAAGACCTCCGACACTGAGGTCCTTTAAGCTCGCCCTTCGCCCGCTCTTACCTACTTTAGATCCTTTTTTGTCCACATGTTTGTGGATAATAGGTTGCAAAGCTGCTAAAACATCGACATATTGATTGTAAGATTTGTAAGACAAAAACACATGCTCAGTATTTTTTTGCTCTTTATGAGTTTTGGTTAATGTTCGCTATTTACATTCTCGTTTTGTTCGCATCTCTTAGTTTTTTAATTAAAATAGTTTGTTTCCATAAATTTACCATCCCCATTAAAAATAATTAGGTTACTGTTATTACACTATAACGTTAGTCATAAGTTGTCTAACCTGTTTTGGAGTTCCAGTTACTTAGCTGCCGGTATTGCTAATATTTCATTAATTAGCTACTAAATATTCTCAGTTTTTAGGTTATTTCCGTAGATGGATCTTTAGTGCAGTATTAGCTTTATCTATATAGCTGCACAGTGCGTGTGTTTATCAGGTCTATATAATGTAACGTAATTAAATAATTTAATCGTCGGGTTTCACGGTGTTCATTTGAATGTCATTGACGTAGTTTCAATCTGTGTTACATAATCAAAAGTGATACACGTCACTGCTTGCGTGACAGTCTCATTTACATGGATGATATCATTGTGGGTAGTCCAGTTAGTAATTTTATCGGAAATCTTTAACTCTAGAAAATTTTCCCGGCACTATTACCATTGAAAATTGCATATACTATTTATACGCAAATATATACGAGCATATTGGGTAGTCTGACATCATTTGAATAAAAAAATATACTTATACTGCAGTGCCAATTTGGGATCGTAATTGAAATACCTACTGGAAACGTTATTACCGTAATATATAACTGTGCCAGAAAGTATAAGTGAAAATATAATGAGTCAATGCACAGTTGCACACCTACCAACACGCCCCCGAAGTTGATGCAACGATTTCTGTGAACAATGACCTAACGTTCCGAAAACTTGACATTGGGGGTTTTTGAACTGATATTTCTGCAGGAAAACCTATCGTAATATTATAAGTAGAAAACGATAGTATATGCAAGAGCCGAGATCTTATTGTTTATCAAATTGAATAAACAAATAAGACAAAGAAAAATCTTAATTTAACATATAATATTTTGTATCACAATTAAAATGGTAAGCAATCAAAACCAATGTAAATAGGTAAAAACTCAAAGTAAAATGCATTATTACAATACCTAAAAACACTGTGTGAATACAATAATATTTTTTGCGTTATTCAATGTCATACAATGTGACATTCTACTGCAGCAGACACAAGAAAAATATTTTTCAGCTAATAACCAAAAGTTGTTTAAACATTTGGTTCTTATCACGCAACATTATTTAATATTTACTTTCATTGCTGATATTAAATTCAATTCAATTATTACGCTCACACCTATGATTTACTGTAGGAATTTTTTGTCATTACTGACCTTGACTGGACAAACATTCCTTATCAATGTAGTCAGTTGGAATTTGCTCTGATAGCCCCTTGGTCCTTATCTGTCCTTTGCTAATATTGGTTTTGAGGTAAGTGATAATTTAATGATAAGTGAGGAGTCATCGCTACTATTTCTAGCCTTTACAAATTTGCGTTAATCTTTTCCGACTCGTTGAGATCTATTCATGGCAAACAAAGCTGTTCATTTTCCCTTTACGATGGCAATAAAAGATTCCGCTGAGAAATTCGTATCTATTTGTAGTCATTGAGTCTCCACTTAAATAGTGACACCGAAAGTAGTCTATCTTTAAATATTTCTTGAGCCAAATTGAGAGCATCAGTTCCTGACAGCTTAACGTGATCCTCGGAACAAAAAATAAAGCTTTTTGGTCTTGAATCTAATGGACTGTTTCAAAATAGACGCTTCGCTTCCAACAGATGATGTTACTTAGTAGAGTTCCCACGAAACTGCAGCTAAGTTGCACGCTAATAAGTCAAATGAGATTATAGTCCGGTATGTGCAGGCAATTTGCGCTCCAATGCGTTACTACAACCAACCGCAAATGAGTCCGATTTTGTAAATCATCAACCCTCGCAAACGAGTAATAAGTAATCTTCTGGAATAACAAGTTTTTATGTAACGACGTACGCTCGGCGTAACATGTTATTTGCGACGTTTTTACTATCTTTGCTGCAATTACTTCTGTTGTTTGAATTATATTATTATTGTTTTATAGGTGAATGCTTTCTTTAATGGCGTTAATAATTAATATTGATAATCCTATTGGGCCATAATATAATGATTTTTCCCGTTTCCTAATAAATATATTTTTTTACGTGTTTTAAAGTTGATTGTTTCAACAGTCGTAATATTATATGTAGTCGATTACCTTTTTTATTATTGTCTTGTCGTAAATATATACTGATGGCTATTTAATTTTTAACAATATTTAAGAATGGTAAATATAAACTTGACATATTAACAGCATTATGAAATCTTTAACTAATCTTAAGTATCGAGATTTACTTAGATTATTTTTTTTGTCTCCGGAGAAACCTCAGTTAGTTTTGTGCGTGCATTAATTAGGTTCGGTCTGACTGACATCTGTATGATCCGTTTTGCAAATACAACCCACAGTCCTATTATTTGCAAACGCGACTTTCTCTTCACCTCCGTGCAAGTTATTGACCAGTTCCATTAATCATTCAGTTGAACTGTGTTAGGCATTAATTATGCCACTACTTTATTTATTATGATTAAATAATCAGTTCAATGTTAATTTACATGTCGATTGTCGAACATTCGCAATAATAAATTGTTTGGTAGGCGTCGTGATGAGTAAGTGGTAGTAAGTTACAGCGTTATTATCATTTTATTTTATTTAAAAATACATTTTCTTATATTTATGAGTCAGATCGACACGACACTACCCTTGACACACTTGCCATTGACATTTCCAACCACCTCTGAATTTTATATTTCAGGAATTTATATCGTTTTTATTATCATTCGTATAGTATATAATTTTATTGTATCTTTATACACTACAGACGCTAGTTAACCAATTTGTTACAGCCTTGCATTGTAACGGTAATGCGAAACGGGAAATACTAGTGGTCACGAAACGGATGGTACCATTTTCGTCATTTTGGTGTTATCACGAATCTGACACCAAGGCTATACATACGTTTAGGAATAATTCAAAAGGTACCTACGCCATATTCGTACTTAACACGACAGTATAGTTTAGGAAATTAGGACGCAGATGTTCTAGCAACATTGTTATCAAATTGACTAGACGTCTAGAACTCCTTCATAGACATCATTGTATGGAACCCGAACATAAAATGTCTAAAGCGATTAGTGAATAACCTTCTACAGCATTGGGACATAATATGCTTAAATTGATTTCAATGTTGCCGTCCTTATAACGAAGCTTTTTTTATGAATTTACAAAAGATTTTTTTAGCGGAAATATATTTTGTTCCATATAAAACTTCTTTCATTAATTGCATCAATAGTAAATTTTTAATACTAGCTGACCCGACCCACGTTGTCCTGTCTTAACTATGAGTATTGTATTCGAATTGTCTTAATTTTTTTTTATGTTCCGCTCAACTTCCTCAATTTTTTCTTTCGTAAGAACCTTCTCCTAATAATAACAAATACAACAAAAAAAGAATTAGTGAAATCGGTCCAGCCATTCACGCGTGATGCCGTGACGAAGGAAAACGGGTTTCATTTTTATATATATAGACTAGCTGACCCGGCAGACTTCGTACTGCCATACGTTTGTATGGGAAAAAGAAAAGGGCTGTTTTTAGGGTTTTTCAATATTTCTGAGAGATTTTCTTAATATTTTTTTCCGTAAGAACCTTCTTCTAATAATAACAAATACAACAAAAAAAGAATTAGTGAAATCGGTCCAGCCATTCACGCGTGATGCCGTGACCAAGGAAACCGGGTTTCATTTTTATATATATATATATATATATATATATATATATAGATATTATGTATTCATTATTAATCATTCTATGACTTCATTCAAAAGTCTTGATAATGATTGTCCTTGTGATTAGATATTTTTCCTAATCTTTTAAAGACCAGTAACTTCACTTACAAGGAAATTCGACACTTTCGATAAATAATTTAAATAAGCTTCTCATAGATACAGCAGCATGGATAATATCTTGTGTTAAATATTGGAGATGGATGTTCGAACTTTGAGACGCAATGGCTTTATTACGCCATTGCGTCTCAAAGTTACTTTTAGTTTATATTGCGTACGGTATTTGCAGCGGTTTGTTCACCGTTATTTTGGCTATCATCAGAATTGTTTGTATGCCGTGTAATATTTTCATTGAGCTTTAAGAGACTTAGTTTATCATTGTAGTGATTGTTCTTTGCGTGCACGACGTATTATATCATTATTATGTCCTATTCTGCTCCAGCCTTGGCAATACCTGCAAGTATTATGTCAGGCATGGCAGTATAGTTTTCAAGTAATCCGTCGAATAGCTTCAATTGAATAAAAGTGAAATTAATGCGAATTACTAAATTTAAATGAAATTTTGAAAATATTAACAATAATGTAGATACAATTTTTTAAACAGCACTTTCTGTTTCGTACCAATTATAGTTTTATAGAGATAATAAAACAGTATGTAAAATAGTCGTAAATTCACCAACTTTGTTCTAAAGTGCAGATACTTCTTTGTAGGCCCAGTGAGACTAGGTCAATTCCTTGTTCACAACTACTGGGATTATCTTAAATAGTATTAGATTGGATTTATGAGTAATATGAGCATAAAAAGTGTAAACACCAACGATTACGTACAAGGTAGCTACATATAATTTTGCTATCTATTCATCGAGTCAAATCAAAGTCAAATCTTATCAATAAATACGCAACATTGCCTACTTCTGCAGATATAACCTTGCCGCATTAAAAAGGTCTTGTGCTTATGACGTAGTTTTGCAGTATTTGTTCACGTCAGTCATTCTCGGTATTTACTTTTTTATGTTAATTCTTAGTGAAATACATTTTGAGAAACATTGTAACTTTAGTCTGACTTACATCATCATTGCAAAACTAAAATATTCAAGGATCTGTGTCATAGTCCAATAAGTGGGTCATGTAAAGCACATTAGGACTTATCAATTTTAAATGTGAAAAAACAAAAAACTAAAA
Source organism: Alcis repandata (assembly GCA_949125135.1). Classification (NCBI taxonomy): domain Eukaryota; kingdom Metazoa; phylum Arthropoda; class Insecta; order Lepidoptera; family Geometridae; genus Alcis; species Alcis repandata. The sequence continues at coordinate 4,375,119 of OX421223.1, forward strand.
ATAAGTCGACTTAAAAGAAAGATACTATTATATTATATAATCTTGTCTTATCTTGATCTAAAGGTTTGTTATTTAACAGGATGTCGATAATATTTGAAAGAGAAATATAATATATGTAAGAAATAGTGTTTAATAGTTTGGGACACGTCAACGCTCCTTGTTACACACCGAATCGCATTTGTGTTCTAGAAACCAACGAAGACTGTCTACTCATGCAATTTTTATGATGAACTGATGACATGTGAACTAACAAGGCATTTAATGTAGAGCTGCAATTATTATGTTATTATTTTAGTTATTATGATTTTAAAATTTTGCTTGTGTTAACAAATTGTGAACTCATAATATCTACGTTAATGTCATTTCCAAAGTTATATTCAAATTCAATGTTTAAAGGAAAGGTTTTTTTAGTGGTAAATAGTTAAACATTTCCATAAAATTATTATTTGATATTTATGATGGAAATAATATTCGTAACACATTATTAATATACGTACTTTTGTGCGTACTAGCAGTAATTTCTTACTTATTTGATTTACGAGACCGTTGCTCCCTAAATTGAAAGAAAGATCACGTGATATTTTACCTGCCCCTTAATAATGGCTGGCTCCGGTTCTTGCAACAGCTGTTCGGGCTTTGAAAGTATTGAATGAACTTGCCGATTCGGCTTCTTTGAAGCAATTATTATTATTTATAAATTTCATCCTACAGCTGTTCTTTACAATATGTGAACTTATGTGTTGGTGTTTTTAGTTTTTTAATTATTTTTCTGTTTTGTTACAGAAGTGCAAGAATTGGGATGTCTGAATTCATCTGATGACGTCTTATTAACGGTAAGTTAAGTTTTCAAACTTTATGAATAATATAATTTGTGTGATCTAAATATAGATCACTCTTAGGAACTTTGTACTCTGTACCGTACATGTACGCAAGAAGTTAGACATTATTATTGAGGTTTTCGGGTCTACATGTCTGGTTTTTAAAAAGCTATACATTTATTGTCAATATCTTCTGACCATGTCAGGAACACTCGTGATTTTTTGCGTACCTACTGTAGTTTTTATGTTTGATTTATTATTTTCTATTGATCTATGCCACTGTTTGTTTGATGCTATCGCTAACTTGACCCTGTTAGATAAATCAGTTTAACCTAATTAATTAACGTCGCTAATTATGTATTTGAGCTAACTTCTAAAGCTAAGTAGGCATATGAACTTGATTTATACTAGAAATTGAAAACGTATTCGAGATAGTAACGGTTTATTTATTTTTAAGAATTTGCTCTTTTCGAATATTTTTTCTAACTTTGTAACTTTTTCCTTATTTTAAAATATTTTTATTCATATTTATATTTATATTATAATTTTGGTTACTATAAGAAATATTATTCATTATAACAATTCACATGATTAGAATAAGCTGTAGTAATTAATGGGTATAATAAATTAGAAAAGATAGGAAATTCATAATCATAGATAAAGTAGGTCGTACCTACTACTAGTAGGCTACTTGATAAAAACGTGACGCCAGATTCGCGGGAATCGAAAACAAAAACAATTATGTTATATTTAAAGAACGTATCTAACATAAGCATTAATTTATCTAATTAATTAACAACACAAGCGTTTAATTGTTTAGGCCGTAGAAATGATAGTAAAATGCCCTTCCGGTCCAGTGCATGCGACAACACAGCTTTTGTACGTTATTCCACAAAACAGATAGCAGTACACGACCAATGACCATAAAATGAATCACCATCAAAAAAATAACAGTTTCCTTTTTCAAGGCATTTTATCTACCCCATCCAGCAGGATATGCAAACTATTCGAATGACGCCACAGAGCTTAACAGAATCTTATCTGGCAAGATAACGGTAGTATAATAGTCGGTAACTGTTGACATCAAATCTATTCAATCAATTTAGACGGAATTCACATAAAAACTCCACGTTCTATTGATATTCTCATACCCCTCAAAACATCTAACAAATGATCAGTTTTTGCGAACCTCAACAAGTTTACTAGTAAAATTTCGATGAACTATTGATAGGTAGGTACTCACATATTCCTTAAGTAGCAAAAAATCCAAGTGAAGTTTTTGCGAATCTAGACAAGTTCGCAAGTAAAAATGTGTGTCAAGCACCAGCCAAACTTTATGCAGAAAAAGTGAATTGAGTTTTTGTTGATGCTTATATATTTTTGGGTCAGTAGTCGCTATAGGAAATGGTTCTTTAGCACGCGCGAGGAAACGAGCAAACTGGTCTAAACTGAAACTTCCTTTATGCGTAGAGACAATTTCTTACTCTGCACGTTATGAAACTGAGAAGCGTGGAAATTGAATAAAAATGTTAAATTGTGATTCTCACGAGTATTATTATAGAACAAAGCAACAGTGTTATATAATATTTTTCTTTCGTTTATGAAATTAATTTATTGTACATTTTATCCTAATTAATTAATCTAAAGGTGACTTTATTTCTTACGCTTTCACACTTAAGCTACTAAGCGAAGTGTTTTCCAAAAAATATCGAAACTAAAAATTATTATAGTCCTTACTTGTTATATCAGATGCAAATCGAAACAAACTTCGTTTATATACGTATTTATTTAAAATATAAAATTTACAAGCATTTTAGCCTCTCGATTATTTAGGTAAAATTAACTGCCATCTACTAGTACATTCACCACAGCATCTAGATATGTTAATCTTCGAAAATATGTATGTTTAATATTTCTAGATACGTTAATGTTCGTGAATATGTTTAATATTTCTAGATATGTTAAAGTTCCCGGATATGTCAATGTTCTTGAATATGTTAATGTTCCTGGAAGAGTAATTGAAATAAGTTTCCCGGGCAGTCGTAAAGAAACGTTGCAGCCTCTCCAATTTTTGATGTGCCGAAGCTAAAATAGTTCACTGTCTTGAGACTAGCATCGCTATAACTTATGAGAGGTGAGCTGCTACCTTCTTTGCCCATTTTCAGAGTATCTGAAACATAGTTTTGATTTATAAGTGTGAACTTAACTTTATAATACACAAAATGAACATATCCGAATGATATACTTTGAAAGTGTTTACTATGTTCTAAGTAAATATTATAAGCATCTACATTAAAATTTATAGTGCTTCAGGAACCCTAAAAATGCAACTTACCATTAGCAATCGTGATGTAAAGTGGCGTAAATCGAGTCGCAGAGAGAAGTTTGGGTATACTATGCCTTATGACAGTGTTTCTAGCTTGATACACTTTTATTTCCTCTTTAAAAATACCTGTTAAAAAAATAAGATTTAACAAAAAGACTTGAAGTTGTCAAAGTAGGATGTCAAAATTTTCGTTTTATTTATTTCCACTAATTGTATTGGCTAGCATTATCTACACTCATGCCCAACTTCAGGTTGCTAGCTTTTATAGTTCCTGAGATCAATCGGTTTGGTTACCCAGACAAACACCATTTCTTTTTACTGTTTTGGTACCAACGGAACCCTAAGAAGTAGGTACGTACCAATTTCAATGCCAACTTTATCGTCAAGGTCAGAATGTGATTCTGGCACCAGCACCATGTACGCATGCGCATCCCCCTTCAAAGCCAGGTGCATTTCGAAGAAGGTGTCGTCGTTTGAATATTTTCTTATGACGTAGTTCAGAGTCTTGCTGTCCATCCGCACGTAAGGTTTTGCGTAGAAATTACTATTGACGACTTTTTCCTTGCAACCCAAATTATGCCCTGAAAATGATTACAATAATCAACAAATAACCTTTTTTGTTGACGGCGAGGAAATTTATTGACGAAACCCGGCTGTGTGGGACAAATAGCCTCAATTGCAAACAACCCTCATGGCAAAGGAATGAGAAATGTGTAATAGACCTTAAAAACATTTAATGTTACAAGTCTCTTGGACTTGTCTGACCGATACGACAGATTCGCAATAGTCATTGTTGTTGCGAGACTTTCAAGTTTGTTTCATGACAGGGAAAATAAAAACTTAAATTTCCTTTCCATCATCGGGGTAATACAGAATAAATAATGTTTCATATCACACTAAAATTGTAAACTGTAACTTTTAGTAAAACTGCGGAGCGCGGTGACATCTCCGTAATTGAATTAATCTTTGTGGTATAATTTATGATAACCTTTTCCAATTGGGTCTTTTTGTTTGGTTTACAAAACGTGTGAAACCTATTAATTTAATTGCTAACTCAATAAAACAGCGCAATGATCACATTAAACAATTACTTACGAGTTTCATTCACTTGTGTTAGTACATTATTTTCTAAATTCTGCAATACGTCCAGTCGCTTATTCAAATTTTGTTCCAACTCTGGGATTTTCTTCTGCATTTCGTCTAATTTATGATCAAGGTTTTGTTCAAACTTTGTGCCCGATTCAGGTACATTGTTCCTGGAGATTAATATTTTTTTATCCGTTGCGTCCAATTTTACGTTTATATTATCTTCGAAATATTTCGTAATTTTTATGTCCAACGCATCCAGTTTGTTTTTAATGCTTTCCTCTACGCCGTAAATAGATTGGTCGTAAATTGAAGAAGATAATACCATTTGCCTTAGTTCAATCAATTTACGGCCTAAATTATCTTCTAAGTCTGTTATATTCTTATCTAATGCATTGTAGCTAAAATTTGTGAAAGAATTTAAAGAAGAAATATTCATTTCTATAACATTCAATTTATGATTTATTTCCTCTGATATAATTCCAGATGTTTTGTTTGCTAATGCTGTCGATTGACAGTTAACATTTTCGTGTATGTCAAGTTGCAATTTCTTCACTGAATCCAATTTGTGGTTCAGAATAGTGGTATCTGTTTTATCAGGCATATTTTTCTCTAGCGCATCCATTTTTCGATTTATTTGTTTTTCCAATGAATTGAATTTTTCATCTACGTATTCTTCCAATTTTTCAAGTATGTTCTTCTCTAGTTTGTGCAATTTTTCGTGTATGACATTATTATTATTTTCTAATGTAGACAACTTGGTTTCTAAGACTTTGTTTAACTGCTCCGGTATTGCTTTTTCAAGTGCATTAAATTTAATGATTATTATTTCTTCTAAATTAGCAGGTATTTTTCTATCCATGGCGTCTAACTTACGGTTCGTTTCAGTTTTGAACACCGACAGAGCCGCTGCTATTTTGACTTCACACGGGCTTCCTTCATGTATTTCTTCTTCATAGTTTTCATTTAATAAATCACTCCCGTAGCTACCATAGCTGCCACTTAAAGCTAATAAAATAACAACAAAATTATAACTGTTTAACATGTTAACGTTGGTCACTGCTAGGATTCGTAATGATTATCATGTTGCTTATTTGAGAATATGTATGTATAATTATTGATTATTTATCAGAGTAGGTATAATGATAGAAGTAAACATTTTAATATAAAATAAGATACGTTGAAAGATTTTGATGTATCTTTTGAACGTTTCTAGACGTTAGTTTTTAGAATTTATTGAGCTTTTCCGAATTTCCTTTACTTAATTTTTTTACATTCACAATTGGCCGACAATACTCACAAAAGTGTGAAATACGTGTGTATTTAGGAATTTGGTAGGTACATCAATTTTGGTAATTATATATGTCTGTACTTACAAGTTCACATGAAGACTATAAAAATCGGAGTTAGACCCGAATATGCCATTCGTAAGCACCATATTTTCTCTCCGCTACATGCAATCTTATAATTTAAGATATAAGGTAACCTCAAGTAAACCTCAAGTATGGTAAAAAAATAAGTCCACGTTTGATCACCAACTCGTTTGCTGAAGGTCTCTGCTGTTCGAAGGCTCGTATGGCGTTACAATACCGAAATTCATGGGTACCGAAACGCCATATGTCTGCCGACTGGATTCGCAAAGTCAAGGCTTAGGGCATTTAATATCTTTATTTTATAAAAGTCTGCAATAACAATTAATGTAGTTTGATTTTTATAACTATGTACCATCATAATAAGTTAAGAGGCAATTTATATATAGCTTATCGGTTTACCGAGGTTGTCGGAGTTCAATTGGCCGATGATAAACTGTAGCGTGACTGATGATAACTCTTAATCGGGTTCAATAAGTTTTTTCGATCTGTGTATGTAACTAGGCAAAACAGGCTCGCAGACGATAAGCAATGCATGCGATGTTCTAACAGATCCTGAGCCCATGAGGTCCTACCATCATACCATGAGCTCTTAGAGCGAGTCTGAATTTAATCTCTTTTATTTTGTCCCACTATTTTTTTGCTGGCAGAGCGAGACGAAAGCCAGAGCTATACAGATCAGACTCGCGCTAAAAGTTCATAGTATAGGCCCTTGTGCCCAACAAGCATAGAGGCAGTAATTACTATTATCTACTTTAGTCCATTTGTTCGGGATCTGGACCCTATTCTTGCGAGTAACATATTATCTTAGTCACTGTCGCTCTCACTAGAAATATCACAAGAGTGATGAAGAGTGAGACTGACGGTGATAATCCCGAGCGCTCAAGATATGGTATATGTTCTACAAGATATAATGACGTCAATAGACGTAACTGGTTACGTCTACCGTCATTCCCATTCATCGAGAAAGACGTCATCGAACGATGACTTGATCGTATACATTAAAACTTGTTTTATCATCAGTAAAGACGTGATCAAAGTTATAGCCTGTCCAGCGTTACTACTCAAAGCGCGTCATTAAAAATTTTTTTTTCATTTTTTCTCTATTAATATTATCTCTAACTACATTGTATAGTTCATTATAAAACGTAATAAAGTTTATAGCGTATGCACTGTTCTTACATTTGTTCTTAATATTACAATTTGTATAAGTTGTCAAGACGCTAAGAACTTAGTAGGTCATTCTAATGAATAAAATTCAATTTGACAAAATAAAGTGAAAATAAATGTGACATCCATCCAGATAAGATATTCTTATTTTACAAGTGAATTTTAAGATAACAAAGAAATTAAAATTATGATAAGGCGCTATCAACTACGTATGTAATCAAGGTCTATTGTATCTACTTATAGTCTTAGTTGGCCCAAGTTTGAAGGCTTTTTATGGCAGATCTAAATTTTCTAAAATTATTGACGTCTTTGTCTAATAATATATTGCAATAATAAAGACAGATGTATTTTTAGTTATTTTAGATCTGTCAAATAAAGCCTTCAAACTTATCCCAGTGTCAGGCTATACGAGTACGTCTCGTATTAAGAGTCTCGTATCCTATTTATGAATACTGCTTAAAATAATTAAACCAGTCTTATTTCCCCCAGGGTAGTCCGAGCAAACGCTCTTGACTTCTCATTCGAAAACTTTTCATCATATTTGGATGAAACTTGGTATGCGTATTAAATAAGGTGTCAGGCGAGTTTAATTTTCACTCTGTGCGCGCCCCGTCATATTTGAGAAGAAATAGCAATAAAATAAAATACGTTTACGCCAAGGCTGACATTCTGACATACACGGGGCTCTTAAAAAGCTCTGACAACTTCTAGTCAACGTGAAATGGTATGTGTAAAAACAAGACAGAAAATTCTTAGATTCTTATAAACACTGATTTTTATAACTGAGACTCTTAATTGTTAAAAGCGTATCTCAGTTCCAATTAGCCGTTTTTCGTTTATTATTTCACTGTTTTGTTTTAGTTATTCAAAAAACAAAACAGTGAAAAATGAAAATATTAAAAATGTAATATTCTGCATACCTATTGCAATTTTTCTATTTTTGACAATATCGTCATCAATATACATTACTTACGTATTAACTGAGTCATTTGTACAAGTTAGTCTATATATTTCTATTTGTATTCATGACCAATCTTTACCTAACTTTTCTAAAGATTTTTCTTGCTATGTTTCTAAAATTGTCGTATTTCGCAAATTACACTTCTGTCGTAGAGTTAGTCAACAAGGATAATTGTTGCGGTCAAAACCAACAAGACTTCAGTGAAAGTCAAGAAATAAAAGGGTTAGGAGCTTTACGTCTAAGTACATCTCTATTTGACTAGGTAGCAGATATGACTAGATCGCTTTAAGACTGAATCGCGATATGACTATATCGTATACGTAGAACTAGTTAAAAGTAAATAAACAATGACGAAACCTTTATACGTTTACAAATTATTCTACAAACATGTTTAAAAAATTCCTGTATAATTAGGTAATTGTATATAATTAAATAGGGCACAAAAACAACAATAACTTAAACCAACCATTTCAAAAACATTTTTGAAATAAAAAACTGAGTGGATAATATTAATTTCCTATAATTCCTAAAAATTCTGAATCCAAAAGTAAATCTATTGTCCAAGGACCAAAGTTCACCGAAACTTGACACAGTTATTAAATGTTTAACCAACGCTTCAATAATATGTCAAAATAGACGGCTATGTTAAATTTTGGAGAACATGGGACTAAAGTCTAAAGTTCATATTTTATTATGTTGTCCAAACAAGTCTTATGTTTCCAGTTACATACGAGTAAGTAAGTTCTTAGATCGAGTACCTAGTTAGCTCTGATGTCAGATTTTTTAGACTGCCTGAAAGCCTCTGAAATGACTTGACAGCTGTAATTATAGGACAAACAACCGAGGCCTATATTCAACATGTCGTCGGACCCTCGGTAGCGCTGTTTCTATTATGATGTCAGTTATCTTACATTTTGTAATACAAAATTACACCATAACTACACCTATTATAACTTAGTTACATGACCTCGTCCATCTTCCAAAAACGCTGAGTTAGTTAAGCATTATACATACGAGTTTTGTACAATTATTATAATTGCTAAATGCTTGGCAAAAAAATAAAATGGCCCATAAAATTATAATCACAAGACATAACTTCATGTATCTAGTTGTTATTCAAAATAAATGGGATTTTATTTCTCATGATCGTAACTAGTAATCTATAAAGTAATAAAATCACGGCTGTAATATTTATTCTGTGGTTATATATTTTTTAATTTATTTATCTATCTATGAGCATTTTTTTCCATCCTAAGTGTATTCAAATATCACGTCTGTCTACTTGCTCACCTCCTCAGATGCATGACATCCTTGGCCAGGAAGGTACAAATTTTCATTCACCCTTTTGTAAAAAAAGTTACAGCTGTCGCTGTACCTCATCCTAAAAACCCCATCTCAATGCATATCTGGCCAAAGATAAATTTAAAATAGTACATGCCCGGCTTGTATCTAGAATACTATCGTGTACAATTACTCGTCTAAATATATTTTATTAAATCATTAGAAAGCCAAAGTTTAGGATTTGGCAGCGCGCCAAAGAGTAGGCTCGAGACGTGGTGTCGCCTACTATTGTAACCGTTGGTAGGTGTTACAGCTTTTAAAATTAAATTGTAATTGTTACAACACTCAAACAAAGTGTTAAACAATAATTAAATCGTCTAATTTGCAATTTAATTCTAATATATTATAATAGGTTCGCAATGAACTTTGTAATATTATATATTAAAGTTATTCAGTACTAGTAACTCAATCTGGGATACCCAACAATGTTGTTGTCTTAATGCTTTCATTTATTTATACACTTTTCATACGCTAACAAACCCGACTGAGAAATGTATCATTTGGAAATTCTGATATTATGAAGAAGAATTCAAAACCGGCACCTAGAAACCCAAACTTGGTAGCCCTTTAGCCGATAAACTCATGGGTCACATTTTGATACATTTAAATATGAAGTAACGTAATAAATACGATTACCAGTGCATCCAAAAGTACTTAAATACATGCGAAAAACAACACCTTCCTTCTGAGTAATCAGGCAAAAATAGCAGACCAAAAGGCGCCAAAAAACATTTTTCTTCCACAAACAATCGTAAAAGATAAATTTCGCACCGCGATCACAGAAATCGTTGTTGTTTTCAAAACAGTACTTTGGCTTGCAAAAAAGATCTATGACGCACATTTTGTCTTAATATTCAGCGAGACAGGATAATGCCTAACTGAATAACAAGTGTGATTTTTCCAAATAGAACCTTCTTCAAAATATAAGGTAAAATAATCAACTGTAAAAATTCCTTGATTTTGTTTTATAAGTAATAAGTATTGTTTTAGTAAGTATTAAGTAATTATTAAGTATACAGGATATCCACAAAATGGTACTACGAGTATAAATAGGCGTATTTTAGGTAAAAACTCATATTTGTTAACAGTTTTGTTGGATAAACCCTAATATCAGGAAAAAAAAGACTAGATATTTTGCAGTCATTTAGGCACTATAAAATATGGGTTTTTATATTTTTACAGTTATGCATCCGGCAAGGAGGATAAAATTTCGGTTTCAAAAAGTTATTATTTAAATCTAGGTAATTTAAATTTCAAACTTAAGCGACCTCTACCAAAACCAGCAGGCCAATGATCTGAGCTAGAGCTCAAACTGTTTCGTAAGCTGTGACCTAACTGTCATGCTTTAGATATGGTACATTAAATATTGTCCAATTTAATGGACTCGTATAAATCTTTTGTCGTGAATATTAATGTGCCTTTTAGTGGTTTCGACTCTATCTATGGATGTACCTATGATCTGGATTGAAGTTGTATGAATAAAGTAAAAAGTAACAGTACAAAAATACTGTTTAATGTAGATGTAAAGATGAACAGTGTGAAGTTGTTTTTAACACGCTTTTATTAGTTTCATCTGTATGTATGTATGTATGTGTTTTGTAGTGGTGGGGCTCTTTTGCAGAGCCCGCCTGGGGAAGTACCACACCTTTGCCAGTTATACTACCGCCAAGCAGTAATGTGCAAACATTACTGTGTTCCGGTTGGAAGGGCATTGTTTCCAGTGAAATTACAGGGCAAGTAGGAGATTAAACAACTTATATCTCAGGGTGACGAGCGCAGTGCTGTGCCGCGCAGGGTCTTCAATTCTGCGAGTTCAAAATTCTGGGTGGCGCAGACCTGTTATGGGCAAACGTGACGTTTAATATCAGGCGACCGATTTGCTCGTCTCGTCACTCAATTACATAAAAAAAAAAAAAAAAAAAAAAATGTAAACGACTCCTTTGAGCTCTTTTTTGCCCTACTTAGAACGATCAGATTTAATTCAAACTTTGCACACCTGTCAAAGACCGATGACAAAGCGTGTTTTTTTGTTTTTTTAACTATATTTTTTATTTTCTGTACATTGTAACTCGGCAGGACGGGGGCAGGACGGCAGCGTAGCACGCTACGAGTACGCTCCTGTCCCGTCACCGCCTCGCCTACGCCTTGCCCACGCCACTGGCATTCCTGTAACAAGCTTAGCCAAACAGATAACTAATCGGAAAATTAGCCAGTCAAATTGACGCAACACGTGAATTAGGTAACTAGGTTAAGGGGTGATTATTCGATGGGTCAGTCGTCGCCCAACCACGTGTAGATAACAATTAACTAGTACGATTTTCGAATTCTCTTTTTCCTATGTTGGCTGCAGTCCAATAGGCCGCACTTCCATCAGTCAACCTTGTGGAGCTACCACAAATAAATTCTAGACTATCGTAATTTTATTTTGTACTTTTGAAAATGTGCATTGCATTTACGGAAATCCCACGTTTAAAATTTGGCGACGTATCGCGAAGAAAACAGCAGGATCAACGGCATCGTTGATTCTGCTGTTTTCAACTGAATTAATCTGCTGCGACTAAAATTATCTGCGTCTCATCTCAGTTCATAATGTGTGAAGAAGTTGGCAATTTTAGTTTGGTTTCATTTAAAATATGATACAACAGAATAGAAATTGAATAATATAATACGAGAACTCACACAGTACTCACTCTTACATACTCAGTAAGAGGCTACTGTATCAAACAAGAGATCGTGAAAAAGCCGATTTCAAAAAGGTGAGGTTTTCAATGAGATTTTAATTTTTCCTAATTCATCTTTTCCAACATAATAAATCAGTGGTCAATAAAGTCCAGATACGTGCGAAATATTCAGTGAAATCTCAAGTTTCGAACGCACGAGTGAAACGCGAGATTGTTTGAAATAGCCGTTTTTGTTTGGACATGCATGTTTGTGTTGTCAGTTGTCACAGTGTGCGCCATATTGTCTTGGTCTACAATACGGTACTCGTATTTGTTACCGCTGTTACATCAGAATGTGTCATTTTCTTAATTATAGACGCGGTTCCGTGATCAGTGTGAAAATTGCGTCGTTAAATTAAAGTTCAAACAACAAAAAAAAAAGACTCAACAGAAAAAAACAAAAAAGACAAAAAACAAAAAAAAAACATATAAGACAAAAGACTTCAAAAGACTTTCTTGTTCAAAACTGTTGTTTTTATTTCTTGTAAGTTAAAATGACGTGTCAACATAAGACACGCTTTTAATATCGGATGAAACTTGGTCGGCTTTTCAATACTTTTCATCTTCGCTATATACTTCCTAATAGGTATATTTATTTGGAATTATCCACTGTTTTTCAACTCTGTGTTTCCACTGTTTCAGTAAGTAGCTTTTCAATTACCTACATGTAAACATGCTACACTGGCCTGCATTCACTAATATTCATGCCTTTAATGAGACTCGTCCACCCGGTAATGACTAACACACGAATTCCTTACGTAATTTGCTGTCACAATACTTTGTGTAGGTATTTCACACGGAAAAATATAAGTTCCTACATATCGTATATTTTCTGGCTGTTCTAGTCTTCAACAATAATTATTACCTATTTGTAGAAAAGCTAATTAGTATTTTGTGACCATATTTTGTATTTGTTTTACTTATCTGATATAACCATATAATCCTTAAATTAAATAGACAATTGATTTCCAGTCTTGGCTAGTACCTAAAATGGAATACAAAAAAACAGCTCAGCTACAGCTACAGCTCTTATAATTTGCATGAAAGTTGGAAAGTTCTTGAAAAATTTTCCGCTAACCAAATTCTGATTCGAAAATTCTACTTTTCTAAGGTGGCGACTGACTGTTCATTTCAACGTAACGTAACTCATTACGGTGTGAGTAGGTGTGCGTAACTGCGTATAGTCAGACAGCGAACCCAGTCGCTCGTTGCGAGCTCCCGGTCAAGCCAATTGTTAGATTTTTGATGAATCCCTTTGAGTGTTAAGTGCTTGTACTCGCGATTACAGAGCACGGCTGAGCACAGCGTTTGAAACGAGTAAAGATATTAGTCGGAAAGAAAATGCTGTACCTGTAACGTAACAAGCTCGCCCGAATGATACGTTACGCGAATTACGATAAGATTTTCAGTCAGTCGCTAGCTATACATTTGTATCACTGACACAGTCACCAATAAAGAAACTGAAACTTACAAAAACACGCAATGTAATTTCTCGTCCTACACATTGCTCAGTTTAGAATTGTACGAGGTGACGAAATCAGTAGTCGTGAATGTAACAAAAAAGGCGTGGGCTGCGTCTGCGCTTCTGCATATAATGTCACATTGGACTATCTGGGGTTTATGAACGGAAACAATTTGACGAGTGGCATAAAAAGTTTTAAAAAGTACCAAAAATCCTTCTCCATTCGATTTTTGATTTGCTTTTGCAGGTTTATTACTATAGGTATGTATGTTTGTCTGAGCCTGTGTGACTTCATTCCCCATACGCTTTTTATTTCGACTTTTTTTTTTTTTTATGGTCGGCCTGTTTGGCTCAGCGGTAGTGTATCTGCCTTATAAGCCAGAGGTCCCGGGTTCGATTCCCGGCCGGGCAGATGTTTGAATGAGGAATTTAATATTTGCTCTGGGTCTGGGTGTTAGTTGTCCTTGTCTTTGTGTGTGTTCCATGGCATCCCCGACACAGGATTTATTCCTAGTGGGGAGCTATGAGTGTGAAATGTTTATTTATTTATTTATTTATTTATTTGTTTGTTATTTCATAAAACAAAAAAATATCGACTTTTATCATCGACCACTTTAAGCTGAAACCAGGGAAGTAGGTGCAAGCTCTCACAGTCGGTTTTTGATTTTAAATTTAAACCTCCATTAATAAGTTGAATTCACCAAAATACCAATACCGTACATACTCGTATTTTAATTCACAAGAGAAGAATCAATTACCACTATGTCTGTGAATAAAGATTTTGAATGCATTCATCGAGTTTCATTTAACCAAACTATCGTACCTGTACAATTAATTACATCGTCACGTCTCAAGTACCATGTCGTCGTATTGATAAACATCTAGTTTCTCGTCTATTAAAAATATTACACAGTCTATGATTAGTTTTGGATAATTCATATCATAGTAAAAATGATTCCATCTCCGTTTGAAAACCAGGAGAGACTAGCCGGGAGATTTTACGACGAAGTGCGGCGGCGAATAAACTGGCAACATTAAAACGTGCGAAAGTGGAAGGTGTTTTTATAGCTTCGGAGAAATAGAGACTATTGCACTTGAGGTACAGAATAAATAATAGTCAAGTGCTGGATGATACAGGCGCCGATGAAAGTTGTTGGCTGGATACAGCTTTCATGGCTCTTTGCCTTTTGTCTGTACACAAGAGCTCTTAAAAACTGTTAATCATACAACCAACTAACTGTTATATGTACGAATTTAAGTGTGAGAGATGTTTAAAATTAAACTTATAAATATTTTGAATGCACTTTAAAATATTACGGGGATATTGCAAAATAGTTTTCCGTTCAAATTTAAATTTAAACAGTGGATTTTTTAAGACCATTGACGTCGTATCGAAGTAGGTAATTATAAAAACGCAGATAGAAAAAACAGAATGTATTAATAAAAGTTTGATCAAACGATATTTAAAAAAAAAATAAACAAAAGACGCTCTTTGTGGTTAAATATATCTAAACTTAGCAAAGTTCGTAGGTTAGGTTTTTGTTATATTGGGCCTATTTATATACGCAACAAAGATCAAGTGTTAGGTTTTTTATTCAAAATGGTAGGTAGATTAAAAGTGATTTTAGTTGTTGATTGTACGCATTGCAGTCTCAAGGCGAACCTGGCGTGATTTTGCTAAATGTACTGTACACTTACTGTATACGTTTTTTCGGTAGTTTGCCAGACAGACGGCTATTATGCTGAAAATAAATTTAATTATGTCGGACGCTTATATATTAAACTTGTATTGATGTCGATTTTTGTTTGATTCGTTTTAAACAAGACTGAAATAAGTCATTAAAATGTTGCCCTCGTGACTGCAATGTAAGAGACTGCAAAATATTTGTTTAGTCCCACATTGTCAAGTAAAACCTTCAGAATCGACTTTTTTCGTAGATTGACCTACTCAATAGGGTGCAAGGTAAACCCCCCCTTAATCTACCGCACTTGAGCGAATCCAAAAACCCCCTTTATGACTCCCTTACTATAGGTTCTATAAATCGTTCATTGTAATTCAAGTTAATTTATTTCTAAAATAAACATCCATTCTCATAACCGTTCAATTCTCAAAGTGTCTACTATTGAAATAGTCAAGGAAGTTTTAAAGAAAAACTCTTTAGTTAAAACTTACCCAAGTAAAAAGTATTTGTTGTAGTTTCACCAGTGATTCCTAAGTATAGATTGTATATATCCCACAACGATTCCCCGAAGAATAAAACAGCATTGTTGTGAAGGCGTCGTGTTTACAAACCATTTCTTTGATGAATGAAAATGTTACCATGAAAATTTTCCTTTTCATTGTGTCAGTGCAAAGCTATGTTATGTGTGGCAAATAGAAACTGTATGTCAGTAATTACTAAATACATAATATGTATGAGTATATGTTTATATTATTTACTTATTTGCTTTAATTTTTTATTACTAGTTGACCGTACCCAAACTTTGACCTTACGACCTGAGCTTTACACACCAGCCCTAGGTTCCTATTATTCCCCATTTTTAGGGTTTTTGTTACAAACCGCAACAATGGAAAGCTGTCTCCAGCAACGAATTTTGGAGTTAAAATCTGTGAAAGTGGTCATTCTGAGTAGGAAAAAGATTTAGTTATTAGTAAAATCACAAGATACCAGAAACAACACCATTATTCTCGGAAACAAGTGACGACTAACTTCAGGTATTCCGTTCTATCAGGTAAATGATGTCAATGTTTACACTATGACTACTATTATTTTGATGAAACTAAGCTTAGTCTTGTATCCCTCTATCTTGCATCTTGATAGAGTCCTAGAGTAAAGATGAAAAGCACAGTGAAAAATGACTCAGTGTCTACAACTGAATGGGACGTCGCAATGTAGGGCTGTGTCTTCTCTTTTAGATACATAGTTAGTACATAAGAGGTTTTTCAATGTCAAAGTATGAATTTTTCCATCACCCACAGTTGCCGCTAATCCATCGCTCCCTCTTAGGTGTACCAGAGATTGTCAAACTTATTTCGTCAGCTGCCCACTTTGAGAATCAATTATTTTATAGCGCCCCCCTAAATTTTACAACTGTCACATCTAATTACAATCACTTTTAATTATTGCCATTTAATTTTAATCTTATATAAAATATAATACTTATATCTTGTTTCTGAGTTCAACGTTTTAAAAGAGACTGTTCTTTGTTCTGTACTAGGTAATGAAAGCATCAACCTGCCAATTTTTCTATGCCCTTTAACCACCTATAGGGGTATAGAGCCCAAAAGAGGGCGTCATCACCCGCTTTGAGAACCTCTGCTCCACACGCTATTAATGTCCTAGTCCGATGACCTAGTCATAAATAATCCCGACCGAGACGCCGACGCTGATTCCGTTTTAGCGTCATTGTAGTTATTTACGTTCGCTTGTCAAGGTATTTCCTAGTTTGATCAATGAAGTAAGTAATAGTAATTCCCACTGGACCCGACACACTACCAACCGATGCGAGGCGTGGGCTGACCGCGTAATAAATTGTTAGATAAATATACCGCAGATAGCGTGCGAAACTGTTTCCCAGCCAACGTTACGAGAAAGGAAGGATATGATAGGGTTATCAGTCATGGGTTTTTAAAAGACAACTTAACCTATCTACCTAAATAAATATTTGAGAATTGTTTTTAGGGTTCTGTACAAATATCGATATTTATGGCGAGAGTCCCGTGTCTGTCTGTCTCTTTTTTTTAAATATTTTGGCAGGCCTACGAAAATCAAAAACCATATTTACAATTTAAAATTGACAAAATTGTTTTTATATCTACTCTACATGCACTAGCCATTTTATAACAAACTTTCTAAAAACCTTTATGAAAGGAAAGCTGAAAAATATTTTAAATACAAATATGAATTATTGAAACCCTGGTGCGTAATGTAATAATAATATAATGTTCTATACAGATGTTTGTAAGATAACAATGATTTGCGTACTCGCACTGGAGAAATGACGCGCGCATTGATTCATACCAGTACTGCTTTTGTACAGATGTTATAGTATCTAGTATATTAGGTAGATTGATAAACTTTTCTTTGCTCACTCCAGATAAAAAGGGAGGGAAACGGAAAGGATTATAACATTTAAAAAATAATGCATTAACTGGCGACCTTATCACTGACAGTGATCTCTTCCAGTCTAATTATAGTGGAGATAATGAAAAGGTTTCCTGAATCTGAGAGTGATTTCACTTTGTGATAGTTAATTTCATGACATTCTCAATTCTATAAAATGTTTGATTAGTGAGTTATATTTTCTGGAAATCGTATGATCGAACCAAGTTTTGTTATTTTGGAGTAATAAAAGTATCTATTAATCAATGCAATTCTTAATTCACCACGTTAAATTGTATGCCCCGTTTGTTTGTCCTTTAACAACCGCAAAGTCATAACTGAAGCTTTCAGGCGGCCCAAAAACTCTGACACTCAGCCACTCGGCCTATATTTACCTAAGAATCTCGCTGATCTATCCCAACTAATTTACCTACTTAATGCAATTCTCATCTTTTCCCATATTCCTTGGATATGTTATAAGGTCTTAGTAGAGGTAACCAAGATCTAGTTTTCGTGTACGGTTGAACGATCAGCTCGCAGTGTCAGGTTCGGTTCCCGGCCGATGAACAGCGCTGGTTTCATTCACCAATAATATGTAGAAGTAGAAACTAACCTTAACCAATTTATACTTGTACCTACCTACGTAGGTACCTATGTTTATTTAACACTTTTTAATTCGTCCAGATTTTATGCTATTTTACCCTATTTATGGTGATACGATGTAATCAAAATTAAATGTAACTTTGTATGCCATAGAGTGGTGTTTTTTTTAATAACACAAAATTTCACAGCGGCATCAATATTTTTTGATCTTTGTCTCGTGAAAAACCGAGAGGTTTCTTATTCTTAAAATATCAAAATTCTTTGTCGTTTAGAATAAATGTTAAAAAATACCCAGTAGCTTGGTTTTATCGAGTTTTCATTGGAACTGACAAAACATTTGTAATTTATTCCCGAGTAAGTTTAACGATTATGATTTTGAAACACGCACTAAAGCTGTATTTCACAGTTAAAAGTGATTATAATGATGCAACACCACAATCTCATTTTGGCCCAATTAGGTAAATTAATTCATGAGGAACGAACTGTGGTAATGTGCCACAACACAAAATGAAAACCACTGACCACTTGAAAGCCAAACAAGACATTATTTTCGTCTCTACGGAAAACATTAAAGTACATATCAAAGGAAAAGCAAGTTATAAAGCTGTTATAACCACTTTGATTGGGCGTCGTATAACAAACCATAATATTACGAAACGTCTGAGACTTTCTAGGTAGCGGTTTAATTTCTGACAGAGAAGCCAAATTAGCTAGATATCGTAAAACGGGTATAACTTCTAGGCGCTTTATTCAACTTGCCATGTATGTTTGTTTGTTGAGGTCAAATCTAGCCACTAGATTTTGTACTTACTATTTCCTCATGTCCGATGGAGCTGAAATTTGGGATACATGTGTAACTCCGATAACGATGAAAACAAATCCGGGTTAAAAATAATTAAGCATCCTTTGATAACCAATTTGATAATCAAAAATAATTGTTTTAATTTAAACTTTCTTACGAAAGCACTAAATGGCGCTCGATTGAAATAAATGGTCCCAATAAAAAACAATGCAGGAGTTTTCAGGGATGAAAAATGACCTATCTTACTATAATCTCTAGAAAAGCTTATTTATGTGCATTATTGTATATTTTCCGAGCAAGAAGACATCTGTCGTCTAGGTGTTCTTCATATAAAATAAGTTAAACGTGAACTAAATTCAGACGTCCCACAAAACTCGTAATTTAATCATAACTATTTACTCCCATAATTCACAGAGCACAGCTTGTTTCGTTCAAGCAGATATCATTGCAGAAACTGTAACAAGGCTGAACGCATATTCTGAACAAGCATTCTAGTAAGCGCATGGCAGCAGGTCATTTCATGCATCAAGCCGCTTTACATTTCAATGACGCACGATGTTAGGAACCGATGTCAATTCATCAAACTAGCAAGCCCTGCGATTTCACTCGCTATTTAACAAGAACCACTACTTATTCTGAGATAAAAAAGTAGCTAAGGTATTATAGGTGGGTGGGTAAAGCTAAAGAGCGGGCTCTATTTCCGCAACTAGGCCGGTAATCGGCCCTTTTTGCGTGAACTACAACATATGCAGGTTTCCTCACGATGTTTTCCTTCACCGAAAAACCAGTGGTATGTAAATTCGCACATAAGTTATAAAGAACTCATTGGTACGAGTCGGGGTTTGAACCCGCCACCTCAAGAATGCGAAGCGGCGGTTCTCCCACTGAGCTACCACGGCTCTCTAGGTGGGTGGGTATTGCAGCTTATACCTTCATACCAAATTTCATTGAAATACAATTGGCCGTTTTACGTGCTTGAGTTTCAAACATCAAAATATCCAAACACGTACTTTGATATTCGTCACTCATTCAATTATTTTTCTTCTCATATTATTAGGATTTTTAGGAACTTACGCATCTTATTTATAATTATAATGAAAATAAATCTTTCTTAAAACACATTACACAAAAGTGATTGTCAAATAACTTTCTGGGCATCACTTTTTTGGGTGATTCGTGACACATAATTCAAACAACGCGACTGCTATTATATTATTACTCCAGTATAACTTTAAATGATTTTAAAAAGCTCTACATTAAAATAAGTTTTATTGTAAATCAAAAAGCCAATTCAGTGTTAAACCACCTCCTCATTTGTCCAAAATAAAATTCTCGTAATACATTATGCCCACGACAAACAGATTTGGCTTATTATATTCCTTGCGCATCTCATCTCAGCACATTTAATGTAGGTAGACGTCAATTTATTTTAATGCACGTAAAAGTTTCAAGCACATAAATCTGTTTGCCATTTTAGAGTCCATGGCCAACAAGTGAACTGCCCCGTTCAAGAAATCAGCCTTGCTCTTCTGAGTCACTGTTTTACCATTACCGCGCTACCCTTTCATTATATTCATATTTACTTCATTAACTATGTTATAACTTACTTTATCTGGTATTGACGACTGTTTATGGTCTTGTTTGTTGACTCTGCTTGTGATTCATGTTGATGTTCTGGTTTATTCGATGAACTGATCTGCATCACTTTGCACACTATTTGCAATGATTGTTCTGATTTCTCTTTAGGTTTCTTCATATTTATGAAACCCATTTCTCATATTCTGAACGATTAACTTTGATCTTTTTACCTAAGTTCAAGTCCTCTTAACCATATTTGCTCAGTGTTTACTTAATTTCATTGACTTTAATTGCCACTTTTTTAATTACTCTCGTCACCTTCTCAACGTCCTTAATACAAGGCCTTTCTTTATTTTTGTCAACAGTGATAAATATTCTGCTGTATCCTGTGATTTTTCTGTTAAAGAGGCTGTTAAATATGTATTGTTTATTGAGATGAACGAAATGACGTCAAGGTCGACATAACTATGGTATGTTTATAGTGCATTGGCTGTTCAGTAGAATGGCTATAATAATATGAATGACCAGTATTTTAATAATGAAAACAGCTTTATAATAACAATCCCTTATTATTTTAAAATACTTACATTGTTTTCTTTGTGATTTATAATATTCATAAACTGCTATTGCCAACATAATTTCTTATTGAAAACCTCGTCTACCTACATTGCCGTCCTTTTTCTGAGTATTTTCAATTCGATATGTATTTCTCTGATTAATTCTGAAACCTATCAAATACTAGAACAATTTCTCCGAAAACAGCTTCGTGAAACATTATCATACAGGTCTATGTACCTGTTGCCGATCATGTCATCCCAAATAATATTAGTGACTGGGAACAACGCCTCCGCAGCCACACAGTGGTCGTTTGGTGTGACTGAGTCGTCACATTCGCACAAATGGTAAACTGCCCTCTTCCGGCGGTGTTAACATTGAACCACTTCTTGGCCGGCCAAGTGCACCGAGGATGTTGTTACGAGTACAGAAATAGATCCAAATTCATATTACATCACGCCTGAATAGGTAGGAAGTTGTTGATATAAGTGGACCCGGAAAAGTTGGGGACGCTTGTTTATTTCAAAGACTTATAGGGGGTCCGAATAAAAAATAATAAAATATCACTTTGTCTTTTTAACATTTTGATTGGTTCTTCATCTTTATAGGTACGCCTTTTAGTTTTAACTTTACTAATAGGTTGTAGCAGCAGTAGGTACGAGTATGTATTAAATTTGATTGCTTTTATAGAATAACGAGTATGTATAGAGTACGAGCATCTCAATAAATATAATATAGATTCAATATCTAAACTCAGACAATCTACAATGCTCTCTACAGATTGAGTTATTAGCCGTTTAGTCGCAGTCAAGATGCCGTTTCGAATGAAAGGAAGCGCGTAGATTTAAATTGCAGGCTAACTGCAGCTGTAATATAATTGGAGAGGCTGAGTTGGTAATAGACCGCAGGGGACCGTTCGCTCATAACTTATTCTGTCCTATATTTAGATGGCAGTTTGCAGGCAGGGATGTTGTGATTTATTTAATGGCTTACGTCAACTGGCCTTCTAGAAACCATGATTACTCTGACTCTACGTTTAGAGCATCGCACTTTCCAAGCGCATTTTACAAAATTCTTTTGTTGTCATAACTCGATCGTACGATAATAAGTGTTTATAAAACACGTGTCAATTACAGTACATTGTGGCTGAAATTTGAAACCTGATGCAACAGATCAGCGTTAAATGCACTTGGACGTGACAGACCTTGTCATTAAAACGTCAGTAATATGACCTCGACTAATCTATAATGATTAGATATTATAACGTTTTTTTTTCTATTTCAGGTGTAAAGTTCCAGTTAACATGATGAAGCTGCAAATCTGCTTCTTAGCCTTTTCTGTACTGCTGGCGCCGACTCTAGCGTCCGTCTGCCCTGATGCATGCGTCTGCGCCACTACTCGCGATGGCCTTCACCGGGCCACTTGCAGCAACCTCGCCGAGTTGTACAAGTTTACGCTCCGTCAGAAACACCACAATATCAATATTCTCGATCTTTCACACAATAACATCACGAAATTAAGTCATGAGCTCGACCGGCTTACCGAAGTCGTCACCTTAGATATGTCCACTAATGGAATACAGTTCCTAAACAAATTCCTACATAACGCTAAAAAACTGGTTCATTTGAATCTTTCAAATAACAGGATACAGAAACTTTCATTGACCTATTTGCCAAAAAGTGTCAGCTCCTTAGATTTAACTAACAATTTGCTAAAAGATGTTCCTTCAGATCTCTCGCATTTAGCCAGTTTGGAACATTTAGAGATGGAAGGAAATCCTCTTGATTGTTCATGTGAAAACGTTATGTCGCGAGATCGTCTACTCCTTTCTAACGTTTTCATTGATGACGTTAAATGTGCCTCTCCAGCTAAATATAGAGGAAAGTCCTGGTTAGAACTCAAATTTAAAGAAATATGCAAAACTCCCAAAGAAGAAATCAACTTTTTGGACATGATGATGGGTGATCAGCCAATTAACGCGAAACAAGTTGGCGAAGATACCAATGCTTTGAAATCTATGCCTTTAGTAGCAAGCAGCGATCTTGAAGATGGCAACGTAATTAATGGAGTTAACAGAGACATTGAAGACGAGGACAGTCAATTATTTCTAAAAGTTACTAAATCTACCCCATCGCCAATTTTAAACAACATTGAAGGATCAGGAGAATATGAGAGCACCACAATTTCAGAAGTTTACTTAGAACCAAGAATTGAGCCAAAATTAAACGCAAATTTATTGGCGAAAGACGAAATTATTCCTGCCGATGATAAGCCACAGACCACAGACGATCCTTTAGAAGGATCCGGAGAAGGATCTGGATTCGGAGTTTTATCTGGCGATTATGACTTTGGACGTGATGAAACTACAACTGAATTGTATACACCATTGAACCCAGGACCTGTAGTCAAATTATTTGAAGATGATACAGGTGACTCGACAACAGAATTTCCTTCACCTAGGATTATATCTATATTTAAAGGGGGTAGTAATTGGAATAGCGAAAATGCTCCTCCAGGAACCACTGTAAAACAGGCAACCTCACCAACTCCCAGAGACACCACAGTATCTGAGCAAATCAGAGTGACTCAAGCTTCTGAAGTTCTCCAAGCACCAACGTCAAATGAAAATACTACCCCCCACAAAACCGGTACATACGTTTGTATTGCCATTATTGTCGTATTATTAGTTGGTCTTATTGGATTTGCTGTTATTAAAGGCCAAATGAGAAAAAGACGAGACCGGAGACTTCTTCGTCAACAAAAACGAGATGTAGAGAAGGCATCAAAGGAAATGGTGGATATGAACAAATCTTTACTAGGAAAACCTGCACCTTTAGAAGAACCCATTGAAAAGAAAGTGAATGGCAAGTATGAACTGGTGCCAACACACGAAATTCACCAGAAAAAAAGTGAAAATGGCGATGCTACAAATGGAATTAATCACAACGTACCAAATACTACGAGAACAGATAGCCCTCGTGATTCCAACCAGAATAAGAGCAGTTCCAAAGATAATAATTTGGCGGAAAATGATATTCCCCAACAAGAAACATCATTTGAATCTGCTGCGTCGCCTGATTTAAGAAAAGACTCGAACTCACTGGCTAGCGAAGAAATATTTGTGCCGATTAACGATGACGACTCAAAATTGAATGGCACTACCCAGTCTGATATCTCTCAGCCTCTTCTTAATGGAGATCAAAATTCTGATTTCTTGTCACCGTCACGAGAATATGTCCCAGTTTACTCTCCTGATATGGGAAGGGTCCGCATAAAACTGACAGAGACCCCGAAACCTAAAACACCGACACTAGTCACCAGAAGTAGGTCGAATGCTGGAGACATTATAATTACACCCGCAGGAGAAGGAAATGCGCGCAAATCAACCACTTGAAATTTGGTCTCAAATAAATGGACAATAAACATTTTGTGTAGGTTTTAAAAACAGTGTCAATAAACAAACACTTCACATTTGGCAAAATTCTGTGATTTATGTGTGCTAACGAGTAAGTATTTTTATGAGAATGTGGGATTGAATTTGTTTGGAAAAGACTGTATCTCAAGAACTTTTGCTGCCAAAGTGTGTTTGTAGTCGACAGTGCCTTGTATTTAGTGGTATAATTGATATATTTATGAAAATATATTGCGCATTATGTGAAAAAAATATTTTTATACGTGTAAAAAGTGTTGCCATGTTCACGATACATAGCTGTAAACTCTTGTTAGGATTTATTATTGAGTTCAATTTATGAACACTAGAATGGTTATTGCTTTTTATTTTGTTTCTGTTTTGAATTTTCTGTATATGTATTGTACCGTACATACAACATGTACAATAATTGTACATATTAGAATGTCTTCAATGGTTGTGTACTTACTTTTCGAAATCTGTAGAACCTGAACAGTTTGTAACATTCGTATGCTATATTCTGGCTATGCTTAAAATATTGCTATGTGTACCTACTTCTATTTTTACGCATCAAGATTCATTTTTTTTTCCACGGTCTGGCTAAGTGTAAGTTCCTCTAAATATTTGTATTGAGTTTAGAACATAAGAATGTGATACCATTAATTTAATGTAAGTAATTCCTTCTGACTCTTGATTGCGTATGTGTGTACAGTTATTTAATTTCCAATGTTTAATTTAAAATTAAGATCTTTTTGAAATTATTTAATTTAATTTAGTTAATCGTTAACTACGATTATGCTTGCGTTGACATATACCATACTTAGTATAATTTTTCTATACGAAAAATGTTATGAATGCTTATCTACTGTAAAACTTTGAATTTTGTAAAAGTTATGGAAACAGAACATGAATAGTTGATTAAGAAAATTTTATAAACGAACAATTATTATATTTTTATGAAAGTGATCAAAACAGAACAATAATAGTAAGAAGATTTTATAAACGAATAATGTAATTTTATTTCGAAAAATACAAATTATAAATGGTTTATTCGGGTTTTTGTCTGATTTTCAATGAAATCCCTTTAGTTTTACTTTAGACTACTAGGTATGAATATAATATAGGTAGGTTGGTATAGCCGACAATACATTTCAATATTTGCCTATGGACGTCTGAACGAAATTCTATGAAGTCATTAAGAATTCTATAAAGTCTTTGAGACTCGTAAAAGTATAGCATAACTAGGCAAGTAATTAAAATTGAATTCTAATAGTTTATTTTAGATAGATAGGTTCGCTTTATACTTACTACAATCATAGACCAATATACACAAGTTACATGTTCAAATATTATATATACACAAGTATTCAACTTGTATATGTATATTTGTACAATAATATTAATTTACTTGTATTGTGTGTATATTTAATGCTACAATCTATTAGGTTCAATGATTTTGAATACTTTGAATATCAGTAAGGGCTACTCAGATTAACAACAATGGCTAATCAGATTTCTACGGAAATACTTATTACTTGCACCAAATCTCCATGCATATTGAAAATGTTTAAAACAATAAAACCTTAATGCACAAACCAAGACCAACCAATATAAGGGCTTGTCGTTAAAAATGTTAAGTTATGATAAGAATGGAGGTCTATGGGTGAAGAGGTTGGAAAATATATCTGGGTTGATTACACGTAACGAGTAGAGTAGGTACAGTGGCGACTCGCCACTGGCGAGACAGTGTCGGCCGAGTACTCAGTTTGTATTTAATAAATTTAACGCGATATCGTCATTAGAACCATGATTTGTTTGCTTGGCCGATGCCCATTTACTGTCTCGCTACCCTACTCGTTACATGTAATCAACCCATTACGATACACTGCTTAGCTAGCTTCTACAGTAGACTACTAAGTACTTAGGTACAAGTACATATATAATAGTAGCGCCATCTAGCACGAAAAGGCAAAAGCTTTTGGACTTCAAGAAATACGTTGGAAGAACGACCAACTTATCCGTAGAGTTAGGTGAAGGAGCCACCATCGTGCTTTCTAAGCAATAGCGATAGGACACAGTAATAAAAACTTTAGTTCCTCACTTTTACATTTACCAGTCCGTACGGGGGCATTTATTCTTTGGTACCACCGAAGTCGGATTATATATTTGATATTTCATGTATACTTACATACTTGATCGATGTTTGGTACGGGTCTTCTCGGGTCCTTAGAAGTTTATGCATTTATGGCAAGATGGCGTTGCAATCGCAATAGATAATGAAATATTGTTAGACAATTAGGTGGAGGCTATAGTGACAAAATATAATAAACTAGCGACCTGCCCCGGCTTCGCAAGTGTATGAAATAGTCTATGTTGGTGAGAAGAATTTTTTAAATTGGTCTAGTAGTTTTTGAGTTAATTCGTTACAAATATTAAAAAATACAAAACTTTCCTCTTTATAATATTAGTGTAGATTAGCGATTCATATTACGAGCGAGCCATGAAAATAAGAAATTAACTAACACCTACAGCGAAATGAAAGTAAAACCTTTTACTAAAAGTATATAATGCATTGTTTACTACAGTCTAATGACTTTTTATTTATAAAATTACTTATGTAACGTCACTACAACAATTTACAACTTATCTCTACAATATGATTAGATGCGGTTCGTTGGTAAGCACATCACTTGAGAAAGCTAGACCAATTTTGCTATTTTTTTTTTAATGCGAAGCAGAAGGCCCAGCAGCAATGCGCCAGGTTTGTATTCCTGAATATTAGTTCTTAATATTACGAAATCAAAACAGCTAAGTGCTAAATTAGACACATTCGACACAATTTGTTATTTTATCATAACCTACCTAAGCACGGAGGGATTTTAAAAATTGCTCTCTCGTGGAGCGTTGTCATTAGCTCTTGGATTCAGAGGCTCTTCCTGATCAGCTTCAATTTCCACAACGATGCTATCACCGGTATCAACAGCATACTCTGACATTCGTCTCCTTCGAACTCCAGGCGAATTATCAAGTTCCGCTATTTCATGACTTCCAAACTTGTTGCTTCTTCGACGCCTTCTTCGCCGATGGTCATCTCGTATTTCTTCCAGTTCATAATCTTCCAAAACGGGGGCATCACCATTTCTTTCTGTTTCTTCCAAAAGATCGCCACTTGACTTGGTTTTCCTTCTTCCTCGTTTTCTACGTGATTTTCCTGATCCAGTTTCATTTAATGAATGACATGAGGCATTTAGTTTTGGCATAGAAAGTGCTTCATCATAGGATGGTGGAGCAATCAAATCTCGGGGGTCAGGCGTGTTGACTAAGGCTTCTTGTTCCGCTCGTATTCGAAGCTGCCTAAGTCTATCTCTGGCTTCTTCAACCTGCCTTTCTCTTTCAGCTTGTATCGCCGCTAAGCGACGTTTCATGGACCTTCGTATAGCTTGCACTAATACAAAAGTCAAACATAAACCAACCATCATGACAATAATAAACCAAATCAAGCTATCAGCATTGGCTACTTGTTCATTTGGGTTCCAAGTAAAGTAGCAGGCTTCTAACCAACTTTGGCCTATGACGTTCATAGGACTGTTGCAAATAAGGTTAAAGGATTCTTCTTTCTTGTTAGGTTCTAATGTAACAAATTCAAAGAAGTCGTACATATTACTGTCACCGCAGTCACAGCGCCACATGTTATCGCTAAGATCTAGTCTCTCTAAGTATGGATTAGACTCAAAATACGATTTTCTCCAAACAGTTGTGAATCTGTTGCCAATTACACCCAACCCAGTTAAACGAGGTAGCATAAAAAATGTGAAGTTATTAATAAAACTAAGTCTGTTATAATTCAAGTTCAAATATTTCAATGTGTTAGAGGAGATGCTATCAGGAATGTGAGATAAAAGATTTCTTGATAAATCTAAGTCAACTAAAGATTCCAATCCTTCTAATGAATCTTTTCCTATTACGCTTATTTCACAAGAACTCATATCAAGCACAGTCACTGATGTTGATCGGAGGTGGCCAACCTGTGTAAGATAATTTCGAGCCAACTTTAATTGGGTTAAAGTAGGCATCTCCATTAATGAATTTTCAGGTATGTTAGCAATTTCATTCCAAGACAAATCCAAATATTTCAACATACTTAGTCCACGAAAAGTATCACTTTTCAAGGAACCTATGTTGTTGTAAGATAAATCAAGGTACTCTAATTTTGTGTTGTTAATAAATTCATTACTTCTGAGATACCTTATCTGGTTGTGATTTAGGAATACTCTTTTTAAATTAGGAAAACCTTGAAGATTAGGCTGTGCTACGTTGCAATAAGAGATATCTAAAAACTTCAAGGAGTCTGAAAATAAATTATATGCCGTAGGAGATAATTCCAATCGATTATTATGTGACATTTTCAGATAATTCAGAGACGGTAGGTACATCAGTTCACTGTGGTTGATGATGCTCAACTGGCAGTTATTCGCGTAAAGGCTTCTTAGTGTTGGCGAGATTAGATTCTGTATTCGGAATAAAGGGTTGAAACTTAGTTTGAGTACCCTAATATTTATTAGCCCGCTTAATGGAGATCTTCCATGAATGGAGTCTATCTCACAGTTATCCAAAATGAGTGTTTCTAGCGAAGGACTTATCAAAAGTTCCTGGTTTGCTAAATTCCCCATAGTTTTAAACTTGTTGTGCGACAAATCCAGTGTTTTGAGGCTTATCGCTGGTTGAAGTATTTCATTTGGATTGATGTTAAGCCACGATTCGAAATAATTTTGCGATAGGTTTAGCTCTTCTAGTGCAGTCAGGTTTTGAAGAGCATTTTCAGGTAGTTCACTGAATCGATTTCCACTGGCATCTAGGGTGACTAGATTATAAAATCTGCTTAAATCTTTTGGAAACACTGATATTTCGTTATTAGAAATATTCAGCACTTTAACCTGGAATTAAGAAATAAGATTAAAAATCATTTGTGACAAAATAAATAATTAATAAGGAACTAAGAAACAAGGAAAGCAGAATTTAGGTCAAATAATAATTTACCTGTTGTCCCAATCCATCTGGAAGTTCAGTAAGACCTCTTCGAGAACAATCTATGATGGTAAAATCCAAATTACATGAGCACAAATAGCAAAGATCTATCCCTTTTTCATCGAAATCTGCAAACTCTCCATTGGCGGTGAAACATTGGCACAGCAGTAACTGAAGGACGCAAAATATGTATAGAAGCATCACGTCTGGGTTTCATTACTGTCTGCAAAAAAATAAAAATCAATTTACTATAAAAGTAAAAAATAAGTATGGATGTAGCGCGAAACATGAAACTTGAGTAGATTTATTGAATAATATAAAGGATAAAGTAGTCCATATAATTTTTGAAATAAAATAAATGGTAAATTTTAACAGTGTATTCGAGTAATTTTTGAAACAAAATAAATGGTAAATTTTAACAGTGTATTCGAGTACCTACTTCTTATTTTTATTATAATGATAAAATGAGCGGCAATAGACGGTCAGCCTGAAGGTAAGGAAACCGTCTTTTGTGGACATCCATAACAGACGATACTTTATATGCCTCAAAATCCGACAGAACATAAATAAGAACAATTATAATCATGATCAGCTGGCAATTACTGCAAAAAACGCTTGTAATGATCAAATATAATCCAATAAATCCAAAGACAATATATTATAAAAAATATGTTCAACTGTAGAGGTACAAACACTTTTAACATGTTGCATATTGGTTTAGAAACCCTAATAGCATACACTATCGGCCTATGTGACTGATTACATTGCAGTTCTAATAATATCAATCACCTCATTTTTGAAGCCGGTAATAAAATAATAGGTCATGTCACACAATTGGATTGAACACCTGCGTAATTATCGTTAAGATTTTTCTTGTCACGTACATTTTCACATCCAAAAGAATACAGGTAGGTGTAGCTATTAGAGATGCCACGAATATTCGGCAACTATTCGACATTCGGCCTATTCGGCCACTTTTTTGCTATTCGGTATTCGGCCGAATAGAACGTACTATTCGGCCGAATACCGAATAGCAAATCTTGTAAAAAAAGACACGTTATTTTTTATTAACCGGTGTCATTTTATAACTTGCACCCCGCCCGGCGCTCGTGCCGTCGTCGTCGTCGCCTGCCGCGCGAACGCAACGAGAAAAACAGGTTGTGACTTGTCTTATTCCAGCTAACGCGCCCCCATCAAGCATGTACTTCGCGCCGAATATTCGGCGTTTCGGCCAACAGTGTTGCCGAATATTCGGTATTCGGCCAATTCACTATTCGTGGCATCATTGGTAGCTATGCCTACTCATAGTACCTATCAATTTTTTTATCTGTAGTTTTTTAAAGTTTTTCAAAGTTTTTCTACAATTTGAGGTGGGGCTGGTACAACATGTCTTGTCTCCTTATCTTAAAATAATGACAGTAATTCAATCTACATAAATGCACACCCAGCCATATTAGAGGCCTTCATGTGGCATAAATATTCTGTCACCAGAGCCACTTAGCTTACTTAAAATAATCAAAGCATAAATTGCCTACCAATCACTAATAAGTAACTATTTTAAAGATACAAATATCCGGTAAGTCCGGAGTCATTTTTGGCTAAAATGACGCCTATTCTACTAACTCTAGTAAGTCAACATACAACAATTTTATCTTCGTTATCAGCTATTGATAAAACTGTTGGGTATAGGGCACTCGAATTTGGGTCGTCTTCGTTTACTTTACCTGTTGGAAAATCGTGGTCTTTTCCCGGTACATCTACTTGGCCACTTGGTGCTTCTTCAGACTTTCCCATACAAGGATCTAGGGATATTCTGAAATATACCAGATGCAAGGGTTTAATTCCATTGAAATTATTCATAACACTTTTTTCACAATGCTGCTACAGAGTTTGTAGTTATATAAGTTTGCGAAATTATCATTGTATTGATAACAAACTTTCCTACAGATCTAATCATTATTAATAAACAAATTGAGATTGTAAAAAAACAAGACCGTCTCATGTTTGGTTCAATTAGATCATATTTTACTAATACATTATTATAGAGGAGCTATTCAAACTTATTTTGCAGTTAGCTGATTACTTACATGCAAGTTATCTGTTTCTCTTTTCATTTTTCTGATTAAATAATTAAAAATAAACACTGGTACCAACCGATCCTTCCTTAGCTGTTATTTAAGTCCACAGAATATATTGTACGTAATTTCACATTATCTTCGGCACTGATAATATTGCACTTGAGATAAAACTATATTCACTGTTTTATTAATTTTTAATTACTTATTGTTTCGAAGCTATTTTTTCAACGTGCGGTCTCTGCCAGGTGATTACATTGTATGAGTCAAATAAACGCGTTATCATTGATAAAGTGATAAGAATGGCATAATCGTAAGTGTTAGGTAAAGCCTACCCGTGCCTGTATAGGCAGTTCTGAGTATAATGCTATAATTAGAGAAATTAATAATCATTTATAAGCATATTAGTATTAGTCTGTACAATCATTATTTGCTGGCTAGCTTATAACGATCGTGGTCAAAAGTAAAAGTCAAGTTAGTGGTCTATGGCTGGCGCTTTAATTTCTCTTTTTGTGTAAAAGAAAGAGAGAGAGAGAGAGAAATCTAGTGCATCTAACAGGGCCTCATCAGCCAGCGCTCAGAAATTCTACCAGATATATTAACCTTAGTGAAGCACTTTAAATTGTCATTCTATCTTCATTTAAAGCAAATCAACAGCTAGGAAAGGGTTCCATAACTTCCAACATAATGCCGCAACCAGGACTAGCAGATGCGTGGGAAACACCCTGTACCGGGCGTAGAAAAGAAACTAGATGCAGACATCTGAACTATTGCGCTTCAGTATCTTTACAGGGAAGCTAAAAAAATGAGGAAATTAAGCCGATAATTATAACTAAATCTTGGTTATGCTTGTGTGTGTTGTGAGTGATAGGTATAGCAATAACCGAATGTTACGAAGAAGCAGGATATTAGAACAAGGAAACATCTCGATTTATGACTACTTACATAGATTGATATTTTAATGACTCATTATTACTCACCATCAACACGAAATATGAAGTTGGGTCATTAAACTAATGGCCTAAGGTGTTGACTGACAAAATGATAGTAAAGTGGACAGTCATTTCTGTCTATTTTTGGAGTTTATCTACTGTAAGAATCACACATGTAAGAATAGTAAATTCCCACGAATAAACACAATACATATTTTATAAAATGTAAGCGCCATCTTGAATTTTTGTAACAAACTAATTTGGTACTAACCCACAACTTGCACAACTGACAGTGCCTTTTTGTCATTTAGTACCTGACCAGTAGATGTCGCTAGTAGTATGAATTTTACATTTGACAAGAAAGCCCAGACAAAAAACACATTTTTCTTATGATTAGTTTTAATAGCCTCAGTGTAATTTAAAAATACACACTTAAGACAAAACAACACAAAGAATACATAAAATCTTGCTTATATTATTGTTTTAATAGAACTAATTTTAAATGTTAATAATGATCACCTAGGTATTTACAAAGCTTAAGAATTGGCACTTACATAATAATAATAATAATAATAATCCGTTTATTTCAGGCAATATAACTTGCATGCAATGCAAGTTACAGAGGCCCATAGAAAATAAATACCTTACAAACTAACATACATATTAATAAAACAATAAAATTTCTTCATTCTTCATTCTTCTGGGACTTTGTTACTCGTACCGTCTCCCAGTAACGCCGGAACACTAGCCCTTTTGGCCAGAAATCTGGTGACAGTAGTGCCACCTTGTGCTTCACAGGAACCCGGAGTACGATGGAGTAATTGCCCGGTTTGGAGTAATTACCTCCAAATAGCTAGGTGCATATTTAAGTACCTATTCATATTATATTAACTTACGTATTAATTATAAAGGTAACTAATATATTAAAACTATGATAAATAAATAATACTAACTAAAATGCATTGTCAGCTTAGTTTTAAATTAGCATTTGGCACGTAATACCTACCTAGTATCTATATTATTTAATTTAGAATATCCTTAGGTATGGACCTTTCCTCAAGTTTGAAGTTTATTTAACATTGAAATGCTGCAAACAAACAAACTGCTATTCATTTTTATTAATCAGTCCTCACGAGATATGAATTTCGACCGTGCGTCTCACAGACCTTCTATCTGGCCTCGGTCGATATTCCGTCAGGTCTCCAATGGATCTCGATCTCCGATTTCGTCTGGGGTTCTCTTCTTCATCTATGAAGTCAGGTAAAGAATGGAAGGAAGCATTCAGACGAGGCATTAACAGCGCCTCATCGTAGCTAGGAGGTAGGTCTTCCTCACTCAGAGGCACCCTCATTATAACCGATTCTGCTCGAGGCTGCGTTATACCGTTTACGTTTAGGACCGTCGTTTCCCTTGGAGTCGGTCTCGGCGGCTCTGCTTTGTTAAGGGACATGAGACCTCGACAAACCATGGATGTAATTACAATCCCTATAATAACACCTATCATTACAGCTATCGCTACGTACGAGTCAGTGGTCGTGTCATCCGCATGCCATGTCTCGATATACGCCCGCTGCCAGCTCAGCTGTGTCACATTAGAAGGCGTATAGCATATCAGTGAAGCTGGATCAGCGATCTTCGGTGGTTCTTTAGTTAAAAAATCGTAAGTCAATAAAAGATTTACGCTAAATCCTTCACAGCTCCATCGGTTCCCCTTCACGTAGACTTCCCTCAAAAACGGGTTCGAGGCAAAGTGTGAGGTCGACCATACCTCCTTGAATTCGTTACCTCTCAGATCCAATACCGCGAGGTGCGGTAGGGATGAGAAGGAGTTATCGGTGAGCGTTCGTATTTCATTGTAACTTAAATCTAGATCCTGAAGAGTATTCGAGCCCAAATTGTCTGGAATTTCTTCAATTTGGTTTATGGACAGGTCGATTTCCAACAAAGAATTCATTCCTCGAAACGAATCGACGTCAAGTTTCAAGATTTGACAGCTGCTCAAGAGGACGCTCCGTAAAGAAGAAGATTGGAATATCGGAACTTCGAGAAAGTAATTTCTGGACAGGATGAGGGTGTCCAAGTTTTTTGCTTTAGTGAATATTGTGGGCAGCAAATCGTGGATTCTGTTTTCGGATAAATCTAGGAATTGCAATTTCGGCATCCTGTCGAAAGCGTCGTGGTCTACACCGGATATTTTGTTTTTAGATAAGTCTAGGGTTCTTATGTCGTACTGGCCGGTGGCTGTCCATGTTTCGTAGTTATTGTTTGATAAGTTAAGTGTGTTTAGACTATGTAAACGTTCGAAGTAGGCAGGCAACGGGCGGTTTATAAGGTTTCCTGATAAGTCCAACATTTCTGCTCGAGAGAAGTTTTCCAACTGCTCGGGGAAGGTCACGAAGTTGTTATTGGATAGTTGCAGCACTTGTGCCTGGAATAAAAAAAAATCCTAGTCAATATTCAATGCCAATATTATTTTTGCTGATTAATTTTACACAATTGTATGATAGTTTATATCTTTTATGAGAAAAAGAAATAACAAAACATCAAATAAAATACAACAAGAAACTGGATTTTCGTTGACGAAAGTGTAAACACACTAATCCATAATACCAAACACTAATATAGAAATTGGCATATGATTTCATATTCTAACTTAAATATTCAAAAATATCAACGCAAACTTTAGATAAAATGAAAAGGTAGATAAATAGTCAAAGACGACAACAGTAGGTATTTCACCTTAGAATCTGTAGATTAGCTATCTTCTTAGAAAGTAAGCATGACATTTTCTCTTACAGTATAATCTAATCCATCAGGGAGAGACGTGAGCCCTCGTTCAGAGCAATCCAGGTGAAGTAGACCGCCCAGGGTGTAGGTCCTGCACGGAGGATCGTCCAGGTCATCCTCAAACTGCCGGATAACACCAGCGGTAGCCATCGCTGGCAGCAGCCATAACCACAGCGCTCGTTTTAGTGCATCTGGAATTAGGATAAGATCTGTCAGTTGTAAAAAAGATTAGTCATGATAATAAAAAAATATATATGTTGTGATCTAAAAGTAATACAAAAATATCTTGATTTAGTCATTTTAATGTCAAAATAAAGCAATGACATAATATAATCCTAGAGTTAATATTATTTATTCTACAGGACCACATGGTACAAAACTGAATCCTCGTTTACATTATAATTGTTACAGAGGCAGTTATTGCACATAAGTACTTTAATTATCTTTTTCTGCAATTTTGTGAATCTACAGATTTTGTGGTCATCTTGTACTTGATATTCCATTTCTGTTCACCTTATTTTTAGACCGTAAAAAGGATTTAAATAAAGACAGATAACCAACACGTTGTCTACAATATCTTGGCAAAGAGGTAAGGCTTGGGGTAGCTGATCCTTCACAATTATTTTCAAGTTGAACATCTAAACGACAAAGTAATTACGAGTAAGTATACCAGGAAAAATCCACTTCTCGTAGGTAAATTAAATTAGTGTAAAGTACAAAAGGAACCAGTCTATTCATTGGAATTCCCAAACTAAAGTATTATTCTTATGTCAAAACAATCAACTACGATAACACTACATAAGCAGGTAATCAAAAACGTACTCACCAGATCCCATTGGCAACTCCTTATCACATGTTACAGGTGCTTAGATTCACATGTTCCAAACATTTACTGAATAAAACCCACTTTTATTTCCACTCTGTTTCAATTTAACAATAAACAAGCATAGCATTTGAAATGCTTTTCCCGACTTCAAATAGTTTTCGCTGGCACGTTTGGCAATGAGAGATAGTATTAACAAATACTGGGAGGTACTCGCTCCAAGTGGCCGGACTCAAATATAGATACAGGGTGTCGTACGGAAAATAATTCTACCCACTAAACGTAACTAATCTATTCGATAACGTTATCAAATCAGTGCTGGTGGTATACCTAACACTGGACTGTCTATAAAGGGAGATACTATTCGACTTATTGAGCGCCAGTCATCTTTGACCGCATCGTTAGTAACGTAAGCGTAATTTAATACTGATTAAGGATAAAATATCAACAAAAGAAAGATATGATTGAGTTGTACCAACTACCGACCATTAAGTATACAAATAACCAATTTTAGTTAGGCTCGTGTATTGTCGTTGTGACTTACAAAAATGTAAGAAAAAAAAACTCAAAATAATAATAATCTAAACAGAAAATTGAAAATTTAAGTAGCTCAAATTACTAATGAGGTTTAATCAATGCAAAATCTTGTCTTTTGAAATTTTCATTTGAGTGGTACTTTTGTCTACCTCTAATTTTGAGTAGTGGAGACTAAGGTACCCTAGAAATATTTCCCAAAAGGACAACGTCAAATAGTTTAAAAATTAATCTGTTGATGGAATTTGAAACAGCCTTTGTTTTATTCTGTTATCGACGTTGTCTTATCTCTGATTAGGTATCGACTTATCGTTGGCTAAAGAAATAGTAACACCTCAAAATGTGTGAATCACACACCATTCTTGAACACTACTTGAATTTTCACCAATTTATTCCGAACTAGCACAGTTACTTTTTAACAGACCACCAAATCCAAAATTAGACTTAAAAGTGCCTTAATCATACTTTTGTCAAAATAAATTCTTAACACATCTCACCTACATTCAATAAACTACCTCGTTGTTACAGCTATAAAATGTTTCAAGAGCTAAATCTTCACTGTACATTGTACAATATCATAAATCAGATAAGATAACAGAAACATGCCTGTTTCTAGTTTTTAGCTGATATTAAAATGTACTACAGCTCCTAAACAGAAATAGATTCAGATTCCAGTTTCTTTCAGCTAAAGTAGAATTTAATTTAATAAAATTAGGATAAAGGCACTGAAAATTGCCAGTATAAAAAAAACAATAACAGTTTCAAATAGGCCCCAAGTATTTTCGCACAGCGGTAATTATGCGTCTAGTCGTTGCAATAAGATGTAGAGTGTATGTAGGTATGTGTGATTTCTATCTCTGCATCTCGACGTCAAGTGTGCAGATCTTCGAACAAAATATATGAAAAAGTCGGACGCAGTCTGTCGTTGCGTCTAATCAAAGGTCGCAGCGACAAAACGCACAACTTGCGCTAGCAGACCTTTGACGCCTGACTGTTTTCCCTAATGTTTCCCCGCTGTGTGGGTTGTCGTGTCGCGTCAAATCCTGCGGCACTCAAGATTACCAGGTGGTTCAAATTTGCGACACGCCTTCTACGCCTGTCTGATCGCGTTTACAATCAATGGAGGTAAGCCATATTGATTTGAGGTGTTTTCACCCGAAGTTAGTCTTGAAACGTGTAAAGGCAAAATACAGTTATATTGAAGGCGTCGGAAGCCAAACTCGGCTTACATGTTACTCGTTGGTTTTAGTAGGTAAGTAAGGTTAGTGTGATTAAGTTATTGAGTACCTATGATGCGATTGGTACAGGACTGAAAAAGATAGCGCGCTGAAAAGGAGACCAGCACGCTGATTCAGCTACAGATTTGACATATTCTTTCCGAAGGCGGAAAACTTTTCGAAGATAATCGTCGAATACATTCGATGTTCGGATAGCTGAATCAGCTTGCTGTATCGCTTAACATCGGGAGGGAAATTATGATTGATTGATATTACGACGGTTGATTATGCTGATGATAATTATTAGGTACTCAATAATTGGTAATAGGTACTTGATGTGTTCTACAATATTTTATTTAAATTGGATTTATTCCCGTAATAATTAGACACCTATGTATATTTTTAGTCTCGATTTGCTTATTTTAATACTTTTTCAAGCCAGGTTTTCCGAAACATGCAAACGGATAGACTGATGGCAAGCGATCACTGTTGCCAATGGATGTTACCTGTAAGACCGAAGGCATCACAGATATGTACGTTGCTGACCTTTTAGGAATATTGATAGCCCTTAAAAGGGCTAAAATAAACCCTATGTTGTAGTTACTGGAAAATAACGTTGGTTGGAGCTCATTTTAAAGTTTTCACCAATAGAACCCACTCTACATACGAGTACCTACGTAAAATTAATAATTCGGTTGCTATTAGTAAAGAAATATCAGATAAATTAGCTGCGCCCTATTTTTGAGTCACCTATACAGGGTTATTAATATAGGGTATGCTCAAAGTACAACAACTTTGAACAACAATAACAACAACAACTTTGGGCTCATTTTGAACAACTTTTACTATGGGACCAATCCAGAATTCGACAAAAAAAAACAGCTGTTCCATACATTTTGTCGAGTGTCATTGACATTTTTTTTCGCGAATTTCGTGTTTTTCCCATAGTTAAAGTTGTCCATGATGATGAGAACCTTGAACCCTTTTCGGCTTCATACCCTCTATGAATAACCCTGTCTGTAATTAGTAAAGTTACATAACAGTATTGCTAACTAAAATTATAATAAAATTCGTGACAACAAACCGAAAACTGTTATCACAGATTTGGCCTCATAAAAAGGATGTAGCTGTGTAATGTACCCATGTCTTTGAATCATCAGCTTATCGAAAATTTTCCTTCTCTTCATTCCGCGAAGTCGAGAGCGTCGAGATTAGGTTGTTATGGAATATGCCACGTTCAATTCGTGGAATTGTAATCCTCGTGTTTGACCTAAGTACGGCTCTATCAGCTAATTTGTAAAGTTCGAGGGTCGAACTTCAGGTTGCCGTCAAAATAATCTTCTGATGTACCTAAGAGTTCTGACTATATTTCAAAACACGCTTAACATCAACTTTTAAAAGTTAGTTAATTTATTTGTTCGATTTATTCTTAATAATTGGTAAAAATCGGTTTTATTCAATGTTAAAACAAATGAAACAAAATGAAATAACTGTCATCATCATAATGAAATTTGAAGGTCAGTCAGTCAGGTCAGTAGGCTAAACTTCTTGCGATCCCATCTTTTCAAATACCAGATCTATGATTATTTTATAATCATTACTAGCTGACTCGACAGACGTTGTCCTGTCAAAAGCCATTAAGTAACTATAGCAACCGTAGTATGCTATCTTGATGAGTATGATGCTAACTTGTCAATTTATAGTAAAAATTATCAGTATATATATAATTTGCAATAAATTAAAATTGCGACTATAATCTGAGATTTAAACTATCCTATCTCTCAAGTTGGATCGAACTGCACATGGTGTGCGAATTTTATTATAATCGGTTAAGTGGTTTAGGAGTCCATTGAGGACAAACATTGTGACACGAGATTTATATAAATTAAGATAATCAGTCAAAATATTTTAACTGTAATTATGATAATAAATCAAGGAAAAATAATAAATCAAGGAAAATATTATCACAGAAGTATTCGTAGGTAATGGATTTGAGAGATTTCATAAGAATTATAGTAGTTAAAAAAAATATACCGATTAATTGTTCTTGAAATTCTTTATTTAATCTTTCTTTATTTTTATTAATCCCTATTTATTATTCGTTCATAGAATAATAAAATTGATTTAGAATCATCAATATCATACTCGTCCTATTGACACCGAATAGCAATTTAATTTGCCTCAATTACGGTCGTTCCGCTGCAGGTTTCCAAAACTAACACCAAACTGTATTGAGTAACGTCTGAGAGTTCAATAAATAAGGCTAAGAACCATTAGAGACGGTCCAGCAAATCTTCCGGCGCCGAACGCCACTTACTTAGACTTATAGTGTTCCGTAGCGCTATTTTGTTAAAGATTTGGGATTGCCGTGTCCGGTTTGATGTACAACAGTGGAGAGCTGGAGAATTGGCGCAGGGCGGCCATTTTGGAACTTAGAAGCGATTTTCATGATGCATACGAAATAAGCATGAATATTTTATATGCATCATGAAAATCACGAGAAAATCTTCTATGGAACTTCGTTTTGCCCTAGATTTTGTATTTTGATGAAACTCAAATCAGGTCTCAGATTTTAAATAATTTTCAGAAGAGTAGACTTTTTGCAAGAACTATGTTGTCAAAAGCGAGCTACTTTAGCTTCAGTTCTAAAAGGAATTCTTAATTACGGAATGGAGGTTAAAAGATTCTGCTTTTTCAAGTTAATGGACCGACACTCAGTAAGAGTTTCGGTTCATTTACCACAATAAACATAAACTACATAAATTTTACTACAGATATATTTTCAGTAGACACGAGTATACTATATTTTACGCCGATACATGATAAATTTTGGTATCGACAGTCAATAAAAAAAGTCTTAATACCTTATTGCCGAAAACTATCTTCAGATTACGAAGCCAGTACAAATTGCGGTCATCCCGTTTCTTAAATAGGGTTGGCACCTTTCGCCTTGTTCTCAATTTATATAATTTTATCACAGCTTTTTTCTTAAGTTCTTCAAATCATTATCATCGTAAACAGCAACGCATTTCATCGCATCATAATTATTTTCACTGTTTAATAAAGTAATCGCACACCAACTATTACTAACAAAATTTGGTGGTAGCGAGATAATCTCGATCACTGTTACTTCGGACGTTTCGAATTCTCATTAGAAACTGATGTTAGTTCAGATATGACGAGTGATAGAGATGAATGGAAGAAGTCCAGAATAGAATACTAGGACTGAATAGATTCTGTAAAAGTTCGCCTATCGGTATCAGATACGATGGACGTTTTGTTCAATCTTTTAATAAACTAAAAATAATGCCTACTTTTTTATTATGCCTATTTAAGAGTAAAAAGTGTAGCATTACAGACATTGGAAAAAAAAATCAACAGTCGAGTTGGTGTGGGCATATGCGGGCGTGTTCATAAAAAAAAATAGTTTCAACTTTATTTTTTATAAGTGACAGCCCTATTCACGGGTCAAACGGCTTACCATACGAAGAGGTATCCTTACTAGACACAAATAATGCGAAGCTTCTTACGAATCATATTTCGCTGATCCCTAATATGGGTAGGGTCAGATATCGGACATTTGTAATTCATTGTTTGTATCTTGTATGGGACGATTGATATTGGGATAGTGTTTTGCAAAAAAAACTACTTTATTATGTTATTCATTCATATTTTTTATATATTTTTAAACAATAATTGCCTTAAAACCCCAGTCAATCTATATATCTATAACACAAAAACTTTATTTATATGTACCTAGTTATGAAGATAGGTAATAACCAGTCACACACTCACATAAACTTTCACATTTAAATGGTAAGATGCTCATTTTGTGTTTTTATTTAGTATTTTCCATTCGGAATCAACAAAAGTGTAAACATAAGCTGCAGAGAAAACTATGCGATTCTATTGTTACGCGCTCAAGAGAGTATTGATCTTTTAAATGTCATAAAAAGGCAAAGATAATATCATGATTCCTGATCCGGAAATTACCTACTTGTCACGATTTGATATCACCAGTAAGATCCTTAATTTTTACAAGTGTTTATTTAAAATGCAACGTAGATATGTTTGTTTATTCAGGTCAAACCCTAAAAACTTAAAACAGATTTTGTAAAAATTACCTGATGTCCGATTGAGCTGAAAGGTATAACCTAACTTAACCTAACTATGTAACTCCAATTACATGTTTTAAAAGTTATTTAAAAAAAATCTTACGTATTTGATGTAGAAGTAAGTAAATTACAAAATATGTACATTATTGTACATCGATACTCAATCTATCTATCTATCTTGAAATCATCTTGAAATTAACGGTTCATTTCGAAACTCGACTCGAGATTCTCCTTTGATTAGCATTTCGACTAATAAGCTCTCAGTTCTCAGACATTGGTCGTAAAGTCAAGAGCTCGATATTTGAACTGCTGAATGTTTGCCGTCATCAAGAAGTACGTATTCCGACTTTGTCTTTGAATCCGCTACTTCGTTCGTCCTCAGCCTCGAATGTCAATCCTTTTATACTAGGGTTAGAGTTCTATCGATGGTTTTTATCGATGGCGCGGATTTTATTTTACCCATGAGTTAACCTTTTATACTATGGTTATAGGTCTGCCGATGGTTTCTGTCATAAACAATGATATAAAAAAATGGTTAATACACAATCTTTGCTGATTAGTTCGCGGATAAACAAAAACGCTATCGAAAGAAATAAACTGCACTGAATAAAGAGCCATAAGTTAATAAACTTAAGACAACAAATAAGACAATTAACTAATAACATAATGACTTACGGAAAATGATAGTTAGCCCGTGAAAAATGGCTCTTACAAATACACCGAAATATTGGAAAATAATGACAAAAATGTTTAAATAAAACAATGGTAAATAGCTCTTCACTTATTTATACCATGTAGTGCACCACTGCGGTGTTTTAAATCGGTTATAGAACTAAAATTGGCACGACAAAACATGTAGGTACCTGTGTACCTATACATTTTTTTTTTTTTTTATGTAATTGAGTGACGAGACGGGCAAATCGCTCGCCTGATGTTAAACGTCACGTTTGCCCATAACAGGTCTGCGCCACCCAGAATTTTGAACGCAGAATTCAAGACCCTGCGCGGCACAGCACTGCGCTCGTCACCCTGAGATATAAGTTGTTTAATCTCCCATTTGCCCTGTAATTTCACTAGAAACAATGCCCTTCCAACCGGAACACAGTAATGTTTGCACATTACTGCTTGGCGGTGGAATAACTGGCAAAGGTGTGGTACTTCCCCAGGCGGGCTCTGCAAAAGAGCCCTACCACTACAAAATTTTGAACAACTACAACTACACACCACTACATGATTTTGTATTAGAGAAAGTAAAAGTTAAACAAGTTAAAAACACAATTTGTAAGTAGGTATAAGTCTTAGTTTATATCCTAAACTTAAAAAAAGAAATATCGATATCCTAATACCTCTCGACTGTTTCCGATCGTTTTAAGTATTGATGGCAGCAGAATAAAACAGCATTGAGTCGATGTCGCATCTCTAAACCTCGCCGTCGGGAAACAGGCTTATTCCTTTCGATGAGTGCTATCGCTCAAGACCAGGGACGTATCTAAGGAGAAGAAAGGAAGGGTTGCAAGAAAATCACACAGCTCATGAAACCTCATCCAAGGCTGTTCGTCTTGTGTGAAAATTACGAACCTTTTATGTTGAGCCCCCAAGAAACGTCCTCAATACGTCCATGTTCGTGGCCTTTTAGTACCCGTCTCTTGGGAGCTCAGCCTTTTACAGTGTGTACGCGGCTTTATACGATCGACTTCCAATATGAATTTCAGATGGGTTATAAGATTGGTAAGCTCTGTGTTTCGAAAACGTATTTTGATAAATGGCTTTCCGATTCGACGTTTTGATGTATCGGTGTACTGAGTTGTTTCGGTTTTGGTTGTTAGTTGTGTAACGGTTTTGAAGATTGTAAAATTGTTCATGAATCTTTTGCGAGCTTTTGTGAAACATATTGATTTGTTGAAGTGAAGTGGCTTTTGATTTCGCGATGCTACAAGAACTGTTTCAACAAAATAACAATGAAAATATCTATCGGCGTATAAATTTTGAAAACTTAGTATAAGTAACTATGTTATTCAATACTTACTATTTAAAAGGCGTTTGACCACCTACTTGCTAAATTATTGTAAATGATGATGTCAAAGAATAGAACACAGACTTAGAAGATTACTAAAAGATTGAAAAAGAAGAAAACGATGATAAAAAAGACTTGTTATATCACTTAATATATTGCTCATGGAAACAACCACTTAAAACTTCGGCTGACATGTACCTACCACAAGCTATACATAATTAAGGGTGCCCCAGGCGCTCAAAAACTTGCCCACAGGAAGCCACCGAAGAAGTCATAACGAAAATTAAATACGCTTTGATAAATTTTTGCCAGAAGCCACGTCTTACTTCAGAGCCGCTGTATAAGTTTTCATAAAGTTATAGTTTCTCAAAGCCCGTCCCGCGGCAGCAGAACATTCCGGAAAATGAAGAAGCAAAACGTAGACGCCGGCTGAGGCGGAATAAAGTTGACATTTTTGCAAAGCTACGTCGGAATTTCAACAAAATTAAATGTGGCAGTACACGAGACTGGTATAGTGTGAGGGGGTGCCTCCACCGACGCGGCTCGCGCCTTATTCTGTTGGCAACTTTCGAATTTTACTTGCGAATAACATGAATAGGCATAAACAGAATCGAAAATCTCAAATAAAGCAGGGCTTAGGTCACTA
This sequence comes from Alcis repandata, assembly GCA_949125135.1. Lineage (NCBI taxonomy): Eukaryota > Metazoa > Arthropoda > Insecta > Lepidoptera > Geometridae > Alcis > Alcis repandata. Next base: position 4,419,591 of record OX421223.1, read on the forward strand.
TCCGTGGGTAGGGTACCCAAAAGGCTGGCGACGTTACCTCGTTGAGTAGAGATACTAATTTTCTGGCCGAGGTAATAATAACAATACTAATTCTCTTGCGAATTGTAACTGATCAAATCAGTTATAACACTTAAGTTAGATATTGATTTACTTATAATAAATATTTATTTGTGATACATTCTATGTACAATGAGGTTTAGTTGTGATTGAGTGAGAGATGGTTTGGTTGGTTCACGCTGAAACGGCTCATCAAACATGTGTGAAACTTAGCGTGTTCCGAAAAAATGAACATCTTTTGTAGAATACCCAGTAAAACTATAGGCCGCTAGTACATTCATATAACAAGATATTCAAATTAATTTCAGTATATTCTGAAACGTTACATAAAATCAGTCTGAAACCAACAGCGAGCCCGTCCAAAATGCGAGATGCAAACGATGCAAAGCACATTAGCGGAACGAATAACCTCTGCCGCGACTATCTCACCAGACATAAACTACCCCGCACATTACTGGGACGATACTCAAGGCAGCAAAGTTTGGGAAATACTGGCTTAAGTATCTCTAAAATAAATAAAATTTACTTAAATTGGTACCTAATGTGAAAGAAGCTTACTTAACATACGAGTAGATACAATCTACACTAAATGTCAAGAAGTGTTTGTAAGTTTGTGGAGGGTAATTTCTGGAACTCTGGTCCGATTTCAGAAAATATTTCACGAAAACACTATCCATTTTGCAAAGTTCCGAGAATTAGCTATGTAGTCAAAACTAGTTGTACTTAGTAGTTGTAGTACTGTAGGCTTATGAGTTAATCGAATCATCAAGTAAAAAAAACACTTTTTCTCAAATAGTAAAGCTAAAAACAATGCCTTACTTGTAGAAAAAGGGTAAAAAACTTAGTAGTTGAAAGGCTACAAAACTTATTTGCGTCTACGTCGGGCAAATGTTATCTTCATTAATTTGCTACGAGAATGCTACGCAGCTACGATTGATGTAAAATCTGCGGTCACTCACTGTCTTTCTGTGATACTACTAGATTACCCACATAACATATATTTTAACTTACTTTTACTATTTTCACTTCTCTAAAAATTGACTGCATTTTTGAGACTTTTGGGAATTAGCAGCTTAACTTTTGCCAATTATTTACCAATTGTTTTTTAAGTACAAAATAAGATTGCTATCCTATTTGACCGCGTGTTTCATTCAACTCCCATCAAGACCGCACTATCATTTGGCTAATGTTCCTTGATCGAGCTTACGAGCTTCATTGCTCTTTTACTGCTAGGCATTAAATATTTCAGTTTTATTTCTGTGTCCGAGTGTTTCTTGTTGAAAGAATTACGAGTATGTATAAATATGATATGTAACGTTCAATATCACGTGTATTTTCTGGCTTGAATTCCGTCAGCATACATACGAGTATAAGTATTAGATGGCAAATAGTAATAAAAACTCGACAAGAGCTACAAATCCAACTAAATTATTCGAAAAAACAACAAAAGTCTAAAACTTTAATGTCATCAATCAGATCGATCTCACAGATCAATTTTTATACCAAAAAGTAGTGTCAATCATCATTAGAAGAACATTTAAGTAGATAAGAAACTTGCAGAAACCAAAAACCTAAACAAATACTTGAAAATACCCAAAGCTTATGACGATCATTAGTCACCCAAGCCGGACCATCTCGAGTATCAGCGCCATTTATCGGGCCAGTTCAACTCATGCTAAATGTTGGCCGAACGTGGCCCAACGTCGCCCGTAATTGGCTCGAGTCCATCTGCAGGCAATTAGGAGGCGGGCGCGTTTTAAAAGATCCATATTTATTCGCCAAGCCTCGACACTCCGCTTCTAAATGTGCCTTGCAGTGCTCTGATTACTCTGATTACGCAATGAGTTCTGTATTACGATGCTTGGCTGTTTTTAATATTCTCTTTTGTGGTTTTAGTACTTATAAAGTGTGTTAAGGCTGGCCATATTCTTTTCAGTTATCATCATCATCCATAGCCTTTTTTATCTTACTGCTGGGTATAGGCCTCTCTGTTAGTTTGCCATCAGCTTCGAACCTTCGCCAATCGGGTCTTGAGTCGCCCCGCGACTTATAATAATATTGTGGAACCATCGCACCTTTTTTTTTTTTTTATGTAATTGAGTGACGAGACGAGCAAATCGCTCGCCTGATGTTAAACGTCACGTTTGCCCATAACAGGTCTGCGCCACTCAGAATTTCGAACTCGCATAATTCAAGACCCTGCGCGGCACAGCACTGCGCTCGTCACCCTGAGATATAAGTTGCCGCTTCGCACCTCGCCGCTTTTGAGTATTTTTACCGAAAATAAAATGTAAAAATGTTATGTAGGTCAAATATAAGTACTTGACCTTCCCACATGTTCTTCTCTCCAGGTTCACAACACCACAAATTAATAGAAAAAAACAAGTAATTTAAGAAAGTATTCATCTTTACTAAAATCGTTCTGTCCCATATTTAGAAAGCTAAACCTTATAAAAACTTCTACATTATTACGTAATTCATCCGGCCATAAAATCGTTTATTATTTGACTAATTTTGTGTTGAAAATATCTACCTAAACAATTTCTAGTCGAAAACTATATCTCAAGGACCTTGGTCTAAAATCACATCGATCAGAAACCAAGTTCCTATAATGCATAAGACGATGCCAACATATTGAATTATTAAGCCTCTACTCAAAAGCTCCCAGGCCACTTTCTGGATGATAATGACCCCTTGCATGGCCAGTAACTTAGACAAACTTGTCTATGCCTTGCCAACTTTTGGCTACCATCATAAAACTATGTTCAAAACCATATTTCTGTATCTTTAAGGTTGATTTTCAAATTCCAGTTTGACGATTTAAGTGCAAGTAGGGATGTGTATTGGTGTAGGACGTTAGAGGTACAATGCACTAATTATATCAGTATCTGAGAAAGCCTCTAACCAACCCCTTAACAGTTTTCCTCAGTATCGGAGGGCATTAGTGCATTTCCCCGTAATGCTTCTAAAGACGGTCGGTCGCCGCCTTGACCAAAGAGGTGGCCTAGTTTCACAAATTTTAATGTTGGTTAACTGCCGTTTGACGAACTTAAAATTGAGTAGGTATAAGTAGCGACATAACCTGTCTTATTGATGGTTGTACCACGTATGTAATACAGTTCCTCTTTTATTTTACTTTCATTGATTGCTCAATTGTAATTATAACGATAATATTGTTGTTGATTTTTGTTGTTTTAATAAATTTCAAATCTCTATTTGTCTCGGGTTAGTTCGTAAAATAAACTAAAAGTTCGTTATGTAGACAACATTTATTAAATGAAATAAAATTTACAATAATTACTTATTATTTATATCAGTAGTTTAGTAGTATCAGTCAGCGCAGTGTAACCGGGCCTCGCTAATTTAGAACTATCGGGCAGTAAAGTGCCCGTCTTGCGGCGATGACCGCGCCATCGAACTTGGTACCTAACTAGTTATTTTGGGTCACCCACCAATTTAACCACTATTCGATTTGGAACATTGTGATCTCTTGGAGTGAATAGTTTATTTATGTTTATTTAAGAAAATAATTGTTGTATCTCTTAACATTAAAAAGAAGGAGAAAAAGATGAAGAAAGTTACAATTATTTTATGAAAGGTTTTACCCAACCAAGCACTTCGGCTTTTAAGTTCTTCACGTATTCATCACGATTAACTTGTCATTGTTACGTTAATTTATTTTTATCGACAATCTTTTTTTTTAATATATAATACAAACCCCAAACAATCTAAATACTTAATCAACTGATTGTACTAAATACACCAATTTGCTTACAATTTAGAAACGCTCAACTACAAAACAGCCGATAATCTTGAAACGGCTTAACATAATTATCTTGAACACTCACAATCGAGTCACCTTTCAAACAAAAAAAGCTAAACAAAAATAGGTTCAATCGTTTACGAGCCACAAAGCCACAAACAGATACCTAAAGACACTCATTAAACTTTTAACACTCCTATTTTTGCGTCGGGGGCTTGAAGCACATCGTCGCCCTGCTATAACAATTAAATGTGGGATCCTCTCAAAGATATACTCTATACCCAAAATCGTACAAAGGGCCAAATGGACGGAACGACTAAGTAACATTAAGTTCGTCTTACCTTTAAGACGTAGTTCGACGACAACTAAACTCCTAATTGGGAGAATTGAGTTACAAAACGGGGAATCGAACCCCGATCCTGCACTTAGCAGTCACGGATCCATTTACCGGTTTAGTGGAGACGGATCCCTTTTGCGAGACGATATTTGGCAATTAGGGGATATTTGGTTGATTGTAGTTAGATTGGTGTTTGAATGTGGAAGTTGGTGGACAGAAGGTCATTGTAATTACAGGGCAGGGGTCAGTTTGAAATTGTTAATTGATACGAATTAATATACCTATCGGATTACGGTATTTATTTATTAATAAGTGCTTGACTTACTTCAAGTAGCTTTTAACTTTCGATCAGCCAACTAAATTAGGCGAGTCAGCAATCGCTTGTACACATTTTGGTTGTGTAGTGATAAAAAAAATCATCATTCATGAGTTTTGTATAATATGTTTCAAGAAGTGAAATATTTTCAGAGTCTGCAGATGGTATCAGAGATTACCAGTTACAAACATATACTTAATCATAGACACAAAATTACGAAACTTTTCATCCTTGTAATATTATATTATAGAATAGCAAATATAGTGATGAAATATAGATTATAATACCTTCAAAAGATGGTCGTTATTCTCTGTCAACATAGAAAGCAAGCTCGATAGAAATAGGTGTATACATAACAGCATTTTCAAGATGATCAATACATAAACGGAATAGTTTCCTAACATTTCTCGGATTCTCCTTGTGACAGCTGGGCGGCGCAAGGCGTGGCGCCAGCCGGATATCCCTCGGGCGGGCGGCTTTATATCCACGTATATCCGGCGAGGGCGGATCAGCCGGATAACCAACAGGTGGGGGATGAGCCGGTAGAGATCCGCCCATCGGCACGTGACCTTTTTTTACATCGAGATTTGTAAGATGGTTTGTTTTTGTTTACATCAAATAGATGAAATGTAGTAGCGCGATAAGACCTACACACCGACAGTTTGTCAAGTTCAAACATAGTATCAAGAAGGTATGTGTACCGAATTCCATATAGAGTTTAATGTTATTTATAAATCTTTATATAGAATTCAATAATCATACTTTTTCGATAGCCGACCACACTGTACTCTTCAGAATTTACGATGTTAAGGTTTACTAGAGCGAAGTTTCGTAATTGAGACGTAAGCCTGAGTGTATTTTTTATCATTAGTGCTTATAAACTCACTTAGTTTGAACTTTAAATGAACCTTCTTCTGCTTGCTTCTCAGAGTATCGTGTTGCTTCCGACTTTAGAGAACGATAGATTTTCTTAAAATACCATACTTGTACCGCCAGTGTGTCGTATTAGAGACTTTTTTGTCTCAAAAAATAATCTCTAGTCATTTATTTACGCAATACTCACTTTAAGCAGTATAAAATGATAAAATCCTCGAAACGACATTGCAATATCAACTTTTATTTACAGTTAAAGTTACATCCATTAAACAAAACCGAGCTTCGTCCGCGCTGAGAATACATAAAATAAATCTAGAACTGTTTTAATATTGTTAAATTGTGAGCCAAAATAATCAGAGCGAAATTTATTAGGACATTTGGGTAGTTAATGCGTAAAATTGACGAAAGCAGTCGTTTTGTGCCCAAAAGTGGAGACTTTGGGTACAAAAGTTTGTTAGAGTTGTCATTATAGTCGAATCAATCAGGTTGGAATGGCTGTTCCAATACGCGAGGGATCGAAATGGGCGTAAGTGTGATACCGACTTTATTTATGGTAATCACTGGGGGGTGCTTTGTAAGGCTACCATTTTTATGAGGTTATGAAATAAACTGCTGTTTTATAGTTACGTAGATTATTACTTATAGATTGGTATCGATGTTGGATGATGGTATAAGAGAGACTCAAAAAATGTTTCTTAGACTAAAAATTTTAATACGTAAATATCTCAAAAGGCTTATAAAATGTCGTGTCTGTCTTCGTCGTAAAGGTCAAATATCAAAAGGTCAAAAGTCGGTTCTTGTCGATTGACTCATTTCTATAGCTCCAATGATGTCAACATGTTACACGGTTGTAGAACACAACATATTTAATTTGTAATAAATTTTATTTCTAACACATTTTCATGCGCTCAACCGTTGTTCACTCAAGCTTATTTCCTGAGTAGTTTCTCAGAAATTGCCACATTCCAAGCCACATAAAGCCAAATCTCCAGCGCCAATATTTTATCAAAATTAATAACAATCAAACACACGCCCACGTATACCCGGTTATTTGTCGCCTCGTCCTTTAATACCCAAATTAATAGTCCAAACTTGGGATCCCGCACGCTCGTCTTACGAGGTTCTCGAGAACCTTGCTTTAACTTAGTCGCCAATTAATTTATTGCCCCAACTTTACTTTGCATTCTTTACTTTACCACTTACGCGTGATGGTGTTGCTAGGTTTGATAAAATAGGCGCTTGGAAGGTTTTTTTTTGTTTGTCTCTGCGATACTTATTCGTAAGCATATGGTTCAATCAATCTTGATAAAATTGATACAGAGTAATGTGAATCATCGAAGTAGACATAAGATAAAATAAAGGGAAAAATTTGAAAACCGAAAAAAAACGGTTAAAATCACGAAATATAAAAGTTGCTCTGGTAAGTACACCAGAAGTTTAAGAAAAAAAAATATTTTTTGAAAATGTGAATAACCTTATTCACTTCTATACCATTAGTTGATAAATTAATCTTAATGAATAACATTTTAGTGGGAAAAGTCACTTAGTCTGAAATAAATCATATTCAATGCGACACCAATTTCCACAACAAGATCACCTTTACACTGCAATTTCAAATTCCCCTTTTAATTTTAATTTTGCCGAAATAAATGCAAGCTAGCGAGCCTGGCAACCCCACATACCGAGCCCACAGTCGCGATAACCGCGCGAAGGAGATTTATTATTTTGCGAACTTGTTAAAACTTCATCATTCTCCCGTATTATCGGCAATGTATGCCGCTTGCACGCAGCTTTACTTCGACAAACTTTAATATTAATTTTGACTTTCATATTATAACAACAAAGTCCTACAAATTTTAAGCTATAAGATTTATTATTAGGATCAAAATCATGGTAGTTGTCACGCTGATCGAGACTACAGTGGCAGTGGTATTCTCTAGCATCAGGTTGTTAGTTGTAGCACGTTGTAGGTTTAAATAGAGTCGTGTACCTACTCAGTCGGTAATTTAGAATCTGCTTGTTGTACCTACTCGTATGCGTGCTCCATCGTAGATCGCACCATTGCTTACCATCAGGCGAGAAGGCGGTTACCGCAAGCCTTTCTTAAAAAAAATTAAAAACATACTATACTTAACACGGCGAGTTAAATAGAAGTTTGGAACGATAATAAAAATAAAGCAATAGAGTAAAAATTCAAATGCAAGAAATTACTCTGCCATCGAAAACCAAAAACAAAGACAGTAAAAAAAAAGTTCTTAAAGAGATACAGAAGAAATTTTTATGTATGTAATCAATATTCTACGGTGCATTTAGATTTCCCAACGATCCTCAAATAAATCTTCAAAGATAACGCGTTGCTTCATTAACTTCCGACGCTGTTAAGAAAACCTAAGCACCTATTCCGTAGTCGAAAGGCAATTCTAATTAGCCCTCCTTATTTATGATTCATAAGCCAAAGTACAATAAATTCTGGGAGAATCTTTCCGTCCCACATGTGTTAGTAAGCCGAGGTATTAGCGAATGTTGAATGTAGGTTCTCGACTAATAAGAGATGGGATGTAAGGAATCGCACTGATTACTATATTATTTATTATGCTACGTGCCGCTCGTGTAAACGCTTCCTAATACTCCTGTATATTCTCGCGTCTTGGAACCTTTTCGTAATAAAGAGTCGGCTTTTTCTTAGGTGGTGTGTTAAATGTTTGAGCGCCTGTATTGTGGTAAGGTTCTATCATCGGTGTGGGGGTAGAGCCATCTATCAAATGGGGTAACGATTAAGTGAGTTGCAGCCGCGCGGCACCTATGAGATTTTTAATTATTGCCAGTATTAAATCGTGATTAATGTGAACCATGCTTTATGGGTATGGCTTTAAGGCTGTGCGAGTGTAGAGGTGCTTTTATGATCGTTTTGTTTGTAAGAAAAATGCAGTGATAGTCTGAAAATTAATATACTTACTAATTATTAAGATACTGCGATTTTTAAGTCAGTTATACGTTACAGTTGTTTTTTAGACTTTATTAATTTTATAGTCTTGTTGATAACTTTTTAAGAAAACTTTCTATTCAATAACTTTAGTAAATTACATTATTTTTGAATGTTCAAAACAGTCTCAAATTCTTTAATAACCTTTTAGGTACGACATTACTCAAAAATACCAGTTTCATCAAAAAAAGTATAGGTAAAGTAGATTTACCTAATTTTAGAGCAAGGTTAATCCCGCACCAACGGTTATTTCTTAAATCTTAACCTTTACCATTTTAACTGTATTAATATTCATTAAATTTATCTGTATATCACCAGGAAGCAAGACATTGTAAGCCAAAGGTGGCGTATGAAGCAGAATTTCGTCTTATCCCCAAAGTGCTTGTTTCCATTGTGTAACATTAAATTGCCAGAGTAATAAAGCCAATACTAAAATTGTAGTTTCCCACATTTGATTACTCGAAAATTATTAATTAAATTCGAAAAAATCGTGTACATATATTTAATTATATTACTTTGCTATTTTCTCCCGCGCGGTGATGATACTAACTACTACTAGGTACTACTAATGATAAAAATAACCTATGTTAACCCTTTGACTCGGGTGACACCTGTTAAACTCTACACCGGTAAGCTCGGACGCGTTTTGGCGGGAAAACCGCCTTCATAGCAGACGTTTAGAAAAATTACGAATCTTTAAAAACTATCAAATATTTTTAATTTATGTAAAAAGCAGTCCATTATATGATAACGCTGCTACATTTTAACGTTAAATTCAACAAGATTTAAATTTCAAACAATTTTAATTTATACAAAAACATGGAAACAAAAAAAAATTCGTTTTTCAAATTTCATTTCATTCATCTCATTTGTATCCAAAAAAACTAACATAATATTGTATTCACTGCTTCATTATTGTAGTGAAAAGGTCTACACATATGCCATGATCAAAATTATAATAGGTTTTACTTACCTTTTACAAGAAAACAATTGATAATCACTCACAAAACTTTGCGTCACGACAGCACGAAAATGGCGTTTTTCGAAATGGCCGAGTCGACGACTGCGCTTTGAAATATCGCTATTATTATACACCAAAATAAGGAGGGTTTATTCATCTCTTTGTTTCTATACAAACCACGCCTATTTAGTTCGTTCAAAACCGATCTATACACCTTTTTAAAGAGGGTAGCGCGAACGTACAAATGTGTACGTTTCCGAGCCAGCCGTGGTCGAGTTTGTCGAGGACAAATGTGTACGTTTCCGAGTCAGAGGGTTAAACCAATTTTGGATTGCGAGTTTGCGAGATACCGTTAGATTTGCCGTAATAATCAGTTTAGTTGTAATCAAAGTCAGTCTTTGATTTTTTTTTCAGTTTTTTTTTTTTTTTTTTTTTTTTTTATGTTTTATTTTTTTTTATTTTCTTTCAGTCTTTCATTCCTCGTGCAAAAAATTTCACTGGCAATTCAGCGCGGGAATGCAGCCAGCGTTCTTGGTACTTTGCCACACGGGCAAAAACTACTTTTTGATTTTTAGGTTTTGTAAATTTCTTAGTTCTATTTAGTTTAGTTTGTTATTTTAGCTTATTTTAAATTTAAGATGTAAATATAATTATTTTATACTACTGTAAAAAAAAAAAGTCAGTCTTCATTTCAATTTTAAAGTCGGCGTTTTTTTCCAGTGATCAACTTACTTTTTTTTTCTTGTGTTTAACGCACCAACTCAATTGGTAATAGAAAATGTGGTGGAAGATAAAGCACGCAGACTTAGAAACTCTACTAACTAAATTCGAGTATAGACTAATTTTTTTTTACTTGTAACTTACGGATACCATGGAGACAAACCGTTGAAAATAATCAGTGGTATGGAGATAGGATGAAATATGGTGTCATTACTCACAAGACTTTGTCAACATGCACTTGATAAATTTACTTTAGCGAGGTTTTTGTAGATGAATGCGTGCCATTTTGTAAGCATATTTTTTAAACTCAAATCTGTAAAACTGTAAAACATTTCGGCGATAAACTTAACTTGTGCGTTAATCAAGATTATTAGATACTTCTGTGCAACATTTCACACAAATTCATTTTTGCGTGATTGAGTATAAAACATCTAAACACCAAAATATAAAAACTTTCACGTTTAAAATATTAATAGGACAAATCGGATAAGAAGTAGGTTAATCTTATCGGCATTTTGTAAAACAAATCATATTGGACAAAAAATATTAATCCTTCTAAATATCCTATTAGATTGAAGTCTCTAACAGAGAGTCGTATAACCATCCAACATAATGTTTATAAGAACTGGTGCTGCCACTACCCTGGAACTGAAACCTCTCACAGGTGCGAGGGTAAAGACTCTCCATCATCCTTACGCCGTAATCTTCGTCTCGAAATTATTATTTATATGGTAATTACAATACACGCTATCTCCCAGCTAATGTTATTTATGTGGGGTTACAAGAAACTGCCAGTTTTTGCATAACGTCCCTATAATGTTGGAATTGAATGATAACGGCGCGAGATTTTGGGATATCTTTATTTTGAGGGAGATTATGGCTGATGCTGTTTAGTGATACAGTTTTGGGTACATTGGAAACGTAGTGACTAAAATATAGGTAATTTATAGTGATCCAGATACTTCCTGGAGGACATCGGGTGGCTGGAGTAGCCGCCGTCACCTGGTCACGCAAAAAGGGCCGACTTACGGCCTAGTTGCGGAAAAGAGCCCGCTCACCAAGTAGTGATCCAGATCAATACAGTGACATGAAAACAGCCTAAAATGAAAATGAAAAAATATAGTTTTGGTTTTTATTACTTTTTGGATTACATTATAAAATTTAGTATAGAGATAGTTTGGTGGTTTGAAGATAGTCTCCTAAAACAAATAATTACTTTCGTAGGATCAAAATGCGGGACGCAGTTAGTAATGTTAATACTTCTTGAAACAATATTCCGTATTTCCATCGCACAAGGTGTGCCAATATTCGACACCGGGCGTTCCAAACTTTATTATCGGTTTCCGCTAACCAATATACTCGGTGCCAACCTATCCGAATGATATAGATACCCGGTACCAACGTAACCCAAACTTATTTTGCATGTTAGCCGCGATATGGCGAGTGTTGCACTTCCGAAAGAAAGTTATGAGTTATGGGACACATCGGAGGCGTTTACTCATATATCTACTTCGAAGGAACAAAGATTAAGTGAAGTGCTTATTGGTGATTTTATACTGCTGGTGATTTGTTTTGGATTTTAGATTGATGAATGTTGATTTTTATCACTCGGAGAAAGAAAAAAAAGCAACGATTTTTGTTTCAGTTACTGACTCAAGTTAATAACAAAAGATTTATATAGGTATTTATTGTGATTCGGTATCTTTTACTTTAATTTTGATTATTGATTCAATGATTATTGATTCAACTGTCAATATCTATAAATAACACTCGCTTTTACCTTTTGTAAAAATTCTCAGTTTTTCGCAACAGTTTTTAAGTATTGCAGTACATAATATAATCTCCCTTTTAAACCGTAATGGTTGTGATACTAAAGACCTCTCTGGGGAGTTATATCCACTACTTAAATAAAATCATATTCATAGAGGCGATAAATTCTCCAACTCGCACACCTCTTTAACTGTATTATTTTAACGTAAACCGAGTATTCGCCTCTTCTTCTTGCATGTAAACTTTGAGATGGTGTTGTCCTTCTCTATTTTTGGAGGATATCTTAATAAGATTCATGAAAGGACGCCATATTTTATATCCGACTCTGTCCTCTATCTCCTTATATTATCCGAGTAAGAAGAGGTTTTGAAATATGTGCTTGGTTGGGAATTTCCGATCTTTCAATTACAGCAATGTTGGGAAGTTTTCGTTGGATAACTTAGGAAATTGACTAAAGTTTAGCATACTAAAGGAATGTTGTCACTTTGTAGAGAGGATATGTCACTGAAAAAGTTAAATTAGGTCCTTGTCGTCTTTGATAAATAATTCTGATCCTAATTTAAGGCTTTAGGTATTATTCCGGTATTGAAGTAGGTATTTATCTGTCTATAAATACGTTAGTTACTAGAAGTACTTCACTGAAGTTATTTTGATAAAACAAGCAAAATATATTTTGAAGCCCCTTTTCAATTTGGCGAAGTAGCTTATTAACAGTTATCTTCTATGGTAAGTGGTTGAGGTGGGTAGCTTTTTGTACGCCAATTAGGCATAGATCTAATTTAGTGTTACACTTTTAATAATTCAATGCAATCCAAAGATAGTCTCTTATAGATACCGCTTCACAAAATTATATTCCGAAAAAAACACCAAAGTTGGAAGAAGGCGCTGTTTGCGGGGATAAAGCGTTTAACATCGACCAAGTCTATGCCACGCAATGGATATTAGATGTTTTAAAGTGTATTTGTTAGTGTATTTATCTACACCAGTGCGTCGTGCATTTCGATAGTCCTGAGTGGAGAACCTCAGTAATCTTTTATACTATTCATACTAGCCACAAATAATTCATTTGCTTCTCTCGTCAACAAAATTAGTTGCAACATTTCATAATCTACAACTGGGTAGTTTAATTTATCTATGTAAATGTTACTAGATCCTAGGTCCTGCAGGTTTTACTTGTTAGGATTAAAATTCAGGATTAAAGTCTGTTTCAGTATAAAATACCATCAGAGCTAGGGTGTAAAAAATCAATCTGTCAATGTGCATTTTACTAGATCCTTATTAAATCCTACAAGCTTCAGCACAGGATTAAAATTAGGCTGTTTCATTATCCAGAACAGTGACCGTGTGAAAAATTGAATCTATTCTAGACGTGTCTCTGGCCAAGAGGGCAAATGGGTTGCCGCTTGAGTAATAATTGGTACTTAATTCATTGATTTTATTTCCATAAAACAAGCAAAGCAAAAATCAGTCGATTCTATACTACTTTTGTTCATTTAAAAATAAAGCTTTTTGAAGTTTTAAACTTTAGTTACAAGTTCAGATTTTCATAAAATAAAGCTAAGGTCCTTGTAGAATAAATTACCTTGCAAATTACCTCGTTTTTCAACGTGGTATGTTACTAATTTATTAATGACACATACAGAAGTATTGATAGCCAGTACCTACTTCTTGCACTGAATTGTTTGCTTAAAAATATCTACTAGACTTAGCCGATATAAAATTTGACGTAGCAGCTTAAAAGTTTGCCAAGGGGTGTGGATGAACACCGATATTAAATAAAGTTGGAGCTATAAATATTCCTTCGCTAACTCCGAGACAGGTAAAAAGGCTCTAGATCTTCATTCGGCTTATAAGGTAAATAGATTTATGGTAAAACGGCGGATGTGAAAAAGGGAACTAATTAAAAAATATATTTATCAGTGGAGTATTCACAAGCGAGTTTGTTGCGGCGTTTGCATCGAAATGATATGTTAATTCAACGATATTACACAAAAACCCAGATAGCAAAAGTAACTTCCACTCATTCCTGTACTAGTTTGTCACTGAAAATAAAACTCTATGTTTATTACAATAAGCCTTTCTCTGATAGTGCTGCATTTGGCAGCTAAAGGCCGGCTGTGCCGATTTTTTTCCCCAAAAATAGCACCTCAACTATGCAATGTCAAGTTTTTCCATAGACTCATGTCCCTTATTCTGCGGGACGCTATAATAATTCCTGGTCGTAAATCTTAACTTTAAGCGAAGCCAGGAGGGGGGATTAAAGATCAGTAATCTTAGGCGCGGATGAGTTATGGGCCTCGGTACGATCCTCTTTATTGTGACTTTAAGAAACTAAGAGGAGATTTTCTTAAAGGTTCGAAATTAATTTAGATAATGATTAATGGTATCTTTGGTAAGCAGGAAGCTCGGGGAGGGTATTTGCATAATTGGAGATTCTGCGGTGAATATTTGCGGTTGTATTGTTTTATTGGATATAGTTGTATGTAGTTTGATAGTTTGAGCTTGGGATGGAAGACTGCAAGCCTGGCTGAATGTTATGTTAGTTTTAGAAATGTATCTAGCAAATAAAAAGTAAAAAAAACAATAATACCTACCTATAATAATCATATAATAATTGTATAAAGTTTGTGAGAAGTGGACATACCAAACCAAAAAGCATCGAAGTATTTTGATTGGTTTATAATTTACATGAGATAATCTTGTAACAGATCTCCATAGTGTCACAAAATGCATGATCGAGATGAGAAGGTGGCGTCAAAAAGATAACATGTAAAATCTACCTAAAAATACTACTTACAGTACCTACAGTACCTACAGTCCTACACACAAGCTTACTTACAAAAATGTGTAGGTACATTTCAAAATGTATTGATTATGGGAAAAAGAAAAGGGCTGTTTTTAGGGGTTTTCAATATTTCTGAGAGATTTTCTTAATATTTTTTTCCGTAAGAACCTTCTCCTAATAATAACAAATACAACAAAAAAAGAATTAGTGAAATCGGTCCAGCCATTCACGCGTGAGGCCGTGACCAAGGAAAACGGGTTTCATTTTTATATATATATATAGATAGATATAGATATAGATAGAACAAAGCTAAGATGCCTACTTCACTCCTCTGGCTCAGCGAACCAAAGTGGTTCTTTCCAGAAACAGTCAAACTGAATTAACCAGGTAAGAAAATAACAATATTCGCTTATTCGCGAGAAACTGGGGCACGAAAGCAAGAAAATGAGGAAGCACAGAAATTAGTCAAACCTCTTTATCGGCGATCGCCCCACCGCGAGCTTATTCATAAATCTGCGCGGGCATTATTCGCGGAAGGTGAAACAACAAACATTATACACATAAATCTGGAACCTATCTCAAAGAGAGTTATTTGGGTGACACACTGGGGTAGGAAACCGCTAGCGTGTCTTCACAGTTGTTGCTAACTAGCATTTTAGACCTCGACGCAAACAAGAACATTACTCGTATTTTTACAAAACAAAAAACAAAAACCGATTTCAAAAGACCGACTATTGAGTTATTCATCTATTTGTCGCGCACGTACCTAATGCAAATTTAAGACTTATATGGTTTTCTCATGGATACCATTATCAGAACTGGACTAAATTGAAATGGGACCAAATGGGAAGCGTCAGCTTTCTAATAAAAAAAGAATCATCAAAATCGATTCACCCAGTCAAAAGTTATGACGTAACAAACATAAAAAAAAAAAATTAAAAAAAGAAAAAAACATACAGTCGAATTGATAACCTCCTCCTTTTTTGAAGTCGGTTAAAAAGGGTGTCTGTGTATTTGTTTGTGGCATCGTAGCTCCCAAACGGCTGAACCGATTTCGATTTATTTCGAAAGGTGACTCGATCTTAGCTATTTAAGAAAATTGGTTGAGCCGTTTGAAAATTAAAAGCTCTTTTTTTGTCGGGCGATTTTAAATGGTATATTCGTCAAAATAGACAGATATTGTTTCAAGACTACTGCGCCTACTGCAAGATAATCTAGGCTAAAAAGGTATTTTACAGATTTTAGGTTTTACAGAATTTAAATAGCAAGAGTGTTCGCAATAGAAAAAGAAAGGCTGTAATCGATGATAATTAATAGAATTTTACTTATTTAAACAGTAACGAATTGAATTTTGTTGAAAGCACGCCAAATTTCCATCCAGTGTGTCCTCTCCGCTATCTGCCAGAGTCGCGCCGTAAGACAATAGTAAGGCAATAATAAAAATGTTGAATAGCTCCCATAATAATGATACCGAGGTAACGCATTGTACCACGATAAGGGATAAACTGTACCCAGAAGAATAACTATTTGACTTACGAGGATCTAAAACGTTTTTCGTTTTATTACCAGGTTCTTTATACTGAACGGAAACTAGAAAATATATCTTACTTGTTTACGTATTGGTTTCTTAAACTGCTCTAAAAAATATAACTCAAGTGGCTAAGAAAATAAAATAGACAGGATGGACAATTGGACATGGTAAAGCTATATCGTCTGGCTAGCTATATCTATCGGCCTGTTTGGCTCAGCGGTGGTGTATCCGCCTTATAAGCCAGAGGTCCCGGGTTCGATTCCCGGCCGGGGCAGATGTTTGAATGATGAATTTAAATATCTGTTCTGGGTCTGGGTGTTAGTTGTCCTTGTCTTTGTGTGTGTTCCATGGCATCCCCGACACAGGATTTATTCCTAGTCCCGGAGCTTTGAGTGTGAAACGTTATTATTATTATTTATATGTCTAGTCTAGGGGTTCAGTCCTCAAAAATTGTAATTGTAATCAAAAATTGTAATGTGTTGCTAGACGCTGTTTGGACAAAAGACTGATTACATTATATCACGATACAGGAAAAAACCACTTGACTTGTGAAATTATCCTGATAGAAAAAAACGCTAAATATGTAACTAAAAGCCTACTTTGCGTTTATCAATACGGGTGTGTTTAGTAAAAAAATAAAAAGTAGGTATAAAGTTAACATTAATTCTAAATATCTGACATTTGATAGAGATCCTAAGCTAAGCTATTAAACTTTTTAAATATCGATACTTAGTATCGATATTTCGATACTTAGTATCGAATACTTAGGATACTTAGGATCGATACTTAGTATCGATATTTCCTTATCATCTTCTGTTTTAATAGATAAAATGTGTGGTGCCGACAAGAAATAATAGGTATGATTTCTGAAATTTACCCCATAAACATTATTCCAAATATTTACTCTCGTTATTTACTTTTCAATTTACCCCCAATATTAAAAATAAGCGCACGAAAAAAACAATATACCAACAGCCAAACTTGGCGAACTTATTTACGGCAGCCATCAAGATTTTCTTTCAAATTTCCCCGAAGCGAGCGCGCATATTTCTACCGTTTATTATCCGCGCGTCGACCTCCTTACTTATCTTCATATTGTTAAAAACATGATGACTTAGGAACTGAAAGTCCCATTAAGTAGACGTCTCTATTCATGTGGTAACACGGGCGCGGAAGGGGGTCGTGGGGTGAAGCGGGGGACGGAATAAATACAAATAAAGAAGCGAGTTGTTTAAAAATGGAACAAGCGCGGGTATGGTGAGATAAGGCTGCGTTTCCGGCGGGCCCCTCGTCGGTGTGACACTGGAATTATTTCAGCGGTTCGACGAGAAAACCCGATGTCGAGCGCTGTCGCATTCAACACTCTATCTTTAAAAATGTCTAGGGCGGGAAAAGGTCAGGGAAAATGTATCGACGTTTATGTTTGGATTTTTTTCGTGGACTGCAGTTTTAAAGTTACGGGAGGTTTATGTCAAGAATCAAAATAAAATAAGGAAAGAAACAAAGAGAAAAAGAAAAAAGAGATAGAAAGAAAAAAATAAGAAAGAAAAATAATTATAAAGACTTGGGAACCATCAACAATGTCAACATCAAATACCAACACCAACAATTTATGTGTTTTGTTGGGTCTTTCGTTTTATCGACATTTGCCCACCGTCCCCTCACTACCGACAGATCTGTAAAGAGCCACCGTGTCAGATGCCCGCCGCTGTTTCTTAATTTCCTCTTGCCGAGATAAGATTGGCTTTTAGCTTTTTATTGAATTTTCTCCGTTAGACGTCGCATTTTACAAGTTACACCGTAAAAGCTTCGTGAAGATACAAGTAGTATAAATTGAACATTGGGCTTGTAAACCATTACGTCATAATCAAAAGAAAGCTTTGTAGCGATACAATTAGAAATTTAAATTGTAAATTATGTTTACAAATCTTTGCGTCATTTACAACTAAAAATAAAACTAAGCTAATTATTTCTTGATCTGTCTGGACCTCTTTTGAGGACGTAAAAGACAGAATATGACGACGTATGTAAAATTACGTTTCAGTTCTGAAACAAAACATTGCAAATAGCCTTCTATCAATATTAATATTAACCGCATACACCAGTTTTTTTACTCCTAATAAAATGTGGTAGCGCAATTTTAAATAAAAAACGCAACAGGGTAAAATATAAAAAAAATCAGGCTTAAGATACCTACTGGTTTATCACAAATGAAACAAGCAAATAATTAATAAACCACCGTTTACAATCAACGCTACAGGCCAAAGAGGCCGTTTAAACAAAACAAGTTAATTTTTAACGAGCGCTCGTCAAATCGTTTAATTACGTCCTCGGGGATAGGACTAATCAACCGTTTAAAGAAAACCGTAACTCGGACGATAAAGCGGCCCTTAGGTGGAGATGATTCAGGAAATTAGCTCCGCTAAAAATGGCGAGTGTAAAAAACTGGAGAGTTCCGTAGAGCATTTAATTTTGAATATTACTTAATATTTTTCGAAGGATTTAAGTAATTTGGTGTTTTGTTTTTATTTTTTTAAGTTGTTCAAAAAGAAAATCAATTAAGCCCATGTTCACCAATATTAAATATGGCGGTTATTAATTTAACCGTCTATTGTTGACATTTAACTTATTGAATAGTTGTCAAAAACAGTTGATAAAAAATATAATTGAGTTATTAAATGTTGATGAACATGGGTTTTAAATTAGAGTTTTAATTTTTTCTACACACAAAAAAGAAACACGAGACATTTTTTAATTGTTTGCAAAAAGTATTTTTGTAGTTAGTTTAGTACATAGAAATGGTCCAGTTTGTTAGTGATTAATATCAAAATCCCGTATTTTCACATCGCCTGAAACTCTTAGCGTCTTGCCAAAACGCCTGAAAACCTTACCACTCTTTCCATAATTACTATTATATATTATATTACATATTATATTATATACTATTATATTGGTGAGGATCTCTAAAACCCACCCCATTTTGACAAAATGCCAAAATCTTGCCAAAATGCCTGAAAACCGTACCACTCTTTCCATAATTACTATTATATATTATATTACATATTATATTATATACTATTATATTGGTGAGGATCTCTAAAACCCACCCCATTTTGACAGCTCGCCTCCCGCTGCAGTTCATTTAAGAATCTGTTACTTCGCCGACTCTTAAAACAATTGCACAGATAATTTCAACGTATTTTTTACCTTGCAGATAATAATTCAAGTTAAAAATTCAGCTCGTTTTAATAAAGAAAGACGTTTCCGGCCAGTGACAATGTTTTTGTATGAGATTTTGTTTATCATTTTATGGAGTCTTTGTTTTCCTATCAGACGCTAACTTTTTATAATGTTGTAATTACAAACACATTAAGTTAATTCGTGTTTTAAGATTTCTGGGAAATAAAAAGATTTGCGAAGAATTAAAGTAGTGTAATATACAACAATTTAAAAATAAAGGCATAAAAACAAAACTAAAAAAAAAACGTAATTTACGTTGTGCCTAGTAATTTTACAATTATCATTATAGCTGGCTAGATGACCCGATGAACTTCGTGCCACCTATAATAAATATTTTGATTTTTCAGAGTACCCACAGTGTTCCTTTGAATCTTAGAATCACGAAGGCATCCAAAACTCCCAAAAAGGCAACTAAACTTATCTCCGATATAAAGTCGTGTTATATGAAGATTGTGCATTGGAATACATTTGCGTTCGTGTTATCTAGCGCATAAACCGCGCGTTAGCGAACGCTGCACATTTCCGCCTTTCGAGCGTATATTTTATTCATTCTGTTTCCGCTTAAATGCGCTATTAGACGGTTGATGGTGATGGTGTGTCATTCGCCTTATACCAGATATGAATCTTGTGTTAAGCTCGCTTTTGAATGAAGAATGTTGATGCAGTGTAACCGCGAAAAAATGTTAATGCTCGCGGAAAATTGATCTTGATGAGTGGTAGTTTTTGAATGTCTTCAATTCGCGAATTAATTATATTTTAGATATTGGTATCGTTTACCTTTTTCTAAATAAGTATGACTCAAAGACGTTTTTAAGAACTTGACAAGATACCTAGGGTGTAATTTTTTAATTATAACTTTTTTTGATTTCCCATCTTAAACTAATGAACATCAATCAATGTGTCAAAATAAGACATTGATTGAAATATGGGGATTATACTTAAAAAACATACATAGGTAGTTTAGGTACTAAACTTTTGTCGTTATTGAGTGAATACCACAAATTGGCAAGTAAAACAGAGAACTGAGACTTGATGAAGCGAAGATATCCGAAATACAAGTGCCAGGGTCATAAAAGACAATAAGAATCTGTCAAAGATTGACTTGAGATATACCTATCTGTTGTATATACACCTATATAGTAAGTGGTTAGATGATGCTAAAGATGGCGATAAAATCTCGTGGCAGTCAATCTGAAAAGGTGAAAACACATTGTCACGCTTCAAACAAACAGAAACCTCTCACCAGCGGGTTTCATTGTAAACGTCCTCTAAATTTAGAACAACAAAATTTAGCTTAAAAATAATACAATAGTAGATAATTATGTATTGTTGCGAGGATAGACGGGTAAGCTACGACAGACGAGGTGAGCGTGGGATCTTTTCACCTGAGGCCGCGGTAAACAGCGCGGTGACGTGTGGGAATATTTCTACAGAGCTTATAAACCGTACTAATTAAATCAAGTTTTAAAAATCTTGGTTATTTAGAATCTGGGTTTATATTATTGAAAGATAATAGGAAGCCAGACGTTTTTATGTTTGTGACTTTTTCAGTATCGAATTACAAATATTTAATAGTTACGTATAAGTATTAAAGCACATAAATAATTATGTCTTTTTAAATATTTATTACTACAGATAAATTGGGATGTTGTCTTCTCAAAACTAAAATCTTTTGATTAAACTATTTACTAGGTATCGACTCATATTGTAGGTAATTAACAAAATTTTAAAATACGGAATTTGATAGGTTATGCTTGCCCTTTAAATGACAACGAAAGTGACGACGCATTTAAATATTCATTTACTAAGACTAGGTACATAATTTACTACTAATTACTAGCTAGAAGTATTACTGCAAAGCCATTAATATAAAAAACCAGCTGAACCCCGGCGGTTTCACCCGCTTTTTTTTTACTTTTTAACCTTCCCTGTATTAGAGCAAACAAAACAAAAAAAAATCCAACAAAGCAGACCAAAAAGATCGGACCAATTTCTGAACACACCTATAAATATTTGACAACCAAGTGACACTATTTTTATTTCTAAAAAGACAAAAGAGATCGGACATCCCGAGTTTACCGTACCGATAGGACGAACTTCAAATGTTTCACAGGTAGGAACAGTTTGTATTGGAAAATTAAATAGTCGATTTTAGTATTTTTCTTTACTTATTATTCATGTTTCTCACCGTTTAAACCTTCGCTGAACTTTTACAAATACATATTTCAAGATCAAAATTAGCAAAATCGGTCCAGCCGTTCTCGAGTTTTAGCGAGACTAACGAACACGAACAGCGATTCATTTTTATATATAAGAGAAGAGATAAAGAATTAAATAAAACAAGGGTGTAAACACCTCTATAGCGTACCACGAGTGAGTTGCATACAAGTGCGATTTAGCGCGATGTCAGAGTGTGCGACGTAACTCATGCGTTAATTTTGTTGAGACGCGACAAATTAATTCGGGCACAGATTTAGATGCGACTGAAATTTACTACTGTCTCTATTATTTTAAACGTAGAAGAATTCTCAAACATTCTGCGATAGTCGTACATTAACGTAGTCTTTTCTTGTAGTATGCTCGCTGTAGAGAAAATACTTTTAATAGATGAATTTAAGTTATGCGTGTTTCTGTCAGTCGGTCGGTTTGTCAAACAACTGACATGCATGTGTGTACACACACACTGACATTTTAGACCGCTAATGTTTAAAAGCTTTCAATATTTTTAGGTAGATAATTTTAAGGAAAGCAAATTAAACTGTTTGGTTAGCCCTCATATCTAAGTTTTTAAACCCCCCGTCTTTCGTCATGGTTTGGCGATTGTTTTTGTTATAGAAAAAACAACTGTTGCCAACAATTGTACGAGTACGTGTCATCCGACTCTCGATAGCGCTCAGTCGTAAATACCACGATCCATCCAAAGACTGACCGTATCGTCCGTTGCTTAATATCGGTGATACCACAAATACCCAGTCGAGCTACGCCATGATACTTAGAAGTGATAAGTTAGGTTCATAATAAACAAAATATAATACACTCGATGTTAGGGTGCTCGTTTAATCATCCGTAATAAGGGCCCTAATACCCTTAGCATTAGAGTCCTTATTCCCGCTTATATTAAATAAAATGAACCTAATCTTAAATATGAGCCAGATTATAACGATTAGTTGCGTGTCCATATTATTATACCTAGTGAGATAAAAATAACAGCAGCGATTCCCGCCCGCCTACAACAATAAGGGCGAAAATCCGGCGTTCTCGACTGTTTGTTTTTATTATTACGAATTCACAATAAATAACACGTACGAAATCATAGAAAAATTACATATTTCATTTCTGCGTGGCTCCACTGTGTCGTAGCGGTTTGTAGCCTAGTAGAAATTAAAAAAAAATCAATACATTTCAACAACACTTAGGAAACAATCGATGAAAAATTGATAATGTAAGAACCCCCCAACTTTGTAACGTCTGAATCGAATTTGATAAAACATGTCCTACACCGCTAGAAACGCTGCTTTCAAATTAAAAAAAACGCATCTGAATCGGTTCACCCGTTCAAAAGCTATGGTACCACAGACAGACACACACATACACATAGCGGTCAAACTAATAACGATTCCCTTTTTTCCTTCGGAGGTTATTAAACATTAAACATTACAGCTCAGCGTCAGTGGATTTAAATTATCGTAGCGATTCGTAGCCTCGTAGCACGTAGCACTTTATAACATTTGCATCTTTATCAAATTATATTTCCTAACCGATTTACACGTCTCTTTAATTAACTTACCCCCAACGCACTCCTTTAGAAAGTAAAATAAACAAATTCAATTGCAAAAATTAATCTAATCATCAGTGGAATGAACTCAAAAAGCGACTGTCAACTCGATTACACCTCAATCTGACTCAACAACGGACGAATTGAGATGAATATCCATCGCAATGAATAAAAAATAAGCCACGGCTCAAAAAAACGGAGGGAGTAAAAAAATAATATTATCCTGTGGAAATGAATTAAGCAACTCGCAGATACTTCGGCTCGGGATGCGAGATGAAGCGAAGATAATTGTGTGGAGATGGCTTTCTACAAATCTCAACTTTTTTTTTTTTTTTTTTTTATGTAATTGAGTGACGAGACGAGCAAATCGCTCGCCTGATGTTAAACGTCACGTTTGCCCATAACAGGTCTGCGTCACCCAGAATTTTGAACTCGCAGAATTCAAAATCCTGCGCGGCACAGCACTGCGCTCGTCACCCTGAGATATAAGTTGTTTCATCTCCCAATTGCCCTGTAATTTCACTGGAAACAATGCCCTTCCAACCGGAACACAGTAATGTTTGCACATTACTGCTTGGCGGTGGAATAACTGGCAAAGGTGTGGTACTTCCCCAGGCGGGCTCTGCAAAAGAGCCCTACCACTAGCAGATAACTAATCATAAGACAGTACTTTTATACAGAAAATATTTTTTTTGTGATGTGTCGTGCCTGGTAGGGAATAATAAATCGCCATAAGTAATAATGTTTTACTATGAAAACTAACGTGGTTTTCACACATTTTTGTTATAATTAAACACGGGAAACATTCGCGACGCGCTCGCGGTTGCGTCTCGTTTGTAAACTCGCCTGATGAAGGTCACCGAATGTGACCGAAACTAGTCGTAGTAGACGACTTAATTTTTACGTGAGTATTCCCGTGTTTAATTATAACAAAAAAGTAATAATGTGTTTCTTGAATGGCTTTTACTTATTTTGTTTTTTAAATTCATGACAGACGGGTAATAAATTAGGAAACAACTTATTACTTATTCCCCTCTATTTTCACTATAATAATATGCTAAAAATAGTAAATTCGTCAGCTGGATCCGCTGAATTAATAAAATCCGCCCAATTGAAAATGACCTCGTCTCGCTAAAAACTGTAATTGTACTTGAAATAAAGTTTGCTACACCTACTATGTTATGATTTTATTATCCTTAGTTCCACAAGCCTTCTCCACACTATCCGTCGTGTGTCTCCGATTCGGGGGTAAGTAGGGAATAAAATTAACCGCGGATGATCGCTAATGAAAATAAATTGGCGGCGGGAGATTTGAGATTACGCGACCGCGACGAGCAGAAAAATGGTGCGCGTTCCGAGCAAGGACCCTATTCTTAGGCGCTCGAGATTATCTCCATCACTCTCAATGGCATGACATTTCTAATGAGAGCGAGAGTGACCGAGACAATATCTCATTCGCCAGAATATAGCCCCAGGACACCTTGTTAGCGGGATTGAGGAAAACTGGCTGTCCTTAATATTGTGAGCATGTATTATGATGCGATTGAGCTTCCAATTAGGTAGTAGGTTACTTTATCCACATACTGGTGGAAATTATAGCTAATGTTAGAACTTTGAGGTTTATAGCGCCGCCATAACAGTCCAGAGTATATCTCAGTGTAAAAAGAAGCCCCTGGCTGTAATTTCCACCAATGTGTTAGTTGGGATATACTTGTACCTACTATTATATTTATTTTGTAATAATGGTCTGATCTCTACAAAGCGTCTCTGCAACAACTGACATAAGAATGCATCTGCCTGGATGTTTCTTTTTTTGCTTGAATGGATGTTGGTATTCTCGTACAGGTTGCATTTTCCAACGAAAATCGACGAAACTCGGCAAACAGGTTCTAGAATTTCAAAGTTTTTTGTCGATATTTGATTCAGAAGTATTTCTTTTAAAAAGAGGTGAATTTTCTGCGTCACTATTTATCGTCCGATTCTGATGTTATTCGGCAGAAACATTTAATACTCCATTTTAAACTAGAATTTCTAATTTGCGCAAAATCGGTCAAGAGCTTGTTGAGATAAATGGTTTTAACTGTAGTAATAAGGGTCTACTGTTCGTAGAACTTGTCTTGTATTTGGTGGAAACTTATCGAGTGAATGATAAAAAATGTTGGATTAACTCTCGGAAAGAGGTTTTTCTTTTTGTCAAATTTTGTAATAAATATTTTTTTGGTCAGAAAGTTTTTTTTTCTATGGCGATGATGTTTCTAAAAAAGTGTTCATGTCGAAGAATTGCCCGCTTTGAAATGAAAGCTTATATCCGAGGGTGGTTCATCTTAAGTCAACGTGAGGATCAACCCTGAGTTATGGGGCATTAAGACAGGGGTAGTTATTAAAGAAGATTTACGTTTTTGGAGAAATTAACTGTGATGTTTTTGTTTTGTCCAAAGTTAGCAGTTACAGAACTTAAAAAAGATTTAGTACAAGGTTTTATTTAAAAAAAAACAATCACCAATTGTCCCCTTCGTATGGGCCTTCGCTAGGTACTACTGTGGTTTAGTAAAATTCGTAAAAATAAATTTCTGTAGATATGACTAAAATATAAGGAAAGTTGAGTTAGTTATTATTATAAATATTAAGGAGTCGGTCTGTTTGGCTCAGCGGTAGTGTATCCGCCTTATAAGCCAAAGGTCCCGGGTTCGATTCCCGGCCGGGCAGATGTTTGAATGATGAATTTAAATATGTGTTCTGGGTCTGGGTGTTAGTTGTCCTTGTCTTTGTGTGTGTTCCGTGGCATTCCCGACACAGGATTTATTCCTAGTGGGGAGCTATGAGTGTGAAACGTTTTAGTTATGTCCTAATTACGAGTAATCTTCCATGACATGACATAGGCTAATCATCACCATTACTATCATCGTCATTTTTCATTACCACGCGATTGAAACCGCGGGTTGAGGCTAGTTTCTTATAAATAGACAATTGAAAGATAGGATTTTGTACCTATTCAACAAAATTAAACAAGTAATCCCAATAAGTCCGAATAAAGTAGTTAAAAATAAAGCGTCCATGTCCCGTTTAAGTTTATTATTACTAAGCTACGGCGCAGGCGACATCTCCGCAATCTCTGTACGACAATAAAACTCCTAAGCCCCATCGCCGTCGCAAGATTTACTCCACAACTTAATACAGCAATATTATCGTTGTCTGTACACCGCCTTAGCGGTCTGCAAATAAGCGAAATGGTCGAGAAAATGAATGGAAGAATTAGAAGATGCTAAGAAGGTAGCTAAGAAGATGTATGATTAAAATTTGAGGGCGAGATTGTGCTGAAGTTTTGTGGAGATAGGCTGGATTTATCATGAGTATTGGCCTAGTAACATCATCGTGGTCATCAGCCTATTCATTGCTTGTCACTGCTGGATGCTGGATATAGGTCTCTCATAAAGAACGTCACATGGCACGATCTTTTGCCTACCGATACAACTTACTGTCAGCGCCCTACTCTACGATTAGCGATCTGCCCTGTAGGACCCGTCTACCCCGACGCATTAACGCTTCTTTTGCGTTTAGTTACATGACAAATGTTTCCATATGTCAAATATCGTTTAAACATATCTTAATCCGACAATCGAATTTGAAAAAATACTTTTTTCTGTTTTCTTAGAACTCAGCCAAATTAAAAGATCAATATGAAGTGAATCAAAGTAACTTCAAGCTATTCTAAGAATTAATTAATCTTGTTCTGAGATTTTCACTGAAGTATTAGATCAGAGCTTATGTACTGAATCAATAAACTGTACTGCTCTGCCGGGCTTTAGTTATGATATAACAAGAAGACAGCTAAGCCAAGCTTACGGTAGATTTAATTAATTGACATGACGTTTTTTGCCCTCGATGTTGTTGCGACATGAAAGATTGGGGGTTTGTTCAGTTACGGACGGATAAGTTCGTCTGCTTGTTTTGTTTGAATGGTAGGTAAGTCGCATATAAGGCTCTTTAATAAAGAGCAAAGAACTTGAAATAAATGTAGACCTATGTTACATCACATAATTTCTAGTGAAACCTACATAATTACCTATTTCAGTCAAACAGAACTCGCGAATATGATAATTTTGACGAAAACGGTAAAAATATTGCTTCTTTTTTGTATTGCTTACTTTGTCGTTTTCGCGCCTACTCATTGTAATTAGTTTCCATATACGTACCTACTTATTCATAAATGAACCTATAGATACTCGTAGGTACGTTTTATCAAAAGTCACGAAACAAAAGGAGTAAAGTATGATGAAGAGAGCCTGTCTGCGAGGTAATTTTGAGTATCTATACAATATACCTACCTATAGATATACCTTCATGAAGATAGGTATTTTTAAATGTTTTATGGTTCAATTAAGGACCTAACCTTCCTATGCGAGAACCTTAGCATCTTATAAGATAGTTTCTTGCAATAAATTGCTTTATTGCAGCTGTTATATAATCCTAGGTTAAAATGAGAATTTATACCCACATGGTGTGGCAGTTTGTTTAGATTAAAACCTAACGCCTATTTTCACATCACACTAATTATTTTAAAGCGGAAATTTGTGAGTGTGTGTGAGTGTGTGTGAGTGTGTGTGTGTGAGTGATAGCTTGTTACTTCTTCATACTGAAATGGCTAAAAAAGATATGACTGTGTTGTGGAGAATGGTGATAGCTTATGCATTAGTTAGGTACTTTTATTCTGGACAATTTTTTTTTACACTCTTTTTATT
The DNA here is from genome assembly GCA_949125135.1 of Alcis repandata. Taxonomy (NCBI): domain Eukaryota; kingdom Metazoa; phylum Arthropoda; class Insecta; order Lepidoptera; family Geometridae; genus Alcis; species Alcis repandata. The sequence goes on from OX421223.1 coordinate 4,447,444, forward strand.
AGCTTCACTTGTATGTTTCTAACCGACTCTTTTGGGCGCGATTTTGATCTGCAAAACATGTTTTTTAGTTTTTTTTAAATCAATTAAAGTGGTTTAGTAGGTAAGTTAGAAAGGCGGAGTGGTTAACCCCGATATTTAAGTTATTAGGGCGCCTGAAGCCCATTGACATGGCTTGACCGGTTTCTGTTACGATATTTTTGAACCTCCGTGTAGCGTAGCTATTGAGTACGAGTATACAATACTTTTGATCGATAGATTGGTGGTATACTTTTCATTTTCCAAGCGCCTGATTTAAATTTCGAAGCAAAAATCTTATGAGTAACGAAGTGGTGAGTAACGATTAGGTGCAGTTGATGGTTTACGTCTTAATTTATCACTAAAAAAATCTAACAAGCATTCGAATAGATTTTCAAGAAAAATCTAGGGTTGTCAGATAATCAAAATCTGAAAAAGTTCAAATAAGAAAATTTCAAGTAAAAAAATGTTCTATAAAACCTAATAGCAAAACGGTTCTGAGTATCACTTATTAAATATTTGAAATGTAAAGGTATAAAATGTCGATGATAGTGTAGCCGTTTAATTATACATTTTGTCGAGTGTCGCTAAATTTTTTTTATAGAAAACCTGTTAATTTTTCTGCGATTTCAGGGTTGCCCCATAGTAAAAGTTGTATAAAATTATGAGTACCTAGGTACCCAGGTACCTAGGTACCTAGGTACCTAGGTATGGTGACCTAGGTACTATGAGTCATTTTCGGCGTACCATACTCTTTCCATATAACCCTAAGTGCCTTTTCACACGTACCGGTTGCCGGGTAGCCGGCGCCGGTTACCCGGCGGTGAAGTGCATAGGCATGGTACATAGCTTTCACATGTACCGGTTTTATTTATCCGGCAGGCGGGTACATTTGACACCGGGTATCCGGCGCCGGCTACCCGGCAACCGGTACGTGTGAAAAGGCACTAACCCTGTAGAAACATTGAAATGAGAAACTTGGCTCATTATAAAATATGACCAAAGATTACTCAGTCAGCAAGAAGCAGCGGCTAAGATCTGCTAATGGATATAATATAATATAATAAGAATGTCGGTGTAAGAGCGATTGAGGAATCGTTTCTCCCAGTTTAAAGCTCTCTCTAATTGGCATAATCCGGAGCGTTTCATTCGATCGTTTCTATCACTGCCGTACTTGCACCTAAGAGGTTTAATATCTCTTACTTTGAGGGATAAGAAGGCATGTTTCCTTATAACTCGAGTAAATAATAGCTATTAATAAGCATTTCTATAAAGAAATTTTCGGAAATACCTTCCTACTTATGTAGTTGATATTTAAAAGATCTAAACCGATATTCATTTTCATTATCTACTCGTACTGTTGTGCTCTCTCCTCGGGCTCCACTTACCCTGAGATTAGGTCCTGTACCAAACTTGTCCATGTTCAACTTGCGATTTTTATTAGGCACTAGCTGCACCCGGCGGTTTCACCTGCTGATTTTTTACTTTTAAACCTTCCCTGTATTAGAGAAAACAAATAATTTTCAAATCGGTCCAGCCGTTTCGAGTTTTAGCCAGACAACACGAACACCGATTCATTTTTATATATAAGAGACGAAGAAGAAGATATCGTCGACCCAATGAAGGTGGCTGATCTCGTTTACCGGTAGGTACGCTTTAGGTAACTGGCAGGTAAGTACTACTTCAAAACCTCGTCCAATAATTAAAATGAGCTAAAAGCTTTCCTTCTCTCTCCTATCTTGCTAGTTAATAACCTTAAACTTAGGTACCTACCTAGTTCCTAAATGTCCATCTTACCTATTCCCAAACTTAGACTCCTTGGACCTACCATTGATTCAAGACTTGCAATCGAACCAAACTCCCGAAACAGTCATTCACTATAAGATTGAAAACGCGACAAAGACGTCTGTAGATACTGAGATACCCGTAGCCGATTACACCAAGACTTGAAGTTTAGTTTGACAGGTGATTTGGGTCCTCCCGCCAGTCGCTTCCGCCCCGTCTCTGCCGTCTTAGATATCTATTGACACATGTATTGTCCAGCCTATTAGTAGTTATAGTAATATTTCCCGAGATAGGTACTGATGTGTTTAGATTTTGTTGGGGATAGTGAGGATTCAGACGTAGACGTGTTATCGATGACGGTAGATATATTTTCTACCCTACCTCAAAAACAAAGTACCTTTCTTTTGGGTGTATTTACAGGGTTATAAGCAAAAGGGATGATGTTTTTATTTTTTTGGGGTTGGTCCCATAGCACAAATTGTTCAAAATTTTGAGTACTAAAATCTCTTTTCAACATAGCATACCCTTTCCCTATGACCCTGTATAACTGTGTATTCAATTTTTAAGTATGTTGTGTGATTTCTAGACGTTAGACTATTGAAGTCTAATTGCAACGAACCCTTTAGCTAAGCTATTTCGTATAAGGAGGTGTTGAAATAAAATAAAAGCATAGTCTTTTCATATTATATTCAATTTAATTTTCGTTTATGTAGGTAATTGAATCGAATAAACATTTAGCCAATATCTTCATTATTTAAGCAGTAAATGCTTAATTGTTCGTGTGAGCCTAGTGACGTAGTTTCACTTAAAAACCTTATTTTAACATTAGATAAAAATATTTACAAATTATTTGGAAATTTCATCACAGCTTCACAAAAACAAGCATAACATTGGAACAATAAAACAATCCGTTTAATTTAAAACTAGGGATGTGTTTATAAAACTATAAAACAATGTCAATCTATGGAAATGTGGTAAACAGCCTCAACTATAAATGCGTAAATACTGAACATACGAGTCTAAAAGTTTGACTTACGCGATGCCATTAATATTTGCAATTACCTAAAATACCTTAACTATAATATGTCTTTTATAGACCAATGTAATACAATACAGTACCTACAAGTAACAAATCTCGAACTTCTGCCAGAACAAATCTGACCGTATTCTGTAACCCATATTTTGATATGCGTTGATTTATAATTATGTACTCAAAATACTTTACCAATCTTTGGACTGAAGAAGCATTAGACTAAACTACAACAAAACTCTATTCTGGAATGTGCGTACTCTACTTATTAGCGAAGATCGATGTGGCTCAAAATTTTATACTAGTGTGCAATACGATATCGCTTTTACTAATATTTATAATACAAAACAATATATAATTAGAATAACATTGAATACCATTCTAAACTTCAAAATTTTAAATACTAATTTAGTATAATTATATAAGGAGAACGTTATTAAAAGATCCCTATCGTAGCGTTGAAGCACTTTGATACAACTACTGTAGAATTTAATAAATAAACCGAGAATTTGTGTCTATATATACATTATAAACTATAAAGTCCATGAGATTCAAAAACAAACATTGTGACGTATCTTTTGATAACTATTTATTTGTGTATCTATGTACACATACGGTGTGATAGCTGCTCTTAACTAAGAGCATATCCTAGGTATTTATATGTTTACAAAGATTGCATACCTTAAGCAAAACTACTAAATACTACAAGAGTTGATAGTGAAGTCGTCTGAATAATACGAGCAGTTAAAAATTGGGATGACGCCACCCATTTTAATACTAACATGGCACTGCACACCATAACCATTCCGATCAGTCTTTCGTGTATATGCCGACTGGACGTCACAAACACAAAATCACGAGGTCAAACTCTGTGTAGAGCTATTCGATAAGTTCAAACCAGTTTCCTTTCAGCCATGGCATGCGCATGCCCCGGGTGAGAATAGTGACTTGGCGAAGATGGTTCGTACAGAGACATTTTCAATCTCTTACACTTTGCCCGTCTATTCTTAAACCAGAACTGCACGTTCTTCGACTCCAGCCTTGGAAATTTTTGCCTGTAAGGCATCCTGTTCAATTCTTCTGTGTATTTGAGTATCAGATTGTGTGAGGGATGGGTGTTCATCGAAAACCATTGCTCGAGGACAGGAACTTCGGACACTGGGTCTATGAAGGTGCGATTCCGCTTACGACGCTCGTCTGATGCACCTGCAAGGGCTAAGTTCAAGCCGCTGCCACCATCGCCAGGAACTGGACCTACTCCTGGAAATCCGCTCATATATTGACTCATGTACATGATTCCATGTCCAAACATGGGATGGTTAGGAACCATGGGAAACGGCAGGCGCTCTAGATGTGGAGAAGTAGGTCTGTAATGCCGTTCGTGTATCACCTCGTCGTCAGAAACTTCGTGATCTTCAACGGTCCCGTTTTCGTCCTCGTTGTTGTTATTATTGCTGCTATTGTTGTTGTGGGAACTGTCACTGTTCTTGGCTGGAGATCGTTGTGGAGAGTTTGCATGGGTATCAGGTTTGCTGAGATCCCTTGGCTCTTGTTTGATGTCATGAACCTAAGGACAAAACATTTACGGTTAGATGTTTTAACACTTTTGTAAATTCTATCTCTACTCGAGTTGTTAAATAAAGCGTTTATATTGGTGACTAATTGACGAAGGCACTTTGAAATTTACCTTTATTATGTCTGGAGGCTTAAGAGATTCTTGTGGAGTATCTTCTGAATCGTTGTTGTTTTTCTTAGTGGTGATCAGTGAGAGTGGTGCATCTGGGCTGTCAGGTCTATCATCAGGGTTGAGATCACCTCCATCATCTTCCAAATCAGATCCTCCATTGGATAAGTTATCTTCTGACATAACTGACATTGGATACCGCCCAGGGCTGCCAGAAAGTTGCAGTGGGCTCTTCATTGAGTTGTGATCTTGAGAAGCGTATCCATCGTTTCCCATCATTGAGCCATTGCTCGGGCTGTGACTTCGACTATTGAAACCGTTAACTCCAAGATGACAACCCAGTCCTCCAATATTACGGAGTTCAGCACGCTTTTGCGCAGCTCGTGCATTTTTGAACCAGTATACGACATTGTTAACATCAAGCGGCTTTCGTCCCCGTCGAGATTCAAGATTATTAAGCTCTCGGACGTATTGCTGTATTTGTTGCCGACTCGGGTGCTGGTTTTCAGAAAACCAGCGTTGCAACTTTGGCAGCTCCAGCTCCGGATCGAAACTTGTACGCATTCGAGTTTTCTGTGTCGGGTATTGACTTTGAACAGTTTGTAGAGCCGGGTGCAAATGTTCTGGCATTGAGTTAAGAGGAGGAGAGCGATTCTTGGGTCCAGGTGATGGATATCGTCGCGGACTAAATGGTGGAGGCCTCGGTGACACTTGCGCACTCCACCACGATTCGAACTTCCTACGCATCTCCTCCGACGGCTCGTGAAAGTTATGCGGCCCCGGAGTCCTATCTTGCCCTCGGCATATCTGGGCGAGCGTAACCTGCAACAAGAGAAACGTTTGAAGCCATAGTCGTCACAAGTAGCTACTAAGATAAATAAAAAAAAAAGATACCGCAAACAATTTTAGATGGTTTTAACGAGGTCAGTCTAACCAGCAACAGATATAGAGATAATTGTTTGAATAAACACCGAGCATTGTTTCACAGAACATCGCCATTAGATTATGAAAATATTAGGTCGGCTGTTAATGCATGTGTCATGCGCGAGCGGTCGGCCGCGGCCGGCTCTGACGCGGGAGTGTTTGCTCGGTGGTTAGTGCGCATCACTCCGCACTCCGCGGCCGCACTACTTCAATCATGGTCTGCTCTAAAACAATGAGCGGGAAGGGCGTCTCAACAATTAGCATCCACCCACTTCGCCCTCGACTAGACGCCGTCGATGCCGCGCGGTGCCGCTGCTCACTAAGTGCCTAAAACGCTTCCGCGGTAAGTACACCCAAAAAACTAATAACCAAACGCCCAAACGATCTCGCGCTTTTATTTAACAGACAGATAGACCGTGTGACTTCGAAGTAACTCTAATGCCTTGTTTAAATTTCACAATTATTTGTTCAGCGCGATAACACGAATGCATGCATATTTACGTTGGTATTAATCGCGGAGCAAGTAGTCAATCATAAAGAACTTGTCAGATTATAGCTCCGTCGCGGAGTTTACCTAGCTTGACAGTTATGCAAGTGAGATCTGTGTATCGCTAGATTACACAGAACAATGCCAGCGATTACGTCGTCAAGCGACTTGTCAGCCGAGCCGTTTGCTCTGCAACTGTTGCTAAATCATAGCATAAAATTAAATGTTACATTGAGATTGCGCCTATAAATCATGTCAGAGGCATTAGCGAGCTAGAGTGATACGTTAATCCGCTTCTTTGTTTTATATTTTTAAATAGTGAGGCCATATTTGCTTTCAGATATTGTCTGTTTCAGCTTCGTGGAAGATTTACAAGAGCTGGCGCCTGCGCGTGATAACTCGCGTCACGTGTAATCCGACTAAGTACGTAATACGGTGTGTGATTGCGAACATTGCTTGATATACCCGTGCTTATAAAGGACAACTTTGAACACAATAGGCTTAGTCTTATCTCATATTATTTTGTCTTGTGTACATACGCCACTTACGCGCTAGAAGACGTGATTAAATTGTAACGGGTTACCTTGACATTTAAAAGGGATTTGTCAGATCAGAGAAAAGTTGAAATTCTAAATTTATCTCTCACATCTACTCTTCTTATACAAATCGAATCAAACAAAAGTTTATTCCGAGTTAGAATCGAAGTGGCATAAATTGCCGTGTGATAAATTACCATAATATCATAGAGCCGAGTTCATCTGGCGTTTAGCTGCCAACTTTGCCAATTGTTTGATTATCTCGCTTCGAATTCCTTTGCTTCATTTGCTCAAACTTCGCCTTTCCCGTATCTATCTTTTAAACTTCAACATTCGAATCGACAGCGAAATTAGCTCGCCACTTAACGGAAAATGCCAAATTGAAATCAGTTTGCCGCGAATCGGGTTAAGCCTCGAGAAGGGAACGCATCGAGCGCTAACCTCGCGTTTAATAAGATTATAAAGCATTATTTTATGGTATTAATAAGATCAAAAGCGTTCGTACATCTAAAACTCCTTTTAACCCTCTTTCGCGGGCCGGAGTTGGTAAGACGAAGGGGGGTCGTGTCGCCCGCTGTAACCCGTTCGCTAGAAGGCGGCTGGCGGATATTTAGAAAATATAATAAGGCCTCGCGAGCGCGGATGAGACTGAGATTCAATTAAATTTATTATGTATGGAGATCTGGCGTGTGAGGCAGGTGCTCATCGCGTCGACAAATTGCTATATCTACTCACATCTTGGGAGATTTAAACCTCCCTCCGCTCAGGTATTTTACGAGATTGCCCTATAACGATATGTGTAGGTAAATAAATATTGTTTGTGATGACTAAATTATTTAACGGCTTTGGTTATTAATTTTAAGTTGTTTTATAGGAAATTACTTGATTTGTGTTACTAGTTAAACGTGTACCAGTTTAGTGGAGGGTAAGATGCGAAACTAAAAAAATAACGGCATAAAAAGAAGCATAATTATAATAATTCACGACTAAATCAAATCAAATATCAAAAATATTTATTTCAGAGATAAAAAGTACTACACTTCTAAAACTTAATAAACTATCGAAATTGGCGTAAGTAGGTACACATAAAAAGAACAAATACTGAGCCCAAAACTAATCTCAAGGTCTCTGTGCTTTTATGTAATGTTTTCGTTAATTGCCATTTTTAATTTGTGATTTAAAAAAAAATCAAATACTTAAGTCTTGCTAACGATCAAAATAATGCTAAACAAGCTTAAAAACACAAAAGTGGAAAACAAGAGAATTAATATTATCATCCGTAAAGACGCTGAGCGCCCGCGAACATCAAAACAAATGTTGGTTTAATTCTTCTCCCGAGTGATGATCCCTATTAGCGGGACTTAGGAGTAACCTCGCAAATTATAACGAACTCGGTATTGTACGATGCTGAAGTACGAGTATGTTGTTGAGGAATCCTGTCAGATAAAGATTATAATTATTGATTCGTTTTATTAGGGCTACTATGAGAATGTAGTGATTCGGGATTGGTGAATGAATGAATGGTATTAAGCAACCAGAAAGATGCCTATTAGTAGAGCGTTTGGTTTTAGATTAAGAGATTCAGAAAAACATTCATGACCGGACACTTATTTATCTTATTTTTTTTTTTTTACATCTGACTAGGCATGCGTTTGACCGCAATCTCACCTGATGGGTAGCGACGATGTGGTCGAAGATGTAGCACGCTTGCCTAGGAAAAACCTATTCACTCTATTTTTTAAACATCCCCGGGTTGTACTTTCTAGAAAAACAGACGCGGGTAGTGAGTTCCAAACCTCTGCCGTTCGGATTAAAAAAGACGAATGAAAACGCTTGGTACGGTTACATGGAATTTCCACCGTAAGAGGGTGCCTCTTTTTCGTGCGTCTGGTGCGTTTATGAGTTTAAGAAACTAGTTAAGTTTTATGGTAGACATATCACTTTTCATTTACTTAATTTGATGATTTGTTAGAAACGCTAACTTTACTTCAGAATCCAGTTTTTATTGCAACTTCAAATTATCTAAAGAACAAATAGTCAGACAAACATACAGCTATAGCTTTGTAACAATTGGATCTCAAACTCCAATTAAACCTCGAACATCTTCGAAACAATACGATATTTATCAATCCGTTTCAATAGCCGACTTAAAATATGGAAAACAAAGACTTCCACGTTAATAAGGGCTAAAAGGGGGTAAAGGTCTGAACAATGCTAGGTATATCTGAACAATGTCGGTATTGTCGAACTACCCCGGGGTTACAACAATCCGTATTAAAGAACAGGCGTATTTGGTTCAGCCCAGTGCGCAGTGTACCGTAGTCGCTTTGTGTATCAAATGATTATGATATGAACTTTGATACTGATTTGACAGATGTTTTAGGGAACTCATGGATTTTGTCTATGGAGGTGTGAATTATATTTTATACCTATTTGTGGGTAGGACGTTTTAAATCGTATTTGTACTGTCCACTGAGGTCATGTTTTTAGAGTTTTGAATTCTTTGTTGTCACTTTTTTGCAAGGAAATTGATGATTTATTTGTATGTATTTTAATATAGAGCTTTATCGATTTGATTACGTATGTAGACTTGTAAAGAGAGTATAGTTTTAAGTTATGAGACAATAAAATACAATGTTACTTCTACTTTATTGTTCTTTTAAAAGAATACTTTATTTTTATCTTCAGAATATTGTATAATTTTTTAAATATTTTATGCCTTTTTTGACGACCTGTTTGTCTCAGCGGTAGTGTTTCCGCCTTATAAGCGAGAGGTCCCGGGTTGAATTCCCGGCCGGGCAGATGATGAATTTGAATATCTGTTCTGGTTCTGGGTGTTGGTTGTCCTTGTCTTTGTGTGTGCTCCATGGCATCCCCAACATAGGTTATCTTAGTAGGAAGCTATAAGTGTGAAAGGTTTTTTTAATGTTTGAAAAAAAATATATCGATTTGCATTAGTCTACTCATCTATCTACTGAGTTACCTATTTCAAAGAAAGAATGAAAATCTATCAAAAATACCAACCTCATCCAAAGGGCATCCTGTGGACATCAGCAGTGGCCTGCTCTGCACCAACAGTAGCCTCAGCAGCTTGTCCTTAATGTCCTGGAGCGGCGTGGGCCTGGGTCTGAGCAGCTGGATCCGGAGAGTCGCCACAGTCGTCAGCTCACCGAGCACTTCACCAACCGTGGCGAGAGGACCGTCCGATATGCGCTCGAAGGGGAGCGGCTTCCAGTTGTTGATTACTACTGAGCCTGGTGACAAAAAAAAAGTTTATACCTATAGATTTAGAGACAGAACTATCTATCTAAAAGCCGATTTGAAGTTGAGCTACTGCTACGCGGAATAAGAAACTTGAGCTCATATTGAACAACTTCTTCTACTCGTATCTGGGTTATTTTTTTTTACCCAGAATTTGTTGTCTAAAGTATATATTTTAGATTAAAAATCAGTAAAATAAATAATAAATCGGTATTACACCTGTTTAGGTACTATTTTTTTTATTTCCGAAACTGTCAGAACCAGACTATACATATTAATAAAATCAATAAAAAGTATAGTCACCTTTGGCAGAAGCAGCCAGCTCGTGCGGATACCCCAGCCGCATCATAGCAGCCGGCACCAGCTCGTGGAACGCGGTCGCCGCCGGTATGATGACGTAGCTGTCAGTCTCGACGATTGCCCGGCGACGCCACGCACCTTCCTCCAGAGAAGAGACCGCTTCTACCACGCAGTGAACTGGCAGAGTTTTACCTGGGGGAGAAAAAATGGGTTAGGACTTTTAGCCAAACTCTTTATTGTTCACACCAGAAATTACAGACAAAACATTCATTTATAATTAATCCTCCCACTGCTGGGATACAGGTCTACCCTCGAAGAGCGCACAGACAAACTTAAAACTAGTGCAACAATTGGCGGCCCTTCAATCTCAAATAGTCTAATAAAATATAAATAGTCTAATCTCAATCTAGATTCTTACACAAATTAAAGTGTTAACGTAAGTGCTTATTTTTATCGCAATTATGTTATTTTTTATTATTTCTATCCACGGCCCGGCGGGACGATTTTTACTCATGTGGTCTACATGTGGTTACGATCCTATGATAAAAAGCCGGTCCTAACCACGAGGGCATTATTCGGTAGAAATCAATATACGTATAAAGATTTATGTCATCACTGGCACACTAAAACGTACCTACATAATTATTATAATTTACTTAAGACTTAATAGCTTATTGAAAATATTTAATTAGGTACCCGGTACGGCTAGCAGAGCAAAAATAAAACTAAAAATCTACTCCAAGACTTTTTCTAGATTTTCTTCTACTTGGACTTGACGTGGAAGTGCTGTCGTTAAGAGGCATCTTAATTATTTAACAACTTTTCAGGCGGAAACGCAATGCTTTGACTTGCTCGCTGCAAAAAACCGAGTAAAATGTTAAAATAATAATTAATCCTTGCGTCTCGCGGCCGGGCAGCGCTGCAGCGCTTTGTGATGTGATATTAAACAGTTTTTGCTGCTCCAGTGCATTTTTTACAACGAACGTTTAAAAGCGCTTTGAGGCTTCATTGAACTTAAAAGCGAAGTGTAAAAACTCTTTGACAATGGTTTTTAAGATTACCTCAATATTATTCCTTATTTTAAGATGTATTTGTCAAACCAGACAGACAGTCTCAAAGCTACTCGTATATAGTTAGAATTTATAAACTTGCTAAAAATATAACTGTCTTTGTCATAGTAGTCTATTAGACAAGGACAGCAAACTAATCAACTCTATTTTAACTGTAAAAATTCTTAACTATTTTTTTTAAATAACCATAGTACATACATACGAGTAGGTACCTAAACTGTCTTTACATTTCTTAGCAGTCTCTAAAATAATTCATACAATCATCACAACGTAAATTAAAATAGCCGCAATCGAAAACAATACACACCCAAAGCGGGGATGTTATTGAATTTACATATGGCTATCCCGAAATTCCAAACAATACCTTACCGAACGTGGTATAATACCGGGAATTTTGAAAATCTCTTAATTCTCCGCAGGTAGCTTGCGTCATAACTTTAAAATAACCCATTTCTGGAGCGTAAATTAACTTCCAATAGTTTGCTTAAAATAGTTGATCTAGTAAAGTAACTTTTAATTATTTTCGGTAACAGTTAATCGCATAAGTAGCGTTCAATAGTTTTCGTCGTAGCTGTTATTTCGGTAGGAATGTGGGATCCCGAAGGTAGTTTTCGGTTAGCACCTATGGTTTAATGTAAAGCTTGGATTACTTGAGGTTTAGTCGAGAAACCGCCGGACGGGACGGTCTTTTGGTCAACTAATCCTTTAGTTATGGAACTATAGTGGACTCCGATATTAATTAAATGCGTTTTGGAGCAATATTATTAATTTTGGCAATGTTTACAGAGTTTAATGTGAAAATTATAAGAAAAATGAATTTACATCGCAGGAAAAACTTTTTAGTGTTCGGCAGGGTAGCTAACTCTTAAGTAAAAAAACATCTCAATTGTTTTAGCAATGTTTTTGTGTGCTTACTTGACCGTCTTCCATCTTAGTCACACCGTCACTCAACACCAAGTGAGTTGTGATCTTGCTTATAAAAAATCTCAACTGAAAACCCCGAACTTTCTGACCAAGAAACATTGCAACATTGAAAAAAATCCGTACTTACTTGAAGTATTTCTAGTCATTAGCAGAACACAAAAGCAATCAGACGTTAAGCACACCCAAGTGCATTCTTACCGAAGCTGAGCTCGAGCTTACTTGCAGACCGAAAGCTCTTGAAAATCCCACCAAAAGAGGGCGGTAAGTCATGTTAGTACAGCGAATTAAAACTTTGTACTAACAGCACATTTGCTTTGCTAAGCTTTAAAGCCGTTATGAGTCTAAGAAGGGGCAAGCGACATACAAATTAACATAACTCTTTTTGACAGCTTGCGTTTAACAGTCAGCTCGCTGTTAAACGCAAAAAATGTTGCCAAAAATGTCAAAAAATGTTTGGAAAAAAAACTCTTTGGAAAGCAGTGATGCGGTCTACGATGGATCCATCATAGACATTGTACATTGAGCAAAATTGTTCGCTACGTATACTACGTACACTATTATAAATCATTCTATTTTTTCAAATCAATTTACAGACTTACTGCTTTATCCCTGAAACTTGATTCTATTAGTACCGATTTTATAGTTCGTTTTAGATTTATTAGAAAACATAGATTTGTTCAAAAAAAGAGAAAGAGCGGTATTTAAAATATGTATCTCCTCATTTGAGCTTAACTTTCACTAGCAACAGACATGAAACTCTAAATCTTGTTGGTTTAACAGAAAGTTAAAATCTCATCAAGCACTTTTAAGTTACAAAGCTCACGTCAGACTGGATGTAGGGGCTTAAATAGATATGTTCGGAATCAAATTCGCCGCTTTTCGTCGAGCATTTACCCTATCCTGTACTGTTTACCGGGTATAGAGATTACCGGGTATAGAAAATATTTGTGTGTTTTATAAAACATAATTATTACTATTTTGTAGGTATTTATTTTTCGTAATTTTATCGTACCTACTTAAATTGCTTGGCAAAAGTTTGGTTTTATTTTTCAATTCGTTTTATACACAATACATATTTTATTCATGAGGAACCCGGAGAAATTAAAAGTTATTTGCATAATTGTAAGAAAACCAGTCTAGGTATAATATCTAGCGAGACTAACCCTTACATTTTGTAAAAAAGGCGTGTCATTTCTAGAAACTCTATACAACCCTTTCAAAATTATTACCTATTAGCGAACTGTGAGCGACGTGTTAGGGTTCGTTCATCAATTACGTAATAAAGACGGATAAATATACGTATAGAACTATTTTAATTCATCAAGGTTTATAAAAAAAAGTCACAGACTCAAATTGCACGGACCGCACAGACTGTGGTGTTATAAATGGTAAAAAGAAGCCCTTGTTATTTTCTGTACCCCTGACAATATGTATGCAAAATTACACGTTTACACGAGAAAAATTTCACAACTATCATACTAAATGGTTCTCACCCTAAAAACTGATGCTAGTAGTAGTTTTTACGGTGACAACCTTACCTCTAGAGGTATAATGATAGTTGTCACCGTAAAAACTGGTGCTAAATATCGTAATTTTTGGTGATTGTCAGTATGCTCCGTATTTTAGGTGAAGTCACCGGAATTATGATTGCCATTTTTCTCAGTGTACGTGAAAGCGTAACAAACAAGCAAACTCACCTTCGTTTTTAAATATTAGTTACAATTTCATGACACAGTTATGTTGAACTATTTTTACATTGTTAGCATCGCATTGAATGCTATTGGATTTGCGTGTATCGGGGCATTCGTGAGTGATGATCTATTTAGATTGGCTAAGTCGTAGCGTGTCGGATGCTGAAACCTAGCAAATACAACATGCCACGAGCATCCTGTTTGAAAACATGTTTGTTCAATGAAAAATAGATAGATCGATAGATAAACTAGTGGTTGCGACTCGCGAGCATAAAGTTTTTATAACTACCTCTTGATCGCGATTTTACTCACATGTTTTTGTTTTTTTTAGTCGATAAAAATCTGGTAAATGATGCCGCTGCAAATTTCCACCTTATTTGATGCACGAATCTCTTAAATTAAAAATCAACAACGACAAAAATAACTAGCCCGCGAACCCAGCCAGTTATAATTAAAAGCACTGGACTTTGTGTGAAAAGCTAACAATAAACGTTATATGTATGGCGTGGTTTAATGGGAAAACTTTTCTTGTTTTATAACTGAATCGTTTGATTTTTTCAATCTACAAATCAATTTTCGTACTGTATTATGTTAACTTAGTAAATTGCGAAACTCCGTTGCATTTGATAAAACATGTGCAAAAAAATATCACATCTAAAATACTACCGTAATTAGTTTAAGTAAAACATAATTATTATTTCCTATTGAAAGTATTTTTCATCGGAAGTCCGGTGTCGGTGGCGCACTACAGAGGAGATTTAATTAATTATAAATGTCTGGTCACACAGCACTACTATGCAACTTGAACTTGAGCAAAGAAGCCTTCTAAAAAAGTATTCAAAGGTAATAAGCTATCGATACTTAGCCAGGTAGAAAATAGTTGCTGATGATAAATAAAATATCTTCTTATTTCCACCTTCGTAAAACTTTATTTATTTATTTTCTTCTTATCACAAAATATTTATTTATTTATTTAATGCAAAGTGCAGATGCTATAAGGAACTCATTAGCTGCGCCTATCTTTCCGAAAAAAGTGAATTCGGAATTTCTAAGCAAGCGTGCTACATTTTTGACCACATCATTGCTGTAAATGCAAGTGAAGTTGTGGTCAACCCAATCCAATCCTAATCCGATGTAAAAATAATTAGCCATGGCCATGACAGACACCGAAGTCCACAATAACAGACTTCAAAAAAGGAGGTTACTTACCATTTTAGTTCGTTACCCTAAAAATGGTTTCTAACACACTTTACCTAATCGAAAAAGCAGTCAAAAACTCTACTGAAAAACCCCAACACAAAATAACTTATTTAACCAAAACTCCATTTAGCTTTGTCATAAACCTATTCAACAGCTAAGACAAAGTTACACCTGCCTAATATCTAACTGGGGATGTAGCTAAAGCTTGCCCAGTAGGTAATCCCTTTACGCCGGACCCCGAAAGTTTCCCTGACCAGGCAGACTGTAATTCTATACTATTGTTAGGCAAATACGAGCTGACCTCGACGGTAATTATAAAGAACTGGTTTATGGAAGTCTAGCCCAGTCTAGATAAGTCTGCTCTATTTTGAGTTTCAATAAGTATGATTTTCTAAGATATATTTTTTTAGTTTTGAACCTCTTTCTTGAAAGAACCCTTAGGGCAAAAGCTTGGTGTCTGTTTGTCTGTATATCACAGCCAATTATTTTAATTACCTACCTAGCGTCTGAAAATAAAGATTTTCAATTTTGATTTAAATGTAACTTCAAGCAAATTTCCTTCTGTTATGTTTTTACTCGAACCAATATTATTAAATATTCTAATGTTTCACATACTCATTTGCAAGGTAAAAGTGAAGTGGGTATTAGGCTGTCATATATAAACCTAACAACAGTGTTCGGGCACATTGCTAGCCATGGCTAGCAACACCGGATGTGTACAACTTCCATCCGGTAAACTTGGCAACATTGCCACAAAACGTCATTCTCTTCGAGCAAAAACCATCAAACAAGTGAGTCGTATTTTTCTACATTAATATTTTATATGTATTTTGTGAGCTAATCCAACCTAAAAGTGTGCGCAGGAGTAACTTAATCCATTCTCCGTCCGTGTACGGAACAAACAGTGAGCTTTCGTTAAACGCTTAGCTAGTCTTCAGAATATAAACCAAACGACAGCGAGCTGCCATGATCGGCAAAATCGTTCGAAAAAGTGCTTTTCATGGACCGTGGAAATATTTTAAACATATTTTTTTTAATTATTAGTCTACTCAAACCAGTTCATGTCTGAAAGGAAACTTCCTTTCATATTAAGTGCATTAAGCCAAAAGTGACGTCACTAGGATAACCGTCTTGTCTAGGAAGGTAACATGACTCCTAGGACTTTGCACGCGCTAGGGCTTTCCTGCGCTAAGCCTCCCTGCCTTTATTATACTCTACTTTAATACTCGGCTTTTAACTTTACAATAACTTCCTGGTTCAATGAACTTTAGCATCAGGAAGAAAAAGCTGTGGTTAGAAAAATGAAAATCAAAGATATGAAAAAAAATATACCGCTATAATAAAATATTTGTTCGTAATCTTACGGGTAGTAAAATTAGTTATTTTCCAAAACAATTCCGTTGTTACATAATGAAAAAAACTTACGCAAACTTTCGAATTAATATCTATCTATTAAGTACTGAGATGTGATAAGTAATATGAATGGTTATGCATATTATTAAAACTGAGCTGATATTGTTATACGTATAATTACATTAGGAACAAATTAAAAAGAGTAACAGATACGTAAATTTAATTTGATCATGTATAGTATTACAAAATAAACTGACGACATCACCAACTTCTGTAACAAGCTAAGTAAATCTACTCACAAAGATCTAATCAACAGCTGACTGGGCCTTAGATCATTGTAATAAAGTTTAATTTCCTGTGCCATTGTGTTTCACACATTCACACCATAAAGCGAAGTACACAATGAGATACAAGATAAGGTGAACAATTATTGTGAAGGCGTTACATCTGTCAAAGGGCGTGTTGGGGTTTTAATTAAGAAACTCGGTTCATCCCTTCTGATGGCTGGCCCAGTTGGAAATGGCCTTGTTATAAATTTACGTAGCTTTATCTATTCGTTGAGCTGATTATTTGAGATACTAGTGAAATTAGGTTAGATAGACATATTATTTTTTGGTTTCTATCTTTGACTTTGCATGATTAAGGGAATGTAAAATGATGCGTTTGGTTTTTGTATTTTTTATTAACTTTTTAATTTTTTTTAGCACTTATTAGCTCTATGCTACTCGTTAAAACTTGAAAGCTACTTACTTGTAATTAAAATGATAGTCAAACATTCTTACAAAATCATTAGCGTCGTAATTAATACAACCTAAATTATTTTGCGCTTACTCAAATTCAAAAGCATGTAGACTTCAAAGATATCCCCGAAAATGTCACATGCAAAGAACAATGACGTCACGGGCGCGTCCCGTAAGGAACCATCTTCAATACCAGAAGAAACATTATTCATTCGCCATGTCAATTAAACTGTGCCCTCAAAAGCTCAAAAAGGCCATTTGTTTGAGACAATCGCACCTCCCGGCGTAAACTGACAAACGAGAGAAGATAGCGACGTCTAAAGTCTAAACCGAGCTTTTGAAGTTCTTTGACGCGCGTCGATAAGCGTGTCGCCGCGACAGTTGTGGCGTGTATAGGGTACTTAACAATGGTTTTGCAAGTTTTCACGGAGCCGTAAGTGGGTAAATGTGTTAGCGATTGACGGGAGGTACAAAAGGGTAGATACGGAGTCGTATCGTGATGTAGCGCGGCTAGGATAATGACTACGTTGCACTTCGAGTAAGACTAATTAGATGTGGGCCAGATATATTGTTCAAACTACCTACTGGTTATTTAATTAGGTAACTAGTACGTAGTGTGTGAAATGAAGTACGAGTAACTAAGCAAGAGTTAATAAAATGTAGATCTATGGCTTGCGAGTAATTGAGGCATTTGAAAATATAATACATACACACACACATGTGACGCGATAGACGCACTGATAGACGTCAATGCTAATTCTTGGACTGACCGGTCTTGCTTACGACCTTTGAGTCATGTAAAACTTTTCTTTTCTCTTCCTTTTACAAAAAAAAATCACACATGCTGAGTTTTAAAAAAATCCGCACTTTTCGTTGGCGACGTCGAGGTTTGACGTGTGAACACATGTTTAATTAGTCCGTTCCACCTTTACAAATTCGTGATCTAAAATTCTAGTTAGCAGCGGAACAGTAGAAAGTTAAGTAGGCGTGTGTAGGCAAACACCTGGTACTCGCGCCACCGCGGGTTTAACATTAATCTCATTTGTGTAATAAAATCTGTGTCTTAGCCGTGATCCGGCCGTGAAATGCCTGCTCCTCACGATAATCCTGTTAGGTTAAGAAGGTTTCTACATATTACGTGCTTTGCTTCGCCTTAAGGATTAGAACGACGCACGCATTACTGGGGGAATGAGTTCCTTTGTCATATTGATTTTGTTTTAAGTGAAACAGTTGAAAGTGATTTTGTAATTAGCTGTTGTATCTATCGTTAAGTATAAGTAACTAACTTAAATTCATATGGTTTCAGTCGCTGAAATCAGTGAGAACAAAATATGGTCGTTACGGACTGGGCATTATTACTTTAGCATTATACATGTATATCTAACGGCGTAAATATACTTTTATTACTCGTGACATTGAGCAAACCGAAATCAGTGTGCCTAGCATAACTTTGACGTAAAAATACGTAACAAGTATTCGATAGAAAAGTGTACGCCATTTACGCTCGTCAGAATAGACACAGACAGACGTAAATGGCGTACACTTTTCTATCGAATTCTCGCTACGTATTTTTATGTCAAAGTTATGCTAGGCCTACGAGTATCTGATCCGTAGAAACTTTGATTTTTTTTCGGCCACCATGTCGAAAACTTTCAGACGGCTTAAAAACTCTGACACTAAGACTAGCCACTTGGCCTGTATGAACATATTTTATACAAAAAAAAAAAAAATTTCAATATAATATCAGGAAACTATACAGGTATATATTAAAAAACGATTAAATAGATAAAACAGAATTGGCCAATGTGAATCGGGCTTTTTTCTCCTAATTGACAATAAAAGGAACTCTTAAAAACATCAAAAGAGACTTTTAAAAACAATAATTGAATAAACTTAATAAAATAAACATGTTCAACGCAACGTTATTCATTGGCATTCGTAACTAAACTACTGTAGAAACACAATTTATTGGTATTAATTTAGCAGACCCTAAGCCAGTCTTACGCGATTACGGCACGGCAAAGATGCAGCGTAGATTTAGAGCAAAGCTCGCCATGACAAGGTGGTCATCGCAAACCCCCAGATCTTTACGCCGGACAATGAAGACAAAGGAGACATAAATTATTCAGCCAGCGCAAAGTCGACTTTATTGTTTGGCCGGTACGGGTTATTTGTTGATTAAGGTGTGTCAGTTTTGCGTTAAGACGAGTAGTTTGCATGAAAGAGGAATCGGAGAGCGTCTGGGAGCTAAACCTTCCCCCGGGCAGTGGCCGTCCATAAATAATTAATCTGCCGCGATGTGCGTCCGACGGTTTGCTAAATCCCGTCGTGGTTTACTAACCGTCCGTTTAAGATATCTGAGATTGTCTTGGTGCGTTTTGTTTTGATGCTAATTGGTTTTCAATTTTAGATCCTATGAAGGGCTATGATAGAGTCTATATTCTATGAGGATGGAGGTGGTGTAAGCCCTTTTCAAAGCAGACTTTTTCACTGCGTTTGTAAACCAAACAACAAGTTTGATTTTACGAAATCAACTGTTATGTGGTCTATAAATCATAGAAACTTACCTACTTGCCTGATAAAACGATTAATAAGCGTAAAAAATAGCTGTACCGTAGCAACAAATAGATAACAGTTGCATCAAAAAATAGATCCGTGCGTAGGCCGCTACGATTAGCCTACGATAATCGTAGACACTCTACAAAAGTAAAGCTCTCCATCTTTATTTTCTTGAAAGTATAATAATGTAGCTGTAGGAATATTTAACATTAATTTACTATATGTATATGTATGTAGGTAGTATAGCTATGGTTGGCCTGTCTCGAGCGGGTAAAGCTGCCCTAATCCGAGCCGATCCACCGCCGCAAGACGCCGCTTGTTGCTCACCAGTGGGGCTTCCGAACCTATCAACTATTTAAATATGCAAGCATTGGACAATACCCACTATACACAATATCTAACTACTAATACAGGGTTGTGAAGAAAGGATATGGTAAGCCGAAAAAGGCTGGTAGTGCTCATCATTATGAACAACGTTTACCATGGCACCAACCCGGAGTTCGTAAAATAAATCAGCTGTTCCATACATTTTGTCGAGTAGGTATCATTGACATTTTTCTATGGAACAGCTGGGTTTTTTTTCTAATTCCGGGCAAGTCCCATAGTAAAAGTTGTTCATAATGATGAGTACTATGAACCTACTATGATAAAATAACTTTATCACTGTAGCGACCCAGACAATAAAATTACTCTTTTAACGGAAGCTTATATAGCCCGAATATCGGCTTTTTCCTTTTTGTCACCGCCAATCACTTTTCACACCTAACTGCTAGGTCAATAATCACATTCATACCCTGCTATAATTCATCGCGGATTATCGCTTGAAACAACCAAAACTATACCATTTAATTAATTAAACGGCTAAACCGCATTAACGGCAATGCAGTCGGCAAACCGCACTATTCTCAATCAATGCTGGTCAGAATGGTGTTCAAATAATCGGTGGGCAGTTAATGTACGCATTTGAAAAGTTAAAAGCCCGCTGTTAGGCCGCGTACACGCCAGCGACTAATTATCGTTGGCGGTAATGCCACTAGTGTGGACGGGGACTTAGGGCATTATCGTCTAAATTGTCCTAATGTTTAGTTGGGGGCGTATGTCATTACGTGATTTCGAAAACAAATTGGGAGTGCTTCGGTTTCAGTCTAATTTTGGAAGTCTGATTTGCTAAATGATTTTATTAGAAAAACATGTTTTTTGAATTACTTTCATATATTCAGAAGCTAAAAATAATAATTTACTTTATCATTAAAGTTAATACTTGATGTACATACTCGTATTAAATTTAATGTCATGAAAATACAACTAGTACGTATTTTTAAATTTAAAACTTTCTTCTGAACTACAATATTTTCCGACTTCAAGCATTAATAATTCTTGTAACTGCTAATATTCAACGGAATTTTTATATTTATACTTCAAACAAAGGGAAGTGGTACCTACAAATCCCACAGCCAAAATTGTGTAGGCTTTGAAACGAATCGTATTTAGCGAACACAGACAGACTCGATTTAGTAATTAATTTTACTGCGCGAAGTGCTCTAAATGCACCAGAAACTATAATCCCCGTTAAAATGGGAAATAGGCGACTATTCACTTTGCCATCAAATATAATTTTGGCTTCTAAACGCGGAAACGAAGCATAATTATGAATTTTGGGAAATCCATTGCGAACTATCCGCGCAATTTGTACATTTAATAACATCATCTTTTAGAGCGGACTGCTACTGCATTTGTGTAATGTTTTATGCAAATACCTACCTTATCGTTCCATTAGGAATCAGTCCGACCGGAGCAAAGCTCCCGAAACAAACATTTCCAATAAACATTCGAATATTCCCAATACCTAGTAAGTAGTTCATTTGCCGAACGACAATCCTACGAGAATAAAATAATACGAGGCGATCATTTTCATTTGCTTCCCGACCGCTCAATTTTTCGCATAACGCACCACCCAATGAAAACACAAATTAATCTCCTCATTTTTTGCATACAATTTTATATCATTGAGCTCAAATATCCGAACGGGTCTCATTTCACGATGCGTAATCCCACGTCACGTCGATAGTTATGGATTTCTTTTGTCCTGACCGGAATGAATTAATTCATCAGAGATTAATTCATCATCAGGTTAATAAATATCAATTTACTATAATGTCAATCGGAAAATAATCCACGAAAGATTCGATTTCAGTGTTTTCGAGCTTTTATGAAAGTGTGGCGCTAAATCCGAAATCAATATAGGAGAGTATAGAAACAAGAGTGCGGGCGAGGGCTGTGTCGACGCGATATCCAACACGGGTCCGGATTAAGCGACGTCAAATCCGGGATTAAACAGGACCGGGATAAAACGAAGGCCGGGATCGGCTCGAGCGCGGGTCAGCGGGATTTGAGCGCGTCGCCGGGCCAATAAAAGTGTCTGCAGCCGATTTAGCCTGAGCCCACAGGCAATTCGGCGCGGCTACCAATTGCTAGGTAATTTCGGTGCGAGCGCGATCTGTCCGCACAAAGCCGCTCTAATGCCCACCAATGGGATTAGCCTAGTGTCGTGCGCCCTTTGCGATTTATTAGAGGGAATCACATGTCTACATTCGGACTAATATGTTCACGTTCATTTACGCATTTACGTTGTGACTTGACAATACCTAAAACACATAATTATACAGCTCTGCCTTAGAAAAGCCTTTAAAAAAATGCAAACAAAATAATCTCTTTTCCATTGTTAACGTTTAATAAGGCAGCAAAATTACGGTTTCATTTAATTTGAGCAACGATGCACTCTAGTTGCTCAAATCAGCATCAAAGTTGTTCTAGCTAATCCCGCTCGTTTGCAGCGAGCGTCCTTCAGCCATTATAGGGGCCCCTCGGTAATCCGGATTGGAGATTCATTAGGGCGAGATTATACTCTATTGAAATCTCCAATAAGCGGGCGCGAGCGTACGGATAGCAACGGAGTATGCGAAATGGAAACGCCGCTGTAAGAACTTTAAAATTAAAAAACATCTATATAAATATAATAAATAATAGTTAAAAAAAACTAAAAAAACACGCTTTTTATAAAAAACCGAACTAAAAAAATAGAAAATAAAATTTTATAAATTTAAATTAAGAATAGGGTTGAAAATTTCAATAAATATAAATTAATAATAGTGTAAATAAATAAATATATGTATTTTATTTTTAAAAAGCGTGGGGTGCATGGGTCAATAGATATTATATATTTTGTAGATACATTTTGTATTGACAGACATGAGTAGAGTGATTAGCATTTTGATAATATCTTAGAAAGCACCCCACGCTTTTTTAAAAATAAAATACATATATTTATTTATTTACACTATTATTAATTTATATTTATTGAAATTTTCAACCCTATTCTTAATTTAAATTTATAAAATTTTATTTTCTATTTTTTTAGTTCGGTTTTTTATAAAAAGCGTGTTTTTTTAGTTTTTTTTAACTATTATTTATTTTTCGCTTTTTAGTTCGATTTGCTAACTATTAACCATTATTAATATGTACAAATGTGTTGGTGTTATCCGATTTTAGCCGTCTGCTCAAGCAAATTAAAAATAAAATTGATGCGTAACAAAAAATATTGAGCAAAAAGATTTGTAGCCGCGTGGTTTCGATCCTCAGACCTCATAAAATAAAATTGATGCGTAACAAAAAATATTGAGCAAAAAGATTTCTAGCGCGTGGTTTCGATCCAGGGACCTCTGGGTTATGAGCCCAGCACGCTTCCACTGCGCCACTCTGTTCTCTGACACGAATGACGAAATTACCATTTGTAAGTTAAACGGTATTAAAAGTTGAAGAAACTTTATAGAAAAAGCGTGTTAAAAAAATTAATAGTTAAAAAAACTAAAAAACACGATTTGTTTAGTGTATTGTCATCGGTCCTCGATATATCTAGAAAGTTTGAAAGAAATCTGACCGTTTAAAGTGGGTCAAAAACGCGCTCAAAGGAGTCGGTTACATACAAACATACAAACATACAAACATACAAACATACAAACATACAAACATACAAACATACAAACATACAAACATACAAACATACAAACATACAAACATACAAACATACAAACATACAAACATACAAACATACAGGTGAAGCTAATAAAAGCGTGTTAAAAATGAAACCCGTTTTCCTTGGTCACGGCATCACGCGTGAATGGCTGGACCGATTTCACTAATTCTTTTTTTGTTGTATTTGTTATTATTAGGAGAAGGTTCTTACGGAAAAAATATTAAGAAAATCTCTCAGAAATATTGAAAAACCCTAAAAACAGCCCTTTTCTTTTTCCCATACAAACGTTTTCTAACTAAAACGAGCTTTATTGCTATTGTATAAAGTTCATATTGAATTGCAAGCACTCACTGTTGTTTAAGCAATGTAGGTTGTAAGTTTAGAAAGTTATTGCAATTTAATTAGGCAGTACCATAGAGAAGTACTGTAGAAGTACTGTGTATGGCAGTACGAAGTCTGCTGGGTCAGCTAGTAAAGCAATGAAAAAATAATATTAGCAAGTATAAAAAATATTATTTACTTTTATTAATAAACATACTTGGGTTTATGACTTACATAATTTAGGAAATTATTCTTATTATTAACATAATATTACGTGTTGCCAGTTCTTTAAGGTCTTAATCCTCCGACTGATACATTCCCGACGTCACAAAATTCCCGATATCGAGTCTCTTTTC
This sequence comes from Alcis repandata, assembly GCA_949125135.1. Classification (NCBI taxonomy): domain Eukaryota; kingdom Metazoa; phylum Arthropoda; class Insecta; order Lepidoptera; family Geometridae; genus Alcis; species Alcis repandata. Next base: position 4,471,713 of record OX421223.1, read on the forward strand.
CCAATACTTGTATCGCTTGATGTTTTCCAAAGCATTAATATTATTGGATAAGTCGATACGAACATCAAACGTGTGGACTCTGGTAAACAAAACCCAAACATTTAGATGAAAAGGTACACGTAATTACGGCGATATTTTACTATGTTTTCCTTTGAAGAGGGAATGTCAATACGCAATGTGAGTAATGGATAGGCATGAATCAACGTTATTCAGATACATGCAATCAGGTTATTAAGTAAGTGGGTAAGAGCTAAGAACCCCAATTGAAGGCTGGGGCGGCGGCAGAATCTGCGGAAGGCCTCAAAAGGCGTAAGTATAGTACGCTAGACAGCGGCTATATGTTTGAGCTTTTTGGGGTCGAAACCTTGGGATCGAGGGGGCCGGGCGCTAAAAAAAATTTATAAAGAGCTCTCTTGGTTTAGTTTTTTAATCTTAATATATATAAATTACGTGTCACGTTGTTTGTCCGCTATAGACTCCTAAACTACTTAACCGATTTCAATCAAATTTGCACACCGTGTGCACTAGTGTGCAGTTCGATACTTAACAGATAGGATAGCTCACATCTCAATTTATAGTGTCTACCCGTGCGAAGCCGGGACGGACCGCTAGTTTAATTATAAATATTACTTGTACGAGATAATTATTGCAGGACCCCAGAAATATGTTTTGTTTAGAAAATTGGATTTATATTTAAACAATAATTATGAGATACGAATATCGGTAAAACATAATCTACTTTCAGTCAACGTCACAATTCAATTCGGCAATTTATTGTAACGCGGTAATAAGAAGTTTATTGTAGCAAATTGTTTAAAACACCTAGCGTGTCTTTAGTATAAATAGTACAGTGTGTTTAAACTGAAACCATACAACCGCTATTAATATAAAAATAAATTTAAACAAAGACCAAAAATCGTACAAAAACTGAACGCTTAATCGTACTAGGAGCTTATCTCTTTTTGTAGTCGTCCGCGGGATTATTCCCGGAGCGGGAATAAAATATTTATTTCGCACGTAACGAGCGGACCGACGGACAAACAAATGACGACTTTGGATAATGCTAAAGCATTATTGAAGACTAGCTGACTCGACAGACGTTGTCCTGTCAAAAGCCATTGCGTAACTATAGCAACCGTAGTATGTTGATGCTAACTTGTCAATTTATAGTAAAAATTATCAGTATATATATATAATTTGCAATAAATTAAAATTGCAACTATAATTTGAGATTTAAACTATCCTATCTCTCAAGTTGGATCGAACTGCACATGGTGTGCGAATTTTATTATAATCGGTTAAGTGGTTTAGGAGTCCATTGAGGACAAACATTGTGACACGAGATTTATATATATTAAGATTATTAAATATCATTTTAGTACGCACTGTTATTTTCTTTTTAGTCACATTTTTTTAGTCTTTTCGCTTTTTAGTCAAATAAAGTTTTCAGAAACGTGTCAGTTTTAAACTTCGTGTAGGTAAGTTTAAAAAAAGTTTTAAATGTACTTTGAAACTGAAAACCGAATAGTTTACGTTTATGTAAGAAATAATTATTACTTATGTAAGATAGAACAATAAATATTGTTTAGCCACGAGTTATTTCACAACTCCGCAACCCCTATGATAGGTCGCGGTTTTATCCGTAAGGTTCATTGACTAATACAGTGAACCACTTACTAGAAATTTTCACCTTAAGTACAAGGCAATAGAAACTATTTTTACCTGAAACGTGTTGCTCTAGCTTTCTACTGCAAGCTCAAGATAAGCCGACGGATTAGTTCGGCGGAACGAAAAAAAAAGAATAAAAAGTTTGAACTACAGCTCTGATTGAGTTTCATTCTTTTTTTATCTGTGGAATTAGGGAGCGTAACAGCAACCCTAATACGAGTAAAATTGCACTCACCGTATGATGCCAAAGCGGTTTCGGATTAAAGGGTATGCATTATTTAGTGCGTGTTTAATGCATTTATTCAAATTCATTGCACTTTTAGGTAGGCAAATACAAGTACTGTAAAGATATAAAAAAATGCGAAAGTAAAAAAACATTTATACCTATGTTACTTATCATCAAAAAAATAAATGGAATTGTTATTCCGATAAATTATATGTACCAGTTTCCTAAGTGGTTTTTTTTCAAATTTTTTTATATTATAAATTATAATGTAAGTATAAATAATTATATATGAAAGATCAAAAAAATACTGATACACAACGCACTTGAAAAAAAATGTGAGGAGCGTATAACCCGTATAAAACAAAAAAGCGAATAAAAGGTCTAAAGCTTGGAAATCCTTCACGGGGCGACACGTGCAAATCCCGGATACAAGGATTGTACCCTATCCCGGCTTACCTTAATCCTACTACCAAAATATACGCAAATAACTAGGTACATAGTTGCCATAGATAGGGACATGGAACGTACTTGAGGACGAGTTATATTATGATAAATACAGGATATTTTCATATCACAAAACGCTCAGATACAGTCCGGGTTCGTCAAGAATTTAATGAACAGTACTTATTTTGTGTCACGCACTGCAGAATTTTAAATAACCACCTTGGGTAATCGTTTCGCATTTTGCATCTTCATGCTTGGTTTACGCGAGCTAATTTACGATAAAGTTTGTCATGTGGAATAGGCCACAGGGAAAATAAAAAAAATAAATACAATTTTTACATCATTTAAGTCTGGTATAATGCGAAAACAGCTTAAGATTACAATTGACGATATTCAGTATCGTAGGTTATGGCAATTTGTAAATCATCTTCATGCTTACTGATTGGTCACCTTCATACTTAATTCAGTCTTGATAATTTTATTTAGTTAGTAATGCGAAAATAAAATGCTTTTTATTTAATTAATATTTGATTGATCACTTTCATACTTAATTTACTCTTTATAATTTTATTTAGTTACTAGCTGACCCTTGCCCACTTCGTTGGGCGTAATGTTAATTAAACCCGAAGCCATCGCGCGCCGTCCGGACCGTTTTTTCTCCGATTCACTTTGCAAAACGGACTACCACGTAAAAGCCTTTTTATTTTTCGGTTTTTTATTATAACCTATGACACTCAGCAATAATGTGGCTTTCTATTGGTGAAGGAATTTTTAAAATCGGTTCAGTAGATCCCGAGATTACCCTTTACAATTTAACAAATATACAAACACACAAACTTTACTTCTTTATAATATTAGTATAGATAAATTAGTGTAAAAATGAAACTTTTTATTTAATTTTATCTGATTGAGAAAACTTTTTGTTGACCGGGGGAAAATCACAAGTCAAAGAGTTAAGCTCGCTTTCTTGCTTGCAACAAATAACTTGATTTATTAGAAGACATCGATTTTCCAAATTTCAATTGTATAAAAATTTGCAAACATTAATTATCTAAAATAATTTTTCAAACACTAACACAACCGTAATATCTAAATTTAACTTTACAACTGCTTACTAACCACACACTCACGTACTTGGCTCGGTCCAGAGATAATCCCATTGTCTATCCCACTCGCACCCACAGGAGGCGTGCGCAAATCCTCGTCGCGTCCCTTTCTAATCCCTTATTTGAATCTTATCAGATCTCCGGAGATACACCGGTAGTGGTCTAAGCCCGCGCGTGTGGTTAAAGCCTTATCCCTTAGGGTTGTCGGTAAAAAATGAGGGATATAGTTCCCTTGTGTATGCTCCGTTTATCTTAGATTTAGATGGTAGTGTGAGCAGAACTTTACGTCTTATAATTATAATTTTAAGAATGAAATTTGATAATTTTGAAACCTTTTTTTTTGAAGCATTTTATTAATTAATATTTTTAGATTAAATTCAGGCATGAAATGAAAAAATAAAGTTAGGATTGCTAAACGAAGCTTTTATTAATTGTTATAGGAAAGATTTTTGCTAATTAGAAATGCGACCAGTTAGAAAAAATATTACGTCTAATATAGTATGTATGTAGTTATTATTGTTTGTGTTTTAATTACAATTACATCTTAATTTGATTTCGTCCGACTACAAGAAAGAAAAAAAAGTAAATTTATTTTGTCCATTCTTAATAATTACAAATTTACAATTTAAATAAAGTACAAATTACGAAGTGCATCCCAAAGCCACGGATAAAATAAAGGCATGTGCACACCGAACGTACAGAATGTCCAAGTGCGACGTGCGACTGCTAAAACTTATGATTCTGCAACGTGACACGACAACGCCTCGAGACTTCTGCTTTAATCTGTCTTTAAGTACCAGATCATGATCAAAAATGTTCTCCGTTATAAAAAAACCGGGAACTATTGAAAAAATAAAGTTATTAAGTATGAAGTAAAAAGCTATTTACGGCGGAATACTTTTGCGAAATAAAAATCACAAATTGAACATTTCCACTATGTAATTAAAACGATCGATTAAAATCAATTCAGCCCGTTAAAACGTCTCAGTCATAATTTAAAGGAAGCGCCTTGAATTAAGGCTTTATTTCTTGCCAGTGTAATAAGATAATATTACTAACCCTTTGTAGGGATTAAGATTTTGTTAAGGGCACGGTCCCTAAGCCCAGCCAGACGGGGTCCCGATTAGGGGCCAGCCCTTTGCCGCTCACTTCTATGGTTTTTACGATGCCTTAAACAATGAGGAGCATCTCGGTAAATGATTTAGATGACTTTGTACAGTTTAGCTGTCGAATTTCTGTACAGTGGTTTTATTGTACGGTAGTTAAGATTTTTTCAATGTCATGAAAGATATTTTGAATACAACATTATCCATTCAAACCATAGCATAGTAAGAAATCATACAAATATTGTAAATGCGGTAAAACTGCAGTGCACAGCAAGTAAGAAATTAAAAATAGTAAAGAAGTTATTAAGGAAAGTGATTACTACAAGAAGCTGTAAACTCTATTTATAAAATCGACAAAAAATAATCACGCCAAAGCTAGCTCATGTCAAAGCTATCATAGCATCAACTGCGTGTCACGTGTCTTAATTCACAGCAAAGCGAATTCGAACGAGATAAATCTTAAATCGATTGAAACCAGTTCCATCTCGCCACAAGACACGGCAAGGGACGGGCCGAGCTGAAGCTAGGCCGATCTCCGCTCGCCCCGTAAGCTAATCTTGACAAATGGCCCGGATCATCCGTAACCACGCTCCCGTCCACGTATTTGTCCACACAACTCGACCGCCACGATTTTTTATCGATTGATCACCGGCTCAGCTGATTGCGCCTCTCTGTTGTTGCCGACGGATTACTGCACGCACACAGCTGCCCGTAGAAGCGGCATTAACGAAATTATAAAGTCACATACAAAAGAATAATCGTGAAGGATTTGCGTTATGATACGCACACACGTGCAATTCGTTTTGATTTTCGAGCGGTACTCGTGAGAGTGTGCGTTAAGCTGAATGCATGCCTCAAATTGGGCTGAAGTGCAGGAGATTATCTCAAGATGATTGATGGAGGAGCCCCTACTTCGGCGCGGAACCGCCAGATAAGCTCCTGAACGGCGGTACTTTCGTATGATTGGATGAATTTTTTCTTTGGGTATTTTGATATAAAATCTTCAAGTCAAGTCAAGCTCCAAATGTCACTGTGAACAAATTGTAGAACTTGGTTACATTCTATATTTTCTGATTCATCAACAGTTATTAGATCACGACTATGAAACTACGTGAAGGTGGCAAAATCCTTATTTTCATTTTGCGTTATCGGAAATAACGAAATCCGTGCAAATAAGACTTGGAAATTCGTATCCGAACAAAGAGCTAAGAAACGACCGGTGGACACAATACTATCAGTAAGGATAACTGCAACGACGGACATACCACCGACTGGAGTTAGAAAACTGACAGAGTGAGAGAGAGAGAAGAAAAGTTAGAGAAAACTAAAACGTAAAAAAAATTAACCGATTGATTTCATCGGCTGCCGTGTTTTTGTGATTTTAAACGACTGACAATTATTATTTAGATCAGAAGATTAAAAAGATTAGATTTTGTGTGAATTACTTTGTAAAAATAATTTATAGATAAGGTGAAAGATGTATGTAGTATGAAAACCTGAAACCAAAAATATGTAGTTCAAAACTCTCATACTGTGCTTTTCCTGTAACGTCCCCAAACTAAGGCAGAGCACACACGTAGTACTAAGTAGATCTTCATCCGGATGAGCTGAGATTAGATGGAAGCGGCTGCCCACCGTCCGGGTATCTCAGACCGGATTACTGGGATCCGGATTTTGCTGAATATCTTCCTATGGATTTATAGAAGATGGCTTCCTCCGTTGGGGTTAGTTTATTATTGAAATGAGATTGGATTTTTAAACTTGTGAAGGTGAATTTTGCTTTTTGAATTTGAATTGAAAACAACCATACCTACTTTTTATTTTGGCTATGTATCAATCTGTAATTATTATCTATGGGTAATATTTACAGATTTATAAATTAACTGTATGAGGAAACCAAGGTATTTACTTACCCTTAATCTTTGAATGGAATTCTTATGCTTTTATTTTATTCTGTGGTAGAGTCAATTAAGTAAATGTGTGGATAATGATTTCGATCATAATTAATTGCTTCGCAGTAATACAATTAAAATACGAGAAAAATAACGTGATTTACCGATGACAAGTAGTTTTTGCTATTTTTCCTCGTAGTTTTAAATCTGAAGACAATAGAGAATATAAAGAGTGTTAAAAATTGCTACGCACGAAAATAGTTGATAACAATTCATAGATTGTAGAATTTATACAAGTAAAAGAGTACGTCCTTAGCTTTACAAAAATCTATACTGATATTCGCTAAAAACTCAGTTCAGAAACTTAGCTATATCATTATCCAAAATATTCAGCAGTCACCACACGCAAGGTCGCGACAATACAGATGTAGGGTGTGCACACACACGCGGATGAGGCCTAAGCCGGATTACGCGACCGGTGGATCTGGATTGTAGGCAGGCACCGCAGAGGTCGGGATATTATGGATTTACGAATGAAAAATGTTCAAAAGCTGTTGAAAAAGGTAAATGTATGCGTTGCCGTTACGACGCGTCCACTCTTTTCATGTTTTTTTTCTGTTGAGAGATTTTTTAGTATCAATTTAAAAAAAAATACGTTTATTTAAGTTTGTGTCTGTAGTAAAATTTTCCCGGAAACACTTATAAACAATCTACCACCACTGTGATTCCTTTATGTATTTATTATGCAATTTCTATCAAATATTTATACCGAGACTAATAGTTTAAAATTATATAAAAAGCGTTTCAAAACTAATAGAGATATGTTGTATGAAATATGCACTTTTATTCAGAATCACAAAAATTAACTCTAATATATTATTTAAACATTTAAACTTGTTTGCGTAACTCGTCGATATCAACACATACGCAATTACGCACACGAGCGCGGTGAGATCACGGGATGATCCGGATCAGCCGCGTCCGGATTAGCTTGTGTCGGCCGGAGATAAAGCGCGTGTGCACCCCTCCTACTCGCTCCTACGCGGTCGCCATGAGTAGAGTCCGACAGTAAGAGCAGTTATGCGTTTAGAAGTGAAATCTTTGCAAGTAACTTCATAAACTCAGCGATTGCGGTTTTTCTCGTCTATTAGGTACTGAAGAAATATTTTAATTGTCGAATTATCATACTTGGCCCAAGTTTCGTATCATTACGATACGATATTTTGACGTGTCTTTACAGTAACTGGTAGTGCTAAAGACACTTCGAAAAAAAAAGCTTGGGCGTTTACTTAGTTTCTTATTTTACTAGTAAATTCGGTTTGGTAGCTAAGTTTTGTTTGCTAGTAGTTTTTTTGCTGTCTCCAGTAGATAACCATAATTATGTCTTTAGTAGAGATACTGTTTGTTTGTCAAACTGTGTGTTTATGTGGAGTGAACTACAAATTCTGTTTGAATACAAAGTTTCTATTTTCAGTAGAATGCTTTGGATTTTCTCGCGTTTAATTATATTTAGCGATTACGATTTAGCTGGACGATAATTAAAACAAACATCCAGGAATGTTTGGAAAACTTGGCGTTTTGAGGAGATGGTTGAAAAGGTAGATATTGAATGGATTGGACGTTCGGTGGAAGAAAATGATCGTTGGATATTCAGAGAATAGACTACCCATTTTATTGTTTGTCGTTGGAAGTAGTAGACTCATAAACTACTACAAAATAAAATATACACAACACAGTATGTTTGATTCGACTTCTTAAAATGGGACAAGATTAAAATGATGATGTTAATGAATTAATTATGACCATTCTAGAATGATAAAAAAATACATAAAACATAAACATATCTAGGAAACAATTAATTAAGAAAATTCATTCTAGAAGCATAAATGTGCGAATTATGTGTCTAAATCATAAAATCGACTTTTTAATATCTTACGTGAACCTACACGATAGATAGCTATTTTAATTCGACTCCCATAAAAGTATTATCGTTCGAGCCAATCGCACTCACTCAAATAAAAAATAATAAACTCAAACTTGTTGAATCTTCAAACAAGATGGATCTATAGATTAGTCAAATATTGTTTTTAAAGGTCCATAGTCTGCTATAAACTCGAAAATTATATATTAATTTACATTCGATCTTTGTTGGATCCCGTTGATTTTAGCAATAAAATCATGCTTTACTATACACGATATGTTTTTTGTAAAAAATAAAAGATAATACAACACTATAAAAAAATATAAATCGGCTTATCTGTATAAAACCAGCTTATTCGTATAAAGTAGCGTCTGCAAAATAAAAAGTTCCAGTATGTTTTTTACTCGAATATAATTCTCATTTCGCACCAAATTACTTCTCATTTTCGTTTTTATGCCGTTTCGTATTTGAGAAACGAGATTCGAGTTTGTTTTAATCTTTAATATAGTAAGTACCTATCTGCAGGTATTATAAGTAGGTACTAGGTGTGCTTAAATATTTATAGCTATAATATTGTGAACAGCTGTTAACACCTTGCTCTTTCATTGTATTTTTATTAAATCTAATACAAAACATAGTCTGTTTTATTCCAAAACAGCTATAGAAAGAACGGTAATTATGTTTTCGAGTGTTTGTATATATTTTTAGGAATGACTTTCTGTAACCTAAACGGCTTGACAGATTTAAAGAGCAGGGTTTTGGTAAGTGTGAAAGATTTTTCTATAGAGTTTTTTGTTTAATATTATACTTGGTCACTTTGCCTTGCTTTTATAAACACTTATTAGCAATTGCTTAGATTGACAAATGCCATTTATAGTTAACTATAGGCAAACTTTATAAGTAAAGCTCCTAAATTACAACAACCACGATTTTTTTTTATTTATTATTCGTATCCGTCAAATGCTCTAACGCTACACAGGTACGATTCGACAAAAAGATATATCTACAGACATCGGCTATAATCCGAGCAGCGGCGGCATTGTGCAATTGCTAATCGGCACAGATCGACGATTCAAAATTAATAATGATTTATATAGACGATTAGAGCCAGGTTAGGTATCAATGCCACCGGGCCTTGTATGAATAGAGAGTTCTTTATCCGTCATTTGCATCAGAAGTAAAAATAGAGATTTTTAAGCCGATGTTTAAAGTTTAATCGAGAATTCTAACTCAGATTTTGGAACAATTGAGTTTATTCAGTGTAAGTTCGTTTATTCTGAAGGAACAAATACATTTTTGAAGACAGCCTAACGCTAAAAACTGCAATATCCGGGTAAGTAGCATATTTTATAAGCTTTCTAAATTGTACCATTTTTTAATTAATAGAAAGACATTCACCAACCTAACCTTTTGTTGGAGTTTAATTACGGGTCAAAAAAGTTATAATTCAAATTAATACAGCTTTTGTACTTAATCAAGAAGGATTTATTTGGATAATCCGGGACTCGATTTAAGCTTGGATTATGCTGCGATATAATATAATTTTTTACTCGCATTTTTAATAAGGCATTCAAAGGTCAAATAATAATGGTTTATGCAATCTCAATGCTCTTAAGATGCACATTGGATTGCGTGTGCACGCCGGCTTACGATCGAAATGCGCCTTACCGACGGATGTCCCGGATTAGATTTAAGGGGTAAAGGAACTAAAAAGAGACAGCACTATGAACTTACATTCACTGGACAAGGACAGACGACTGTCGGAGATTTAGAGATTATGATTCATAAAGAGAGGAGAATGAATGGAAGATTATTGCGTAGGGGATAAATGGGAATTATGCGACGTTGTGGAAGTTGATCGAATCGCGCTTTGGATTTATTTCTACGTGGTCTAGGAAGAGTATCATTAGTATCATTATTCGTAGGCCAAAATAAACCACTTTTACTTACATACGTACTTACCTATACAGGGTTATTCATAAAAGGTATTCTGAGCCGAAAAGGGCTCACAGTACTCATCATTATGAACAAATTTTAACGGGACCAACCCGAAAATCGCGAAAAAAAAATCAGCTGCTCCACAGAAAAATGTCTATACCACTAGACAAAATGTCTGGAACAGCTGATTTATTTCTCGCGAATTTTGGGTTGGTCCTATAGTAAAAGTTTTTCATAATGATGAGTACCTACTATGAGCCCTTTTCGGCTTAGCATACCCTTTATGAATAACCCTGTATGTACCTTATAAACTAAAACGTCCAGATGCTTTTTATACCTACAAAATTAGTACTCGCCATGAAAGAAACCTAAAATTGATACTAACAGCTTTATGAGCTATCGACAAAATTTCAATGCTTTTATAGCTGAATCTTTTACGACGTCATCAAAATGAAATTAAACGACGTGGAATCAATCGCGGTTCTCAGATGTAGTACATTACGAGACGTAAAAGGCCGGTCATGTCGAAGATAAATCAATTATGGCATCAGATTAACGGACAGATGAGCTCCGAGGGCCGGACAAAGGCTGGGATGGAGGAGCGCGTGCCTGCGAATAATATAGCCAGAGACGGCTTTATAAAGGTGTTGATAAACTCTAGCCTTCAGTTGTAGCGGAACGTGAACTTTAGCCGTTTTTTAAAGTAAATCATTTGTGTTAGGATTTTTTTTCATGCCACTGCATCCAAACATTTTGTTGATCATACGAAAATCTATTACCTACTCTGAAATATCTGAAAAAAACTTTGCGAAAGGTAAAAATAAATTGGAAACCATTTGTTGACTCACTCAAGCTCTGATTAGGTACGTTTGAATTTTATTTTAAGTATTGGTTTTTGATTCTTTTGACAGCTTCTTTTAATGAAATACTAGTATGCATATTTGCATTTTCTAGTAATAAAACATTTACTAGAATGTTCTTATGTTCGTATATCTGTACCTATGTTTATATTTTGTTCTTGCAGTCTTTAAGATTAATTTAGTTTAGTTTTATTTAGCGACTTTAATGATATTGAACTGAATTTTCCCTATTGAAATAAAACTTCGAAAAAATAAAAAAAATATATTTAGGCCAACATTTGAGGAAATTGTGTTGTTTTTAAGTTTAAACACTGTGCTCGAATCGCTTCTAAATACACTCACAGTTACAAGACAAAAATAAAAACTCTTCAGTGTAGATGAGGGTTTAGATAAGTAAAGCTTTTCTTAAGCTTTCCTGCTTATGTTAACTGTTGGTTTAATCTCTTGAATCGCACGTTAATTAGCGGCATTATGGATTTATATCAACTAAATCAGTTCACTGTATCAAGATAGTCAGTTTTAATTTAAGAGGATGAATCAGACATAAGCTGTGAAAATATCATGCATTGCAAAACAAAGTGGAAAATACATTTGAGCCCGTATTGTATTGTATCTGTAACTTGAATGTATTTTTGGTGTAAATATATTTTTTTTAAATGTGGTTTTGTTCAGCGCTGAAATAATGTGAACAAAAGAAAGCTTAAAACCATAAAACACTAGGTAGCTTATTTAGTTTATAGCAAAGTACCTATGTTGATTTTTTATATGCATCACAATTAGTGGGAGCTAACTCTATCGTGATTTTTTGACTGGACTCAATTTATATTTTTAGGTGTCATACTTAGAATCATACTTCAGAATATTTTTATTACACGCACTTATAAAAATATCATAGTGAATAGTATTTTAAAGTATTATCTTGTAAAACATCAATTTAGATAATCTTCAAGAAATAAGGTTTCTGTAGCTTGTGTTCTATACCATGTTTTTTTATAATGAATAACCACCAACTCGCCTGATGTTAAGCGACGATGTGGTCGAATATGAAGCACGCAGACCTTAAATGATACCTATTCACTCTGATCTTGAAAAATCCAAGATTGTATCTCTTAGAAAACAAAGAAACCGGCTGTCTGTCCCATATCCAGGATGTACAAATCAGAAACGTAGAATAAAAATGTTTAACTTCTTTATTATTGTTAAACTTACCAGCAATACCTTTATTGAGTAGGTTGTTGAAGGCCTCCTTCTTCGGGGACAGGTGAGGGGCGTGCTGGATGCGCTCATGATGTACTGGCGCTGAGGGCGGACGAGGCACAGCCCTCTCCTCCGGGGACCTCCGGGGTGGCGTCTTGCTGCGACGCAGCTCTGATGCCAGATTCTGTAATAAAGAAATAATATGTTAATAATTATAGCAAGTAATTTAATTTAAAATTTGAAAACCCCTTTGGCAAGAAAGGACCTGGTTATCTTAAACCGCAGAACAGATTTTCTAAAACCGTAGCTATGAATACTTTCCATTGAGTCATCTTTGAAACAAAATAGCGAAATCAAAATCAGTTAAGCTGTCTAGGCTACGATGTCACAGCCGGACAAGCATTTATTATATTTTTTGCGTTTGTGAAATGTAAGTCAAGTTCAAAACTATATAATTATAGTATTCTAACCCTTAACTCAATAAGACAGGATTTATCCCATCTACGAGCAGATACCTCATAAGATTTTCTAAATAGTCATTTAGCGACAACGACTTCCTTCTAAAACTAATCAAGCATTGTTTGCTCTCACGCAAACCTTCAATAAAAGCTCTGTAATGAATAATTCCACATCGCTGTTACAGTTGCATACATTTCTACCTACATGTATGTATGTGCAGTAGCGCAGACGTGCGAGACATGTGAATAACTGCATAAAAGGGGAGGCACCGTTGCACCGCTTTAAATTGTATTATGATACTGTAACTGTAAGTTTTAAAATGGGAAACACACCGTTTGAAAAAAAAAATATAGTGTTGAAAATTCTGGTCATGATTTCAGCGAATGCAGCTTTGGTGGTGCCCACAGGACAAATATTAATCATACTTTATAAAATCACCCGATCAATTCTTCCAAATAAGTAAAAGTGGCATCAAAATTGGTCCCGTCCTTTTGGAGCAACTTCTTACCCCATACGCGTTAGGTTTACCAAATTCTAAGTGTGCCTTTTCCGTTGTCGTGGGCGAAAAATACAAGACCATAATTTAAAACAAATGTCAGTTAATACTTGCGACAAATGTGAAAATCCCGCTTCTAATATCAATGCTAAATATTTACCGAAGCACTGTACAGTTGATCACGGTACAAAAATAGTGAAATCTTCCAATCTTCGAATCAGTTAATAAAACCAAATAATAGTATGATAATTCGGGACGTCACGAGTTTCGTTGACAATGTGGATTACAATTTTGGTCATTCTCGTCTGGTTAGAGTCAATTTGTATGATTTGCTTTAAAATCTTGAAATAGGCATGGACATTCTATTTTTAACTTCACTAGAATCGTTCTAATGATAAAAGTGTTGTCACGCAGAAGGTGACAATTTTTCGACCACTTTTGTGACCATCAAAGGGCACGACGTGTTTCCCTAGTGATACGTGTATTTTACAGTTGAATATGTGAAGAAATCGGAAGTTACTTTATAGTTTCGATTGTAGGCGAAAAGTAATATCAATGAAGGTATTTTCAGACAATGCTAGAATAATTGTAGAAAAGAGTAAATTGGTATCAAATTAATAGTAAAAATAACGTTATACGATGACATCATTTCTTTGCCCAGAATTATATCAAGCAAGAGGCTTTTTTAACCTTCTAGAACTGTTAGAATCAACCATACTCGTAGAGTTCGAGAAAGCGCTAGAATAGAACCGATCATAAGACAAGAAAGACTTTCAGAAAGAGCTAGAAACGACCACAAGCCAACAAGAAATAAACAAACAAGCCTAACAACAAATAAAACTATCCGCATGAATTCTAATCTAAGAAAAGTCGAACCACTTAAGGCGAATCGAGATTCAAATTGGACACTTGCTCCATTGCGTCAGTCGATATCATACGCTCATAGCGCTCATGAACAGCGCTGATGTCCACTGATTACCTTCATTGAGCTTTGTTACTGAACGCGCTGACCACATAATAGCGAATCTGGACGAAATTATGGTGTTTTAATAGGGTTAATGATGCGAACAAGACATGTCTTACGATGGCACGGACCAAAGTTGACGGTAGAGAAAAAGTGTGCGGTGACAGCACGAGTCCATTTAAAATCTGGTGTACATTTCATTAGCGTGTGTCAACATGAGTATTATTTCATTAACTCAATTAAATTATCAGTCACTGTTTGAGACATATACTTTTTGTACCTCATTTAACAGTCATGTTGTGTAGTATTTCTTTTAAGTGCTTTGTAAAAAATAATTCCATGTTTTTTAACCGACTTCAAAAAAGGAGGAGGTTATCAATTCGTCTGTATGTTTTTTTTATTATTATTATTTTTTTTTTATGTTTGTTACCTCATAACTTTTGACTGGGTGAATCGATTTTGATAATTCTTTTTTTATTAGAAAGCTGACGCTTCCCATTTGGTCCCATTTCAATTTAGTCCAGTTCTGATAATGGCATCCATGAGAAAACCATATAAGTCTTAAATTTGCATTAAGTACGTGCGCGTCAAATAGATGAATAACTCAATAGTCGGTCTTTTGAAGTCGGTCTTTGTTTTTTTTTTTTTGTAAAAATAATGTTCTTGTTCTAGGTATAAGTGATATGGTAGTAAAACTGAATTCTCGTGTGTTCGCAATAAATGATGATTGGCACAAGCAATGCTAAGATTCCTATTAATTATTAGAAGCAATTAACTGAGTCGAGCCCCTGCAGAGCATTATAGGCAGATACCTAGATACCTACAATAGGTATCTAGGCATTTTCAAGGCACGGCTTGGCATCACATCAGTAAATACTTCGAATTGTTACTAGAAACGACCGCCTTAATAAGCCTTTCTAACAGAAGATTGATTTGCATCTTGTATCATATTACACTAGCAGTAACTAACAGAACATTAATACCTAGACGTAAGTGGGTATATATATTTTGTTTTATATACCTCTAAAACGAAATCCACTTATTCTTGATACAGTAATTAAGTACATTTGACAACTACTTAGTAAACTAAATGTTAATAGTAGAAGGTTAAAAAAAAAAAAAAAAATTGTCCTGCTAAATTTTGGTTAATAACTATTAAACCAACTGTGACGGCAATTCTTTATTATAAGCTAGATTAAACAGTTGATCAACAATCATGTAATTTTATTAACACAAGACGGAATTTATTAGAACTTTTAAATAAAACCTACTTACAACTATAAGTTTGTTGCATTAATAAGATACAGGAAAATTTTCATTAATTGAAAGAGTTTAAGATCACAGACAATCTGGTGTCTCATCAATGAGCCGTGCCTCCTCTGCGACGCCAGAAACAATTTGCGCTGGAACTACGTCATGTTTCAATCTGGAACGGTCTAGTATTTAAAACGTGAGCAATAGACCTCATCTGTGTCTAGCAACTAGCAACTAAACACTAACTAACCTTTGGACCAATAAATCTTATTCATTGGCCAGTTACAGTTCTGTTCTGAACCTGAAAACTTATTCGAGCAACTGAAAACCAAACCTGCTTAGTTTTGGAAAAATATAATCCAAAAAAAACTCGACTTGAAAATCTACTTCATAAGATTGCGCAATAAGTGCAAAAATTCACTGATGTTGTGTGAATAGATTGAGTTAAAACGAAGTTTTTTTTCCAAGGAAATTCATGATAAACGATATTCGCCTAAAAGTTTTTATGCAACTGACGAGACGAGACGAAAGATAAGCGTCATACTTACCCATAATCATTTCTGCGTAACTTTTAGCTTCTGTTCATCTCCCAAAAAAATACCCAAGGCGTCTAGTCGGTCACCAAACCTTTCCATCCAGCCTTCAGGCCAATTCCGACGAATGCAGCGAGCCGTGCCTCCAGCAGGTCGATTCGCGCCACAGATACGTCTAATATCGTATTGGAATTTGTGATGCCGTTTGACCCCTGTTAACCCAGATTACGCTCCTCGGCGCCTGATTCGTCCTCCCCAGCCTGATTGTGTTGTGACACAAACTGTAATGTATTATGTGTTAACTCTGCCTGCAATCACGGCACGCACAATTACAACGTGGACATTTGGCTGTTTCGAACGTTAGCTGTTCCAGCTCTATTTAGGTATGGGGTCCGGGTGTCTAGAGAAATGACGTCATCCACGCAATAGTCAATGTTTAGGTCTCATTGGCGCATGGCAATGCAACCGAGGGAAAGAATGACATGTGCCAATTGTTTTCACTTGGTTTTGGCTCAGTCAAGGTGTTTGCCGGTCATTTTAGTGTATTCGAATTTAATGGGAGAGAAATTCAATTTCTACTTCAAAATTTTGACTATCAGTAACTTCTTTACCTAATAATAAAAGACACGCAAAAAAATGTGGGTTACAAAATATCTACTTTACTTTACGACTGGATTGATCTGAATAAAAATTCCAATCACAAATTAAATTTAATGGTATCTTCTGGTAGGTAGGTAACATAGTTATCTGAATCTCTGCACGCGGTACCACATAACAGTAAACCATAAAAACACAGCTTCTGTCTCGTGACGTTCTTGTTTACACTTTTTAACGCAAATGGCGAATGTCATCATGATTTCAAGTAGAAACTGCCTAAAGTTAAGACCTCTGGGCTAATCTAAAGAAGCAATGATCTGCTATGGTTACGCGTGACAAACACGGGGTCAGAGGCCGCGTCCGTCATGTGACGAAATTGGCTTAAAATAAGATAACTTTGCGTAAACTATAATAATCTGAAAATATAAATCCCGCGACGTGTAGTCAAGTGGAACGCCACACCCGATAAGTAAGTTTATCGAACTTACGTACGAGCAAATTTGCATAGTGAGAATCATAATTGTGACGTCACACAAAATGTCAAATCAAACTTTTGTTATTTTGGACATTACATCGTTATCATATTTAGTACGTAGGTAATATCGGACTGATTCGGGCCTTTGTTGCAAAAATACAATAATATACTTAAAAAATATGTCATTTCATTTCGGATACCTGGAAAATAATGAATAAACACTTGTCATTTACGTATAAACACAATTTTAGTATCAACACATCATCATACTTTCTTACGATCGCAACAATGTACCTGACTCCTATTATTGTAAATTCTTGTATTTCGTTTGTCATATAGATTACGTACGTTATATAACACAACAAATTATACTGCAATAAGATTACTTAATTGTATTTAGATTATGCTGTCACTCTCAAAACCTCAGAAATAAACGTTGACTTGTTATTTTCGTTAGCGTTCGGAAAAACCTGCGCGACTTTGCGCCCCGTTGACAGCTCAAGAATTAAAAGATAAGCTCACTTGATATACAAATATAAGACGTTTCTAAACGCTATCTAAGTCAAATAAGTGAGGCATAAATAAATCAGGGTTGAGCGTGATAGACAACAAGAGTAATTCCATAGCAAATGATGCTATCGCAGAGTTTTGGTCCATGTTTGTGCGGTGTTACGTACTGCCTCCGTATTAAACGAGATAAAGGGATCTAGTTTACAGCACTCGTACGTGGAAAGCTGTTGCACGATTAAAAGACATATTTAAAGAATAATTACATTAAATTTTTTTTTTTTATGTAATTGAGTGACGAGACGAGCAAATCGCTCGCCTGATGTTAAACGTCACGTTTGCCCATAACAGGTCTGCGTCACCCAGAATTTTGAACTCGCAGAATTCAAAATCCTGCGCGGCACAGCACTGCGCTCGTCACCCTGAGATATAAGTTGTTTCATCTCCCAATTGCCCTGTAATTTCACTGGAAACAATGCCCTTCCAACCGGAACACAGTAATGTTTGCACATTACTGCTTGGCGGTGGAATAACTGGCAAAGGTGTGGTACTTCCCCAGGCGGGCTCTGCAAAAGAGCCCTACCACTACTAATAAAATAATAAATAGACATTGTTATTATTTTTAGTACGTAGATAAGTAACCTGAAGGTTAATCGGGCGTACAAAATAATCTACAATACAGGGTTTTGAGAAAAAGGTAAGCTAAGCCGAAAAAGGCTCATAGTACTTATAACTAAACTATAACTATAACTATAAATAATTTTTACTATGGAGCCAATTCGCGAAAAAAATAACAGCTGTTCCATACATTTTATTGAGTGGCTTAGACGTTTTTCTATGGATCAGCTCATATTTGTTTCGCGAATTCCAGGATGATCCCATAGTAAGTTGCTTATAATGATGAGTACTATGAGCCTTTTTTAGCCTAGCATATTCTTTCCTTATAACTCTGTCCTGTATAGTAAAAACTAAAAACAGCACATCATAAACAATCGGTATTTAAAGTACCAATTAGGTAGATTACATGGTAATTTATTAGCAACGCTTCGCAGTTTCACGCTATCCTGGTACCGTTGATTTTTTGACCAAAAAAGTAACCTACGTATATTAACATTTAAATACCTAAGTATAAAGGTATTCATACTCAATTTCATTCAAACTCATTGGTTTGTTTAAAGCATAAAGTAACAAATATCCAAATATTTCTCATTTATAATATGAGCATATGCTCGTTTAAATAAGTCAACATACAGCAAAGGCAACAAATTGAATATCTACACATTCATTCTATACAGTCAAATAATGCTAACGTAATGAGTTTCAATTCATAAAATTAATTTGATAAACATTATTTACAAGTTCCGTGTATTCATTCAACTGCGTGCTATTTACATCGATATCGATTTGTTCTGATTCCCACAACTCAATTACAAATATTTGTGCATTGTATTTGTTTAATTAATTATCGTAGAACAACTTAAATTGCAGATTAAGATGATTGTACTAACAATAAATTAATGCTACAGACGTGAATAAATTTGGTATTCAATATCTGTGAGTGCTATAATAAAATGATATGATGTATGTATAATATTATAATGAGCAATAAGTTAGTGGTTTACAAATTTGACATTTCTTTTATTATCTAGTCGTTTTTATGTGACATTAATTTGCTTATTAAATTATTTTGCACGTTTTGTTTATTAGGTTTTATTAGAATTTTTGATTTTGAAGTTCACGTGTAAAATAACATTTTAATAGTAGGTAAAACTTGAATATGAATTTCAATACCTTATGAATATTTTTAAACTAAACTAAATCAGATTTGATTACATTTTATGACTCATTGATCTTCTAAAATCGACAATTTAATTGTTCATAGTTTTTAAGGGTAGGTAAAGTTTTTTTTAATCACACGCGCATAAGTTTTCTTTAATCCATTTGATACTAAAAAATATATATATTTAATCTTAGTCGAATTAAAAGTAATCACAAAGATCACAGTAACGGCTTATTTCTCAAATAATCCTAGCCCCACATACGAGCGCCCTAAGGCCGTGTTTACACTGACTACTGCGCCGGGAGCCGGTGAGCGGGCTAATCCAGGCGCTAGTCTCGGTTTGTTTAGGAATGCTATTGGAGTTATTGTCGGTTTCAACACCTGTTTGATACAAAAATCTGTATACTTTGAAAGGTTTTTCAATTGCAAAACACGCAGTAACACACAGTTACTATGTACTTTGGTAGGTAGTGGTTGTAATTATCGATATATCGATATCGATATTACAACATTACTTACAAGGTATTCAGCAAACTAGTAGCCTTCCAATATTATGATAAAATAAAATGAATTATAAAACTATTGTTTCGATTAATTTCAAAACCAAAAAGCTTAATTGCATCTGAAAATACTGAAATAAAACTTAAATTGGTATAAAAGGTGATTTTTGAGCTAAAAGTGCGTGCGAACAAAAATTATGCTATACGAGTATGTAGCGTACAATGAAATATACGCGACCACTTACATAGCAACACTTCAATTTTTCCAAATCAATCAAATCGTTTAGTCGATAAAAATAATGTCACATAGATACCTACAGCCAAACATTCTCCATATTTCGGGCATTCGCGTAAAAATAAGAAATTATACCTTTAAATCGTTCAAAAAACGGCCAAACTTATTACAAAACATTTCGTCACAGACGTGTGAGAGGAAACAACAGAGTTATTATCACGGCTCAAGGATTTTTCACCACAGCCCGATTAGATGTTTTACAGCGTCAATACGAGTAAGACGAGCAGGCCTTAACTCGCTAAGCTGTTAATTTTTACAATTTATTCCACGTACTCACTTATGACGTCTGTACAGTGTACAAGTCTACATGTCATATATCTGTACAGGTTTTGTGAATAATGATTCTAAGAATCGCAGATTATGATTTATTTTTATTGAGCAAACGAAATTAGCTTTCATCTGTGCAGATATTTGTTTATAGTATGGATGTTTTTACGAGAGCATGTATTTTTCAACTTACCTCGATGAAACTATGAATAGGCTACTTTGGGTTCTACAAATTCGTAGTTTTTATTCATCGGCAATATTTGATTGGGTGGGTTACCCACGCAATCAAATATCGGAAAATAGATGAAAAATATCAATTCGGAAAACGGGACAAACAAAATTTAACATAATCGAGCTTTAAAAATTGTGCTTTTACGTGTGCTTTCTTGCATATTGGAATGAAAAGTAATGCAGTTAATTTTAGTGTTCTCAAACTATTTTGGTTAAGAGCATGACATAACAAAATCAACGCCATTGTCCTTGCTTACGTGTAAAACTATAACTGTGTCAGAACAGGCCTAATTCAACCTTGTGAAATACTTCAAATGATAATAGAACTATCACGGTTTTACGAGACACTGTATCTCGTGTTCTGAAGCCTTATTCTAGCCTGTCCGACATTAGCGTCTATCTCTTTTTCTCTCGTAGGAAAAGTCAAGAGAGTGAAAGTGATAAGGAAGATATTGCACACGCTAGAATAGGGCCTTAGTTTTTGATCATTGAAAATTTGATTTGATTGTTTGCGCTACGCATGAAATAACAGTTACCTATTACAAAAGAGCTACAGGCAAGATTTAGCACTTTAGTTATTTCGTTAACATCGTTTCAATGTTTTAGATGCAGTTGGGTTTTTTTGGATTAAACTGTATTAATATAGGTGGAAGGATGAAGTGGCTAGAGATCTCCGGGAGCTTGAAGACGATGCCTATCGTCATTTTATAAAATAAATAGCGTATTTGGTAAGTTTTGGTAATTTTTGATCATATATGAAAAAAAGAAAGACGGCACTTCTACGGCCCTTTCAACCAATTTTTAAAGTTTGAGTACCTAACTTTTGTACATTCAAGATTATCCTATGATACGAATTATTATGTCGAAATACACAATTTATTTTAGTTTACTCATTCTTCATAATACTTACCTAAGTTAAAATATCAGAGTGACATCCTCTGGCTGGAGGAAAGCCAGATTGGCCCATTTCGAATTGCATGAAGCCAGAATCGAATGTCAGAGAAGTTAGTCGATAGGGCCACTGGTATTACTAACAAATTCAAATAGTTTAAATGCAACTTCTTAACATACACTTATTATCTAGTATATTACTCATACCTCATTCCTATTTTATTAGATGTCTATGAATAAAATTATTCAAGATAGGTACGATTTCCTTATTCCCACATTCTATAAATTAAAAACCAACAGAGGAAGTGGTTATCATACGGTTCGATTAAATTAATTACCTATTGATATCAAACTTATTCATTGTGTAACTCGAAGTAGGTTAATTAATTATTATTTGTTTTATATTCCATATATGTTACTTATAAAAATCTAAATATGTATGTAGTAATAAAATCAATTGATGTGCGTCTGTCTCGCAAAACCTCGAAAATGAAACTACTGATTTTTTGCTCGCCTCAATACTGGGATAGTTTATAAACAGCCCAAAGCAGCCGAAAAAAGGAAATGAAATAAAAAACCGAAATATATGTTGTCATGATCTATTTTAGATGGTACAAAGTTCATCGAGTCAGCTACTAGGTTTATAGAAATACAAATATTTAGGTTAAATACTGAAAAAGCCGGAAATAAGACAAGTGTTTAATTATTTTTGTTTCCGACTGGATTACCAGCTCTTTCCTGGATAAAATACGCTGATAAAAACGGCCATCAAAATTCCGATGGATTCACCTAAAGTGCGGAGCATACTGATAATCACCAAAAAGTACGATGTAGTACAAAAAACTAGTTTTAGCACCAGTTTTTAGGGTGACAACCATAATAGTTGTCACCCTAAAAACTGGCGCTAATCATCGTACTTTTTGGTGATTATCAGTATGCTCCGTACTTTAGGTGGATCCATCGAAATTTTGATAGTCATTTTTCTGAATGTAGGTATTCCTAAAGAGAACCTATGCGACTTAATCAAGATGACGTAAATCAAGAAAAAAAATTAACCAAGATTAATTTATCTTCCTAATCTTTTCTTACAAACAGCATACCGATGCCACAGAATATATACTAGTTACTATAACCTAATTATTCTAATCTCTGAGATTTAACTTATTTACGCAGCAATTTAATCCAGGCTGAACATAAAAAGCAATTATCATAATAATCTAATAAACTGTGATTACGGATAAGGATTATCATAATGTGAATTATTAGATTATACAAATATAGTCTTACAGAGAGTTGGTTTTACTATATAAATGTTTTTGACAACAGCATTTTGAACACTTGTGGAAAATTATGATAGATATGCAAACTATACAATTCAGTTAGAAAAGGCTGTTGCATCTTTACTGTACAGTAGTGTACAGCCAGACAAAACGAAAGTAGTACCTATGTGACTTTTAAAGACGAGATGTAGGTAAATATCAAAAATATACACTAGAAAAAAAGACGATATAAAAGCATTAGGCAAATATGTTGGAATTTTGGAATTGATGGATTCCCAGAAACACCAAACTTGGAGGTTCATTTTCCAATTACTCAAGCAAAACTAAACTGGTCATTACACCCTTTTCGTAATTGTGCACAATATCCCAAACATAACAGCGTTAATTTGCAGTGAACTTTAGCTCTCGTACTTCTACACCGCAATTATCCGAATTCAAAGAAATGTTCCACGCGGTTTAGTCGAAATCAGAGCGGTATGAGCAATCCATTAACACGGGCCTGCTACAATAGCGTAATTAGTGTCATTTGCACTATTTTTGGACGGGATAAACACAGCAGGGCACATTGACGAGCGGCCCACAAATTGGAAACAAATAGTTTTAGGTGCTAAGTTAATTTGTTCGGCTTTCGCTAACGTGTGAGCAATCAGCGCTGGATCGTTCTTTGTTTTTTAAACTTGTGATTTGGTTCATTGTGTTACCGTTAGACACGGTTTGGTATGCGTATAGGCTACGGAATCTTTAAGCCTAATTAACGAATATAGACTGTTAACTCTACCAAGTTAACAGTCTATTACTTGAATGAATTATGATGAAATATGAATTTATAGTAGGTACTCGTAGGTTGTATACCTACTATAAATTCATATTCGACATAAATGTTTTTGGTTTATTTTCTTGTTACAAAGTGTTTTTTACTAAAATAATAATTTCTCCTTATTTTATTGGATAAAAACATGTACGGTAAGAACTTACTTTAACAACAGATTTGTGTGACGCAAACTAAAAAAACGCTTTTGATGTGAGTAAGTAAACGGATTTATTGTCGAAACACGCGTTAGATAACAATCGAACCCTTGACCTTGGTTAACCGTTAAAATCACAAATAAATTTTATTGCAAAGCTATAAATGCCGTTATCACTTTTTTTGCATTTATCTCTGCAAAAATATCCAACGACACTTCTCACACTGTCAATACTTCAATAGCAAATCGTTGGGTTTATCTACAAAGCATTCCGACTAACTGCGATAAAACAATAAATCTGTGCCGTAATCTGTATTATCTGCGTAATCCGATAATGCACGTACTGGCGGCACTATCATATCCAGCTATCCGTAGATATCGGTGCGCGGATTATCCGTGAACGTGCGCTATCGGGCCGCGAACGTCACGCGTGCTAGGAATGTTCGGAGAAATTAAACGAGTGTGAGTTATGTGGGTTTAATTGAAGATACGTGGCTTTGTCAATTTTGCTTAATAAAAAATACCTACTCAATTTTTTTTTCGTGAGATGATTTTGGCTTTGCACGTTTTGTATATTCTCCAGTGTCAAGCTATGAAAGTTTCTAGTCTCGTTAATTACATGTTATTTAGGGCCAATAAATATTACTGATTTACGATCTGAATAGAAGTAAGATTTCAGTAATGTTAATGTCAACTTAAAAGTTTTCAGAGTGGGTAGTACCTACCTCAAAGTACCAACCTGGCTTAAGGCAATGATTATGCTCTTCCATAGTACGGATATTAGGTACTAATGTCCATACAAAGACTCTACTTAATCAAATTGCTTATCTACTTCAATAAGTAAAGCTATCTACTCATATTCTGTCCCACCCACTTTACATTATTCACACTTTTTATACTATTTATCAAGGAAACGATATAAATACTCGAGATAATACCACTCGAAGAATAAACCTGTCAGTAATCGACGCGAAGATTATTTGCCGCCATGATTATCGCTAATTAATACTCAAGTAGCAAACGATTTAAATGGAATAACCCAGTTAAACCACTTGCCGGTGAATAGAGATATCGAGCGCCGATACTCGAGAACAATCACTACGATTGTTGTCGTATTATTTAGTTTAGATACCATGTCATGCATTATGCAACGTTGCAACTACCAATAAGGCGCCGTCTAGTTCCTACAACTTCGGATGAGAAACAAAAAACTATCAATGGAGCCGCGGACAATTCGCGGAGCACATTAGATATTGTTAACAAAACTTCCTTCTTGATTAATATGCATCGACAGGTAATGCTGAGTACGTGCCCGTGCGCCGCCGCCGCGCGCCCATCGCTCATTTGCGCATGCGCGACGCATCCATGCAAAATTTAGGCGGGATGCGTTTGCGTAACCAGCGTCCAGCAAACGTAGATATACTTTCTATCGTCGGCTCTTTGTCCGCGGCGGTCACGTCTCCCGAGTTAGACAAGGAGACACGTTAGCTCCGATGCGTCGGTCAACGCACATCGCATTCGGTAGGAGCTGGTTTGGCCGCCGCCGCCGGCGCACATTCCCATGCGAGGTATGCCCTCGGGAGCTATGCTGCCAATTTAAATATTACGGCTGCTCAAAAACGTGAGATGTAGGTAGCAAGAAACCTCGTGTGGGCCTGCGACTCGACGAAATCAGGATACCCTGAATCCGTCCAAAAAATATAATGCAGCGACGACATTGTTACGTAATTAAAATGTAGCTTTTTACAGTAGTCCCGTATGGCAAAAATAATTAATAATACGCGTTTTAATTTTCATCTGAATTTAACATGGGAGGTTAATGTCGAGGAAATATCCCAAGTCCTCTCATAAAGCTTCAACATGCAGAGATTATGCGCTATAAAAATTGTGAAGGTTTTGTGTTGAAATTGTTTATTTCGCGTGTGTGGCGCGTATTGTTATGGTTGTGTGCAGCGCTGCCCATGGCGGGCTGTAGCCATTCCCATGTCGGCACCGAAAAAATATATTCAAATTGATTCACGCGCGCGCGTCTCCGTCCGAATTTTGCAGAGCGTTTGATGCGCCCGCGCCGATTCCGGCAAATCCGTCGCGTCGGAAGTGCGTGGCGCGCGCCGTCCCGCCCGATGTGTCGATAGGCTCGCATGGAGTCGACGACCTCGATCAGGACCTCCGATAATGGACATCAGATAGACCGTTAATTGCTATGATTGAGATGCCCGAGAACTCGGTTCATAAATTTTGCCGCCAAATTATTTTTGAGTACACATTTCAATTCAACAGGAATTAATATTACTGTCGTACATTAGACAGCAGACAGGACAAATTATGAATTGTCTCAATTTTGTCGATGTGCAAATTATCGACATTTTGTATTCCCCTCACTAATCCTGTAGAGACGTATTCGGTCACACAATGCACTTATTATTCGACAGTTCAATTTCTAAGTAAAGTGCATACGGATTGAATACTATGTTGAAATGACGTGTCCGTCTGTCCGTCTGCCCTTTCGACGACTTGAATAATATCGAA
Organism: Alcis repandata; assembly: GCA_949125135.1. NCBI lineage: Eukaryota > Metazoa > Arthropoda > Insecta > Lepidoptera > Geometridae > Alcis > Alcis repandata. Next base: position 4,498,094 of record OX421223.1, read on the forward strand.
ATAATTATTAAAATAAATGAGCACGGAAAGAACCAAATATAGACATCTGTCCAAAACCGTGCCAATAAATGATATAACAACAACAACTTATTCAAATCATCTCGAAAACAACTGATATTTAACTTTATTAGTTCATTCACAGATTATATTAAACTCAATTGATATTCTAACGTCTCGACCAAATACGGGCTTAAATATTATTGACAGGTTTACAACAATATTGTCGTTAAAATCAAAGGAGTCGGAAAAGGACCCGAAGACGGATTGTAACTTGGGTTAAGTCACACAATTAAGTGGATCTTTTCTGTAAGTGAGGTAGCGTTTACCTGTGTTTTATGGCGTCTGAACAATTCTACGGAAATCTGGCTTGAAGGACCATTGTTTATCCCATTACGTCAAGCTAAGGCGTCGTAAATATGTATTATATTATTGCTACAAACAGGATCATCAGTTTAACGGTAATATGCCAAGGGCGCGATTTCTAAAGACTATCTACCTGTCGGAGTTGTCAACAAAAAATGTTAATGCCAGGATTTCGGAATGAAAACATGGCAACACAAAAGATTTTTTTGGTATATCGATGTACAGCCATCTTACAAACGGTTTATGACTCAGCTGCGATTTGAAACTCGAAAGGTTTGAAATAATGCCCTTTTGTGCGATTATTAAGCCAATAAAATGTGATGAAATTAAGCCTATGGATACTGTCTAGATAAGATGCCGATAATCCACGCCGATGTCTAAAGCTCTACCAAAACCTCTCGAAAGGAAAGTTACAAATTTCCTAGAACCCCTGTGCCCTCTCGGCCATGTCAACACCCATGTTATCTATTCACAACATATCTACCAGTTTAATAGCGGCCACAATCTATCAGTGCGTGAGCACGTTTACATCTACAGTCTGGAAGCTGCCACAAAACAGAGATTAGAGTTCGTTCACACAGGATTTTATTCCTCATAGTATCGATGCACATATCGGTGCAGCTCTTACTCATTTGTTGTTGTAATTGTAAAAGGGATGGCGGATGAGATAAGTGGGTCGATGACATTTGGCTCCGGACGATTACTGTGATTATGCACTTTGTGCGTTGAACTTTACTACGAGTTTTGATATGCATAGCTTTGATACGAGGACACTGCCTACTGTGTCGGTATTTGGACGTGATTTATTGGTCGTCTCTCATCGGTTTGTTTAACTGTTTATTGACTTTGATTTAAATCTTGCATTGGTGCTTGAAAGCTTAGGTTCAAAGATCTTTATTGATATCTCAAGAAGCAGGGTCGTTCGCTTGATTACTTGTTGATTGTTCGTTGATTACATGAGTTACTATTTTAGTCAATCTGCACCTGTTCGTGCATACTTACGTGATAGAGATCGCTTTAAAAAAGTGTATATCCGTTGTCCATAACTTTGTGGGTTTTAGTACTACGTAGTTATATATGTAATTTATTTACTAACGATAGAAAACATTTTTAAAGTCCCTATCTAAAATACTTTATTTTATATCAATTTAAATACACGAGTTAATTATAAAACCGCTAATTAACTGAAAACAAAACACAATAGACAGTTTATTTTTCCAAACCAAGCGCTACGATGACTAACCGATCATCCACTTCGCCGATTGTTAATTAGGTACTACACAAATTAAAAATAATCCCCGCCCTTATCAACGGCACGGATATTCCGAAACACATCTACAGTGTTTTCGTTGTGCCGGTCGTATATGCGGACATAAATTCCCATGTAGGGCCGATAGCAGTCGAATCCATCTGGCAGATAGTGACCACTATTACCGCTATCGCATCCGCTAGCTAGTGATAACAGCCGATTGTCCTTCGTCGTTGGTAATCTATTGCTAACCGCAGGATTGGAGAAACGGCCTCACAGGCGGTAGGTACTATGTACCTAGTTAGCAAATGGTAGGTGTTGAAGCTTTATCTATCGTCTCTTGAAGAGACGGCGATAATTAGAATTTGAATTCAAAATGTAAACGTCAAATGTTGGCAACATTTCTAGTTTCTGGTAGATGTATTCGTTTTGAAATACAACATCCTAACCCCCTTACTTTTCTTTATTTTACTTTTTTTGTTTAATTATTTTTGCCCTTGTTTTTGTTTGCTCTTTCTTTTTCTCTCTTCATATTTTTCAGAATTCACTTCACACTTTGTTTATTTTTTACGATAAAACCAAAAAATAAAAAAGGAGAAAGAACCGATCTGATCTATCGCAAATCTAGTTTATTTAAGAAACTCTTATAAATACCTACATATTACACAGCCAGTGTTAGACTTTCTAGTTTTAGTTTTAGTTAGTTAGTTCTAGCTAAAATCTAGGTGTAGGCGAATCAAGCCGCTAGCCAGTACAGTTTTGTCCTTTCTATTCATTAGTCTATCAATGTACATTACAAAATCCTTACGTTTTCAATGAGTCGCCACCGTTACTCGGTAGTCAAAGCGCTTGCATTGTAATCAGTACTTTTGATTAACCTAATACCTGAGCCAACGCGTCAAATGGCAACATTAGTAATCGGGTGGCGAGACCCATGTCGAGACTTTTCCCAGACGCGAATACAGACAGGAGCACACTGCGCGCGTTTCACAATCTCGACACCTTTATTATAACGGACTAAGGTTTAAAATTGTTTGAAAGGTGGGAAACTTTTTGAGCCGGCTGTATATTTTCACTACCATTCCTATGTCTGTCATGCAGGATAATCGGCACGCAACAGTACAGTACATTCGACAAGCGATGCCAGTCTGAGAAGTTCAGAAATTGATTCGTAGAACATGTCATGGATGTATGTCGATTTCATATTTGCATGCTATTGTATTGCTTATGATGCATGATCATAATAATGTCACGATAGATATTCAATGGACGTAAGTAAAAAAACCGTATGAATGACGAAAAAAAATGCTCTTCATCAATTTAAAAATATTTTTCAAACAAACCAAAAGAGGCGAGGTCATGCTTTTTTTTTTTTTTTTTTCTTTATCATCAAATGAACCCAAACATTGCTTTATTACAGTTGATTTTATTATGCCATTTAAAAGTATTCCAAAAAAAATTTAAAAATGTTTTAAGTTCAAATAAATAAGCAATTCAAATTTAAAACGCCATCGCCCATTAACTATTACTAGAGGCATTAAAATATGGCAAGTTCAATCAAAATCTCCAACGATAACAAATGGTTCCAATGCCAAACTTCATCAGTTCGTTGATGAAAGATACTTCCAAAGCCCAGGGTTACGGTGTCAATTGTAGTGAGGCGACTTAGCCGAGCTGTAAAGGGTATAACACACTGAACACCATGACGTAATGATACGCTATGATACGCACGCAACTATCCCATCAAACTAGTATTACAAACAAACCGGCCCAACCTATGTGATGGTCCAGAGTATAAACTATATCTATTCCAAATTTCATCCAATACTCTATAGCCGTTTCAGCGTGAAGGAGTAAGAAACGAGAAGCCTCAAAACCTTTAGCTTTTCAACGTGAAGGCTCAAAACTAAAAAATTCATAGCAAAAGTTGGCGAGTAGGTATGTTAATATGCTTGTCACAGTAAAATCAAATCAATCAATTTACTTTAGAGTAACACATAGCCATAAGCATTCTTTATGTCAGAAGAAAAATGGTATCTGTAATAGGCATAGCAAATAAAACCTGCGTACTACAGCTTATTGCGAATATTTGCAGTGCTGACATCAGCAATAAAAGTAAAGTGGTTAACGTACAAACGTATCATTTAATACGCAACAAGGGGCGTGTCAAACAGTACGCGACACGTCGTGTAGCCTCCTCAAGATTGTCCCACTAAACGTTCATTAATCAGTGGCACTGATTCTAAATATAGTGACTTATGCTATAGCGTGCTGATGTCAGCAATATAGTCACTGGCTCTAATAGTAGAGGATGGCGGGCTAGATTAGCTCGGGTTAAAGGTTTCATTGGCCTATGCGGTATAAAGCTTAACGGATCTGATATGTTAGACTAGCTTTTGTTCGCGTATTTAGCCGTGTAGCCTACAGTAAACCATATTATATTTTCTTTAGCTATTGTTTAGTAAAACAATTAAATATAAGCCAAAATAAAAAAACTAAAATAACTAAAACAAAGAAATTTACAAAGCTAAAAATCAAAAAGTAGGTTTTGCCCATGTGGCAAGGTACCAATAACGCTGGCTGCATTCTCGCGCTGAATTGCCAGTGAAATTCAATTTAATTTAATATGTAAAGAAGACAAAACCTCGTCACTGCAAAACGTTTTGTTTAATCGACTTCATTTTTCTAACATTTGCACCCCGCTTTATCTCTTTATGGGGTTTTTTGCTCGATGATTTTGGTTTGCTTGATGGTGACCATGACCAATGATGAGGTCTACGATGGAGCACGCTTGCCTAGAAGAAACCGATTCACTATCGATTTCAAGTTCAACATCCAGATTATAGCTATCGGGGAACACCCACTGAGACAAAGCATTACACATTACACAATCTAGCAGTTCACGCAATAAAAGTGGAAGTTCCGTCTAAAATCTAACTTTACACTTTACTAACTAAGGAGTGAGTAAGTGAGGTCTTTCAATTTTCATATTCAATTTCTACTGTATTAAAAATTCTAGATCCGCACACAGTAAACTATGCTAATCACTCACTCATTTTAAAATACTGAATATAGAATTATACTAAATAGCAATTAAATTCAAATACTTTCCTTATCCTGATGATAAATGTTAAACTAACATTTAATGGCTCTACAAGTCCACCTGACTCTAATCTCGTAACGAGTGCCTACAACTTTAAAACAGGTGTAAAACCACGATAAAACTCTTTTATTGTACCTCTTTAACTTTATTTATTTGGTATATGAATAAATTATTCTAATAAATATGAATATGCAATAGCTTGAAAGAATCGCTATAATATTCAATGACAATGTTCATAAAATAAGCTGTATTTTATGTATAACTTTAGGTGTATTTTTATTTGACCAGCCCGTTTTATTATTTTTTATTTCCTTAATAGCGGAATCTTTAATTCGAATCGTTTTATCTCAAGCGCCGATTAGCAGTTTTAGTTTTATGGGAGGATGTTATCTTGACTAGTTTTTTTTTATATTATTGGCGCCTCAAGCTGTTTTTGTTACATAATATGTTTTTATTTAATTCAAAGTTAGGTACTTACGAGTAATAAAATATTTACTTCCCATTGTAGTTTATTATGTTTTTTCAAGATTTACATGAGAACATTTACGTGGTTTGAACACCTTTTGTTTTTAATATTGAATTTGAATTGTCCTAAATTTTGTAATGTTCCGCACAATTTCCTTATTTTTTCGTTTAAATAACCTTCTCCTGACAATAATAATTAACAGAACAAAAAAGAATTAGCGAAATTGTTCCATCCATTCACACGTGATACGACGACCAAGGGAAATAAAGATTCATTTTTATATAGGTACCACCTATATTGAAAAGTAAGCCCTAAGTGCCTCATTAAAAAGTCGAATAATTCATAACAAGACGCGTAATTCGCGTGTAAGTGAAAATTAGGTTGTTACAGTAGCAATTACACCGATATTGCAATGCGATACCAATGCGTAATTACGGACACCTTGTAGGCGTAGCGATGCGGGACGAGCTCGCTACGTGCCTATTAAAGTCATTAGTGACATTTTTTCCAATTCAAATTAAATTGAATACAATAATATTTGTTTTTATCCCTGCTAATATTATAAATGTGAATGTAAGTTTGTTTGTTACACCTTCACGCGAAAACTACTTAACCGATCATCATGAAACTTTGTACACATATTTTTGGAGGTATTAGAAATAACATAGGATACTTTTTATTTTTTTAAACGCAGTTGAAACCGCGGGGCGCAACTAGTATGTAATATTTATGTTATGTAAGTTTGCCTAAGTTGTTTTTTTGTTGTCAAATAACTTGATTGTAAACGAATTTAATTATACGAGTATTTAAAAATGAATTAATATATAATGAAATATGTATGTGAATCTACTACCCTACACTTTTAATATATTGTGTATTAAAAAATGCGTAATGTTTTATGTTTTTTTTTGTGATATTTCATTGTTGGTAAGGTTGACAGGCTAAACGTAACCGCTTTAAAAACATCTTGCATTTTATTAAAAGATTGCGTGATCGAAGAATATGCCTGGCTTGACTAAAGACTCTCGAATGAGGCTATTGAAACATATCGTTAACAACAGATTTAGAATTCTATAAAAGAACTGCGCAAAATGGGGTGTGAGATTATAAGGTAGGTGCTTCTTTAGAGCGTTCAACAGACTCGAGAATTTTCCCCGTAGGCAAGGCTTCCATATTGTGACAAAAATTTGTAAATAGGTAGTAACTATTACGAAAATATATATAATTTTTTTTGACACGTGAATCCAAACAACATCAATTAATAAATATTAATAAATTCGTTTATTTAGAAACAAACAACAAATACCTATTTTTAGACAATGAGAAATCGATGACACGTTAAGAGATCGATGATTTTTACTTTCAAATTCTCATGGTTCCTCATTTGATTTAGGAAAATTTCGGTGCATTCTGATGTGGCAGAAATTACAACATTTCTAACATTAATAGATTCTCTGAACTTCCAAGGACGGTTTTCGTAACACCAGACGACCCCTGTCCGACGCTGAAATAGTCATTGAAATGTGAGCTTTATGTTGGGAACATACAGCTGAATTTCCTTCCCTGTCTTCAGCCCGGTGCCTTTGGCTACTGTGATGAACGAACAATGATATGGCTTTCGGACAGTTCGAGTATTAGTATTAGGCCCGGTGTCGACGTAAGTAACGGACGTGACGCCATGTGATTTTGCTTCGAATGCTATAAAGTTACGCATCTGATAGCTTGCCAGATCACGTCATGTTGTTTAGATGTACATCGAGCCTTATCTATCCATCATTACTAATTATAATCGCATGGATGTTTGTAACACTTTTACGCAAAACTACTAAATGGATTTTAATGGAACTTATCTATCGATCTATGAAAAAAATCATTATCGTACTTCGCAAAAACTCAAAAAAGGCTCGACGGATTATATTGTTTTTTTATTGTTCATATTAATATTGAGTTAGTTTTATTTGATCCGGAGTTCACAGGGTCATCTGAAACCGAATAAAAAGTTGCAAAAGCAGACAGATACTGACAGTTGCATTGAATATGATATAATGTAATATAGTTACAAAGTAACAAGTTGTTCTACTGTTTGATTAATCAACTGTTCATTGTGCATATTGTATTGTAACTTTTCATCAGTATGCAGCTTTTTGTAGCGCTATTTTAGAAACAAGGCTGACTAGGAATGAGGGCGGAAGACATTCCAATGCAGGACAACGTATACAAGGTACAACGGAAAGGTGTAGTATAACGTAATGGGAACACCCTTATGTTTTACTACACCTTTCTACACATCAAAGTGAATAACCTTTGTGACACAAGTTTACTAAAGTCACGTGATCAATTTTCTATGGAGATTCGATATTTTATTTCTTGAATTTAGCAAACTTGTGTTCTAGAAGTTCACTTTGACGCATAGAAGAGCGTAGAACGGAAAGGTAGTAATACTTAAGGGTAAGTATTACTACACCTTTCCGTTACACCTTGTAACGTCCTTGTGGCGTTGTAAAAACGTCGCTTGTCATTATAGGAACGGTTGGGGTATAACAGTGTGTTATTTTGTTTATTTCGCGTTTATTGTCAAGCGGGTGAAACCGCGTGTGTCGCCGGGCGCGGCGTGGGACCGGCAATGTCGGATTGTAAAACTAGTAAGAAAGATGATGACGATTCGTTTAATTCCGTTTCAGTTATTCAAAAACAATGAAGTTGCGGCTTAATTTTAACAGAGAAAGGAGATAGCTTTCACCCATTTTCATTACAATAAAATACTTGAGTTTTATGAATAGATATGAGAAAGCTCTAGACCATAGCTGAAGATGTTATGTTTCCTTTAATTTGGCTCCTCACAGTTTAATCATTCAGCCTCTGTTGAAATACTCAGACAAAAAAGCTGTAACTTTGAGATTGGACTAGACAAAAAGGCTTTAATGACGACATACATGCGCTTAACTAAAGCGTGGAAACAACAACAAACCGTCACCAAACGATCACTGATGCAATAAAAAGCTCCACTCCTAATCCGTCCCCTTCTGCGTAAACAAGCGTATGTGAGGGTGCGTACACCTACACATTCACACGGTGACACACACGTGTGTAGTATACACACGCACATGTGGGTAGGCTAATGATAGTGGGCTTCCGCCGCGTCACACCTGAGAGCCCGTAACCGACGTCGGGTTATAGATACCTAGTCTAACCCTCACCCCTTAATTCAGCTAAACGCACTCTTGCTTAGTGGAATTATACAGAGTTGATGACACCAATCCTCCTATCCTACTAATATTGTAAATGCAAAAGTTTGTCTCTATCTTTGTACTCTTTCGCACTGAAGCGGTTGAACGAAATTTTAAATAGAAGAAGAATAAATACCCTGAATTAAAAACATATGTAGATATTTTTTTTTTCATCTGCGCCATTTTCGGAAGCGCAGGTGAAACGGGGGGTGCATCTAGTCATCTAGTGCCACTATAAAAACATCATCATCACATAAAAATGAAAACATTGGTTTTGATAAAGCAAAAACATAAAATAATAGCGGTGATGTGCTCGAAAACAAACCACGACTTTGGTTTTTATTTTGTCTTTTGATTAGTTTTTATATTCTAAGATCAATCAAGAAAGAAAGCTTTTTTAAAAACACATCGATTATAAGACACAATTGTATCGACGTATTCAATGTGATTCAAAATATTAACCTTTTTTTTACTGGAATGACTTAATGCTGTTGGCCACTGAGGCTTCTACAGCGTACGTCTCACAGCAGCGTCTCTACCGGGTGTTTGGCGAGCGCAAATGGCGCTGGAAATATTAACCAATATTGTAGATATAATTAAACAGAATGAGGTTACTTGAATAAGTAGCAAAATGATACTCTTGGCGACAGCTCAGCTCGCACTTAATCTAATCATGTGATTATGGAATGATTTTAAGTGCACACTTTAGCATAGAAATAGATTAAAATTATCAGTTTCAAATCAAACCAAGTGTATGTTGTAAGTACTTGTATTTCTATTTTCAGCTTCAAAAAAGGTTAGCAAAATATAAAACTCTCTAAATATAATCGGTGACATCCACTCTGTAAACTTCCTCGAGTGACACGCTGAACGAATTACGCAATAATACAAAAGCTCTCAGAATTAAAAGGAAAAAGTTCAATTAATCCTAATTTGCTCGCTAAGATTAAACTTGCGATAACCGGCATTCTATAAGAACCCTTTACTTCACTTCCCGGCCCCTATTCACGTTTTAAGCCGCTTTAAAAACCAGTAGAGTTCGACAAACAAGGAACTTATAATGCGTAACCGACTTACAATTGTTCCCAAGAAAATGCATCAATTTAGATTAGGGGTCGAAGGGCTCACGACTCGATATGAATCGATAATGTCGACTCGATACAAGTTTGTATCGATGAATTTAATATCCTCATCATAAGTAGAAATAATCTTCACTCGCTGTCAGTAGATCAATCAACTCTATAGTTAATTACGTATGCCATTGACAATGATCGGGTATGCGATGTATTTACATCCCCTCAAGTACTCGCGTAAGTAGTTTTTTCTACATCTCGACCGCATGCAAACAACATTGAAAATATTTTCCCTCTTAATTAGTAAATTCATTTGCATAAACAAGCGCTGGCCATCCCATACTAGGACGATCATTATTATAATTGTAGTTTTTTTTTCTCGCGAAAAACTTTATACCGTGTAACGGTCAAGTCGAGTAACGGTCAATCGCAGACGCATCCGCCGATAAATCGATAAACAAGTCGCGCGACTGTGACGAGTTTCCCAACTACCCGCAAATTATAATCGCGGTGCTACTGTTTTCATAGTAGACAGAGCTTTGATTGTTGTAGGTACATTCGATGAGAGCGTACGCAGATCGTCGGCCGATACCACACCGGTGAATTAATTACTTAATTCCGATGCGTGAGTAAAGTATGCAATTTCTAACGCAATGGCAGTAATTGCATTTTTTCCGTTTAGGCAAAAGCAAGATAATATTTTTGAAAGCTTATCGCTCGTGCTCATGCATCGTAACGTTATGTACACTTTCGCATGGAGCAACTGTGGCGACTGAAGCGAACAGTTGAATATTTCGACCTAATATTTATTTTAAATACCGATACAAAAAATAGCGTTGCGTGCGGTCACAAACTTGGTCATTACATTCCGTTTGAATCCGCAACTTCCTTTACCAAAACAATTATATTTTTACATTGGAAAAAAGTTCGCTGTGTGTGTGAACCGCGTTACACACCCTACACGTTTTTGGCTGGTAGGTACGCTGCGCGCACGCATGTTTCTTTGTTTCGGTAACAGATGTTATCAAGAGCGTTATTTTTTTATTCATTAACCTGACATATCTACAGTTACGATAAAGCATTAACGACTTCATGCAATTCTTCGAAATAAAAATGCTGATTATGGAGCTTATAGTTATAGCTCCGGCACAATACGATAAAAACGTCTGTAATGCAGTTGCATACATAACGAATCTATTTATTATTATTTATTTGCATAGACAATGGATTTACTGATGAGCATTAGGGTTGTCACAACTTTATCTAACCCGACTATTTCTAGTATCTCAATAAAATATCAAATCTATGTTTGACGATGGGTATTCGTTAGTATCAAATTGTTACAAAGTCGGTACTCCAAAGATATCAAATAACTACTGGGTAAGTTTGCTAACGAGATTATTGGCGTCAATGAATCGATGTATTATTTCCAACAAATAATACAAGTTTAATTATGGCCAATAGCATCGAAAATCGCAGCTTTCACCAAAAATAATTACTTAACAAACCGTCAGAAGTCAGAACCCTTTTAAAAATATTCAATTACTTATACCCACCTGTCACTAAGCGATAGCCCTATTCCTCGTCGCATGTAGGATTAGAACTTTAAATGTGTGTTTACCTGTTCATGTGTGTGTTTATGTGTGTTCCGTCATTTTCCTGCGCTGGAGTCGTCGATCGCGATGATTGCTCACGCGTTTCGCATCACTCGCCCTCACCCCACATCTGACCGTTCACATACAATTTACATACGATTTGTTATGCAGTAATGTTTTTGTGACAGTCTATCGATAATCTAATAGTTTACGGGCAGTTGTTTCCGAATAAGTAGCTGTTGATTCGAATGAAGCTTCGTTAGGTCGTGAGATCGTGAGGCTTAGATGGTAAAAAGTGCTCATTAGGTAGTTCGTTTTATTACAACAGTATTTTTAAAAAATGGTAATAAAAGTTCTACAAAAGTTACGGATAAACATTAATGAGGGTAAAACACAATCTTCATGATTAGAATTTAATGTGACGTGTAAAATAATGTTTTACCAAATGTAGTGCGTTTCTACATATTAAGGTGTAATGAAAAATAACAATACTTACTTCCCTATAAGTAAAAAAAACTGAAATTGGTTTCAAATGCGCTACATATAACATCAGGCGAGCGATTTGCTCGTCTAACCACTCAATAACATAAAAACAATATATGTACATTGTATTTTAACCGACTTCAAAAAAGGAGGAGGTTATCAATTCGTCTGTATGTTTTTTTTTTATTTTTTTTTCTTATGTTTGTTACCTCATAACTTTTGACTGGGTGAATCGATTTTGATAATTCTTTTTTTATTAGAAAGCTGACGCTTCCCATTTGGCCCCATTTCAATTTAGTCTAGTTCTGATAATGGTATTCATGAGAAAACCATCTATATAAGTCTTAAATTTGCATTAAGTACGTGCGCGACAAATAGATGAATAACTCAATAGTCGGTCTTTTGAAGTCGGTTTTTGTTTTTTGTTTTGTAAAAATAATGTTCTTGTTCATATATTTATGAACTGAGTCTTCGATATTAATTTTGTCACTTACCATAAGGTGAGATGGAGATCGAATGTTGATTTGTATCTGTGAATTAAAAGAAAAAATACATAAGAAAACTGCTTGTGAGTCATCTATAAAACGGGAAGATTTTTCTGTGTGTGTCATAAAAAAATGTATTTGTTACTACTCATACTCATCGATAAAACGGCTGAATAAAGGAAACAATTCGTTATGGACGTAAGTAGTATATAATTGGGGTTTCTGGATCAAGCCAGACAGTTTTTGATACGAAGACCTGCGCTTGCGCTAGGTCGGTCTTCGTATCAAAAACTGTCATTTTTCAATTGTTGCTCTGTTCAATATCTACTTCATTCGTCTATTTGAATAGATGGTTTGAATAGATATAGTTTTTTATAACTAGAGCTATTTGAAGTACTTTTGATCCAGAAACCCCAATTATATACTACTGACGTAGCATATGGTTACTCTGGATTGACTGCGCTTATCAAATAACGGGTGAAACCACGAGATTCATCTAGTATTAAGTAGGTATTTAAATCATTGTTGCAACGAATAAACCCTAAACTTAGTTGTGCACTGGCTACCGGTTACCAGTGACTAATGTTTAGCTGCTGATAAACTTATCAAGGACTGATTACCTAGTAAGTAATGATTAATGCAATTTTATACAAACCTGCCCTTGTTAACCACATTTTATGAGGTTCATCATGGACTTGCGAGTTTCAAAGTAGTTCGTATTAATTAGTCATTAGCTTACGAAATAATCGTTTAAAACTATAATAATATTGTGGAATTGGAAATGTGCGTTAACTATTTGCATTTAAATTACACTTCCGTTTTAATTTGAAAGCATAATAAAAACAAGTATTCGCAAAAATTACTACAAAAATATTTTTTGCGATTGAGAAAAAATTGAGCAGTGTACCAACACCACAGAGAGTTAAATCACATATTGCAAATTTTAACAAAAAAGCTATTCTCTTTGTTAATTCAAGAAAAATACAAGCGCATATAAATTCTAGGGACTGTTAACTCAACCACCCATGGACGACCAAATAAAGTGGAACCACAGAACATATAATAGTTGTTAGCGAGCTCCACAGAATATTTAATAGTTTTTAAAGTACAGCTCACACATGCGCCGCGCCGGGCGTATCGCGCCGCGCGAATGCACCCTTATTGTTTATCCCACGATTAAAACCAATTCAAAAACTAACTCGCACTCGAAAATTAAGCTCGAGTGGTGCTACGACAGCCTTTGTTTTAGGCACAATACGTACTCAGAGAACCACTGGAACTACGAACGTGGGGATACTTTAGGCTATACTTTGTGCTTTAAACTATGCATCTGCTGATTTAAGTTTCTACATACATACGAGTACGTATTATATATGTAGGTATGGCGCATACGATGCGACATGCGACAGATCGGCGATTAAACGTAACGACAGACTATGACCGACAATTTTCAAATATTTGGTTTAAAAGTTGGCATTGAATTGTAGACATGAAAACTACAATTCCACATCTTCTTGCAGCGGGAAAACGCAAAGTTTGCACTGGGACTTAACGGTCAGAAAAAGATAAAATCTTGTTTTTCAAAGCTGACCAAACTTCGACAAGAACAGAAGGCTATGCTCCTGGCATTAGCTTAACTAGCCTTTTAGTTAGACGTATATAAACAATATAATAAATAAAGTACTTATTTTAAAGACGATGGCATAAAGTTAATGACATAAAGAACAATCCTTTAAATTTCAAGGTTTCATTTATTGGACAGATTCTTAATTTATGCTCATGTAAATATACACAATTCTTCACAAAACATAATCTAAATTATTATTAATAGAGTCTAAATCTCTCAGCAAGGGCTTGTCCCTTACGTCGTTTCAATTCCACAATCAATTCTGTAAGTTAGATAGTAGTAAGTACCGACACGTTTGATTATCTAATCGCTTAATTAATGTAAACCAAAATGTTGTAAATTATAAACCTGCTAATGCGGTTCATGGAAAAATAAGCAAAATGTTAATTGTTAAATAATGATCGGATAATTGAGTAGTTAAGAGGAATTTCCCACTTGGTAAATGCAGCGTTAATTCGTTTGAGGTAAGGTGGCTAGTTATATAGCCTGATGGCCAAACAGCTTATTAGAATACTTGTGGTGAATTTTGCTAACACTTTAGATAGTTTACAAAACATGCAAAGCAAAAAGGTAGCCATGGGTATTGAGACCTACTTACTAGATGCCAATGAGTTTTCGAAATTATTTTCAATTCCTAATGTAATTGATTAGAATTGATACATAATAATAAAAATGAGGAATTGATTAACATAGCTTATCTAATACTTATGAGTTAGAGCTGTGCCTCATTAAGACGCCATGGCGACGTCGCCAGCGGCGCAGGCCTGGCTACTTCTGGCATCCGAAGGTCGCCAAGTCGAGTGGCCATGGAGTCTCGACAGTCAGTTCGTTTACGTCGTCAGGAATGGATGTAGAAGAAATCGCAGTTCTTTGTTATCTGAAATCGTCCAAATTGGCGGCTGACTGGCGACTGAGTGAGCGAGGTGCAGTTTACCGTGTACATTATAGTGGCAACGTCGCCAAGCCGCCAGAGTATCCAGAAGCCACGTAGAGAACTGTAGCTCGTGGCCACGCTTCCAATTTGGCGACGTTACCAAACCGTCGCCAAGTGAGTTAGGTACCATACATTTCAATATTAACTGCTTGGATACGTAGCCGGCGACGTCGCCATGGCGTCTTAATGAGGCAGAGCTCTAAGAGGGTATTATGTGTCATAAATTGACCAACCTTTCTTTATATTCTGATTAGTGATGCCAACTTTACCTGCTCTTAAATGTATTTATCTACAACCGCTACATTCAAGCTTGATTAACATGGCATTATTAAAGCAGTAAAAACAGTTCACTATTTAAAAAACGAACAAGAACAATAAAATAGATCTTATCATCATGCTATCAATACTCATTACGTCATAACATCGACTCGATTAAGACAATTAAGTCCACAGTAGCTGCAGTCCACACGAAACTAAGCGAGGATTAAAAGTGGGGTGCACATAGAGTTCGTTCTACTAGGTTTTGCGGGTGGACAAAATCGGAATTAATAGAACTTTATGAAGGATAAATGATTTTTGGTTCCCATGAGACGCCGCCAGCGCCCCCAGTTGAGCATAGAGCTCTGAAACGTTCTCTCTGCGCTCGCGCAACGACAGCTGACGCGTTGAGGACTCGAGTAATTATTCATCTATTGTCTACTAAAAATGAGTGATTGGTATCAACAACGATTTTGTTTCGAGTGGCTAAAGTTTTATAAATCTTGTTTGTGACTACTTCCACGTGTTTTGAAATTTGCTTCCACATGCACTTTCATTACGTTGTTTTAAGATAAAAACAAACCCTAAATATCATTTCAAGGAACTAATTTGAACCATCATAATTTATTATCGATATTCGATACCCAACAAATACTGTTCTTCCAATCATTCCAATAAACTCATGCTCGTCACGAATAAGATTGACAATAAAAATTACATGTTTCCAAACGCTCAATCCTAAACCGACCCGTTCCGAGCCGCGGTATTCCAATCGAGTCTTTAAAAATACTCGAGTTGTATCTGAAGCAATATTCACGCATGCTTTATCGTCAATCAATAATTAATATCTGAGGTTCGACGGCTGAGACGCTCCCGAATTTCGCCGAGCACGATGGATCGCGTTCGAGTAATCGAACTGGCAAAAAATAAAAAATGAAGCAAATAAGAAATACTCCATTACGGCTGGAATATGGAAGGCGTGGAGACTGCTTTTGTTGTTTGCACACTTGGTTAGTTAGGCTCGATGTGTGTAGCGAAAGATACAATTTTAAATAATAGTTTGTTCTTGCAAGTTTCTAACTCAACAGTCAAAAGTAATAGACAGTCGTGTAGTTTGATAGAGTGACAATGTACGGGAAGCAAAAAACAGTACATTCAGAAAAATGTCTCTAAAATGGGGTTGATGAAAATAGATATGGTCAAATAAAAACAAAAAATAGGTCATGTCTTAGAAGTTACAAGGCAAGTCAAAAAGTTATAATCATTTAAACAAGATAAAATTAAACCACTTTTGTTTAGAAAAAAAAATCTTTGGTTTGGTCTAAGCAAATAGATGACGATTCATAATCTATATCAAGAAAGGACAAGAAGCACGTCGAATCGAAACTCAATAACAACATTAGTTCTAATATTTTTGTCAATACTCGTAAAAAATAGTTCTTAAGACCACCATAAACCATTATTCTGATCACGGCGGATATCTCACATTTTTCCAAGGTGGTCTTTAATTATACAATCCGGGAAAAACAGCAACACCACTCCACCGCACCCGTAGCCGCGCGAGCGCATTGCGTATGCAAGCCGCGGTGCGCCTCTGGCCACGTCAGCTATTTGCTTGAGTCCCGGGCTCAGCCATTCAAGGCTAAACCGGGGCCAGTTTTTGGCTGTTTCCGACTTGATCCACCTCTCTTGTCTCAGAATTCTTTGGCCCTAATTCCTGTGGCGATAACGAGATTTTTGGGGTTATATTTAAGAGCTCACGTGTCTTACTGACACATGTGTGTTGTGTGTTTGCCATGCTACTGTTTTTGTGTTTGAAGTTTAGTCTAAACCTAATGTGTCTTTAAAGATACGAGTATTATGCATTTTCAACACTTTCGCTTTAATAGCTTTAAGTTCTGAGCTGTTCTAACAACCCACGAGGGATTTATTAATAGAAGTTATATCATTTTTTCTTTAGAATTTTTAGATTAAGTATTACTCTATCAATACTGGGAATGTCTTCAAGCTTGAGCTCCTCCTTGTACATATGTGATTTCTTAAGCTTCAGACTAACCCTTACCGTGTGAGTGATCACCGAATTCCCCACACTATAATGTTAAGTAGTGTTTACACGGATCCCGCGAGCTTCCATCCATTATTAATTGCACTCCTCAGGTGCGCAGATTATCCTTATTAGGCGACCGCAAGCACAGCTATGCGTTTCCGGAGCCTATCTCGAATCGTCTTAACGGACGATACCTTATGCGTACGTCTTAGAATATTTTTTTGTTTTAGACCGTTTTTGGTGTAGTATAAATGCGCCTTAAGATACTTTAGAGTCTAGAAGTGAAGGTAAATTAATGTGGTTTTATATATTTAGAAACAGTGTTGTTGCAAATGTATTAGTAGGTATAAACAGTAAGATAGTGATGTACGTCACTATGCTCTATCGACATCGATAGACGCATACGTTTGCCTAATGACGTGACGTATAACAACTTCCGATATCATACGATCTCTACTTCCTGACAGTTTAAAAATAAAAGACAGCTTTGCGTAACCAATCGTCGTCTAGTCGATATTGGCTAAAAGTAAATTAATAGCTTATAACAGTTATAACCTCATTTCTCCGGTTAATCACGCAACCAGCTAAATAGAATCCGTCCACCATTGTTGTTGGAACAAGCATGTCATTTCAATTACTGTAAGTAAATAAACCGTTTGTGTACCGCAATACACCTTTCATTTTCGACGGATTAGGTAACTTTTAAATAGATTGTTGGGAAACACAAAATTGAAAATTAAGAATAGCTGACTGACTGAGTTTGCGTCGTGCTCGTGTCGTGTCTGCGCGCACTTCGCCGCCGTGTAATTGCGCGGAGCTGCGCGCGAGCAGATTATCAGAAGCAAGTGCGTTCGATAACGCATGCGCACGAACGCGTGTTATTAAATTTATTCCTTTTTCGCCAGAATCTGCATAATGAGGGGGGCAAAAAAATAACGTAATCGCTAGAGTGAACGTCGCCTTCCCTTGGAGAAAGGCGGGCACTTTTTGCCTGATGTATGTGTGTACTGATATGATGAATATTTAAGGAGCGGTCGGGGCACCCACACTGCTCTTTATTTTTGTATTATTATGAAAATTCCAGACGATTATTGGTGATTATTCCTTGTCAAAGCGTGGCATCGTTTTTGAAGATATCCAAGTCTGGCTACCATTAGCGGTGGCTACTTGAGTATTATTATTTAAGTAAATCGGTATCACGATCGCCTACAGCGTAGCGGATCCTCTCACGTTCAATATACATTGTAGTTTCAACAGTTTGCACACACACTCTCTACTTCATTAAATGTACGGATAATTTGTAAACATCTAGTTTTGATGAAGTTGACGGGTCAAAATTGTTTTCCGCCTTTTTCTGTGTTTGAAAATTCACCTCTTCGAGTCAAAGAAAATACAAGACAACAAAACAGTTTACTTTTTTGGGGAAATAGTTAAAGCCCTGGTTGTCAGATGGCAATTCATTTAACTCATTTGAAAAATTACCTAATTGCTTAATTATAGTGATTCTCTACTTTAATGACGGGCAAAGAACAAAAACTCAAAATAATGCCGACGAGCGAGTCCGGCCCCGTAAAGCCGTGGGCTACCGAAATTCCGCATCCGAGCTCATGTATTTGAACCTTTATTCGTTTCCATTATCTCTCCAAAGGTGGTCATTACGATGCTCTCGAATTTCGAAATATGTACTCTTAACCTTATCTGCGTAGAAAGCCGATCAGGACGCGACCGCGTCGATCGCCGCGATTATGATGACAATGTCTTAATGCGAATTTTCCCATGAAATCTCACGAAACAGTGGCTCATAATTCTTTAACGTCATTACTGGAAGCAATTTCTCAAAGATATGCTTTATAATGATCTGATGTCCGTGAGAAGTTTGCCTCGTAACAGGATCGGGGCGAGGAAAAAGTCCGCGCGTGTCGTCAGCGGTCGGACAAGTAGCCGGTAATTTATGGTTAGTTTTTGGCTGCGCCGGCGCAATGCTGCCTCGCGGCTTTTCGCGGCTCGCGGCTCGTCCGCCGGTCACAGACCCCGCGCCATTCCGTCAATCTCGACTACTTATCCGTCCGCGCCGATCCCTTATATTAATCATTTTTTCTCCCAAAAAAAAACGAACGTAATAAAGATCCTATCGAGCGGCCCCGGGAGCTGACCGGCGAACGCGCGCTCACTTTCGAAACTTTAGAATTGACAAACAAATATCGCAACCGATACTTATTAAGACGTGTATTATTGACTTTAAACTGGTTCATTGTGCGGGCAAAATTAATCTTGGAGCTTAGCTGCGTCACAAAGGCGGCGTGCCGGCGCGTACAGGGGCTATTACGGACACCGCGTTATAATTACCTTTTTAAATAGTTTTTTCAGACAGTGTCGATATTAAAACGTCAATGTAAATAACTTGTTAGCCGCAATCTCATTTCTGAGCGATTGGATATTACAATAGTGTACGTGATTTGAGAAAGGTAACGGTGTCGCCGCTTTATCCGCGAGATGGAGCCTATTATCGACGTAAGGCGCAACCGTGGCGCGTGCCGGCTCTCAAGTAGCAGTTTACACCATTAACTGTCTGCCACATAAAAAAAACAATAACTGCCGATATTAGACGTGGAACGCAACTCGTTCGGACGCATGCCTATTGTGGACCCATTTCATGCAATTTAATAAAGAGTCCGTGTTGGAGACCACAAAAAAACCATTTTAATAATTGTCAAGGAAGGGTTCACCGTGAAAAGTCTCGAAAGTGGCAGATACGATAATAGACGCGCTCCAAAAAAGAGAACGGTAGCGCGTGGCTCACTGCAGAGTTAATAATTAGGTTCTATATCTAATCATTGTGTCGGACTGCAGTGTAAATTGAACCACGGAATATTTCACCTGTACGTGTCTAATTGCACGGATTATTTGTGTACTAAAGCCGGTCGGTTTTTGTCGTAACTCGACTGTGGCACGCGCCCACTTTCTATGCGGCTATCTCGAGACGTAATTGTGCTTATACCCTTTTTTATCGGTTTCGAAACACCTAAGTCATCGTCGGGAATCGGTAACGGTGATTGCGCTCGTTTCGACTTCTGTCTTAAGTAGGTATGTTCGATTGTTCATTACTATTAGAGATGGGACTCGTTGCTAAGTGAAATAAGCAGCGTGATAAAATACGTAATACTAATGTTGCTAATGCGAAATTTTCTGCACTAGTTGTGTTTGACTATTTTTCCCATTCAGCTCCGTAACCGCTGAATTGATTGAGATTAAACTTGGGATAAAGTAGCTTATAATTGAGATTCAGGCTGTCTTTTTATCCTGTAATATGGTTGGTGAATACTTAAAGCTCTGCTAATAATAAATAAAATAAAGTTACGAGTATATATATGTAGGCAAATAATCAAATAAAAAGGAGCAATTTCAGAATAAAAATATTGTACCTCTATAAAAACATTTTGATTAATAATAGTGGGCCAATACTACTTGGCCCACTATTGTATTAAAAAAAACACCTATACTAAACTGCGTAATGCATTCTAAATTGGATTTAAAAATACTAAAAGATTACCACGTCGCAATTTTCCTATAGCTAATCAGTTTAGAGGTCATTAAACAAACTCGTTGTCCTTCCTAAAATAACAAATCCGTAATTAGCGGCGAAACACAACAGTATTATTCGACGTATCTATAAAAATCAAACTCAAATACCGGATTAAAGGAATCAATCACGCCCTCCTTATCGTTAGCCACGCAGCTAAGCCACAATACCACGATAACAGCAATCAGTGCTGGCAAACGTAGGGAGGGGTTTGAAGTTATCGATAAAAAATTACGATGATTGAACAACGTTTTAAATTTATGTAGTTATTGGTATAATGATAATCGTCATAAAATATGGAATGAGCTGTGATTTTTTCTAGTAACCACACCATAAAGTTCTTCAAATGGGCTGTTAATAGAATCTTAAAAGGTGCTGCTGCAGATTCCCGTCCGCTTGTTTGCCACATAATGGCATAAAAATCAGTGCACTTTTCGTGCTTTCTCATGTACTAACTTAGTTAAATACTTAGCTTTAGCTAGCTGACCCAAATTTAATTATTATCAAAAGTATATTCAAAACACCATAAATAAACGGAGGAATGTATTTCCCCTTTGCATTTCCATCGCGAATAACTCCGAGTTTGATCACCACATTTCCAAGTTTAGTTGTTCTTTTCACTTTCTCGTTAATTGCGCTTATCACGTTGCTAACACGAACAAAAAACGAATTGAACATCGATACTTGAAGCATCGATACACGCGCGTCCCTAACTAGACTAGGTATGCAAAAGGTAATATTTGTGTTATCGTGCCTCACAATAATCCGCGATAACGGATTAGCTCACTCTCTGAATATTTATAAACACCGCTATCGAACATAACGACTCGATTTCCAGTAACGATCGATTATTTTGACACGGTTTAATTTGCTGGTCGCAGTGCAGTGATAATGTATGTTTGTGTCATTTTGTACTTTGATTAAAGGAGTCGTAAAATAATGATGACTTGATTTTAATACAGTGATACGTAAGTTTTTTCTCGGGATTAGTATACGGGGAGTAATTTTTGTTCGAGCGATCTTACAGAGGTATTCCAGGTACCTCCCTAGTTTGATGTATGCTTTCGTAATGATGTTTCTTTTCGATGATTTTTTCTTAGTATAGATACTAGCGACCACTACTACTATTTTTTTTTTTTTTTTTAATGTAATTGAGTGACGAGACGAGCAAATCGCTCGCCTGATGTTAAACGTCACGTTTGCCCATAACAGGTCTGCGCTACCCAGAATTTCGAACTCGCAGAATTCAAAACCCTGCGTGGCACAGCACTGCGCTCGTCACCCTGAGATATAAGTTGTTTAATCTCCCATTTGCCCTGTAATTTCACTGGAAACAATGCCCTTCCAACCGGAACACAGTAATGTTTGCACATTACTGCTTGGCGGTGGAATAACTGGCAAAGGTGTGGTACTTCCCCATACGGGCTCTGCAAAAGAGCCCTTCCACTACAAAAAAAACTACTACTACTAGAGTCTAGCTTCTTTTTAATATTTTTGATAATTTTAAATATCTATGAGTTTTTTGTCAATTAACGAATAGAACTAGGTATTACAAAATTTATAATTAAGTACGAAGACTGTCGAATAGTCGCTGATTAAGCATTAGTTTACAAAACACTTATGATAAAAATACGTCCAAAAAACTCTACCTTTTGCTCGTAAAATCTACAGAAATCACTTTAAATAACAATAAAATAGTTGTAAATGTTAATCATCTAAAACCAAACAGTTCCTCATTCAGCAAACATAGAATAACATCGAAGCGTGGACTCATAAAACCGAAATTAATTTACGTTCCTAATAAAACTGACAGAAAAACCTGTCCCCAACCCAATATTAGCATTAGCTTGCCTTTGATTTTCCCACTTGCCCGGTGAGAAAGAATTCGCTTAGATGAGCAGATAATATACTAATTAATTACTTGGCATTTGCTAACAAGATTAATAAAACTGAGGTTAGAAATCTTTATGCAAAAGTCGGCATTGATAAAATGTCATCAAAAACAAATAAAATTAAAGAACTATAAAATAGCGCTAGAATTATACAATTTTAAATAGTCTTATAATGTTGTAGTTATATTAATTATTTTCGTCCCTACCTAATTCAATAACAAAGGCTTATTAAATAAATATGAATTTAAAATAAAGTGATAATTGATGCCGTAAATTTCCTGGAACGTGGATGTAGGGACAGTACAAAAATTACGAAAAAGGTACCCTGAGTTTACCTATCTATAAATAGGGGGAAAAATAGAAATATCGACAATCTAATTTAGTTAAAATGGTGCTAATCTAGCTTGCTATACCTTAGTTAAGTAGTTCTATGAAAAATTGCAAATAATTGCGAATTTGCAGTACTGGACCGAAATCCATGATTTTACACATCTTTTAATTGCCACCTACTTATTAAATGACCTACGAAACTATTGTCTACCATGAATTACTAAAATCTTTATTTTTATCAAATGCCAAAGCATTTCAACTCTATTTCATTAGCACTAGTGACCTGATTTGTTTACCTCTCATTATGTGACATGCCACAATGTTGCCTTGACGTAATTTCAGCTTTAGTTACGGTTTTTTGTGCTCTTGGACCTTATGAAATCTATCAAGTGATGTAAAATAATCAGCTAATTTTAATTAAATTGTACCTATAGCTTTAATCGTTATATTAAAGTTCTGTAATCATTATATTCGGGTTATGAAAGTCTATTGATACGGTTTGTGATGTGCATTTGGGCACATTCTCACCATCTAAAGATGGCCTGAAAGAGATCGTTTTAGCGTTACGACTGCCAGTTCTTGCATTAGTTTTAGGCGTTTTATTTCTGGTTGTAACAATAAAGAGTTTATCTATCACTCTATTTATTTAGCCCTACATTTTGCAATTCCCAATGAAGTCTGACCACGACATCGTTATTTCTCCACCACAACCATTAAAATATGGCCAAAACGTAATGACAAATTTAAAATAGCTTACAAGCAATATCAATATAGTTAGGTACATTAATCATAATGAAACCTGATAAATCTAATATCTGGATAAATCAGGTTTTTTTTCTTTTTTTATGTAATTGAGTGACGAGACGAGCAAATTGTTTGCCCATAACAGGTCTGCGCCACCCAGAAATATAAGTTGTTTAATCTCCCATTTGCCCTGTAATTTCACTGGAAACAATGCCCTTCGAACCGGAACACAGTAATGTTTGCACATTACTGCTTGGCGGTGGAATAACTCTCAAAGGTGTGGTACTTTCCCAGACGGGCTCTGCAAAAGAGTACACTGTAAAAAAAAAAAACAGATGGATCTTACCTATTTAGTGCAGTAGAGCCGACTAATTAAAAACCAGATACAGTAGTTATTTGCAATAATTATTACAATCAGTCCTCGATTCAATGGAATGCAAATAATAACTAATGGCAATGATATTAATAGTATCGTCAATTGAATAATATTATTAGTAAGTAAAACATCTGCCTGTCCGTCCCTTTCACGCTGAAACTTCTGAACGGATTTTATGAAACTTGGCATTATTAAGGTTGAGTGGAGAAGAGAGGTTTTGCCCAATAGTGGGACAAGCTGGGCTGACAATAATAATAATCATCATTATTATTAAAGATTTTATTGAAATTAATTTTTTGACATGGCATTTATTGTATCTTATTTAATTCGTAAAAAAATGTAACTAACATTAATTAAATTGAATTTGAATTTAAATCATGATATAGAATACTTACTATTTCGGAAACATTAATGGTTTCTGTAAAATAGCGAGTGAAACCACTGGGAGTAGCGAGTCAATAGATAATTGTTAACTCATAATTACGTTATCTTTTAAACAATTAACATCAATTTGCGAACCTTCGTATTCAAATCATAGAAGTATTTGTAAAGACAGGGTTTATTTCTTCATAATACCTACTTAGTAGCTACTTTGTTATTCTTAATTTATGGTAAACAGAGTCGTTATCCCATTATGTTTCACGGCTTCATTCGACGCGATTTTGTTTTTGTTTACATATTGTAGTTATGTCTCACGTACTGGCCCTCAACACGGATTGTTTAGAGATTTTATTCCCCGCTTTCAAAGTTTTTTATTCTGGTAACACTAGAGATCGTCCATAGTCGTTAAGTTCGTTACTATCGTACCCCCACCTCACTTCAGAGCCCAGAGGGGAGCCATCGGCCGGTCGAACTTCATTTCCGTGTTTCCGTGCCGAGGCCTTCGCACGCAAACTAAAACAAGTTGCAATGGAGAAACCGAAAGCGGGTAGCGGGTAGCGGAAAAAAGCGACGAAGAAATAAAGGATTGGCGCGTCGAGAAATCATCGAAGTCTCATCTGACAGCGAGCCCTTTCTACATTGGATCGCAGCCTCAATCTGCACCGTACTGTTCCCGTTTTACATGGGTCTTGCGGATACTGTCCACCGTACTGTTCCCATTTTACATGGGTCTTGCGGATACTGTCGCATAAAAATGACAACCTCTGTACTGCACCCTTTCTACATTGGGTCTTTACACAATGGCTTAAGTGTACCCTTTGGGTCGCAGCCTCACTCTGCACTGTACCCCCTTTTACATGGGTCTTGCGGATACCGTCGCATCGGACCTGATCCCGTCGCATCAAAATGACGAAGAAGTGACGCGTGTGTGTTTACACAGTGTGACTATGCCTGCTTTAAGAAAAGAAGGGCTGGTCCGCGTCTTCTTGCTTGTGAGAAAATGCGTCGCTGCAACATCGGAGCAGAGCATCGGAGCAGATATCGTCGCATCGGAGCAGATACCGTCGCATTGGAGCAGATACCATCTCATCGGAGCTGATACTGTCGCATCGGAGCATCGGAGCAGATACTGTCACACATGTTAACATGCATCATACGCAAAACCTCTGACTAAACGAAACTTTCTGAAAAGTAGGGTAGTTCGCATTTTCTTGCCTTGGGTAAAGAAATGCGTCACCGTTACGTCTGTGCTGATACTTTCACATCAAGAACCCTGAGTTTTTTACTAAGCTACAGCTTAGCTTAGCCTTGGTTAGTTGCAAAGTGTTACAAGTTGCATATCCAAACGGAAAACTGACTAGTTATATTTTGTGCAGTGTATGCTAATTATTACAGGAAGTGTATATTATGTGCTCAAACCACCTTAAATATACTTATTACACTTACTTACTTTATTTTTATTTACTGTTGTGGCTGTACTTCTGTAATTTTGACTTCAAGTTGGGCTATTTAAACCTTTATGAAATATTAACGTTATTTTTGCTTAATCATAGCTTACGCTACACTCGGGCTAATATATTGTCTAAAAATTATGTTATAAACAGCTAGTAGATGCAGGGACATGACAAGAGTATAAATATAATTATTATGTGCTTATACAACACATTCTACTATGCTAAGCCTTGCAAAGCTTTTGCTTTGCTCTTGTTTTTAAAGTATTTTTCACATTACGAACATGTTCTTACATTATAATTCTAGAATAACATTCTAGTTTATGCTATACATATACCTAGTAGGTATTATTACTGTGTAATACACTTCTTTAATTTGAGGCAATACAGTATTCTACGAGATACGACGTGTTTACTGTGCATTATAATTCTAGAACGAACATTCTAGTTTATGCTATACAGTATTACTGTGCAATATACTTCTTTAAGTTGCTGCAGAACAGTATCCTACGAGACGCGCCGTGTTTATGTTGTTTTATACTATGCATAACCTCACTAGTTGATGCAGTACAGTGTTCTACGGGATGCGACACACAATTATTAAATAAAAATTCATATCAATAAGTATACGTTTATTTAGGATTATCACATCCATAGGACTTAAAAGTAACAAAAATCAATAAATAAATAAGTCTGAATTACACTACGTTTTATGTAACTTTTGTAGGATGCAGTATTCTACGATGTGTGTCGCTATGAAAATTAACGAAGTTTTGACACGTTTTTTTCTGCTAAATACGATATGGGTGTCTTACACCGCATTATAGGTACTATGCAAAAGTTAGGCAAACAGTTTACATTGTGCTATACTTCTCCAAGTCGGCAATTGTTATTTTTACTCCTTAATTTATTTTATTGTTAGGTACATTTATACCTCTAGTTATTAGTTATTATATGAACAAACAGTTTCTACAAAACCATAACTGTGTGCGTTTGCCACATAAATTGATATACCTATTGATCATTATTTTAACACATTATTTTTGATAATTTCGTTATCAATATCTTTAGGAGGATTGTCCGTATGATTCAAAATACCACCGAGCACCGAGCTATATGTTACTATTATTTTCAAGTTAGGAAACTGCTGGATACAAATTTTTCAAAAGTAAAGTAATGTGTCACTGACACTTCAGTCTTATACCATACTTTATTAAGTTAAAGAAGGGTAACACAAGAAAAAATATATTATGTATATTATATAAAAAATTTATTCCTGAGTTCAGATCATACAAGGACACATATTTTGTCACATGGTTAGTTTTTTACGCTGTATGCTACTCTATGTATTCTTATACGACGAGAAACGTCTATCACGATGGGTTTCTTAAGTAAATGGTAAATGTCACATTTTCAATTATTCATTGCTGATACACATTAAGTAAAACAGAGATAAGCAGAGTTACAAAAATGCAAATACACTTGGTCCGATTAATCGATTCACTTCATAATTTGGTGTGACAGCCGCTCTCACTAGGCGACGGCTTTATATTAGGAGAGTTAACTTTGAACATTGGTAGACGCCCGCGCCACCAGGTTGGAGGAGCACAGTTTGTTAGCAGTAGAAAATAGAACCATCACTGCCACCGCCGTGTGACAGTTGCGGCTACTGAGAGGAATTCAAAAAATTCAAAATTCAAAATAATTTATTCAAATATGGGTACATCAATGCACACTTATGAATGTCAAATACAGTTTTTACGAATAAATTAATACACAATAAATTAAATGTCAAAGAAAACAATATTATTAGAATGTCAAAAGGAGTAGAATTTGCGCAAATTCTTGTAGACCGGGTACCTCATCCTAATTGCAAAAATGTTTTTTGTTTTTATTTTTATCGTAACTGAAATTTAATTTACTTAAATAGAGACTCCAAGAAGATATGTAAGTTATGATAAAGTATCGCCATGATGACGACCAGAAATCGATATTAGTAATGCGAGCTAGTAATATAATTAAGGCTTAAGAATTCAAGAAAAATAAATGTTGGATTTTGTTTAAAAAAAAATCAAAGTACCTACACAATGTTTACTTAACTTAAAACTCATTGATGGATCATTAGTGTCACTGTCAAATGCTGATATCGTCATTTATTCAGTCAAATAAAATCAAGTTAACTTCAATAATTAAACAATTATATGTACAAAAACTTGGCTTAAACATTAAGCAATTCATTATTTTTAGATTAAAGATCCCTTGAGTTTTTTCAGTAATGTGATATACTCGCAAAATATTATGAATAATGCTAAAAGACAATAAGAATTTATCCTAGTGCATGTAAGCATTATATTTCTTTTTTTTTTGTGATTTATTTATTTTTTTTTGACATTGTAAGTTTTAACTTCAATTTCTACCAGCTTGAATGTCCTTGCTGATGTCTTATCACACGAACTCTGCACACCCATACATTGGTTTATATGACTCAAACAACGTAGTTGGTTAGCCAAGGACCCATTTCGTTGATTTTACAGAAATAATGTCACTAATACAATACAATAACTGATTATTATGTACTAAATCTTGGATTACATTTTCTGATATGACACATAGTCACAGTTATCAGCCAGAATTACAATTATTTTTTAATGCTATTAGTGGGAGAGGCTTTTGATTATTAATTTTATTAAGTTTTTCAATATTAGTATTAATAACTTTTTTAAATAGACTGTAAACCTAACCGTATCTAACGATAGACGGACTCCACCACTAAATCCAATAAAATAATATTTATCTTATTAGTTCTTCATTAGTTGGAGTTTTCTCGTGCTGGCGACATGTCGCAGTATCGTCCAGCACCTACACTGGGAATGTCTTCTGGGAATATTGTATCATCATACATTATGATTTTATGTACCTATATAGGTAGAAGAAGCAGCATAGATACAGATCCAGCTCTCAAATAAGTTATCATATTTTGTTAGCGTAGTATAAAAAATCTAACGGTTCGAAATTTATTTCAAAACTGACATGCTGGGATGGATGCTCAGAACATTTTAAGCTAAATGTTCACAACATGCCAACAGTCTGTGGCGGGATCGATTCGGTTATAAACATCATATAAAAGGATATACATAATTATGTATTTGTATTTTGTGAAAAATTTGTTTCACATTTCACTAATTTTCTCTGAACATCCTACAATATGTAAACAAAAACAAAATCGCGTCGAATGAAGCCGTGAAACATAATTAATGATCAAACGAACTTACCAAGTGAAGTTCGATCACAATTATGTGAACGGCTTCATTCGACGCGATTAATATATACACCCTCCCATAAATAGCTTAGCTAAGTAACCTACTTAGTACTTATATACAATGTATATAAATGCCCTAACCCTAATAATGAAATGTGAAATTGATAATTGGTAATCATAATCAATTTATGGGTAATTTTTTCCATTACCGGTCACAAAATAAGTAGTTAGTAAAACTATTGCTCTAAACAGAATGAAGTTCGACCGGCCGATGGCTCCCCTCTGGGCTCTGAAGTGAGGTGGGGGTACGATAGTAACGAACTTAACGACTATGGACGATCTCTAGTGTTACCAGAATAAAAAACTTTGAAAGCGGGGAATAAAATCTCTAAACAATCCGTGTTGAGGGCCAGTACGTGAGACATAACTACAATATGTAAACAAAAACAAAATCGCGTCGAATGAAGCCGTTCACATAATTGTGATCGAACTTCACTTGGTAAGTTCGTTTGATCATTAATTCTATAACAAGATTATCAATTTTGACACACTCAATTAGCTATTATGTTAAAAATAGATGACCATTGATCTGTAATAAGTATTTAAGTATTTATTTAATGATTATACTTTTCAACAACAACAAAGGGTCCGATAGAGCAAATTAAAGGCTTTGTTTAAGTTTTAAAAATAACCCGACTAAAATTACTTAGACGACAAAACTTTTCCTAATCTTTTGTTTTTATCTACCTTATCATTTTAAAATCAAACGTACTGAAACGATTTTGTTTACTATAAAAACAAAAAATACTCAATCTGAAGGTATATAGGAAGTATATATTAAGTATAGTATGTTTATTCAATTAAAAAAACATTTTTTTTTCATTTCTATTCGGTTTATGAATAACGAAGCTTGATCACAAAAAATAATTTCTTTTTCGATGCGATTGTAAATAAGAACATACTTTGATAGCATTGTGGGCTGTGCAAGGCATCGTAAAATAATGACATTTATTTTGTACATAATTACATTTCACCTACGAACTGTTTGGCTCAGCGGTAATATATCCGCCTTATAAGCCAGAGGTCCCGGGTTCGATTCCCAACCATGTTTGAATGATGAATTTAAATATCTGTTCTGGAACTGGGTGGGAGTTGTCCTTGTCCTTGTGTGTGTTCCATGGCATCCCCGACACAGGATTTATTCTAGTGGGGAGCTATGAGTGTGAAACGTTTATTTATTTCAAAATACATTCTCAGATAAAAAATTAGTAGACATTAAAAAGTCTAGAATAATACTAAACACTGAGATATAAATATACATTGTTTCTAAAGGTTGATTAAAAATACACTATCTGATTCTAATCACAAAATATCTTATCAAATCTGTGTCCAATTAGTAATTTAGTTTGTAGCACATTTAAAAAAATCTCCTATCAGTTTTTACCGTTTTCAACAAAATGTAAATCTAATTATATTTAAAGTAATTCGTAGATTAGCTTACCCCGTTTCAAATTAAATTCCCAGAAATTTATCAGCTCAATATTTATCACATAAAAACCCAATGACCAGTTAGTTTTATCCGTCTCACTCACTGTTATTTACCTAATAAATACCTACGAGTATTTCGATTATCGTTAATCGTCGCTGTTTTATAAATTGTGTTAGGGGTTTGCCTTTTGGGGAAGAGCCCTTAAAACCAGACTGCGGTATCAGTCTGTATGTCACAGCCAATTATTTATACGGATCTATCTAGCTAGTGCTCCGCCCTGCAGTTTCATCCGAGCGATAATGAAAGTCTGTCCATTCTGTAGGTATGCAAGATTTCATGTTGATTGTTTGAATAGTTAGGCGCGAAAACGTAAAAAAACATACAAATTTGCTT
Source organism: Alcis repandata (assembly GCA_949125135.1). Taxonomy (NCBI): domain Eukaryota; kingdom Metazoa; phylum Arthropoda; class Insecta; order Lepidoptera; family Geometridae; genus Alcis; species Alcis repandata. The sequence goes on from OX421223.1 coordinate 4,528,899, forward strand.
TCGCATTTATACTATTAGTTACGATTAGGGTAGACTATTGACTATTGACTGTGCTGTTTTATCCAAAAATAATCTAAAAAATCATCATATTACGTTCTGTTTTTGTTTTATTGAAGATTGATTGCGCCCGCAGTTTCACCCGCTACAAGAGCCGTGATTTTTTCTTATATTATTTATCAACGGCTATAAACGTCTATAATCCTAAATATAAAGCTACTCTCAAACACAAATTTCATCAAAACCAGTTTTATTTTTACGGAGTTAACTAAACGTTAAACTACTTCCAAAGTTACACGTATACTAAGTACCCATGTTATTTAATATAAATACACAAATACTTACAAAATCTTTTTAACTACATTACAATATTACAGATATGACTAATATTAAGGCATGTTTCATAATAATAAAGACATGAATAGCATTACGTGACCTCCCTGAAATGTAGGCTGCCTCTAGACATCGATTGTCAAACGAAACGTGTCTGCGCCGAGTTATTATTTTAATGCAAATCGTATCGTTATCAGATGAACTTGAAACGTTAAATTCTTATGACGAATAAGAAATAAATATAGATATACCTACCTATTCTAATGACACCGTTTATACCTATACAGGACTGGGATGAGTGGCGTACAAGAAGAGAGCCTTATACCTACTTAGTAGTGGGCGATAACAGGCTGATGATGATGATGATACCTATACCAATATAATATATCTATCTATCTATACTTGCTGGAAGAGATTGCTCTTTGCAGTAAGGCCGCCAGTTGTTGCACTAATTTTAAGTGTTAATATCCTTTTGTTTGTCATATCTGATGTTAAAAATAGTTTATCTATCTATCTCCATAGGTAAGAGTAAGAGGTAAGATATCTGGCTACCTTGTAGGACATGGACACACTAATAAAAACCATCATAGAAGAAAAGGGAAGAAGGAAAGAGAGGACGAGGCAGACCAAGAAGAACATTCTTAGACCAGATTAAAGAGAAGGCTGACGTCATGTCGTTCATTGAGGTAGAGATACAAGCAGAAGACCACCAACCCTGAATATTACTCCACCGACAAGAGCAACGCTCTCAAATAATGAATGAATGACTACAGTCGAGATAACACCCATTTAAACACGTCACCCTTTTCAGATCAAAGTTCTTCGAAACTTGTCGTTTACATTTTAACCAATCGTTTTTTACAACTTCTATAAAATATTAGTCAACAATATTATAGACGGTTAAATGTTTAACTAAGTGTACCTAGAATTATATTTCTTGCCAATCTGACAAAAACAATTTAATATAAAAACATAATTCATAATCCTAAGTATCAAAAAGTTTTTGTTAGATCGATTGATTGTTAAAAATATGATGCAACAAATATAGGAATAGTTCAGTTTATGTGGTCTTAAATTATTTACCCAAAATACATAGGTGAATATAAATAACACTTTAACATAGCACCGAAATGTATATTTACTACATTTTACCTAAACTACTATTTTATAAATATACGTTAAATACGCCTCTAGATTAGAAACTTTTTCCGCGCGCTGAAATGGTCAATCCATCGTGCAAAGGTTCTTTTCACCAATCTTTAAATATTTTACTTATTAAATTTATTTGTATTTCTTAATTTATTGGGATACCGAATTAAGATATTTATAGCGACAACACCTACTTTATAAAAAAACTAGCTGTTCCCTGCCACGCTTCGCTGTGGATAAAAAAAAATATAGCCTATGTTACGTTGGGATAATGTAGCATTCGAATGGTGAAAGAATTTTTGAAATCGCTCCAGTAGTTTTTGAGTTTATTCCACACAAACATACAAAAATACAAGTCTTTCCTCTTTATAATATTAGTATAGATGTGAAAATGTGTTTTTTTACAAAAATAATCATCTCAATAATTATTGCATCAATAATACCCATCACCTTATCTTCAAATCACAAATTAAATTTATTATGTGTAATGTAACTTTGACTGGTGTTTATCTTTTTTTTTCACAAGTAATCATTGTCAGAAATATTTTATGGTAAATAAAAATAAGTAAGAGTAACTTAAACAATTCAAGAAAATAAAAATAACCAATCACCTAATTTTTACAATGCACAATGAAATTAATTTGATAACGAAAAACAATAATTTTACAATAAAAAAAACTTTTATTCATTAAAATAAAAACTCACCTGCGAAAGATCGCTCGGCGCCTCCGACTTGACCGTGTTAGCCGCAGCCCACGCCTCTGCAAATGTCTCCATAGCACTCTGAAAGTCCATCTTGTTCCTAATCACGACGACATCAACATGCCGAAAATTCACTCAACATGTGCACAGGGTGAGCGCGCCGACATGGAATGGCACACGTCCGCTTTGGCCGGCCGGCGGCGCGGTACTGACGGGGCCCCGCCCAGCGCACCGCCCGCGAGAAGAAAAACCGATACCACCCGAGCCTTCCCGTTTCAGCGCTTTTCTTTTTTAAGCCGCTATTTTAACGAGTTTTTTTTTGCACTCAAGCCCAGCCCACGTCGGCTGGGCGTCCTCTGGATTATTTACACTTGTAATTCTGCGTAACGCTTAATTTGTTGTAAGGGGCGATTAATACATTCAGGAATAAGTATCGGTGTAGCGCTCGATAAGTATCTTCGTAAAGCGGTGACCGCGATACTGACTGCTGATAACACTGTGGCATAAAGAACTGAAAATACTGACTTACATGCTTACACGAGTTTTGATATAATTTCCGACTGGCACCGCTTATTTCTGAATTTGAATCAAATAATGAGATAATGTTCGTTGGCAACTATTTTTCCAGATTATTACGTAATTTTAGCTGCCAATTATTTCTAAGCGAAAACAAGTGTGGTAAGCCGCAACCTGTCATTAGTTAATTTATTTAATTGCCAGTTAAAAAGCCATCCCACTAGAATCTTAATTTCCTTTCAGGAGCTATCAACCAAACTAATTGCAATATCCATGTAAAATGGCTATTGAAGCTCCGGGGAAGCATTTTTATTCATTAAATAAATCATCCCAGCTCCCGGTTTCCCGGGATGTGGGTAAAAAAATTGTCACGGCTTGCCATAATTTTGTACGTGCCGTTTATAGACCGTTTAACCGTTATTACCTACAGGAAGGTTAATTTTTCTTAATTTCTGGGGCTTTTGAAGCGGGAGTAACTCACCGGCTTTTTAAATTGTAAGAACGGAGCGGACGTCGTGAATTATTGAACTAGATAGGGACTTGTTACTTAGAAATTAGTGTTTGTTTTTTTTTTTTTAATGTGGTAATGGTAACTTAATTAGTGTGTGTTGTTTGCCAATTCAGAAAAAAGCAGTTTGAATATGTGGCGATAGAAAAATGGACAAAATCTAATAAAAGCGAATGATGGTGGTTCAGTGTTTGGTATCTACATAAGTTCGACTTTCACGTCGCCTGGCGCCAGTTCAATTCCCGACGATGAGCTCGAGCTAACGGTGGAAAAAACTTCGTGAAGAAATCATAGCACGGTGATTTGCGGGTAGGGTACTTTCTTCAACTCGACTGGTGAGCCGCTACTCTCATATTGAAATCTTTCGCCAAGTGTATTCGCCAACCTCACTATAGACCGCACACTCACTCCATGGACACGTAATTACTAGTAAAACGAGACTTACACAAATTTCGTTGTAGCCGTTTTTACAGCTTCATCAGACCAAATTCGTTTTAATTATGACTAATATGAATAGGCGTCAGTAGCCAATCAAGTACTCAATGTGTCAGAAAAAAAAGAAAACTTTTCAATTTCAAATTCATTTCCGAAACTCCCACGTTTTAAGCAAGCAGCCTCCATAATAAGTCCAGATGACATTGCCTCACGAAACAAGAGGCTCAAATTGCTCGCGTCCACAGAAAACGTAGCAATACAAATATGACAATAACCTCTCCAATCGTCACTTTACTAGAATTCTCTTATCTATTTAGCGAGTTCTGTTTTCCAGTTTAAGGACAGATGTACGAGTTATTGGAGTCTTATACACAAAATTAGTAATGCTGTTTTTTGAAATTGTCTTTGCAAAATTGTCAAAGGTGATCATTGATCTAATGTTTGATAGGTTGTATTTTAGTTACGAACTATGTGAATAAATACCTGTCTTTCAGTAGTAATAGGATAGTCACTACTTAAGACACTTGCGAAGAAGTTCTAGTCAATATTATTGTCTACCTATAACAGCTAATTTATGTGCTCACGCGCTGTGTTTGTAAAATGTATGTATGTATATCTAATGTAGAAGTTTGAAATACCTACACAGTTATTAAACTATTGAGTTGTTAACCATTGAGTTTTAGCCGACTTCCAAAAAGGAGACGGTTCTCAATTCGACGAGGATGTTTTTTTTTTTGTATGTATGTTACGCGATTACGCCGTCAATTATGAACTGATTTTGGTGATTGTTGTTTTGTTTGGTTGGTCATAATTCAGAGGAGGTCCCATATCAATTTTTTGATGAAACATTCAATATTACCCGATTCGGTTTATATAGGTATTAGGTATACTTCGTACACTTTTTAGATTCCTCCCAGATATTCACTTCCATAACTTATATCGCTTAGTGTTAACCTATGCGATAATTATTGACACTAAGCTGTTTGTAAACCAGAACAAATTAGTTAATACGAATTAGAATCGGTAATTTGGTAGATTAGAATTGTCGTGAAAACATTTTTGGTCAACAAATAGGTGTTTAATTACTTATATTTAATGGGTCTTACTTATAAACACTGCTTAAAGTTAAGTGACATTAGATATAATAAGTAAGTATTAAATAAGTTTTTTTTTATTGCGCAAAGTTATATGACAAGTTTTGTTGGTAACAATGTTTATAAGTGAGGCCATAACGAAACAACTGAGTTATCTCAACGTTAGACGTTGACCTACCTAGCTAGCAGTTTATTAGCGTACCAACCAATCGATGAAAGGGGTCAATCCCAGTTGTCTCCCCCTTCTACGTCCTCAGTGGTGACAATCGGGAATCGTGTTTGGAATTCGTTCCAGTTTTCACCACTACTGGTGATATCCCCTCTGGTGAGATACGAGTAGGTATGTATGTGAATGCCATATTTTATCGTTCCCAAATAAGAATGACCCGATTAAAGTATTAGGAACCAAATGGGTGGTTGTGTTGAATGATTTGACTAAGTAGATGACCACATCGTCTTGCCAACAGAAGAATTAGAGGTCAAAAGCGCGATAAAAAAAAACAGTAGGTACTGATGTAGTAGTAATTTTGGTTGGTTTAAAAAAAGATTAGATTCGTTTTTGCTACAGGTTTCACAGTTAATAGTTTTTACAATTAGACATAAAAATGTATCTACTATAAAAATATTTTGAATTATTAAATAAGGTTTAACGACTAATAAATAAATATTAGGCATTCTCATCATAATTCGATGATGGACTTCAAAAATACGATTGTAACATAGTATTTGTAATCGATCACAATATGTAATTAAAAAGAAAGATAACACCCACCCAGGTCATTCTTGATCATAATCTAATCTCAGAATCATTATTTCACCACAAACAATGACTCTCCAAGCAAACCAAATATTTGCTATTTGCACTCGTTTTGTATGATCACCAACCAGGAAATATACAACATACGTATTTTTACGTATACATCATCAGATAGGCATCTAAAATCCTTTCAGCGAAGTGTTTACTTATTTTATATCTGCAAACATGCGGTATGGTACAACGCTACTCGCACACTGAAATGTTTTCATAGAAATCCAAAGCAAATATCACGTTTTTGTGTGATAATTACATCATTAAATTTGTAATCGAAGCAATGTCGTTGTTATAAACTCTATAACGCTACTGCTGTGAATTGCTCGGATCTTTGTCTAGAGATAGCGACTTAGCTAAGATAGTTAGTAGCTTGTTATGCCTAACCATCGTAGACTATGAAGTATGTAAGACTTCGGTGTGGTTATAATGAAAACTAACCTTTTTTTTTTTCTGTACTCCTGTCAACGTGTATCGAAAATGTCATGATGATTGGTTGAGTAGTTTAGACGTGAAAGCGTAACGAACAAACTCACTACTTCGGTGTGCCTAACTTAACTTTTAGGCCGCCTAAAGGTTTCCGATATAGCTAAACGATAGTTGCTCTAGAATCTACACGCAATTAACGAACGCTGCTTACCCTATTATGAACCCTTAACCAGTGGCGTAGCGTGCGTTGGCGGGGCCCCGTATAAAAATTTGTCCGGGGGCCCTTATGAAGGATAAAGATTTCTCACAAAAGAAAAAAAAAAAAACAAAAAAAAATTAAAAGAATTTTTTTAATCATAATTATCTATTTGTCACTTTTTCCATTACAAACAATTCAAATTAAAAATACACTCTCCTGGCCTTTTTTTGGCAAACTGATTTATTAAATCACAATCAAAATAGTCGGGGGCCCCGTATAATTGATACGGCAGATACGGCGATAGCTACGCCCCTGCCCATAACCCTTCAGAGCTGAGCATAGCTCTTCTTATACCTACCTACTTGCCTGTGTCGCTTGAGATAGTAGCTAGAACTATAGCTGTTCGAGATTTTCAAAATCTTATCAGGTACGCTGTAGAGGTCTTAGTGTCCAAACAGTATTTGATTTTCATAAAAAAGAGAAAATAGGAAAATTTAAATTTTCGTCCATCCGTTTAGGATTAATTTTTAATTTTTTGCCTTAGATTATTTTTTTTTAATTCTATTGGTGTATTTACCTTAGTTTAGATATTCACCAGTAGACTGGCTTCAAAAACATAGGTACCTCAGTCTGATTGTTGCCTTAAATAATTACAATCTTGTAGTTTGTTGACTTTGATTAAGTGAAAATATTTAATTAATTTAATCAGGTTTTGTCTCAATAAATGATTAAACAAAGCGAAATCGTTACGAAATATGCTAATATCAGGTGATAGCAAGTTTGGCACTCTTATCTGCTTACGTACATTCGCGAATCGCAAATTCATATTTGATTTGAGTATTAGCTGCGTTCTGCGGGTACACCCGATATCCTAGAAGCACCACTAACTTTTCTGGGCTGAAAAATCTATAATAAGATCTGTATATAATCTTCTTGGCAAGCGTGCTCCAACGTAGACCGCATCATTGCTTCCCATCAGGCAAGATAGCGGTCAACGCAAGTCTATAATTGAAAAACCAAAATAGTGCAAGGCCTAAATACATCGCTGTGCCCAAGCCAAGACACAAAATTAAAAAAAATATACATCAAACAAAAAAAATCCGTGAAAATGTTCGGGTTATAAGTAACTTGAGTTACTTGACTCGAAAGGTTTCATCTAAGGTATAAGCTACCTAATCTAAATCCGTTGAACTCTATTAGCGAAATCAAATTCGAAAACTTTCACATCTAATAATTTAAGTACGATAAACAACATCTGTATCGCCTTTGAGATCACAAGCGTTTATGTTATCTCAGTTGTATGTATTCTGTGACGTCACAGAGACCAATTTCGATGTATTTTTAAATAAAGCTAACTGTTTGTTTATTTGTCGCGGATGCTAAAGTTTAGGCTGTGTATACACTCGCTATTTTGAATAAGCCGTATGTATACACTTTTATTTTTTTATGTCATAAATACTCTACGTTTGCTGAACATTATATCCGGTTGTATTTGAGTTTCGCATACTTTGTGAAACGTTATGCAACCTTTTAGCGGCTACGTCATAAGTATCTTCATAAATAACTAGATGTGCGTCGCGGTTTCCCTCGCAATTTTTCCTAAGCTATCCCTGTAATAAGACAAATACAAAATAAATACTGAGCTATTTTGAAGTTTTTGTGAGTGTAACATACCTACATAAGTTTAAAAACTGACGACCATAGCGCTAAGTGCGTTTTTACGGAACTCCTCCTATTATTTTAGCTACTTCGTCGAGGAAAGTTGTGTAGCTAATTCTGGGGCAACCAATATACACGAACAACCAATAACCAATACGTGTTTCACTTAACAGAACCTCTCGTATAAAGGCAGTATCCAAAAGCTGTAAACGCATGTGGTATATACTCAAAAAACCATAACAGCGACTAGTTTAAATCTAAACCGGAAATCAGAATACGTAGAGCTTTATTTCAAACAATAAACGAGTGTAGAGCTTGTCAACGCCGTGTTTTGTCATTGGACATTCGGTTATAGGTAACGTAGGTTTACATTTAAACAACGGAATAGCGGAAAAGTCTACTCGCAATAATAAAACTTGTAAACATTTAACGTTAGTTATTCAAGAAGGCAAAAGTTTTTTCCATCATGGCGAGATACTGAAAAAGTTACAGTACCTGCCGAAAACTAAAAATTGTAAGTAAAGCCAGGGAGCGCCACTAGTTTATAGTGCAGTGAAATCCAGAACAAACAAGTTGTTACTAGCCTGTTTCTATCGTAACGTTTACACAGACTGATTTCAAGAGATGTATGGTATCACTAAGGAAAAGATTTTGTTTATTCGAATTTCAAATATTTTATTCACGAAACATGGGGAACAATGACTTCACAAAGTTTTTATTAAGCAAATAAAGCTAAAAAAGCAAATTATAGGGAAAGATAAGAGATAGAGAAGGGATAAGGGATATACTTTTTTTAAAATCAGGTGAGCCTACTTCGTACTACTGCTTCTTGCTAGTCGTGGCTACTTCCAGTATCAACAATCAACTCGTTTATTAAGAGAAATTGCCTCAAGTATGATTGACTCGATACACAACCCAAAGACGTCTAACTCGAGACGCTGCACTACACTTGTATAGCGAATGCCACAGCTTCCAGCGCCGCGTTAACCCATCCCCCAGTTACGTAACTCCGAACTGAAAGCCACTGAAGTCTGCTGAAGGCTCTATATACCGAATTTTCCTTACATATCCTAATCCACGCATATCCAAGACCCAATGGTGTCGCTAGGCGGCGACGTTCGCTTAGCCTCCTCCAATGCTGGGGTTAGGCTGATCCTTTATCCGAGATTAGGCGCTCTCGCTCTCCCGCGGGGCGGGGACTGGCCACGCCCACCGGTCGATGCGAGCGGCACGCTCATTGTTCCGTTATCTATCCGAGACGGAGCACGCTCATCCGGCGCTCGCCGGTAACTCGGTGACGTCACCAACTCGCTACTCTAGATTCTACCGGCTGCGTGTTCCTCGCAATTAGTACCGCTATTTTTACATCGTTGCTAGCGCTTGACGAACGAGGCTGAGCTAGAAGCCGGGGAATAGATTCAAGATCGGGTCGAAAGTCAGCAGTTGAAAGACAGGTTTCTGACGTCACGACCCTTGCCACCCACTCACCTACTTTAGGGCAAATAGTCTAGGCTCGAGCCACGAAAGATTAATCAACTAGACTCAGAATATTTTTCTGAACTTTTTAGGGCTTACCTACTTTATTTTTTTTAAATGCCTACAATTACGAGCACTAATGGGGTACACAATGCTCAAATATTTCATCTGAGAAAAACGCTATAATAACACAATTACCATATCAAATAGAAAACTCCGAAAGTAATCAAACATAATACCCATTATAAGACTGAACATTATGAGCTTTCCATAAAATTTACCAAATCATTTCTATTTTTCATTATGACAAATAGGAAAATTCCTTAAGAAAACACGTTCATATTTACTCGTGCCACTGTAACCGCTTCGTAAATCTACTGATTTGGGACGACAAAAGTCTAAAAATTGTATGATATACCCACAGGTATATCAAACATCAATAACAAAAACCATCTGAAGGAAAAACCTTTAAATAGACAGCTTCGAAAATTTTGTTTTATTTACTGAACCTAAATCACATCATACGAAAAACAACATTTAAAGATTAATAATCCTCAATTTCGGTTTTTTATCTGATGCGATTTATAAACAAAATACACTAGAAACTCATTTCAAAAACAGTTTTCTGAAATCGGAATCCTTTAATGGCAGCCTTACCCGAGCCAGATAGAACCAAGCTAAACTGGTTACCACCTCACTTCACACCGTCACTTATAGATAGGATCAATTGTAATCAGAATCAGCAAGTCTTACAGCAAAAACTAAACATCATCATCATATTTATGCAACCTATAATCCTCCCACTGCTGGGATACAGGTTTACCCTCGAAGAGTGATTAGGCCGTATTCCACCACTTTGGTGCGAGTTGGTGGTGTTTTTTTTTTGTCATTCGACAACCTAAACGCAGCTAAGCAAATGATTAAAAAATAGAAAGTGACTATTTGTACGGGTAAAAAAAATTGAATTACTGAACGAATAAATTATATTTATTCGTCCAGTAATTCAATTTTTTTTTTAAATTAAGAATGAATTGGATGATTAGCTAATATATGGTAACAAGCTAATAATAGGAATCTTAAAAATAGGAATCCAAGTATGTAGCGCGACGCGAATAAAACGAATAAAATAATATAAAAATTCAATTTGAAATTTTGAAGACGCTACTATTTTTCAAAGTTTGCAAAAATTTTGAAGAAAATTGATGTTATTTCCAAAAAATTGTACTAATCGTGTCCGGTTAGGTTGTTAGGTTTTTTTTTTAATAGGTATGGTAACCGTATTAATAATCATAAATTGTTCGGTACAGTACCCGTATTAATAGACTCAGCCAATAAATATAATTTATTCAGTACCCGTACAAATAGTCACTTCGAATTGTTCGTACAGTACCCGTATTAATAGATTCAGCCTAAAAAATATCAGCTGCATATTGCTTACTTATTAATCCTTATTGATCTAATTGACGACCTGTTTAGCTCAGCGGTAGGATATCCACCTTATAAGCCAGAAGTCCCGGGTTCGATTCCCAGCCGGGCAGAAGTTTGAATGATCAATTTAAATATCAGTTCTGGTCTGGGTGTTAGTTGTCCTTGTCTTTGTGTGTGTTCCATGGCATCCCCGACACAGGGTATCCTAGTGGACAGCGTGAAACGTTTATTTATTTATTTATTAATGTCTTTACAAGCAATAAATCAAGTTGAACTTGAGATTTCGACAGTATTTAAATGTCAGCTTATTTATCTTTAAATTTTTATATTTACAAGCTTGGCATGTACCTATGTTAGTTTGTTCAAGTCAAATCTTGCAATTGAATTTGCAAGCATTTTCCGATGTCCGATTAAGTTGAAATTTGGTATACCTGTGTAACTCCGCTGACAATGCAATGAAAATATTCTTAAGGTATCCTCTCCTGTGATAAGACGATTATAGTCAGATCGCTGTGTTATTAAAAATACACCTATAAGTAGAGCTCTTAGTAAACAAAAACTGCTAGTTTAGTTCTGAGCTACCAGCATAATAGGCCCAAGTTTGAAGGCTTTTTAAGACAGATCTAAATTTCCTAAAACTATTGGCGTCCTTGTCTAATGGCTTGCAATGATAAAGACAGATATATTTTTAGTTAGTTTAGATCTGTCTTATAATGCCTTCAAACTTGGGCCTAATGTATGCCGAAATTCTAACAAGGAAGCTGTGCGCAGTAGGCATCCCTAATAAGGTTCCGCGAGGAAACAATAGTAGGACGAATTGTGATCTACATGTTTATTGGCGAGCCATAGAAACAGGAAACCTGCGGAGGAAGCCTGCGGTTTGTGAGTGACTCATATTTAACAACAGTTACATAAAATAAGCGTAACGTGCTTTTATTTTAAGTAAAGTAATTTTAACCTAGAATTGTTACCTACGCCACCTACGCGTAGTCTCGCAACGAGAATTTCGTACCACCAAGATACAACCTTGCCTTGTTTGGGGTCCACCGGTACTTGAATATTTCTGCGTGACAATTATGTTATGCTACCTAATTTTTTGTAACTCAGTGTTGTTCATATAAATAACGTGACGTGTGAAAGTTTTTAATAATTAATTACTAGAAACTACGTAATCACGTTACGTTACGTTTAATTATTATTATTATAATATAATGGACTAACTGCGATCCAACCTATGCGAACTCCAAGCCGACGACTTTCAATAGACATCGCAAGATCGAGACCAAATGGCGTTCTCTGGTGTCGGACTCTAAAACCCAATTGGGTCGCTGCGAGAATAGTATACGTACGAGTAAGTAAGCTGTACCTCGTAGTTTTAACCGCGCGGTGATGAAAAACGTTGATGATGATGTAGCGTGTGTCCACTTTTGTACCTCTAACAACGTGTATGAAATATTTTATGATAGTAACTTAGTTGAGTAGTAACTTAATAAATAAACAAATTTACTTTTGCATTGATAATTTTAGTTACAACTAGCTGATTCCTGGGTCTTCGTTACTCGGGTTTTAGCTTCGCAGAAATGTAGCTCTCAGTGACAGAATAGTATCGACTGAAAAAAAAATCAGACCAGTATGTTGTTTCGGAAATGACTATCACTTACAAATAGTGTCCGACCGAAACTAGTTTTACGACCGAAACCGAAACCGAAAACGAATTTCGGCAACGGTCTCTGTTTCGGCCGAAACCGAAACCGAAACCGAAACTTCCTTACAAGAATGACAAGAATCATATTTTGAGGGAAAAATAAAGAAAACGTTATTATAATCAGGCAGTCTTTATTGTTTTCTCTTTAATTCACATAGATAAGCAGTCTTCGACATTTTCATTTATTAATAATCAACATACCTACCTCTTGTGTGCTTAAGTTTTGAGACGAAATGAAAGTTGTATAACTTTTAAATAATTAACTTATATTTCTAAAATTTTCAGTACACATTAAGTTAATAATAATCAACAATAAAATATAATTGTGATTCAAAATGACCACCTTTATTTTTAATACAGACCCTTAGACGATTTGGCCAGTCATCAATGGCGGCACGAATCTTTTCCAGCGGAATTCGCTTTGCTTCTCAGATAAGGGCTCGCTTCAGTGACTCCAAGTTTGGGTGGGACTTTCGACAGGCTCTGAGCTCTAATTCAAGCTATAAAGAATAATCCAGCTGGTTGAGGTCAGGGCTAGAGGAGGGCCATTCGATCGCCGCGATGAAGGCCGGCACATTTTCCCTCAACCAAGCTTGGGTGGTTTTTGTCTTATGGGATGGTGCTGAGTCTTGCTGGAAAACCCAATCCTTGTTGTGAAATAAAGTATGAGACAGGGGTTTCACAACAGGCTCTAAGATGTCACTTTGGTAATTCTTGGCTTTCACCTTGACGCCTTGTTGACAGAATTGGAGCGGAGTGACACCTTCATATGAAACTCCTCACCATACCATCACACTAGCCGGACGTCCTTGCTGCTTTTGGCATACACTTTGTTTTGCCGGTTAAACTTTTCTTCGACAGTTAAAACTTTCTCGTCGGAGAAGAGTATCTTCCTTGCTACGTGCCTCCTAAGCAGTATTGGACAACGTTCGCGTCGCAATTTACGAAGACATTCGTTTAAAAAATGAACTTTCCTACGGCTATACGCCTTTACCTTAAGATCATATTTCAGTATTCTGTTGACTGAAACGCACGAAATATTAGTCTGCAGAGCGAGTTTCTTCTGAGTGCGTCATGGATTTCGGCGAAGTCGCTCTCGGATGATTTTGATGTCCGCAGGCGTCCTCACAGAGCGTGGCCGACCACTCCTTTGGCGATCTTGCAAAGAACTTGTCTCCTTGTATCGTTTGATCGTGTAATACACGAAGTTACGGCTCACACCAAAAGTTCTCACCTCACGGAAAATCTCCTTTGATTTTTTTTCCGCCCTAAATAGCGAAATCATCACGAGAAAATTGAAAGAAATTAATTTGAAAATCAAAGAAAACAAAAGTTAACATTCCAAATTCAAAATTGGAAAAAGAAATAAATAGCAGCCAGTAATATTTTATTTAATTTTGTACAAAGTTTATCTCAAAACTTATGAACACACGAGGTAGTAAGCGAATCGCGACATTGGCTCTGATGGGATTCATTATTTCATTAATTCAACTCGCCGTACACGACCGATCACAGCGCGAAAACTCCCGAATGCACATTCGGTTTCGGTCGTAGTTTCGGCAAGTTTGCCGCCGAAAACGAAACTAAACCGAAACTCGTGTTTTTGCCGAAACTCAACCGAAAACGAAACCGAAACCGAACATTCGGTCGGACACTACTTACAAACGTTATGCTTGTATGCATAGAAAAATTCCAGAATTACAAAGTTATGCCTATTTATAGCTAGCTTTCTAAATAGCGTATGTACTCAAACCGCCCTGTTTAGCGCGCGTTACTTTCTTAAGTAAAGACAGAAATTAGACAATACTTTGTAAAATACTCAGTACACTATGAGTTTAGGGTTCCGTTAGAAATATTTGAGGTCCTAAACAGACATGTCGGTTTCAATAAAATGATGGTTTGTAAAGGAAGGTTTTAACTTTTTTTTTGACGCCTGATTTTGACGCTGATGAAATTTGCTATCGGTTCTTAAAATATAGCTTTTACTAATTTGTGACTAACTTTATTTTTTATTTTTTTTTAATTTGCCACTCTAACTATTTATCACTGTATGTTGAAAAAGGTTAATGAAGACAATTGTACCATTTTTATGTAATATATTCTTATTACTACATGTTAATCTAATATCTTATACATTAGTCTAGCCCTAGGTTAAGTAGGAATACCTCTATAACACGAGCTAGTCCTACGTCTTACCCGTGAGACAATGTAGGGTAACGGGAAGTGGGAGGTGGGAGGTGGGAGATTCCCCCTGCGTCGCTGCAAATTTGTTATCTCGGCACTGAGGCTATGGAAGATTAATTCCTCTAACAGAGAATCTCGCTCACGACTTTGTCTGATATGGTTTTGTTGGATGACTAACTGGAAACAAAACTGCGTCCTGTTGTACTAACTTTTAACGTCGTGAGTTTGGTGTTTGTGCCTACGGGTTGTTTTAATGCTGAGGGATGTATTTGTTGTTTTAGACTCTGATTTCTGATACTTAAGTTAGCTAGCTATCAGAAATACGAAAGGTGGTTATGTTCAGAGTTGTATTTGCTGTTCTGAATTCTAGGTTCTGATACTAAAGCTAGCTAGGTTTAGTATCAAAGATACGAAGGGCAGGGACATGGTCGAGCTATTGTTGTGTAAAAACAAATTAGAACTGTTAACGTTTCAAGGTGAGCTCTGTTGTTCAATTGTCGTATTAAAAAAGGTCAAATTATATTTTCCTACCAGGTAATCGAGTAAAAACCCTTCAAGAAGTAAAGAAAGCTATGGAAACAATAACCATTATTAAATTTCAGTGATCTTACCTAGGATCGGCTAGTCTTTTTTAAAAGCTTTTATTTAACTTACAATGTATGTTTGTTAAGGAATGGAACAAACATACATTGTCAACAACTCAATTTTGAACCACTTCTCGATGTCCGATTTATCTGAAATTTGTACGTGTGTAACTCCGATGACAATGAAAAAGCTAATATTTAAAAATATTTATAAAAATATATTCATCGGAGTTACACACGTATATCAAATTTCAGATTCCATTCCTTAACAAACATAGTTAGGTATATGTTAAAAACCCTTTGGAAGAACCCCATGCTATAGTTACTCGGAAATACAGCCGGTGGGAGCTAGCTCCCCATTTTGCAGGTGTGCAATAATTAACGTGTAAAACGCAAAGTGTGCGATTTCCAGGACTCAATAATAGATATGCGAAAGAGCATGCATACAGTGGTGGCTAAAACAGTGGCGAAACTGCGACGCTGGCATTAATTGTTGCCTTGCGTTGAGTCGATGTTGTCAAAGATTAAACTGTGGACACTTAAGTGTCTCCTTTTCTGTTGTTGTCACTCAGATGCTGCTTGCTAATCAAATATTCTCGCGGTCATTGTTTCTCTCGTTAGAAAAATAATGAGAGTGAGACATACCGAGAAAACAGTGCACGCGCTAGATTTGCGCCAGCTAATCAATGGTATCAGTTCATCTTGATTTTGAGTGGAATGGCTGTCCATGTCATACGAAAAAAGCCATCGTTACAGCAGTTATAGCAGCAAAACGTCCAACTTACTTGATAACTTCTTACAGTATCTCATATTCTACGTTTGGGTTTATTTGGATTTTATCACTATCACTATGTTACTCATGGCGAAATAAACGAAATTTGGTATAAAGGTAGCTATTTGGATTAACATAATAAAATACCTAGACTTTTAATCTCAAAAAAATAAGGATCCTTGAAGGATAGCTAGTGAAACTGCCAGGCATAGCTAGTATATTACTAGCCCACCTAATAAGACTTTGTCGTTTGTAACAAAGATCAAACGCTCACTCCCATTACACATTTATCGCCAAGTAATCGCATAATCATCAATAATCCTCAAGTCACAAAACGCATCAGAGATATGGATTTCAATCACGACAATGCAAAGATATCCCTAGACATGGTTTATATTCCGATTTTCAACCTTTTTCTATTGAAATAGAGTTTATTATGATGTTCTTTTGGAAAGCTGCACCCGCTGCGAATTGTAGATCGGACTGGGATAAAAAATAAACAGATTTTGGGATTATAATTAATGAAATGTCACGATATTCCTAACTTCTATCTACCTGAGTATTATGCGAACTGGAACTTTGATAGTTTGGAATATCAAGCTGTTCTACTTTCTACGCAGTTTGCAAAGCATGGAATAAATCTGGAATGGATAGACTTACACAAGATATGCTGGTCAGTCGTCAGCTATGCATGCATGGCAACTGATAGAAGAGTTTAAAAGATAATTGAAAAACAATTACCTACCTTAGCCAAAACAACAGTGATTTCATTAAAAATTAAGAGATTTTACGTATCTACCTAACGCTATTTTTTTTTTCGTTGGCAGTTTAGTCTGGTCTTCGTTTACATCTTAGTCTTCGTCTTCTTCTTTCTCGTTTGACCACCATGTAACGCCTGACGTAAAGCAACGTTGTGAATTAACTGCAAAAGACAATTATTGGTTAATTCTCAAATAGCGGGATTTAACTTTATAGTATGACTATTTCTAACATTTTGAAAATTAAATCAAACATTTCTATAAAATTCACGTAACTATTACCCATTTGTAACATGCTGCTCTATTGGTTTTGAATACCTAAATTCGTCAAAAATCTATCAGGACATTAAAAACCATGACGGATCCAAACCCCGATCCGAGTGGCCGCCTCGAGAATGCGACGAATTTGACAAGTCACCGGTTTTTTATCCGATGCCAGATTATCTGGTCTCCTTACCCCACTCGATCAATCTTATCAAGGTAACTATGACATGATTTAATTGCAAAACGACTTAACTCATCCAGCTGGTACTCAAGCGATTTTGAATTTTATAATGAGAGAGGTTAGGTTAGTTTTGAAGTGTAGGGATTTAATGGAGATGCTGGGATCATTTCGAATGCGCCGGATCATCGCTGGATTCCGGGAAATTCGCCCCGCGTGAATACCTGCCTTACAGGTAAGGTTGTAGTGTCTAAAATGTTTAGATTTGTCTATCCATA
Source organism: Alcis repandata (assembly GCA_949125135.1). Classification (NCBI taxonomy): domain Eukaryota; kingdom Metazoa; phylum Arthropoda; class Insecta; order Lepidoptera; family Geometridae; genus Alcis; species Alcis repandata. The sequence goes on from OX421223.1 coordinate 4,546,355, forward strand.
TATAAACTTAATCTTTTTTCTTGTCGATAGATATGACCCTTTAAAAACATAGTAAACCAAAATTAATGATGCTTGCAAAATAGTTGCTGTCCTTAGTAGGTAAGATTTGTATAGATGAAGCTCAGGTAATTCGAAGGCACCCTAAATATTCTTAGCCAAAGAAATAACAAGGACTCTATAAAAATAATTTTAATTTTTTTATTTTTGTAAGTGGTTCTAAACAAAAATCATTATTGCAATTGATAAGGTGGATGTGTAAATTTAAAATCCATTTAAATTCCTATTTTTGACAAAACTCATTCTGAGCCATAGCGAGGAAGAAAGGAAGGCAAGGTAATGATACACCTAATCAGAAATAAGCACTAGCTCTAAAATTAGCACTACCAACAGTAGGAACTACATTAAGCAAAAAATTTTGAATAGGCCGAGACCTAGAACTGGTTTAGCTGAGATTTTGTATGAAATTTAAGTAAGAACAAGTATAACGCCTGCCACATCTAAATCTTTACAAGTCTGCACCGATATGACTTGCTATTTGCTGCGACCGCTGTATTATTGTTGACCCTACCCTTAAACAAATACGCTCGAACATGCGAATATGGCCTTAAATTGTCAAATTAATGTGAACCTCCAATTTAGATTTCGGATTACGATTTCTGAGAACTAGCGAATGGTGATACGAAGCAATCAGTTGGAAGTGTGCTTAAAAAAGGTAACGCCTTATATTTTTCACTTACAAAGTTTTTTTTTTTTTTAATGTTTAAATGCCGTTGGCTGCTGAGGTGCTGAGGCCTCTACAGCGTACCGGGTGTTTGGCGACCGCAAATGGAGCTGACTTACAAAGTAAAAGACTGGCATGTGACCGAGGCAGATGGCATAACAGGAAATAGGGTTATATCCAGCAGTGGGAGAAACAAAGCTGTCAATAATGATGAGGATAATTATGGTGAAAGTAAAGGACATATAAATACAAACCAACTCCTGCATGTTGCCTGTTTTTTAACCGACTTCAAAAAAGGAGGAGGTTATCAATTCGACTGCACGTTTTTTTTTTTATGTTTGTTACCTCATAACTTTTGACTGGGTGAATCTATTTTGATGATTCTTTTTTTATTAGAAAGCTGACGCTTCCCGTGTGGTCCCATTTTAATTTAGTCCAGTTTTGATAATGGTATCCATGAGTAAACCATATAAGTTTTAAATTTGCATTAAGTAGGTACGTGCGCGACAAATAGATGAATAACTCAATAGTCGGTCTTTTGAAGTCAGTTTTTTTTTTTTTTTATTTATTATTATACCTTCTACAAGTGTTTAACGTGTCTGTGGCATCATTACTTAACTCCCAAACGGCTGAGCCTTGGGCAAGTAATCAAGCTTTTTGCTGGGCCGATTTATTACTGGTTTTCAGCTGATTTGAAATTGTTTTAATGTTTGAAAGATGACTTGATCAAATGTTTTAGCTAAAATTCGTTTCATATCGTTTGAAGACTGTCTACTCTTCTCCACGGTTTTTTTTTTTATTTTAAATTTTTTTTTTTTGTTAGAATGATAAATCGTTGGAAATCTAAATGGAAAACCGTGTCACTAACTTAGGTAGGTACGTCGAAAAATAAGAAGTAACTATTAATTGTATTCAATTGAAAAATGTACATAACAGCTCTTCATCAATGTTTTATGATAATATTTGCCACTTACCACTAAGATTTCGCTCACATCCAATTATTAGGTTAATAAAATATACTTTATTTAATCTTGATGATTGTGAAAACAATAACTACGTTTCAAAAAGAAAGTAATAGTTCAATTCTAGAGCAATTGCCATCGTTTATCCCCGTGATTCCTACTATCATCTACATTCCGCCAGGTGATAAAAATTTACATATTAGTTGTTTTTCACGCTAAAAAAGACAAAAACAGGGCTCGTCCGGGATTTGAACCCGGGACCTCTCGCACCCAAAGCGAGAATCATACCCCTAGACCAACGAGCCGCTTGATACTGTCTTTATTAACTTACATGCTACTTCTACGACAAACATATTAATTATGTAACATTTGAACTATTGATTTGAACAAGTGATAATACAAGCAATAAGCATTGTTTGCTTTTAACTGAAAGATAAAAACTACGATAATAAAGTTAGTTGGCTATGGATAGCAGTGTTATTCAAGAAAGACTAGGAACTTGTGATGTTGTTCAACATCTGAATATTTCCGTTCCACTACTTAACGTCACAGGCTCAAAGGCGAATTAATAGCCAAATCTAACACACCAAATACTCTACTAATATTATACATTGGCTACTCCTGTGTCTGTTATTCTTTCACACTTAAACGGCTGGATGGAATTGGATGAAATTTGAAATCATAAGCACTCATACTAATCATCATGATGACCATTATCACAGCGCGGGTGAAACCGCAAGGCGCAGTTAGTTTTCAATGAAAATAAACTTATATAGGTAATAGATATTCGATGGTAATGCATATTCGAGCGAGCCATATTTTCTTTCGCGTCATAATTCTACCTCTAACATATTTCAATCAATTTTCTACCTCTATTTGCAATACGTTCCTAATACACTTTATTGCGCTTCATTCGTCGTATCTCACATACGAATTGCGCTTAAAAGGAACTTTATTATTGGGAAAGCGGAACGGGCGCAGATGCTGCGCGAATAATTTGACGATACAAATAATATGGACCGCTACAATACAGAACAGGCGTGTTTTACTTACTCGGAGAGAGATGGTGCAGAGACGTGCGGAGCGGCTGTTTACACGGCACGATTTGGACACAATCCGAACTTGGTCGACTCGAAGAAAAATGCACGGCCAGAAGTCACTAAATATTGGACAATATAGGTACGAGTACGTGCATAAATTTAATTATTTACTTATTGAAGTAAAAACGCTTTATGCACTTACAATTACCTCACAGAAAAAATAAAAAATTCCATTCACAAAATTAAAAATAAAATAAAATAATAATGGAAAGAATGTTATGTCAACGAAATGAATAAATTTTTTAAAACAAGTCAAAATTAAATGTATCAAAATGCCATAATCTGAAATCGGTAAATCAAATATATATGTACATAGAGAAAAGAAATAAAGTCTACCGGTCTTGTAATAAATTATATGATAATAATGTGTTTTACCAACATTATTAGAGCCCCGAGCCAAACCTTTACCATGGCTTAGCCACTATTTTGCGGACATATAAAATATGAATAACTTTAATTCCTATTATTTATTGCATGCTTGATAACAAATTCTTGTGTAAATTATAGGACTTAGCTAGGCAAACGCGAAAAATTGCCGAACCAAGTTGGTACTCGTATATCGATTTTTCAAAAAAGGTAGCAACCTTTTTTGAAAAATGAAATCATGATCTACTTCTGAAAACTAACAAAGTCGTGATCGTGTCGTGTGATACAAAACATCTCCGATGTTTATAAACGCGAATGAATCTAATAGGTTCTTTTCTTCCACACAGGTGCATACGTAGTAAATATCTGTACGTGTACTCGTTTACTTAGCATTCATAAGATTTTCGTTTTGCGTTTTGTTTATGCTGGTCTTATTTTTATAGGTTTTACTTAGCTCCTCTGAATATTCCAGGCGATCAATTTTCTCTGCGTAATACCTACTTAGGAAAAAATTTAAGATATTGTATTTCTGCTACTTATGTACAAAAATAAGTTTGCCGTATAAAGTTAATGGTCGCAGAAATGGCGAAGGTCGATGGAAAAAGATTACCAGGTCAAATTCGATGCGTTATCAGTGAAATTAATATATGTAGTTATTAGTGATAAAATAATGGTTTATGTCTTAGATCTCATATCAATGGTCTGATCAGATTTACTCCCTGAGCAAGTCAATTTTACTAAGTTTTTGGAAAGACAGTAGAGGTCAAAAACAAAAAAAAATATCAAAATTCAATTGATTGTGCTTTATTGTGCTGGGTTATAGAGTTGGTGAAACAGAAGATTAAGTTCTCTAGACCCCGCTTGTTTAGAGAAAGATAACCTGCTATCTAGAAGGCAGAGGTAAAGATCAAGAGCTATAGGCTCAGGCTTGAGAAATACAACTTGAAAACCAGAATGAGGAGAATTTTGATTTGTATCTTCACTATACTTTCACGTAACCACAATTTTGCAATGAAACCTTATTCTGCCATTCAAACTGAGCCATAAAACCACAACCGATACGTCCCTAAAAAACTCCCACTTATCTAGAGCATCATAAGAATCGCGTTAGAACCCTCAAAGGAAATAATCTTGGTTGCATTAAAATGTAAATATGTACCGAGTCGTTAGCAAATCATTAGCCGCTCTCTCTGAAGATTGGCCGCCACGTTTCCTATCAATCGAGCGCAAACATTGGCTGGGAATGAAATAAAATGACGCTTGGTCACTGTGGCACCTTTTTTTGTTACATGAGTTTGGAAATACAGAAATAGAAATAGAGATTTATTTTAGTTCAAAACAACACGGATCCATAAAACACAGAAACATAATAAAAAAAATTAAACAGGATGTGTAATTGTGGAGGTAGTCCACCTAGAGCACCCGTCCGAATAGCACCTGCGCGAAGAGCACCCAGCCTAGTCCAGGAAGAGCACCTATCCATTTTTTTGGCAGGTGCTCTTCGTGGATTCAAATTTATTTTTACATTGTGTACCTATCTACCCGTGAGCCAAAAACTGATCGGGACTCCCAATTAAGTATAACATTATAAAAAAGTAACTACTGCTGTTTTATTTCCTAACAAAAAAATACAGTGAATTAAAAAAAACACCAATTCTGAATGCGTTAGTGCCAAACGTGTAAGACTAACTTCCTTTCCTACTAAAAGAGTCTGTATTCCCCAATAATTGGAATTTAAATCCAGTGCAAAAAGTACTCATATCTCCTATGTGAGCGTGCTTACATCTTCTACGTGCACCATCCATTAATTTAAAATAAACACAAGCTCCGATAAGCTAGCATTTACGTAAGGAGATGTAAAATAATGCATCCATTTTAATGACACAATTTTAGTTGTAATTTTGCAATCAGCAGCATTTTAGGCCCCTTTTAAATGCCGCGTAACGAGAAAATCAGAGCATTCCTATGAAATATTGCATAGATTGTGTTCGATGTTCCAAATCAATACATAAAGTATTGGATCATTTAATTTTGAAAACATATTTTTTACATCGCACTATTATTGCATTTAGTACAATGTAATGTAATTGTAGGTACATATACCATGACCAATTTTCATTTGTCACACATTTCAGGTGTGATGAAACTACCTGTGTTATAGAATTTTACTATGCAAACTACCGTAATTTTGAAATCCTGATGAAGATAGAACATATATATATATAACATTGAGACACCAACTTTCAGTTGGGTATTATCGGTTACTTGGCTAAACTAAAGAAATACCTACACTAATTGACGAAGAGTCATACTGAAATGCATCATCTCGTATGATTATGGTTGTTTAACCCTTTTCCTGAATCACCATCATGCCACGATTCTTCGTCAATACCAAATTTTCTTCAAAAAGGCATGATTTTCGCTTCTCGCACGCCGCCTTGAGTTCGAATCCCGGACGAGCCCTGTTTTAGCTTTTTAAAGCCACAATCTATTTACTTTCCACAATTGTAATCTCCTTCGAGAATTTATAACCACAACTTTAGAAGTCTCGCGGACATTTGAATGTTTTAGCATTACTTTGGGGCGCTCTCTGGCGCGGTTCGTCGAGGGCCAGAATCATCTTAATGCCAGTAATTATACGGATTTTACGAATTACTCGGTCATAAGTAAACAAACTGGATGTCCTATTTACAATCGTAAATTTCGAGTGCTGAGCCTTTGCCAGTCGGAGAGGGCAGTCGCTTTTATAACCACTCAAGTCTACTGCCTTTCATTAGCTTTAAAATAAACTCGGTGTCCCTATAAACTGTTTCAGAAGGTGGATTAATTGTATTCTAGTTCTAATGTTTCATTGTTTGTCCAATTATGAGGCTTTCAGAAGTACTTATAGCAAAAGCTTTTTCTTATGAAAATTCTTAGTTATAATGAACTTCGTTACTTTTGTTAGCTGTGAAGATTTATGAGTTGTTGACAATACGAAATGTAATTAAAAATGGCATCAATCAGATACTGTCAGTCGGAAAACAGTCACAATTGTTTCGAAGCCCCATTTTTGTGACTTATATACTTACGTAAAAATTAATTGAGAATGCTTTCAACGATGTATAATAAGTAGCAAAGCTTAAGTATTAATTCTATAGCGAACTAAGCTCTTTAAAATTCACAAAAAAATTATAATAAACAATAGAAATTGTTAAAACAGAATCTGCTTTTACCACAGTGTCTGTAGCCAGAAATGCAGTCACTATTAAACTATATCTGTAAGTTTAGCATAACTTCTATAAAAAAATATGCAGTAGGTACTTATTTGATAGAAAAATCACGAAAAATATGGCTAGGGATGGAAATGAAAACTGCATTTCCCTTACTGTTTGCTATCGAAAAAAATATTACGTATTTTTGGACAGAAGTGATAGATATATTCCTAGATAGGGTTATGTAGATCTTACCTTTCATTGTGAACTGCTATACTATTAGCCTTTTTGATTTATTTGTGACAGATAAAAAATAAACTGCCTGAGACTGTGAATGATCAGTAAGAAGACGGGTAGAAAACTTGCCGTGTTACCAGGCACTATTGCTAATTGCTAGTATTAACAAGATAATCATTTTAAACTCATTTTAAAACACGCATTGTCATCGATCTTTGACAGGTGTGCAAAGTTTGAATTGAATCTGATACGAGTAGTTCCAAGTAGGGCAAAATCGATTTCAAAAGGGTCGGTTGCAAACATAGGTGAAACTAATAAAAGCGTGGTAAAGGCTCCAAATATGTATGGACTTCATTGAATTGCATCGATAAAATACTGACTTATTATAGCGACAAAGTGAATTTCCCCAGTTCCAATGTTATTAAAAGACGCGAAACAGAAGGCAAGTTAAACATAAACAGATCAAGTATCTATGAGCTGTACACAATTTAGTTCGTATTTACAGCACGAGTCTCTTTAGGGAGAGGGCTGAGAGTACTTAGCGGGTTGAGAAGTGAATACTTTTACTCTTGGGTGTCTCGCCCCGTCTGAGGTACGCAGTTCGAAGAAGAGCAAGGAAGGACTAGCGAGACTCGTCTGACTGTGAGTCCGTCCTAGGATGTCTTAATACGACTTTAAAGCTGGTTTATGGTACAGGATTTTCGAAGACGTGTGATACTATAAATTGATGATTTGGTGTCACAAATGATCCCTATATCTAACGCATTTTGAATTTTTATCATATTAAAATACTAATGTAAGATTGTTGGTTGTTTTTTTCTGCATACCTAGAAACTAGGTTTGATAGAAAAGTACATCATCCACATTCATCGATCTAATCCGACTTCGGTGTCCACATTCCATTTATCTTTTTTTTTTACGATATATATATATATATATATTTTTTATAAATGTTTGAGATCTCCCGCCTCGCGTCCTCCACCAACCAAGCCCTCACCAGAGGACTCCGCAGCTTGCGAGCTAAATGGCTGGCGCTCGCTCCTCGCGGCCGGCTAATGAAATAAGATCCCGGCTCCGAGCTAAGGAATGGCCGAATTAAAACTACATAAATGAGACGCCATTACTGAAGGAGTTCTCAAGTGACTCCGCCGAACGACATCTACAAACAATTCCCTTTTAAAATCTCTCCAATTATTTCTGCTGCAAGACCAGCAAAGCTTAGCTTGGTACAGACCAAAACGGAGCAAAACTGTACAGTATTGGGCTCGTCCGGGATTTGAACCCGGGACCTCTCGCACCCAAAGCGAGAATCATACCCCTATACCAACGAGCCGCATACGTAATTCGAAACATATAAACAACTGCTCGTATAATTGCGTAGTAAGGTTCGGTCGCGTCACAGAATAAATATTAGCTTCAGTGTGTGGGTGAAAGTAAAAAGGCTTGGCTGCTTCTTCGCTGCCTTTCGCTACCGTATAGTGCCTCTCGCTCGTGCGTGATATCGCGTCGCGTCGAAGGCACGTTGATTAGTCACAGGTGATAAGGTCACGGGTCAAATTCAAGGTAAGCTCTTTTTCACTCATACTTACAAATACTTTGAAGTTACTGATTATATGAGGCTTTATTGAGACTAACCATTCTCGGACAAAATATTATCAACGTTTTTGTAAAAACCTATTAAGATTTCAGTGTCAAAAGTAATGAAGAGCGAAGAAAAATATTTTTGTATCAAAATGTTAAGTTAAAATATACGCAGGATATACGAAACACCATTAACAATCCTATAAACATCTAATTGTACTTTCTAACCTATACCGAAAATATCTGCATAATTATCATTGTTCCGTGGAAAATGCCAGATGAAAGTGAGGGCTTAAGAAGTCCTTTGAAAGAAGTCATCTGCCTTGATTGATGGGAACGAACAGATTTATTATGTTAATTCTGCTTTTACGTGGAAAAATCGTCAATAAAGCTTGTTATGCTTATAAAGTCAGTGACATGAGTCAATGAGCTCAGACTATACCTAAAGAACTCAGACTGCAAAATTCTTCAATTCACTAAATGCTCAAAGAAAGTGAAAATAACTACAATAGATATTTTCGCAAGAAAGTGAAAATAACTAAGTACAAAAGATATTTTCGCAAGTGTTACATTGTATTTTTTTTTACTTGGAATGCCTTGTTGAGTCTCTTTGAAGCTCAAATTTTGTTTTTTAAGCTATTAACAATAAATGACAGGTCATTGACCGGTCGTTGCCTGATGTAAGCATATTTCTAAAACTACATATATCGCGGGAAATAAAGTTAACTATCATACTGTTTTGGTAAGTGACAAAGATTATTGGCACCTACCATAGTGCTGGAACAGCTGATTATGTTGTACGAAAATTATTTCATCGCGGAAAATGTGGTGCAACCGCGGGGAGCAGCTTGTAGCTTAAGCTTGTTATAAATATAGCTATTTTCATATCTTTTTTTATTCTGTGCCGGAATGGGTATGACGCTATGACCATCTATTCTGGCACAGAACCATCGACGTGAAAAAATATTTTGGGTTTATATCTCAAATCGATGCACAGAACACAGGTCGCATCGCCGCCGCTGCCATTCCAACACGAAACAATATCAACACGACCACAATAGAGTCGTCGATATCGACAGGTTTTGTATTGAGGCTAGACTTGCCGACTACGATACTGAGGTGTTAAGTAACTAATGTGACATACATACCTGCTGAAATGAGGCTATTTCGCCTGTTAAGCGATCTCATCCAGGTTTCGAGTACATTTCAAAAACTACTTTAATTCCAATTTCGCATCTTGTTCGAAGTAGAATTTAAGATACTTTTTGAAATATATCTCTTGAAATCTACTAGTAACCTGTATGAAAATGAGAATGAGGATGATATTAACGATAAATCTGCCAGTTGTTGCTGTCTCAATAGATTTTACCATTTTTTTTTGATTAGGTATTTTACCTACACCCTAACTCAAACAGCTGACTTTGATAACCTGTAGTGTAAAAATTAATAAAAGGATTGTAAAAATACGTGCTACGTGCAGCTCGAAAATATTGAGACTATAATTCCTTGAAAGCTTGTAAATAAAGAAAACATCACAAGGTTATTACGACAAAACAATGTTAGAATAAATTTGTAAAAACGCAAACAACAAAAACCTACCTACACTCAACACAACAATCTACCTAACATAACAAAACTTCCGAACGACGTTCAAATTACGACAAAACAATGTTAGAATAAATTTGTAAAAACGCAAACAACAAAAACCTACCTACACTCAACACAACAATCTACCTAACATAACAAAACTTCCGAACGACGTTCAAAAACTCAATCAGCCTATTAATCGGAAGAACACGGGCGCATTATTGAATCAACCGCCCCCACGCACCTACCTGCCAATTACATTATTATTACTATACCTCTCAAATCATTTTAACCCTTGCCCATCGGAGATAAGTTTATTTTAAACCGGTCGAGTGCCTTTCATTCATCTAAGTGCTTCTTTTGTGACGACATTTCCCTGCGCCTCTTCAATTAGCCTGACTGGAAGCACAAAAATTAAGTTAAATACTCCGACTTGCGCTTCTTGTTTACTTATTGGCTATCGGAGCATCGGCACCGTTAACTTTGTAAATTAAAACCCTGCATCGACTAATGTAGCCAGACTTTGTTGGTATGGTTTTATTCTGCGTAAAGAAACTAACCCCTTTATTTTGTTTTGCGCTGAAATCAATACGATGGTGAAAATGTGCCTGTACCAAGAGATCAAGATATATTGGAAAACAGCAGATATTACAGACACACAATTAATTCAATAACTATAATTCTCAGGGCTGCAATTTAGCCACAAAGAAAGCGCGATACTTGCCATCACACGCCATCCTCATCATGTCATTGTACTACTTAAAAAGCCAGCAAAATGGGTGATAAACCCAAGTGCTTTAGGCACCTTTAGTTATCAGCAAGTATCGACGATAAAACAGGACAAGTTTAACACGTTCTCGGCTTTCCAACTACTCTACACATACACGTCTCAAGTTGTAAAACTTAAGCCGGCGCCGAGTAAACTTGGCTTACCAACAGTAAGTAGCCACATATTTCACGGGGGCTCTACACTACCTGCGCCTAAAACAATCAAACAACCACTTGGAGCAAACAACTACAACTTAGCTCCGCGCCGCTTAGCTTTAACTAAATACTAACTTCGGCTTAAGTAAGATAAGTTACGAGGATACGTTCATATGCAAACATAGTTTTAGAACAACGTTGTGTACAGATTTATCGATTTTTTTTAACTCGGCATGAAGATTATTTACAATAAAAACTTATTGCATTTGAAATCATCTAGCCACCCATTGCTTGTTTGCCACCTACGGCCAAAAGAAGGATTTTTTTATCTGAATTTGATAAAAAATCCTTCTCATTTTTGCCTTGTCAGCTTTACAATACACGTCTTATTATCTAAGCATGTGTTTAATAGAAAAGCTTTTCGAATAAGTTATGTTTTGGTTAAAATATTCTCAAGCACATACCGTACATACTTACATATAATAATTTTAATCATCATCATTATTGCAAGTCTTACTAGCTCAAAAACCAAACCACAACCAAAATATCTAGGATCAATAAAATTTTACAATAAAACATCAGCTACTTGTAAATCTACTTGCCCAAAATATAAATTTATTAAAATCCAAATAATTAACAGAAACAGAATTTACTAATCAGAGACTCATTAATTATCGAGGTATTTGTAAGTCAAAGCGATCTTTAGTCTGCTTTGCGTATCAAAATACTTTAAAACATTTTAATGAAGATTTTAGAGAAGTTCTTTGTACATTAGTAAGTATAAGCTATACCTATTTGTTTACAACAGGCGACCTATTAAACATTACGTATAGACAGAATATTAACTCACAAAAATCTTTGTTTAAGAAAACGCATAAAACATGATAACTGGTCATGAGTGAATTTTAGTTACTGCTAAGTAAACAATACTGTATCAGTTAGTGATAGAAACAGAATTGAGTACAGATTAATGTAACAGACAGATTTACCCACCAAAGCATATTGCCGCGTAAATTATGCGCCGGCACTTCGCTAATCCGCCGAATAAATTAATACTACATTAAGCATCAATTCGGGAATTCGCATTAATAAGTTGATACAGCACGGGCACGGGTGGGCACGGGTGGATGGCGGCCTCACCGCCCCACAATTTATTTAAGAATGTTATGTAAATTTGAACACAAGTCTTTGATCGTCCGCATCAAAAGTCCAAGCAAAAAAGTTCCACTAGAGCGGAGAAAAACCGAGAGGAGCTTAAGAAAAATAATGATTTAATCTTACTTTTCGCTGTCTCGAATATAAAAGCGACGGGACGAGAGAGGGCGCGAGAATCGTTTTTAATCTTTGCTTTGTAAAGGTGATTATGAAGGATTATAGGTTTGGAAGTATGGCTGAAATTTCGCGGCTGCCGTGGGGGGGCTTCGACTCATTTATGGCATATTTTTTGGGTCGCCAGGTGGGGTTGCGGTCGCTCCCTCGGATACTTCTCAACTTTTCCTTATTCTAGAGCGCTTCAAAGGGGCTTTACTATATTTTGTTTTGTCTCGACCGATTGACTATTGTAGTGCATGTTTAGATAGATCAGCTGCGGTTTGTCGATCGATTTTTACTTAAGAGACCTAGTCATTAAATCTAAATTAGATACTACACAGATTACCTTAACACCTACGTAGTAATACGTACCTACTCGTATTTTAAAACATTAACTAGTCTCTATTATGAACATTCGGCATTTCAATATTTTGTCATTGTCAATGACAAATGCCGAATTACAAATGACAGATGAGCAACAATCTCAAACCTACCTCCACATTGTTTGAAAACCAATATCCCCACCCCAATAGATAGTAAGTAAGTACATACTATGAAAAGGCTCTCATTCGCCGATCCGAGCGCCCAGCGCGGCTCGGAGTGCAGTTTTGTCATTTTTCATTACGTGACCAGATCAACTTTGTCATCTCAAGCGACGGCGATCTCCCGCTGCCGTACCTATAGCCTTTAACCAGGTCTCGAAAAACTTTATCACAAGTAATCAGATGTCACAGTGAAAACGAGCTCTTCTTTCTTATAGCAGAAAGCACATTTTACAATGCACTGTACTGAAGATGGTCTCTAAAAATAAAGGACGTTTTAGTAAAGCTTCTCTCTAGATGAAGAGTGGTGCCTGCGAGACTTGGACTGTTACTATGAATACTTAAGCGTTGGATAAATCCATGTCTAGGTACAAAGTCTTCATTTTGAACACTTTTGCAGCTTTGTTTATTCTTCGTCGACGAGCTACGCGATTTGCTACGGAGCTACGAGATAGCTTTTTGGCGCAACTTCGTAGCAGTCTCTTTGAATAGTTTAATTTAATAATGTTTTCTAATTATGAATAAAATATAATTATATTTAATTAGTCTTGGTATAAACTAATATATCAATGGCATAAACATTAGAAGAGTAGGTATGTCTAATCATTTGAAACCAGATTTCCGACTTTGAAAAATGAACTGCCAATTATGCGGCCCTTATGGCTGAGACATTATAAAAAGAAGAGATAAGTAGATCACAGAGAATTTTACCTACAAATTGGTAAAAGCTTATCACCAGTACATGGATGGGTATGTATTTGTATGGGTATACTTATGTACTTATAGATAGACTTATGTATGGGACGACTTAATTATATTGCTTGATCTTTGCGGGGGAGGGGTGCGGGCCGTCTCATCTCAATCGCAAATCGGCCATCTTGCGCCCCCGGATCGCCACCCGCGCTTCTCCCCCCCTCGTCCATTATACTTTTTAAGCCCCAATCTCGTTCATTTAAACGGTTGGCTTTAGATGGCAATCGCATTTTTCCACTGCAGGTCACGTCTCGACCCGTCTCCCGACTCGAGGGCTTAAATCAACAAAAGAAAATAATAAGATTCGTTCAAATTAAAAGTGTAATGTCGCGAAAGCGCGGCCTCCTAATCCCACCGCCTTTCTTCATTAGGCGCGCCTCGCTAAGGCCTCGAAAACGCTTAAAAATGTCGCCGGGAATTTTTCTTTATTCATAACTAAGATTAGGAGAAATGCAAATGAAGCGAGGCGTCGCGGGAGGCTACTTAGCTGTGTCAACAACGTTTTCAGTATTTGAGGGGAGTTTTTTCCATTTCAATGAACTTGAACGTTCTGTATCGGAATACAAAAACAAACAAAAAGTACTGTCTAAAGATCTGTGAGCTTAAGTGCTGCCGCTTATTTCAACTTAGGTTTGTACAAGACGGCACACTCCGTAGTATCTTTTTATAGTCTATAGACTATAGAAATAAATTGGTTGGAAAAGAAGATGTGGTTCTTAATTAATTAAAAAAGAAGTTAATACTACTTTGCTTATACTAGACGAGCGGTGTCACTCAGTGATATCTCGTTTGCCTTATAATCGGAAGGTCCCGGGTTCGATTCTGGCCGGACATACATTTTTTTAATAATTAACTTGTACATCTGGCTTTGGTGTTAATAGATTGATGTGTGCTCAGAGAAACAAAAAAATCGTACAATATAATAATACAACAGCACTTTGTAACAAAAACAACACAAAAATACAGTGCAAGAACAGAAAGAAAATGTTGTGCACAAAAATGGGCTTAGTGAGAGTGAAACGTTATTCATATTCTCAGTAAATTTTACCATTACATATTAGTTTACACGTTCTTGTCAAATATGTACAACGTACCGTACCTACATGTATAAATCGCATCATATGCAAAATCCGATATCAGCTAAAAAAATTGAATACATAAATCCACATACTAAGACAAAAACCTACCCAACACAAAAGAAACACAATTCTCGAGAAAACAGAAGGAATAAAGGCGCTCGATGATATTATCATTGGAGCGCACCTATTATAAGAAGGGAATTAAATTGTGGAGGTAGCGCGGCGGCCATCGATCGATCGGTTCATTTATTTGTTCATCCTGCCTTTACGTTCGAACCACTCGCAACTCTTTCGTGGGCAGCCTTAGCGGCTAGAGATGCGAAAGCTTGAAATAAAAATTATCGATATTTTTTATTAAATTGTGGAGGTAGCGCGGTGACCATCGATAGATTGGTTTATTTAGTTGTTCATCCTGCCGTTACGTTCGAACCACTCTTAACTCTTTCGTGGGCAGTCTTAGCGACTAGAGATGTGAAAGCTTAAAATAAGAGCTATCGATGTTTCTTTTATTAAATTGCAACTAAGTGATTCGTGCATTTCTAAACCGAGTTTGTTAGCTTTCACATCAACAAACACGTTTACTACACTTTGAGCTTTGACTAGTTTTAAAATTTTAGTCATAGGTTGGTATTCTTCTTCGTAGCGTGTCAGTGATGTGTTGTTTTTTTTTAGATATAGATACAATTACAAATGTCTGTTATTAGAATATGTAGTCTACATTCCAATTTCCATAATATGACTCTAATAGAAATCACGCTTAAGCACCACCAGTACCTACGTGAAAAAATAATTATTAACATTCCTAAATAGCCCTTCAATAAGACGGTTACGTAAAAAACATCGACAAACCCGAGCCCACCCCTACCCCGTCTGAAACAGTACAAAGTTTATTTTTATACCGAATTTATATCTAAGAGCGAATCCCACATTATTGTCTCCGGCCATTTATTTTGTGATGGGCATTAAAACAAACCCCTTTTTCTTGGAGAAGCGATTTCATTTTAGCTGGGTTTAGGAAATTTAAGGCTGGTCTTAGAGAGCGGCGATATTGCTGCCCTCGATGCCAGTGGGTGGAATAATTAATTTTCTCTATTATTATACGTCTTTTCTTATTCAGATAACGCTTTGTTGTTGCAATATCTTTAGATTTAATAAGGTTAAGTGCTTAGCGGGATATTATCAAGATTTATGGCAACATAATTCTATTCTTAAGGTTGTATTGGGTACCTCAGTTTACTATTACTATTAACTGGTTTTGAATTTAAGAATGTAAGATTCTGCTGCAAAAGACACGGTTAGTATTAACCAAGTAAGTGAATCATTGCTGACCATCGGGCAAGATGGTCGTCAAACGCAAGCCTATAATTGAATTTAAAAAAAAACAAGTTCAACAAAGGATTATTTTTATGCCTCCGTATTTTCAAAAGATTAGTCTGGCCTACGTGTGTGCGAAATAGAGCCAGCTAGGTATAGGTAACAATAATACTCACGAATGATTCAGCTTCAGATATTTTTAATTTATCTATTGAAAATTGCATTTAAATTTAAATTACATGTCTGATACATGTAATTTAAATTTTAATGCAATTTTCCAACCCTAACGCGCACCTGTAGCGTTTGGGTAACGTACGCATTACATCGCAGACCACGTAAACTTTCGAAATCTGTGTAAAGAGGAAATAGAATCTTAATATATATAAATCTCGTGTCACAATGTTTGTCCTCAATGGACTCCTAAACCACTTAACCGATTATAATAAAATTCGCACACCATGTGCAGTTCGATCCAACTTGAGAGATAGGATAGTTTAAATCTCAAATTATAGTCGCAATTTTAATTTATTGCAAATTATATATATACTGATAATTTTTACTATAAATTGACAAGTTAGCATCAACATACTACGGTTGCTATAGTTACGCAATATTTGACATAGAATTGACGCAATGGCTTTTGACAGGACAACGTCTGTCGAGTCAGCTAGTATATCTATAGATTTAAAATTTGCATCAATATTTAGACCCTAATACTGTCTAGTAGACCCATGGCTAGTTGAAGAGACCCATGAATAATTGAAACCCATATTCAATTGAGTTATGTATTGTTAGATACATAACTCGTAGTCACTCACTACGTAACTCAGATTTTCGAATTTGATCGGCAATTAGTGATTAAACGAACTTACCTTTGTGAAGTTCTATCATAATTATACGTAGCACTTTGTCCGAAGAAATTAGTATTAGTAGATATTATATACACATGTAGTTTCGCTAGGTGACACCACTCTTTGCACTAATTGTTGAGAGAATGTAGGTAGAATTAAACAAGTTAAAATATCCGAGGGTAGATATAACCCACCTCGCCATTTTGTCGTTCTTATTCTTCATTTAGTTTAGAGATATACATATTTATATTACACACCTAATTACACCTTTGTCATTGGCATGCTTCTTTAGTTCTAATGATATTCAAGGGTTGCGTTTGCTCCTGGGGGGGGCGGGAGTACATACTAATTTCTTCGGACAAAGTGCTACGTATAATTATGATAGAACTTCACAAAGGTAAGTTCGTTTAATCACTAATTATACTTCGCACTTTGTCCTCGAAATTAGTATTAGTAGATATTATATACACATGTAGACTTTGAGAGTAATGTAAAGAAGTATTGTCAATGACACGTTAATCGTGTGAAATCAACTTAATGTTTATTAAGCACAACCATAGGTACTGTAGGTACATTTTACGTGAAAATATTCATATTTTACGTTACTACCTTATTACTTAACTTAATTGTTATATTTAGCTTAAACAGTATCTAGGCATCTATTCGCCTGATGGTGTATTATTATTATATTAATAATTGCTCGAGCTAAGGACAGGTGACAGGCATCGGTAACAACCCTGTTGTAAAACGGAACGAAGGTAGTGGAGCTGTGGCTCCATCCCGCAGTGTTGCGGATAGTGTCAAGACTGACACCAAGCGAGCGTGCGGCAGTCGCAGTTTGCCGACTGGTTTAAGTGAATAAAATATCGCATTTGTCTATGTATGCCTGTAGTATTTTTGCTGGGTTTTCGTAGAAAAAAGGTAAGAAGAAAACTGACTGCTTGAAACCAGGAATGTTTATTTATATCAAGCTTTTCATTACCAATTGACAATTGTCAATTATGCATAAGTGACCTAAAACACTGTTGGTGCCCCAGGTAGCATTGTATTTAGGTAAAGGAGGTTTACCGTCGCTAAACATTTTCGATAGAAAGACAATTAGGTACGCTAGGGATTGAGGCCTTATATAGAACAACATTGTAATTGTTTAAGCAATACGACCACCACTTCCAGAGAAATCCGTCATGTTGTTTATTGGAGCTTTTAGTCAGTGAGGCAACTTGTAGGCTTCGACTTGATAAAGCCTGATAACACTCCTGCAGCCAGGGTAAGATTGGAATATAATTATCTGCGATTTGTAATGCGATATCAAAATATTATCGTTAGGTGTAAACGTAGCGATATCAGACACAAGTAGGGATTTGAACAAAGAGAACCATGCTTGTGTAGGAACATTGGTACAATGAAACATTGCTACAATCACAATGCCACATGCGTTGTTTGAAATGTTTTTTCGCAGCCTTCTTAGGACTATTGAAAATGAAGGGAAGGTGTAAATAAAAATAAGATGTCTGACCATGACTGCAAATGAATTAAAAGCGACTGCGTCAAGATCTTTGTGTGACGATATGTATCTATTACATTTATTGATGATTCGACTTTCAAATCTATTTCAGGCAGCTCAAAAGATGCTGCTAAGTATTGGGAAGCCCAATCAGCTAACTCCTATTTGATATCTGGGTGTGTTTTACGTGATTCAAAATCAGCGAGAACATTGATACATGATCTACTATAGGACGTGAAGATAAAAATCTTTGTAGCCGTGAGGCCAAATTTCTTTTGCTGTTTTAGTAAGATTGGAAATAGAATTCCATCCATGCGGTTAATGTAAGCTATCGCAGAATTGCGGTGGTGTTGTCGATGCGCAAAAGTATCAGACAGCCGTATAAATCCTTGGAAAAAAATTAAGAGCTATGAAAGCAGCTCGAGGTAATTTCAATGCCTTTCTTGTTTACTACTTGACCATTGAGCACTTGCAGTTTGACCTTTACAGTTCGCCCCCACCCCGTAGTTGAGGCGTCAGAATAAATTTCTGTAACGTGCACAGCACGTCGTTTCTGATATGGTGTGTTGATTGGCCTATGGCACTAATCCACCACTTAATATCGGGCAACAGAGTGTCGGGTACATTCATAAACTTATCACAACATCATAAGTTAAGATATTTGCAGCGTTTTATTTCCTTAGTATAAAGCCCATACCCATACTCAATGGCTGGACAAGCCGACACTAATAAACCTTTGATTTGTGTGAATTTCCTAAATCAACAGCGTCTCTTTTTAGTAAAATTATCTATTTCAGTTTTAATGTGTAACTTTTTGTCCGAGGTTAGACTTAGCGACATCTGATAAGAGTCTATGATCATGCCTAAAAATTAGCATGTAATTGAAGGTGTCAACACACTTTTCTCCTCGTAAAACTCAGAGAAGTAAATGTTTTTCTCGTCATTTCAATATTTATCAGTAGCATTTCAGGGCACTGACTTATTAGTAGCCAATCGACTAAATACAGATTCATAATGTTTGTAAAAGCAAACGGTGCAGTTTGCAGTACTTAAGCCGAACGGCACAATGTTACATTGGAATAGTCGTATTTGTCGTTGAAAATTAACCGAAGGTTTTTATAAAGCCATTGTGATATCTTAAAAGAAAATATGCATCTTTGAGATCAAAGGTGCCATATAGCATTTCTGAGAAAATAATTTTACTGCAGTGCGTAAGTCCAGATCCAAGTTTAAAATGTTCAGTTTTTGTAAACTTATTAATTATATTATTATTATTTTAATTTAAATACAATTATTTCGATTGTTTATCAGAATTTGTATATATGCGTGGTTTAGGAACAGATTCCTGAACGACCGATGAGGAAAACTTCCAGCTATCCAAGAGAGGATAGTACTATGGTCATTTGTAATTTATAAGAACCGGATTATATGCAACATAAAAAGTTTATAATAATTATGTATAATAAATTGGTGAAACATTCGTGAAATTGGTAAAATATGCATCAACTTAGGTAAAATATGCAACATTACCTGTTTTTATAAATTTTTAATAAATTTTAGAAAAAAAATAAAAATTACAAGAAGAAAAATGCTGTATTCAGTTTTTTTTTTTTTTTTTTTTTTTTTTTATTTTATTTTTTTTTTTTTTTTAATCAGCGCAAAAAAGCGCGCGACTGATTGCGCTTTACAGACCGAGCGGTTTATGTGCTCGTATGTGTAGGTTTGACCGGTAAATTTTTTATTTATTTATTAAATGTTTCTTAATTACTTATAACAAAAATGTATATTTTTATTTTATTTTATTTTTTGTGTTGCAAGTTGCTAAGTCGCCATATAGCAAGTAATAGTAATAACTTCAGCAAGGCATGATATAACACGTGCCATTTGTTTTTGTTCGGCTTCGATTTCTTTGTCCGGTTTCAGTGCCGTTCTGGAAGGGCAGCTTTTGTTTCAGGGTTAAGCTGTGGAGCATTGATGTGCAAGCATAATTGCTGGCATAGCATGCAGGCATTGAGTACTTAGTCAAAATATTTGTATATTGTAACCTTCAGGCGCGATATATTTGAGGCGGTTGCTAACTCTGAACGGGTGTCGTTTGCAATTTTCATTGTGATTATCGGGTGTTTGCCCAAAACCTCCAGTACCTCTTCATCTAATTTTAAAGGTTCTGTTGTCGATGAAGTTGGATCGTCGACAATTATGTCCGCGATATTATTTGCGGTCCTGAGATCGCAAATACTAACTATACTAAGTTACTGGTAACTATAGGGACCGTCGCCGCTTTACCTCCATAAGTGTCGACGAGATCTGCGCCGAAATTATCAACGTCCTATACAGTCACGTGATTTGGAGGCTCTGGGATTCAGTCGTCTGGGCCCAGGTTTGGTTGGGGTGACTCAGGAATGAGTCGATATTGACTTGTAAGTATAGGTTTTTAACCTTATATAATATACGTTTAGTTTATATAATAACAACAAGTCCAAAGGTCTTAAAATTTTGCTCAAAGTAAATGATTAAAAGTTATTGTGTTTTCAGTTTCGAGTAACTGATCAAATTTTGAACGCGGTGGTTAGTTCGGTTACATTCATTGACAGATTAGTGGACTTTAAGGCTGTCTAGTGTCAGCAAAAAGGTTATCAGTTCCAACTGATAAAATGTCGAATGCGGTGAAAGAACCCCAATGGTTAGTTCGGTTGCATTCATTGAGATAATAATTGAACTTTAAGGCTGCCCTAGTGCCAGCTAAAAGAAAAAAGGTTATCAGTCCCGGCTGATAAAATGTCGTATGCGGTGAAAAAACCCCAATGGTTAGTTCGATTGCATTTATTGACAGATTAATGGGCTTTAAGGCTGCCCAGTGCCATCTAAAAGAAAAAAGGTTATCAGTCCCAACTGATAAAATGTCGTATGCGGTGAAAAAACCCTGATGGTTAGTTCGGTTGCATTGACAGATGTCGTATGCGGTGAAAAAACCCTGATGGTTAGTTCGGTTGCATTGACAGATTAATGGGCTTTAAGGCTGCCCGGTGCCAGCTAAGAGAAAAAGGTTATCAGTCTCAACTGATAAAATGTCGTATGCGGTGAAAAAACCCTGATGGTTAGTTCGGTTGCATTGACAGATTAATGGGCTTTAAGGCTGCCCCGTGCCAGAGGTTATCAGTTCCAACTGATAACAATATCGAATGCGGCGAAATAGCACCGCTGGCGATCTCGGTTTTATGAACTTTGCTTTATAATTATTAAGGTAATGAATACATAGTAATACCACTACATACCTTGTCGATGTACCTACTGTACTTCGTACTATTATCCGTTGCTCCAATGAGTCCTCGGAATCACTACTAGAAACGTCACTTTTATACGACTTATTTTTCACTTTAATTTTTTAATTTTACGCATTAAAATTCCGCGGTTTTCTTTGACAGCTTTCGAGCGTTTTCTTTTAGATATTTTTTGAATAACAAAAAGAACACTAAGTATTATACTTTTGTTGAATTGAAAGTGTCCGGAGTGGTTGAGCACTAAATTGCGAATGAAGAATAAGAACGACAAAATGGCGAGGTGGGTTATATCTACCCTCGGATATTTTAACTTGTTTAATTCTACCTACATTCTCTCAACAATTAGTGCAAAGAGTGGTGTCACCTAGCGAAACTACATGTGTATATAATATCTACTAATACTAATTTCGAGGACAAAGTGCGAAGTATAATCAGAGTAAAGTCACAACGAAACAAAAGTGTTGTACCAGTTTCAGGTCAGTATCTCAGATCTCGAAAACTATACCTAAACTACGTTTATCTACTCTCATATCGTCAAATTCAAATTACGAACTTTAAAACTAATCCAAACCTACTCTTTGATTTTTAGCTTTGTAAATTTCTTTGTTATAGTTATTTTAGTTTGTTATTTTAGCTTATTCTTAATTTTAGATGTAAATACTTTAAAATAAATTATATTTATCAATACCATAATGGAAAAAAAGTTTCATTATAACACTATTTCCCTAACAAAATAGTGTTATAATGGAACTTTTTTGTCATTACGATACAGTTTCCCACTTAACACTTTTGACAGGCTGGTTTTGGCGCTATCTCAGGGCGCCGCCATTGATTCCATTTTAAAATTTCGGTAATGTGTTTAAAGTTTGTCAATACTTATAAATTCGTATTGAAGTTTGTAATTCGCATTTTACGATATGAGAGTAGATAAAGTAGTGTATGAAACTGCACATAACTAGGTATAAAAACACTCGTGTGATACTATTAAAAACTTCGCTTACGGCTCGGCTTTTAAACTCACACGTGTTTTAATACCCCTCATTATGCAACAGTTTCATAAACTGTGTTACTATTCTAGCTCTGATTTTTTCTATAACGACACGAGCACTAGTGAAATTTTTACGTATACCGAGCACTCGTTACGAATCAAAGCGAGCTGGGGCCGTGTTTGCACACTCGTTGATATCCCGGCCGAATATCCGAAGCGATTGGTAGTGTGGAGGCAGCTTCTGTAAACCGTTTATTTTCTAAAATAAAAAAAATCTGGCATGATAATTGGACACCATTGAAAACAATATTGTAGCAAACTGTACATTTATTTTCATCGGTAAATTATTCTGTATAGGGTCATATTCAGTAGGTAAAAGGAAAAATACGTGGCAAATTTACCAATTTAGCGCGTACGTACGCGTACGTGGCAATTTAGTGCGTAGTATCATAATTTTATAACAGATTTTTTCTTCAAACTAATCTCAAAGATTTTCTCGCAGGGGTCAAAGGAATTACTATGATAAAGTTAAAAATCTCTAGCATAATTATATTAGTTATTCAAACATATTTTATGTTCACTAACAATATCTCTTTTGTCTGTTACTGTCATAATGTACTAATAATGGATACAATAGTAATGGGAATATTTTTAAGTGATTTTATATCTGCCAGAACGCTCATTATTAACTGTCAAATATAGTTAACTTTAGAACATAGTCCAATAGAAGAAACACTATTGTCTCACTTTTTTAAATTTATTTCTTTATTAATTGTCTTTATTTATTTTATTATAATAAAAGCCATCTCCTCCCTAACCGAGCGGTAGTATCCCAGCTTAATTTGATTAGCGGCCGCAAGCCGCAGAGTGCCCTCGCCGTGGACTGCAAACTTTGGCAACCGAATGTGTGCCGACTCCGATACGTATACAGGGCTATAAGTAAAGGGTAAGGTAAAGGGTTATGAATATTTTTTACTATGCGACCAACTCGAAATTCGCGAAAGAAAATCAGCTGTTCCATACATTTTGTCGAGTGTCATTAACATGCTAAGTTATGCTAAGCCGAAAAGGGCTCAAAATAGTACTTATCATTGTGAACGGCTTTTACTATGGGACCAATCGAGAAATCGTAAAAAAGCTGTTTCATAGAAAAATGACAATGATATTCGACAATATGTACGGAACAGCTGATTTATTCTCGATTTCAGGGTAGATGCCATTTGAAAAATAATTCAAAATGTTGAGTACTACCTATAAGCCCTTTTTTCGCTTAGCATACCCTTTTCTTATAACCTTGTACATATTTACGAATGCAATTTAAGCTATATTACCTAGTATTAGAGGGGTCACCGAATCCTGAACCGTATTTGCTAGGAGTGCACTTCATTTTATTAATTAGTCGGAGTTGACAATTAGGAAAATAGATCGGAGAATTGTTTACAGTCCCATTCAACGTCAAATTTTGTTAATCGTTCGCACTAAATTAAAAGCTATTTGTGCTTTTTGATTTACTTGTTTAAATAGGTATTACGTATGTGAAAGCTCTGTGAAAAAGTTGTCAGACGGTGATCGCTATGTTTTTAAGATAGCGAATTTTTGACGTTCCAGTTCCATCAAAAACATTGTCAATCCCCCGTCCACTTTTCCACTACGGTTTTCTAATTTTTTCGACGTGTTCGTGATAAAAAATATGTAGAATAAGAATAAGAATAAATTTTATTGCTTATAACTGTGTGTATAAAGGTCTTAAAATTAAAATTTGTTGCAACAGTTTATATCCATTTCGGATGTACAATATTATTTATTTCCTTTAATTTTATTGTAATAAACATTAAAGTAGGTAATTATATAAATCTACTAGAGTTAGACATTATCAAAGAACTCGCTGAGACTATAGTGGACTTTAGACATTATATTTGTTAAATCTCATGGAGTTAAATCTACCTAAGTTTAAAATTTGCAGACTACTTTGTTGATTTGAACATATTTTTTATCAGTTCACACATTGCATTAAAAAATAAAAGTTATCGCATTCGTGTGAGGAAAAGATTAGTAGTGACATCTATCGTAAAGTTCTAAACTTTTATGTCAATTGTGAGAGCTACGGACTACGAACATTAACCTGGTTAGTAGTTTACACCAAGCTTACGCTGTTAACAGCGCCATCTGTTAGATAGTTATTAGACTACCTTGTTGTTGGTACGAACCGAGGTTTATCAATTTCAGGTTCCGAAATTAGTAGAAGGTTCTATACCTAACTAGTTTCTACACGCATCGCAATAGATGGCGTTAGTAGTAACTTTATTTCGTCTAAAGCTCATGTTTACTAAAGCTATTTATAGATCAGTTTTCTAATTTTAGTTTGTTTGGTATGTATTTAAAACGTATAAAAATAAATGTTTACTTAACTTAGAAATATTTAATTAGCTTATTTTTCAGCGTTGTATTTATTTATACCTACCTACTTATTTAACTTTATGTTAAATAAGTAGGTACTCATAAGTACCTTTTCATCAATAGTTGTTGTTATGATTGATTTTATTTAAATGTTCAGGAGCTTTTAAAAACCCACGCTCAGAATTAAAGATACCTTTAAAAAATGTTTTTCATCAATTCAACATCCAGTCTCTTTTCAAATGAGGACTGAGCAGACCTTTCTTTGAAATTCCAATTTGTTCCTATCTACAAATGTACATAATGTAGGTAGGTATATGTATTTTTCTTACTATGTATTAAAACAGTAACGCCTATTCACAGAATGCTTCAGTATGTATTTCAAATATTATGGATTTATTCATATGTGGTAAAATATTTTTAGCACTTACAAAGACAAAAGTCTTAGTTTGATAAGTTTCTACTTTTAAGATAATCGGTAGATCCGTAGTGCCACTTAGCACCTCTACAAGAATGGATCTTATGTATGAAGCACGTTTCAGTACACGCTTAACCTTTTGAGCGCCAAATCATATCTATGCTACACTAGCTGTCTTGTCGCCAACGACGATATCTGTACACTGAAAAACTGTAAAGGTCAATCTTTTTTTAGGGTTAATATAAGTTATTAGTGATAACTATAGTTATTACCGAATAGCGTGAAGGTTGATTTAACCAAATTAAGTTAATGCAACAGAAATATGTCGGTAGATGCTATATTAAGATGCCCTAAAAAGGCACAACCCTTAGGTAGGTATATTTTTTCAGTATAGTGTACAAAAACGGACACCCAAATTATTTCATTATACACACAGGGTACAGCGATGTATTTAGGTACGACGTGGCAGCCGATAGGTTAAGCCCACTTGTATATGCCATAGCTACCTTGCAATTATAAAGCAATTAGCATACTTAAACCATTAAAAGCTTGAAATTGTAAAAAATATTTGCAGCAATATTCTAATTGAACAATTGTATTAAAAATATAATCATATAAAAAGAAAACATAAGAAACAAAGCTTGGCTTATAATTGGTCTTCTAATTGTGTAGATACTTAATCATATAATATAGATATAATTAAATAATTACACACTATTGTAGATACATTACCCACCTTTTAATAGCCTAGAAACAAGAGTTCATAACTTATTAATTACCTTAGTTATTGATCTTTAACCTAACATGTAAAACTAGAAATATTTTAATCGTTCTTTTCTTTCCTTGATGAATTTATAGAAGTTCTCAATAATCAATTTATTAATCAATTAGCTGCGCTCTGCAGTTCCAGGTGATGATAAAAAGAGCCTTAAGACCTTTAAGATCTGACAAGGTGTACCTACCTACGCAAAATTTCACGACGCGACGATCAGTTGAGGTTAAGGCATGAAACGTAAGAAACAAACTCAATTCCACATTAATTATACTACTATTACTATTATCAATTGGAATATGCCTAACGGTCCGCAAAAGATTCCATTTAAAAATACTACCTACGTAGAAAGAACGAAATGAAATAAAAAACCTATATCAACGTTTTCGTTTTGCATATAACATAGTCAACCACTAAAAACCTCAGTCACATTATTCTTACGTACCTATGCAAAACAAAAATCATACCGCAAAAAGCTTGTTGTTTATGCGGTCAATATCCTATAATTTTAATTCAATAGATTCAATTTGGGGCAACACAAAAAACGTAGGAAAATATCCAACCATCATTAACTGACGTGATAGATAGAGCTTTATTCGGAACAACTAACCACAAGAAAGTTACAAAAAAAGTTTTAATAAAAACACCGAAAACCCAATAAGTAACTCATTACCGCAAAATACCGGTTCTTGTTGTTAATTCGGTTGAAAATAACCTAGAGTTCATCCATCGCCCGGTTAAATCCGGTTAACTATTGATCGCTAATTACTGGTAAGTTAATTTGGACGTTACTGGTTATTTTATGTGTCAACTTTGACCTGATGATAGTAAATCACGAGAGAGCACGAGTGATGAATGTGCTTTGGTCGTTTGTTTGTAGTGTCAGCTCGGCCGATTCTGCAAGCTAAGTAAAGTCATGCACGAGTTGGCGATAAGCTTATAATGACTAGTTTCTGCTCGTGGCGTCGCCTGCGTGTGCCCACAGTGAACAATATAATATTATTTCTCGCAACTACTTTTTTTCCATATCACAAAATGTTTCCTAAGTCATTCTTGTCAAAAGATATTGAAAACGTACAACAATAAGTTTAAAAACTAATTACTCGTACTTTCATTCAAACGTTTTACATCCAATTTTCAATTTGCAAATTATAATTTTTTAGTACACCTCTGTGCAACAAGACGTGAATAAAATAACGGAGAGGTGTACCTACTATTCGTTCACTCTCCGTTATTTCATTCACGTCTTTCATTAGAACCCGACGATATCATCCATCCACGTGGCTAGAGTTCTTTACTGCTTAGATTCTAGTATTTTTAGTATTCTAGGTCACTATTGGAACCTGTAGCTGCATTTGGACCGGTCGTGTTTTTCGCCATGCTCGTGTAATAGGTATGTCCAATGCTCGCTCCATCTTCGCAATTCACTATGCAACATCTCACAACATACTAGTTTTGCAAAGAGCTACATAATCGGAGCTTTTATTAGGTAAGATAAGACGTAACATAATTGTGTAAATATGTGTGAAATATGATAATAGCATTAAAAACCTAGTACCTTACAACCGAGGGTCGCTAGGGAAACTCGGAGCTAAATCAATTTTTCGTCTCCAAAGACCGTAAAATCAAAATAATAATATATTACAAATATGGCTCGTTTATAATTTAGATATACAATACCTACTTACCAGCTTATATTGTATCCATGTCAATAGATAAAATAAACTGGTGAATACCTAAGAATTTCCACGCTTACTCAATCTCGTGTGATATTGTAAAACCACCGGTATGATCCGGTTACTGAAGTTGCTAATTACTAACCAGTATTATTTATTATAAACCTCTGGGCGTCCATTTATCTTTGAATGAGAGTGCTAATCGAATAAATATATGATAATGCCTTTCACACGGCACTAGATAACTAGACTGAAATATTTATTTTACTTTGCATTAGCAAAAGACCGTTTAAATAATCGAATAAGTATTTAGGCACATACGTAAGTAGTAGGCAGAGTGCTCCTTATTCTATAACAATTATTTTTAGAAAACAAAAAAAACAAAAACCGACTTCAAAAGACCGACTATTGAGTTATTCATCTATTTGTCGCGCACGTACGAGTACCTACATAAAGCAAATTTAAGACTTGGTTTTCTCATGGATACCATTATCAGAACTGGACTAAATTGAAAAAGGTGTTATTTTTTATCTAGAGGCTCTTAAGGTCCTTAAATCCATTCCTGAAATGATTTTTTTGGTTCGGCCATTTTTCAAAATGGCTGCCATACAATAGAAAAGGAGTGAAGTTACAATACTTCGCACCCAGCTTTTTAAATCGTTATATTTCAAAAACGGTGGCTCTTAAGAAAAAAAAATTTGACATTTTTTGTAGATAATTATCTGATCTAAAATTTGGTATGGCTAATTGTATGATAAAATTTACTGTTTTTCTGAAAATTGTGAAAAACCAGTTTTTGTGACCTTTTACCCGGTGTGGTTTTTTTTGCACGTATCGGATCAATGAGGACTTTTTAGATTTCATTTGTGATGATGTTTTGAACAATCCTACTGATTTTCAGCTGGGTGCGAAGTATTGTAACTTCACTCCTTTTCTTTTGTATGGCAGCCATTTTGAAAAATGACCGAACCAAAAAAATCATTTCAGGAATCGATTTAAGGACCTTAAGAGCCTCCAGATCCAAAATAACACCTGCCTAGGATCACTTTATAATTTAGAAGATCCATTGAAATTTGACGGAAATATGAAATCCGACATCTTGGATTTTTGTTGCTGAATCTCGATTGTCATCATGAATCTCTATAATATTTCTTCGAGCACACTCCATCCATCTACAGCGGTTCCACAGCTACATATGAGCATTTCCTTTTTTTTTGTTTATTTGTATGACTGTCAAACTTTTTTGTATGGCGGCTATATTTTTTTATCATTTCCCTAGAAAGGTCCATACTTGATCTAAATTTTAAAAGTCAGGTGTACCCCTCTATCTCTTTCCGTTTCCGAGATACGAGGGGTTCAATTTTCCGTCAACCATCATCATCATTTATCCGATTTGAGATACAAGGAGTCATTTTTCAAAGTGTTTCTTGAGATTGTCGGATTCAACAATGTTTAAAACTTCGGGAAAACTCATTTACAAACTTGTTATATGATCTACTGCTGACTAAGGCATCTTAAGAGAAATTGTCAATTTTTTGGTCTGGTCTGAAATGAATATCGACATATCTTGAAAACCATAAGTTCTATCAACATGCGTTTAAGAGCAATACTGTAGAAAATGTTATAGTGAGTAAAAATTTTTGGACGTATCGGATCGATGAGGACTTTTTAGGTTTCATTTATGATGGTGTTCTGAACAATCCTACCAATTTTCAGCTGGGTGGGAATTAATGTAAGCTTACTCCTATTTTTTGGTCTAATTTGCCCCGATTATTAAGGCTAGGTACAAACCTATGGGCAGGCACCTGTTAGACTCGTATTCCAGATAAAAATTAGGACAAAATATATAATATCTAGGGGAAGTATCTAGGAAAACAATTAAATAAAATTAAAATAAAAATAATAAAAAAAAAAATAATAAAAAATAAAATTAAAAAATAAAATTAAAATATAAACTTTTAAATTTTCGGAAAGAATTTAATTAGAAGAAAGAGGAGGCATTTAATGTTAAAAAATCATTTTCATTAAATCACTGAACTATGAGAGTTTATTGATTTAATAATTTAGTTTCAATATTTATCACATTATTTTATTCAAAGATCATAAAATAAACCGCGAAATGATGCAAAAAACAAGTTCGATGAGCTCACCCAAACGGAGAATAATAAAGCTAAGTTACATATACTACTTAGTGATTTCTCTTCTTGTTATGATCACTATTCTATCCAATGTATTACTAGCTTTTTTTTTTTTTTTTTATTTCTATTTTTGGTTTGGGACTTTTATAAATACATGACAGTCTTTATAAATACATGACATTACTAGCTGTGCCCCGTGGTTTCATGCGCTATCCTTTAGAGTTTATTACTAATTTTTGGAATAAAGAAGCAGCTATGTTCACTTCTGCTGTCCACTTTCATACCGATATTTCGTCCAAATCCGTTTAGAAAACGGTTCAACATTGATCTGGTATACGGATCAGTCGTTAGGAAGTATCAGACATAAAATTCTTGTATATCCTTAGTTTGTGAGATATATTTACAGTCATTGCGATGAAAACAGTCAAGTTAATAGTTTGTGAATGTCTTGCGAGGTTAGGGCTCCTGGAAAATCCATGGAAAATTCTAGATCAACGCTTCATTAGATACGTGTCTTTTTAGACGTTGGCTTCATGATATTCGACTAGAAAATTCTAGACAAAACGGTTCTGATGCTCTACCATTACTCATGTGGATTAAAAATTGGCTCCCTATAACGTGCTACTTATTCGTTTGTCTACTCCAAATTTCACTGAAATACGTTGAACCTTTCAGTCTACAGAAGCGACAACATACAAACACACAGTATACTTTATGATATTAGTAAAGCATATTTTCTTCATTGATAATTCTCACCCAAATCCTATGAACGAAACATCAGTGCTAATCAAAGGCCTGAATTACGTAGGCATTTATTTTTCCTCGTGACGTGATCTAACCCATACATACTTCACCTATAAGTAGCTTTTAGCATCTTTAGCTCAAAGTAAACACCGTTTGACGTCGATTCGCAAATACCGCGTCCAAAAGACGTCTTCATTTCTACTCACGTAAAGGGTGTGTCAGAGCACGCACTCTCCGCATGGCATGATCATGTACTGAGATGATATCGAGGTGAAATTGATAACCCTACCCCCAGCGGAAAATAATGATAATTACTCACTTAATTACTAATAACATGTTGACTTGACAACCGTTATTAATATTAGTATTTGTAATAAACGTATTATTGCATCAACCTTAACAAAATATTTATTTAGAGCTAAGTACAGATGCATTAACAGTTTTCAAAGCTTTTATTGAACTTGCAATGCATATATAATAGGGATGTTAGTTATTTAGGCCAAATCCTGCAACTGAATTTTGAACCACTTCTCGATATCCGATTAGGCTGTAATTTGGTATACCTACCTGTGTAACTCCGATGACAACGCAATAAGAGCTTGTTTTGTTTTATTTTTTAATTACAAGCTTTTATTGAACTTGCAATACATAATAATATCTTAGTTGTTTAGGCCTAATCTTGCAACTGAATTGTGAACCATTTCTCGATGTCCGATTGAGCTGTAATTTGGTATACCCGTGTAGTTCCAAAGACAATGCAATAAAGGCATGTTTTTATAGTAAAATGAATGTACCTATCTAAATTTAATAGTTCAAAAGTCCTCGTCTTAAAGACCGCAGTAACAGAGACAGCTTTATTTTTAGTATGTTTTGATATGTCTTTAAAATTTGCTTGTTTTGATTTCACCAAACTTATTGAATGACCAAATCGTATATTTTCGATAATTTAATTATATTAAAACTATATTTATCTATAGTATATTATATCTAATACAATCGATATACTTTCAAACAAACATGCTTATTAATATCCGAACTCTACTTAAATCCAATTGCTTAAATAAAGAAATTTCGTACGTCCTTGTTTGCTTACTAAAAATATTTTATTGGACAATATTAAGTTTACCGAGATATCGCTTATTGCTTGCTTAATTAAATAATTTATTGAGAAACTAAATAACTCAGATTTATCAGTGAGTTCGATTCGAAATTAGTATTTTTTTAAGGAAAATCCTAGAAAGAAATATCTAATGTCTACTGCGTAATTTTTTTTAGTTATTCTTTTATTTTTATTACACAAAAATGTTTTTCTTTCCTTGTATTTTTTATATTAAATATTTAATTACATATTTTGGTTTTAAGGTAAACATTATATTTAATTGCTTAGGGGCAGAAAGGTCTAAGCCAAGTAAGTCAACTAACCTAAGTTTAAGGCTGAAAAGTTTTATAGCTTTGCAGAGGAAAGCTATAAAACTTTTCAGCCTCCTGACTTTTCCGGCTTCTTTAATAATATGTTTGGTCGAATTATCCTTTATATTGACACCAAATTGAACCTTCTGATTCCTTCTACCTTTCTTAATTTATATATTTGACATGCATTTTTTAAAACAATTTCAAGCTAAATGGTCTGAAGCCGTTTCCACATAAGCCAACAACAACATTGCTTAGCAGGCTGGTTGGGAGTCAAACCGTTTGAACCAACTTCAAAGAAGTGAGAAGGTTCTTTGTTCAGTTGTATTATATTTTTTTACCTTAGGACGTCGTTATTATTCAACAGATTTGACTTTTTTTTGCTAGATACATATATATTCATTCGGATCGATCGCATAGAAACAAATTGGTTCAGTAGTTTAGGTTAAAACCAAAATAATTATGTCACTCAAGTTATTTTGAAGTCGATTTATTTACAGTGTTAAAAGTTTGAATGAATTTTTATCACGACGAAATAGCGACACATCAAAACACCGTCCCCACTTAGCTAACGTCCAAATAATGAAGAATGTAATTTATTTACCTATTTGCTTGTCCATTACAAAACAAAATAGTTTGACTTTAGTTAGGTACTTAGTAACAGTAACTTAATATTCTGTAATTAATTATTAAACAGACGCAAGTAAAAGTAAATCAGTTTAATTACTTTACATATAATAGAAGCACGTAAGTAAGTAACTTATTCAGGTGATCTTTGACCTTATTTTGCTGAAAGAAAATGGGTAAATTGTTTATTATGTATTAAACATAAGGTTCTATTTAGCATAAGAGTAAATAATACAAACTTAGGTCATTTGGGTACTGAGGTTAAGATAATAATAATATTGTTACGAGACAATACCAACAATAACAATAACAAAATGTTACCAATAGTTTGGTCATATGGATGCATCAATCTATAGATTGGCATAGGAACTTAGTTTTAGGGTTCCGTAGTAAATTATGAAACCCTTTTAGTTGTAGCTGTCTAACAATGTGTAGAGCTATAGAGCTTAAATTTCGTACCTACACACACTAGTAGATAAATTACACCTGTTATTTATATTATGTACATACCAGAAAAAAATTAAAAAAAAAATTCGCTCTACATGATAAGCTAGGACGAAAAGATTTTTTTACTTTATCGAGATGAGTATCGCTGAGACGAAAATTGCGATTATTTTTAGATTTGAAGGCCATTTTTTCACACTAAACTTGATCTATGATGATGATAACAATTTGTTTTATCTAACATATCGATCTTAACTCCTATCACGGGCGAAATGCACGGTCGGCCATTTTATTGGTGTGCTTCCGTCATTCCATAACAATGATTTTATGTTGGAATATACCTAAATATATTCAATTCTTATCAAATAATCAGTACCAGCTATCAAAAATAATATTTCGTGTAGCCACATGTACTTTCTTAGTATATGTGGCTACACGAAGTAGGTAGATATAATTATACCTACACTACCGTCCTATTTCAATAATAAACATTAATTACACTTTCATCACTTTATTTTTATCGTGTAGGTACGTGCATGAATGAAATTGCTCTCGATAAAACCGTGGTCACAGATTACGATAACAGCTACTACAGGTAACCCCAGTTTGAATTTACTCTGTAACTATGAAAGCAAAAGTTTAAAAATGCCGCGCATAACATTCGTTCCTCCATCCAATCGAAGGCGCCTCGTGTTTGAGCCCACCAATGGGTGAGCCTGTATATGGTGTGACTCTTGTGGGACGCGCCCGGCCGTCATCTGATAAATCCGGAGAAAAACAGTTTTCTGACATAAACACACCAGTTAGATTGAACTAAAAATAAGCAGAGGATAAGTTTTGTTAATAGCAACAGTTCACTGTTTTTATCAGCTCATCAAACGACAACACAACGATTTAATTCATAGTTCGCCTTCCCCGCATCGTACGACCGACTCATATAAATACGAGGATTCTCCCCACCTCCGGCCAAAACGTCAAACCACTTCGTGTCGTGCGCTCGCTGTCCGAGGTCGTGTCGATTGTGTCGTTTCGCAAGCCGTTCTTGCAACCAAACGTCACTTCATTTTTTAGTGTCATCAAATAAATTAGGGCGTGTGTGATCGTTCAGTGATATTTATACAGTTAAATAACACAAGAAGATGTCTTTCAACACCGACATTTCGACCAAATTGGAGAACAGCAGGTACGGAACGCGTCGGCTTGCAAGCTTACCCTATTTATTGGTCTCTAGGCGTCCTTAGTGGGCTTGTGTGGTGTGGTGTGATGCATTTGAATGTGATAATTTGGGTGTATGGTACCTATGCGTGCAGTCTACGACCGAGGTTTTTGGAGTGGTCATTGCGATGACCTAAGCGATGGCGCGATCGTTTCCTTTCACATTGGAATCGAGTGTTTCAATGAAAGTGCCTGCAGTGTGACGAAAGAGCAACAGTGAATAATGTCGATACAAACGTTTCTGGGAAAAGTGGCGTGATGTCGGGTTCATCGATGAGGTTATCCCGGTTACTGGGCGTGCGCAGTGCGTGCCTGCTCACGGCATGGTGACTCATACAAAAAACCGTAAATTTACCATTGAATAACAATTATACATGCTTTACGCCCATCATGCCACTATTCTCAATCGATGTGCATGTAGGTATCGAATGCGTGACTGCAAGATTCCAACTATTCCAAGTAACATCAAAAGTAGGTTCTTTACCTACATTGAACGATAGTCTTTAATACAACCAAGTTAAAACTTGCTTTCGTTTAACCGAGAATGCCGTAGCTATAGTGGGATGCCGATTAGATAACTTCGGTTGCTTTTTGTGAAGAATTTAGTGTTAATGACCTAGAAAAAACAGGTGCAGCAGTCAAAACGACCAAAGTTATGTAATTGAATATGCACCAAAAAAAATTCAATAAAATCTTCAAACCTAACCTACCCTATACAGTAAATATAAAACTTTTAAGATTCCAAAGTTAAAAACAGCTAGCAAACTAGATACTTAGGCTTTTTTTACATTTTTTATTGTAATTAGTACAGCATTATTAAAGTTTATTATATTTTAATGATAATAAACAGTTTCCCAAGCAATTTTGAGCAAGGTTAATTACTATTTTATAAAAATTATGACGGCCTTTGATCTAATTTAAATAAAACAACTTTGGATTCGTAGGTTCAATAGACTAGTTTGGTTGGTTATGATACCACTTAAGTTCCATGCTTACGTCTCTGAGCTCCCAGGAAGCAAACTTCGGATTCGTAGGTTCAATAGACTAGGGTTGGTTATGATACCACTTAAGTTCCATGCTTACGTCTCTGAGCTCCCAGGAAGCAATAAATGTATAAAGAAAGGCCAATGTTATTTCTGAACACATTCCTCAAGTTTGTGTAACAATTTCGAAGTTCATTCGAAAGTTCCTTTAATTTAATGTCACTGTCTATCACTTTGTGGTTCTTAAAACTCTTACCACGTACCAGATACTACTTATACTAATTTTCTAGATACATTATTAGTTTATCAAGAATACAATTAATAACATCTGCGTTGATTTCAAGATACAAACAATATTTCCTGTTACAATAGTTTCACCACACGTCATGCAGCTAACTTCTTATCACCTAAGTCTAAATGAATCAGTTCGATTGGTATTTATCGTTAGTCCCTTATCAAATCCTGATCATAAGATTAGAATGAGTCATGACAACAAACTTAGCGTTATCAACTATTTTTAACTTTAAATCGATTTTTGTGGTAATTCCCAGTTATTTCAATTCCGCGTAACGATCTTGGCAATGTTCCATCGGTTTTCCCTCATAAAGGAATGGTTCAAACAGTTGCTTCATACTTTGTTTTGATGCAGTTTCTCGGAACAAATGAGTCTTTCTCCAAACTAGTTCTTATTGTCACTGAAACAATTTGCATTTCAAATCAATATAATATTATTACTTAATATTCCACTCTGCAAACGATTTGTTGTTGACTGAGGTCAATAAAAATGAAAATAAATTTTTAAAGTACTGTCTTATACGAGTAGGTAAACAACCAAATATAAAATACGTCATCTTCATTGTAAGATATCTGAGATTTGAAATAAGTTTTGGCAACTAACCGAGGCTGTGCTTAGTCTTTGTCTCACTGCAGGTTTATGACATTTTTGAGTGATGAGTGGATGTTACTAATTAGCTTTAACTGTTAAGATTCCATACAAATTCTCAGAGTTGAATACTAACATCATTGTTTCCATTGTTACAGGAACACTCTGCGTAAAATCGCCAGAAATGACGGTACAGAGTTCTCAAAGCAGAGCATCCTCAACGACATGGAGCGGTTCGTCAAAACTGTCAACACCATGGACCAGACCGTGCTCGTCCCATGCCGCCTGATGAACATCGAACAGGACGGCGATGACGACCCATTCAGCATGTTTGCTATGCTCAACGATCTGAAGAACGAACTGCTCTGGTCTGGGGATGCGGAGGAACATGTAGAGAGAGGTCGAAGAGTATCAGATATGAGTGATACAGAAAGCGACGCGTCCAGCGCCGCTGGTGACTCCGGTATCGAGGGTGAGGACGAGCGGGAATCGGCCGCTCGCGCCGCCGCCGCCTGCCGTCGCCATCTCCGTGGTCTCCGCCGCTCGCTCCGCACGCTCACCGCCGCCGCCGCACATCTCACTAGTTCTTACCAAGAAGAAGTAGGAGCACCCGTTTAGAACCAAATCCTTTATTATCTGTGATCGAAGCCTGGCCCCAGCGCGATGTAAATATAGACATAGCGGCCCGAACTGTAAATATAGGTTAAAGGGCTGGACGTGTATGGGATTCTCA
Source organism: Alcis repandata (assembly GCA_949125135.1). Taxonomy (NCBI): domain Eukaryota; kingdom Metazoa; phylum Arthropoda; class Insecta; order Lepidoptera; family Geometridae; genus Alcis; species Alcis repandata. Next base: position 4,583,087 of record OX421223.1, read on the forward strand.
GTAAGTTATGCGGTTATTTAATAAATTAATTTTTCTTTGCTATTTCTTAGTTTCTTTTCCAGAAAGATCCTTCGTAGGCAATTAGGTAAATTACTGACTGCAATATTTTAATTTTATTACAACATTAAGAATGGATACCCGAAATCTAGTAACGTAACATAAAGTAGGTAGTTGTGAAATGTTTATCTTCGCATTAACGAAGTTGCAAATGGCGGTTATGGCATCGATAAGCTCATTATGAATTCGAGCTCGGAATGCATAAAACATGTGAAACCCCAAGGTTAGCCGTCGCGTCGGTTGTAGAAATAAACTAGGTACGACGGTCTGCTTTTGGAGCTCCTAAAGGTAAAATCGTGAAGGTGAAGGCAAAAGTAGAAACCTTTGGTGAGATTTCCGTAGAAAACTATCCGTATAAGAAGTCTGTACAGTTTTGTGGTTAGACAAGGTCAATTATTCAAGTCACATCAAAAATGGATTCGTGGTTTAACTACGGCAGGTATACTGCAGTACTAAAACTTGACCCAGAATTATGTTAACCTACAAACTTTATGACCGACCCTGAATACCAGCTAGGCAGTGTCTTACTTTATTGATTCGACTCCGATGCTCCGCACACGCACAGCTGCTTGTCATATAATATGAAAAAACATGAGAACTGCCAGCTCAAGATTTGTAAAGACTTCGTAATTTTTTCACATTCAAAACTCTGAGAGGCACTAACTGTTCTATAAAACAGAACACACTCAAATTGATTCAAATAAATAGGTACACTACACTAGACTCTAATGATAACAGAACTATTTCAGTTGATTTTCTAACTTGACAACAGTGCTTTTTAAATTAAAGTGACCTTGGTCTGACTTGTCTCGTCTGCGTCCTTATCGCCATTTGAAGCCCACGTGCTTCCAATACTAGCTGGAATCAAGCTGATTTCTTTAAATTGATTTAATGGCTCTCGGATGTTGCTCCATTACCCGCTACCGCAATTGCATTAACAGATGTTCTCCACTCATGCAAACGAGCACCTATAAAAGGCACGATTTTAATTACCAGTTCTTTTTTCAAAGACTAAGAAAACCTTAGTTTTTTATAATTAATAATGCATTTTCAAATCATTACACAATTCAACAGACAAGAACCACATTTATCTAACAGAGATAAAGGAAAAGATAAGAGTGTGTGGCGAATGGCGTGCTCAATCGGTCCCAGTGCCGTGTTATATTTAGCTTCATAAAATTAGAAAGCCAACCTACTTGCTATAGGGAAAATACAACACCATTTTCACTGTAATGATACCTTACACCTCGGTCACAAACTGATCATTAGCTACAAAAAGCCATGTCTGAATGAATTTATAAATAGCAACAAAATTTCATAACATTCAAGAATAGTAAAGGAAAACTCCGTAAGAAAATCAGATCTGAATGAGTTTTTTTCTACTTTGTTTCACAAGTCTCTCGACAAAATTAAGAATGATGAATAAAGTTTCAAAGAATATTAACTGAAGCTTATAAATACGCTATTAGAACTCGAACATTTCAGAGTTTCCTGTTCTTGACAACAAAACATTTCAGTAATAAATATTGATATGTGTGCGATATACTATCTCGCATATAATATCTGCTATTTCAACAACTACAAGGGTACAACAATGACGGTGATAAGGCACAATAAAATTATAATGATACATTAACAAAAAAACATAATAGCTTATCTTTTAGCATGGATATCGGTCACAGACCGGGATCCGGGATTAGGAGTAAAGAGACAAAAACTATTGACACAGAGTTGCGTAAATCAACAGCAATTAAATATATTGGCAAAGTACTGATGCATAGAGGTCGTGTTAAGAGAGATAGTATTTCTAAACACCAAATAGAAGTAGATACTTGTCATAGTGCAATGTTGACATAACGGTGATGCAAGTCCGCTGATGCAAAACTGGCTAGTTCTACAGAATAGACATTCACGCGAATAGATATACGAGTAACATGGAATGTAAACATAACGCTTCTCAGATATAGCCCTGAGTTCAAAAACATATAGGCATTTACAATTATACATACATATAATATAACCGATAGACAAGTTTTTGGATGATATTAAGTAGAATGGTGTTGAGGTAAGGTCATTTCCATAATATTATTGTATGGAAAAGTAAAATATTCCTTTTTTGTAAAATATAAATTAACACTTTATGACCTAAACTCACATGTAATGATTATAGGAAGATGTATTGTTTAGGTTTTTTTATTCGTCATATTCAGAAAGTTAAATTTAGCAAAAATATACAACATAATGTGAAGCAATAAAAGTAGATTGCTTAATATTTTGTTATAAGAGGTCGTCATTTTGTATACCTATTTAATCCTTATCTATTCGACGTACTTCTTGATAGGCCTAGTTTTATAAGTCCAATATAATATTTTTGATATATTCGCAAGATCGAAAATTATATTTTTATAATTTTTTACATCCAAAAAGCCATAACATATTCTCGTATTTTTACGTTTACTCACTTCACTTAGTGTAAGTAAACAATACATTAAGGTCTTCCTTTATTCATTATGGGTCAGTCATAATTGTAACCTTTTGATATGTCATGATGCCCGAACACACCCACTCATTTAAACAGTATCTATGGAACCTCTGATATTATTCTCAGATACACACATAAACAAGAATTTACAATAAAATATTTCAAAAATATTTTTAAATTGTTATTGCTTGTCATAAGAGTTAGATTTAAGTAAACCAAATTAAAGTTTCAAACTCAATCGGTCATTGGGAAGTGGTTTTCAAATTCTTTTGCTCGATTTTGCCCATACCAACAAGGCAAGTTAAATAATAGTTTGTAATGGTAAGAAATAATTGCACCTTAAGGTCTTAAGCGTTACTTAATGCGGTGTTATCTAGTTGTGTTGTGTAACTACACACGTAGCGTTGAAATTAATCTGCTGACGCATGACGTAACGCTAGTCAAGTACCTACAATAGTATTTCAATGGAAAACATAAAACTACATAGGTACTCAGTACATGCCCATACAAGCAATTTGCAATTTATATTATTATGAAGTGTAGTTACCTAATGATCGAGGGTTATTGTGGTCAAGATTATGGTCATGAGATAAGTAGATGTGTACCTAACTTTACTTCAACGGATCTTTGTTCTTCAACGGTTTCTTTTAATCTAGATAATGTCCAGAGCAACTATAGGCTGCGTGCGTTCATATTTAACAGTAGGTATCACACACAAACAATGTATATTTATATATATCATCAGAATTCTGAGGCCAATATAACACGCTGAATGAGCATTTATATGCGAGCAAAGGTTACCACATCAATTACATATTCTTTGAATATGTTGGATCAGTTCTTTATTGACTTCAACAATAATGCATTGTTCGATTTAAAAAATGTATAGAGTATTCACTATTCAGCTATTGTGATGTTGCAAAATCGTCCTTGTGATCCGCGGGCCACGGCCCAATGTCAAGTGTACGAGGAAAATTGTCCAATGTTAGGCACCTACTACGTTATTGTTTTGTTAAGAAATAGACCACACACGTAGGGGTTTTAATAGAACTGTAATAGGTGTGGAATGTGATATACGAAATTAGCGGCACTTTGCAATTCGCTCAAGTTTCCGTATAGCGTAGCCGGCCTTCGTTCTATTCCTTTGCGCAATACCGTGCGTTGCATGCTAGTCTCTTTCCTCTAGTTATATGTACTTTAGGTATCTCTCCGAGTCTTGCACGCTCAAATATCCCAGTATAACAAAGATAGGTGCTTCCACGCTAGTAAGAACTCATAATAAGTATGACCGTTCGAAAATCGGCCGAGAATTAGTAAAAATTACCGGCCTGCCTCTCAGACACGCACCATGCGTGTCAGCCCAAAAAGCCGGTTTAACTCGTTTGACGATTAGTCAAAAGTCGTATGTTTCCACAATCGTAGCCGAAACATTGCTCCAGTCAGGGACAAGAAACATTGGCGTAATTATAATTATACACACATTTCTAGAAAAAAAGCCGTTTGTTCATAATGAGGATAAGGTTATGTGGATCAAGTGTTATTCTGACCTGACGCTATATACCTCTACATACGTACGTTGTATTTGTACCTAATGTAGAGTGTATGCTTTGTCGGTATGTGGGCGGCTGATGGTCTGATATGACGTAGGCTGACGTCAGTGGTTTGCGAACCTTCTAGGTAGGCACGAGCGAGGAAACGACGCGAGACGTCAGTTTTAGCGACGAGTGGAGCCAAAGTGGAACGCAGTCGCGGACTTGCGCCGTGGCGACCCCTTCACTGCGCAACGCGACACTCCGTGCAGTGACTCGAGACGGCCACCCTCTGCATCTGGGACAAAAAACCGGCACTGCTGCTAATCGAGGCGCCAGATACTAAAAACTCGACCAGCGTGGTTTTTCAGTTTAACCTCTAATATTCATAGGGGGAAATGCTAAATATTGTCTCGTGATACATATATGAGGAAAGTTTAGATATTTAGGTAAAAGGCTGGTTGAATTACAAGTTCTCATCCGTTTAATAAACAATTCAGAATGCATAATATTCATTTGTTTGTTTTGTTCATTTGTTTTGTTTTTTGTTTGTTCATTTGTTTGTTTGTTTGTCTGTTTCGGTAAGTATTTTATCGGATCCTATTTCATTAAATTGGCGTAACCAGAAAAATTGCATATATATTATGTACCTACATACATATTAATATCATCTTTGAAATGTTATCTAGAGCATATCTTATATTTTACTCAAGCCAGGCTGTAATTAGAAATTTTATGTCAGATAAAAAGTCATGCTATCTGCAATATAAAATTGAACATATTTAGATTGTTTAACAATGACGTCGATTTTTTTTTCAAGCTCAACACCAACATTGTTTGTATCTGCTTCAAATCCAATATGTGAGAAAGACTGATCAACAGATTTAGTGGTTTCAACCTTGGTTGAATTTTTAGAATGACGCAGCAGAATCTACGTCAATTACGAGTTAATAGTATCTAGGTAAGGTAGATACGAAATTTTATTTGACTGACTTTTTTGCTCAAATTCTACTTATTAAGTAATTCACAAGGGCAGAGTTTTAGGATCATCATAAAGAAACATTCAAACGCAACATTTTCTTATTCATCCATTAAAAATATCGTAATACTTTTCCCATTTCTCCCAGTTCATTGCCAGTTCAATGATACCTGATTTTCGCTCGTTTTTATTTTTTACTCTAAGGTCAATAAACGTTAATTTTTACTTTGTTATAAATTGCAAGCGTAATATCAGTACAAACGTAGGGAGGGTCCTGCACTTAATTAGTTAGGGGCTCATTGGGAATTCCTGATATTCAATAATCCCCATGCAGTTCATTGTCTCTAAATAAAATCATCTACATCAAAGGGAAGAGCTTAAATGTTACCCCAGTAACACAAGTGAATAAAACACAATTTAAAACCCATATCTTTGTTTTTATTTGGTTCACTTTAGGCCCTATAAAGACTGCTTAAAGTTAGTTACTGTTTAAAATTCTCCGTCTTGTTTTAGCACGAGACATTTTACGTCAGCGAAAAGTTGTCGGAGCATTGTATCAGTTTAAGCTGTAAACTTTAAATAGTCTTTAAAAGTAAGGCCGTTTAAGTTCAAAGAACTTCGTTTGTCTTTTTAGCAAGTTTTTGAAACGGATCAACTCAGCCTTCAAATATACCTACTATATATTTAAAAATAATTACAGCCTACATACAGTTTATAATTTAGTCTAATCCGGTTAAACCGGTTTTAACATTTTTGAGTTAACCTTGTTAGATCTACGCGTTAAACTTACTTGGCCCACCCACTGACTTACAAGTAAATTTTTAGCACAAGACTACAACTTCTTATTTTTGAATTAACATAGACGAGTTGGCCCCTAAACTTTTTGAAAGGAATGACTAAGTAGTCCTTGGTAGAAATACAGACTCGGGCAAGTTGAACCCTTAGATTATTAAAAGGGGCAACTGGTCCTTGGGACAAGTTTTAGAAGTGGGCGAGATGCGCCTCATGCGCCTAACCCCAGCTAACTTATTTTAACTTTCATTGACAGGTCTAAAACTCTAAACTGACTAAAAATGTTCTGGTATTTGTAAATTGATTAAAAGACTGACCTAGTACCTAGTATTTTTAGTAAATTTATCAACTAAAGCATTCAGAATTAATCACTGTCTCGCACTAAATTAATGTTAAAAATGTAGTGGATAAATATGTTGAAACATCTAAAATAAAAACTTGAAACAATACAATACAAAAACAATACTTTTTTGTACTTCAAAAATATTATTTGAAGACTTTGTGAGTTTTCAATTAATTAATCTCTCATCAAATTAGCTGTAGTAGATAAGACTCTTATGTTATAAAAAATTAATAAGCAAACTGAAATGAGTAGTTCCAATTAAAATGTTACTACAATAGTAAATCAAAGATTCTCATATTAAAATTCATTACAAAAAGTAAACAGAAATTTTAATATCATGCGCGCAAATTGTATTTGTAATCCTGTATGTACTTATCAGACATTTTTTTTAACAATGGAGGAAAAATAATGGGAAACCAAAAACTCTCATGTTAAAATCACAGCATAAAACAAGAACATTATTTTTACAAAACAAAAAACAAAAACCGACTTCAAAAGACCGACTATTGAGTTATTCATCTATTTGTCGCGCAAGTACTTAATGCAAATTTAAGACTTATATAGTTTTCTCATGGATACCATTATCAGAACTGGACTAAAAATGGGACCAAATGGAAAGCGTCAGCTTTCTAATAAAAAAAGAATCATCAAAATCGATTCACCCAGTCAAAAGTTATGAGGTAACAAACATTAAAAAAAAATAAAAAAAAACACAGTCGAATTGATAACCTCCTCCTTTTTTGAAGTCAGTTAATTAAATAATACATTTAGAAATTAACACTGTTGATGCATAATCATTGAAAACTTCTCGCTAACGTAAAATATCACATGCAAAAACATAGCGAATTTTAAACAATGATTAAGTTTAAACAGCGTTTATAAGCAAGCCAATTTCGATTTAGTTTTTTTATGATTTTGAACACAAATCGCTTTTTCTTACACAATATTTCTTAACGCGATTCGTACGTAATCATCGACAGCGATAAAAACGACTGTGGAAACGGTAACTATAAATATAAACTTTAGCTATAATTGTAAGTAAAAATTGCAATATAGGGTTATAAGGAAAGGGTATGCTAAGCCGAAATAAGCTCACAGTACTCATTATGAACAATTTTTACTATTTGACCAACCCAAAAAACGCGATAAAAAAATCAGCTGTTCCGTAAATTTTGTCGAGTCAAATTCACATTTTCAATGGAACAGCTGATTTTTTTTTTCGAGATTTCAGGGCTAATCCTATAGTAAAAGTTATTCATAATGGCGAGTAGGTACTATAAGCTCTTCTCGCCTTAGCATACCTTTTCTTTATAATCCTATACAATATGTCCGGTTTCCGATGTCCGATACTTTAAGGGGTTAAAATGCAATTAATTTTATCGACAAATCACGGATTTTTTTTTATTTTTCTCATTATCTCTTATTTTATTTTTTTTGTTTTATTTCATTTGCTGGGGTATGCGCGCTTTTCAAGTACGTAATAATATGTTTACACTGTCATAGCTCCTAAACTATCTAACTCGCAGTTAAGATTTAAATGTACATTTATAGCAAATATCCTGTATTATTAAAAAAATAAATAAATAAAATTGGTTAACACATTGGTTTTTTTTTTAAACTAATAATCTGAAAAAAACATCAATTTGTTGTCCAATTTATTTTTTTCAATAATTATTTTTAATAATACTGAAACATTAAAAAATTAAAATTTGAATCTAGATTTATTGTCTACACTATTAACTAACATTTGAGACCACTTTTGTGTTTGTAAGTCTTCTACTTGGGTAGATATTGTTAAATTAATACAAGCACCTATGCTTCGCTAACAATTTTTTTTAAAGTGCTGCCATTTTTTTATTGATGGAGAAAAATAAAAAAAAATCCGTGATTTGTCGATAAAATTAATTGCATTTTAACCCCTTAAAGTATCGGACATCGGAAACTGGACATATTGTATAATCAGAATTCGTTTCGTCCTTTGCAAATAACCATTACATTCAGCAAAAGAAACAAGAAAGCTCGGCGACGTAACAGACTTATACAAAAAAACAAAAGACAACAGGAAAAATATTGTAAAAGAAAACCTACAAGAGTTTCTCAGCTGGCATGGAAGAAAGAACTTTGCAACAATAAGAGCAAAGTTATCCTTTTTTTTAATTGAATGATAGGCTTGCGTTCGACCACCATCTCGCCTGATGGGAAGCAACGATGCCGTCTACGATGGAGCACGCTTATCTATTCCATTCAGAAAAATATTATACTGGCAGAAGTTTTTTTTTTGTTCATTGAAAGGCTGGCAAAATAAAATGTGTTAGACACGTCTGACTCTAAATATTCTTACTTCGCAGAGACGTACCTTCCTTACTAATTTAAAATGCGTTTAGTGCAAAACCGTTAATTTTCAAACCAAGAGAATAGAATAAGATAGAAAAACTATAAGAAATAAGATTTATATAAGCAAGAAATTCAGCCATTAAACATTTAAGATATTTATTAATAGGTTGATTATCTACATTATTTTTTATTGGTTTCTGTATTTACAAAATCACTGTTTTTTTTTTTGTAATACGGCTACTGAGGGTATGCAAATAAAAAAATCTTAGAGGGTATGTGTGTTCCATGCTCGTTGCTATGGACGGACGCATAGACCGGCTTTTCGAGGGTTCCGTGTTGTACTGAACACTAAAAACGCAACGTCACACCGTTTTGAACTGCGTTTCTCACATAAAAAAGAATAAAAACCACGTTAGAATCTCGTGCCCAGATGACGCAACATCTTTTAAGTAAACACTATTAGAAATACCGATACCATACCACGACAATGGCGCGTGTTGCTATAGACAAAGAGTTGATTTTGCATTCAATTACACGGTCTATCGACATAGGTGTATAAATTAATGAAGAATCCGAACAAAGCAGATTGTCAGTAGAACCAGAACGTTAGTCTGTCATAATACGCATTTGAATGGGATGTAATGAAAAGGGCGTTTGTGGGAATTTCCACGTCTCGAAGATTTCCACGAGTGTTATCTTTGAATGTACGATTAGGCAAATAAATAAACACATTATACACTAATTTATGATGAAAAAACGGATTAAGATAACCCTAAAACAGTGATGATATTTGTCCTAGACTACATTCTAATTTTCCAACAATTAAATTTGTATTTGTATTAACTAGCTGCGCTCTGCGGTTGCGTCCGCTATCTTGATCCAAATTTTAAATTAAATCTAATAAACTATTCAAGCAGAAAGAACTTATGTAATTGAAATATGTAATTGAGTTTGAGGAACACAGATGGTGATAGACACAATGGTAATAACTATTTTAATTTTCTTACTTGTTGTTATTTTTTAGAGTTCCGTAGCTAACTTAAGAACCCTTATGTGTAGTTTGTTTGGCTGTTCATAAAATCTGTTTGAACTAGGTTTTATTTTATAACGTGGAAATGTGGATATTAAATATCATGGCTTCTGATTTCTTTTTACCTCATGTTTTTTTAAGAATCGTCTGGCTTCGCTGTCTTATTAATAGGATAAGATATGCGCTAAATAACATTTCAAAGATGATCTATACATTTTATAGCGACGCAAATCGACATAGGATTTGATCTAATATTTACCTAAACAGTAAAATAAACTAAATATTTTTATTGTCAAACGGATGAGAACTTGTAATTCAAGAGACCTTATCATATAAATAATTATATAAACTTCCTTATTGTGTGATATTTGGCATACTTGTAGGAGTCGTAGGTACCTAATAAAAGAGGTAAAACAAAATGCAGGCAGATAGCGGATGACCTAATTCGCAACAAGTAAGATATCGTCAAAATTGAAATTCAAAATCATAATGAGGTTTCTTAGACCATTTTCTATTTTTGATTATTCTACGGGTCACTTAGATTAAAAGCTCAACAAACTTACAAAAGAAAAATACTCACGAGCAAAATGGAAGGACTAAATTTATTTATTAGGTATTAATAGACCAAACTTATTGAGTGTAAACCAAAATGATTCAGAAAACCTCATAAACTTCTCCTGGCAAGAACTTTGCTTGTAATGACATGACCATAATTATTTATTTCTACGATAAGATATTCTTTATTGTTAAAGTGAATCAATTTTTATATTCCACCAAGCAAGTATAATAAAGATTAAGTTATCTTCCTCGCGCAGTTTAACATTTATTATAGCTACGGAACACTACCATGAACGTGTCACAGCACGCACTTCACCACGTTTTTACTTTTTCAGAGAAAGTCGGTGGCAAAAGATCACGAGGTCGCAGTCCGAAGATTCGCACCACTCTTGACACCTCAGTCTAAGTCTTCAAATAGCTAAACGATAGACATACCTATTGACAGGAAAATAATTACCTTCTTCAGAGACTGATAGAAAGCTGTGGTCACGACGACACTTATACATGAGTTATACGTTACTTATAAACAAATAAGAAAGAACGTTTATTTTCAAAAGTATTTCTTAAGCTTTTTTAGCATATACTGGAATATCCCAGTCCTAGTTAAAAGTCTTGCCCACCGTTGTGCAGACAGTGCGGTCAACCGGTCACCCGCCAGATTCGACCGTTCTGCCAAAAACATCTCGAAGTCATCGTGCCGGCGTTTTGTCGAGCTTGAATCTCGGCTTTTTCATCTGTTTCGAAGAACCACTACGTGATCTTCCTGGCATCTATCAGGGTGTATTTGGCCAATGTATCTCCCAAACTCTGCTTTACGTTGGCAGCTTGATGAAACTGTCAAAGGAATTTTCCGACTATAGTCGGAAAATATATTTAAATATATTTAGAACGAAACACAAGAAGTTAAATTAATAATAATTTAACTATATGCCAAAACATCTGATTGATTATGGCCTGATCAGTTCCTATTTATTATTATAACATAATGTTGTTGTGCTGAGTTCTCACTTATGGCCATGGTTCTATAATACTTATGGTTCAAGTTCAATAATTCAAAAGAAAACCTTGACGATTTATTACAACAATATCTCCAGCCAAAATAGATAAGAAGCGGATTGTTTATATTGATTTGGAAAAGATAAATATGACGTATTTAATGCCTTCTGTCATGTTTTGAATAATTATAATCTATGGATTATTATTACTTTTACATAATACTATAAATTTAGCTCGTTGTAAGCTCGATAAGAAGCATTTAGCACCATATTTATTATGATAGCGCGTGTCAAAAGTGATATCATTATCAAAGACTTTGTTCTCAAAGCAATAAATGCCTTGGAATATATGTACCTACTCATATGCATATATTTTATGCTATTGTGCTTTTGAATTTAATTGTATTTTCTCACGTTGAATATGTACTGATAACCACTTATATATTAATATTATTATCTGTTTTTAACACAGTCTTTTTACGATTTGAAAATTTGATACCAAATCTTTTTATTACGGGTTTAAAACAAGGAAAATTTACTATAAAATGATTATTAACTTATTGACTTGTATCTAACTGACTTGTCCAACATTTAAAAAATCAAAATAATCAAGCTTAACTGAACTTCGGTTAATTTAATTCTCAAATAATAAAATTCTTTGTTATCGTGACTTACCTGTAACACTCAATGTTATTTAAAGTTAATAAATATTTCTGATTTCTGAAAGAACATTATAAGAACATACACGGCGTTCCTACTATGTCAAAAAACATTGTTTTAGAAACAATGAACGACTTTCGACAATGTACCCAAATTGATAAGGCTGATTTTTCCGCGATTTCTGGGTTAATACCAAAGAAACCCATTTTACAAAGAACTTCTTTCTTTCGTACAAAAAACTGTTTAAGCCCTGGCATTAGTACCACCTTTCTGTGTAACCCTGTGGAGTTTTACGTGATAATTTGCATGAGGAGGAATTTCAATGGCAAGTCGTTACGACAAAATTATCGAAACGATCTTCTTCCTGTATTTTTGCCGTGAGTAAGAAATAGGAAACTGTATCATGCTAATTTTATGTCTCTACTCTTGCTTACAGGGCTCTAATTTACAATCGATAAACAAATAATCGTTATTAAATAATAATAAGAAGAAATAAAAATAAAAATTTTATGATTTTGTTTATTTATGAATATTAAGTTGTAAACAGACAAGTACTTATATAGGGTTATAAAGAAGAGGTATGATAAGCCGAAAAGGGCTTGTAGTGCTCATCATTATGAACAACTTTTAATAAGAGGCCATCCTTGAAGTCGCGAAATAACAATCGGCTGTTTACTGAAAAATGTCAATGACGTTCGACAAAATGTAAGGAACAGCTGATTTCTTTTACGATTACAGTGTTGGTCTCATACTCTCATAGAAAGTTGTTTCTTTTTCATCTCAGCATACCCTTTTCTTATAATGTGGTTTTTCCAATTTATTTCAACGAGATTTCAACGAAAGTATTATAATATTTTCGTATAGAAATAAGGAAGTACATAATTGTTAGGTCTGATCTTATGTGACCTCCTCCTGCCCATGCGGCTTGACCGATTTGGAAATGCTGGGCGTTTTTATATTCTTTTTAATTTCCGGAGTATCAATAGCTAGAAAATGTAGTCCATGAACCGATGGCTAAATTTTATGACAATAATATAAACAAATCGCCAAAGAGTTAAACTTACTTTTATTGGTCAGCCCTCAGAGGCTTCAGCGGTTGCTAAAATGATCGAAGGGTTGTACCTACCTACCTTTCTACCTTACCTTACCTTGCTTATAACCTACCTACGTTGACAAGCAGGGAGCAAAGTCTAGAGAACTAATATAGGCACGTAACAATCACCTGAACATTGAATTTTTAGTTTTAGATTTTTAATTAAAGCTGTATAGGTAGATACCTATGTGCAAGAAAGTAGGTAAAGCTGGTTGAATTGGATTAGAACACATGGAGTTATATAGGTGAATGTAGGTGTATGTGTATCAGTAGGTGAGCATAGCTATGATGTAACAGATAACCGGCCGTTGTCCTTGCGAGGGGCGTACAGTTGCGTAATTCCATTATACTAATTCGCGTGCCACAGCCTGGCACGCGAATAATCATCGGACTAGGGCTGTCAACTCGATGTGACACTGCAAAAAGTATGAGGAAAACGACGCGGTATTTGCGGTTGTGACGCTAACTGAAAATTGTCAATCGAAACGCCATTTCCGTGTTATTTACAGCAATCTTACTCATAACATTACTTTGTATAGGGTTGTCACTTTTTAGTTTGACTGGGTTATGATTTGGTTTCAATGACATTTTAATTTTTGTTCGTCCACGGCTGGAAAAGAAAGGTTATGTTCGTAGCAGTCTATGTGTGCAAGGTTACATTTACGTAAATACATATTTCACGTGTTTCGCCGAAGTGTCTAAACTATTCATCAGATTTTGAAGAATACGAGATGTCAGTCGATTCATTATTGTGATTCGAGTAACCGGTTAAATTGTATACTAAAAAAAAATTAGATATGGCATTTGCGTAATTGAGTTACAGATTCTGAAACTTTTTACTGGTTGTTGTTTCCTTTCCAGAAAACATTTTTCGTATTGATTTCAATCAAGACTTCAAGACACATTTCAATCTGTTTTAATACTAGAAATATTAACTGTATTTTTATCTGCAAAATCCAGAAATATTGCGTTAAAAAGGTTCAGTTATCAACCCTAGCAACATAACAAGTTACAATTTCGGGTAACTGTGAGTCACAGAACATCGGATGATACTCTGATAACCCGCCCGCGCGTGTATTCATAAGCCGATCTTTATCGAGTGTTTTCCTAAAACATTACTAATACAAAGTAAACATGTTATATCTTAGACACGCTTAGTGTGTGGGGTCAAAACACATACAAATCATGCTCACATATTTATAAGTTTTATTTGACCCTACCCATCTCTAGTCTACTCTAGTCTTTTCCATCCTTCTTTATGGGGCTGAAACCTGGACTTTGAAAGCAGCGGATTGTGGGCGCATCGATGCTTTTGAGATGTGGTGCTGGAGAAAAATGCTCAGGATACCTTGGACAGCACGTCGGACTAATGTATCGATACAAAGACAACTCAGGGTCGCGACTAGACTCTCACGTGTCCTTGAGTATTTCGGTCACATTGCCAGAAAACAAGGCGACAACCTGGAGAAGCTGATGGTGACAGGGAAAGTCGATGACAAGAGGTCACGAGGACGCAGCCCGATACGTTGGTCTGATCAGCTTCGCACCACTCTCGACACCTCAGTCTACGAAGCACTTCACATTGCGGAGGATGGAAAACACTGGCGAAACATCGTTAGAGAGAAGCTACTTGTAGGTGGTGGTCATGACCCTCAGACATGAGAAACACGATTTTAGGAGGAGGAGGACCCATATCTAATGAATTCTTATTACTCTTGCAGTGGAAGTGTTAAATCAGTATCGAGAGATGGTAAATATATTAGGTATGTGTAAAAAAAAATGTAAAATATAAAATTTAAGATACTGGTCTGAATAGCTGAGTGAGAGATTCACTATCGAATTATGGATCTCGTGATAAATCATAGTTGCACAACTTGGTCAATAGTCAATACCAAATACAGTCAGATTAGTCTGACTAACTGTAGCTATAAACCTTAATTTATTCATAATCAAATCATTTATTCAAAATGAAAATAGCTATTAAAACTAAAATGTGTGTAGGGAAAACCCAAACTAAATATTATGATAATACTTCCTCGACTCCCACCATATTGTTCGATATCAAAAAACGTCATTCACAACCACAACTACACGCGTAGTTTTTAATAGTTTCGTACGTCAAACGTATTTTACAGATCCTGCCAAAAGTGGTTTTTGAATGGGTAATTAAGATAGATATATTGTCCAGCTTCTTGTAATCTTCTATTAGCAGGAAACCCTAAATTATACCACAAGTTAAGCGTCATCCCGGCCTAGCCACCATTAGTAGTAATCACACTACTAATGGTACATTGAATCGGATATTCTGACCATAATAGTTTCGATCACATTCGATTATCTTTTTCAAGAACTGATTGATTACAAGAAAGACGCGCTCGTGGCTACATCCTGCCTGAAACTCGAGTGATTGGTCACTCCTAGAAAAATAGCTACACTCCGTAATTTTATCCGTTTCATTTTTCTAAACCAATCCTGTATTGAGGCGAAAAAAACATGGTATATTACATAGTACATACATACGTGTCGAATTGATAACTTCCTTTTTTGGAGTCAAGATCGATCGAGTCATTTTCGAGTTATTGAGAGACTAACGCACGACGAATAATTTTTACAGATTAAGAATAAATATGTCAAAACCACGTTAGTTTTCATTACAAGATGTGTTGCGGCGACGCTGATGGTCGCGCGGTAAAAAATCTTGGGTACTTAGCAAGTACATTTCATAACAACTTTGTAACAACGGTGACGCCTCTTTTGACGTAGGTATTTGTCTAAATTTGCACGTGTCGAAGTTTATTTTTTACAATTTTTGTTTGTTGTGGCTCTTTGAGATTAGCTCTGAGTTCGTATTTTACAGGTCCATCTGGATTCATCCTTCTTGTTAAAAAAATATCGCTGCATAGATTTATGTGGACTCATTCACACACGTCCGTGTCAGGGCCGGCGCGGCACATCGCCGCACGGAACACGGCCCTGCCACGTCCCTGACACTGTATTGACATGAGAGCCGCGGCCATCGCGTCGCGCCGCATCGTGTGACTGGGTCATCGAGTATGTTACTTATTTACTAGTAGTTCGAAGCAAACTAAGACCTTGCGACCCCGAATATTCCGGCTATGGCCACGTAGTTCGACTGCGTGGTTCGATCAATCGTACTATGTGAAGCTTTTTCATTAGGTTCGATTGATAGTTCAACCTCACCCACATCACTTTTACTGTTTTTGTTCATATTCGAACTGAAAAATGATATTGAAATAAGCCATTTACCTGCATTTCATAAAGATCAGATTAACCATACATGAGACATAAAAATAGAATAAGTAGATACCTATAGATGTACTCGTAGAATCTTAAAAGGTCGGCAGCGTATCTGCGATGCCTCCAGTGTTACAGGTATCCATAGGCAACGGTGTTCGCTTACGCTTACCATCAGGCGGCCCGTTTGCTTGTCTACCACCTATGGCATAAAAAATCGTTGGACAAGTATATCAGCATTCCTACGCCGAGTTGTCCCATTAGACTCGGACACATTCGCTTCGCTCGGTTAATAAATTACTGGTAGTTGATTAGCTTTTTTCTCATTTGCATCCGAGTCCTTTGTTTACAAATAAACTGTAACAATAGCACGTTCTCACTCCTCAGCCTTGGCCCTCGACTTCCTCAGTTCAGCATAAGTGTTAATCATCGCAGTTCGCAATATATTACACTAGTCGTGTACTACGAGTACAACTACATTGTGAATGCAATAAAAACTCCTTATCGATATCATCGAAGTACAAAGTAAAGATCATGGTAATATCTGAAATCTCATTGACCTACTGGTGAATATTCTCCCATGTCTACGTATTGAGTTAATTGTTCACCTTTATTAACCATTATTGTTAACTGACTAAAAAAGAAGGAGTTTCTATGTATGTTTTTTCCACAATAATAAAATATTTTGCTAATTTCCTCAATCAAACAAAAAACTATTTTCAACTTCTTCATATTTTTACCCTTAAGATTTTTCCTTATTGACTGAACATTACGTTCTCCATCACTATGATCAACCTACCTTAGTCAATTGTTGAACATACACCTCATACAATGACAATTAAATTTATGCCCCTCAAGCATCGATATTTACAACTCAATTTTTTTTACGTCGATGATCCCAAGGCACACCCACTCACTCATGTCTCATATAATTTCCTTTGTTTATAAGTTCCAAATTCCAATTTTATATTAACAACTAGCGGCCCGTCCCGGCTTCGCTCGGGTGGATATTCATTTTTTAAACATTTTGGGATAAACGTAGATTAAATGCGTCTTTATGCGGGTGATAAGTAGATTTTTTTAAAATTACTATTTATATTTTCTCTTATAATTTTTTACATTTTTATCTATAAACGTATTTTTATTCTCATCTATCGTAACTTTATTTTTTATTTTTTGTCCCATTTTATTTATATTGTGTTTAAGATTAAATACTTTATTTATTTTTTTAGGTTTTTGGTTACAATTTTTTTACTTGATCTTATTTTGTTAAGGATCCCTAATTTTTTCAGGTAATAAATATAGCCTATGACACTCAGCAATAATGTGGCTTTCTATTGGTGAAATAATTTTTAAAATCGGTTCAGTAGATCCCGAGATTACCCCTTACAATTTAACAAATATACAAACACACAAACTTTACTTCTTTATAATATTAGTATAGATAATTACACCTGTCTCCTACACCTATAGCGATACTGATATCTTATCATTGGACATTTATTACCGGAGTCAAATTCATTTTAATGAGAACTTGATAAGATATTCAGTATCTTACGTTGCTAGGCTTAATAGGTAACCGTATCTTGCGAACCGGATCAGTTCTCGTTATGGTAATCCTATGGGTTTTTTTAATGCCAATGGGGTCAAACTGGACCATCTGCAAATCATGTTTTAGGGTTACTGTCTTAAAGGGATGACGCACCGAACCGACCAATTTCCATACAAATTCCTTTGGCCAAAACCGGAAAGACACCTTACGTGTTTTGTTAACCTGATCGTTTCTTTATAATCAAGTCAATGACGTAAAATCAAAATTCAATCTATACATGTGGACCTAATAAATGAGGGATTCCAATTATGCCCTAAAATCATCATCAATCATTTTATGATTCGGTGTTTGAAACTTTAAGGATAGCGAAATGAAACAAGCGCTCTCAAGATCTAGTAGAAGTTTGTATGAAATTGTATACTCGTAGTGTTACTGTAATTACTGGTAAACTTTATTATTCTATCCCTATAATCATTTTTTTTTGTGTTTTTTTGAACTCAGTTGGAAAAGTTAACTAGAGTAGAGTGCTTCTATTTTGTGGATAGAGAACAAAACTCACCATGGCCTATGTGTGCACATTGTGCACAGCGGCTGTAATAAAAAAGTGATCGAAAAAAAAACTCTAAATTATACCTCCAACACAGCCCGTATTATAATCATTAACTTAAAAAAAGCTGGAAAATTATAATGTCAAAATAATCAAAAAGATGATCTCATATTTGACTATTAAACAAAACCCAAATTGCAAACCGTAAAGATATCCTGTATGTTTAATCAACAAAACCATACGTTTTACTATTTACATAACTAGTATTTTATTTCTCTTATTTATCACTTGAAACATTCAATCATGTGGGATTCCAAAGATGCAAATTTATACATTTTACAATTTCAAGTCATGGTAATGTCCACGCCTTGGAAAACGTGAGTCCTGACGTCATCCCCACGTGCGACTTTATTATGTGCTATCACTATCTATTTATTATGTGCTAAACTACTATAAAATGGCATTAAGATAATCTACATCGTTTTTTGCAAATCTGTCTTCATTTGTTACAGCAAGTACGACAAGTACTTACTGTAACTGTAACTGTAACTGGAACAATGTATAGCCAATAGCTATTTTATAGCCAACACCGAAGTCGGATCGATGATAGCCAAGGAAAAAAACAGCAATTTTGTTGTTTGCGCAATCATCAGTCTTGTAGACATACATACTTATTTGTAACTAGCTGTTCCCTGCCACACTTCACTGTGGATAAAAAAAAATAAAAAACATATAGCCTAAGTATGTCTTTGGGATAATGTAGCATTCGAATGGTGAAAGAATTTTTGAAATCGGTCCAGTAGTTTTTGAGTATATTCCACACAAACATCCAAAAATACAAAAATACAAATCTTTCCTCTTTTTATAATATTAGTATAGATTTATTTTTAATGTAGATTAAGTATTTATTCAATATAAATACTTTTATCTATACCTGCTAGAATTCAGGTGCAGGAAAATACAGTATAGATATTATCTCGCTGTTCCAGAAACGTTGTGAAGGTACTAAGGTAAATGATTAGATTAAACACTTAGGTAATAACTAACTTACACTACGTATACTCGTATCCTTTTGTTTGTAATTTATGGTGTGAACAATAAAGAGTTTATCTATCTATCTATCTATCTATCTATACTTAAGTTGGTACAGACTGCAATATATATTGAGTGGAATACAACAATACCCGACGCAATGAAAGTGGATGAGGTATGCTAGCGGACCCAGGCCGTGCTCCGTTATTTTAGGGAGCTCGGCTGGTTTGGGTAGGCTGGCAGTTGGGGGGCAATGCACAAACAACCCCGAGCAGGACATCGGTGAAGAATCGTATTACCCCCACTTAGAATTAGAATGCAATAAAATTATCTGTCTGTGTTTATTAAATAGCACAACTACAACTGCGTACTGTGAGGTCTGCAAGTAATCAGGTCAAGTCTCTCCCTTACCGGAAGAAACAAAAGCTAAAACGCAAAATATAAGATAAGAAAGATCACTTTGAATGCCGAGTCTCATCAGTCGAATGATGAAATAAACTAGATGACTTACTCAATTGAACTCAAGCAGTCAAATCAAATAAAATTTTCGTCATTTTCATGACCCCCTCGCATGTATGAAATGTGATTGTTGATATCTATTGGACCAGACAATGAGATGTAATGGCGAATAGGTACTGACATATTTTATTATAAAAGCTAGTTTACCCGACGATAGTCGCTGTCGCCAAACTTACGGTCGCGACAACGCTGGCATGGCAGTGGTCTGAAGCACATTTTTTGCCGAGAGTTACTGCCGACAAAATCTGTTTAAACATGCAAGGCATCGAGCACTTACAGGCCAAACGCTGACTAACCGCCGCCGGCTACACGCTGTTGCGACGGTAAATTTGGGTATAGTGACAGTAGACTTATGTTAGGTATAGCGACTATCTTCGTGTAAATTTGCCAGAACGTGTGACCTGTCCAAATCACCAATTGAGTCGCAAGCGGGCGCGTGCGCCGCGATCAGTTACTGATAGCGTGATCGAGCGAAGATTTACATTTATAGCTTCTAAATTTATAGGCATTTAAATCATTCGTTTTGTGAATGATAGATAAGAATATTTAAATAGGTATTTAGTAAAACGGGAACCTGATAAGTTCGTGGCATGTGCTATGAAAAATCGAACTTTGGACACAGAAGAGTTAGTGAAAAATCGATAATGTAAATCTGAGCAGTTATATTAGAATTATTATTTTCTTATAAACAAAACTTTAACCATCATTTGTTTTCTTTCTATTATTTATTAGTCAAAAATAACTCCGCGCTTGAATACTAACATAACTGTATAGTGTAGGTATACATTACCAAATTGTAGTAGCAGCCTTCAGAAATCTTTAAAGTTAAGTGCCTTCTATACAAAAGGAATCAATTGAGTATCCCAGACCATTCCCAGCGAAATTTGCGAGCCGGTTCTGAGCAAGCATCATCTGACTCGAAATGGCCAATGAGACGGGCTTGCCGAATGGCCCGCAACATGGCGTGATGTGGTCACGTGGTACAACTGTTACTGTATAGCCACCAACTTATTTGAGTAGGTGACGAAATGGTAGAACTAAAAATGGTCCAGAGAATGCTGTCAGTTTGTTTAGAAAATGCGATGGCTACTCTTCGTCATCTATCTTTACAGATGTAAGTTGATCGGTCTGTAGTTTGACATTCAACCATGTGAGCATTGCGGTTTAATAGAAAAACTCGTCTCCACCGGTATTTATGGCAACAATTGAATTTGGTTACGAGATACGACCACTCTCTATGGCTTTGTAGGTGCGATTTTTCAGCATTATTATCAAACCGCACTAATGATAGTTAAAAGAGGACGTGCTAACTTTCTCTCTGTCCCTTTAATTACCCTTTCACGGCTGAACGCTATCTGGTTTCCGCCAGCGGGACGTTGAAAAACATACGTACGAAATATTTGTGAATATGTTATGGTTATGTTCGTATTATGTTAAGTATACCTATACAATTATACATATACTTGTAGGTTCGTTTAATAACAAATAAGCCTAAGAAACAAGGCTTTCATCAAGTTTTATTTTTTATTGTTTCAATGAACAATGGGGTTTTTGCCTAATCGTTTGTTGTAGTCAAAATTCAATTAAGAACTTACCTAATCAACCTAAATTGGACAAGTGATCAGATGCGATCTCCATTTAAGTACTTCTTGATTAGAATGGTTATTCATATTCATAGTTTCTAACATATCTTAATCTTATCCGCAAAATTCAAGCATAGAGTAAAGACTTCACAAAACTAAGATGATTTTATACCTAGGTACTCGTACGAAAGTAACTAAATAATTTTACTAGTATGACCAACATAAAATTCTCGGAAATATCCGTTTATACCAAACTACCCCAAAAGGAAGATAACATTTTCAAACGTGCTTACACCTAAAGCAATCACACAAAAACGCACTGTTTCTAATTTTCTATAGTCAAAACTATGTACAGTCCAATGCTAACAGTCCATCGTTCTGACTACAATAAGTCGTGTACTTTTGTTGCTGCCTGTACCAATCATCCAACATCGTATGATCTGCAAACGGTTTGACCTCAATAGCGCTCTTGTCAAACGCTGCCAGCAATTTCAACGGAACCGTTTTTTGCATGGTATTTGCACGGATGTCAGATGGTCAGAGATGAAAAAATATAGACAAGGCATATTGAGGTCTAAGACTGAATTACGGTATGATTGCTGTTACAGTTTGGTATGAGAAACATTGACCTAGTCATTCTTAATTTAATGATTGATACGAGTACCTCCAATTCAAAATATGTTTCTAATAGGTATTTCTAACAGTACTTTAGGGTTTATAAAAACGCTAATTTCGATTTGGAAAAAAGTGTTATACTTCACTTTCGCTTCTACGGCATCGAATAAACTCTTCACCGTTCACATCAGATATTACAAATAAAAACAAAACCAGAGTTAGCTAACAGCGACCTCTTTCAAGCTCTCGTCCAGTTCATCAGATGCTAAAAAGTAAATAACACAAAGAGCACGACCCAACTAGTTCTATCTTGCCCGGAAGTAGTTTTTCCGGATATGGAGATAAAAGTTTAAATTCATCTTATTTAAAGCAAACCAGAAGGCGATCGGAAGTAAGGAATGAGCCCAAGGACTTAATTACTTAGCACTCGAATAATTAAACAACAAATATAGAGCCGCATAATGAAGTGGATTCACAACTATTTTAAAACGAATGAACGTTAAATTAGTTATTGTACTGAATGAATAACAAATATAGTTATGTATATGTATGTATAGTATATGCAATAAAAATGTATTAGATTGTTAGATAAAAATTCTGTTTTCGCGGAATCTATGTTCCGGGTTTCAAAATAGCTTGATCAAAATTTCCATTGCTAGATATTTTTAAAAGCTTTTATTTAACTTGCAATGTATGTATGTTAGTTCGGGTGGAATCTTGCAACTCAATTTTGAACCACTTTCCGAGGTCCGATTGAACTGAAATTTGGTATACGTGTGTAACTTCGATGCCAATGCAATAAAAGCTTGTATTTAAAAATATTTTTAAGATTAACTTATTATAATTGTACAGATACCTACTAGATACACTATACTCGTACCTACAGTACTACAGTCACAATAATACTAGATTTACTTTTATAATGCTCTGATGTATGTATGGAATATCTTAAGGTACCTTATGAAGAAAACAAGTAAGTAGTAAGTACGAAATACGAAATTATTGCAATCAATGCAATGTAACGTAGTCGAGACGTGGAAAGGTTAACTGTTTGTATGTTAAAAGCCGTATAAGAGCGGAAAGTCCCTTATATATTATATCTCATAAAAATGGGGTCAACTTTAGCTCTAGTTACGATATTCTACAGGGTTATATGGAAAGGGTATGCTAAGCCGAAACGGGTTCATACCCATCACTATGAGTAAACTATTACTATGGGACCAACCCGGAATTAGCGAAAAAAGAAAACAGGTGTTTCAAGCATTTGGTCGAGGTACGTTAAAAAATGTCTATGGAACAGTGTTCTGAAACAGAACAACAGTTGTTTTTTTCTTTGCGAATTCCGGGTTAGCTCTATATTAAATGTTGTTCATAATGGTGAGTACTATGAGCCCTTTTCGGCTTAGCATACCTTTTCCTTATAACCCATGCAGCTGCAGTGCGCGTGACGATCACGCCTGCGCCTCCCCAATTCCGGCCGATCGACTCGACGAACTTTGGAGCGGATTGTTTTGTTAAAAAACATAAACAATGTCTTGACAACCGTCTGGCTGGACGGTGGACGCACGTGAACTGGCCTGGTACAGGTGAAGACAACTGTAACAACAAATTTTAGTTGTAATGCTAATAACAGTGAAAGACACCGAACTCATAGCTTAAATGTACGATAAAGAAAATAAAAGGATTAAAAGGAAACAACTTTTTGAATGATACTTTTACTTGTAAGTAAAAATATTTTTACAAACAAGCTTTTATCAAATTATCATCTGAGTTACAGCTTCAGCTAAAAAATTTGACCGAAACAAATAAATAAACTGCGAACCAGGCAAGCTTGTAATAAAAACAAACGCAGCTAACAAATAATTATGTATATTTCAATTCATCCGTGTAGGAACTTCAAAACCGCAGCCAGGCACACTCAGAAACACCCTTATACTGCCGCCAAGCCCCTCTCTAAATTTCTGCCCTCGTTTTCCAACGTCGTCGTGATTTAATGGCGATATAGGGAGGGTGGACAATGAATGAGATTGTGCTGTAGAAGGAAGGCTTTGTTTTATAATAATTCAAACTTTACGACCCCATTTCTATTCCAGTAACCAACACAAAACAGTAAAAAAGACCAGGTGTAATTTATTTAAGTGACTCATGGTTGTGAGATCACTACCATGAATATGTATATTATATAGTAAGTTCAATTAAAAAATACTCTACAATGGTTTTCATTGTGACAGTACATAAAAGTATCGATAAGACAGTAGTAAAGGAAATTTACAACTCGGTGGAATCGAGTAGTAGGTCACTGTATCTTTGCGCAACACTCGAAGGGTGTCCGAGTGTTAGTAATTTTCCAGCTATTGTTTAATAGGTACAGATAAGCATAATACAAACAAAGAACGTTTAGTTCCTGTCATCGAAGGTAATATAATAGCTTACTTTGTGACGTGAAGCCAACGTCACAATAAGTAAAGATTAATCTAGTCTAGACTTTTAACTATGCAACAAGTTTTACTGGTTTACTTATATATATTTTATATTATAAACTTAAGCTACCATCTTAAGCTACCTGTTTGATGGAATTATTTCTAATTGTTGCGGAAACTTTACTAACTCCTCGTAGTCTCGATCTTGTATATTGTGCACCATTAAAAACCTGTGTCCATTAACTTTTATTTATTTTTTATCAATATTATACTTACCATAAATAAATAAATTAAATTAAATTAAAAATTAATAAACTTCGATTCAAATTTCCTTAAATCTAGCGGCAAGGTACCAGGATCTGGTTGTATGAAATGCAAAAAGTTAAGCAAAATGGCTTAACTTTTGGTATATTGACTCAAGATAAAATGTTTGTAAGTATATTGACATTCCTATTATTCTGGTTTTGCTTGTTATATAATTAAAATTGACCGCGGCTCGGATGCATTGAGCAATGGACGCGGTTTGGGCAATCGGCCTCGACTCGAGTAATTCGCTTCCAATCGCGTCTCAGACACGCAAGTCGGTAGAATTGATATTCCAAAAGTAAACAATTATCTATTTGTTAGTTAAATAGAAATATATTATATTTCTGTATATTAAGAGGATGAGATTGGTACAGGACAAAAAAGGTAACGCTCTGAAGAGAAGACTCAGCAGTGGGTGGAAAACAGTTGATTTATGATGATGTTAATTAATTGATCCAGTTTTGAATGAATTCAATTCAATTCATTTTTCGGAATAAATTTAATTTACAACATTTGGTAACGTCAATTACACAATTTTGAAATTTACTGTCTTAGTTAAGATCAAAATTGTGTATTTGATGTTTTTATAAAATACATACATAAATGTAAAAAAATACCTATTAATGTCAGGAAGCGAAACGTTGGTATTATTTTCGAACTCTTAGTTCTCGCAATGATAATGACACCGGTTACAAGTGCGTCAACTCGAGTTAATTACTAACATTACTTAGATCTAAAGGAATAATTAGTCTTCTGAAATGGTCTTTTGACCTTCTGTTTTTCCGCATAAGTATTCAGTATTTCTTATTGTCTGCTTACACGTTATTACATCATGTGTAAATAATTTTTGTAAAACATATACAATTATACATAGATTTATAACATAAGCTTGATAGTCTCGGTAGTCAGTTGTATAAAAAATAGAATCTAGAAACCTTATTAAATTTATTTTGCACTAGTCGCGCCCTGTGGTTCACCCCCGGGCCGATTAAAAATGGTGATGATGAAAAGTTGCCTGCGTGTTAATCCAGGGCAAATTTTATCAAAACCGGTTTAATAATTTTACACACACACACCCACACAATTTTGCATTTATAAAATATCAGTCAATTTTAATCTATTTTTTTTATTTTTTTTGTTGTTAGTTTTTTTTTTATTTTATTTTTTTTTATATTTTTTTATCAGTTTTTTTTTTTTTGTTTTTTTATTTTATTTTTTTTTTTGTCAATTTTATTTATTTTTATTATATAGTAGGATTATACGGAATAGTTTATTTATGCCAATAACTGTAGATATAATTGATACCAACAATACTTAAATATCACTTAATGGGCCCAAGTTTGAAGGCATTTTGAGACAGATCCTAAACTAACTAAAAATATATCTGTCTTTCTTTATCATTGCAAGCCATTAGACAAGGATGCCAATAGTTTTAGGAAATTTAGATCTGTCTTAAAAAGCCTTTTAACTTGGGCCCATTATCGGTTTTTCATTGACCCACGATGATTTACGTAATTATTACTGAATGTGATTATTAGATAAGTACTTACTGCACAATTACTCATACTATTTTTCTTGCACTTATGCAGAGGTATATTGATGAACTGTTCTGAACTCTGTGTTTAAAAGCTTGATTGAACGGAACTAAATTTACTAAACCACTTTTCAAGAAATAGACTGAAATGGTTTATACTCTGGATTAACTACTTAACACACCGCTGAAATAACAGGTCTACCCTCTAAGGTTGGTTTGCCCCGTCGATCAAGGACTTCGGTGATTTGCCCGTTTTCCAGTCACCGCGCGTTTCAAAGTGCGGGTTGGTGTCGTACGCCATTGATTTTTTCTTCGGATGCAGGTTTCCCCACAATGTTTTCCATCACCTTCCCGGCAAACCAGGCAACTTTTTATTGCGACAAAAAAAACAGGTCCTTACAATAGCCACAGCCAGTAATTTTAAGAGTAAGCAGAAACACAAACCAAAAGGTACTCTTAAGTTTAGTAAAGTAACTCTAGTCATTAATAAATTTTGCCTCTAAGTAGTGTTGTTTTGAGTGAACCTTTTTTTGCCTAACTAATGTTTATCCAGCTGTTTACAAACACTAAATGGGCTGATGATGACAATAAAACCTGGGTATTATAAATAACTTCCCACTTATAATTTATTTCCTACATTATGTAAAACATCTGCTCTAATATTGATTTGTCGTCTTTGAGTTGAATAGCATGGGAACATAAATTCCTTGATTCTTTCAGCTTAAAACAAATTTACATAAAACAGTATAATAGTTAATAAATCGTTACGTATGTACCTAATAATTTATATAGACAGATACGACTTATTAGACTTCCAATTATTTACCCAGGTATGTAATTTGGTGGTTGGTCACACATTTACTTTAAAATCGTCGAGTGTTTGTAAAAAATGTTTCACAATTTATTATACTGCGTGAGTAATTTTCTTAAGTAGGTACTTTTACACGAGTCTTAATAAAAAAAGACTAGCCTTTTGTTTTATTTTTCATAATAAAGGAAAAAGAAAAATGTATTCTGTTCAATCCGGAACTTGAAGTGCAGAAAAACTTGAAATTCTTGTTTCTCGGACATAATAGGTACGAAAAATATCATTATACAACGCAAATGCATTTTTATTGTTTTGATTTTTTACTGGCATATCAGGTTTTCCTGATACGACGTACATGATATTCGTTCGAAAAATCAACGGTTATTGACCTAACTGAATCTTTTTGTTACAAAACGGTACAATTTTTCCATGCGAGCCTTTATTTTTAACCTCTACGTCAATAACGGTAAGTTACATTACTTTGTACTTGCCTAACCGGCTGTAAGTATCCGTTTTCTGTAGTATAGGTACCATTTTATTTCTTTTGAATTAAAGACGCGTGAGCGGTTAAGTCAAAAAGGACCTGACGGGAAAATAAAGTTTCGAGATAAACGCGTTCAAAGTTTAGACTTGCTAACGAACATGTTCAGGAAGTGTTTGAAATAATTAAAAAAACTAGTCAACTTAAAAAAATTACTAGAGGCAGCGGCCTTTTAGATTACTTTAGTTTAGTTTAGTTTTATTGGTTTAGTTTTTAGCTACGATGCCACAGACAGACAGACAGACACACACACAGACAGACAAACAGACACGTCAAACTTATAACACCCCTCTTTTGCGTCGGGGGTTAAAAAATATGTTTGCTCTAAAATAAATTAAGAGACCACATTAGCAAAATAAAAAAAAATCATTTCAAAATCGTTCTCTCACCGTCAGACCCCTTTATGTTTGACTGTTCACATAATATTATCATTACTTTGTACAATAAATAAGAGCCTAATGATGAGACCAATTAGCGACAACCTTTTTTCCTAATCTTCGCCGTCTCCTCATCATCTTACATTTTTCTTAAAGCCATCGACCCATTTCACCTTGAAAACTGAACAGTCAAGCTATTAAGTTTTCAAGGCTACAGTTTTCATAATCTCGAAAATCTTTAACCTTTGGAATGACGAAAGTTGCTGTTACGTAGAAATGACCACACCTATTAGAAGATTTGAAGAGGTCAAGACGTGTTCAAGGGTATATGTGGTTGAACATTCTTAGAACAAACACATTTACCTACCAACCTATATCTTATTGCTTATAAAAGTTTAGGGGTGCGCAGGTGTGTAGGTCTGTGGGGTGCGCGGGTGTGTAGGTACTAATGCTTTTAATTTATTTTTTAAACCGCTAACTACGTTTCGTGAATTTTTGTTCCACGTACATGATCTTGGTGGAATGAAATTTTCTTTGTTTATGATATGAATGATCAACGGCGATATGAATATCAATTAGGTATAGATACCACCAATAGACGACGTTGATGAATATGTTTGAAGACCACACGTATTTTAGAGCAGATTTGTATGATTGGTACCTGAATAAATACTGCTGGGCGTTAAAAATATGGTTCAAAAAATGTACAATACTTTATAAATTGTACGTTGTTATGATTAATACTTATAAGTATTTAAGACTAATGCTACGTCAAGGCGGTCAAATGCAAGCCTATTAGGTAATGAATAAATAAAAAAACTTGACATATATACACTTCTAACTACATATATTTTCTCATACATTTAACCAATCGATGTAATACTATTCACTGCCTTGAGTTAAGTTATTGTATTTTGATTACTAATGACAAGTAATTTAAATAATTATAGCATTGATTAATTGGAATTAATAACTTATATTGTCTTTGTTTACTTACTTATAAACGTATTATACATATTATACGTAATCAATGCTCTGACAGCTTAACCCTTCTCACTGACGTGAAATGTCACGAGCGAAAACACGACGGAATTTTAAACAATGACTTATGTAGTACCCAAACTCCACACTAAATTAATTACTAACGTCAATAAAATTGTATGGTTCAAATAAATAAATCTACAAATTACCTACGTGTGTAAAATAACTAGAGAATCCCTTACAAGTATTGCGCAGATGTCGAAATTATTTGAATAGAATTTGGAATTTGAAACGTATCATTATCGGACGTCAATAGCAATAATCTTTTTCTGTAGGTACTTGGCTGTTTTTACTTACGTAGAACAATACATTAACGTATATATCACGTACTCATTATAAGTACGTCTTTTTTACCATAATCAGATCACGTCAGTAATATTCTTATGATACTGTATCCACACACACACAGGGTATCCTAGTGGGGAGCTATGAGTGTGAAAACGTTTATAGAGTTATTATAGACTGTTTTTGTGAACAAAGTTCATAGACCGAACGAAGCCAAATTTGCTAATGTGTCCAAGTATGCGGCAAGAAAATAATTACGGCGCAAATTAAGCTGTAATTAAAGTTAATTCCTTTTAGCAGAGTTAGGTTTCGTTTTGAAAACATTTGACGTCACAATTAGCAATACGAGTATGGCCCCCTCACAGAGAAATCACTTTTGGAACTCATTGTTTTTCATTGCCGATTCATGTATTTTTTCGTTGAATTAAAAAAAACTAATCTTCTGTAGAATAGTAGGTAAACCCGCGGGGCGTAAATAGTCTCTATGTATTTTTCATACATCGTTATGCTATTATTTGATTTGCACGTGTAACGCATGTTACCACTGCGTGTTTATTTTTTGCCGTATATTTATTACGAACGTTTAAAGAAAGCGTAACCTTTTAACCGATGTACTTTGCTCTCATGCATTTTAACATCAAAAAACAAGAAGGTAATAAGCATTACGTATGTGCTTCAAGGTGAAATAGATCAATGAATTCATGAGAAAGAATTGGTAGGAATGATTTTTTGTCCCTCAAACATGAACGACGTAATGTAACAGCGAGAGAAAAAACTGGGCGCAATGAGTATAAAATTAAATTTAAATTTCATGAAAAATATTAATTTTATCAAAGTATGTCTATCAGACAAACTGAATATAAGTTAATTGCAAGCGTTATTCAATTAGCTAAGTAATTATTGTCAAAAAATTAACTTTATGACTGTGAATGTTTTATCACATAATTAAAAATATTTTAATTGTGAAACTTGTCAATTGTTACCTACGACCCATACCGACCTATGACCTACGAGTAAATTTAAATTTATCAATTTTGAAGTTTGGTTTCTCATACCTACTAATAATTTTATTAAAACAGTTATCCTTTTTACAGCCAAAACGAACGAAAACTCAATGAATTTAAAAATGTTATCTAACAATAGAATTATCTACGTTTTAATCTCAAATCCTGACCAGCATAATTTTGCAGTTAATCAAACGTTTATTTATAGTGTTGGCTACTAAGATAACTTTATTATAATATTTATAATATGTTAACCTAGCATGCATCCGGTCAAATTAGACCAAAAAATAGGAGTGAAGTACAATATTAAGCACCCAG
Source organism: Alcis repandata (assembly GCA_949125135.1). Classification (NCBI taxonomy): domain Eukaryota; kingdom Metazoa; phylum Arthropoda; class Insecta; order Lepidoptera; family Geometridae; genus Alcis; species Alcis repandata. The sequence continues at coordinate 4,613,676 of OX421223.1, forward strand.
CTGAAAATTGGTAGGATTGTTCAAAACACCATCATAAATGGTTTTGCCCACGTTGTAACATTACATTTCAGTGTAAAGTGGCATGTCGATAAAATTGTACCTAAACCTAATTTTGTCCAATTTTTTTTAGCAACAGATGCTACTTGAATCTTTAATGTGTGTTGTATTTTTTTTTATTGTTTTACGTTAGCAATGTAGACTTGAATGGGTACACAGATACTTTGCTTAGGCACTCTACCTTTCATTTATTATTTTATGATACATTGTGAAGTGCGATAGTGTGTTGTTTTATAATAATTGTTAACCAAAAACAACAAAGGAGTAGGCCAATATCAAACCAATCATCACTTTCCCAGGCTTCTGCCTAATTAACTATTTGTTAGGATTCACTGTATCCGTAAATTGTTTTGTTGCACGCCATCCATATTCATTTACTAACTGTTGTCTGCAGTGTTGCTCGTGAAATCAGGAAAAATGTTCTGATTTTTTTGAACATAAAATACGTTGCGATGTATACAAGGTGTCCGAGGTAGGCCCAACAATATTTAGAGGTACTTATCTACATCATGTTTGGAGTCGTTGACGTAAATGTTAGCAATGCAAACGAATTTTTTTTTTTCCATACAAAATTAAAAAATATTTTATTTGTGTTTTTTTTGGCAACCCTAACTACACATGGTACAATAAACGCGGGCCGCTGTCTTTGAGAGTGCCGCGCGCTGCGCGCGCATGAATTCCCCGCGCGCCCGCGTCTCGCTCGCCGCCGCATCGCCACCCCCGCGCGCCGATTACCCCTTCCCCTCACCTGCACGTGCCACTCCTGGCGCTAGCGCAACTAATCTACTTTCGAACGTCACCCTAACCTACTCTGTGGCCTAAATTAGCATCTGCCTAGCCCTAACTGTGTAACCTATTCGTACCTATGAACCTCATTATGATGGGAAAATGATTTATCCAAAATGTAACTTATGTTTCATGTTATGATTCTAACCTGGATAGATTAATGTCAAATTCTAATTTTACTCTCCTATCGTTATCGTATACCCTAATAATATCTAGGTACCTACATTGCTTATCATAGGATAGGTTGTGAGAATAATTAAAAACACCAGTACTTCAATTAATTATGTTTAATATTACATACATGATTGGTTTATTATTCACAACAATTTTAACAAAATAGTTAGAGTACTTACGACAGACGTCATACGTTTCACTTTTTTTAAACCACTAGGTTTCACTGATTAAGTATTTCACTTTTGCTTTAATTTAATTTAAAGGAAAGGCTCAAAGTGCTGGCCTCCCTTCTCGATGCAGAGCCGAGCTCGACGAGAAATCGAGCCCATCACGTTTTTCAACATGTGTGGGGTTACATTGCTGAAAGCCTCTGTGATACGCGGTATCATTTCTTCTCGTGTGCTGCACGGCTTCGAATACACAATATTTTTGATGTAGCCCCACAAAAAGAAATCCAAGGGCGTCAGGTCCGGCGAGCGCGGAGGCCACTGTCTCGGCGCATCTTGGCCGCGGCCGATCCAGCGGCCGGGAAACCGAGCATGTAGGTTTTGGCGAACGCGTCGAGCAAAATGCGCTGGCGCTCCGTCGTGTTGGTACCACATGTCCCGCTCCACAGCCAACGGCAAGTTTTCCATTTGGTCCTCCAGCTCACCTTGTAGCAGCTCCAAGTAGCCTGCGGCATTCAAGGTGACAGGCAAGAAGATAGGGCCGATTAATCGGTCTCCGATTATGCCCGCCCAGACATTAATCCGCCACTTATGTTGGAAACAGCTCTCGGTAGACGCATGCGGATTTACATGTGCCCATACGTGCTCATTATGTATGTTGGAGAGTCCACTTCTGGTGAAAGTCGCTTCGTCAGTCCACAACACTTTCTCGACGAAGGCAGAATCCACAGCTACTTTTTCTTCTATCCACTCGCAAAAATCCACTCTTGCACTGTGGTCTGATTGCAGCAGTTCTTGTGTTCGACGGAAGTGATATGGATGCTGGCCGTCTTCATGCAGAGTCCTCCAAACTATTCTGTGATCGACGCGCAGCCGCGCGCCCGCTCGACGCGTGCTAGTACGCGGGTCTTCGGCAAAATGCTGCAGGATTTGTGTTTCCAGGTTTGCACTGATGTTTGTGCCGGGTCTTTCGGTTGCTGCTCCATGAAAACTTCCGGTACTGTGCAGACGTAAGCAGAGTCCACGGAAGCACGAGTATGAAGGCAGACGTCTTTGTTCCGGAAGCGGCCTGTCGTCGACGAACCGTTGACGGTACAGCTCACGCGCCCCGTTGCAACTCCCGTTCGCAGCTCCGACGCAAAGTATCATGTCGTAATACTCTGCGTTTGAATAAGACATCGTGATTTGGATAAAAAAATCGAAATGATAATTCGTGACAATACACGACCTCGAAGTTCGAATGATGAAAGCCGAGTGGCGATTTTCAAAAACAGAAAGCGACACTGCGGCTTAGTCAAAGCGAATGCATTTAGGGTTCCATTTTTATTCTTAAAACAATTTCACCATGTACACTCAATACGTTTTCAGTTATGGTATAACATCATTATTATTTAGGTACAACATCATTTTTATTGTTTTGCAATTGATTGTGTTGTTGAGTTGCAGTTTACACTAGAGCACGGTTTTTTTTAAGATTACATTTTTATCAAGTTAACTCAAGCATTTGTTTTATTTAAAAATTCATTATGCTCTTGACTCTCAACTCTCAATCTCAACTCACCTGATGTCACGTGTTACAGTGTATCACGCTTTGTTTTTTGAATAGCCTTTGTGAGATAGTAAAAAAATAAAAAAATAAAAACATTTTGTACAGTTTTCATCGAAGGATATTTTGAAAAATAAAAGTTTGTATTTTTGAAATAATGACATCCCGTAGGATATTTTTATTACCATTCATTTAATCTTCGACAGCCAAACTAAGGAAAATAAAAATAAAAACTATCAACAAAAATAATTATGACGGAACCCGAAACAACAAAGTTAACTAATTTAGCTAAAAATGGGCGAACAACGGCCGGCCGTGCACGATTGGCTGCGGCTGTCTTTGAATAACAGCGCGGTGATATTATTGGCTAGCGGCATTGTTCTGAGAATCGGCTTAGCGCGCTATTGGCGATCGGCAAGCGTTAGAGTTTCTTTGTCGGCTAGGACCGAAGCCGACGATTCCGCAAAGACTAACACAAACACAGATGTGTAACTCAATCTTTTTAGTTTATTCAAAGTTTTGCAAAATTGAAAATAAAATAAAATTGTTCGTTTCCAAGTACTACTTCGATCATTTACAATGATTAGAATCTTGTTTGTGAACCGAGCTCAGCTGACTTTATTTGTTATCTTGCCATGTAATGCGCTTTATTTGATAAAAATAGGGCACAATTAGAATTTATTTCTGAATAAAAATTGCCCGAAATTAATCGCATAAAGCAATACGCTAATTGCCATATTTTACAGAGAAATTCAAATAATAGGGTTCGAAATAATGAAGGTAGGTCGATTTTGAAGTATAATTTCTAATTCCTGTAATGAATTGAAAAAAACCTAATTTATGTAGTTGGTTAAATTTTGTTAAGAATTGAAATAGGCATTCTGTAAAAACATAACCTTCTGTACACTAATTAGTCTTTGACAGTCGTGGTCGTAGGTCGGTTATTCACCTTTTTAGGGTTGTACCTGTCCAAATTAATGCCAAAGTTTGATCTTCAATAACTCGTAAAATAAAAGATTAAGGAGTAAAAGACCTCTGGGGAGGGCTTCTAGATATACGTAAGTATGTGCTGTTTGAATATTGTTGGGCCTCCATCGGACACATTGTAAGTTGTCGGTTATAATTTTAACTAACCATATCTATGTTAATTTTCACGTCTATATGTATTTGATTCATCATAATCGTCATTCATCATTTTTAGCCTGTAAGCGTTGTCCACTGCTGAACATAGATCTCTTTTGTACGACCCATCGCGGTCCTGGAGCCCTATTCCGGCGAGTGAGACATTTCTTGGTCACTGTCGCTCTCATTAGAAATGTTATGAGGGTGACGGAAATAATCTCGAGCACCCAAAAATATATGTAGTCCCTGTTGCCAATGCCAATGTTATCCAAGTTTGACCCGCGACCTTCACAATATCGTCAACCCAACGATATTGTAGTGTTTCATTATAATTTGGTCGCTTGACAAGACTTAACTTCACTATTACTTCAAAGACCAAAGTTCACAGAAACTTGACAAGGCGGTTAATTGAACCTTTAACCAACTGTTTGACAACTATCGTAAAAGTTAAATGTCATCGAAATATGTACGCGTAAATAAACAATCATTTGATTTATACTTAAGTCCAGAAGTATTTAAGTTTAAGTACCAAGTTAGTGCCATAAGAAAACATGTTTACATGTTTTTATTTAACTTACGAGTACATTATTTGTTAGTTTGTTGAGGTTAAATCTTGCAACTGAATTTTGAACCACTTCCTAGCGTCCTTCATTTTTTCCTTCATCTTTTCATTCCTTTCTTCACTTTATTAAGGTAAAATTAATATACCGGCGCAACTCCGATGAGAATGCATTGAAAACTGTTTTGAAATATATTTTTCATGTCTTTCATGGTAGTACATTCATAAAGTTACTGAACCATCTCTATGGACACCAGTTAACTGATTCATCATCTTACGTTTTTTTATGAAAACTTAAGTCTCATCGTGACTTAAGAAATCCAAAGTCAATTCTGATGCAATCCTTTGTATACAATAAGATAAACATTGAATATTGGAAAGTCAATAAAAATTGAAAATTTAACATGACAAGCATTATTGTCGTATATTTTCACTAAACTAAGAGATCGCGGCAAACTTTTCGATCTATATTTACGAGTACATAATCCCTTGACCGATCTTGCTCATTTTTTATCTTAAAGATTGTATTAAAATACAAACGACTTACCTCCAAAATGTCAAAAAGATTAGATCAACCATACTCACGTTATCGTTGAAAAAAAACACAAATACAAATTTAATGTCGATTTGTACATTTACCTTTGCTTCGCTCGGTCAAAAAGATATAATAAGTATATACTATATAACGATGTAATAATGTACATATAACGAAAACTTAAGCAGTCAAAAATACTTTCTGGAAAAATCGATATTGTACTTAATTTATCTGTACTTAAGTGCGGGTAGGTACGTTATTTCCCACGTACCTATTGTTATTTAACTAAAATTGCCAAATCATGAATTCTAGAAGGTTAGGTAGATAATACATTATGTAATGTAGGGATATGACATAATGGCATAGGTATATTTTTTGTAATGATGTTTACAAACAAACGTCTACTACCTGTTATCTTATTTTAAATTAAAACTAAATATGAAGGTAATCTTGGTCATTAAGTTAATCTCCAAAAACTTAAATTCATACTAATATAAAATATAAAATAACACATAACGAAACTAAACAATATTCGTGAAATGCGTGTGCATATTTTTAAAATCTAATTTTGTACCTAGTTATCACACAATTCTATCAAAACAAACTAAATCAATGATTATTCATTACGTTTCAGATTTTGAATATAAATTCAAAATCTGACCGGTTTGCACTCACGTTGTCAAAAATGCTTCTGCGAGATAATCTAATTTATACTTTTTTTAAACTTGCTTTTATATTTTGTAATTATAAGTAATCACTATACAAATGGATATTGCTTTACTTAACCTTTTTGTTTAGTTTTTTCTAAGACGTAAATTCCAGAAACTCAAGGAGCTTACAATTTAATTAGTTGAGTTATGTTTGTAGCGCTGTCTAATTACTAATTCTTTTTACATGGCTAGAATATAATGAATAATCTAGATAAATAATAGTATTACGCAGTCAGTTAAAGACCTATGTTTCAGTTTACCTACATCCATTTTCGTCAGTTTTATAATAGATACTACACAACTTGGTCGACATTGAGACCAAAATGGTTGTTTAGGTGTAGGACCATCAAAATGGATTTTTGATAGTTTGGTAGACTCTCCAGTGTGATACTCCAGAGAGAAGACCAAGAACCGGTAACCGTAGAGTACTGATATCCTAAGACTCGTTGAAGTGGTGATACATATATATAATACATATAATATGTAGGATTGTAGGTATTGTAGGTCGTAGGTCGGGTTTATGGCAAAAGCTGTAATCGGGTCAAGTGGCACGCCTTGGGAGAAGCCTATGTCAGCAGTGGACTAAATAAGGCTAATTAATATGATGAAGGTGAAGGTCATCCTTCAGTAGTGGAGATTCAGTAGACCAGTAGACCCAGATGATGATGATGAAGACAAGACAAGAATATCTATTTTCGTAATTTTTATTCACAGTTCTTGACTTGACTTTACTACCTGTGATTGGTTGCTCAAATAATGCAAACTGCGAAAACGGCTGTTTAATTTATTCGACGTTAATTTTGATTAACATACGAAAAATACAAATCATTTGTTTGTTTTTACCTACTAGTTAATGATATGTAAATTCGATACATTTTAGTTCACAAAACTTTGAAAATCAATTGCATCTGTCTGTGATATTATTTTGAAAGAATATTATCTATACAACAAGGAAAACTAGAAAGCTCGGGACATTAAATTATATAGAACTAGCTGACTCGACAGATGTTGTCCTGTCTTAACGATGACTATTTAATTCGAATTGGTAAAAAAAGCCATTGCGTCAATTCTATGTCAAATGTTAAATGTCAAAAGTTACATTAAAAAAGTTTACATTGTCCAAAGCGCTAAAGTTAAATTATGGTTTAAGTATTTTTAAATTTTCTAATTTTTCATGTTTTTTTACTATTAATTGAGATGTGAGCTATCCTATCTCCTAAGTTAGATCGAACTGCACACGGTGTGCAAATTTGATTGAAATCGGTTAAGTAGTTTAGGAGTCTATAGCGGACCAACAACGTGACACGTAATTTATATATATTAAGAAGAAGATATATAGAATGCAGTAAATACTTATGTAGTCACAGGTGTCATCATTGCAACATTTGCAACCTCGTTCCACCTACATACATTCACCTATAGGTAGGTTTCCATGGATCACCAGTTCCCACCGAAGTCGTCCAGTTCCGCATTATGAGTCCTGGTTCCTGAACTAGTCATAAATTAAATAACCATTATTTTAACTTAATTAATAATTAACTAAATTAATTAACCATTATTTATATTGAATAAGTGGGCATAACAATAACTCCTACCAGTCATAAACTTTGTGGTTAGAACAGAAGGAAAACACGAGAATGTCCAAAATTTTAAAATCAAGGCAAACATACGTCCAAAGTTCAACTCAGATATACTGCGCAAAAATTACAGATTTCAAAGTCACTGGACTGTGGACTTTGAACGTTGCGGTCTTGAATCTAGAGGTAGAGATTGTAGTTTACTTTTCGAGATGTTAATACAACCACAGAATTTACTGGTACAAGGTGCAAAAATAAATAAAGTTTGCTTTACACGTTGTATTTATTGGTTTTAAATACGTGAGTTGGTTTGACTAACGCTAAATTGATCTTTGATCTGTTACATTGCCCTGGCAAACTCATTGAATGGGGACAAAGTTTGTTAATAACTGTACCTATAGTCTATTTCAAATAGAGAGCGAAAAACGGACATTGACCTTTTAGTGTTGCGCAGGGAAGACCAACCTTCTTTGCATCAATAAATTGTTTTAATAGTTAACAACTATTTTGTCACTATCAAAATTCAGGTTTTCAGTTTTTACCTAACAATTATCATTACATTACTATTATCACTATTTAACTCAAAACTGTAGATCAAGTTTTTCGTGTAACTATCTACCTACACATTAGTAAATTAATCATCTGACATTGGCAGGTGTAATTAGTTTAAGATTTAAGTGTGTGCCAAATAAACTATTTATAATTATTATTACCTATTTATAGGAAACGATTATGAAAATAAAATCAAACGAATAAAAAAATTACATTATATTAAATCTGAATCAGAATTACTATCGTCTGACGAGCTGCTGTCTGATGTTTCGCCTGTTACGTTTATGATAAATGAATCCACAGTTTTATCCACTTCCTGGTCTAATGAGGCTAATTTTTCTTCTTCTTTTTTTACATGGCTTATACAGTTTTGCCATTTTTCGGGGGTAATGTGGCTTAGCGCTTCATGGAGTAGCTTTTTTACATCCGCTAACTTGAATGTTGTATTTTTTCTTGATACGTATCCCTTGACATCTGCCCATATTAATTCAATAGGGTTAAATTCACAGTGGTATGGAGGTAATCTCAATACCTCCACACCAACTGCTTTAGCCATTTCGTCAATGACGTAACGCTCGTGATGTTTTTTTATATTTTTTACTTTTTCCAACAACTCTACTTTTGTTTCCTTTTCTTCGTATGAAATTTTTTTCGCCGACAGCCATGTTTGAATTTCATTTTTTTTCCAACTTGTTACTGGTACTTTCTCCTGGCGTCTTGAGTGGTAGCTGGCATTGTCCATTACTACAACAGCATTTGACTCCAGTCTCGGAAGCATTTTTTCAAACCACTGTTCAAATTTGGTTGCGTTCATTGACTCATGGTAGTCTCCTGTGTTTTTGCATTCAAACACAAGTTCGGACTCTGGGACAAATCCTTTGTCACTTCCTATGTGCAGCACAATTAACCGGTTTCCTTTCGAAACAGGGTTTTTAGCACCGGTGGACAGACCCTCCAAAAAAGCTTGTTTACGAGACTGTATAGTCGTGTCTTCCCAAACTTTACTTACAGTGTGTCCTGAAAAAAAAAAACCTATGTCAATTTTTCGTTTAACAAACAACATCACAATCATGTCAGATTAATGCCAATCGTTGTTTAAAGTCGACAGTAAAATAAATTCAAGTAAATACATTCAACAGGAAAATTATAGAATCGTTATTAATTTGTAAACAAAAAAATATGTACCTGCATTGACCCACGTTTCGTCCAAATAATATATCGGTCTTTGTTCTTTTCTAAACTTCATAATTGTTTTCAAGTACTTTATGCGCCACAATACAATATCGTGTCTCTCGATTAAGGCACTGTTTCTTTTTCTTTTAAGATATTTGAATTTCAAATGTTTTAATAACCGCCACAGCGCCGTACGGCTAATATTTGGCAGCATTTCGTCAGAATTAACTGCTTCCAAAATTTTATTTAATGTCGGGACCTCGCTGTTCAAATAAAATTCATGAACTTTTTTTCTAATGCATGACTTGTCAAACTCGTCAATCTTTTCAATTATATTCGGACCACGTTTTGGTGATGCAGGCGGCCTTATTGTATCCATTTCTTTATATTCTTTTAAAACACGATATACAGTTGCCTTGTTTATTCCCAGAATATCGGCAGTCTTTATTTTCATTTCCGTTTTGGACATATATTTGTCTGAAGGACACGTCTCTTTCACATATTTATAGACGTTAATTGTCATCATTTTTTCATTTTCCGACAGATGAGATAACTTGCGCTTCTTTCTAGGTGAGTTAAAACTTTTAAACGGTCTTGATGACGAGGAAGACGACTCCGATGATTCCATTATCACTCACAAACAAAAAACAACACAAAACAAATATATGTCCTAACAAAAACAGATATAACTAATTTAACTCAACAAAAAATAACAATTAACAACCAAACATTCAAATAGCACACTAAAACAATCCGAATCCAAGCGTATTCCAGAGCGGAATGTGGCCCCAGCCATATCTTACCGAAAAATGTCAAAACAGGTTTGCAATATCTGATGGACCTTGTCGCTCGCCTCGCCCGGTACCACGAAACACGGTAAATGCGTAAGCGACAGGGAAACGATACATAAATGTATGGATAACGATACGCATCGTTTGTTTTCGGTGCTCTCGTGGTACCGTGGCGTGAACGTACGTTTTTCGCTCTCTAGTTGAAATAGACTATACTAGAATTACATGCGATTTGCAATTTATAATTTTCGTAGCTTTGCAATTTGTTCGGACTATGAAAAAATGAAATCCTATTATATTTTACAGATCTTCAAAAACTGGCGAGTACTCTAGCTATATAGGGTTATTCATAAAGGGTATGCGAAGCCGAAAATAGCTCATAGTACTCATCATTATGAACAACTTTTTCTATGAGACCAAACCCGAAATACGCGAAAAAAAAATCCGCTGTTCCATAGAAAAATGTCAATGACACTCGACAAAATGTATGGAACAGCTGATTTTTTTTCGCGAATTTCGGTTTGGACTCATAGTAAAAGTTGTTCACAATGATGAGTACTATGAGCCCTTTTCGGCTTAGCATACCCTTTATGAATAACCCTGTATAGGATAACTTTAATCTTAAGTTTTTCCATCATTTTACCACGATCTGTTTTAAAAAATCTAAGTCAACGCACATCCTAAAGCGATGCAGAACATCATGACCTGAAAATATTTATAGAAGTTTCTCATACAACACACTTAGAAATTATTTTTGGCAGCAGTTAAAGTGTTAAGACCGAGCGTATAAAGTCGCGGGCAGCTAGAAATTATATCCATATTTATGTCAATTTATTATATTATTTTAATGTATTCGATATTTACATATTTGGCCTCTAATTCTCTAATGTTTGGAAGCTTTTACCTAATTGTGTAAACTGGCCTACCTACTGTTTGCGTGTTTGCACGAGTATTAACTCAACCTATGTAAATATATATCTGGTTACTTACACACAAAATCATGTGTATGTAGCTAGGTACATGAGCATACTCGTAAAATTATCTTTTCATCCCACCATCTCGGAAAGAGTATTTTTAATCTTCAATATCTGAGCCGTTTTTATTCTCTAGAGGATAAAGTAAATTAAATTTAGAACATCGTGTGCACTAAGTTTGTGAATTAAAAAAAACATTAAACCTATTTACTGCTACCTCTATGGTGCCGAATATATCATACAACTTTTTTTAATTTGTTAAAAACTCAGACTCGGAACCTTCTTGGTGTTCTTTTTTCAATTTGCTTTGTACGCGGTTCTTTACGCGGCATTTTTTCACGTCATTGTTAAACCATACATTAAAAACAAGAAAATTGAAAACAAGTGAAAAAACTAAAATGAGTGATTGTAGCGACGAGGAAATTTGTTTGACGCCAACAGAATTGACTGAAACTGTTAATAATGCGCAAATGAGCTTTTCCACTCAGATATTGAAGATTAAAAATACTCTTTCCTCGCTGAGGTGGAATGAAAAGTTACGTGTTGCACTCGAGTGCAAAGATTTTTCACCTCGTGCTCTTTTGATTCCCTCGCTAACGCTCAGGATTCTAATTATGAATCAATTTTAGAATCCTTCGCTTGCTCGGTCATCAAAATTGAACACGCGGTTAAAAAGCAACTTTGCACTCTTGTATAACAAATAACTATTTCACTTCTCCTGCTCGTAAAGTCCTACTCGTACTTTACGCCCTGTGTAGACGGATTATAGCGACGTTTTAGGCTCTTGTGCTTAAAAGGAACCTCTCTGAATGAAAACAAATTTACTTATTCGCCCTTGTGCGTAAAAGTCCACTTTTACGCACAAGGGCAAAAAAGTAATTTGAAAAGAGAAGAGATTTGAGAGATTGAAAAAAAGAGGTTCTATTTTTTAATTCTTCGTTCGTGTAAGAAGTTTCCTCGTGTTTTTTTAAATATAAAACCTATAGAAGATTTAGATCGTAGATAGTAATTTTTTTTATTCAGAGGGGTTGAAAAAAGGTTCTCGTTGTTAAATTTGATTTTCTATTCTATTTATGTGTATTAAGTTATTTTTATTGAATAAAAAATAATTAAATTAATTTGTTAAATAATTTGTTAAATCTATTTCTTTGTATTTAATTTTTTTCAAATATAATCAAAATCAAAAATATAAACAATATATAAAAAAAAATATTTTAAATAAAAATTTTAATTTTTAAAGTAAGTACATAATTAAAAATAGTATGATTAAAATTGAAAAAATAATTTTATAAAAAAATATTCATATTAATATGAAAAAAAAAATAATATGAATGTTAATAAAAAAAACTATTTTTTTTTAATAATTTCAAAAATATTAATGTTTTTTAATATTTATATTAATTTTTTTTTAATTATTTTTTCAATTAATTGGTCAAGTGTTTTTTTTAAATTTATATTTATTATTATTTAATTTATTAATTTATTATTTTTATAATTATATTTTTTATTATATTTTAATTTATTTACTCGCAATCGATGTGAAAAGTCGAGTGTAAAACTCGGGCGTAAAACCCATTTTATCCTCGACTTTATATCCGCCCTCGCCTTCGGCTCGGGCTAGCTAAACGTCTCGTATAAAATGGCTTGTTTTATGCCCTCGTTGTACAATCTACCATATTACTAGCTACTTACTAGCTGACTCGACAGACGTTGTCCTGTCAAAAGCCATTGCGTCAATTCTATGTCAAATGTCAAATGTCAAAAGTTACATTAAAAAAGTTTACATTGTCCAAAGCGCTCTATGGTTTAAGTATTTTTAAATTTTCTAATTTTTCATGTTTTTTTACTATATATTGAGATGTGAGCTATCCTATTTCCTAAGTTAGATCGAACTGCACCCGGTGTGCAAATTTGATTGAAATCGGTTAAGTAGTTTAGGAGTCTATAGCGGACAAACAACGTGACACGTAATTTATATATACATTATTAAGATATTGCGCATAATTCAAAGGCACATAAATTAGTTACTTTTTATCGCGCTAATACCTACTGCGTGTTTTCAAATCTACGCGTGAGGTACAATTAATAATGATGATAAGTGCCTTAGTTTTTAATGGATGGAAAAACCTAGCTCTGGTAGTGTTCCAATGTTTTGTTACAATCTCGAAGACAGCAATAAATAATCAATAAGGGAACCTTTGGCAGAGGTTAGGTGACTGTTGCAATGATATCATTCAATACATGCATACATTATTTCATTTTAATCAAAATTTTGATTCCACAAACCATGTTGAATCAATATGAATTTTCGCGATTTCAGAGCTGGTCCTATAGAAATTGTTTATAATGAAGTACTATGAGCCCTTTTTGGCTTAGCCAACTCTTTTTTATAGCACACTAGCAGTGCTCCGCGGTTCCACACGCTTTTAATTCTTTTAAACCTGTATCAGAGCGAAGAAAACAAAAATAAATATTCAAATCGGTCCAGCCGTTCTCGAGATTTAGTGTTTCTAACGAACAGCAATTGATTTAAGATTTCTTGTTCTAAACTTGCTCTAGACTAGACTAACGATCACGATCACTTTGCGTGTCTTTAACCACAAAAATGCCGCCCACAAGTCGTTATCTATCCATAATGCCAATGTCGCCACGGAGGAAGCGAATCATAATATTATGTTGAATCAATTAGCTAAATCATATATAAATTGGAAACACATTAGAACTATCTTTTAATTTAAACTGTGATACGGTTGCTATGGGAATTTCTTTAACTAAAAGAACTTTTTGTAGGGGCTTTTGCAGAGCCCGCCTGGGGAAGTATCACACCTTTGCCAGTTATTCCACCGCCAAGCAGTAATGTGCAAACATAACTGTGGTTCCAGTTGGAAGGGCATTGTTTCCAGTGAAATTACAGGGCAAATGGGAGATTAAACAACTTATATCTCAGGGTGACGAGCGCAGTGCTGTGCCGCGCAGGGTCTTGAATTCTGCGAGTTCAAAATTCTGGGTTGTGCAGACCTGTTATGGGCAAACGTGACGTTTAACATCAGGCGAGCGATTTGCTCGTCTCGTCACTCAATTACATAAAAAAAAAAAACTTAGTTCATGCAAGTGCATTGCTGCGCGGAATCTGTACAACCAACAATTTAAAATTATTTATGTAAATACATACTTAAACATACTTATGCACATTGCACATCTCATGTTTGACTCACGCGATGTACATTATTATATTATGCATAAGTAGGTGCAGTATTATCTACATGCAATCCGTAGATGCCCACTACAATGTATATAAGCCCATCAACTTTACTGCACAGTATATCTACTCAATCCAACCTTAATACACTTCGTAGAATCTCACTTTCTCTTTCCTCTACACTGCGACAGGTGTCGTTGAGTCTGCCTCGAGAAGGCTGCCCTATTCAAATACATTACCTGACCTCCGTTCAACTGCGCAGATCGAAGCCCTTATTCTGTCATTTGCGATAACATCTCCGTCACCCTCACTCTTCTGACTTTGCTCACAAGAGAGACAGAGACCAAGATAATATCGCAAACGCCAGAGTAGCTTCAGGAGTACAGCTAGTACCTTCCTTACTTATTACTTCCTCGTCCAAACTCATCTTCGTAAATTACGTGTGGTCGTTAGATTTTTATAATGACTAATCTCATTTGTATTATTTAGATAAAGTAAACAGTGGGTTATGCGCAAAATCGTAATCGTTTTATTAAAAGCTATTTGAATGTGCGTCTTGTCCTCAGGCCTCGTGTTTGAAATTTATTCAAACCTGCTCAGTATGCATCATAGCATAATGTGATATATCTAAAACTTGTATAGGACGCAACTTGCTGATGAATGCTGCGATAGATATATAGATAATCTCTTTAGTGCTTTAGCGTTTGTTTGGTTGGATGTTTTTAGCCCTTGACGCAAAAAGGGTGGTTCTAAGTTTAACCGCTCCGTGTCTGGCTATGGCACCGTAGCTCTTAAACGGGTGAACCGATTTAAATGCGGTTTTTATATTTGAAAGCACGTTTTCCAGCGGTGGTTCAGAGACATGTTTTATCAAAATCGATTCAGAGATTTCAACCTTGGGGTTTTTTTAAACTAGGGAGTAAGTTTGTATAAGCCAAGAGGTTCCTCTGGTGGCAGAGTTTTAGGCTACCTGAAGGCCTCTAACATAGATTAAGCTGAACCATGATCATTGCAGATCCGAGTCTCATAAATATTGAACCATTTATGATTCATTCAATCTACATATCCCTTTAAATTAACTTAAATCCGTATAAGCTAGCCAATAGTTAGTGAAAACGAAGACAAAGTTTAATGTGGTTTTAAATATAGAATCAAGATTTTCGGCAGGTCTGCATTGCACTATAGAATGTAGAGTTATAGACTTAATTAACTAATTGATGCTAATATTTCTAATTAGAACTATTTTCCACCTTGACCTAGCACGTAAAGCTAATTATGTCTTCTTCATGTTGTCCTAATGACCGGAACTAGAGTTCACACACAGATTTCATATTTATTTAAACCTTATTTATCTAGTTTTACGACGCTTTGTTGAATGCAAATATTAAACTTATTTGAACTGCCGTGACCGAAGCCGTCTAGAACTTTCGAGGTGTCACTCGAGAAAACAATCAAAGTAAGGCTGACCGCACACTGGACATTAGTGGACAATTGGACATACATAAAACAGTATTTTTATCGCCAAACTTAATCGTTTAAAATGTAAGCAAATACATACATCTGCTGATGTGTTCTGGTGTGCGTGCCTGCAACAGAGGTATGGTAATGGAAGCGTTAAAAGTGGCGCGTTTTAAATGTAGCGCCACAAACAAAATGTATTTCTAGTGCGCGGCCAGCCATAAAGACTAGTGGTAAAATGTATGGTAGGTATAATAATAGTTATAGCCAAACCGTATAACTTAGTCCTCGCCTGCGCGGTAGTGCGCGCCGCCCTCTCAGTCCCCCGCGCCGTCATACCCCCGCGCCTCTGTACCGCGCAGGCGAGGACTAAGATAAACGGTTTGGCTATATAGTCATTATTTCAATTACTTAATTGGCGGACATTAACGCAACAACGGAATACGCAAATAATAAAATTCACAGTTTTGTGTCATTTGAATGCAAATCGAGATGAACTAAAAGTGACACAAAACTGAGAGATTTTGCACTCTAAAAATATTTTTTGATACTTAACGTTTGCTTGAAACCTGAAAGCTGCTCATTATTATACAATAATATGTACTTTATTGACACCACAAAAGGAAATTACAGACACAGTAAAAGCATAAGAGATTATTATTGGCACAAAAGACCTAAAAGGTCTAATTGCCAAGAAGGATCTCTTCCAAGCATTCATTTTGATACCCATCTGATATTTGTACTTAATTCAAAAATATTTTTAATCAAATATATAATTATAGTGAATTTACCGGTCTAAATCATAAAACGCATGGGATTTGGTCATCTTTGGAATATTTCTCGGAAAACGTTTTTATGTGCAGGCATAGTTAGCATAGTGGTTAAACCGTAAGCGTTTTCCGTGACCTCTTTATTAGGTAACCTCTGCGTTTATTTCCCTGTAGACCTACCTACGTGGATAAGTCATTAGTTTTATGTTTCCTCGTTGAGTCCAGCTATAAGTTCTTTAGGAGTTTAATGACATTTAAAAATATTACGTTTAATAGGCTGATTATATGTAACGAGTACAGTGGGGAGACAGTGCCCTCGGCCGAGTACCTACTCGGTTTGTATGAACAGTTTGACGAAGCAAGACAGTCACTAGAACCATGATTGGTTTGCCCGACCAGGTGTGTCCATTTGCTGTCTCGCCGCTGTACTCGTTACGTTTTTTTTTTTTTTTTTTTTTTAATGTAAATGATTGACGAGACGAGCAAATCGCTCGCCTGATGTTAAACGTCACGTTTGCCCATAACAGGTCTGCGCTACCCAGAATTTTGAACTCGCAGAATTCAAAACCCTGCGCGGCACAGCACTGCGCTCGTCACCCTGAGATATAAGTTGTTTAATCTCCCATTTGCCCTGTAATTTCACTGGAAACAATGCCCTTCCAACCGGAACACAGTAATGTTTGCACATTACTGCTTGGCGGTGGAATAACTGGCAAAGGTGTGGTACTTCCCCAGGCGGGCTCTGCAAAAGAGCCCTACCACTACAAAAATCAATCAACCCATAAGGAATTAAAAGTGCACAGCGGACCAGTGAATGTTAAGAGCTGTTAAAATGTTAAAAGCCATATCATCCATCTCTTACCTCTTAGTCTTTAATTATCTCCATCATCTTTTGTTTGTAATAGCTGGTGAGAACAATATTTTTTTTTAATCGCGAATAAGTCCGCGTTTGACTACCAACAGTACCAACTCGCCTGGTCGACGACTAACAAGCGAGTTGTTGTTGGTTGGTGGTGTTGGCAACGGTTTGATCGAAGATGAAGCACGCAGACTTAGAAGATACCTATTTACTCTGATCTTGAAAATCCCAAGATTGTTGTTTATCTATCTATATATTTCCCATTTCACTCCTATTTACAATTTTTCCAACAAAATATTCCATGAAAAGTGACGCTTTCTTTAAAACCGTAAATAAGTTGAAATACTTGTTTTATCTGAATCATCATTAAATATAAGTATGTAGGTACCTACATAAATTTGCGGTCAAAGCTTGTATTTTTTTGTGGTTTGTATACCAAAGTTCTCGAATCTTAAGTGTTTAAGGCATTGACGTCAATCCGAAGCACCAAACAAATTAATGCGCTCGTGGGTCAGATAAGCTGATTTCTGATGTTGATCTCACAGTTAGATTTTTATGGCACTATATATTTTTCGTCTGATATTAGACAGGTGGGTTTTTTATGCAAAAAAGTCGACGAATTTCAGGTCGGTTACGCTTACGATTGAGGTATTCTGACGACATTAGAAAGGTAGTCAATAGATTGCAAAAAGACTATCGTATAGTCAAAAACGGAGCACACCTCCAATGCGTTTACGCTCACATGCAAAATAGCTGTACAGATGCAATATACAAATTGGTCGTCGTCATTGGTCATTCAGTCACCGGCACGCACACAAGTATTATAAAGTGTTGTTGGCGGGGCGTACATTTTAGGATTAGATAATTTCTACTTGATTCGCTTATAGTCCAAGATTAATAGAGTTCCTTTGTAGTCCGGTTAGGGTTTATTATGGCCCTGTTAGTATTAGTACCTATCAGGGCAGAATCGTAAGAAGGCCTGTGCCTAGCAGTGGTTCACGACTGATGATGATGAAGTCTATAAAGAAGAAACTTAAAATCAGTAAGTTGACCCGTAGTATATCTATGCATAGTTGTCAGATGTGATATCGCAATAGAACCTCCAGACGCGAGGGCCGTGTGGCGCAAGACTACATGCGCGCTGCGCAGGCGCATCGTTCGCGTCCTAGCGGGAAGGTCGCACGCGGCTTGCCATTCCAACACAATGAATGTGGCGACGCAGGAACATCTTTATTTTACTACTCGACTTTTAAAGTAGAGAAGAGTAATTTATTAGCCTTATAACAATTTGTTATTTTACATTGGGTATGTAATTAAGTATGTAGTATGTTTAGTATGTATGTATGTAATACAAAAACAATATCATCATAAACATAGCACAAATCTTATACTGTTTACTGTTCCTTAAACTCGTACTTTTATACTGTGTTAGTATTATTTTACCTTGAGATTGTTATATTTTGATTCTAACTTGTAATTTACGTGTTATTCTTTTTACGACTAGCAATTTAAATAAGTACAAATGTATATTTATTTAGTAGCTTTTAAAATTATACCTCATTATGATAGAAGCTACTGAATATTACGATAAAGAAATGTAAGCTTATATTAAATTAATGTAGGTAACTTAAATTGCCCACTAACACTAGTTAACAAACAAAAAAGTAATGTTTAATGAAATAAAATACATGTATGTATTAATGTTGGCAACATTTTATTATTTGATTAATCAGATTTTAATTTTTCAACTGAAAGAAGACGGTTGGTACATACTTACATAGCAAGTATCTTTGTTACTAAATTATTACGCGATTTCACGGATAAAAATGCAAAAACTACGATTTACTAACTTTTTTGTAATCTAGTAACGTTTGTTGTGAAGTCAGATTTATTTAAAGATAATGTCCAAGAATATAGAACACAATGGAAAATAACTCTAGAATAAAAATCGCGAAATATTCGTAAGTATTCGAAGTTTATCTACATACATTATATTTAGATACATTTTTAGAAGCAACGAGAAACTAATTTAAACTCTACGTCCGTTTAACAATGACCAATTTAGCTTGCAGCGCGTGCATGCATAATGCTAATGCTAATGCTAGTTACCAAATAAGTTTTTAACTAGGTATAATTTTCTAAAGTAAAAAATCGGTTTTGTCAGAAACCTACGATAGCAAATGATATAGCGACCTCACAGTTTAAATAATTGACTGTGACATATAGTACACCGACACCGAAGTCTCGCCGAGTTCTTCCCCGAAAGAGGTTTGGAACCCTAAAATTAAACAATAAAAGTTTATGATCTGGTAAATAGACGCAGGTATTCCTACCTAAAACCAAACAGAGACAGCACATTAGATGACTGTATCAGGCACCATAAAAAGGTCCCTGATACAGTCATCGGGGGGAAATAGTGGAGGAGGACGGCTAAGCAGAGAGAGCAGTAGTAAATTCTGCCAAAAATATTCGATATATCCAGTGAATATTCGACAGACAATTCTATGAAAAATGAGACAGCGCAGCGGGCATAAATGTACACTTTGTCATACATTTTTTATCGAGTTCTCGCTACTTATTTTTCAACAGAATTTCATGCTGGGCATCCACATGATATGTAAAGGTTTTTTTGCACGTCGATAATGTTGTTCTTACTCGTAATTCATGCCATAATACTCGTTTTCACTACAAAGTTCAGAGAATTGAAATGTGTCAATTATGGACTGATGCAATTACGAACTTTCTAGACTCTTCAAATTGATGTTCCGTCGTACGATGCAGGGAGGGACCCTATTCTTGCGCACTCGAGATGATCTCGGCCACTCTGGGTCAAGACATTTCTAATGAAAGCGACAAGATTAGATCTCACTTGCCAGAATAGGTCCAGGGGCCGCAGAGGAAGTCGTATTCATCCACATCCCTATTAGCCGCTGACATTGTCCGTTTGAGGCGAGCACACACGAACGAACAACAAAGAAATAATACAAAAAAGGGTCTGAAACATTAGCATCACACGTAGCTTAATTAACCTTTCTATGTTCATTAATCACAAAACTAAATGAACAGCAAAAATTGTCCAAAAAACATAATTGTTTTAGAAAGAAAAACCAGACTGATGCGACAAAAATATTGCTAATGATAGCTTCTTAATTGTTAAATAAATTATAGAAGTAAGTTTTGAAAATGGCGAGGCCTGGTGTCAAAGTTTTTATGCCGTCTGAAGACGTTAGCTATGGCTTAGCAGCTGTTGTTATAGAACAAATAATCGAGGCACCTTACTCATGGTAGCGCTTAGTTGTACCTAAATGCCACTCGCGGTGACCTGACCTTTTATTAATTAATACCTAGTAATATTTAAGAGCATATTTAAGACTTAGTGATTTATTTCACAAAACCTTGAAGATTACCTTCCTAAACGTACCGATTAGCCTTGATTTTTTATCACAATAGCTATCATTCATAACAATATCAAGTAGGTAATTCGGTATAATATATCTATTTTGTATCAGCCACATCCGCATATGTAATGTGATGTTGTATAACCTATTGTTCAAAAAGCCAGACGTTCAGGCGTCGCGCGTCGTCGACTCGTGGTGGCACGCTATCTTTATGTTAATATCAAACTGTGTCTCCGAAAATTTACGACGCCTACGTTTGGTTTGAGCTTTGCTTTCATTTGCTTGCGGTATTTTTGTGATCAAAGCTTTCATACCCGTGTGTAAAGGCCCTTGTATTGAGAGTATCTAGTACAATGATCGAGGTAAATCCTACTGTATAAATGGGAGAGTTTGTATGTTTGGATGTTTTTCTTTATTTATTCAGTAATGGGCTTGCATTTGACCGCCAACTTGCCTGACGGTAAGCAACGATACGGTCTACGATAGAGCATGCTTGCCTAGAAGAATTGTTTGTTACTCAATCACGCAAAAACGGATTTGAATGTAAATTGGTATGGAGCTTAGGCCCTAGTTAAACATATAGGCTATTTTTAACGGTGCCTGGATAGCGGGTGAAACCGCAGGGCACAGCAGTATCTCTATGTCAATGACAATGCAAATTACTGAATAAAGCGCGAGCCTATAGAAATACCGTGCACCGCCGATTTATACTTAGGTACATACATACATACTCGTTATGATTGCTCCAGATAGTATACAAGTACTCGTACGGATACGTGAGCTATCGTAGCTAGACTATACTTGTTACATGTTTCCATATTATTGTAATTATTTTTTATACTTAGATTGAAGTCTTAAAATAAAATAAACTTTATTGCTCAAAACTATGTAGGTACAGAGGTAGTATAAAATCACTTAAACACAACCTACTGCAATATATTTCACTGCATACTTATATCTATATATACAACGATATAAAATTATTTAAATTCTACTATTTGAATTTAAGCTTAAAATTACCTATTTGATTGATTCAGGATAGAATTAGTACCTTATAGTTAATATCTGATAAGATACTCAATAGGGCAAGTAGGTATGAGTAACAAGTAACAACCCTGAAGCAGACACGAATAAACAACCCAATAAACAACTACAAAGCGTCTCTAGAGTATCCAGACAACACTAACCTCAACTGTATAGTCTAGCTAGACTAAGTATATTGAGTAGGATCATACAATGTCTGCTCTGTACTCGCAATCTTAATCTTAATATATATAAATCTCGTGTCACAATGTTTGTCCTCAATAGACTCCTAAACCACTTAACCGATTATAACAAAATTCGCACACCATGTGCAGTTCGATCCAACTTGAGAGATAGGATAGTTTAAATCTCAAATTATAGTCGCAATTTTAATTTATTGCAAATTATATATATACTGATAATTTTTACTATAAATTGACAAGTTAGCATCAACATACTACGGTTACTATAGTTACGCAATGGCTTTTGACAGGACAACGTCTGTCGAGTCAGCTAGTATACATATATAAATTACGTGTCACGTTGTTTGTCCGCTATAGACTCCTAAACTACTAAACCAATTTCAATCAAATTTGCACACCGTGTGCAGTTCGATCTAACTTAGGAGATAGGATAGCTCACATCTCAATTTATAGTAAAAAAACATGAAAAATTAGAAAATTTAAAAATGCTTAAACCATAATTTAACTTTAGCGCTTTGGACAATGTAAACTTTTTTAATGTAACTTTTGACATTTGACATAGAATTGACGCAATGGCTTTTGACAGGACAACGTCTGTCGAGTCAGCTAGTATATTATAATAGATTACACAACCTACGAGTATGTAACTGTGAACTAATCTGCACTAGGGCCTTATGCAGTTTATTCTGCATGCAATGATATGATACCTACCCTTATTGCGTATAAATTTTAGAAGGAAAAAAAGCAACAAACAGTCGAATTGAAAACCGTCTCCTTTTTGGAAGTCGGTTAATAAGTGCCGTACTGAAAACTCTTAGCGCGAGCTGAACTGATTCGCGTTGGCTTTCGTCTCGCTCTATCTGCTAGAAAAAAAAGCAAGATAAAAGCTAATCAGTTCAGGCTTGCGCAGAGTTCGCTATGACTTTCTAGACTCTTCAAACTGAAGTTCTGTCGTACGATGCAGGGACCCTATTCTTGGGCGCTCGAGATCATCTCCGTCCCTCTCACTCCCATGACATTGGAATTAAGAGCAACAGTGACAGAGATATTATCTCACTAGCGAGAAAAGGGTCTCAGATCTCCTCCCAGTCTTTTTAAAAGCAAGATATTATTATATTACTTGAGTATATGTTTGTTCGGAACTTACAAATCAATTTTGAACCACTTCCCGATGTCCGATTGAGCTGAAATTTGGTATTATACGTGTTACGTGTGTAACTGTGACAATGCAATAAACGTTTATTTTTTTTAACATTTTTAAATGAGGTTATTTGTGTTTTTATTCGTAGGATCTGATATCTAAGACGGCCTTGTTTTTAAACGCTGCTTAGATTGACCGACGTCATATAACTTCTGCGCAATACAACAATAAGTGCGCTGTACCACAGAATAAATAATAGTACTCGTAGATAGCAATTCTAGCTAATATCGCTAACTTACTGCAATATTAACTTTATGCAGTGTGTATAAAATAAACGTTAAACGTTTCACACTCATAGCTCCCCACTAGGATAAATTCTGTATCGAACATGCCATGGAATGATACATACACAAAGACAAGGACAACTACCACCCAGACCCAGAACAGATATTTAAATTCATTATTCAAACAGCTGCCCGGGCGGGAATCGAACCCGCCTTTGGCTTATGAAGCGGATACACTACCGCTGAGCTAAACAGGCTGAAGATATAAGTAAGATCGTTGAAGTTTCACTAAATATGCCTTAGTTTGACGTATTTGGATAAGAACCAAAAAATCTTATTGAACGTTCGATGCCGAATGAGGGCAAAACTTTTTTAGATGTCTGATTCTTATTTAAATTAATATTTGTGAAAAAAATCGCAATTCTCCTTATTTCTTCCTTAAAAAAAAGGTTTTTGATGCAATCTGGCAATCCAAAACTTTTCTCGAAAAAAAAAACAAAATAGAACTGCTTCCCCATATTTTAATGTCGCATAATTTAGTCAATTTCACATTCGTCCGTTAGTTTACTAAGTAATCTAGACAAGATTACAAACATCGATTTGCAGGATCAAAATATTTACCCGAGCTCACCAAAACAAAGTGACGACCTTAAGACGCAAACATGCCCATTTTCAACTTTTCTGCTTGCGTCAACAATCTCGCGGGGTATTTGCAAAAAAATCGTGCAAATTTTCCGCGGACCGCCATATTAGTTGATCATACTATACTTGTTTGTAAATAGTATGGTATAAGTGTAAGTGATTGAGTGCCTATCGTAGTTTTAATTTTTTTTTATGATCCTTTTTCTTCGTAATTCTTATTTTGGTGTGAACAATAAAGAGTCTATCTATCTATGGAGAAATAAAGAAGAAATATATGTGCCCCACCTATATTTTTTTTGATCCCTTTTTAACCGACTTCCAAGAAGGAGACGGTTCTCAATTCAACTATTTTTTTTTGTATGTTGGTTACGCGATTATTTAATAACGACGTTAATGACGGTGTTATAGGTTGAACGTGTATCTGTGTATCTGCTTGTCACATCGTGGCTCCCAAATGACTGAAACACATTTGATTTAGTTTAAAATGTTAGAAAATTTGACTCTTAATTGAAAGTAATAAGGTCTTGTTTGGCCCGGGCTTTTTAAAATTAATTGTTTGTTTCGCTGAGGTGAGAGCTGAACCGATTAAAATAACAAATCGCTTGACAAGTAAGTTATAGCCCGGATCTTTATATGGACCTTTAACTTAATATTCCTGGACCTTTATCGGGGTGAAATTAAAGATTTCTGTAGAATAGTGACTGACACAACAGTTCGTGGATCGTGATTTTCTAAAAACACGAAGCGGTCTTCAAATTGCACATTGTACGTATACATTATACATATTGACTTATTTAGGTATATAGGTGCTTGTATTATGTTAAGTAAGTATACAGAAATGCCGATAACCTATAATACTCGTACTATACTAGTCTAAATCAGATAAGATTAGTCTGTCGCTGATTGCTTATTGTGCATAACTTTTTTTTTTGTTAAAGCTTTTAGAAAGTGATACAAAAAATCGACACCATTATAGTTATGACACCATCAATCATCATTCAACTAAGACAGAAAAGCGGAAAATCACCAGCATCTAAGTAGTTAACAAATGTCACGAAGAAATAATCTTTCCCAATATGTCAATGAATGTGTTTGGTTTGAAAATTAACAGAAATGTATCAAATCCTGTAGTGAGGCGTAACTGCTAACTTATCTGTGAATGTGATCGGAAATTACGATTTACGCACAATGCTACCAGCATATAAGAGTATACTGATAACGTATCTTATTAAGGGATTAAGGGTTTTTGATCTTAATCTATACTAATATTATAAAGAGGAAAGATTTGTATTTTTGTATGTTTGGATGTTTGTGTGGAATAACCTCAAAAACTACTGGACCGATTACAATAATTCTTTCACCATTCGAATGCTACATTATCGCAAAGTGACATAGGCTATATTTATTACCTGAAAAAATTAGGGATCTTTACTAAAACTTCAATGGTGTCCACCCGTGCGAAGCCGGGACGAGCCGCTAGTTAATAGTTATTTGTTATACAAGAGTGCAAAGTTGCTTTTTAACCGCGTGTTCAATTTTGATGACCGAGCAAGCGAAGGATTCTAAAATTGATTCATAATTAGAATCCTGAGCGTTAGCGAGGGAATCAAAAGAGCACGAGGTGAAAAATCTTTGCACTCGAGTGCAACACGTAACTTTTCATTCCACCTCAGCGAGGAAAGAGTATTTTTAATCTTCAATATCTGAGTGGAAAAGCTCATTTGCGCATTATTAACAGTTTCAGTCAATTCTGTTGGCGTCAAACAAACTTCCTCGTCGCTACAATCACTCATTTTAGTTTTTTCACTTGTTTTCAATTTTCTTGTTTTTAATGTACCTATGATGGTATAACAATGACGTGAAAAAATGCCGCGTAAAGAACCGCGTACAAAGCAAATTGAAAAAAGAACACCAAGAAGGTTCCGAGTATGAGTTTTTAACAAATTAAAAAAAAGTTGTATGATATATTCGGCACCATAGAGGTAGCAGTAAATAGGTTTAATGTTTTTTTTAATTCACAAACTTAGTGCACACGATGTTCTAAATTCAATTTACTTTTCTAGAGAATAAAAACGGCTTTTCCACTCAGATATTGAAAATTAAAAATACTCTTTCCGAGATGGTGGGATGAAAATATAAATAAGTAAAAATGTAAGTAATTTTATCTCGTCGTGAACATTTAAAAATTGCAAATTGCAATTGCAAATTGTTGTGATATTTTGTACCACCTATAATATTTTTTTGTTTTTTTTTGTTTACGAGGGGGAAATCTTCACAAGATGCCCGGCCACCATAGGGTACAGCCGAGTTATGTGGGATTATACCCACATAAATCTACACCTACACAGTTTTGAGCAATAAAGTTTATTTGATTTTAGAGCATGGCTGTAGTAGAGTTATATAAGAACTATCGAAATTTATCTGAACAAACTGTTAGCTAACCATAGTTTTTTTTCTGTGCCATAATTTGGTCAACTCTACACATAAATTGGTCGGTTGGCTTGTATGTCACGAAGACTACCTGCTTACTGCATTCCTGAACATTATCTGATCTGATACGCCGATGCCAAGGAGGTTTTAATGTTTTTACCACAAAAACCTAAGAGCTTTGAATAATTTCATTGAATTGACTGTACCTAGGGAGAAATAAAGAAGAAATATATTTTTTCTAAAGTTTATCTATCAATCTCGAAATATATTTTGATCCAACGATATGTACTTCCACGGATAAAACGTAAAAAAAGTATGATAATTTTAGACGGGATCTGTTTCGCACTCTCAGATAGATCATGTATATTTTTGAGTGATGACAAGGAATGATCTCACGTCTCTGTTTATTTGCTATGAACTCGACGTCACTACGGTTTACATATACCTTCATTTTGTCATAATATTGCGTGTAGCAATAGTATGACAAAATTTGTTTGTGATTGAGTGAATGTTATTGTAAAAAAAAATGTTAAATTAAAGACTAATTGACCTTTCGTACCACTGTAACATTTCAAAATACCTACAATATTAAAGTTTAAGTTAAATTTTCTAATCAAAACCTTAATCCAATCAACTTACATACAACATAATGAAATCGATCAAATACTCATACAAACTTGAATTGATTTATCGCGAGTATCGAATACCGAGTCGTATGGTAACATCACTAGTTACAATCACTATAACAGGCAGATGACAAATTAATCAAAATTACTTGATACTTATTGTATAACAAAGTGTTGCGCACAAACCATCGACTTAAAAAAAATCCTAAATCAACACGAACACACAAAACAGCTGTTAAAGATAGATTGATAAACTGTATAGGCTGATGTAATAAAGCGGATTGTGGCATTTATTATACAATAGGGCAACTTATTTTTTAGGACATTTTTTACGTTACAAAAACGTGGTCCTGTCCTCTAAAAACCAGTTTAAATATAACCAGGTAAGAATTTATTTATAACAGACCTACGCAGTTAGCAACTACATACTTCAAAGGAGGTTGTAGCAAAACGCACAAAAAGTGGTTCTATTTTAAAGTGAATCATAACAGGTTCGTGAACTCTATACCATAAAAGTATTTATAGACCATCAATAAAAAATTAACTGGGTGTCAAATTTTCCGACGTTCTATTTTAGTTTAATCGATATGTTTACAGCTAAGTTCAATTTCCACTTTTTTACAAACGTACAACTACGTCACTGTTAATTAACAAATTCCAATGTACCTAAAATAACCATTATAATCAATACATGTTTTTCCGGTACACAACTAAAGGGAAAATAACTTTGAATCTTTAAAATATGGGGCAATTTATTATTATCAAGGTTCAAAATTGATTGTTGTACCTAAAATCCTATAAAAGTAGCTAACAAAACTAAACTAATCTAAAAGGCTGCTGCCTGTGGGAATAGTTCCCAAAATGCTGGCCCCATTACCACAATGTATGGCGATGCTCACCCTTTGTGCGAGATAGGGTAGCCAATGATATGTGGCCTCTGATAAATAGTCAAAGTATAAGGCCCCCACAAAGAATTTATTTGTTTACTAGTTGCGCCCCGCGGTTTCTTTCGCGTTTTCAGGGATAAAGTAGCCTATGTTATATTAATCCAGATTCCAGACTATGCACAACCTTCTCTCCAAATTTCATGTAAATCCTTTCAGCCATTTTTGCGTGAAAGAGTAACAAACATATGTATGTACAAAGTACATCCATACAAACTTTCGCGTTTATAATATTTAGTAGGATGGAATTAGTAGGATAGTAAGATTGAAGTAATAACGCTTTGTGCACTCACAATTTGACTAACCCATTTTTAAAAGCTTTAGTTATCCTCACTGACGTTTTACTTTGTTTTGATGCATATAATTTCCTACTACAATATTCAAAAGAGAACACATTCTTGGGTCGCCCAAAGTCCAAAGGCAGGTTAGTTGCAAAACAAATGTATTTGCATAACCAACAAAGAAGGGGCAGTGAGGCCAGAATTAGCTTTGAATGGACTCGTCTAAATAAGTGCCCTTATAGCCTCAAACAAAGACTTCCAAGACTCATTTCCCTGTTTCCAAATAGATAATAATTAGATTGTTGTTGTGGTGGTTGTAACCAAAAAAACTTTTTATTATAATAATATCTTGGCTTTGTTTCTTCTTTTTGCTTTTTAAACTCAATAAATGTTCCGTTTAAACTTCTTTAAAAATTATGAATGAAATTCATTAAAAAAACTTGTTGGCCTCAACAAGTTTATTTTAGGCAGCAATACCAAAAAAAAATAAGCTGGCAATAGCAAAAAAAATTTAACACTGATTTATTGTATTGTAATTGTAACAGATGTTATTAGAACTTATGTTAAAACCGTGAATCATACTTATTAATAAATGTAAGATTTACCAAAAGTTGAATAATCTTTACTAGCACTTACGGTTCGCCATACATCCTACTCGGAACAACTCATACGAGTACCTTCCTAAGTCAAATGAGTTCAATTTCTCTTTGAAAAAGGTTATAAAAAATAAATTAATCAACGCCCTTTGGGATTGAAAAGGAAATTGGAGGGCGATGCCCGAACCGGTCTTAATTCAGTTCAGTAACCGGCTTCCCCATCAACGAGTTGTTATTATAGAAGCTAGGGTCTTGTTATGGCCTAGTCACCTAGTGTCCTAGTCCATATTTATTGTTATTTCCGGGTTGGTCCCCTTGTAAACGTGGTTTATAATGATGAGCACTATGAACCCTTTTCGGTTTAGCATATCCTTTCTTTATAGCCCTGTAGAAACTGTTGACCTAAAACTAGGGTCTTATTATGACTTAGTGTCTTAGTAGTTATTTCCGAGTTGATCCCTTACTGAAAAGTATTTATAATGATGAGTAGGTACTATTAGTCTCTTTCGCTTAAGCTAACCCTTTCCTTATAACCCTGTAGAAGCCGTTCACCTGGATCTAGGGCCTTGTTATGACCTAGTGTCCTAGTCTAGTGTCAACGTAGTGATTGCCTGTTCAGTGGTCAGTGGCTTATATCAGAGGTACATAGGAACACTTTGTTCCAACGAGTTAGACCATTAGATACAAGTTTAGCAAAAAGATAGACGCGACGCTAGCAGTCAATTGATTTTTTGGACACTTGACGAGTGTCGTGAATTGTCAAAATTCGCATAAAACAATTGTTTATGTTGACGAAAATCGCAGAAATTGTCTGAGTTATGGTGGTGGTGTTTTTATCATCATCAGCCTGTCATCTGCCACTGCTGAGCATGGGCTTCTCTTCTTGATGAGTGGCGTTTTTAACCGACTTCAAAAAAGGAGGAGCTTCTCAATTCGACTGTATAGATTTATGTATAATAAAGAGTTCTTATCGACAAAATTAGGTAGAATATAGGTTTCTGTCGTAGGTACGGAAAAATTAAATCTTTGTTTTACTTAAACACTAACTGTAGAATTAATTGTATGTTAATTATAATTTTATAATCGGACTTGCCTCATTATAAGCAGACCAAACTAGCTTTATAACTAGAAACTTTGATGTGAATTCTAAAACAACGGAAGTTAATTATAAGAAGACTAACAATGTATTTTGTGTAGGTATTATACTATTGTAAGTAGTTACAAGCTTGGCTAGAATCGAGGCATTTTTTGAAAAGTATTTTTCAAAGTTTTGATAATATTTTATTTGACGCTAGCTCAATTTTTTGTTAGTGCGCAAGTTAATTACATATACAGCTATACTTTTGCGTGCAACGCCTTAACAGGGTTTGTACATAGCTTGTAGTATATTAGTAGGCTTTGTACAAATGCATTTGGTAAATAAATACTAAAAATAGATACAAAATACTTCATACGCGTAGTAATATACTCGGGTATACTACTAATAGGTACACTCGGCCTTCGACCTCACTAATTTCAACTTTCAACTATAATAAATCGGATGAACGATACACGAACCCTTAGAAGCCGAGAGGACAAAAGTACATTTTTTCAAGTAAAAGACTTACTTTGTAGGTCGTTGAAGCAATAAATACAGTAGACAAAGTTTCATGGTAAGGTCAATGGCATCGGAGCTATAATATATATTGTCGCTAAGGTCCAAAATAGAGCAAATATCAGCATACATCACAAGGATGTATACGATCAAAATCAGACAGTGAGGTTAGCTTATAATTGTTATTTTCGACAAAATGCTTATCGGGGATGTAACTCAGTGGTAGAGTGTCTGCTTCGCATGCTGAAAGTCCTGGGTTCAAATCCCAGCATCTCCAAAAGTATTCTTTTGCACTGATTTATTTTAGTTTGCTTCCAATTATTACTTATTTTGGTACTTTTGAACTAATGGAACTGAATATTTTAATTTTGATATGCGCTTTTATTTTACTTATATGTAAATAAACGGGGTGAATAAAACCTCAGGGGTGAATAGATACAAAACTAAAAATGATTTTCTACAGACAATAGCCAAACATTTCGAAAAATAACAAAGAAGAATAAGAAGATGAAGAGAAGAAGAAGAAGAAGGGGGTGAAGGTTTCGAAACTTTCGGTACTTTTTACTTTCGAAATATTTGACTTTAGTCCGTAGAAAATCATTTTTAGTTTTGTATCTATTCCCCTGCGATTTTATTCACCCCGTTTTACCGTATTTCTATCCGATCTATCATGTTTCAACTCCAGTCTCTATTAACCACATCGAGCGCCTTCTATGGTAATGTTTTTCTCCCGGAACTAACAGAAAAAATCCTTGAAGGTTGTAAAACAACACAGATCATTCAGCTTCTTTGTATTTTATTGTATGGATGGGCTTAAAGATATTTTTATAAACTCCATTATCTCCAATTCTCTATTGTCTGTTTGGAACAATGGCCGATATTGAAAATAGATCTATCATTATATAGATACGCATCCCCAAAATAGAAATGAAAGTGTTGATGTGGATAATTATTATTATATTATTTGTTTAATGAAAATGTTAGACTACTTTTTTCATTATTAGTTCACTAGAACAGTCGGTGAAGTATGGGTATTTTAGCCCCCAACAGAAAAAGAGGGTTGTTAAATTTTAACGTTTAGTTAAGGTCTGTGGCATCGCACCACCCCATTTACTTCACCGATTTTGTTTTTTTTTTTGTTCGGTTGGCGACTCATTCCAAAGTGTTCTTATCTTAGCTATAATTTAAGAAGATTGGGTAAAAACCATTAGAAAATTATTTGCCTATTTTCTATTCGAAATCTTTTTAATCTTGAGTGTACCTATAGGTAGGTACCTAAGTACAATTACACTGAATTCATAAATATATAATCCATAAAGTATAGAATATGAAAAGTATTTATGCAAGTAAAGATTTGTACTGCGCCTACATCATAAAACACGGTCTAATAACCCAGAATAATTAACATAAAAAGATTTGAAAGTAGACACCACTTTACCGTATCAATATTTTAATGAAAATTCAACTAAACGTATGTATAAATCTTATTTATACTTACAATAGGTAAACAAGGTACACGTGTTAAATATTTACACATAGCTGGAGTGCAATATGCTTACTGAATACACTCCAAAATTGCACTAACAAAAATACATAACGCCATTTTTAACACACGACTGTTTGAGACCTTAGGAGCTTACTTATAAACACTGCTTAAAGTTAATCACTGCTAAAAATGCTCTGACAACTTCTCGGTAATGTCAAATTACACGTGCGAAAACAAGACGCAAAATTTTAACCAGTAATTAAGTTTAAGCGAGTTTAAGTAAAACCCTTCATAAATTAAAGTTAAATAGTATCCTAGTAAGTTAGTATCAAGTTTTTGGCAGGAGTTAGGAACAGTTTCAGTTAGTAAAATAAGCATTTATGTGTAGAACGAACGTGATTTACAAGAAAGTGTCATAAGATGCAAACTTAGCGACTAATTTTTAAACAACTTTGCTCGGGTAAGTACCTATAACTTAATTTTTTTTTAGGCAGGTATCTAATTGATTTAATTGGTTATCGTACAAGTTAAAAAGTACTCGTATGTACCTACTACTTAGTTAAAACCTGTATTAACTGAAAATTTGTAAAAATTCGTAATAAAATGTTTTTTTAACAAGTAACGTATACTTTTCAAGTTCTGATGAAGCAAAGTTGTGTGAAAATTAGGAGCCGAAATTGGCTTACAAACTTTCGGAAACGGTATCTGAAAATAGCCACTGAACTAAATCTCTCCTACACTACATTTATTATGGAAGACTGGAAATAGTGTCTTTAGAGTTATGCAACGCGTCCAAAACAGTCGAGTGTGTCATGAAGTTATCTTAATACCGTGAAATCTGTGGCAGAAAGTATTAATTCTATTTAAGCCTATTACAATTAAAAAATAGGAATGTGTAATGGCACGTTTGGAACAAGACAGACAGAATAGTTGTGCAGATTGTGTATATTTGAAGCCTCATTTGTTGTATGTGTTCCACAACCACAAGAACAAGAAGGAACAAGAACAACACAGGTTCCAAGAACAAGTAACAAGTTTAGTTCTGTCGTCTTTTTTCCACCGTCTCACTGCTCTAATGACATTAATTGAACACTGGTGTATGCCAGCCATGTGTCTACTTCTTTCTGTGGTATTTGAATCTAAATAATAATCAAAATATTCATTTTCACCTCAATTCAACATGCCTAATATAACTCAGTGGAATAACAATTCTGTTAAAGTAAAAACAAGTTATATTATTAAATTGCTAGTGGTTACAAAAACAAGTGTTTTTTGCCATCGCCACAGATTTCAAGCATTAATTCAATAGACATGTATTTTATTACAACGAGTAAACATCGTATAAATTATGATATAACGCAGTCTTAGTACACCGAACACCCTTTACCCTATTTGACCGCTCATTGACTAGTGCTACGCTACGGCGCTACTCGAGTACATTGTCCTAGCTGACACATCTAACCAGTGTCTAAGAGTATCATTTTGGCTGGGTACTTATGGGACCTGGGATAAAACGACCATACAGAACGCAACGAGAACATGAAACATGCCAGAAACCTGAAGACTACTTATCAGGATTTGATCAAAATTACTTCCCTGGTTACAAAGCGCGAGATTTCTACAATTTTTTAGTATCTTTCTTTTCGTAATGTCTTTTCTTAGTTTTTCTTTGTTGTTTTTTTCACGTTTTGGAGGAGTAGGTACAACTGTGTTTGAAAAGTTGATTAAAAAAAAAAAAAATTGTAACTTCTTATAAAACAAACGATTACAATTTGTGCTACTTTATATCAAAATCAATATAGACAATAAATAATTTTAAATTTGTTGGAGTTTAAAACGGAATTATTATTCGAGCATGTTATGAACAAGTTGTTAGAAGTACTCATAAATCTCGGTTTATTATAATTCTCCACGTTATCTGATTGTACAATGCAGATAAGTGATGATATCATTGCATTAGGATGTATATGATATATATATGCACTAGGATACATAAGTATATGCTATGATAATTCAATACGCAAGAATTATAAATACGAACGTCTGAAACATGAATCCTACACGCTTCATTCGTAACTAACACGTAACGTCCACAATTCTGCTGTCCCTACAAAGAACACAAAACCACTCACTCAAATACTGAACATACACCTACTTTTTGCACTCTTCGTAAGGACAGCCAAATTATTTTCCTAAATAAATAGAAAGATATCCCAGGTCTTTCCACTAGTAACCACAGTCAATAACTACATATAACTACAAAATACACTATAAACTTTACTACAAGAATTATTGGAAGAGAATAAACTGGCCTCGCCTAAACGATAACAGGACTACTACCCTAATAAGACTAAGACTAAACGGTAAGACAAGATAACTAGTAACTATTAACCTAGAAATTGTGACTAGACTAAAACTAAAACGCTGGAGGGACTAGAAAAGTACAAAATGGAAGATCTACCGGTCGCTTCAATTCTTGCATGAACTAAGAACATATCACGCAAAAAAAAAACGTTTCTTCACTAGGATTCCCCGTGTCGAGGATTCTTTTAAATACACAAAGACAAGGACAGCTAACACCCAGACCCAGAGATATTTAAATTCGAAATAAACTCGAGGTAATGTAGGTATTGTAGATGAAAAGGTTGGTAGATGAAAACCTGATCCTAAGTCAACGATTACGATTTATGTTATCATTACCGTGTACCTCTTGAAAATAACAAATTCTTGTATGGTCTTACAAATACATTATCCCATTTTGATCACTTACTAGAACTATATTTTTTCGAATTAGAATTATTGAACAAAACGATGGTTGAATTGTATGGACATAATTATTATCATTTTCTAATTGTCTTCATAACTTTAAGAACCATATTTATTACATAGGTACATATTAATTCTGATCTTATATAAAACCATAACAACAGTTACTAGACCAAAACCTTCCAGTGACCTAGTTTCGTTGATCGATTATGATCTTAATTAGCAAAGCTGGATATCTGATAAGGTTGTTATGTGATTTGCATCGTCTGCCAGATAACATAATGTACATATTTTCATACAAGAACCTAAATTAACAATGTAAATTGCAAGAGAAGCGACCTATTTAACTACCAAGGACAACTACAAGGGTTTGGCAGGGACGGGAAAGGATAGGAATTAAACTATGACACAATAAGAAGATCTTTTTACATTGGCGTCCACAAAAGGTACAGCAATTCTTACTGTCACTTGAAGTAATAAGGATCTATTTACTATGGGAACTTGAAAACACTAAAGACCTTTCGCAAGCGGCTTCTAGCATTGATCCAAGCAACTTTCGTTCGACAATTCCCGAATAAAGCAGCTGTGCCACACATTTTGTCCTAGGTCAATGCTCTTTTTGTATGGAACAGCTGATTATTCTTTTGTGATTTTTCGAACGTTGTAGGACAAAAGCAGTTTGGTTCAAGCTTCATAGGCTGCCTGTGAAGGGTTTTCAATGTTTTATAGTTAACCCTGCCTGTATATTTGGACGCCAATATAAGTAGAACTATCTAAGTGTATTGTGACTATAGCGAGTCGAGCCTGGTCCGCTGGACAGCGAGCAACGCCGATTGCTGCTGCAGACTCTTGCGCAGGCCTTCCAAGGTTTGTAACACCTGGAACAAAAGTGGGCTACTATGTAAAACGTAGCTTGTGGACATGTTTTTCACCCCTGACGCAAACAGAAGGGCGTAATTTGTTGTCTGTGGCAATGTAGCTTTCAATAGGCTGAAACGATTTTAATTAAGTTTTTTAATGTGAAAGTTAGTTTTTACGGTTCAGCCGTTTGAAGATTGTTAGGGTTTAAGAAATCTTTAAATTAATTTATATAGGTAAGCAGTGTAAGGTTAAAGTTAAAATCTGTTCTGGGGCCGTACTGTGAACTCTTAACGCGATCTTGAACTAAAACGCGTCGACTTTTTGTCTCGCTTTGTTAGGTAGAGAAAAAGCGGAACAAAAGTCAACGTGTAACACTTGAGGATCGCGTTAAAAGTTCACAGTACAGTTCCTGGCATCTGAAGATCATCAGCTACTGAAGAGTTGTTTTAGTTTAAATTTAAAAGTAATGTAAGATAAAATACAGCTGACACAGCAGAAATTTATAAAAGCGAGGCTTGATCCCAAAATGTCTTACCTCATCT
Organism: Alcis repandata; assembly: GCA_949125135.1. Taxonomy (NCBI): domain Eukaryota; kingdom Metazoa; phylum Arthropoda; class Insecta; order Lepidoptera; family Geometridae; genus Alcis; species Alcis repandata. Next base: position 4,649,502 of record OX421223.1, read on the forward strand.
CGAGCATACGCTTTCCGTTTCGGAGGTTCCGAGTGCGGCCTGTCAGTTGGCGATGGAGGATGAATCCTGGTGACGGGTGGAGGTGGGGGGGCGGCAAGCGGGGACCTCCTAGCAACGGGAGACAGTCGCCGAGGCGGCTCGGGGGAGTTCGCGCGCATGAAGTTCGTGATGTGAGTACGCTCGGGGCTCCTTCGGGGGGCTTCCACCTTGAATGTCAAACGGTGCCGGTTCAGTACATGCAGGGAGACTTGATGATTGATAAAGAGCATGCTAAGAAGAGAATTTATAAAGATAATTGAAACTAGCCTCGATAAACTCTTAGCAAAGCGCAGACTTGTTTTAATTTTGGTAGTAACAAGTAGGTGAATATGAATACACATAAAAAAGGTAAAAAATTAGGTAGTTGTATAGGTAATCATACCTCTGTAGCCCGAAGTTCCCTGACCCTCGGGTTGTGAGGCGGCTCCAGGGGCGCCCTGGAGACTGTCACCAAAAGTTTTTCAGCCTCTCGGATAAGCTCTCGGTATTTCCTCTCAGCTTCGCGGTCGGCTTCGAGGAGGGGGTCGCGTTCTCTCACGGGGGGAGCTGAGGGCGCGTGGTTGCGTCGACGCATCCTTGGTGGAGTTGCTCCTGAAAATATGTATTACCATAATATGACCTTAATTTGGTTTTATTTCCAAAGCTAGGCCAAGTGGCATTCATAAATTATGACTGCAAATAATAGTTGCGGTTCTTATTATTACAGGCGTTAGGTAACTCAGTTTATTTTGCGTACCTACTCGTATTTGCATTACAACGGAATTACATGAAATTTGGAATGATAATATTTCATAGTTTGGATGTAAATATACTTTTTGTCCCGGAAAACTCATGTTAACCTTTTGACCGCGAGCCCGCGGGGCGCAGATAATATTTAATAATTGGTCACTCTATAGCTAGGACATCTGAATACCTGCAGATCTGGGAGGACGTCGCGGCGGCCGCCGTCTCCTGGCCCTCCTCCTGCTCGGAGACGCGAAGTCGTCCGGCTCGTCCTCGTCCCCGCCGTCCAGCCCCGTGTCTCCGTCCGAGTCTATGTCAACGTCGGACAAGATGGCCGTCTCCCGGCCTCGTTGCCGGAAACCGCGGCATTCTTCGTCGCTGGACGCTCCACCGCGACGGTACGGAGACCGGCTAAGTTCGGGAGACTGGTGGGGTGATAGGTGAGGCGATCTGGAAACAGCAATAGAATAGCAACATAATGATGTGGTGTAATATTATTATTGCTCTGCTTCTTTTTATTATGTATAAATCCGCGTTTGACCACCAACTCGCCTATTAGTAAGCGACGATGTGGTCGAAGATGTAAATAATAAAATATTTTTTTTTTATAAAAAAACCCTTTTGCTCCTTGCAAAAAACATGCATCTTTTACAAAAAACTTAAACTAATTTGGTCGAAGATGTAGCATTAAGTAATTGGCACGGAAGCTGTAACGACTGATTTCAGTAGATTTTTAAACGACTTCAAATAAAGGAGGAGGTTATCAATTCGACTGTATGTTTTTTTTTATTTTTTTTTATGAACAGAAAAACATACATAGTTACACATACCTAGGTACTTACTTTCCTGGCCACTCGGGCAACAAGAGACAAGTCGCATCTTTATGCAATTCTTGTTAGTTACCTGCAACTTAGTTGTTGCCTATGTTGTTGCAATTAGTAAGGTGCAGGATTATAAAAGTACATCTCAGCATTTTCCGCTCCATTGACCTAAATGCTACTTGAGTCGTTTCTAAGCCGCACTGAAACTATTGCATTTATTGTAATTGAATATAAGTACTCACTGTGGCTCACCGAAGCCGTGGTAGCTCAGTGGGAGAACAGCCGCTTCGCAATCTTGAGGTGGCGGGTTCAAACCCCGACTCGTACCAATGAGTTCTTTGGGACTTATGTACGAATTTACATACCACTGGCTTTTTGGTGAAGGAAAACATCGTGAGGAAACCTGCATACGTCCGGGGAAGGAATTCAAAGGCGTATGTGAATCTACCAACCCGCACTTGACCAGCGTGTTGGAATACGGCCTAATCACCCTTCGAGGGTAGACCTGTATCCCAACAGTGGGAGTTTAAAGGTTGCATGAACTCACTGTGGCTAACTGTGTTTCAGTTTTACTACTCAGATTATTTCAGTTCAAAACTCAACAGTTCTTGTCGTTGCTTTTAATACTTCACCTAGATTTATTAAACCTAATCACATGCAAAATTGAACTAAAATGCTTCTACTTTGGAAGCTTTTCTAAATTAAAATTGGATAAAATATAGACTCTGGGTCCTTCCAGGGACTATATCTTAGGCGCTCGAGATTATCTCCATCACTCTCACTCTCATGACATTTGTAATAAGAGAAACAGTGACCGACATAATATCACACTCGCAAGATCCCTGATCACCAAATCACCAACCTGCAAAATCTGACGGGATGCGAGTCAAGAGAGAACGGCGCGTGGAGCAACTGAGCTTGGTTAGGCTGAGGACACTGCAGCGACTGCTGGTGCAGCAGATTCGGAGGCCTCCGCTTGTTCGGAGAGCCCCCTAGCCAGGGGTTCGTCCGGATCCGGCACCGCGGCCGCGGCGAGGGAGTCGCGCACACTACTACCGGCTCGGGAGCGCAACGCCGGACTGATGTGCTGGACCGTCGCTGCTACAAATAAAAAACATATTGTCAAGTTTTTTAAACATTTCTTAGGTTGAATGAAATATCCTTTGAGGAACCACATAGGGTTATATTTGTTTTCGCATTTTAAGGGCTGACCCCTTATAAAAATTGTTTAAAATGATGAGTACTATGAACCCTTTTCGGCTTAGCATACCCTTTCCATATAACCCAGTATGACAGATCACGCATCTCGGCCTACCACAACCTCCTGAGCTTTCTTATTTCAATACCAAAGTCAAGAGATGGGGTCATTCCCAGTTGTCGCCCACTTCTACGTCCCCAGTGGTGACAATCGGGTTTTACCGTTTTTAGAATTTGTCCTAGTTGATTGAGACCATGATACCCGATTTTCACTACTGGGGACATCTGGGACGAATTCAAAAACCGATTCCCGATTGTCACGAGGCACGACCGGGAATGACCCAAGAAATGTAAGATTCTCTAAGATATAATTTCGTGTTTTAGAAAGCCTTCTTTAAAGTAAGAAGGCAAGTTAAAAATTGCGCTCAGACTCCCTTACGGCAGTCGGGCGCGGGTAACAAGTTAATTTGCGGGTGTCAGCATAAGTGCCCTCACTTTACGATCATTGTGCACTATGCTCCCCGAGACAAGGAAGTTACTGTGGTGCCGCGCTCAACGATAACGTAGCGCGCGGCGAACGAAACACTTGCGCGATGTAGGATTTTTTTCGCGGCGACGCTAGCGCCATCTCTGTTCAGGCATTGGAAGCTTCGAAAACCAGTTTTAAAAGATAAAGGTTATAAGGTTGGAATTTTAATTTGATACTTTTTTTATTGCAAACTAGCTGCACCCGCTGTGATTTTACTTTTAAACCTTTCCTGTATATGAGCGAACGAAACAAAAAAATATACAGGCATATAATTATTCAAATCGGTCCGGCCCACAGTGGGCTGAAAATCGACTCCCACAGACTTTGGGATTTCAAATTTTAACTCTGTTTTTTTGTGTTGGATATGACTTTTGTTTAACATAACTATGTTCAAATATGTAATATAAGTTAATATAGCATAGAAACGAATTAATCATATTTTTTTATAAAAAGTTGTATGGAGCTCGAATGAAAAATCCGTTTATCTTTGGAACCGCGCGTTAAACCGTAATATCATTATTGGGTGTTTTAAAACTAATTATTTATGATTTATTGAGATATCACATATAACGGGACCTTCTGCAGATATTTTTTTTAAATAAAGAACAAGATGGTTCATTTTTATATAAATAAAGAATAAGAGGAAGAAGATGAAGTGAAATATGAATTAAAATTTATGCGCATATTATTTTACACCCTTACCAACCAAGTTACATGTCAATACATTATTACCACATGAAATTAGGGTTACCATATCTCAGGATTTGTCCTGAGATTTCAGGATTTTTTGACTTTTCTCAGGATTGCGGCCGGATCTTGCAAATCTCAGGATTTTCCATAAAACACAGGTTAGATTTTAAAGATCTCTTTAATTAAAAGTTAAACCAACTAAAAATAATCTGTGCGGGGCGACGGGCGGTGCCGCTGCCACCCCCCGCCCCGCCACTTTGAGTGCGATGTGCAAGTTGCAACGCATGAGCTAGATCCGCAGTGTATAAAACGATAATAATACGTTTTTGAGAGAAAATTCTCAAACTGTATAAAATCTCAGGACTTTTCCATGGAAATCAGGCCTTTTCTCCGGTCTTTTGATTTTTTCATCTGGTAACCCTACATGAAATAGGCAGGCCAACATCAACACAAGTTAACACAACATTGTTTCACACACACATTGACAACACAACAGGGCTTTTAAGAAATAGTATGCTAAGCCGAAAACGGTTCAAAGTGCTCATCAGTATACAAATTTTAGTATGGCATTAACCCTGAAATCGTAAAATAGTTATTCCATAAAAATTGCAATGATACCTACTCGACAAAATGTAAACTGTAGCTGTTTTTTCTGTTAGCAGTTCTAGGGATTTTCCATAGTAAAAGTTTTTATAATAAGGAGCACCATAAGCCCTTTTCGGCTTAATATATTTTCCATACAGCCGTGTACATCTAAGTAGGTATTCAAAAGCAATCCTATTCCTACCAGAAAGCTTGAATTCAGTGCGAACGAACCTTATACCTACAGCATTTTAAGGTTCGTTACCTAACTCTCTTCAAGTAGGTAAATATTTAATGTCCTCCCGAAGTTTCTCTAAACATTACGATTCAGCTTCCAAACCATTAACATTTTTTGAAGCGGACATAAAAGCGTGTCCCTAAATCGTTAAACTAATTCCCTCATTAATACGAACGAGGCACTTGTATCAAATGAGGGATTACAGCCAACAAATTGCTGAAAGCTCCCGCGGAATAATTGAGAGCTTTGCTTTGAAAACAGTTATTTATCGGGACACTGTAAAAGGATATTAAAATAAAATTATAATTATGTATTTGTGATGCTACGAGCAGCTGTTCCTTTAGTCAAATAATTTGCGCAGTCTTGGAGCTTTGCTTATTAAATTCATTTATTTATTCCAAGTTCCACTGATTCAGCAGTTGGTACTTCGCGAAATATAAATTACAGTAGATACCAGCTAGTACCAGCTGGTTTCTAATACAGAAACATTATGAATACGAAAGTAGGTCTGCTCCTTCGGACTTGTTACTTTTTACTGACAAAACTGCTGAATATAGGTAATGAAACTAGCTTGTATCATTATGCGAAAACTTGTTATCTCAGAAAAGGTGAGCAAATTGAAAATACATAGTGCGAGAATAAGATTTAATACGAGTATTTTCTTAGATCTCATCCCTCCGATGTCTTATTTCGTCACAAATAAGTATAGTTTGCTCTAATGACGGTAAAATAAACACAATCATCTACGATAATGGAGGCCCAATGAACGTCGGCCGCTGTAATGGAAAGGTTTTGTAGGATAAAAGGTTGCCCTCGTTAATTTATCCGGTCTAGTTAATTAATAAAGTAAAGCTTGCTGCGGGTCGACGCCTCTGTTTACAAGTAAAATGTAGGAAAATAGAATATTATAGGTCTGTACATCTACCTACCTATAGGTATACGAGTTATAGGGTGAATTCTGTCGGCTATCAGGAAGTAAGTATTATAAATATTGTAAGTATAACGATATACCTACCTACCTATTAAACGGGCTTTCCTTGTGGTTTGATTTTCGCCGAATGCGCGTATATTTTCGATTGTAAAGTTTCTTTAGGGCTGCGGTGGAAAGCAATGATGAAGCACTTCACATAATTGGGTTTACTCGAATGAAAATGCTGTGCGAAAGCTTGTTAAGAAATGTAGGTCGACAATTTCGTCGCACTCTTTGCGAGTACAATTAGAAAATAATTTCCTACCTTCTTTGAATGAACGATTGTGGAGAAAATGCGAAAACTGTTTTCGGAACCGATAAAATTTTTTTCATCCAACCATCTCGGAAAGAGTATTTTTAATCTTCAATATCTGAGTGGAAAAGCCGTTTTTATTCTCTAGAGGATAAAGTAAATTGAATTTAGAACATCGTGTGCACTAAGTTTGTGAATTAAAAAAAACATTAAACCTATTTACTGCTACCTCTATGGTGCCGAATATATCATACAACTTTTTTTTAATTTGTTAAAAACTCAGACTCGGAACCTTCTTGGTGTTCTTTTTTCAATTTGCTTTGTACGCGGTTCTTTACGCGGCATTTTTTCACGTCATTGTTAAACCTTATATTAAAAACAAGAAACTTGAAAACAAGTGAAAAAACTAAAATGAGTGATTCTAGCGACGAGGAAGTTTGTTTGACGCCAACAGAATTGACTGAAACTGTTAATAATGCGCAAATGAGCTTTTCCACTCAGATATTGAAGATTAAAAATACTCTTTCCTCGCTGAGGTGGAATGAAAAGTTACGCGTTGCACTCGAGTGCAAAGATTTTTCACCTCGTGCTCTTTTGATTCCCTCGCTAACGCTCAGGATTCTAATTTTGAATCACTCGCTGCGCTCGTGATTCAATTTTAGAATCCTTCGCTTGCTCGGTCATCAAAATTGAACACGCGATGATTGATGATTGATTGATGATATTGCAAACGTAGGAAGTTATGACACCTCTGAAAATTGCTAAATTTCAGAATGCATTTACTTCTGTACTGTTTTAACTTACGTTATGTGCAGCTTCTATACCAAAAAAACTGCGTCGAATTGAGAACCGTTTTTTCGTCAGTTAAAAATGTGTCTAAGCACTTGCAACTAAGGATACATTTTTCCTTCAGCTCGTCACATAGGTATAATGTTTTGTAAAAGACGCGACTATACTAACCTTAGCAGGTTCATGGTAGAGGTGTGTGGTGGGTGGTGCGGGCGGCGGCGGCGGCGCGACCAGCGGAGCCGCTAGGGTCGCGGGCGCAGTGCCCGGCGAGGTCCCGTCGGTGGAGTACCCTGTGCTGTACGCGCTCTCCGGGGACGAGAGGTGAGGCGGCGGCACCGGGCCGGCCGTGGCCGCAGTGCCAGTGCTGGGCCGCGACTGCTTCTGCTTGCGCTTCTTGGCCCGCCCCAGCTGCGCTTCCATCCATGACTTGAGCCGCGCGCCCAGCATGCCTACGGCGGCACCTGTTCACAAGGAGACCGATCATTTAAGTTTTTTCTTTATACAAAGAGCGGGAAACAAATAGACACCTGATGATAAACAAATCGCCGCGAAGCCTATGAACCTGGAACACAAGCGCTATATCTCGTCTCGTCCCACGTACATTGCGTGGAGGCAGACAAGAAAAAATCACTGTCTAGAGGTATAATCACGTACTTTTTATGCGTGGGGGTTGACATTAGAGAGCTTTCTAGCTTACCCTACGTAGGCAGGCCGTGGAGGCAGTCGTATAAAATCACAATTCTAAAAATAAATAATTAAATGTACCTAAAGACGGAATAAAACCAGGCCAAATTCAGTTTGTAAATCAATAAATGACATAAAAAAGTAACTTATTTAAAAATGAACTATTTATTACAATTGTAACAAACTGATTTAAAATGAACAGATATTTAGTGGAACGTCAATTTACGGTTGATTGAAAATCCTACTCCATTATAAAATGTAGTAGCCCAGTTTAACTTACTTTATCTAAAGTTTACTCTAGATTCACAGTCATATTTACAGCAACTGGGTCATTTTCTAAAAGTAGCGAGTAAAAGGTCAAAAACAACTGCGCTGAAACGATGTTGCTACTCAAAGAGCGGTTTGTAAACATTGCTCTGTGGGCAATGTATGTCAAGAACTTCCATCATAGCATTTTAGAACAGGTAAACAAAACTGTAGCTTTCAGAGCTCCGTAAATAGGCTGCTGAATCTCGGCATTGCATTGTAGGGAACTGATAGCTTATATGTAAATCACACAAAAGGTTCTCGTCATGAAAAATTCAAGCCCGTATCGAACACCTTCGCATAAAAGGCTTCATAAAACTCACACCTACTGAACGCCTTGAATTTCCAAACAACCTGTTGGGAAGAGATGAAAATTGGAATAGTGTTTATGCAACAACTACTTACTCAAGCATTATTATTTTTCTACTCTCCGAGTTTTATATAAAAGCTTTGAAGTAAACAAAAGTTGTGGCATAAAATGTTTTTATCGCGTCGTCATTTCATTGTAGAGAATAGACGGCGGCTCTGTCGAACCACAATGCAGTGTCTGCGTCCCCCCATGTTATATTTCAGCTTTGTAGTAGGTACCTACCTAAAGGCTGGCCGTAAAAAAGGGCGAAGTCAGCACCCCCTGTCCCCATCAATGGCGTGTCTTATAAAAAAGGAACAACAGAGAAGCGACTCTTATCCGAGACGAGTGCTGTTTGCGAATGTAAACGAAACATGCAACGATTATGAGGATGGAGATTTTGGCAACGCTATACCTATAAGGGACAATAACCGTTTGCGGTCTATGCCAATAATTTCCTGTTATAAGTGTGTGGTTAGAATGTTCGTATGGTTTAAATCTCGGTTAATGTGCACTTTTAATCGTTTACAAAAAAGACCCTTAAAAAAGCCTTTTGTTGACGAGGGGGAAAGTCTTCGCAAAATACCCGGTTGCTATGGGGTGCAGACGTTTTAAATGGGAAAGGAAATCGGAAAGAAAACCCAAATCTGGGTGTGATGATAAAAAATTGTCGAAATCTTGTCGTTCCAAAATGTGACAATTCTTGTAACATGACAACGTAACTTACTTTATTTTACTCGCAAATCAACAAACAGAGTCGACTAAGCATTACCTACCACGGAGCAAATAGTAGACATGAAGACAGGTTTATGACTGTAATCTATAAACAACTGCGTCTGTCGATAGAAAACCTATTAAACCTCCCTTCAGTGCCCTTCAATCAAACTGCCTCTATCTAAACCTAACTTGACAGATGCATAGACACCCCTGCTTAATCCAGTGGGAAACGAATGGCTGCAGAAAAGACGAATGGTGTCGACTTACCCAGGAGGGTGTGGGGTGTAAAACTTACGAGATTTAGCCAATATTAGCAATCCATTACCGAGCGGTAGTTCGCGGCTATGCGGGCTCAAAGTAAATACGTTAAAGTAGGTCGTTTCCGGTTCAAAAGCCCCAACATTGATTAATTTATTAGCGTCTATGTAAATGGACTTAAACTCCAGGTAAAATCATTTCGTCATAGCAGAATGTCTATGGAAAGGACTTGTATAGATGGATAGGTAGGGATCTCATTGTACCATTAGTAAGTACCCCTTTTAACCCAAGGGGTGCATTTATGAGTCGTCCGGCCTAATGTAATTAATAAGCGGTTATTTGCTCCGTATAAAAAATGCATGAGCTAGTGAAGCCCAATTCTCTAAAGTTCCATTTCACAAACCTAAACGACTAGTTAAAAGATAAGCCGGTGCGCATCCCTAAAATGTGGGATTCCGGCACAACTTTGAGGGGTGAAACTTACGAGATTAAGCTAATATTGGCAATCCATTACCGAAAGCCGTAGTTTCGCAGGCTAGGCCCCTTGAATCTATAATGTAGAACTGTATCGAACTGTGCCGGCCGTATCTGGGTAGACTACGAATTAGTATCGATTTGAACTAAGGATTTGAAGATTTTGGCAAGGATTCGTCGCAATCTTTATCTCGAATTAAAGTCTTTAAAGTTTTAAAATTGTTCGTTTTAAATTGTATTTTAATAGTTTGTGCTTTACTGTGAGAGTAAGTAAGTACCTATTAAGTGTATCAATCTGTCTTTGCTTTTACAGTTTTTAGACAGGAATCTAGAAACATATGGGTTATAATTTGTTATAGGTTATGATGACTCCAAGTCTCAGCTAGAAAATGCTGTTTCGAATCCAAAACGACATTTTTCAGTTTCAAATGGAAACGAAAACAGTCTAATCTCAAAGTAAATTGAAAACAGACGCGGTACGTTCACGTAACGGCTATCTGTACACTTGTACAGTCTCAATAAAAGCGACAATAAAATCACAGCGATCCTTCACAATAAGACCTTTTACGGGACCTCCGGCTGAGTAATGAATCGAAAACAAACTAATAAATTGTGGTCGCCGGCGAAGTGTCGAAACCGATCGTTTTGGTAAGGGTTTGCGTCGAGACATCGACACGTACAAATGTATGTGCGACGTAAAAGAAGTGTTGCCAATAAAAGTGTCGCACCTCGTTCTGAATGACGCCGATGCTCCGTTGTTTAATTAAATTGAAGTGACTGCTGACGTGCTCGTTGATTGAGAGTGTTCACACTCATGTGATAGTTTGTGAGTACAAGGAGGTACAAGTGTGTGATGTTTGTTACTTCTTTACGTTGAAACGCTTCGACAGATTTTGATGAGATTCAGATTAGTTTATAGTAGTTTTATTGGTTAAGTTTTCAATCAAAATATTGTTTAATGTTTCTGTAGGTACCGAGTATAATGTAGAGAAAAGTAAAAGCCAATTTCATCAATATTTCAAAATTCTGAACACGTTATAATTACTTCTGGCATGTATGTGGCTTACATGTACACAATTGCTTACAATACACAATTGTATCTTTGGGCCACTTTTATTCCAGAAAAAAATAGTTTATACGGTAGGATTGGTTGAGTGTGAAACCGCGGGGAGAAACTAAAAATGATATAAAAAATTCGAAATAGTGCGAGTAGATATCTAATATTCTAGTTTCCTAAGTTTATTAAACAAATCAATAAGCTATGTAAATTGGCTGAAGTTATTTTGAATATCCACAAAGTACCTACTTATTTACTGTGGGTGAGACTCACCTTTTTAATTTCTAAATTGTGCAATTAGAGTAAAGGTAGATTTATAATCTGCAAACCAAAAAGCAAAAGTTTTCTGTATGTATATTCACCATCAAAAACCACTTCATGGAAAGAATGAAGCATTCTGACTACTGCAATAATATTATGAACAAGAATCTTGATTTTAAATCGCTGAAATAAAAAGCGAATAAAAACATCCATTACAAAAACGGGCAGCTGTTGATTTGAGCGAGAAAAGCAAAAACCCGTGATTTATTCAGAGACACCAATGTGGCCTCTGCAATATTTAGAGGCTGGTGGCTATCCAGATGGGAAATCGAAAACGTATCAGCGCGTATTGTCCGAACACAATAGCATTAATGGAACGGATATACGAGAAGAATATTTGATGTCAGTGTGTCTACAGTCTATCTACTTGTATTCATGGCTTATGTTGAAAGGAAAAACTGGAGAATTCACTTTGGTATTATTTTGAGTGCGCCCTTTTGGAAAAATTGGTATAGGTACTGGAATTAAAGACATATCGAGGTACCTAACATCTATAGTTGAGTGTCTATGTGATCTGGTAACTGCTCAGAATAATAATCAAAGTGCCGCTGACCGCTGTGTATAACTATAAACTTACCTACCTCGCGAAGGTATCTACAAGTTGTATTTAATGAACATATAGTTAACTTTTGTATTTTTTTTACTTTGCTGCTTATAATTTTTATAGTATTGTCTTTTCATTAGTGCAATTTGTGTTAAACGGTACTAATATCAAACATGAAAAAAACACAAGACATTGAATTCAATAACCGATGTCTCATCTCAAACTATAAACATTAAACATCGTTAGAGTCCGTAATTAAATCCCGCTCACCTCCGCCTGCTTTCAAAATGAGCCCCCTTTTCAATATTCAATCCACACACAGCCACTACTATATGCAGCTACTGTTACTGCTAATGAGAAACTGGGAAAAGGCTATAAAAACAAAGGTGCAAAGGCACATCTGACAAAGCTTAATTAATAAATCAAATATTCATTTATTCAGGACGTCCTGGTAATGCGAGGGGAGTGAATAACGTTTCAGATATTGCAAAATTAAACACATTCTAGAATTTAAAATCAGCGGAAACGTTTTGCATCCGTTTTATTGGCATAAAAATCCCTGACCTGCGAGTTTTTCCGAGCAAGGGAGAAAATTACAAAGAAGGGAAATTTCTAACAATTTAAATATAACTGGAGACTTTAGAGGTACATTTAACACTGGATAAGATGGCACAATATTTTTACATTTTTGTTGCAATCTCTTGACCAAAAAAAACCTTGTAGGAATGTTATAACCGTTGTAAATATCTCTAAAAAAACTAAATAAGTAGGTACATTCATTTAGTTTTTTATGATCATAAATACATAGGCTTTATAATGATACTACTTTCAGACCATGCATGGACTTTATCAGGCATCTTGTCATTTTGTGATAATCATTATACCCACCCAACAGCAATATTTGTCAACGATTTTCATCACGTCAAAACCCCGCCTTAAATCCTCCGTTTCCGTCAAGCACTTACATTGATTGAAGCACGAAACGCTGATCGAAAGGTTCGAGCTTTTATGGAGTTACAAAGTTGTTGGCACGTTATAAAAGATCGAACGACCGCGACGCGTCAAAAACTCTCAGGTACTTTAGACCTTGATAAATGGAGTTTTCGAATATATAACAAACTAAAACGTGACTAAAATCAAGTAACGAAAACCGAGGTCCCTTGGGAAATAAAGAAATAAAAATCTGATCTCGCCTCGCTTGTCTTGTGAGTATTGAATTGTAAAGTAAGTTTGTAAAGTCTTTATTTGTAAGTTAAATAAAAATAGGTTAGATTTCGTCACCTACTTCGTATAGTTCGTATGCATGGATGGCAATCATCGCTGGTGATTTGTTATTTACAAAACAAAATAGCTGTACGATAAAATTTACCCTTTTATTCTTCAGGTTCGTGATGGTTTGAATTCAGTACCAACTTGTGCCAGAGGTCGGCAAGTCTATTCTTGTCCTAAATACTGCCGCGTAGAACACGTATCTAGTGCTCAAGGTAAACCTTTTTCTGGTTGGTAGCTTGCCTAAGATCTTCCCGATAACTCTGTTGCGAAACATTTTTATTCTAACTCTATGTCAAAAGAGCATTAAAGAAGCCTGTCTGACTGTTACACAACGTCTGTTAGCTATTTCATTTCCGGTAAAAAGTAAAAGACGTAGTAGGTATTTCCGGTTTGAAAAATAAAGAGTTTACCCATCTCCAGAGCCGAGGCTATTTCAACAATCATTTTGTCATTTATAAAAGGGTATCTTCCTAGTCCTGGAATCACACCTGAAGCATTAAATATTAAAAGGCTTAGGCGGGTACTTAGTAGGCTCTCGGATCGGGGTTGTGTGAATGACCCATTGAGAGCATTACAGCTAGTTTACAGAAAGGACAGAGCCGCCTCAAGAAAATCCCGAAATCCCTTCGGGGAATTCCTGTGCAAAACTTGTTGGTTCTACCGTAAAATTGAAAAATTAACGAGGAGATAAAATTTCAGGGATTTATCCAAATAAATAGCGAAATGTTGCAAAATGGTTGTAGCATGTGCAAAGGCGTGAGAGCTTATAAAATCTTGAATTCAGTTCAAAAGTTTTATGTATGACCTATTAAACTTAATCAAGAATAAATATCAGTAGCTACCTTAAATTACGTGTCATGTCACGTTGTTTGCCCGCTATGGACTCCTAAACTACTTAACCGATTTCAATCAAATTTGCACACCGTGTGCAGTTCGATCTAACTTAGGACCTTACATACTAGATCGATGCTTAGGACATATACTCGTAGCTCACTCACATCTCAATTTATAGTAAAAAAACATGAAAAATTAGAAAATTTAAAAATACTTACGCTTTGGACAATGTAAACTTTTTTAATGTAACTTTTGACATTTGGCATAGAATTGACGCAATGGCTTTTGACAGGACAACGTCTGTCGAGTCAGCTATTATTAGATAAGAATTTCCAAGATATCAGGGTGATAATGAACGATTTGAGTACCTACTCGAATCAACAGAAATAGATTACTTAGATGATGATGATGATGGAAAATACCCTGTCTTTTCAGTACCCCTTATAACTTGTTTTCAAATCATGGTGAGCGGTTGAATAATTAAGGAGTAGAAAGCTTAAAATTAACCGACAAACTGGTTTTCGCATGTAAATATTAAAGTTAAGATTACGTACAAGATTTAAAAAACCTCCACCAGTACAAAAGGAATAGAGGCAGACTAAGGCTAATTGCGGACGCTTTCAAGCCAAGTCTCGGAGCGGCTCGCTCCGGCATAGAAATGCCTAGACTCCGCGCCAGACGACAGTCGATTGTTCGACGCTGCCAGCCGCGCTGTTTATTTGGAACTGTCGGAGCAAGTTTGTTTGGGATTTTATTTTTATTCACACGAGTTGTTAAGTAGTTGCAGCAGACGTGGCTATACTCGTAATCGAGGGTAGTAACCTACCCTGAACTCTGAACTTTCAAGGAGTTTTGATGACTATGTTGCTGTTCTAATGCAAAATGTATGGAGTTGCGAAGATTTTGTCTTGTTTTTTTTTTCTTTTTTCAGTAATAGGCTTGCATTTGACCGTCATCTTGCCTGATGGTAAGCAACGATACGGTCTACGATGGAGCATGCTTGCCTAGAAGAAACCGATTCACTCGCGACTTGAAGACACCCAGATTAATACCTATTATTTTGTACACCCACCACCCAACCAGACCACCCAGCTTGATATTATTTTGTACTTGGGGCGGCTGGTTAGATTTATAAGTACATATTAAATATTATAAGTACACGTAGTTTTAAAGTGTTAATAAAATTTTAGGAAAAATAAACAAAGTAGAGCAAAAGGTTGTACGCTGCATCTTATAAAGATTAAGATTAAGCCTCCTAAAACTCACCGGAACAAAAAGCGTCTATCAATAAAAAATACACATTCACACATAAGTTTCTACTCTGTATCCAAGTAAACGTTTTGTTATAAAACTGTGGATATTGCACATGAAGCTGAAAGCAACTGTGCTCAGGCGTAATTGCATTCCGTTCGTTTCAGCCGTCTTCCGGAACTATAGGCAGTAAAGAAAAGCCTAGGCTTGAGACCAGACAACTGCATTTGTATAGAGCTACATATTTTAGTACTTACTCGTACCTCGTATTATGCGAGTTCGAAATTCTGAGTGGCGCATTTGTTCATAACTTTGACTGACATGATATGATATTTTAGGACTTTTTCTGAACATGATTATATAAAAGTAATTTGTAATCAAATAGTCTTTGTCCAGCAGCGATATTAGTGTTTTTTTGTTAATAAAAGAGCTCAGCTTTAATATTTTCTTGGGTTATTAAATTCAATGTTAATTCTACTAACTCGACATAATTACAGCAACATGAAATCTCGGCAAACATTATCTTTAATGATAATAGGAAGGCAGGTACGTGGCCAAAGGGAGAGAAACGTGTTGTCTTTATCACAGATCTCTTTACAGATAGTAGTGTCTTACATTTAAAGGCGTCTTTTGAGTGTCTACATACATATAATTGTATATTTGTGGACATACCTCGTCCCGGGTAAAATTTATGCGTACAAACATTTAGCGGTTCCGACGCGTCCTAACTAAACTTTGTGAAATGTGAATTTGAAACAGCTTGGGTTAAAGTTACTAAAATCAGTGTAATAAGCAAGATAGTTTTAATTTTGCTATTGCTGTTGCGAAAAACAAACATTTTACTCTAACGACAACGATACGTAATTACCAATAAATGAAACAGTCAAAAAATTGCCGGCTTTTGGTGTAACATTTCAGCAAATGGCGCTACGTAATTGTACAAACATTAACCTATTAATGCTCAGTGCAACCCTTCAAGAAGAGCACTCGGAGGCTGACAGGGGCACTGGGCTATCGAGCGTTGTTGGTGCGTCGCGATTCCACGGTTTCCACGTGCGGAAATCACCACTTCCGTAATTTACAAAATAGTTAAAAAACCTTTGACATTTGCACGTTTTAGATTCGATATTGTTTTGTTTTTGATCGTGATATGTGAATATGTATGTTGTACTTACAGGGGCGCGCGGTGGTTTATGCAGTCCGGTTTTGTTGGGCGGCTGGGGCACGCATGACGTGCGGCAAGGAAGGGCGGGCGCCGACTGCCGCACGCACGCGCGCCCGCCCTCACGCGGCTACGCGCTACGTTGCTACGGCGGACGCGTTTACACCGAAGTATCATGCAAAACAATTCATTGAGATTTAGGTGTTTTGAGCCAGAACAGTATTAGGAGTTGAAGTTAATTTTCATTTTAAAAACTGATTGTAATTATGGGTTAGTACTTACAATTTAAATCGGCAGCAGTCTTAATTTTCATTGGCACTTTTTTTGTTATCCAAATACCTACTTTACATCGTTTTCGCCAACCAAATCAAAGTGAATCTTAACTTGTATACCTACCCAGCAAAAATTTTGATGTAAATTAAGTAGCAAGTATTCGATAGATAAATGTATGCAAATTGGAATAGCGCCCTGTCGGGCATAAATAGAACCTGCATTGTTCAATGTTCATGTATTATTTTACGTCAAAAATTGTGCCTGGCACAATTTTGCTTCACCTCTTGCTTGCTCCAACGGCCTCTTGCTTAAAAGTTTACTGGACATTTACACTTACTGATGTGCTTATTTTCACACAAAGCCTGAAAATATTTTTTTCCTTTAAATGATAATGATAATGATAACGTTTCACACTCATAGCTCCCCACTAGGATAAATTCCTGTGTCGGGGATGCCATGGAACATACACAAAGACAAGGACAACTAACACCCAAACCCAGAACAGATATTTAAATTCATCATTACATCTGCCCGACCGGGAATCGAACCCGAGACCTTTGGCTTATAAGGCGGATATTACTACCGCTGAGCCAAACAGGCCGTCAATATCAATATTATAGAGTTGTAAATTGATCTCAATTTTGAATTGTATGAGGAAACTTATGGTTTTTTTCGAAATTTGGCTTTTTGATTTCCTTATTTGCATCAATTATGATTACGTCAATTACGTTTCGGTGTAAAAAGCCCCTTGTAGGTTGTAGCTCAAATTCTCGCAGCGCCTATTACGTTAATGTCCGGGGGTACGTTTGAACAATAAAAATAAACATTTGCCCGCCACCACCGCGGGACAAAACTCCTAAACGACATAACTTTGTTATTCGTGTAATGTTATTAAACACAACAGATTCCAGCGTCACCGGCGACCTTTTTAACTTAACTTTAACTTTACTTGAAAGCCATAAATTACGTAGCGTTTCAGGTATAACTTTGTTTTACAAGTTGGTAATAAAATTTCCTTGTTTTACATTTCCAGTTACCTACCGAGGTATGATTATAGATACCTAGTTAAAATATAGTAAGATGAACTTTTAAAACTGCAATAAACTAAATCGTTCACTTTTTTTTAATTTTCACTCGTATCAGCACTTCGTTCCTAAATTATAGCATGCATTGCATACCCAGTCAAAAATAAATAAGTTTGAGGAGTAGGTATCTAAATAATTAGGGATGTGTACTAGCCATAGGCGGCGTACGTACGTAACGTACCTACATTACAAAAACATACGTAAATTTGATACTAACCTAGGTATGTAGGTTTTAAATAAACGGCTAAGCCGTGTCTGACCAATTACATTTAAGACACCGTTCTGCTTGGATAGATACGAGTAGATAGATAGAGAGAGAGAGCAAAGGAAAGTAAAAGGTGCCAGTGCTGCTACTAGGCTGGGTCTCAACGACCCCGCTTGATCGGCCCCAAATTGACTAATTATGGTACATAATCAGTGGGCCAGGATTTCTGCGTTCATGGCCAGGGCGCTACGAATACCTACATTAGACACTTGCTACGAACTGTCGTGGTCTACGAATATTTCAATAGATGTCGCTATACTAAAAATCACGTTAATATTTTTTTACTTTTTATTTTATACATAAGGCAAGATTCCTCCCTTTCGGTCCTCTCGATGTCTGGTTCATTCGTTCGTTCAGTGTTTTATTATCTGTAATCTGTTTTATTTTGGCATCTAGCGTCAGGCGCTCAGGCGTGTGTCATTGTCAAAAAGTTTAGATTTCGCTTTTCCTCTTCTGCATCGGAATTCAATTTATTCAACATTCATCGTTTTTGTGATATTTTGTATTGTTTCACGACTTTATCCCACAGTTTTCATGAAAGCAATTTTCTATTTGTGTGCAATAAAAATTACCTACTTCGTAACTTCGTAGCGCTGCAGATGCAACGTTCTACCGAATCAATTTCCGACATCGACATCCGCGAGCCAATCACTTGAATCATAATGAAAGCGCATTTAAAATAACTGGAAGCAGGTGAAGTGTAAAAAAGAGTGTGTTTGGACATCTTCGTGTCACTAATTTTTCATGCCATGGCGGAAGGCAGCTGCGGATCGTTTGTGTCGAAGCCACCCAGGGGTTGGCTTCACCCAGATTCTGTTCTAGCCAGCGATGGAGTCACCTACGCGGTTAGGGTAAGCATCTACGGTCTGCCTGTCTTTTCTGGACAGGAAGTTAGTCCATAGAAATGCCAACAGGCATAAAACAAACAATAGTTTACATTTTTAGGGGCCCACATCAGTGATAGCAAATCTATAACATTGAGACCTTGAATAAATCTAAACAAAACATTATTAGATCAGATTATGGCCTGTTACGCTAGAGGCACATGCCTCTCATTGCTATGCTCTCTCATTTTTATACAATCAAATCTTTTGTTTATACACCATTTCCTTCTACAGTAAAATAAATAGGCCATTAAGAGAACAAAACATTTCATGCATGATGTTTATAAAATGGTTTTTAAACTTTTCAGTACATAGGCTGCATGGAAGTCCTTACATCCATGAAGAAATTAGATTTTGATACAAGATCTCAAGTGGCAAAGTAAGTAATTCTAATTGCTTATTAAAGTTCTAAAATCGGTAACTCACTATGAAAAATAAGTATCATTTATGTTACTACTAGTTGCGCAACCTGGTTCACTCGGTTTTTCTGGGATATAAAGAAGCCATTAACTTTATTGTCCTTGTCTTTGTGTGTGTTCCATGGCATCCGCAACACGGTATCCTAGTGGGGAGCTGTGAAACGTTCATTTATTTATTGTATGTAAAATTAAACTCATTCACAGTTACAAATCTTCGATTATAAAGCCAAGATTTAATGAATCTTACATTTTTCATACATTATTAATTTGAAAAATGTTTCCTTTTCTCTTGTTAAAATTACTAAAATTCATTCTTATATTTTTTTTATTTTTAGGGAATGCATTGCCAGGGTATGTGCAGCAGCGGGTCTACGCACGGCTGACAAAAAGCGTCGAGTTGGCCAGGCAGCGGCGCGCGCCCTCGCCGCCCGCCCCCGCATGGCTCACTCATGCTCCAACGTAGCTCTCACAATATCCTCCAAGGCAATAACACTTGCCGCACTAGAAGGTGGAGAAACTGTTGCCAAACATGACATGCCGAGAGTGTCATTTGCGTCAGGCGGAGATTCAGACTCTTTAGATTTTGTAGCGTATGTGGCCAAGTCTTTGCCACCCGCTGAATGGAGAGCCTGTTATGTGTTGGAGTGTGGAGGTAGATTGGCACAAGATGTTATTGCAACTGTTGGGCAGGCTTTCGAACTCAGGTTCAAAGAGTTTTTGACGAAACCTTCATCGTAAGTACACCTTTTTAATTCAAATGGGCTGATTATGTTGCATCAACCATTTTCTAACCTTATTTTAACTGCACTATAAATCATATGTGAGAAAGAGATAGCAATAAAGAGTTTTTGATAAGCTGGTTGTTAGTATGGTTTATTTTTTAGTAGAGACAACAAAAATCATCATTTCTTATGGCTTTTTGCATTTAGCACAAGTAAATTAAGATCTAAATTCACACTTTTTCCTCAAACACAAATGAAATCATCATTTAGCATATCAATACTGCAAAATGAACAGTCATAATTTCTGCCAAATAGGATCTAAGTATGTGTCATACATGTTAGAGCTGTTTATTCAATGCAATTGGATTTCCTATCTATAGATAAGGCTATCATAACCATAACAACATAAGCTAGCTTAGAGGATATTGAACCCATAAAATAATCTCAATACACAATAGCAAGTGCATTTCACGATATCCATGTTTTAATATGCTTTGTATTTTTGATATCATACTTTTAATCTTTACTGAAGGCAGAAAGGGAGGAAATAAGCCAACAATTATTTATTTATTTAATGAAAGGCGAGCAGCATTTATAAGCTGATGTGCCATATCTGGCATTGTCGAATTTAGTCACTGTTAGTCAGTATTTATCCATCAGAACAATTATTAAATCTGTTTTTTTAATCCAATTATCTAATTTGTTTTTAAGACTTTTATTAATTACATAATTTAAAAAGTTTGTATGATTATATTTATAACGTCTATGTTGTTTTTTAAATCAACATAGGCTAGACTATGTACTTATAAAACATCAAAAAATACAAACTAATAATCAAGTAATTTATGGCTTGGTACCATAGGGATAGATGAACAGCAGTCCCTGATGAAGATAGTCCACCGCTCCAGTGGCGCGAAAATGGTAAAACTGATGATGTTCTTTTCAGGTTGAATTTAAATGGTTCCCGTGGACTTTGCGACGCCGCCGCCGCCGCCAGCTTAGTGTTACTGGAAGACAGAGAGTATTACAACGACATGCCCGACAAGATACCGCCCGAGCCACCGCACGGGCACCGCCACCCGCCGCCGCCGCCTCTCGCCTCGCTCGCACCTATCTCTTCGTAAGTATACTTTTTAACCGACTTCAAAAAAGGAGGTTCTCAATACGACTATGTTTTTTTTTGTTCCCTCATAACTTATGACTGGGTGAATCGATTTTGATGATTCTTTTTTTACTAGAAAGCTGACGCTTCCCATGTGGTCCCATTTCAATTTAGTCTAGTTCTGATAATGGTATCCATGAGAAAACCATAAAAGTCTTTTTCCATTAGGTACGTGCGCGACAAATAGATGAATAACTCAACATCACGCCAACCGATTTCGATGATTATTGTTTTATTTGAAAGAATGTACTTCAAGGGTAGTTAGGTGAAAATTTGGTTAGGTTCTGATTATGGGATCCATGACAAAGTAACGGAACTCTTTAATTCTTAGGAGCAAATCAACGAAACTCAGCTGAATCTTTTAAAGGCTATCCCGATATTTAGCTACCGTAACGTCGTTATAGTCAAGTGGTCAAGTAACTGTCGTAGCCGAATATGATGATCAATGGAACTCCTTAGCGGCTTACAGTAAGGATGCCATCTGTGGCAGAAATTCTAACTGTCTGTAATCAAATTTCAATGCGATTACGTTCGTTGTTGCATTGCAACATGACGTTGTAATAATTATAATAAGGATTAAGGTGTATTAGGTGTGACCTTCATTGTTGGAAGACAGATTTCATAGTCTTGATTTTCATCAATTTTGATAGACTTAGGGCTCTTGGTACATTTCGCTACGCAAATTTTCGACACTAATCTTGTAAAGCTATATCGCAAATGCATGTAAAATACTTTGTCTCTTTTACTCAGGTGCGAGGAAAGTGTGCGGCACTACGTGAACCAGACCCCGCCCCCGCGCACGCCGCCCACCGCGATGCTGCCCAATCACCACACGGACATATTCGACATGCGTAAGATTATATTCTTCATTAATTTCTTCCTGAAGAAGCCATGGTTGCGAAAAGTCCAAAAATGGACAAGCATAGCCAAGAATAGCTTTTCCACTTTGCTCAGGATAAGGAGAAGCTCGGTCGAGCTTCACTAGTAGAATGACACCTTAATAGGCATGACGACCGTATCAAAAAATCGCCGATTCAATGCTTTCAGGGGACTAGCCAGATTAAAAAAATTTAAAACAAAGTTTTATTTTTGAAAACAGATTATTAAGATTTTCAATAAATTAAAACATTAAAATACAGCAATCGGCCATCTTGTCAGAAACAACAATCACAGCGCATGATGTCACGCCTCAGTGAACTCAGGTCATCCGCCGCTCATCACGCATAGACACAATGACATGTTTACTAGCCGTGACGTCAAATCGACGCCATGACACAAGCAAGCTGTTTTCGGGCACTGTTGAAAAAATATGTGAAAAATGGCTTCAAACTTCGTTAAACTTAAGTTTATTACTGAAATAAAGGCTTTTTTGTAAATAGTAAATGTGTACTCACATTATGGAAGAGGATTTTAAAATCTTTCGTCACGCCTATTATAATGAAAAAATAGAATATAGCTTTATTGCTATCCAAACAAATTACAACTAAATAACAAAGATTAGGTAGAATTACATTCGGTAGTCGAGTAGCGGTCTTATAGCTTAAAGCGAGAGAAGGATGATTTATTTACAACAACATATTTCGATTGTGATGCTGAAGAAGACATTGGGGATTGAATTAATTTCCAAAAGTCCCCATTAACATCTCTATATGGGGAATTGGGGATACATTAGTTTTCTTCAGAAATTCTCATTTAAATGTACTGATGAGTCAGTCGACTGTATAATAACGAGTGATGACAATACCCCTGCTTGTATATTCCAGAGCCATTCACGGCAGCCCCGGTGACGTCATCCTCAGCCGCTTCCACCTCGTCCACCAGCGCCTCTTCCCCTGCCGTGGAGCCCGAGCCGCTGTCTGCGCGGGCGCAGGCTGCGCTCCTCGCGCGCGAGCCCTGGTTCCACGGACCTATATCTAGGAACACAGCTGAGAAGGTTACTGCAATGACGTCTTACGTCATCGCCCCTGTTTGAGGCTTAGCGAAGTTTCCTAGTCGAGCTATGCAAAGACCAATAGGACGCGTCTTCGAAAATTGGCTTTTATATTAAAAATATAGCGGTTTCACCCTCGCAGTGATGATCATAAAATGTATACCCTTTTCTGTACCCCTACAACATGTAAGTAAGCAAAATTTCATAATGATCGGTTAAGTCGTTAAGGCGTGTAAGCTTAACAAACGGACTCACTTTCGCGTATTAGTTAGCATTATTCTGTAGTTTGAAAAATTACCTGCCCCCCCTAGCCAAGTTGCAATACTACGATCGCAAACGCTATGAAAAACTAAGACAGGACTAACTAATGTATGGGAATGACATTTCTACAAATAATATAGAATCTATAAACAGATAATAGAAATGTCATACAGTAGGTATTTCAACTTGGCTAAACTTGGGTTGGCTGTTACGAAAGTAATCAATAAAGTGGTGTATTGTCCGCAGCTGGTGGTGGAGGAGGGCTCGTTCCTGGTGCGCGAGAGCGCGGCGTGCCCCGGCCAGTTCGTGCTGACGGGCGCGCGGCGCGGCGCGCACAAGCATCTGCTGCTCGTCGACCCCAACGGAGTGGTAACTAGCTCTACTACTAGGGTTTTTTACACATATTTTCTAAAAGAATCCTAAAGGCTGGGACTTAACTAGCTCTACTACTAGAGTTTTTTACACATATTTTCTAAAAGAATCCTAAAGGCTGGGACTTAACTAGCTCTACTACTAGGGTTTTTAATACACACATTTAAATGGAACCCTAAAGACTGTCTGTGACTGACTTGTATCGTTTGTATGTACAACCCGGTCACAATATCTGTGCACCTGACCGCGTGACGTCATATGTCTAAACTTAACAATAAATATTAAAAAACAAAACAACAACAAAGCGAAAATATCAAAATTATCGGGACGTGTATCGGCAACAAAGATGCTAACCGTACTGTCGCACCGGGGAGTGCGGGACAGGGGAAGCGGGAGAGGCGCCGCATTCCAGCGAGGTGCATAGATTATTGTGACCGTGTTATAATGTATCGAGTGACACGTCCAGCAGATAGGACCACGCGGAAGACGTTTAATCGATTGTGGACTCAAGTGCTCCTGTATATGGCTATTGCTCAAAGCGAGCGTTCGCCGCGTCTTTTCTCGCCTCGAATGATACATTACAAATACGATACGAGTCGATTTCCGCCTTTACAGTAAGACTCCGATATCTGTATGTCGCACCAGTAATTTTTTTAAATAACTGACAAGGTCACCATATTATCAACTACACCCAATCAAAGAACACAATATTTTCCTATTTCCAGGTGAGAACGAAAGACCGAGTATTCGAGAGCGTCCCACACCTCATCAAGTATCACTGCACCAACGAGCTGCCCATAGTTTCTGCTGACTCAGCGCTACTACTGCGCAAGCCAGTGTTGCGCGCGCCGTGCTGAGCCAAACTGGCAAAAAAACGAAATTTACCGATCGATTTACAACTATGAAGCTTATTCTTCTATGGTGAATATCACTAAATCATACAAATATTATTTGGAAAGGGTATGCTGAGCCGAAAAGGGCTCGTAGTACTCATCATTATATTATATACTAGCTGTTCCCTGCCACGCTTTGCTGTGGATAAAAAAAAAAAATAGCCTATGTTACTTTGGGATAATGTAGCATTCAAATGGTGAAAGAATTTTTGAAATCGGTCCAGTAGTTTTTGAGTTTATTCCACACAAACATCCAAAAATACAAAAATACAAATCTTTCCTCTTTATAATATTAGTATAGACAAAGCTCTTACTATGGGACCAACAGTGAAATCACGAAAATCAGCTGTTCCACGTATTGTCGAGTGTCGTTGACATCTTTATATGGAACAGCTGTTTTTTTTTCAATTTCAGGATTTATATGGTCCTATATTAAAATTGTTTATAATGCTGTACTGTGAGCCCTCTTCGGCTTAGCACACCTTTTCCTTATTACCCTGTAGATGCGAAAGTTTGTGAGTGAGAGTGTTTGTTTGTTGCAAGGCGCACAATGCAACAGACCGTCGCTGTTGTATCTAGGTATAGGAAGGCTTTGGGCGGGACCTGCAATAGAAACTTAAAAACTAAATTTGAATTTGCAAGCCACGTCCGTAGTTCACCAACAATGCAGGTATAGAACTTTGCCGATCGACAAATTGGCGTTTGAACTCCACAAAATTGCTCAAATTTCTCGATTTTGTCTATGGTCTGAACACAATCGTAAGTTTTTCGAGTCATTCGAGTCAAAACATTCAGTTTATCGATCGATCGACAATTAGTAGTCGTGTTAGAAAGGGAAAATATGTATTTTTTATTACACGTTGACTCGCGAACGTACACATTTGTACGTTGACCGTTGGTCACAGTAGGCTCGGAAACGTACACATGTGTACGTTTCCGAGCCACCATTTTGAAAAGGTTACGCCCATTCGATTCTCATTCGATTCTCATTCGACCTTTTCAAAATGGTGCGTGTCCGTACACATGTGTACGTTTCCGAGCCTACTGAAATTTAAATTTAAATTTTAACGTCTCGCGAGTCAAAGGGTTTAGAAATTTTGATGTTGATAAGTGACGTATTAAAGAAGTTAAGTCATTACTTTACAGTTTGCATGTGGTAACAAATATAATTTCTTGTAGTATTTCTATTTTTACACAATGTGACACATCACGGTCCTATACAACGTATGCTAGTACAAACTTAGGACTTATAAAAAATAAGCTAAAATAGTTTTACTCGTAATAAACTAGGAGCCTTTTCGCCTTTATTTTTACAACCGAATTTGCCTTGCGTAGCAAGCGTAACAAAACAGAAGTGTCAAAATTTGTGGTTAACACATTGATTTGAAAAATCTGGGTACAGTGCGATGTAGCTTGTGCTGGTACTACTCGCTTGTAACTGATTTTATACTTTTTCAATTAACAAACATAATTAAATTTTAATAGAAGTTTATCGATACTTTTGATGTAAGTGCACAGGTATTTCGGAAGGTACTGAACTGATTTTCTAGCAATATTTTTAGAGATTTTAAGGGTTACGTCTGATTGTGAGGGATCGTTCATTAATCACGAAATATCACGAGGGAGAGGAGGTGGAGAGAAGTATCGCGTGTAATTAATTTTTCGTCAAATTCTGACAATTTTGAACTAAATAAATATAAAACGTATTAAATAAATTAATAAAATAATCACCTCAGCTTATATCACCAAGGGGGGGATGAAAAAGTTGCTAAAAAAATATCACACATGAGGCGATCCCTTATTATCGTATTGTTCGCATTTCAATCGGTGAATCGAACGGAGCTATCCTAACTGATAGCACGCTCGTTGATCATGTATTTGCATATCGTCGATGTTACGTAGAAACGACGAAATCATCAATAAAATCAGGAGACGAGTTATTTACGAAAGTTTGAAAGACGCGAGTCACGCTAAGTAGTATTGCACGAATACTTCCGTTTAAAAAACACTAAAGAGTATACAATAGAATAATAAAAGTAAATAAATAATAAACACTTTGCCCTTTTTACAGGACACCGACGAATTATATTTTGACATATTTTGTTTTATTACAAAAAAATCGTGTCGAAAAATGCTTGAATTTTAGTCGGACAACAAAATGTTATGACGTATTGCAACGATTAATTAGGCGTAGGGCTATATTACAATATTAGCTAAATACAGGGTTATTCATAAAGGGTATGCTAAGCCGAAAAGGGCTCTGAGTACTCTGAGTAAAACTTATGAACAAGTTTTACTAAGGAAAAAAAATGAATGAATGAATTCGCGAAAAAAAGTCAGCTGTTCCATAGAAAAATGTCAATGACACTTAACAAAATGTATGGAACAGCTGATTTTTGTTTTCTCGAATTCCGGGTTGGTCCTATAGTAAAACTTGTTCATAATGATGAATACTATGAGCCCTTTGCGGCTCAGCATACCCTTTCTGAATAACCCTGTATATCTACAAATAATCTACAAACATCGTTGTAGGATTCACTACAATATTTATAACACAATTAGATGTAAGTTGAAATAAAATAGTCGTAAGTTACATCGTGATCGATTCCAATAAAATTATATTAGATTAGACTAATCGAATTATTCCAAACTTTTTAGTTTTTTGACTGTAATTTTAAATTATTTACCAAAGGCAAAGTACATTACACAGTAGAAAAGTTTTTGATATTTATCTTTGAACTGTGTAATGCGAGTCGACGAAACTTGATATAATTAACGTTTAATTTAATATAAGTTATTCTAAGCGGATTGCTGTGCAATTGACAATGCCAAACTTGTATCGTCTTATTTTTCTACGAAGATTTATATTTTGCTATACATGAACTGATTTATAGTAAACTTTTCCTTGTACCTATCGTAATCTCGAAGCTCTCTCCGATATCTATTTTATTTGTATTTTACCTAACTCGGTGACATATAGGTGCTATTAACAGCTTACTTAATTTTAGATGTAAGGAAATCATTATGAAGCTAGTGAATGAAATACGACTTGTATATAGCCAAAATCACAAAATATTAATGTGAATTTTATTTTAAGACTGTTATGGTAGGTATTGCAGAAAATGTATGCTAAGATAATCATTTTATTGAATCTAGTTGTTTGTCGGCTGAGAATTAAAACGATTCACGTTTCTAGGTAAGAGTAAACAGGATTAGAATCCCGAATTAGTATATAAAGGTTCAGGGCCTTATGCATAAATGCTATTTAAACTTAATCAGTGTTCGAAGTTCTGTCTTGTTTTTGCATGTGACATTTCATGTCAGAGAAGTCGAGAGAGCATTCTAAGCAGTGATTAAGTTTAATCAACGTTTATAATCATAGTCAGAAGAAAGACTTGAAAAAACTTTGAAGTTACTCCGGGTTTTGGTGCTGTCCTTACAATAAATGTATTAACCAACCTAGTGTGTCCTCCTAAGAAAGGAAGAGTGAAGTTTTGCATTGCATCAAAGGTATTTAGTGTGTCGCAGTAAACTACTCACAAGCTGTATCCTCTCAGAAGATATTTTTGATATAAAAACATGTATTTGTCGATTTCCAATTAAATTTGTTACGGTGTAACTGGTCTTTATACTCAGGCATGGGATAGGAAATGTGAAGTAGCAGAACAGAAAGGTTGTGACTTAAAAGCTAATAAGTATTAATAAACTATTAAGCCTAGTGCATTACGTCGTAAAGTGTGATGGGTTCCCAAGAGTCACCCAATAATACAGTTATGTCGCATTTACCCCTCTGAACACGTGGTCCGACTGCTTTGTCCGACTAATCGGACCACGTGAACTTTTTTTTCATGTTGGTCCGATTAAGGAGTCGGACTATGAAGTCTTAGCGTTCTTAAGAAAACATGGTCCGACCGACCTACACTCACGGCACATTTAACCGCCCACCCTATTTCATTAACTCAACACTTTCTAATTATAGTTTCTTAATTGAGAAATCAAAACTTAATTTTGAGTTAGTTTTACATTGAATGAAACACTGGGCTCTTTTATTAAATTTATTCATATCTTGAATTTATTTTTATTAATTTATTCTAATCAAAATTACTTTTTTTAAATAGGGAACCTTTCCACGCCAAGCGTTCTAGAAAATAACCAAGGTTTTGAAACTTACGACGAAGAAACGCTTGGTACGATTAGTCGGACGAAGCGGAATTGCGATTCCTTGTAAGTAGTAGGTACGATTAATCGAACCAACATGGAAAAAAAATTTACGTGGTCCGATTAGTCGGACAAAGCAGTCGGACCACGTGTTCAGAGGGGCATTTACTCGGTGCTTCGGAAACATTCCGGACTCGTCCATTCCATTTCAACAAAGGTGTTACAGATATGAGCTTTAAACTTATATAGAAAACTTGCATCGTTTTATTCTCAACCGAATTCGTCACTTTTTACAAAATTTTGCACTATTCATAGTTTTATAGAAGACATGTCGTTACTATTATAAAAATAATGTTAAAAAATGTAGTTTATGCAATACCGTTATCAGTGAAATACATGTAAACAAGATATATTTTAACTATTGATTCAATAAAAGTTTCAAATTTTTATAGTTGTTTGAAAATCAGAATCATCACGCTTCTTCCTTTTTCACCTGAAGGACCGGTAGATCATGTATGCCTTGTCTCTAATAAATATTCTTATTTACCTCCTACCTAAGATATAGACAAATCCATTTATAAACTATTCTATTTGGAATAGTCTATAAGTATTTTAGAAATGTCATTCCCAGACATTTTCTTACTTTTCGATATCGCTTCGATTATAGAATTGCAACCTCGCTTGGAGGAGATCGGCCTTTCGGAGCTTCGCAGGGCAACCGTCTATACTAGCAAAAATGCTAGTATGATGCCGTGACGTCACAACTGTCAATCAGTTGTGTTTTGGCAGCCATCGATGTGATGTCGCTGAACTGTCAAAGTTTGTGAAGAAAATCACAATTTTCATGAAAAACAAGGCATTATATGTTGTAAAATATTGAAAAATAGAAATGAAACCACAAACCAATCCAAATAAAATGTGTAGCTTCACGTGCTAGTGCTTAATATTCTAGTAATTTAATATTTTTGTAAATTATCTCATATCTGATACAAAAACCGAGTAAGTGATATCAATAAAAAAAGATTCCGATTCAACTCAATTTAATTTATTTACAAACAAAAATGAAATGAAAAGCCAGCTATACATAAGACACAATACTTATTATTTTTTTAAACGGAGCACTTTTTTATGCGTTTGAATGTTTTAAATGTAAAAAATGTCTTTTAGAATGTTTTGACTGTCTACCACACTTTAGTCACTCTTTTAAAAAATGTTACATAAATAAAGTATATAAAAAAATCTAAATAATATATATGATTGTTTTAATTGAATAAATGGTTACTCTTCTTCAAAGATAAAGTGATTTATTAATCAGATGAGGTAGATTCAATCTAAATCCGTTCAGTCGTTTTAACGTTATTAAGTAACAAGCATCTAAACTTAAACTTTTTCACCTATATAATATTAGTAATTATGTGTCTAATATAAGTATGCATTTTCTATGAAGGCATGCAGGCCTAAACGGCTCGACCAAATTTGCATTATGAGATGTTGTTAAGTTAATCTTGATATTTTTTTATAATGAATAAATCCGCGTTTGACCACCAACTTAACTCGCCTGTGTTTGACATAGGCTACATTTTGTAGTAGAATTTTCTTGTCCCTTTAGTTGTTACTGGTCCCTGTTGACTACATAATATTCAAGCACTACACTGAGACTGAATAGTATCTAAGCAATAAGCCTGAATAAGGTGCAATGGGATTTCATAGGCTGATTATAATAACTCCACAACAGTACTATATATTATTATATGAATTATATATTACATAATTCATTATTTGTTATTAAAAAATACCCAATCAGTAATATTTATGATGTTCAAAATGGTCCTTTAATTTTGGGTTCTGGCCCAATTTTTCATTTCTGAGTCACAAATCCAAATAAAATTATAAAAACGTAATATTTGTGCTCTCCTAAAAAAAGGAAATATTGACTTACTTTGCTTTTTACTGAGAGGTGCGGTTTACGTCATTTGTCAAACGAAAAAATTAGAAATGAGACAATAACCACGAGTCGAGGGTGATTTTTGGACGATTCAGGCTGGTTTTACCTCATTTCAATCTCGATTTCAAAACTGTCAAAAACAAGTCAAGGGTAAAATAGGGTAAAATGGCATGCATAAACAACGTAAAATTAAATCATTAAACAACTGTACCGTCATTCGAAACCTAATTATACATGAGAGTAGCGTGCTTGACTTTCGTTCTGTGCTAGTCGTGCTGTGATTGGTCCGCTCGCTCGCGTCCGTTTGCCTCGTCCAATGAGCGCCGACTCCGCCCCTTCCGCCCCTCTATCGTCATCCGTCCGCCCAGGTAGTGCGATGAGCGCAATTTAGCTTCATTGGCGTTTGGATTTTCATCGAAAGCGGTCGTACTTTACGGACCGCGTCGGGTTAGTGAATTATTTTAATTTTTGTCTAAACGGTGTTACCGTTCGGTTTTTAAAACATAGAAATATCTATTTCCTTACTAATCTTATTAAACGTTTATTTTAGTATTTCGAAATGGATGGTAATACAGGTCCAGCTCCAACTATCGAGGACGCAGATGTTACTACAAGGAAACCAAAAGGAAGGAAAAGGAAACTGTCGAGCTCTAGTTCATCAAGTTCTAGTTCATCAAGCTCCAGTTCATCAGACGATACCAGAAATAAAAAACGCGGGAAAAATAAAAGGAAAAAACACAGTAAGTTGGACAAACTAGTATCCGAAATAGCTAAAATTAAATCGCAGTTAAAAGGCAACAATCAAAGTAGCTATCGCCCTGACTATGACGACGACTATCTTAGCCTTGATGTAGACCCAAACACGTGCAGGGATTTTAGCGATGAAGAACCTAACCATACACCGGCAGTTCAACACTCTGAATCTCCTTGCGAACAGCAATTAAATTGGTCTGTAAAGACAAAGACCAAAGAACCCACAATTCCTCATACCTCGTCGGCCTATCTAGAACAGCTCAAGGAGCTACAACACTTTGAGCAGCCGGATTGGAATAGTGTTCGTTACTCTGATACTCAGAAGAACTACGTTCATACTCCCGGTTTCGTAAGCCTGGACTCCAATGAGGAAATTAAGCGCTACGATACTTCTAAATTTTCAGCACGAATGGAAAACGTATTTGCAGGGCTAACTTACGCTTTGCTTAAACAAAAAGAAGCTCTTCAATCTGATTTGGGAGGATTCTTAAGTGAAATACAATGCTCCGGTTTGACTGCAGCCGAAATCAATATAAAATTGAACGAAATATTTTCAAACGGCGAGTACTCAAAAATTACAAGTGACATATTCCAAATAGTATGTGGCCACAGGGCTGAGCTAATCCAAAGTAGGCGTGAGTCCATACTGACGGCAGTAAAAGATCCATACTATAAAAATGCACTTAGGAAACTTCCGCCTTCGTGTGCTACCCTATTCGAAAGCGAACAATTCAGTTCGGTGCTTGAAAAAGCGGGTGGCGTCAAAAATGTTTTCTGGGCTCCCGCTGCTCATAAAGAACGTACCTCTGAACCTCAGAACGTTCCTGGTCCTTCACAACCAGCAAATAACCAGCATAAGAAATTTCAAGGAAGGCCAGCACCCCAAACGAATCGGAATACCACTAAAAAATATGTTTCAAACAACGCCTTCAGAGGAAGAGGTGCTAAACAACAGAATTACACTCGAGGAACACGACACAACGACCAACCCTACAAAAGGAATAATTCCCCCTCATCCCACCGGGATAGGAGAGGAAATAATCAAAGATTCTGACTCGAAGCCATTCTATGCCGGTCAGCTACAAATATACCACGCTCGTTGGAAAACGCTCGGAGCTCCGCTCTACGTTCTCAACATCATAAGTGGCTACCGCATACCTTTCAAGACAAAACCACCCTTACATCTGCCGAACAAACACACCACGCAGATACCTTACTCTTTAGAAATGACGAAAATCATTCACAATATGCACACTCAAGGTGTCATAAGAATTGCAAAACAGTCTCCAAGCTTTGTGTCATCAATGTTCCTCAGACCAAAAAGCGACGGCACGATGAGACCAATTTTCAATTTGAAAAACCTGAACAATTATGTCGCCACCGACAAATTCAGATTAATAAACCATCACCGAGTGCCAGACTTTCTCCAGAGGGAAGACTGGGTTTCCAAAATCGACATCCACCAGGCATATTTTCATCTTCCAATCGCACGGAGCCATCAATGCTTTCTCCGGTTGATTTACGACAACATAATGTACGAAATGACCTGCCTACCATTCGGCCTCAGCTCAGCTCCAAAAACATTTGCCTCACTGAGCAATTGGATAGCTCAAAAGCTACGAGAACAGGGCTTACGAATAATCGTATACTTGGACGACTTCCTCCTTGCCCACCAGAATCCAACCAAACTACAAAACCACGTTGTAACGGCTGTAAACCTACTCGAGTACCTTGGCTGAAAGATAAACAGAGAAAAGTCGATTTTGAAACCCCAGAGGGATATAGAATTCCTGGGCGTAAAATGGGATACATGGCACAATGCGAAAACATTACCACGAAGGTCGCTTACCAGACTCGAACACCAACTACAGACCAGAATAAGGTCGAAGGAGACCAACCTCAAAGAATTTCAAATACTCATAGGAACGTTAAACTTCGCAAGCTTTGTTGTCCCAAGGGGACGGCTGAACTATCGAGCGTTACAAGTACAGGCGAACGCCTTAATAAAGTCTCGAGCCCCCACTGTTACACTGAATCCAAAATCGAAACAGGAACTACAATGGTGGCTACAAAATTACAAAATCGGCTCTCGTATACACCATCCACCGCCATCACATTATCTCACGACAGACGCGAGCGACATGGGGTGGGGTGGCAAATTAAACAATCAGGATTTTCAAGGAAGTTGGCTGAGATCAGAACAGAACCTCCATTGCAATCAAAAAGAAATGATAGCTATAATAAGAATTTTACAAGATCAGTGTCATTACCTCCAGTCCAGTGCACTGCTAATTCAATGCGACAACAGGACAGTGGTGTCATACCTTCGCAACGAGGGCGGTACAAAATCACAAACATTAGTGAACCTAGCCAAAGAGGTATTCAAAATCTTAGACCAGCACAACGTGTATATGACAATATATCACCTACCAGGCAACTACAACACAGATGCGGACCACCTATCTCGCCAAAAACCATGTCCGGAATGGCATCTTCTCTCAAAGATAACGGACATGATCTTCAAAAAGTGGGGCAAGCCAGAGATCGATCTCTTTGCGTCTCACCGGGCCCATGTGATCCCCAATTATTGCACGATCAACCGATCAGATCCCCAAGCTCATTGTTACGATGCTTTTGGACTAACTTGGAATTACAAGCTAGCTTGGGTGTTTCCACCACCACACCTAATACCAAAAATATTAAACCAACTGAACAAATCGAGCGGAATTTATCTAATGGTCGTACCGAGATGGGAAAAAGTGTACTGGAGACCGGACTTAAAGAACAGAGCGCTAAATCCCCCATTCACAATCAAGAACTTATCAGAGGTGCTAATAGATGCTACCACCGGTCGCCCACCACCGAAGGTGAAGGAAATGATTCTGGAAGTTTGGAGATGTGGGGGTGGGATCAGAGCTTAACTGACTGGAACGAAGAACAGAAAACACTTCTGTCAGCCGGCTGGAGACAATCCACTCTAAATACATATCGGCCAGCCTGGAAAAGATGGCTCTCTTGGTGCACTAGAAACTCGGTCAACCCACGGAAACCTGACGGATCACAACTAGCGAAATTTTTGGCTGATTTGCATCAAAAGGAAAGATTAGCTTTAAGTACCATTCTAGTTCATAAATCCGTGGTATCGACTTTCTGCAACCCAAATGACTTTAATAAGCTAAGCTCGCATACACTAGTCAAACAAATCCTGAAATCAATATCATTAGCCAACCCAAAACAACAAAAGTCTCCTATCTGGAACGTCGATACCTTGATTGATCACCTTAATCAGAAAACTTCCGAGAAAATGAGTTTTTATGCCAGTTCAGGGCACACAGCGACAATTCTCCTCCTATGCTCAGGACGAAGAATACACGACTTGACCCTCCTCAGCATCTCGCCAGATCACTGCAGAATATCTGAAAACAGTATAGTTCTTTGGCCTAAATATGGTTCTAAAAGCGACAAGGCAAACCAGCGACAATCTGGCTGGAAACTCTTACGAAACAAAGAAAACCATAATTTGGATCCAGTGTTTTGGATCACTGAGCTGATACGATTGTCACAACTAAGAAGAGAGACTGCGAATTCTGATAGTCTTTTTATCAATACCTATGGTAAACCTAAACCGGCAACGCGCGCCATAATCGCAGGCTGGGTGAAGAATATCCTCAAAGATGCAAATATTGATGCTACACCTGGCAGCTGTAGATCCGCAGTTGCATCAAAGAACCGGACAGAAAACTTCCTTCTCGATGACATACTGGCAAGAGGAAACTGGAAATCAGCAAACACTTTCAAGAAGTATTATTGTAGGGAAGTAATACCTTCCAACTCAGAATCTAGATCAATTGCGACTTACTTCGAACCTATGAATAATTAATAGCAATACTACTATTGTTGATTTAAAAATGATTGTGTTATGATATTACTAGTAAATTATCATAGATATAAATGATTATATGTCATTACTAACTACTTCATGGATAAAAATAAATAAGGACAGTGATTTCAAACGATATCGTTTTCATATTCCAACTGTTGCCTATCTTAGTAAAATAGTCTCATAATTAATATTAAAAAACCGGGTTTATCACATTGGCGTCACCGTCACACCAGGCGATAACAAACACATCTCTCATGTATAATTAGGTTTCGAATGACGGTACAGTTGTTTAATAGCTATGTTTTACCTACAAATAAAACATTTATTAAACATACTTACCTAATTCGAAACCTAATACTTTCTACCTCTGCCTGGTGAACATAACATGAGATAACCAATGAAGCTAAATTGCGCTCATCGCACTACCTGGGCGGACGGATGACGATAGAGGGGCGGAAGGGGCGGAGTCGGCGCTCATTGGACGAGGCAAACGGACGCGAGCGAGCGGACCAATCACAGCACGACTAGCACAGAACGAAAGTCAAGCACGCTACTCTCATGTATAATTAGGTTTCGAATTAGGTAAGTATGTTTAATAAATGTTTTATTTGTAGGTAAAACATAGCTATTAATTAAATTAAATCCAGTTAAAATCATTCTCAGTAAAATACTGAATAACAAAACAGGCTTTATTAAGGTGATAAAATAGGTTATTAAATTTCAGGTTTCCATCACACTATCCCACTACATGGTATAATATAATTTTATTATAAGTTTGACATAAATTTTTAATTCTGTAATTTAATTTTTTAATTTAATTAAATGTAATTAGTCATTTAAGTTCCCGCTTGTACGCTTACAGGCGGAGTCTGGAGATCTTTTATCATTTAAACACCTCTCTAACCCAGGCCCACAGGCACAATAAATTAAATTTTGAATTTTTATAAATGTAAATGTTTGGATGGTTGTGACCTGTTAAGGGCAAACGTGACGTTTAACATCAGGCGAGCGATTTGCTCGTTTCGTCACTTAATCACAAAAAAAAATCACATAGAAATGACTGAACAGATTTAAATGAAATTGAGTAGCGATGGATTAAGTTTATACCCTGGATTAACACATCATGGGCTGATTTTTAACCCAAAAAAAGATTCCTGTAGGATAGTGGGTGAAACTGGGTGACATAGTTAGTAGAACATATTTTTTAACTGAAGGATACACACTCTTTCATTCGCATTTTTAAATTATTGTTACAACTTGAATCTTCCATTGACCATTGAAGAACAGTCCGGTATAAGCCCTATGTTCCCTATTCTGTAACCAAGCTAGTGAAGGGAAAATCGATAGTTGAAAAAATAATAAAACTTTACAATGTTAGTTGGTGAAACTGTTATCGATTCCCAAATATAAGAAATCGATATTGGATAGGAACCGCACAATCTAGTAACCGATTTTCTTGGCCCTACCTTTGTTGCAATCGGTAAAAATGCACCTTTTCATCTGATGGACTGTCTGTTGTAATAACACACCTCTGAAAAGATTAGTCCAGGAAGTCTAATTGGAGCATTTTGATAACATCCCATAATTAAAAAACAACGATATAAAACAACGATGAAATTAAAACATTTCATCAAAATAAAAGTATTAGGTTAGTCAGTAATTTCTCTACTTATGGAAATCGTCCCTATTTTTATGATGACGTCATCGACAAAATCGATCGATTTTTCTCTTAATATATTCAGATCCCATCACTACGTTTGCTGTCACAAATACGGTTAAAAATAAAGCTATTAATCGACTAACTATTTGCTGTCACAAATATGATTTTTGAAAATGTTGGATAATAATGACCAAGTACCTTACCTCCCCGAACACGGCCCGCACCCCCCCGGATTTCGGCTTCCGCGGTTTTGATACAAATGTGATATTGGGGCGGTTCGATATAATCCGACTTCGGTGCTTGGAGGGCTGTTTTACGCAATCCATTGATACTGTATTCGGCCGTTCTCTTACTCATTCATCCATCCACTCCAAATTTTTCTCCTTATTTATATTATTTGTGTATTTATTATTCCTCTACATGTGTTTGTAGCAGGTTAGTTTATTGCTCAACTATTTTACCCGCTACACATTCACTGCATGAAATCTATTATCCGATATTATGATAGCTTTAAATAATTCCAAGAAAAGTAGCTTAGCAAACTCCCTAACCATTTATTTTTCAGCTCCCTGAACTAATACAAAATAACCGAAGGAATATAAGATAAAATTAAACAAAAGAATACAATTGTAATTTTCTTTATTAAAAATGTAATATTATAAGATAGTACAAACTTGTAAGGTCATAAATGGCAGTGATGTTATAATTACTTATATAATATCGGCATTCGCTGTACAAAATCCGACTAACCACTTCCTCGTCATTCCCGCCACGGCTGCTCTCGACTAACAAATTAATACATTCGACATTGAAATCTCACAACACATCAATAAAACTCCAAATATAAACAACAAACGAGAGTCGAGAGCGAGCCGGGCTTACTGCCAGCACTAAACTTACTCCAACTACATCCACTTTCTAACGTTACATCGATCCAAGAAACAATTTAATTAATTTTATTAATAGTCCAAAATATGTGATCTTTAACAATCAATTTACATTCAAGCCAATTTAATGTCAAATTTCATTTATAAACATAGGACACATTACCGACGACTTCGAATGATAATAGTCGAAAAACATTTTTAAATTAACTCGATCGATAATTACGAACCAATGGATAAGTCCTAAGGCTAGCGAACATTACAGGCGAATAGATTTCTTTGCAAATCTTTCTGAAATCATCGTCTCTAATATGCATTTGATTTGTTTGCATAATTTCATTCAATTAGAAACGGCCCACCCAGAAAATTCGCTAGCCTTTAGTTCAATGTTACTTTTCTGAGAGAATCGGCGGTAGACGCCAGGCACAGAAACACCAAAATCAAAGACAATCCAACCCTCACCCGGCAGTACCTCGCCTACAGTAAAACATTCTTTGGGACATCGCAGCACTGTTCGCCGGACCTTACTAAAACGTAAGGCCTCAATCCGTGCAATATATACTTAAATACCTACAAATATTTTCTAGAAAGTCACCTAAATAAATGAAACTAAACTCCCGCACGTCAAAAATAAATAATACGCCTCTATACAAAAATAATATATTTTAAATGGTGAACACGTGAGTACTTGCGACCGGCGGCGGCGCCTGGCCCCGACTCATTCTACTCTAGTACATTTACCTACCGACCTCTACGCTACCCCGCCCGCGGCCGCCGCCCCCGTCTAACCTTAACGTAAACTACATAACCATACACTATCGAATTGACTCACAATATTATATCGATATCTCTCACAATTACAAAAGTGATCGAGGAGCGCGTAAAACCGTAAAAGTTTTCTTCGTACAAAATTACAATTTTATCACCAAAATACTTTTACCCTCGCCCAACAATTTTATATACACGCCGTTCGTAGTAAAAATAGACGTCGGTCTCTACTCGCGACGTGACTTTCGGTCAAAAAGTGTAAAATTACGCCCCGAACTAACACAGCTAGCGACTAATACTGTATAAAAGGAGCGCGGACGGACCGAGCGTTCCGCGTCGGCCTCCTCGAAGAAGACCAGGCGTCGCTCCGTCCGCCCGGCGCTCGAACCGAACAAAACGATCACCACTCGGAGGCACACGTCACACGAATACATATGAATAGGGAGCGGGGGGCGCGGTTCAGTCGGGCGTGGGCAGGGGCGGCGGCAGCGCGGGCAGGTGCGAGTGGTGCGGCGCGGGCGCCGGCCGGTGCAGCGTGAAGGAGTCGTACACGTGCGCCAGCTCGTCCAGGTGGTGCTCCTCGAGGCACAGGAAGCCGCGCAGGCCGGGCTCGGCGCGGCGCGCGCACGCCAGGCAGTGCACCACGTGGCGGCGCTCGTGCTCGCGCACCAGCAGCGCGTGCCACACCTCGCGCTCGCACGCGCCGCAGTAGTGCGACGCCTCGCCGCGCGCGCGCCCGTGGAAGCGCACCGCCACGCCCTGCGCGCGCACCGCCGCCAGCGTGCCGCACGCGGCGCGCAGCGTCTGCATCAGGCACGTGCGCATGGCGCGGTGCAGCCGCGGGTCCGACACGCGGATGTTGCGCGCCAGGTTCCACGTCAGGTGCACCATGGGCACGATCGACTTGAAGTTCTGCACCTTGTTCCACTCGTAGCGGTCGAGCGCGAGCGCGTACTGGCGCGCCGTGAGCGGGCCCACGTTCCACGCAATGTTGTTGCACCAGCCCGTGGCCTGCACCCAGTGCACGCAGCCCGCGTTCACCCACACCAGGTCGCCGGGGCGCTGCGTGAAGCGGTACACGGGCACGCCGTGCGCGCGCAGCTCGTCCGGCTCGGGCCACCACGAGCCGTGCAGGTAGGACAGCGCGTGGCGGTCGCACAGCTCGCGCACGCCGCCCCAGTACGCGTCCGGCACGCCGAACCACTCGCAGTCGCCGGGCCCGATGTTGATGTTGATCGAGCAGAAGTTGTTGTTCTCCTGGTGGCCGGGCGTGCGGCTGCCGGGCACCTTCATGTACAGCTGCACCGTGTTCATGCCGAGGATGACGTGGCCCACGTGCGACAGCATGTTGGCGGCGGACGCGACGCGCGCGAACGCGGGCAGCTTCTGCAGCTCGGCCAGCTGCGGCCGCCACTTGCGCTCGTCGGACAGGTCCACGTTGGTGCCGAAGCGCAGCATGCGCGCCTGGCGGCGGCGCTTGGCCGGGCCCGAGCCGTCCGAGTCGGAGTGCGGCGGCGGGCCGGGCGCGCCGGGCGCCGCGCCGCGCTCGCGCTCCTCGCGCAGCGACTCCTGGAACGAGCCGGCCTGGTAGTGCGCGTACTTGCGCACGGTGGTGTGCGAGCGGTGCGAGGCGCAGGCCCACACGCGCCGCCGCCCCGCCGCGTCCCAGTTCTCGTCGGCCGACTGCATGAGCTGCGTGCGCACCTCCACCGCGTGCTCGGGCCACGCCTCCACCAGCGTCTTGGTGGAGAACAGGCCGAGGTCCAGCTTGAGCGCCGCGGTGAGGCCGCGCACCACCGCGATCGGGTGCTTCAGGCAGAAGTCCTGCAGCTGCGGCGAGAAGGCGTCGCGCTTGGCCTCCACGTAGACGAAGGGCGCGGGCGGCGACAGCTGCTCGGCGGTGAGGCGCGGCGGCGGCACCGGCGGCGGGGACGGCGGCGCCAGCCCGTCGCCCAGCACCGACCACGCGCACGCCGGGCCCGCGCTCTCTCTGCGGACACACGACGACATCGTTAGCGACCCCGCGACACGTAAACACTCTCACATCTAGGTAGAAAATAATAAAAAAGTAAAGGAGAAACTCAAAAGTCACCCGATACGTATACTCACTTGCAGGCGTCGATTATCTGGTTGGCGCTCATGCCGATGTTGAAGGCGACGGGCTTGTAGGGCTCCGTCTTGAGCGGCTCGAGCTTGACGACCGGCTGCCGGCCCAGCACCGACTCGGAGCTCATCGCCGAGCAGCTGCTCGTCTCTGCCGGGGGTAACACTACGTGAGACTTTTTCGATGCTAGCGACACTGGCGAATTCTCTTGATTATTTTTTCAGGTGTCAATACGAATGAGTCCGAAATAAACTTTACGAAAAACAGTTTAGAAATATATGAATTAATGTAATATTTTCATTACGCTCAAATCCGTTAAAAAGTTACCAAACATCAATATGACTTCGTTCTCACATTTTTTCTTTTCATTACTCACGGTATTTATTTAAATCGTTAATATCAATATGAAAAGTAATTATAGGCATGAAACTTGCTGAGTAAATTATTTATCAGTGCCGTCATTATGCTAAAATAAAATATTATCTGATTCTAAACGAACAATAGATAAAAAAAATTACAGCCTAAAGGACTAGCAAGCTGAAGTGGCAACGGGGGTCATATCTATAGAATAGTCGACAACTTTTGGGATAGATGGGATCTAGTGATGACCAGCCAAGTTGCAATCTCATAATCGAAACGATATACGTCTGGGAAAGACATTCCTGTTATAGAATCTATAGATTATAGAAATGTCATTCCCGTTAATTTTTCTACTTTTCTAAAGCGTTTCTATTATAGAATTGCAACATGGCTAGGGGGCTGTGTAGAACCGCTGGTGACGAGTGGATGCGTAAAGCAGAAGATCATGCCATGTATTGTGGCGTTCCTTCGGAGATACAGCAGTCCAGCAGTGGACCATTAAAGACTTAAAATACAGTTTTACCCATACAAGTTTCGAGGTTTGTTCAACGAAAAGGCTAAAGAAATTGCGCCAAATAATATATTAGCTTACGTTTTCTTCTTCGTTTTCTTTTCATAATTATTCTATAATTGCAACAATTCGTGAATTCAAAGCTAATTGTCATCAAATTAACGAGGCCATGTGACACTGACAATGACTTTCAGCATTTATTTCATAATCTATAATGAGGTCAATGTGTAAATCTATGGAGATACCTATATTTATTTTTGTCTTTAGTATTCTTTTCTTTGGTTTTAAAAAAAGTATATACGAGGTGTAACGGAAAGGTATAGTTATACATAAGGGTGATTGATCTTATACACGTCAAAGTAAACAAGTTTGACACGAGTTTGCTAAATTCGAGAAAAAAAAAATCGAGTCTA
Source organism: Alcis repandata (assembly GCA_949125135.1). Classification (NCBI taxonomy): domain Eukaryota; kingdom Metazoa; phylum Arthropoda; class Insecta; order Lepidoptera; family Geometridae; genus Alcis; species Alcis repandata. The sequence goes on from OX421223.1 coordinate 4,691,267, forward strand.
TACAAAATATTTATTTAGTCACGTGATCAATTTTCTAAGGAGATTCAAAATTTTCTTTCTCGAATTTAGAAAACTTTTGTTCTAGAAATTGTTTACTTTAACTACCCTACTTTGATAAGGTACATATCGAACGGGATGAAAAATAGAATATTTGCGTGACCTAAATCATTGAGTACTAGAAAAAAAAAATGCGTTATCTTTGTTAGTGAGCTAATTGACCCAAAGACCTACCCTAACGTTCCAACTGACGCCACTCCGTCAGTCCACTTATTACGATAACAAAGGTCGTTTATTTAATATTATCAGGTTTTGACCCCTTAAATATATTCGAAAAAAAAAAGACCATGACTTAATTTTCTTATCTTTGCTCTGACGATTTGTTAACTACATTTGCGGGAAACACTTCGTAGACTTCGAATTTAATTCACAGTAAATTCGTCTAGGCAGGGGCGGCTCTATGTTCAGTCGTTTTAGGCCACTCGTAAACCGAATTCACTATGAAAGTTTATCAATTGACTATTAAATTACTTGCTATTACTTGGATATATAAAAATATTTGTTCTGTGATCTACTAGTACTTGAACACCAGCAGTTTTACTAATAAATTACGATATAATATTACGATTAAATTTATCGGTCGATCGGTCGGGTTGTTTGTTTGTTTGAAATTTTAATATTAACTAATTTGTTCTTGACTATATTTTTTTCTTTTAATATTTAATTTTGACTTATATTTTAAATTGCATATCTTCGCCTCTAAATACTGCGATATTTTGTCTGAATTTGTTTGTTTGTTTTTTTTTTATGTAGTACATAGTGAAGGTGGACTTAAATAAATACTACTCACCAAAAATCGGCTCCTGCTTGATTATCGGCTTTGTATCAGTAAATCGTTTCAAGTCGTCGGCGAGCGACTCCTCGCCGGCGGTCACGCCAGGTTCGCTTTTCGTCACCTGCAACATTCACAATCGCACGTCAATACAAAGAATCATACACAAGTGCCTAAATTTTGTTGGGAACCTAAGACCTGCCGCCGCGATCAAGAATGAAAATTTACAAACCGATCGTGCCCTCGCAGCTTGCGATAGACGATACTGGTTCAGCAGCTGTTGCATTAACGCCTGCAAACAAAGAATTAGCAATTTGTTAAAAATAATTTATTTTTCGGGTTGACATTTACATCATCGTTATTTTTAAACCGACCTCTGATAAAACATTAAATAGAGTTGGAATCAAGTTCATGAATCAGGACAATAGGTTGCTTAACTATGAAAGAAGTCGAAAGGAAAACTTTATCAATTGTTAACCTGTATATTACGTCGTTTTTTCCGTTTCGGGCGCCGACATTCCCAAATATAGGGAAACGAGCAGAGCCTATCCTGTTGAATCGGAAAGTACGCGGTAATATACCGGTTAAGTAATATCATCCGACAGTACTTGTTGCTGGGGCGAGAGGTTGTGCGAGTTCTTCTGGAGGTACTGGAGTGTTTGCAGTTGATGAGGGGTCAGCGGTGGCGGGTCTTCTGGTCTCTTCCCCGGGTACGGTGGCGGCGCGGACTTGGGCGCGCGAGACGACATTTCAGCCGATATGGGCAGGTTCCAAGCCTCTTCTATTGAGGGTAGCTGACGCCGTCTGAGAATGAAAATCATTTTTTAATGGTTGAAGTGTTAAATTGGTCTTCTATTGAGGGTAGCTAAAGCTGTATAGTATGGAATACTATTCTGAAAATAAATGATGCTTTTATTATTATTAAAGCAGTCTGTATATAAAAAGCATTCTGAAATGGTTGATGGCCTTAAATTTGTCTTTAAAGAAATTTAAATGGTTTTCGAATGTTAAATAAATCAGGCATACTGTTGAGAGTTTAGGCGAATATGCAAGTCATTTATTTAGTATTTAGGATTATTAAAAGTTTGTAATAAAACAAACCAAATGACATAACAATGGGTAGCCAGTAATGATAGCATTGAATCCAAGCGTCTAACAATGGCCGAACATCAGAACATGAATCAATAAGCACGTCCCCTTTAAAGCAATCGTTGACTCTTAATGGCATCGACCGATATCGACACCGAATTTGGCCACACTTCATTATGTCATTCAAACAGCGGCGCTGTTAGTCATACCTATGGCTAGCGCGATTGTCGGTTATGATTATAGTTCTCTATCTACACCAAGACCAGAGCACAACTTACTCAGAACTAAACAATTTTTACGTAAATCCTTTTATCGTGAAATTCACGCAATTTAGTAAATAATCACTTGTGATTTCCATGTCTACTCTTAAGCAACCTATGTCAGTGGTATCAGTACCTATCAGTGTCAGTCAATAATGTCAGTGTTCATGCCTTTAGTCTCAACACTCGATACAATGGCAATGCCACTCGTTTATTCATCGTTAGCCATTTAAATATGCAAAGGAACAGCAGAAATAAACGCGATCGTGATACAATGTTCAAGGTGATTTCTAAAATATTTGAAATGAAAATCCAGTTAATTAAAATAAGTGTGAGGTGTCATGTATGCGGATGCGTTCGTTTCGTGTTCTGTTCTGCATTTTACACAGTTAAATTTTAAAACAAATAAGCAGTTTCTGTGACTACATTCAGAGGTAAGCTGAGGAGAGAAAACAATAGTTTACTTGATTTGCTGTTGATTTGTAGAAACCTATAGTCAAGTTGAACTTTTTTCAACAACGAAGATGTAAAAGTTAGTAGAAAAGTAGCCTACTTACTTTCCAGTGACGGACGGCATAGGCGCATGTGCTAAGTGCGCTTTCAAGAACGCCAGCCTTTGCCTCAAGGCGTTATTGGATGCCGTCGCGGCCGTGCCTCCGTTGTTGTAACAAGCGAACGCATCGCGCGGCATCTGGCAGCTCTCATACAGACTGCCCAGGTTCGTCCACGCGGCTGAATGGCCTTTATCCAGTTGCACCGCGCAGATGTAAGCTTGTAACGCGTCCATCGGCTGGTTTTGCTGCTGGTATAACACTCTGCAAAGAACAGGGCACAATAACAAAAGGTTATTAAAGAAATCTAATGTGATTCCCTAACTTGGACATGTCCTGTGACATGGCCGGTACCAAAGTTTGCAGACCATCATGATAGGAAAAATACCAGGAAAGCGTAAGGTCGGAAGACGTAAAATGTCGTGGCTCCGTAACATCAGGTACTGGACAGGAATAAAGACAGTAGAACAACTGTTCAGATTCGAGCTCGACAAAGATAACTTCAAGAAGCTGACTGCCGACCTTCATTAATTGAGAGGAAGAAGAATGTAATTCGATTCGAGATACATACCCGATAGAACACCAAGTATCAGCGTTTCCTTCGGATTTTTCAACTGAGTTTCTGTACGCGATGAAGGCGTCGTGCACCTTGCCCTGAGCGGCGAAGCACCGGCCGAGGAGGTACAAGCCTGCCCCGGACTCGGGCTCCGCCGTGACGGCGCGCTGCAGGCACCACACGGCGGCGCGCGCGCGCCCCGCCGCCTCGCCCAGCGACGCGCAGCGGTGGTACAACCAACCTGGTGCAAATATAGATATGGAAGATATAAATATGGAAGATACTTTGTCGAACCAGCTAAATTTGTACTACATATATACGTTTCACAGCAACTTAGTAAGATTGCACTCTTGATCTTAACTACCCCGTTCTCTTGATAGAAAATACGTGGACATAATATTTGTCGGCCTGTTTGGCACAGCGGTAGTGTATCCGCCTTATAAGCCAGAGGTCCCGGGTTCGATTCCCGGCCGGACAGATGTTTGAATGATGAATTTAAATATCTGTTCTGGGTCTGGGTGTTAGTTGTCCTTGTCTTTGTGTTCCGTGGCATCCACGACACAGGATTTATTCCTAGTGGGAAGCTATGAGTGTGAAATTACCATCATCGTATGTGTCATGATAAAATATTCTTATTTTGTAGGAGCCGCGCCTAGCGGTTACCATTCGCATTGTCCGGGATAAAAAGTAGCCTAGATACATGTTAATCCAGGGTATGAGCTACCTTCGTACCAAATTTTATCCAAAGTTTTATGTATTTTTAGCCGTTTTTGTTTGATGAAGCAACAAACATCCAAACTTTGACATTTATAATATTAGTAGGAAGGAAGTAGGATATTGGCAATGACCGACGAAAGTAAGACTCGATGAGGAAAATACTCCGTCATTCAAGTTTCTACGTTACGTTTCGGAACGTCACAATAAAAGTTTCAAATACGAAGTTCCAAATTTCAGTTGAAAAGTAAGCCAAACGCGGAACAATGGATCGGTTTTTCTAATAAGTACAACGACGTCATACTATTACTTTTGCTTTTACGTCGACGTCATTATGAAAAGGAACTCACCTAGTTGACGGCAGACGTCGGCTTTGAGCGTGGACGAGAGTTGGGGCTCCTTGAGAAGCCTCTCGTAGGCGTCTCGGGCGGCCTTGCGCAGGCCACGCGCCTCGAGCAGGTGCGCGGCGTGGAAGCTGAGCTCGAGCCGCGTGAAGGTGGCATCCTGGTGCGGCGCGAGGCGCGCGCGGCGGAAGTGCGCGGCGGCCGCGGACCAGTGCCGGCGCGCCTTGAACATCAGCGCCAGCCGCAGGTGCGCGTCCGGCGCGCGGGAGAACCCCGGCGACACGTACAGCGACATCTGCAGCGCCTTCGTCGCCCTGAGACCGACCCGTGCGACACTCTCGTCAATGTACCATTTTACTGCCGCCTATTGTTTAGCGGAACCCCGCCGATTGCGAAACAAAAGATCTCGGTACCATTAACCGGTCGGTTCGAGACTTGAAATAACGCATAAAATGCATAGTGTTTTCTGTCAACAAACTAGAAAACATCGTCCCGGTGCGGCCTGAACTTGACGGGCCGACAAGGTCAGTAGAATTGTAAATCGTGATTTATGAAGGGAGTACTTTCAATAAAACGTTGAATGCTCGCAGTCGTACATAAAACAGAGCTTTGGAATAGTAGACGATAATAAAACTTCGAATATCTGTATTTTTTGTGCAAGGGATCATAAGAAAACTTTAGAAATGCTCGAGCAGCCGGACGAGGTTCCCAACAATGGAGAATTAAAGCGAAGCTTTTTTTACGGTTTCAAACTCCCAAAATAAAAACCGGTCCTCTTTTGTAAAGATGTATACGCAGATTGCATTACATGTGGATTCAACGAGATATTTATTTATAGAATCTAGTTTATTATCAAATATCGGTGATTCTTCCGAAGCGAGAAAGGCCATTTAAGTAAATTATTAAGGTCTAAAAAATTTTATAAGTATGGAAGATTTCGTAATATCATTTAACAGCGTAATAAAAAAATATTGGTAGGGCAGAAATGCCATCGATGTGTCCGTTAGCATAGGCAAAATGGAACTACACCGTCCGCAATCCGCTTCGTCCGTAAGGTTGTTGAAGAGCGCTTCAGCGGAGCGTAACGTCACCGATGCGCCCGAGGGGTCGACGACCGTCTGAGGCTTGCTCGTGCAATCGATCGGACGATGCAACAACGTCTAGACAGCGATCGTACTCCAAAACCGACACCTATACACCTTATTTAGATGACCTCTGCTGACATTTGCAAGCCGAAACAAAGGAGACAGGTGCCGTCCGATGTTCACCCCAATACCGGCGACCGCGACAAAAATAAATGAGAATTACACACACACACTGAGCTGTGGAGCTTTCACCGGCCGTGTCGCCCGAAGCTATGCTCGACATAATATTATAGGTACTCGGTAACCATATTATTTCTTATTCACATTGTTCCGTGGTACAAGCCATGATTGCCGGCCGTCACGCGACGTTCGAAAATTCCAAGCAACATACGGCTTCCTAGCGTTACTTCCGAAGATGGAAACAGGGGCCTACGTAATAGACTACCCACTGAGTTGAAGCTCTAAAAATATTCTAATGATAAAATGAACTACTAAACATGGAAAGGGTGAAAATTCCGATCCGAAATGTATACTTAATGAGTTTAGGGCTTCAATGTTTCGGTTTAAAATAAACTAAAAGGAAACAGGATGCATACAAAATAAATTGAAGTACGAGAAATCGCCCCTTTTGTAGATAATGAATAACATCGGAACAGCGCTTTTATTGCGATAATATCAGCGACTTGGTCGACAGCTCACACATCACACCCACGTCTGCTGATAACGGATATCCGTAAATACTAGCACTACGATAGCGAATATAGTATTTATTGCATTCAATAAATTTGTAGGAACTTTAAAATAACTCTGGCACCAAAACCAGCTCGCATTTCCCTTGAATATGTTTCCTGTGAGATACGAATTGTGTTAGAGGTTAAGATTTACTTATCCCATCGCTAACACAAGCCCCTTATTTGACTACCAAAATTGATACGTTTATTTGAATAAATAATAACGCATCCCGTACCTATACCTACAGAGGGATCGATTATAATCCGGTTCGCTACCTGCGAGAGCCCAACCTTGAGCATTATCAATAGGTACTCAGGTAAGGGAATTGTGAGAACAGACGGACTGAATCTTACAAAGAAAATTCTCGTTGCGCTATTCAAATGCTTTTTATACAGGTACTGCCAGTGCCAGTGCGTATAATAGATGAACCGGCCGGTGTTCGAGATTTGTGCCATGATTTATTTTGACGTTTTACTTTACTGCCAAGGCCAACATTAGATAATTACTGTTTCTATGTTTTCAGATATATCCCGCACCAGCTGTCAAATTTTAATAAAAGAAGCGTTGATCGATTCCTCCTAATGAGAAGCACGCACGATAGAGGTGTCTATGAAACAGTTCGAAAATAATGTAGGTAAATAAAATGTTACGGAATGCAGACAGAAACGTTTACCGCTGCCTAGAACAAAGCGGTTTATGTTCAAGAGCTATGGCTGGTGTAGAGGGCATGGCATGAAGCACCTCGGCGTGACCTAGTTCTTCGGACTCGGCGGCTCAAGGACGGATCGACCGCTATTTATAGAGTTCATTCGTCGGTCGTCATCGCACTCACTTTACATAACTGAAGTAGGCAGACGCAAGGTGTGCCTCGGCACGTGATGGTTTAGTCGCCTTACATTCGATTTTCCCACGGAATTATAGAGCAAGGGGGAACGAGAAGTTGAGCGAATTAACCCATTTCTCTAAGCGCCGAGAATCCTTGAGATTTGTACGAGTATACGTCTTGGCTTGCGAGTTTTGCTAGCGTAATTAATGCATACTGCAAGAACGCACAATGAATGCATTTGAGTATTACGCTATTAAAACGTTGTGAAGCTATGCTCGTGACCAGGTGATGCAATCATGCGATGCATAAAACCTATATCCACCTAGGTGTACCTACGAGTACATTGCTTCACGGCCTTGGTACCGAGGTTACTGAATGCAATGCTAACTGCAATCTTATGCACTACATGATTATGACTATGGATTTTATGGCGGAAAATTATAGACCATGTAATTTCTAATGCAGAAATAGTAAAGATATCTTATGATTGATTGCACCTAAATTTTCTTTTGACATACATGTTTAGAATACTTGTATTTTTTTTTTGTACCAATCGGTATGGCATAGGAAGTATCAGTGGTGGATTTACCAGCAGGCTGAGTAGGCTGGAGCCTAGGGCGGCAGATTTCAGGGGCGGCAAATTCTGGGGCAAGTTTTTTTAATTTCAGACATGATTTCTGAAAGAAAGTATTATTGTGAGCAGGGACGGGGGACGGGGCTAGTGTATCGAATTGTTTAGGTCGGTAGGGGCGGCAAAATGTTGAATAGCCTACGGGCGGCAAATGTGTAAATCCGCCACTGGGAAGTATCACTGCGATCATCACAGTGGTACAAAATTGATAATGAACGAGCAAGGGCTCTTTTATCGCTGGCGTCATGCTAGTTGACCTAGTTACGGCCTATTCGATACCACTTATAGAGTAACCTACATGATATGATCTCATGAACGCGATATTTCAGTTGAGCTGGCTATTTTCACAGTAATTTTCTATACTAAATTTAAATAAAGTGCTCATAAAATAGGAAATCATTTCCAATTCTATTTCGCTCTAAGGCCACTAGGTGATCGAGATTTAGGTCGTCTGTGTTTATTTCCAAGCGCTTCTAGTTTCTAAATCTAGATTCTAGGTTATCGGTTTTCAAAAGAACAGAAAAAACATGTCGGTCTCAATGCCGCAGCTTAGCGTATTTTAATACATTCTGATGTTGATTGAAAATACCCAAACAAAGTATGTCAGAGCATACCAGAAGTATTCAACGATGTCAGGGCAAGGCCAGGTCCAGTATCGTCCAATTGTCCGCGTGTGTTTAGCATGATCATGATTATTTCATGAAACTGTTTTCCACACGAATTACATTAGTTGCAGTACCTCTTATAGTATGTTTCACTATGTTTTATGCCATACGGGCTTGGACATTAAATAGTCACATAAATTGTGTTACTTAGCACATGCGGCACATACTACGAGTCGCTATAAAGAACAATGTTACTGTTGTTCTACTCTTAGCGAGAGTAACGAAGTAAGGAAACATTTACTTAGAACCTGCATAATCTGTACACATGGAGATAAAGGCTTTAAAGGTAAACAACAGCTAACGTTGAATATCTCTTGGAAATGTTAGTATCAATGTGAATATGAATGTTTATTACAATATTTGATAAAATCAATTTGACCACTTTTATTTGAGTATTAAAAATTGATTTAGTCAGTCCGTATAAACAATGCATATTACTTTGACAAATTAAAGGTTAGTTCAGCCGGTTTGACTTCAAATAGACAAAGAGAACCTACAACGCAACTATTGCATTTATAAGTCATTATTATGATGAACACAATTTGTATTCTGATGGGAAGCGCTAGTGAATACGCGAAACTACTTGGCTTCTTCGTACTGTCAAGTATTCAAAGGATAATGGCAAGACCACTACGAAGGCAGTTTACGGTAATTGTATGGTATGGTAATGTTGTTTAATGATTAATATTTCAAAGACATTTCATGCGTCGTTTCTGTTTATAGTCCAGGTAAAAGAATGCTTTAACGCATTCGAAACTCTAAATACAAATTCAAATTCAAAATAATTTATTCAAATATGGGTACATCAATGTACACTTATGAATGTCAAATACAATTTTTACGAATAAATTAATACACAATAAATTAAATGTCAAAGAAAACAATATTATTAGAATGTCAAAAAAATTATATAAATTATTGCAATGTCAAAATATCAATGTATAAAATAACTACAATAGTGGGTATAATCAGTCAAGACACTTATGAATGTCAAATACAGTTTTTACGAATAAATTAATACACAATAAATTAAATGTCAAAGAAAACAATATTATTAGAATGTCAAAAAAATTATATAAATTATTGCAATGTCAAAATATCAATGTATAAAATTACTACAATAGTAGGTATAATCAGTCAAGACACTTATGAATGTCAAATACAATTTTTACGAATAAATTAATACACAATAAATTAAATGTCAAAGAAAACAATACTATTAGAATATCAAAAAAAATATATAAATTATTGCAATGTCAAAATATCAATGTATAAAATAACTACAATAGTAGGTATAATCAGTCAAGACACTTATGAATGTCAAATACAATTTTCACGAATAAATTAATACACAATAAATTAAATGTCAAAGAAAATAATATTATTAGAATATCAAAAAAAAAAAAATTATATAAATACATAAGTCAAAATATCATTGTATAAAATAACTACAATAGTAGGTACATATAGTAGAAACGAAGATAAGGATAAAAGAAGTACTTTACGATATTAGACATCAAAGAAGATGGTGCAAGGAAAATAATAACATTGCAAACAGTTTAGCTTGGAATGAGACGAGCCAATGATGAGATAAAAGCGTCGCCAAAACCCGGAAGCGCCGGCGGCTCGGCGACGGCAGATGGACGGAGCAATGCTGCCGACATACCGCACCGCATTACATACGAAGCACGTCGTCTATATAACCTGACGTGAACCTGATGTCACGGCGACATTATGCGAATCCATTACTGAACAGGTTCGAGAGTTACACACGAGCCTTTGCGGACCATTTTCACAATATAAACAGCGGCGCTACGTCATTAATGTTTCTGATAATTGATCATCATCATGACCATCAACCGTTATCTATCCACTTCTGATTCTGAGTGACGTCATATTTCTCTTCACCGCGTCATCTTTTGCCATCCGGTGCCAGTCATTAATGTTTACTTTATGAAAAACAAGAAATCTGTAAAAACATCTCGATAATGACGATTGTTTACATTTACGTAATTTTCTTCTTTATATTTCACTACGTGGGCGATGATAAGAGTTGAAATGAAAATAGGAATAAAACGACGCGTTTTAAACACGCATAAAACATGCACAACATGCTCCCCCAATGAATAATTGAAAGGACAGACATTCGGCACTATTATTACATTACAATCGGTGGAGCGCCCTTGATACACCCCATTCGATTTATGCACACAAGTGTATGAACTACATAGTCCTATACTTATACACATGCAGAATTAAAAAACAGCCCCATCCCTCGATATGATTTAAAAGGGTTGAACCCTTTGAGAACTAAATTTTCGAAACTATACGTCGACGTCATAGTTAAAGCGAGGGCAGTAGTGCATACGTGCAAGTTAGAATGGCCGCGACACGCATATCGTGCGTTCTGTTCCCCTGGTCTGGGGCCTTCGGAAGGGACGGCGGGGCAGGGGAGCGGTTATCGCTCAATAGTGACGCAACATCATCTCGCAAGCACGAAGCCACGAAATACAGAACGGAGCCCTTTCCACTGCTCCCTTTTTGCGGTCGCCGGCCGCTTTCTAATGCCATTGTGCGTACTAACTTACAAAGAGACGTGACGGTAAGATTGTAGTATGGATCGACATCCGTGAGAACCGCTCCGCTGGCCGCTAATTACGTGTGCTCGTATGTCTTGTCTATGTGTGGTCAATACAACCGGACCGTACGGACAACGTTTCAAAGCAGCACATAAAAATCTAAGGAATTCGTTATAAAATATAAGTAAAATGGTAACCGGCTAAGTATTATTGAAACAATTAGTCATTCAACCGCGTCGCATGTGCGACAGTGTTTACTGTTTGTTATAATAAGGGCACCGAGAGGGTAAAACACTATAATGAGGTTTATCGATCCACGAGACCACGACAGATGGTTCACACAAATGGCCTTATCACTATATGTATTATATTATACACACAAATAATAATATATACTGCTGACTGCTGACGTTGTTCATATCAATTCGCACTCTTATCTCTGAGCACACATGCTATGTGTGAATTACCCGACGTACTAATTTTTGTAATTTACGTAGTAGTGCACGAAGCATACGTGATTCCCATGTGTAGTGACGAGTATTGACGATAAACGCTTTCAAATTACTTGGAAATGCCGCGAGGTAGACGTTTGAGAATTCCCGGGAACATATCACTAAGGCATATACGATTATTTGTCAAGTATTCGAGTACAGGGTTATTCATAAAGAGTATGCTAAGCCGTAAAGGGCTCATAGTACTCATCATTATGAACAACTTTTACAATGGGACCAACCCAGAATTCGCGAAAAAGAAATCAGCTGTTCCATACATTTTGTCGAGTGTCATTGACATTTTTCTATGGAACAGCTGTTTTTTTTCGCGAATTTCGTGCTGGTCCCGTAGTAAAAGTTATTCATAATAATGAATACTATGAGCCCTTTTCAGCTTAGCATACCCTTTATGAATAACCCTGTATACGATTATTTGTCAAGTATTCGAGTATAATCCACGCATATTTAATTGTTCTTTGAAAAGCCAAGAATTTTAAAACCATTACGTTTTTCGAGAATAACTAAGGCTTTTCTAGTGATTCATTGTTTGCAGTCATCCCATACATTAATCATAGTAGCAAGTAGGCATCAGTGTGATTGTAAACAAGCAGCTTTTGCTAGTTGCTTACTCACCAGCGGCCTTGCGAGCGTGACGTTACGCTGCGCCCGCCCCGCGTCTCGTGTGACGTCTTGTGACGTATAGCTTTTTTCGCGCAAATTCCAATGCGGACGACGATCGCAGAACGCGAATACCGACTGCAGAGTTCGACAGCCACCTCTCAACTCCTGCTAAGTTTGCATTGCGTTATAGTAAACCAGTTTTATTCCAAGTCAGTAATTTCAACGAATGGTTAGTTCATTTCGTTATGATTGTGAATGTTATTTTTGTCGTAGACAACTATAAATTGTTAGTAGATTTCATGTAAGATATTGGTTGGGGTTTATTCGGATATGATGGATTCAAATCTAGAATCATCAGACCGCTCCTAGATAATTGTGCTCTGTTCTAGACCGCATCATTGCTAAACGTCAGGCAGGATGTGGTCAGACGCAAGCCTATTTTGAATTACAAAAAAAAGAGATCGAGCAAAAAAATCAACACTTACTGGTAAATTAAATCATTCTAGCTTAATGAAAAAGGAAAGACCTGAGTCTAAACTGCTCCAGTGAGAATATTTAGGTTAAAAGGGAAAAACTAAACACAAGGCGAGCATTCGTGTTGTCAACCGAGAGTTGGGGAGAGCGAAAATAAAAGAGTCAGCTTTTCTTTTGCACGTGAAAAACTCGCCTAGTTAGTGTGAAAAGTAGGACAGGCTGCTTGACACAGTTCATGCCCTACGTGGGTGGCAGTCTGGCGGCCCTACAGATGTAGGCGGGTTCACTTACGTAACTTAAACAAAGCCGAAGGGCGACCGCTTGGCATAGCATTCCGCAACGCTCGCCCTTTAGCTACAGCAACAGCTATGCTACATCTAAGTAGTTTATTTAATCTTAAATAATTCTATTCGATGATTTGCTTTCTGGAATTAGGAAATAAGCCGAGTGGTGAGGCGGTATCCCGAGGTCATTGACAGGGCGGAGGCGGGTGGCGCGGATGCAGCGAATGCACCGAGCGAGTTCCGGTGCACTACGCGGCAGGTATAAATAGCGATCCGTTAGTGTCGACGACCGAACCTCGTCACTATTGCGCTCATCCTGCTCTTAACTCTCCGAGCCGTGACCTAGATTATTAAAAAAACGTTTGTGTCTCGGGACTGTCGGGGTGCCGCCGACGAGACGAAAATCGAAAGGCCGCACCCGCTCGCCGTAGGGGTGTGGGAGCAGGGGGTCGGGAGCTCTAAACCCCGGCAAAGCTGAAATAGGCTCGACAGGGGGATGACGGGAGGAGGGTAATCGTAATAATGCAAACGCCCTTCATACTCTATAGGGACAGGACGAATTTGGGATGCGCGCGCGGGTTCTCTTTAGCGGCAGGGCGCGGCGCATCCCTGTGTGCGTGAAAGGGCCCGTGCGTACGTGACGTAGCTTACGGGGCGGGACGAAGGGCGAGGAGGTCAGCCCCGCCCGCGCATCTCTACCTCTGCTCAGATGCGCTCTTCGAACTAAGGTCGGAGACCGCAGACCGCGCCGCCACTAGGCTATTTAGTTTTCATCTCCAACTAATTTACATACAAGCTATCAGCTTTTAGTACCGCTTCCAAAGCCGTAGTTTCATGTATGTAACGTGACTAGACAAGCGAAGCGTATACGAATTCCGGTTTCTCCGCTATTCTGTTACCATGCGGTGCTAGTTCGCAAAGCTATTCTCGCATGATATAAATAACAACTGCTCACTGTGACGTAATAATGTTTCAATCGATTCGTACATGGTAAAATATTTTCTAGTATGATCCATACATTACTTACTTATATCAAAAGGGAGAAGTAAGAGCGAAAATGTCAAAAAAAAAAAACAATAAAACATGTTACATTATAAAATTTATAATGTAACATGTTTTATTGTTTTTTTTTTTCATCATTTCGTCATTTAATGACGAAATGATGAATATATTGACCAGAATCCTGTCTTATTATAACTATTTGTATTTTTTTTTCCTATTCATGTAATAATTGAATCAAATGTTTTAATGTTTGTTTTAAATGAAACCAGTTACAAGGCCGGTATCGCTGAAACAGGAATACATCAAGATGCATGGAACATAATTACTCCATAATATTGTATAATGTTTATAGATGAGGCACGTGCTACACGCTCGTTATAAATAAACCCTATAAAATATCTTCATAGTTAAAACAAAACAAAACTTTAAAATGTGGTCTTTTACCGCCACATAAAGAGAAATCAGTGCTGTGAGCGAACAGCTTCCATTGCTTAGACCACCGGAAAAGTTCGCCGTGATGGAGAAATTAACTACGAAATGCAATTACACTGTTAAGCAGCGCTAGTAAGTAAGCAAACACGTCGGGAAATTTTATCGCTTTCTACGCGGTACGTCCGTTTATTTACTACGGTTACGTAGTAAAAACTCAACAATGGTCCGATAAAGGGCGGATTTATTTTTAAGCCTCACTTCGCAGATTTTCAGAGAAAATTCGAGGAAGTTCTTAGAAGCTTTAATTTTTCGGGAAACTCGGTATTATTTTCTTAAATCAGTTGGAATTAGCTTAAGGTTATTTTCAAGTCGGAATGGTTGACAATGACAACATCTGGTCAGAAATTAATATCTGTGGTTTTAAATACAACCGACGACTGGCAATTACTGCTCATTACCAGACCACCGGGCCTAAAGGGTCCATTAACACATTCGTATATTGCGTGTTTCTTGTTGTTTTGCTCGATTTGTTTATGTCGACGACTTCTTTATGGCATTATATGCATAGTCTTATGACTAGGTACGCCAGGAGCAGCTGATGTTGTTACGTGACAGGTGTGATAGCACCCGGCTTACACCTGCCCTCGGCACGCGCCGCCGCAAGCTGCTCTAGCAATTAAATAGCATTCATTACTTACATCTATAAAGAATCGATATCCAACCACCTGACATTATCCTACAAATGGCTATAGCAGCAGCTGACTCTCAAATGTCAACAGCACTTGCATAATTCAAATATTACACAGGTACAAAAACAATGTAGTGTCGTAAGAAAATACGAGAAAATTCTAAAGGGAAAATTATTGTGAATTATTCGTTGAAAAACTATACATATTTATATGTACCGAGAATCCTCTGGACTACGATTAGGTAGTGTTCTTTATAACAACGTGAATAAATGAATTTTGATATGGCTACTCCGAAAAAATGCTGACTTAAGTATGTAGGTACATAGTTCAGTCTAGTATAAATGTGGTCAGAATACGCGTTATAGAAGCGTGTTGTATATTGTCAGCGCAAGTAATGTAATTGCCAATGGAAATACCATTTCCGGCTTAGTTCAACGAGAAAGGACTCGGCTAGCATATTGATGAACAAGTTTGCGAAACGGGCCGAGCGGGTCTAGCCAGTAACTGGAGGGCTCCAGAGAGCGGTACCGTTACTCGGAGCGGTTAGCGACGTTGCGTAGATAAACCGCGGACCGGCCCACGACAGAATCAGATAGCCAATATTATGATGCATGACGATTGATAACAGTTGCGACTTGCGTACAACTAGATATATATTACAAACTCCAGCACCGCCGCTGTAATCAAACGTTACGAAATAGTCCTGATAACAACGTATTTTATGGAATTCTTAGTAGCGTTGACGGACTTCCTACATAACTTACAATAGTAATCGCTTTATTGAAATTAAAAAAAAAATTAGGGATCAAAAAAAGCCATAAGAACGCCTGCTTCGTTTATTTTTGCTTATCTTTTTGAACAGCTCTGTAATACCGGTTTGGTGATCAATTACGTAATACAAAAGTGCGCGAATTCCACCTGATATGGTTATCGAGTTCATGACTCACGTGGGTTCAGTTTCCTGTAAGAGGACAAAGAAGGCAATCGTATCACCACGGAGATTTCTCATATATGCTAGTTGCTAGTTAGATGACTCAAATATTTCTAAACCCGGAACTGACATGAAAGGTAGAAATTTATCACTTGGGAAATCCTGATTCATCAGACAGGAAAACGTGAGAATGTCCTTGTCTGATGCCAGTTTACCGTTCTCGAGTAACTGTAAACTTATGGACGTGCCTCGATAGAACAATCAAAGAATGCAATAGCGGTGCATTAAGTGCAGTGCATTAGAGGCTCGGTATGGCTTGTAGGGTAAGGTAGCATAGCATCGCGTGCAGCGGCCGTGGTTAGAACACACTCTACCGACCTACATTTTATGCGAGACGGCCAACTCATTATTTACTAGTTTAGCCACTCACGCACTGGGCACGGACACCCTAACGTTCGTGTTACCCTCCCAGATCCTGGCAATATTTTGGGGACTTCTCATATGGGTCGATCGGATGAATGGGTAACAACTGCCTGACGGGCTACCTGCGAAAATACTAAAAAAAAACACGCACAAAATAATGCAAGGTAACAAAAAGACGACCTCTCGACGGGACCAGCTTCACTGGCGTCGACGTAGGTATCTGCATTTTGGAAACAAAACACAATAGAAAGAGTCGTGTGCGAACGCGACGCAGAGATAGGGGCGGCAGGCGGAGAGAGAGAGTTAGCACTAGGGCCGACGTAAACAAACCACGATCGGGAGCTTCGACCGCACTCACCATTTTGGGGATATTCAGATCCGGGGCTGGCAGGTGTGCGGCCACAGCGGCCCGCGTAGTGAAGAGCGGAGACGTCGTCAAGAAGACCAACATAAGCAATCGTTCACACAAAATAGTTTAAGTCATACACTCGGCATATATAAACACGACACGTCCCGTCCTACACTACGTTCGCGGCTCGCGCCGATGCAGTTTACGTCACCGCATCCCGCTCCCGACTGGCAGTACGCGGCGCGAGCGAGCGACGACCTCGCGCTGCAGCGTGCACCGCCCCGCGCCCCGCGCCGCCGCCGCGCGCCCTTCCCGCCCCGCGCGGGCCCTACCGTCCCACCGCGCGAGCTCGTCCTACGTCCGGTGAATCACGATGTCGACACGAACGCGGGCGGAACGTGCGACGAACACGCAGAGAGCTTTTTCCGACCAATTTTCGAAAACTTTTACAAACGAGAAGCGAGATGCTCGATTCGATGTTTCGCGTTTTAAAGCGTACTAAAAGCTCGTTAACGCGTCTATTTACACGGCGCATTAATTCGAGACTGAGAGAAATATTTTACTGACGCACATAAACTCAGTTCCTAACTATTTTGGAAATAGAATGAACAGTAATTAGCATTAATCCTTTTGTACGTGTTTAAGGTAAACTAAACACATAAATAAAATAAATTATGGGAATTTTAGTATTTCCATTTCGTTTGAATATTTTAGTAGTTACAGATTTCCTGTACATTTGGTAGACCCAGCGATAACACAAATTAAAATTTGATGGGTGTAGGTAATGAAAAGGGAAGAAAAAAATTATTGACTTTACTGACGTATTTTAAAGCAACATAAAACGTCACAGGTAAGTACAGCCACTAACCACTGTCCAAGGTGTCCATAACAAATGAGACTGTGCGCGGATTTTCATAAAACTTGTTCGCGACGTACGTTTTTGAAAAAGCGTTACAAATAAAAAAATCTTATCTAAAACTTTAAATTACATGGGTAAATATTCTATTAACATTATTTTTTACTTTTACTAGTAATGGGGGAGACCTTTGCCCAGCAGTGGGACATTACAGGTTAACTAAAAAAAAAAACTAGTAATGGCCTAGTACATAATTGATAGATCTTTTGGTCGAATTTTTTTTTTTATATGAAGTGACGAAACGAGCAAATCGCTCGCCTGATGTTAAACGTCACGTTTGCCCATAACAGGTCTGCGCCACCCAGAATTTTGAATTCACAGAATTCAAGACCCTGCGCGGCACAGCACTGCGCTCGTCACCCTGAGATATAAGTTGGTTAATCTCCCATTTGCCCTGTAATTTCACTGGAAACGATGCCCTTCCAACCGGAACACAGTAATGTTTGCACATTACTGCTTGGCGGTGGAAGAACTGGCAAAGGTGTGGTACTTCCCCAGGCGGGCTCTGCAAAAGAGCCCTACCACTACAAAGATCAGATTAGTACAAAAATGCTTTTACCACTGTTACTGTACTGTTATGGTTTATTTCAAAACTGAGTTTTTCTTTGATATAACATAAACTTAGCAATTCGATAAACTTTATGTACTAAGTATACATAATTATATAGGGTTATTCATAAAGGGTAGGCTAAGCCGAAAAGGGCTCATAGTACTCATCATTAAGAACAATTTTTACTATGGGACCAACCCGAAATTCGCGAAAAAAAATCAGCTGATCCATAGAAAAATGTCAATGACACTCGACAAAATGTATGGAACAGCTGATTTTTTTTCGCGAATTTCGGGTTGGTCCCATAGTAAAAGTTGTTCATAATGATGAGTACTATGAGCCATTTTCGGCTTAGCATACCCTTTATGAATAACCCTGTATAATATGTACATCGACAGAAAAATACGTAATTTGCGTCAGAAGTTATGCTAGGCCCACTGTCCATCCAAAGGTTGTCTGGAAGATATCGCTTTGGGCGAAAAGGCGGTCCTAGTAAATAGGAATCCAAGCATGCAGCGCGACGCGCGCAAGTCTACTGAACACGTATAAAATATAATAAAAATTCTAATTTAAATTTTGAAGACGCTACGATTTTTTAAAATTTGCAAAAATTTTGAAGAAAAATGATGTTAATTCGAAAAATTTGTACTAATCGTGTACTTTTTTGTTACAGAATCTTCGAGGGGACGTCGAGCCGGACACAGCGATGTACCACACTCAATATTCAGTCTAAATCTAAGAGTCTCTAAAATTCAAATGTACTGGGAATCACCGTCCCTTACAACACCTCGGTCTATAATTACGAAGAGAAAAAATTAAGCAAAAATAGGAATCCAAGCATGCAGCGCGACGCGCGCAAGTCTACTGAACACGTATAAAATATAATAAAAATTCTAATTTAAATTTTGAAGACGCTACGATTTTTTAAAATTTGATTATCGAATGTAATTCTACGTTTGCTTGGTTTCGTTCTGTTTAATTTGTTTTTGATTTAGATTTTTTGATTGGAATACGGCTTTATTCACTACTAGCTTTTACCCGCGGCTTCACTCGCTATGTTTTTATCTTTCGTATTTTTTTTTTTAAATAATAAGTATCTTATGTTTCTTATAATACCTCCAAGAATATGTGTACAAAGTTTCATGATGATCGGTTTCGTTTTCGCGTGAAAGCGTAACATCACATTTATAATATTTAGTAGGGATTCCTAATTATTAGGACTATTACGAGTTAACTCGCTGTTACTCGTAATAAGATAACGCCTTCCTTGACGTAACAATCGCGACGTGCCGGCCTTGTTCTAATTAAGTAATTCAGCGAGCCGCCATTCAGCGCCGTACCGGAAATGAATCACGATTAAAAAGTAGGCCGGTTGGTTCCTCGTCGAGTCCCAGAGTTGGCATCTGTTGCTGTTTTTTTTCAGGGTTGACTGGAACGTAAGTTAAGGGCGGGCGAAACATAAAATCAAAAATGACGAGGAGTTATAAGTTTGACGTGTCTGTGTGTAATATACATATGTATTTTGTTTAAAAAAAAGCGTGGCGTGCTTTTTAAGATATTATCAAAATGCTAATCACTCTACTCATGTCTGTCAATACAAAATGTATCTACAAAATATAATATATGTAATATCTATTGACCCATGCACCCCACGCTTTTTTTTAAATAAAATACATATAATTATTTATTTACACTATTATTAATTTATATTTAATGAAATTTTCAACCCTATTCTTAATTTAAATTTATGAAATTTTATTTTCTATTTTTTTTAGTTCGGTTTTCTATAAAAAGCGTGTTTTTTAGTTTTTTTTAAACTATTATTTATTTTTCGCTTTTTAGTTCGATTAAATAACTAAAAAATTAACTACCTAACAAAACACGCTTTGTTTAGTTTTTTTTTTTTTGTGTATTGTCATGACCGTGTGAAGTGGGTCAAAAACGCGCTCAAAGGAGTCGGTTACAAACATACAGGTGACGCTAATAAAAGCGTGTTAAAATGACGAGGAGTTATAAGTTTGACGTGCCTGTGTGGCATTGTAGCTCCCGAACGGAATAACCGATTTTGTTTGAAAAGTGAATCAGTCAGCATCAGGAGTGTTCTTAGCTATGTTTTGTCGGGGGTTTTAATTTTTTTTTAAATTACGTATTGTAACGTGTTAAAATCAAAATGTTTGTTTTGATTTCATGAAATGTTTTGTTGAAACTTTGTAATACTCTCAAGAACTTTACTGATTGCGAATTTTATAACTTTTTACAGTGACTTTTTAACTTTAAAATGTTGAAATGTACGAACGCAAAAGTCGGGCCCTTAAATTAACGCAGCAGATGTTCTATTTGCTTGGCTAGTATTGGACGATCCCGTTATGTTTCACGCCAATAACATAAAATCCTGTAATGTATAACTTAGAATACTGTGATTTCAAATCTAAATTTTAAAAGCCTACCGCTGCGGTAGAGCGATCAACGCCATATTTTTATTTCCACCATATTTTCAATAACACGGTCTTTTACAAAGTTACCGGTAACCTAAATTTTCATGAGACTTAATTTAATTTTTTTGATGCCAATAAGTCCGCGTTTGACCACCAAAGCGACGATGTGGCCGAAGATGAAGTACGGAGACCTAGAAGATATGTTATGCCTTATGCTTGTTTTCACCAACAAACCCTAAATTTTAGGGAACACCTATCACATAACTTCATGTAGGTGACACTTAGTAGGCAATAGGTAATGGTGAATGTACAGTTAATAGTAATTGTTTTAATATAATTCAAAAGATACGTTTGTTTCGCAATCGACGGGTTTTTTTTAAGATTCAGACAAAATACGACAAAACCCTTTCACAAAATAAAATGAATATTAAAAAATTATTGGACAAATACCTACTTTAGCGACACAGATCTCAAAGGACCATTTTTCATTTAATTTCAATAATTTTTGTAATGAGACCTAAAATATAATCTGCAAATAGAAACCTATCTGTAGCCTGTCGATTATTTTTAAAACTTAATAAAAAGTTTAAGTACATAAAAATAGGTATCTATCCAATCTTTAGTGTAAAATACAGGGTTATAAGGAAAGAGTATGCTACAAGAACATTATTTTACAAAACAAAAAACAAAAACCGACTTCAAGAGACCGACTATTGATAGTTATTCATCTATTTGTCGCGCACGTACCTTATGCAAATTTAAGACTTATATGGTTTTCTCATGGATACCATTATCAAAACTGGACTAAATTGAAATGGGACCAAATGGGAAGCGTCAGCTTTCTACTAAAAAAAGAATCATCAAAATCGATTCACCCAGTCAAAAGTTATGAGGTAACAAACATAAAAAAAAAAAATGATAAAAAAAAAACATACAGTCGAATTGATAACCTCCTCCTTTTTTGAAGTCGGTTAAAAACGCGATTTTATTATTGGTCCCATAATAAAAGTTCTTAAACATGAGTACTATGAGCACTTTCGGCTTAGCATACGCTTTCCTTATAACCCTGTATAAAGAATTAGTACAATTCTAATATAAGGCCGCGTTTCAAACTCCACCAACAACACTTACGATGCCAATAACGCTAATTAGAACCAACACAGCAGTGCTAATAAGATTCTTTTCGTCGCGTCGTGTTGTTTCTCAAGTGCTCGTCGTTCTTTGCACATTAGACTTAGTAAGTAAGTAAGTAAGTAATCTATGTATTTTTTTGTTATGTTTTTGTTTTTCAGTAAGTTTAGTATTTGGGGATGATATGTATACTCCTTTTTTTAGAGTTCTGTACTGCCGTCCTAAGCCAAAGAGCAGTTTCTCAAAAAAAGATTTTCACGCATCTGGCGCGTAATTTTTCAAGCTATCGCCTCAGACCAAGTAGAAAGGCAGACATAGTCCCGCCTTAGATCCAGGTGAAGCCAAAAAAACTACCTTACTGGCCGTGTACAAGTACTTCAAGCACTCATTTGACGCATAAAAACTACCCGAATCAATCGTCAATTTTTACGTCGGTTGCTCAGAGAACGTGAACAAGAAAAATAAGTAGTAATAAGGGTAGTTTTTATGCGTCAATGTGTTTGAAGTATTCATACACGGGCAGTAGGGTAGGGTAGTTTTTTTGGCTTCACCTGTATCTAAGGCGGGACTCTATCTGCCTTTCTTTTTGATCTGAGGCTATCGCATGCATGAAAAAACAAACTTTTTTATTGAGCTACCGCTCTTGGGCTTAGGACGGCAGTGTAGTAAACTAGGAAAACTCGATTGTATAATTTCATATTTTACCCATAAAAAACTGTTTTTTTCCCTAGTATTTTTATAAAATTTACCTTCACGGTATATCTATAGCGTCCCGTGACAATATAACTTTTCTATAGCTTTGTAACTCATTCCTTATAACTAAAATAAACCAGTAAAAGTACTCACCATTCAAAAGCATTGTAGTGGTAATAGCAGAGTCCTAGTCCGTACAGGAAGAGAGGGTCCTTCCAGTTGTCCTGCTCCAGAGCATAGAACTTCTGGTAGGCTGACATGGCTGAAACAAAAAGTAAATTTAATCCACTGTTGAAAATTATTTATACACTAGATAAAAAAAAAATAGCCTATGTTACTTTGGGATAATGTAGCATTCGAATGGTGAAAGAATTTTTGAAATCGGTCCAGTAGTTTTTGAGTTTATTCCACACAAACATACAAAAAATACAAATCTTTCCTCTTTATAATATTAGTATAGAAGTATAGATTATTGAAATGTCATTCCCATGCAATTGTCTTAGTTTTCTATAGCATAGGCTAGGGGGCTGGTATGAAGCAGATAAGTGGACTAAAGCTTTAGAAGCGTGGTGGAGGCTGCTCTACTTGTGATACACTAATTTGCTGCACCTGACAGGGCAGTTAGGGCACGCTGGAATAATGTGCAATGTAAGTTTGAATACCTTCATTTTTATATTTCCTTAAAATTTTGGATCGTGAAATACATTTAGTAAATGAAAATTTAACCATATTAGCAACTCCATACTTTTTAATTATCCTCAATGTTATAAACTGTTGCAACTAGCAGCTAATACCAATCCAGTTCAATTCAGATATTTTAAATACAGTAAAAGCTCCCTATTCGCGCTTCCGTCATTCGCGTTTTCACTATTCGCGGATTAAAAAAATGCAACCCAATTTCTTTATTCGCGGCAAAAAATTTCTTTATTCGCGGATCTAAAATTTCATACAAAATTCCAATAGGTGTTTAACGCAATATCTTTTGCAAGTGCCGTCAAATGGTACCGCCGAGCACTTTGACCTAAGCCGCCTTTGTCGCATTTGCCGCAAACACCGCGGTCGGCGTTTTTGAAAATGTAAACAAACAGAAGAAAGCAACCTTATTTCTGAAGGAATAAAGTATATTTTTAAATGTTGCTGTTCCGTTCTTTGGTAAAAGCCGCTTTGCCTATTCTAATGTTCTAATATTCTAATCTTCTATGCTAATATTCTATACGATTTCTTTGTGAACATTGATCTATCTATGGAACGAAGTCTTAATTTTTAAGAGGCAAATTGCTAATGCGACTGCTGAGTATCAGTCTGAATTGTCGGATCTATTAAAAACTGCCAAGCAAGAGAAAATAACAAAATTCTTCAAACCATTGCCTAAGCCTGAGGATAATGATTAATCAAAATGTTCAATAACATCAATAAAATTGATTTTTTTATATATTTGTGTTTTTTATTTTGGCACCTAGGAACGTATCCCCTATAAACCCATATAAATTACCATTCTGTATTCACGGTTTCTGTATTCGCGGCATATTTATGGAACATATACCCCGCGAATAAAGAGATTTTACTGTACTGTATGTTTTCTGGAAGACCTTAATTTCCCTTCATCCTACAGGAACCATTCACGTTTCTGTGATAATCATCCGAGATATAAGCTAATTGCATAACAAGATTCACTTAAATCTGTTGAACCATGTCAGCAAGAAGAAGTAGCACAAGCACAACACATGCACATCCACATGCAAACTTTTACACTTAGCACTTTGACTGCGGCTAATAATCACATGCACTTGCCTTAGGTGCGGCTAATAGTCAAATGCGTTGTTTTATGTGTGCGTGTGCAGCCGCACTCGCGTCGCACAAAGGAAAACAAAAGGTATGAGTTTCCCGCAGTCAAAGTGGTAAAAGTTGTCTTTATCTTTGTTTGTTCTATGGGTGCCACAAGGGTTTACGAATGGGCAGCAATGAGTGTGAAACATTATTAAAATAAAATAAAATGAAATGCGAGTTGGATAGAATACCTTTAGCATAGTCTTCAAGCAGAAGATGGAAGTGACCCAACTTGCAGTATGTCTTGGGATCAATGCATATGTCTCTCCTGACGACAGGCAAGCAGGTACGCTCCTCTTCCTGGAAAAGATGTAAGATTGACTGTTGTAACAACATTAATCTTGTAAATCTTAAAAAAGCATAAAAAAGGAGGATAAGAGACAATTTTGCAGACTTATAATGCAAGATATAGGTCTGCTCGCCTATTATCAAATAAATAAGAAAGTAACTCTTTTGATCTGTATCTGTATGTATGTTTTTAACGTCCGATGCAAAAAGGAGTGTTATAAGTTTATTATGTCTTTCCTCATATATCTGTCTGTGCCATCATAGCTTCTAAGCGGCTGACCGAGATTGATTTAGTTTATGATGACTCGATTGAAAGTGTTCTTAGCCTATGGTTTAACAAAACCGTTGGATGTAGCTAATAGGCGGATATGAGAAGAAACAACTTTACCTTGACTTGCACCAGCATTCCCTCCAAGTATTTGACTGCTTTGAGGACAAGTGCTCTGGTCCTGCCATGTTCTGTTCCACGAAGCTTCAGAAAACCAAATTGGCGGCTGGAAAGTGGCAAGAGTTGGTTTGTTTTTAATTTGAATTAGAATTTGTATTTATTATGTTAGAAGTGGTGGGCTCTATATGTTACACTATATGAGTTTAGTTAACACAGGTAGGTACCCCTGCTTTAGCCTCTACATCATTGTGTGCATTGTGAGCTACTGTATACCAAGTAGATGATTATTTTCTCCAATTTAGACAACAGGTTACCAAATAATTATGTACATACAAAACGGTGTGTTAAGTACTATTGGTAGTATAGCGATGACAACATCTGCATAACTATTATAAGATATTGCACGAAAATTGAACAAATCTATTGATGAAAGCTTGTTTTCGGTTTATAAGTGAAAATATAGGTACCTGTCAAGTTCCGATAAAACTTGCAGCTCTTGCGAGGTTAGATGCAATTCTTCTTTTTCGTCCATGTTGTCTTAATTTGCTACAATAAACCGCTACACACTTTATTGCTATAATTTCTTAACCATAGCTTGTATTTCGTAATAAGTTTGATTTTAAAACAAGACTTTTTCAATATACGCATCTCACTTGACATAAATCACGTGACGTAAACTGAACTGACTGACCGTGACCGGTCTGCCCACAGACTATTTATTTTCTATTAAGTTCATTCGGAAAATTTTAGTCGATTGTCAAATTTAATCACATTTGGAATGGTGGAGTTCAACTCTTTTTGATTTTGTCTATGGTCATGTACCTGTCATGAAGCTGTCAAGGCAGTGATGCCAGATAAGATGGTTTTATTCTACTTAAGCTTGTTTAACACCTACATTTTAAACTCAGCTCAAAGAACCAAAACCACCACCACTTCACATGATGCGGGGCATGGGCATTTGAAATCTGAAGCCAGACAAATATTTTATTAATGGCCACAACTAGATTAACTGAGTGTGTCGAATCGAATCCCGTTAAGTATAAGCAAAGCAATGAAAACAGTTTGTTACCCAGGCATTTTTGTAATAGTCTTATTTATTGCTGGTCCCACTTTTGCACAGAAGTTTAATTTTAGAACTGCTCTTAGTAACTAGTATCGATTAGTGAACTAGTTATACAAATCGACACGTCTAACTTTAGCTTCTCTTGCTTAGCATGGCAAGGGCAACACTATAGATTAAACCAAAAAAATCCGGCAAAACGGGAAGACGCAATTTTCTTTTTGAAATTTTCATTTTATCTATTACTACCATCTAGAAAGCGGAGTTTTACTTGTAATCGTGTGATTTTGTGAGATATATTTTGAAGTATTTTTTGCAACACATTTTAGATAACTCCGCAACAATGAGCTACAGAGATTCAGTAAGTAAATACAATATTAATGTTTAAAAAACCTTACTAGCGGTTGTTTTTAATTATTGTAATAAAAATTATTAATTTACTGAGTATCTACATAGCTTCGTAAATTATGTCGACATAATCTCTAGTTACATTTACCTTTTCACCTGTTCTATTCTCGGAACGTATGAGTCAGGGATTCAAGGCCAAAGGGGAATTGAGGGATATCATTTTTCCGATTGTTATGCTATTTTTAATTTATTTAAAATGCTGATACACGTGATGTTTCACGTGCAATAACGCGAAATTAAATATTTACGCAGTATGTATTACTCAGTACATGGTAATCAAACAAATCTTGATTACCTAAAAAGTCCAAAATAAATCCTTTTTTCACAGTATTTGTACCCTCGGTGTTCCCGCCGTCATGTATCTTATTATGATGTATGTACCTAGGTACTAATGTTAATAATAGTTTTTTTTTTTGTTTTCCTATAATTATTTGGTTTGTATTTTTTACTCACTCTTCGTGTAGGTGTGTATTTAGTATTTATTCAATGCATAATTTTATTATGGACATGTTAGTTTTAGGTAATTACCTTACAATAGATTTTTAAGTTATTCACTTTCTGTTAAAAATATTTCAAGATAAGATAGAATATAATTTTTACACCTGTTTTGGTTAGGTACTGATTTACTACTTATTGAAAGAAATCTCCGTAGAATCTATAGTTATGAAAATAGTTAGTAAAAAACAATTTTAGTTTGTCACGATACTGCATAAGATATAAATTACACCCGCCTCATCTTAATGAATGCTCAATCAATTTCTTGCTTACTATAAGTTCATGCATGTCTGCTGCTGTTAACCTCATGACCATTGTTTATTATCAACAGTACTCATTATTTCCACGATCTCATTCATACTGCGCAGCTACCGAGCAGCGAGTAGGATCCTACTTGAGGACCCTAATGGTATTTATCACCAAGAGGTGTGGTGGAGGATTGGTGATAGCAAAAAGGCTACAAAATGAACTCTACGTAATTCGTTTCGTATACACAAGCATTCTCCATGCATATCATTGCTTATGTTTACCATTAAGCAAGATGATGATCAAATGCAAGCTAAATTTATTTCATGACAATAAAAACTAATTGGAATGTAAAGAGTTACTTAAATCATAGAGCTGATTTGAAAGAGCTTTGCTATCTTTCATTATGTATTAGTTGTTTCCAATGCTGAAAATATTGCTGTAAGCTACATGATACAGAGTTCACGCCACTATAGGGTTGTTTCACACTTCCGCCACGCCTCTCCAAACTAGGCGTCGAGCCTAAGAATGTTTTTGTGTGACCCCATATAACAGTTTATAAATGCTTTCAATCACAAATTAACATGTACCCTCAGATAAATCTAAGCTACCTAGGTTTATCTCCAGGGTTATCTTAAGCATTTCTTAGAAGAAATAATCCTGTCTTCTACCTTTAGAGTGTATTGTTAATTAGGTAAACCTAGTTCTTTTCGTTTTAAATGTTCAAAAATGCTAGATTCACCATAAAAATCTGGCATTTATGGATATCAATATAGAAATTTTTATGGCAAAGTTTTTGTGTGTTTGTTTAGGATTATGAATAAGTAAATACTTCAACCAGCCTGTTTTGTAGCATTTATGATAGTTTCCGGAAGTTCAGCAATTTTGCTATTATAACTTCTGAAAAGTAATTGAATTGCTGGTAAATAATTATGCTAAATGTGGCATGTCTCCTAAGATAAGACGGAGTGTGTGTGTTTGTTATTTCTTTATTCTAAAATGGCTATATATTTGAATGAAAATTAGTATTGCAGCAGCAAATACCCTGTAGCAAGTATAGGCTAATTTTTATCCCAGAAAACTTAACAGTTCCTGCAAGATAATGGGTAAACAAAAAAATAATGGATAAAGTAGTCACAATGTGCTGCTTGTTTACTATAATGATATATATATTTACTTCCCTATCTCTTGCAACGTCATGTCCTAAGATAATGAGTTTGCAGTCTGTATCAGAAGTGCAATTAGTTATTCCAACTAACAGTTTGTGCACGGATGTGAGTGGTGTGCCCAACAATAATGCCTGTAGAGTAAAAAACTTGAGTATAATGGGTGGGGTCTTGTCCAGTTGTTTTTCTAATTTGTTTACTGTGCAGAGCTTTGGGTCGTCTCCATCGTCAGTGCTCAGCTCGCTGTCATCGTTCCGTAATCGACCGTTTGCGGAAGTATCGTACAGCCCAGCGCCTGATATGAATGAAGTCTACCCTGGACTGTATGTTGGAGACGCGTACGTATCAAGACAAATTCATACTTGTATCTTTTCAATGTAAAAGACAGATCAACTTCATATATCGACTGCTGCCACAACCACTTTTGAAACTACAAAATCACGTTTTTTTCCGTTGTACCAATTATACGGATATTTAATATACTTTTGGGAAAATAAATGTAAATGAAATATTAAAAGAAAAAAAAACACATTTTTTAAATCAAGTAAAATTGATACTACACATTTCAACTCATAATTTAGGGCAACTTTTGACTTTAAATTGCTCTCCTGTAAAAATATCGTTTGTAGTTTTGATACTGTTTGTAGGGGCAGTCGATTTATGTCTTTTCATTTATGTAAAAGAAATTAATGAACAATTCATGATTGAACCTTAGGGTTGCAGCAAAGGATAAGCAGTTTCTCCGTCGCATGGGCATCAACTATGTGCTCAACACGGCTGAAGGCAAGAGGTTCACTCAAGTGGACACCAACCACCTGTACTACCGGGACGTGCCCGGAATGCGGTACAAGGGCTTCCAGCTGATGGACTTGCCGAGCACTGATATATCCAAGTACTTCCATATTGCGGCCAACTTCATCGATGAGGGAGTTTCTAGCGGAGGTATGTCTTCATCTCTATACTAGCAAAGTCAGACGAATATTGAAATGTTGTTAGAGAGAAGGAGTGTATGTTTGTTACTTCTTCACGCTGAAATGAATCAACGGATTTGGAATGGAGATAGCTTATATCCTACATTATTTAAAAAAACAATAGTTCCTGTAGACTAGCGTCTGTCTGCATGTTAAATTTTTACGACTGTTCGGAGCATACCAGTGAACTTATCTTGAAGTTTGACTAAGGGCAGTGTGCATCATAAATTCATAATGGTAGTTGGATCCAGCTAGCATTATTTCACTGATATATTTCGACTGTTATGTACATACAGTATACTTCGTAATAGAGTTATGTGCAAACTGCGTTCTTGAGTAATATTGGCCTAGGAACTATTGGATTACCGTCTGCCGCAATCTTAGCTCCGCAACAGACTACGGCTTCTGACGCAAGCTGCAACATTCGCAGGTCGCGTGCTCGTCCACTGCTTCATGGGCGTGTCTCGCTCCGCCACGTGCGCGCTCGCGTTTCTGATGATCAAGCGCGGCATGTCGCTGACTGAGGCGTTGTCGGTGGTCCGCGCTCGCCGCGACATCCACCCCAACGAGGGCTTCTTGCGTCAACTGCAGCTTCTCGACAGGGAGCTGCGAGTGTCTCGCATTCGCTGACCCTTCACCCCCTACTCGCTCTTCGGTTCGCGCATCGATACCGCGCCTCGACGCGTCCGCAGTCTCGACAGGACCGTCAGTCATCGGTATTATTAATCAGTAAGGTTCTGGCAAATGATATGGCACGACTTGGAAACTATCATAAATTAAAATAACTTTTTTCAAAAAAATGCATTTCTAGTGTATTTCCGCCTTCAAGGTAATACATTTGAATACAGTTATTTGAAGATGAACTTCCGCGAGGTAACACCTGATTTAATAAATTATAAATTAAAAAGTATTCTGGAGTTGTAATATTAGACTCGTTTGACTCAAAACTAATGTTAAAAAAATTGATTAGAATAGGCTGCAGTGGTAATAAAGTTTGAAATTCAGTGTTCAGCGGAACCTTCCAAGTTGTGCTATATTTTGTGCCAGATTAAAAAATAGCTAACCAATACTGCGATGCGTATGAATCACGAACCGAAGAGCATTATCGCGTGCGATATCACGGGAAACGTGAATGCGATAATTTAACAAAATGTAGGTAGTTTTAACTATTTGCTATTGATTGCATTTTGGACGTAAAATATTTTGAAACTAATAATGATAATGTCTCACGAATATAGTATTTTACTGTTAACGAATAAATGATGCGGTAAGAAAATTGCGTTGTCTCCGAAGAAGAAGAAAATATGATGGCATGAATTATTCAAAATTCAGCATGTTTACAGTTGCTATGGAGAATGTTGCTAAAAACATCCTCCTTTTGAGCAGTCGGATAAAAATAGCAACTAATGATGATTAACTTCATAAGATAATATACTAGAATTTTAAGCAACAGTTAATATCTCACCAAATAATATTACAATAATTGTACACTCATAGATGTGTGATTTAAAAACAATAATATTTTTATAGTTACTTCTTATAACATGATAATTATTCTTATGTCAATGTACCTGTTCATTTTGTTACTATATAAATAAATATTTTTGTAATTATTTTAAAAATCAAAAATCATAAATTCAAAAATGTTGTTATTACCGGTTGAAGAAGAGCTTTGCATATAATGTGCGCTCTTCCGAGAGTTCCACTTCAAATTAGTTGCTAATAAAAGTAGGGTTTTCTTGTTTGTGTGCAGTGTTTCTATTATTACCATAAAATACAGCCTACGATACCTCAGAAATTGAGACGATTCTAACGACATTTCACACTTTAAAATCGGTCAAGCCGCTTTGGTGGTAGAAGGTTAAGTCACATGGAAAAAGACAAATGTACACTTGCATACATCAGAAAACATTGCGCTCTTTTTGGGCAAGCGGGTAAAAAGTATTTTGATGGGCTAATAAGCTAAGTTATATAAGAAAACAAATCTGATCAAATTGCTACCAAGAGTACCAAGTACACATATGGCGCTGACTGACTTTATCATGTATCTGTTCCATGCGAGGCGAGCTTGTTTCAAAACGGCGACACACGACGCGGCGAACGCTCGCTCCGAACACAAGCGCAAGCGCAATCTGACTCTCGTCAGCGTGCTTGTTACAAAACGTGATTGTTATGCTTACGATGACGCGTCAACCTGCACTGACTTTTAGTGACGCTTAGTGACTTTGCAAGCATGTGCTCGTATCGAGCGGTAAGGTCGCTGCACTGACACTGTTACGCGTAACAAAAACTCGATACATTACAAACGGTACAAGTCAGTCACATACATGTGTTATTCTATGCAATCGTATAGCTAGCATATCTGCTATGCTATTCGTTGCCTGTTGCCATCTACAATTTCTGAGATATGTCTATGCAAATCTCTGCTATATTATTAGCTGTCACTAACACCTTGAGGTATGCTCTACTTTTATAATAGGCAAATCTATGTTTTCGCTTAGCTTAATGGAAGCCCATCAAATAAAAATAAAAGTGATTTCAGTGTATGTTCTCATGTGCCATTTTATGAACTGTTATAGATTTATTTATTGAACAATTTAAAATTTTAACTAGCATTAGTGTAAGGAAATTGATAAAGTCCAGGGTTCGTACTATGAGTTTTTAGCACCAGCCTGAAATGGATCGCTTATCTTTCGTCTCGGTCTCTCAGCTAGACAAATTACGAGACAGAAGTCAGGGCGATCCGTTTAGGGTGGCGCTAAGAACTCGTGGTGTAGTCCCTGGTATAGAAATTGTTAAAGCTTTCTAGTGAGAAATGTATCTTCTATAGTACAACTCTAGCCTTACAGTCATGTGATGACGTTGTTTCTGATTACTTTGATAGTCATAGATTACGAACACATGGATTTGGGTCTGTGTCAGTCCGGAGCAAAGCTAGACTAAATCGCAAAAAGCACACAATTGTTGCAAGCTAAACTAGGCAGGATTATTTCTATTGTTAGGATGAAATAGGGTTTAAATTAATTTGTCGATATTTCTGTACATGTAACTATCTAATAGTAAACACAAAAGTACACATGTAAAGATAAACTAGAGACACTTCGTGAAAGTACCAGACCCAACATCTGTGTAAGTAAAAATAAATTTATTAGGACTATTCTTCAAGAGTGGCAGGGCATCTGAGCGATGACATACCGTAGTTGTATTTAGCTTAGCATGTGTGTCAATGCCTGGGCCTTGGGAGTGTCACAGCTGATGAGCACCCATTGTGAGTTGTGAGCGACTTGCACTAGTTGCCAACCAACGCAACATTTGGCTGCACATTTGTGTCACTATAAACATGTAACATAGGCATAGGACTTCAATTCAGGACAGCTATTATGAATTAATGTGAGCGCAAACGAAAAGGAAACTGACGGGAATGATTTCTATTTTCGTTTTTTGACGTTTTTATATTCGTGGTTTCTTAACTGCATTTTAGTGTAAACAGAATGTTTTTAAGTAGACTAGTTCTTTTTTGTACAATTTCAAACAAAGTTTAAAAAACAAAAAATAAGATATAAATTAAAAAATGTTAATACATACATGTATTATATTTCAAAACACTTCCTGAACATGTTAGTTAGCAATTCTAAACTTTGAACGCGTTTTTACGAAACATATTTTCCCGTCAGGTCCTTTTTAGCTTGACTCACAAATAGAGTTTTAAGTACTATTTTAATAATTTTATTTTGTTATGAGGAGGATATTTTGATATGACTTGTGGCTGACTGTTCAGTTGATAAGTGCAATGTTTAATGTATTAAATGGCACCAAAGGAAGCAAATATTGTGATAATAAATGTGGAGAGGAAATTAAGTATATTTTTCTGATAAAGAGGTTATTGTAGTTTATTTGTTGAAGTTTCTGCACTTTCTATTTTTACAGTTAAATGCACTTTTATCATGGAATGAATAATAGATATAATTAATAAATAGTTGGTAGAGCGATAAATTGTTGTGAGTGCATTTAACTGTATCTTTAAATTCAATTTATAAAATGTAGGTTTGCTAGAGGTAAGTTTAATTATTCCCTATTAGTGACCTGTATAAGATTTTGTTTCAGTAAAATCCATCTTTATAATTATTATTTACTATTAACCCTGTGAATGCTTGTGGGTCACTCGTAGAAAGTGCTCTTTGTGGTAAATTTTTGCTGTTTGTCAAATTTAGAAATGCATACCTACTAAGGGTTAAGAATAAACTTTATCAACTTAATCCAGTGAAGACAATAAAAAATAGTTTAATGATTTTACAGATTTCAGGTTAATAAAAAATTACCTAGAGGGCACATTTTTTTGTCACAAGTGGTTATGGCATTCAAAGGGTTAATACTGGCATAACAATGATTACTGAAAAGAGCCTCATTTCCAAACAAATTACTATATTTTATTTTAACCTATACAAAATATTAATGTTATGTATCGAACCAAGTTGTTTCTAATTTTATTTAAACTAATTTTAATCAAAAACTTCCAAGCTCCTTTAAACTTAATGTGCAGTCTCATTTTCACACTTGAAATGAGTACTTTTAAACTTCTCATTTGTGGGAAAAGTAAGCACTTTAATAATATAGATTAGCATAGAGGGTTTGTCAAAGAGTAAATATTTTGTTTAGATAAGTAAGAAGTAATTGGTTTGCAGATAAAATGTGATTAGAATGAATTTATAACTGTTAATTATTTTGGAATGAATGTATTCATTATTTTAACTACCTATTCATTACATATTAGTTATTTTTGTAATCAAATTATGAGACACCTAAAACCCTACTTATCTAATGGAATAAAACAAATTTTCAAACTGAAGTTTTTATATTCTCTACCATCCTAAATAATTAGATACATTATAACATATTAGAGATAGTCTTCCAAAGAAATCTAAAGTGTTTTTTTACACACAGTTCATACAAAGACTCGCTTATGGATATGGTAATGATAAAATACACCTATTGGAGACTGGTGGAATAATTATATATAGAACACTGGTGAAGTTCTTTTAGCAATACATATCTACAAATAAGGCCTGTTCATCTCTGTATTTTTAGCTTTCTTATCTCTGGCTCTTGGGAACCAACGGTGTTCTGTGGTCAGTGTTATGGCAGCTAATTGTTTTCTTGCAATCTCTGGCTTTGTCTCTTTGAATACTCTATTGACTTCGTTAATGTTATCCATCCGTAGAATACTATTGCTCTGTGCTGGTTCTTCTGGCAGGGGTCGGGAATGCTCGTATGGGAAGCCTTGATCTTGATGTAGAGCAACTATAGTAGACCCGTCGTTGGTGATGACAATTTTATTGTAGAATCGGGCGATAATTTCTTTAGGCTTGTAGCCCATAATGCGGGCTATGCTAGCCATTTTTAAGAAATATAACAATAGAAATACTCGAATTCAAAATAACCTCAAAATCACAACAAAACCAAAGTACTCTGCTAATTTACTGTCAATGTCTAATACACTGCTGAATGTCAATGTCAAAACCAGTGGAAATCGTCCACAGATTAAACTCCAAAGACAAACTTGAAAGGTTCATTCTTTAAATTTTTAGTCGATTATTTTTAATTTGCTTTAGAGAACTGGATGCCAGTAGGCAATTTTACCCGAATTTAGGGTATTTCTGTAAGCCTAGAGAGTTAAGAGTATATTTTTTTTGTTGGGTATTTCACAAAAGAGAACCTTATGTTAAAATTACAATGGCTGCAAAATAAGAGGTTTTAGTAACTGTACTAAGAAATGCAGTGCGAGAAATACCCATTAATTTTGAAGTACTTTCACAAATACCAATTCAAAACTATGAGAAGAAACTATTTGAAATGAACAACTTTTCAGAAATCGAGCATTCTAGGCATTTTTTTATTATTATTTTTTGTACCTAGGGAAAAATTTAGTTTCTGGATTGGCACTCAGCATGTCAGTGCTGAGTCAGCACTGACACTAACAACAAAAAAAGGTATAGATACAAATTGATGTAATGGAAAAATAAATCGAAGATTTCGTATGAATTAGTAATAGCGTACTTATACCAAAATGGATTTTCCTGCAACTCCATCACATGTATCTGATACCAACGAGTATGCTGGAGCTACGCCCTCCCCGTATCACAGTTCCAAAGACGACAACAAACGGCGCAGGTATTTTACAACCCAATTTCTTAAATTAACAAACCAACATCATAAAACCTCTAATTGTACATTTAATTCTGTATTCTGAGGGCTAATATGTGCTGCATGTAAAATTCCAGTTCGTCAAGATCTATAAAACGGAGGCGTTTTGACGATGAGCTGGTTGAGTATAGTTTGCAACCAGGGGCGTCCCTTGGGAAAGGAGACAAGCGTATGCGCACCCAGTCCTACACTAGCCAAGTGCCAGAGTTCCCAGTCGCCAGCAGTGCCCCGCCCACGCCTTCAACTCCAGCTCCTGAGCGTCGGAGGGTCGCCAGCAGAATTCCCTCCATCGTCAGCATGGGCCGTAAAGCTCGTCGCAAAGGCCAGCTCAGTCAATTGTCAACAAAAGATTTGGGCCGCTGGAAACCTACTGATGACCTTGCATTGATACTTGGTGTACAACAGGTCTGTTTGGTATTTTATCTTACTAATATTATTAAGGTGAAAGTATGTATGTTTCCTGACTAATGAATGCTCTAACGGCTGAATGGATTTACATGAAACTTGGACTGAAGGTTGATCATGGTTTGGATTAACACATAGGCTAAATACCAATATGACTCCTGCTATAATATTAACTTGCTCGATCAAACAGTACATTCACTTGATGTAACAATGAATAAGTAAAAATCACACAAGTATGTATTTAAAATAACAAAGATCTTGTAATTTTTCAGGCAAATGACTTGCGCATGGTCCATCGAGGCATAAAGTTCTCCTGTCGCTTCACCCTGAGTGAGCTGCAGTCTCGATGGTATGCTTTACTGTACAATGCCGAAGTGTCGAGAATTGCTGTAGCGGCCATGAGCAACTTACATCCCGATCTGGTGGCCACAGTCCAGCAGCAGGCATTGTATTCCAATGCAGAGGAAGAGTTGCTCGGCACTTTGAAAAGTGTAAGTGTTGTTTTGTTATGTTCTTTAAGATTTCTTATTGTGTAGCAAGCAGACTTACAGTCAGTCAGTCAGGTTCAGTACCAATCAGTGCCTACCACAACAAAGCTCTGAACAATGAACACAGCCAAAAGCTCCACCAAAATAACCAAATAATATCACCACCATAAGCTAGCGCCTCTTATGACTGGTTGATAGTTTTGCTATTGGCTCAGCAAAGTTTTAAAACAAAAGCACAGCTAAGTAAAAAAGGTGTTCTACATACCCCAGCATTAACTGGTGCTATATTTCATGATGATTTTGATGATTTGGAACAAGAAAGTCAGTAATAATATTAGAATAGAATAGAATATTTTATTATTCAAAAAGTCAGTTTCACTTACATTTTCAAATCTATATATATAAAAATGAAACCCGTTTTCCTTGGTCACGGCCTCACGCGTGAATGGCTGGACCGATTTCACTAATTCTTTTTTTGTTGTATTTGTTATTATTAGGAGAAGGTTCTTACGGAAAAAAATATTAAGAAAATCTCTCAGAAATATTGAAAAACCCTAAAAACAAACCTTTTCTTTTTCCCATACGTTTCCCCAAACGTTTTCTAACTAAAACGAGCTTTATTGCTATTGCATAAAGTTCATATTGAATTGCAAGCACTCACTGTTGTTTAAGCAATGTAGGTATGTTCCTAACGTCCAAGAGTCAATTTGCACTTTATTACCTCTGTACAAAGTTCAAATTCAATCATATCTATCAAAACAGTGTGCGTTTTATACTGATAATTTTTACTATAAATTGACAAGTTAGCATCAACAAACTACGGTTGCTATAGTTACGCAATAGCTTGAGAATAGAGGTTATAACAAAGAGTTCCTATAATTATTCTCAACACCTTTGGTCACGCCATCACGCGTGAACGACTGGACCGATTTCAATTTACTCTACGTTTATCCCAAAGTCTACCCGTGCGAAGCCGGGACGGGCCGCTAGTATTAAATAAAAATGGTTACTTCTGCTTCTAACTGGACTAATCAAATACTTGTATATTGCAAGCATCAGCTGAATAGCTTAGTAGCACTTTACTACTCTGAGCTATATAACTGTTAAGCCTTTATTTTATAAACACATGCTTAAAACACTTATTCTCGTCTAATTTATTTTCCAGAATTCTCATCCAACTCTAGAGAAGTTCCAAGAGCTTCTAGAGGCCAACCCGCATGTGTTTTACCAGTCCCGCACTCCAAAGTCTCTGATGGACCACTGGCAGTTGCTGAAGCAGTTTCAGCTACTGCCCGATCAGGCAGTGCAGCCTCTGCCTAGAAGTAAGCATTTTTTTATTTGTCCAAACATTCTTGAACTCCCTAGATAAGAGTATAAATGAGAAAGGTTGAGTAACATAGACCCACCTTTTGAAAACCTTTTGTGAAAAATATACTACCCAGTTATCAAACCAATTGTTCACTTACACACTTACATTACAATTTTCAATGATATAACTTACCACAAACTCTTATAAGTCCTTTCTTTCGAAATTCCTCAGGATAGGACAGAAGAAAATATTAAAAACAAACTAAAAACTGTGAAATAGAGTTATGTTCGCATCACATAGTTATACCACCAATTTATTCCCCTGGACTGTAGGGAAACAAATTGGCCCTTGTAACTTACGAACCGATCTGATCGTCATGAAATTTTGTCTCGAAAATATCTAAAGGTACATCTAAACAGGCCATATTTTACGAAAATTTGTGGCTGCAATTATTGGCAAACATTGCCCAGACATCAAAAAAACATTTTAGTGCATTTTATGGCTGAGCAATCAATTGCAGGCAACATGTTGCAATATGTCTGCAATAGTATGGCCTTTGATTCAGAACCCTTTAATGAGCCACACAATCCAGCAACAATGGCCGATTGGCCGACGAAATGACGCTCATCGCAGCCGCTTATATTGTTTTGGCAAAAAAACGAAAAAAAAGGACACGAATGTGGATTCGACCCTACTTAGGTAGGCGTGACACTTTGGATTCCGTAGACAAGGAATTAATACTGGATAAATACTTATTTAAAAATTTTACAAGAATGTTTAGGAGCGACTTCGAATTTCTTGTGAACAGAATTGGACCAAACATACAAAGGCAAGATACAAACATGAGGAACGCAGCACACTTCACGTCGCAGGGAGAAAGGGACGCGCATATACAGTAAAACAGAACAACAATATAGATGGCCCAGATATATTGCAGTATTTTCGATTGCGAGGCGATCGTTCGGCCACACACCGGCTACACATAAAAACATTTTAACATACCAAAAAATATGTGGCTATAATGCCGGGCCATCCTTAAAATATTGCATAGTGTGGCTGGTATTGCTAGCAATGTTGCCGGCCACAGTATTGCAGCCACAAATTGTCGTAAAATATAGCCCGTAATAATAAAAGGTAAAAAGCCTAACAAGTATAGATATAAACTTCTTGGGTACCTCCACAAGCGGATAGTGACCTAAGCTCTGTTTTTATTTGTGATTTTCTATTCGGTTTATGCCTATTTATGTTATATTTGGTTTTGTTTTTTTTTTTCAGATCACAATGACAAGATTTTAACATTTTCCGATGCTGAAGAAACAATGAATGACTCTGAACTGCCTGACTACAAAGAAGATGGCATTGATGTTGAGATGCAGTTAGCTGACAGGTACATTATTTTCCCTTTGGTTTTATTTTTTTATAAAAACTCACGACATATGTAAACACTACAATAGGAAAAGCATTACATAAAATTTTAAACTTCGTACTAAAGGGCCATCGCCAGAAATGCTATCTGCACACAGATGCGTGGAAGTCTCGCACGGTTCGATTCAATAGTTTGTTTCTTCCGCGCATCTGTGTTTTGTGGAATGGCTTATCTTTGGTTTTTCCTAATAACTAAAATCTCGGCCTCTTTAAACGAAGGGTTAATAGAGTCCTCAGAAGTAGGCAACGCTCTGAAGATGCCTTCGGTATTGGAGGCGTCCATAGGCGGCGGTGACCACTTACCATCAGGTGGCCCGTCGACTGTTTGCCACTTATTTAAAAAACCAACTAATAAGTAACAAAAGAAAACTCGTCGAGAGCCGCCATATTTAGCTAACATTCACTGCAATTTCTACCCCTAAAAATTTTTGATATGGATAATTCTTTTTTCGAACTAGCAGCCTAGCCAAGTTGCAATATATCCGCTACTTGGTCAGGCCTGCAGAAACTTGTAGAAATCAGCTTTGTCCTTTTTATGGACAGATGCGCTGTGAATGACACGCTACTATTTTGCCCACAGAGTAGACAAGAAAGACATACGCATCCTAGAGAACTCGCTGACTCGGTGGCAAGTGTTGGTACAGTCCGTGGCGGGTGGTAACGTGGAACTCGATAAGAACACTCTAGCTGTGCTACGGGGGCGGCTCGTGAGATACCTTATGAGGTCACGAGAGGTGAGATAGAGCCTTATTTACTATACATACATATATTCTAGAGAACTAGGTGATTTGGTGACAAGTTGTGGTGTAGGTAGTCCATAACGGGTGGAAACGTAGAACTCGATAAGAACAATCTGGCTATGCTGCGGGGGCGGCTCGTGAAATACCTCATGAGGTCGCGGGAGGTGAGTGGAGCCCTGCCCGCTAACCACGTTGCAATTCTATGATCGAAATGCTATAGAAAACTAGGAAAATGTATGGCAATGACATTTCCATAATTAAATCTATTTATAGATTCTTTATTCTATGACAAAAATATTCCCATTCATAGTCGGCCTGTTTGGCACAACGGTAGTGTATCCGCCTTATAAGCCAGAGGTCCCGGGTTCGATTCCCGGCCGGGCAGATGTTTGAATGATGAATTTAAATATCTGTTCTGGGTCTGGGTGTTACTGGTCCTTGTCTTTGTGTGTGTTCCGTGGCATCCCCGACACAGGATTTATTCCTAGTGGGGAGCTATGAGTGTGAAACGTTTACTTTTACTTTTTTTTTTCTATAGTTTCCTATAGCGTTTCGATTTATAGGGGCTGTTAACATATACGAGTAAATAGATTCTAAAGAACTTGTTGATGATTTTGACCGGGTGGCAAGTGTCGAGAACACGAAGGTGAGTGGAACCCTATTTGTCTACATATTATATTCTATACATCCTACTAATAGTTTTAGTATTTAGGATTGCTCAATGATGCAAAATGGGCTGAAAGGATTTGGATGAAACTTGCAATGGAGGTAGCTAGATTAACATATAGGCTGTTTTTATACCGGAAAATGCAAATAAAACTGAGGCGCAGCTAGTATTTTATGAAATAAACTATTTACATTTGTATGTATGGGGTAAGTAAAACGTGTATCTGTTTGTCTGTCTGTTTCATAGTAGCTAATAAACTAGCGAATATTATCATCTCTAGATCATCTCTAGAAAAGAAATTTTATCTTTAATCGCCAGAACCAATTTTTCTTCAATGATAGCTCAATGAGGATAGCTGAGGACTGTCTCGAGTGAGTCTCGAAAAATCGAGTCAGAAATATCCGAACAAAAAAGGCTAAACTAAGTGTACCTTTCTTTCGACTCAATTTCCATGTGTTTATTTGTTAATTTCCATTGCAAAACTTGTTTGTTATCGAATGACTAATTTTATTATGGAAACAAATATGACCGAACAGCAAAGAATTTGAGCTGTGATTGGTCAAAACATTCAGTCTGTTCATAAAGTGAAATGTCTACAAAAACAGACTAAAATACTTGCAAAGGTCACACTGTTTCATTACCTAAATATAAATACACAGCAAAGTACAAACACACATCGATAATGATTGATGTATCATCAGGACATGACGACGAAACTCCAAAGATACAATCGTTTCTTTCCTAACAAGTGTACCTAATTGGAATTTCTTACCCAATACACTCGTCGACCTTAGCCTGAAATAAAAACCGGGTCATATGACTTCAACAAATATCGAACAAGTCGTAGCGGAGTGGCCATCCCTGGTGTCAGCTTTCTGGCTACACCTACTTGTAGGTTTGTACGGTTTAAGAAATTAAAGGAACCCCTACACAATATATTTTTTTACAA
Organism: Alcis repandata; assembly: GCA_949125135.1. NCBI lineage: Eukaryota > Metazoa > Arthropoda > Insecta > Lepidoptera > Geometridae > Alcis > Alcis repandata. Next base: position 4,732,582 of record OX421223.1, read on the forward strand.
AAAAAAAATATAATACAAAAACCGACTTCAAGAGACCGACTATTGAGTTATTCATCTATTTGTCGAGCACGTACCTAATGCTAATTTAAGACTTATATGGTTTTCTCGTGGATACCATTATCAGAACTGGACTAATTGAAATGGGACCAAATGGGAAGCGTCAGCTTTCTAAAAAAAAAAATCATCAAAATCGATTCACCCAGTCAAAAGTTATGAGGTAACAAACATAAAAAAAAAACATACAGTGGAATTGAGAACCTCCTCCTTTTTTGAAGTCCGTTAAAAACAACATAATGCAGTCTAATTAATTAAATAATTATAATCAACCCTTACCACCTACACAGTAAAACAACATGTAGGTATATTACGAAATATAATTAATAAAATATTATCAAAATACACATAGGTTGGGATAATGAGAAATTATCAACCAAGTATAGGTTTTAGTTCGTAGAAAATTAAACCAGATGGCGCCGCTCTAATGCTCTAAATTTCTAAAAACTAATTTTATGATGATGAAAGTAGAAGCCTTGTAGGCCGGCCCGCGCTCTCCCACGCTACAGACTATTATAATTATATCCTAACTAATAATTATTTAATTATCATTATAATATAATGATATCCTAAATGATAATTATAAATGCGAAATTGAGTTTCTTTGTTACGTTTTCTCTGCATAACTATTTAACCGATCATCATCAAATTTCGTATACACGATATCAGGGATATAGAAGAGGATATAGGCTACTTTTCATCATTATCATCATCATTCATACATTCATTCTCATCACTGCGCAGGTCCAATCTGTAATGTTAAAAGTAAAGTTTGTATGTATGTTTGTTAGAGTAATCTCAGAAACATCTGTACCAATTTAAAAAAATCTTCGTCCAATGGTTTAGGGCTATATCTTTAGTCTTATAAATCACTAGCTGACCCTTGCCCACTTCGTTGGGCATAATGTTAATTAAACCCGAAGCCATCGCTCGCCGTCCGGACCGTTTTTTCTCCGATTCACTTTGCAAAACGGACTACCATGTAAAAGCCTTTTTATTTTTCGGTTTTTTATATAACCTATGACACTCAGCAATAATGTGGCTTTCTATTGGTGAAAGAATTTTTAAAATCGGTTCAGTAGATCCCGAGATTACCCCTTACAATTTAACAAATATACAAACACACAAACTTTACTTCTTTATAATATTAGTATAGATTAACCAGCGAAGCCGAAGGTCGAGCAGCACCGGGCACAAAGTCCCGAGCATCAGCTGATCTACAGGGTTATAAGGAAAGGGTATCCAAAAAAGGCTTATAGTACTAATCATTACGACAGCAACTTTAACCATTAGGACAACCTGGAATTCGCGAAAATATCAACTCTAACTCTTCAAATTTTATGAAACAGCTGATATTTTTTCGCGAATTTCGGGTTGGTCCCATTGTAAAAGTTGTTCGTAATGATGAGTACTATGCGACTTTTTCGGCTAAGCATACCCTTTCCTTATAACCCTGTATAACATCTATGGCTCTATGCCAAATGTGTCAACCAGTATCACGGTTTTCAGCATGATTGAAGTACAAACCAAAAAAAACTTTCACAATAACAGCAGAGGCGTCACCGTCGTCCGACAATATGAATGGGGGCACTAGCGTAACGTAGTTGTTGTTTAGTTGTTCTATTGTTGTTGTTACGTTTTGTTGTGTTTTAAATTGCCATGGTGACGTGTCTGTGGACAAAGTTAGACAGAGTGGCGGGTGTTGAGTCAACTGTAAAACAATATTATGATGGATCTACAGGGTTATTTCAAAAACACCAGCAACCTCGCAGGTCTAGATAGTAGATACCTAACATCATAAACAACAACTTTTGCTATGGGACCAACCCGAAATTCGCGAAAAAAAAATCAGCTGTTTCATGGAAAAATGTCAATGACACTCGACAAAATGTATAACAGCTGATTTTTTTTTCGCGATTTTCGAGTTGGACCCATAGCAAAAGTTGTTGTTTATGATGTTAGGTATCTAGACCTGCGAGGTTGCTGGTGTTTTTGAAATAACCCTGTATATCATGTTTCGATGTGTGAGTATTTGAAGAGTTTGTAGGTAGGTTTGTTTTGTGTTCGTGCAATAGAGTTCATAAATTTATCAAGTTTCGAATAAGTACTAAAGTAATTATTGCAATGGCGTTCCGTGCATGGAGTTAGACTAGCTCTTACTTGTGGTTTCACCCGTGTACACTGAGAAAAATGGCAATCAAAATTCCGATGAATTCACCTAAAGTATGGAGTATACTGACAATCACCAAAAAGTATAATGATGATGATGAAGCACCAGTCTTTACGGTGACAACTATCATAATATGTGGTTCTCACCCTAAAAAGTGGTGCTAGTACTAGTTTTTACGGTGACAACCATGTATTATGATACGAGTAGTTGTCACCGTAAAAACTGGTGTTAATCGTCGTACTTTTTGGTGATTGTCATGCAATATGCTCCGTACTTTAGGTGAAATTTTTCTCAGTGTAGCCTAATAAGGAGAGCCGTAGTAGCTCAGTGGGAGAACCGCCGCTTCGCATTCTTGAGGTGGCGGGTTCAAACCCCGACTCGTACCAATGAGTTATTTAGGACTTATGTACGAATTTACATACCACTGGCTTTTCGGTGAAGGAAAACATCGTGAGGAAACCTGCATATGTACTCGTAGTTCACGCAAAAAGGGCCGATTACCGGCCTAGTTGCGGAAAAAGAGCCCGCTCTTTATCTTTTTTTTAGCCTAATAAGGTACTACGAGTAATAATAAGGTAATATCACCCACCGTTTGGGTTGAATATCGTATACTTCTCAGTAGATGTCTACATCATACAGAAAACATACTCTCATTTGATGTTTCACGTGGTTTAGGCTGTGTGAAAATCACGTTAATTTTCATAGTAAAGCATATAAATGTGTATGTAGGTACTATGTAGATTGTAGAGGTACGGCTCAAGTTAATTAATAGCACATGTCGTATCATATAAATAAAATAAAAGTCATTTTCAAATAAAGTCAACGTGTTTCAAATCCCAGGCTTAATAAAACAAAATTATATTTATTAAAAATATATATATTCTTATCTATTTGACTTCAAACTCGCGTCACTTAACAAAACTCGTGCCACTCGTGTGAGTAACAAGTTCCATTTCTAATCAAACTAAAACCTTACCAAACGGCCTGACACAACAATCTACAATTAAAACCGATCTATAAGTTAGGTATATGCCTATATTTATTGTCCTCAGCGATAGTGACAGATGAAATCGAAAGTTCGAATGTAGGTATCCGTGCCAGGGATGCGAGGGGGGGCCAGGGGTGCCAGGTCAGGCCGTGTGACACGTAGTAGCTGGTATAAAAACTGTACGAGCGGTCTCAAGGGCAACCCCCCCACCCCCACCCTCAAAGCCCCTAATGGCAGCAGGTCAATTGACATTCCACCACGGAAAGTTATAATCTTTCATTTCACTGTCCATCGCTCGTTCAATATTGATTGCCCTCTTTTCATTGCCTCGTTAATGGGTCTCGCGGGCGAGCTATTTAAATCGACTAGGTTTAATGGTCTCCATATTTTCGCGGGTTATTTGTGGATTTTGGCCCCAGAGAGGGGAAAATGGCTCAAGAGAGGGGAGGCCTATACCCAGCAGTGGGTCGATACAGGCAGATTTTGGTCAGCTTTAAAGTACATATTTATAATTTTCAAATAAATAAAATAAATTAAAAAAGTAAAGTTTGTATATTTGTAGAGAGTGATTTCCGAAACTACAGGCCCGTTTAAAAAAAATGATGTGAAGTCTCGGGCTAGTAACATTTTACTAGCTGCATAGCAAGTAAAATGTAGAAAAACAGAACATAATCATTTTCCAGAAATAACTTAAAAAATAACGATTTTTCTCGGTAAAATGGCAGCATCGATTAAATTGCTGATCACGTTTTCTTATCGGATCATTTAATTGCTTTTTTTAATCTTAAAATCCCACAACTCTTTATCTTATCACTTTTGTTCTTCGTCAAACTTTTAACTTTAACTTTCCGCACTTCAGGGACTCCAAGTCTCGCACCAATATAAACAACGTTATTTGTTTGTTACTGCCTCAATAATTATTTGATTAATTAACCCGGCGGTAAGTACCTAACCTTACTAACCCTTCGTTACTTTATGTGCACAATAATAACAATAAATATTTATAAAGAGGCCCCTTTTATATGAACACGTCGTAATTCGTAACAATAGTATTTTATTTGCCATTATATTCGGTAAATTCATGAACCCTGAATTAATTTCTCATATTTGCATACAATGGATTCTTATCACAGAGCTGCTAATCTCCGCCGGCGTTCATTCTTTTTCTCGTATTTTTGAAACAGAATAAAACGTTCACTGAGCACGGATTTTGTAATTGTGAAAACCTGAAACTTGTTCGTCTTCACAAGTTCGTCGTTTGAAGGGTAAAGTAAGTGTTTAAAAGACAAATATTTGGAAAATAATAATACAAGCTAAATTTTTGTGCTTTTAAGTTATCTCGAAAGGATCAATCTTGAGGGACTCATTGCAATAGATATATTTCTGCCACTACACAAGTCGTATGCAGATTATTGATTCTTAACACATGAATGCGTTTTGTGCTTCACTTAACGAAAAATAAACATGCCAGCAAACAAACGTTTTTTTTAATTCTAAATTTGCTTCAAAATATGCGTCGCGAATTATTTGACAATAATAATAACACAAACGGCACAAATACTAAGAATCGTCAAGTTAAAACGCGACAAACACCCATACAAAATTAATTTTATTTTACCCCATTCCAAGCCGAACTGATTTGCTCGTGTAAAGATCTCATTGTGTTATTGTTCTGAGAAGCAAGGAAGGTGTTTTCAAAACACTCTTACAACACTGCATTGTTTGGCTCACCACAGGGGCTGGTATTCAAATATTATTAGCTAATTCATAAATACATGACGGTATCGATGCCTGAGAAATTTGTCAATGTCCGGTGAATCCGCGCGCCGTTTTGTTTCGCTACACGCTCACACCATTCGGTATTATAGCTATTTTAATATTATATTCTAATCGATTTTTATAATCCACTATAATTATCAGCTTGATGCGAATAACTAACAAGCTAGACGTTTGTTCATTGACTGTATAATTGTTTGGTATGATTTTTTATCCATTATGCGGTACTAAGAATTTCCTCATCTATGTTAAATTCTGGAAATTGTCGTGTTTTGCTTTTTGTTACTAACTTACATATTTCGTAATCGATTTTTGAAATGAGGTCTACTATTTGTGTACTGAATGTATGTGTAATAGTAGACTGGCTGTGACACATACATGTATACATGTTCCCAATTTGTAATACGAATCTAACTTTTCACTATTCAGTTGCACATTGCAATTATTACTAAGTGAAGAGCAAAAGTATTCTATATACAATTATTTTGTTATTCAGTAATATTCGTTCTCGTCAAAAGTTTAGAGTCTATTTTTCAATGATCACTTTTAGCTCTACCAATATTGCATGTCAGTTTGTAAAATATTTGTTCACTAGCGGCTCGTCCCGGCTTTCACGGGTGGACACTATTGAAGTTTTAGTAAGGATCCCTAATTTTTTCAGGTAATAAATATAGCCTATGTCACTTTGGGATAATGTAGCATTCGAATGGTGAAAGAATTATTGAAATCGGTCCAGTAGTTTTTGAGTTTATTCCACACAATCATCCAAAAATACAAAAATACAAATCTTTCCTCTTTATAATATTAGTATTTACGAATTTGAATACCACAGCTTTTCGGTGAAGGAAAACATCGTAAGGAAACCTGCAATTCAAATTCAATGGCGAATGTGAATCCACCAACCCGCACTTGGCCAGTGTGGTGGAATACGGCCTAATCACCCTTCGAGGGTAGACCTGTATCCCAGCTGTGGTAAGATTAAAGGTTGCATATGAAAACAATCTATACGGACGATTCCGAAGAAGAATTTTATTTTTATGAAATGGCGTTTTTCTCAGAACCGAATCGCCAAAGCAGCTGTGCCATTGTGTTTTTAATTATTTTTTAACTCCAAATCGTAAAGCAGCACGTATAATTAAAGTTGAATTAAGAGTTATACACAAACTGAATAAATATAAAATTATTTTATTCCACAAAAAAACTTTGTTTTTTGCATTTATAATAAGGGAAAAAAAACACACTAGAACATAACAACACCAAAAAAATATTGAGTTTTTTTTTTATAACGAACTGTTTAATGGCAGTTGTATAAATCTATTGTTTACTTCAAGAATATGTATAAGAAATAATATGAATTAATTATTGCATAAAAATTGTGTAAAACCGTCCTGTAAAAAAGCGTTGCTCTAGGAATATTAGATAAATAAACTATAGAACCACTAGCTGACTCGACAGACGTTGCCCTGTCAAAAGCCATTGCGTCAATTCTATGTCAAATATTGCGTAACTATAGCAACCGTAGATGTTGATGCTAACTTGTCAATTTATAGTAAAAATTATCAGTATATATATAATTTGCAATAAATTAAAATTGCGACTATAATTTGAGATTTAAACTATTGGTGTGCGAATTTTATTATAATCGGTTAAGTGGTTTAGGAGTCCATTGAGGACAAACATTGTGACACGAGATTTATATATATTAAGATTATAACATACAAAATGGCGTCTTAAGTTTCAGTTTCATAAATCAATTAGGTTAATGTAACCTATCAGACTCACCTAGAATGCTAGTAGATCGATATTAACTAAATTAATAACATTAAATAGAATGCTCTAGAAAGCTCTGCCAATATAAATTAAAAATAAATGTACATTCTTCAATTCTTACATTATTACCAATTATTACCAACTTTGTCTTTTACGTTTTAACGTAAACGGCTGAAATGTTTGAGTATAACGATAACACATAATAATATGTAGTACTAATTATATTAATATTATAAATGTGAACGTTTGTCTGTTTAAACGTCTACGCAATCACGCAAAAATTTAGGCTACGTTTTAACTCAGAAAAATTAACGATTCCTACAGGATTGCAAGTAAAACTGTGTAATTAGGACTGTATTACTATTAAAGTAAAGGTTGTTGAATTTAAAATTATTTTATTTAAGGTCAACTGCTGAAGCGCATTACGACCACCACGTCAGCGTTTGTTATCTGATCAAACATGGACAGGCTTCGATAACATCGGTGAATTTGTAACCTCTAGGTATTATTAGGCGATTCTCCCTAGAGTCGATTAATGGTTCGCTACAACACATCACTACGGCGCCGTACAACACTACGCCGCTTGGGAGCGAGCGAGAGAGACGATTCCCGCGCGATCAAGGAAGATGGCGTGCCTCCTTTGCGATAACATTGTTAATTAATTAATCGGTACCTGACCTAAAGTAAATCAATACGAGTTAAAGTAAAAACAGTATTTCATTTATAATAAGTATCTACAATAATGTTGGAGAAAGAAAGTATCTAACAGTTTTCAGAATCGGGATCTGAGCAAAATCGCCCGCGAGTTTGATTTGTTTCAGCTTTTAGGTTAAAAGCAAAGGAACTAAAGAAAGCTAATTGGAAGTCGTCGTGTACACTGTGATTATTGCTTCAGTCGTGCAAAAAAAGTACGCATCGAAGTATTCGCAGTAAACCATCTACAATACCTACAGAAACACGCGCGTCGTAACATGACGCTACTTAACTGTACTGCGTAGTCGGATTTGACAAAGTCTACAAGCCCGGAATACATACAAGTTTGTAGTATCTTGTAATTTCACCAAGGATATCCAGAGGTAACACTAAAGAACCGTGCTTTGGTGAGTCCATCATATCATTTTGTATTCAAATGAACAAAAACGAGATGAAACACAAAATGCCCAAAGTTGTACCTACTCATACGTAAGTTAAGTACATTGAACCTGTTGCATTTTGGTATATTGTGCGAGATTGAATCTGGAATCTGGCATTAGTTTCTTTCCTATTATTTGATGCTAAGGAATCACATCAAATTATAACCTGAAATACTTGTAAAATTGTGATGATGATTATATGGGGCAATGATTTTATGTTTTGGGCACCAAGCTAGTCGCTTAATACCTTGACTGTTAAAGTAATAACCTTATCGAAATGTTCTGAAACTTACAATCTTGGTAATTTAAGAATGCATGATACAAATGTTCACACCGACCAAGTTAGTGCAATTTAAAGTGGAGTCTGGTACACACTATACTGTTCAGTGCAATAATGCTAAGCCTACATAATCTATAACAAATATATAATAATCTTTACTCGCAGAACTTCTATGAAAACAACAAAAGTTAAATCAACTTTACCGGAGTCAGTTGTTTAAAGTCAGAGTTAGTTAGTACAATTTACTAAGTTTGTTGTACAATAACTATTATATTACTGCATTAATGAAAACCATGACACACTCATAAATACCATGGTATGAATAATAATAGTAAGCAATACTTACAAAATAGATTGAAACCAAGCGATACTAAATACTACCTATTATAGATTCTATGCGAGTAAGTTAATAAAGTCACTTACAATTAAAATATAAAGCAACTACTATGTCAGTGAAAGAGGTATTTTAAAGTTCATAACTGGTTAATATTCATAAATTGGTCAGAGTTAATGGATGGAGGAACGATCCAAACAATATTATATGGGATGTTCTCTCAAGTTGTTATCAATGAATAAAATGGTTGTACAAAAATAATATGTGTACCCACTCACACACATAATAATAATTAATCCACATGTTATGAGATTATTAAAAACTCATAATTACTTTCAATCGGTCACAATAAGTGATATTTGTTGCAAATCCTGTTGCGTTGATTGTACCTCGCACAAAGGTATACTATAAAAGCTAAGTGTGTATTAAACACCAGAGTCCCAGCCTCTGAACTGAAATATACACAGAGGAATGAAGTATCTATTACAAATACAGTAATTCATTGTGATACTCTTTCATCGGTTAAAATAAAATATTTGAGTAGCAACTTCTTCAAATACTGATGGGTTATTTATCAATTACCACTTACAAGTAGACAACCTATTATTTCAGTAAAAGGTGATTTTACTGATGATGACTTAGTGCTAGTTTGTTTCTACTAGTTGTTTGAATGAATAAGGTGGAATAATATACAACACCTAATATTCTACTTGTGCATTTATTACATAATATGCTATCATGAAACTATGGGCAATACAAAGACCTTTTCAGTAAGGACATGCTCTTCCATACATTTACCTATGTCTAGTCCAGGCCTTGTCCTTGCAAAATAATGTATGAGTCAATGGATTTTGAATAATATTATAATATAAAATGTTTTATGATTATTTATAAATATGGACCTAGTTGGCTGAAGTAAATAAATTATTAATATTGATATAATAATAATTCAACAGTAATGCTAGTTTGATTAAAGGATCAAACATAACAAATAAAATAAATTAACAAAATGCTGTTTGACACAAGACAGTAAGAATTTAATTGAGCTAATACGGTATCATTTTGGATATGAAAATGTACTCCTGTAATATTTGAAATTGCCTTTCGGACATGAAAGCAGAGTAACTGTAAATCAATAACTAAACTGTTCTGTTGGTGAGCAACTTTAACAATGTGGCTTGTTTCACTAAGTTAATCAGTCGATTATATCTAAACATTTGTTCAAGTAACAAAATGGCACCTATGACATCATGTTAAATGATATGTGAGAGAAAATAAGTACACAGTCATACAGTTAGAATACCAAACCAAGTAATATAAATTGACTCATTTCTTCAGTGCTATAGTAAACAATTATTCTGAGGCTAACTGAATAAATTCCAACTAAATTAATTTGTGTAGTACTGCTACTGTACTGCTAGAAGCAGTGTATTGTCAGCCAAATGTCATAAATGATCTTATGTGTATATGATTGGTTACTGAACTAGAGTTGACCCTGTTTTCCAGTAGTTAACCGTGGAGTTAGGTAAACCAGATGTTACAGTCTCTTTTGCAGAGTTGGTTTATATACAACACCATAAATTAAGATGAGCATACACATGATAGATTTGCAAAGCATAGCTGCTGATACACCAAAATATGACACGGAGCTATTCAAATGTTGAAATATGAATGATGGAGATCAAACGAAACTTCTGAGTTGGTTTCTACAAGACCGTAAATTGAGATGAGGATATACATGAAGGACACTCCAAAATATGACAGAGAGCTATTCAAATGTTGGAATATAAATGATGAAGATCACGCAATAGCTCCTGCTTTTAATTGCAGATATTTATCTTATGTTATTGGTTGTTAAACTAAAGTTAACCTTGTTCCAGTGGTTGACGGTTGAGTTTGGTAAACTTGGAATAACAATTTCTTTTGCAGAATTGGTTTGTAAAATACCACGAATTATGATGAGACTACACATGAAGATTTTGGAAAGTAAGGTGGCTGATATATAAAATATTACAAGAACCAGTAAAGTGTTGCAACGTTATGATGGAGATGTGGCGACTGTCTCTAGTCTTATTTGCAAATTTCTAAAATTACAACTAGAGCGCGCTGGTATGTAGTGTGTGAGTATGACCGCATGTTATCTTCGGATACACATGTCCATTTGACAAAATCTTCAAAGTAGACCGCATGTTATCTTCGGATACACATGTCCATTTGACAAAATCTTCAAAGTAGACCGCATGTTATCTTCGGATACACATGTCCATTTGACAAAATCTTCAAAGTAGACCGCATGTTATCTTCGGATACACATGTCTATTTGACAAAATCTTCAAAGTAGACCGCATGTTATCTCACGATACACATGTCCATTAAAGAAACTCTTCGGAGTAAGACCGCATGTTATCTTCTGGTACACATGTCCATTTAAGAAAATCTTTGAAGTAGACCGCATGTTATCTTCTGGTACACATGTCCATTTAAGAAAATCTTTGAAGTAGACCGCATGTTATCTCATGATACACATGTCCATTTAAGAAAATCTTTGAAGTAGACCGCATGTTATCTCATGATACACATGTCCATTTAAGACAATCTTTGAAGTAGACCGCATGTTATCTCATGATACACATGTCCATTTAAGAAAATCTTTGAAGTAGACCGCATGTTATCTTCGGATACTCATGTCCATTAAGAGCAAATCATTGAAGTAGACCGCATGTTATCTTCGGATACACATGTCCATTAAATAAAAACCTTCAAAGTAGACCGCATGTTATCTTCGGATACACATGTCCATTAAATAAAAACCTTCAAAGTAGACCGCATGTTATCTTCGGATACACATGTCCATTAAATAAAAACCTTCAAAGTAGACCGCATGTTATCTTCGGATACACATGTCCATTGAATAAAAACCTTCAAAGTCGACCGCATGTTATCTTCGGATACACATGTCCATTAGCGAAACTCTTCGGAGTAAGACCGCATGTTATCTTCGGATACACATGTCCATTAGCGAACTCTTCGGAATATGACCGCATGTTATCTTCGTATAAACATGTCCATTATCGAAACTCTTTTTGGAGTATGACCGCATGCGATCTTCGGATACGCATGTCCATTAGGGAACTCTTCGGAGTATGACCGCATGTTATCTTCGTATAAACATGTCCATTATCGAAACTCTTCGGAGTATGACCGCATGTTATCTTCGGATAAACATGTCCATTATCGAAACTCTTCGGAGTATGACCGCATGCGATCTTCGGATACGCATGTCCATTAGGGAACTCTTCGGAGTGGACCGCACCGAGAGATGTCTTCATCATTGGGTGCACGAGTTCTACGAGCAGCATGGTGTGAGCTGCTACTGGGTGAACTTGCTGCTGAAAATGAAGCGTGCAGCACTGCACCCGATGAGCCGCACAGCCCGTCTGCTGATGGTGCTGTTCGAGTATGGTTGCCAATGACGGCGACATCTGCATGAAAATGCACCATGGCATCACTACCTGGAGCAAAACGGTGATATTATTCTGGATTGTACGGTAACATGAACAAATGGGTCTGTAAATGACTTTCCTTATAGAAGTATTATTGTTGATCTGTCAATTGAATATAGACTCATAAATGTTTGATATTATTATGGCTTAATGACACCAAGTCTTACCTGAGGATGCTATGATGATCCATGTCTTATAGAATTGTTTTCCAGCTGTCACCATTATGTAATATCTAATTGAATTATCATGTACACTAACATAACGAGTACCGACCTCAACAAAGTTCTGGTGGTACAACGCATGGTTGTGGTCGAGTAAGTTGTCAACTTCTATGCAACAGAAGTTGAAGTTAACATTGGCTATGTCTGTGAACAGTGAGTCCGTAGCTTGGCTGCTGAATATGAAGCAAGCAGCACTGCACCGGAATGAGCTGCACAGCCTGTTCGCCGATGGTGCTGCTCCAGCATGGTTGCCAGCGAGGGCGACATCTGGACGAGAATGCATCATGCCATCGACATTTGAAACAATACGGTGTTAATCTGGATTGGTAACATTCATCCATGGGTCTGTAAATCAGTGTTTTCCTATGAAAGTCGTATTCAACACTCAATTGAATTTTGACACACATGTGTCTGATGATATAATAATTTTTAACTTATGAACACTATATTTTATTTGATACTATATGATCTATGTCTCATGGCATTAATTCACCTGATGTTGCCATGACAATATCTATAATAAAATTTCAGATCTAACTGAATTTTCATAACAATAACTGAACGATTTGCGATCAACAGAATCGCGAGTTTGATGCGACACCACATACATGGTCATGGTTGAGTAAGTTGTCAACTTCTGTGCAACAGAAGCTGAAGTTTAACATTAGTTATGTTTGTGAACAGTTGCTTCTGGCGCTATGGTGGTCCATCGTCCAGAAGACAGGCTTCTAATCCCGCGAGGGCGCGTGATGTGCAGGATGGCCGAACTATTAGGCGATTCTCCCTAGAGTCGATTAATGGTTCGCTACAACACATCACTACGGCGCCGTACAACACTACGCCGCTTGGGAGCGAGCGAGAGAGACGATTCCCGCGCGATCAAGGAAGATGGCGTGCCTCCTTTGCGATAACATTGTTAATTAATTAATCGATACCTGACCTAAAGTAAATCAATACGAGTTAAAGTAAAAACAGTATTTCATTTATAATAAGTATCTACAATAATGTTGGAGAAAGAAAGTATCTAACAGTATATGACTGTATATACACGTACCTATATACCTTATACCTTCATGCCAGGTCGTGTATGGAGTACTGCTGCCACCTTTGGCATGGGTCTGCTAAGTATCAGCTTGAGGCTTTGGATTCCATAGAAAGGCGTGCCAAAAGGCTGATCAATAACGACTCTTTGGTGAAATCCAAGCTCCTGAGCCTGTCGCACCGACGTGAAGTGGCCAGTCTGTCGGTGTTCTATAGAGTACACCATGGAGAGTGTGCACAAGAACTGCATGACCTTGTCTTGCCTTCGCCGTTCTTTTATAACAGCACCAGACGCACGAAAAAGAGGCACCCTCACCGTATGGTGGAAATTCCATGTAACCGTACTAAGCGTTTTCATTCGTCTTTTTTAATCCGAACGGCAGAGGTATGGATCTCACTGCCCGCGTCTTTTTTTCCTAGAAAGTACAACCCGGGGATGTTCAAAAATAGAGTGAATAGGTTTTTCCTAGGCAAGCGTGCTACATCTTCGACCACATCGTCACTTCCCATCATGTGAGATTGCAGTCAAACGCATGCCTAGTCCGATGTAAAAAAATAAAAATAATTATAAACTAGCTGCACCCCGCGGTTTCACCCGCGTTTTCCGGGATAAAAGTAGCCCATGTGTTAATCCAGACTATTCCAGACCATGAACAACCTTCATTCCAAATTTCATGTAAATCTGTTCAGCCGTTTTTGCGTGAAAGAGCAACAAACTTACTCACAAACTTTTGCGTTTATAATATTAGTAGGATGTCAAGTTTGGATGTTTAGATGTGTTTTGCTTACTCACGGTAAAGCGGCTGCTCGGATTTGGAAAAAAATATGATGGTAGCTTATACCCTGGATTAATAAGAGGGGTATTTTTGTCCTGGAAAATGTGGGTGAAACCGCGGTGTGCAGCTAGTGTGAAATAGTTCTACACATTATAAATGTCACGTGATGTAGGTATGTTTGTTGCTCAATCACGCAAAAACTGCTGAACGGATATGGAATTTATTACGAAAGTAGCTTTTACCCTGACTTGACATATCGAGGGATGAGTGATAAAACCCGAAACTTCATAAAAGTGAGTCGCGAGATATTCCATGTTAAAGTTTCTTGCAAACAAAAAAAAGATTTCCTGTGGTCATAATCTTCATAAGTAGTTAAGAATTTGCATCATTTTTTTGTTGGCAAGAAACTTTAACATGGAATATCTCGCGACTCACTTTTATGAAGTTACCGGGTTTTATCACTCATCCCTCGATATAGGCTACTTTCTATACCGGAAAATGCGGATGACACCGCGGGGCGCAGCAAGAAAATCATATAATGTTGGCGCTGCCCTTGAAACATTGTGTGATTTTCGATGTTTTTTCTTGGTATCCCGGTCATTCTACAATGAGTAGGTACTGTAATATCCCACGTTATTTTGTATTTAATATATAATAGCTACTTAATTAGTCTGTCTGCTTCGATTTATGATTCACGTTGATAATAACCGTTCACATGTGACGTCGGTTTGGATAACCATTTGTTAACTAAACAGAACTTTTCTAGTTAAAAAAATATCAGCAACGATTTTTATTTCAGTGTGTGAGAAAGGGATGAAAGCATTTTTATTGACTTCAAAAAGAAGGTTATTAGAGTTATTTTAAATTTACTTTATTTATACTTTATTTTTTTCATCAAAGCGTGATATTACTAATATTACAAAAGTGAAAGTTTGGATGTTTGTTACTCCATCACGTAAAAACGGCTTGACGGTTTGTGATAAAATTTAATTTAGAGGTAGCTTTTATCCTGAATTTACCCATAGGCTACAGTTTATCCCGGAAAAATTAAAAGTTATTGCACGATAGCGGGTGTAATCGCGGGGCGCAGTTAGTATTATAGGTAAATGACCAATAATTATCCTGCTACATATGAATACAGTATACTAAACTCAGGAAACAGCCAATTTCAATTCAATATACAATTCTAAATTGTACATTCATCCATTTATACAGAGTTGCACAGAACAGTGGTACTAAGCCGGAACGATCTCCTTGCTGATTACGAACAACTTTAACTATGGGACCAAAACTGAAATAATAAAAAAACAGATGCTACATACATGAGTTATAGTCAAACCGTTTATCTTAGTCCTCGCCTGCGCGGTACAGAGGCGCGGGGGTATGACGGCGCGGGGGACTGAGAGGGCGCCGCGGGCGGCGGCGTCAATGACAGTTTCTACGAAACTGATTTCAGGGTTGGTTCCATTACATTATGAGCTACATTATGATTGGCTCAACTCTTTTCGGCCAAGTATCACCACTATCATAACTGTTATGGGCAAACGTCACGTTTAATCGTGCAAATTGAGACGAGCAAAACTCAATAGCATAAAAAACCGAACTGTGTAACTATGGAGATTCTAGTAAATCGTAAACTGAGTGAGCATCCCAACTGTTTGTAGAGGTTTTTGACTGCCCAAAAGCATTCAACATGTGTAAAAGGTTGCTCTAGTTCTAGAGGAACAACAAGACAATGCTTTGTAGACAAGCTGCAACCGTTTCACCTGCAATTTCTGAAATAAAAAGTATCCTCTATGTTAATCCAGAGTACATATATATTTTATCTATACTAAATTTCATCCAAATCCGGTCAGTTGCTTTTGCGTCGCAAGAAACATCCAAACTTTGCATTTTTTTTAAATCCATTTTATGGTTCTGAACCTCCTTCAAGGAAGAACCCTTGTGGCGAGATTCGTGCGTCCGTCCGTCTGTATGTCACAGTCACAACCAATTATATACTTAATATTAGTAGGATAATCCAAAGAAACGAATCATTTGACATTACAAGTCCTATCTTATTTATAGAGATGTTCCCAAGATTTAATTACCTATAACTAAGTATGTAATTGTTTAATTACACAGTACTCACTATATTATCTTGCTGTTGCCACTCATTAAAGATTTATTTGAGTACATTGTGATAATAAAAACTAACTACGTAATTATACCACAAAAGGAAGTCTAAAGATAGCTTATTATACATTACAAAGGTAATAATTTTGGGGGAGGAATTTTAGATAATCACTCATTTAGGTAAAATATAGGTAATGTTCATAAATATGTAATATGTAGTTAGATTTTATCAAAGAAACGTGGCTTAGACACATTTTGTTAAAGTACACGGTAGGTACTAAATCGATTTAGTCGGATACTCCGACTCCGACTATAGTTTCTGTCATATTCGGTGATCTTTTTCAAAATCGTATTGCAAATTGCTTGATTCAGGCGTTATGTAGAGTTATGTGGTCTTTTCTGATATATAATACCTATTCAGTGTACAAATCGATACATGTACAATACACTATTAATTAAATAACACGCTTAGCAAACTATAAATAAATAAGGAAAGTTAATTGCGTCATTTATTACATTAACATCATCTTATTATTGTAAAAGGACTTAAAAACAGGATAATGCCAGGTCCCCGACTACTAACTCCACAACTCAACCATGTTTACGAGGCTTACTTCCTTCCTCATTCCATAAGTATAGTCTATCTATACAAATCGATGATGGTACAGCCCAGGCCTATTGATTCAACAGTTCCTACGTCGTTATTGGGCTGGTGTTGTTAACCCCGTGTTTTTCGTCTACGTGTATACTTTGGGCTTTGAATAAATAATTGGTATTGTTAAAACCGTTGGCTGTGGTGGTAACACCGGCAGTGTCACGGTAACGGCACCAATTAGGGCATTTAGTACAACTGACAGCAATAATTCTCTCACCGGTTACTCGGTCCAGAAACTAAAGGTATGATCGTTTTAGCTGGACAGCGACGATTTTAGCGGAGCTATATGACATTCTTATATGAGTCTTTCTTTTCTATTGTAGATAGCCAGTAAAGTTTAGGTATTATGTTACTGTATGAGAATGCGTCCTATGGAGTTTCACACAAAATGTGTCTAAATTTAAAATTATGCCGTTTATCTTTATCTAGATTTATTTTTAAACAGGCACTCACATTCGCTGGTATAGTCGCTTTGGAAGCGGTTAAGCCAATATTATTAAAACATTTTCCTTCCTGTAGTATTTAAAAGTGGATAAGCAGTTAAGCTAACCATCAGTTTGCTTTAGTGCTTCGTTGCTAACCATCGCAGTCTAGCTTAGCGGTCAGCCAGTAAAACGGGAGTTCACCGGCAAGGTGCTAATTTGGTTAGCTTTACCTAAAATTTCCCCTGGCCTCTTGTTGACCAGTCAGCTCTAGTTTTATCGTCAAATGTTTGATATTCAAGTTTATTAGTGTACCTACTGTGTCTACTATCTCTTGAGGCTTTCAAATCTTTTTGTAGTTAGCATTTAAGTATAAAAGAGGCATGTAACTAGTGACATAAACTGAATATTTTTTTATCATAACCGAAACATACTGACGTCAACCATATCTATTTTAGACTTTTAGGTTTCATAATTTATTTTACGCTCGTATTATTTTGTTATCATTGTCAGACAAATGTTTATCGAACGCTGGAAACCCACATCAAAGTTCAAGTCCAGTGATTCTGACTCAAAATAAGCTTATAATCTCCTGAAAATACGGTTTCGTTCGTATAATTTCACCCTTGAATTGCAAATCAATTAAAACTCTATTCAAATACGCAATTAAGCGATTTATAGCTTGAGCCAGGAAAATTACAGGAGATTTAATGGCAACTAGCAATATGTGGCCGCGGCCGCGAATTTGTCTCGTTACCTTGGTCGTTGCAGAATCAATCAAAATTTTACATCCATTTTAGAGTTTTGCGCATGGCCTAGCCATATACCTAGTGAGTGCTATGCAATACCTAAACCCCTTATCGATTTTATGGCCACGCCACAAGGTGGGCATTAAAATGGCAAAGTACTGGAATCGATTTCGATTTCATTTTTATTGTACCTGCACTTTGTTCAAGGATAGATCGAGGTAGATTCCGACAGGTGTTTGAGAATGTAGATTATTAATATAAAATAAATATGTATAGCATACATTGTTTATTCAAGCAAAGTATCAAAAGTAATGTCTATACTATGGTAAAGGCACGGAATGAATGATAGTTGGTTAAAGGAAGTTAAAAGTTTCACTACTACTGAAAGGCTTCAAATTCAAATTGCTTCAATTTTCAATGCCAGGAAAGAAAAGAAAAAAATAACAGCTATGAGTTTGACCTCAGGTCTCGGATGTGGCGATGTGATGAGAGATAGTAAAGTCCTTCGAAAATGTAATAAAATATTCGAATTATATTCGTCCTAATTTTTCGCTCGTGAATTGAGCTTGCTCTTCCTGTTAAAAACAAATGCGTTATCATAATGCAACCTTCACGAACACTGTTAACTTAACCGCGTAATAAAACGTCAAACATTTTGAATTTATTATGCAATTTCAACTAACCTTAGCTGAAATGCTTGTTTTAAAATTTATACAGAATTAGCGTATATGATAAACAACTGCGGGGAAATCCATAACCCCTGGTTAACCCCTCCCTGTTTAACCCCTTTAGATAGAGCTCTGCGAAGTATCGGTAGTTAGACACATAAATGTAGAGCCGACGCAAATATCTAAAGCTCAAAGTATTATTCTGTTCCATCCTCAATTATAACAGAAGAGATTGTTTGTTCAAACGACTCCACGCTATCTCCATGCGTTTGTTTACACATTATTATAGAGATTATTCAACACATTCACTTGATAATATGCAAAATGTTTAATTTACTCAAATACTTGATAACGATGGAACCAATGTTGGTGGTAAACATGATATGGCAATAGCTGACGTAATTAAGAAAGGCAATAAAGTTAGAGCTAAAAATAAATGGATGCAATATAAATACGAGACTGAATCAGCTTGGGGTAGGCTTTATCCTGGGGTGCTAGGTCGGGTAACCTCCACGTGGTGCATCCTGGGCAACAGCGTGCGGTAATACTGCAGCTTTTATGCAGTATTACCGCACGGTGGCCAATAACCCGACACGGTGGGCCCGTCCGCGTGTCCCTCTGACTGGCAGAGGGCACAGCGTGATGGCTTGGACGGTGGCGTTGCTGCCACCAGGGGGGTTTTCCTTGTGCTCCTCGCCGCATGTGGGTTGCGGTCGGGAGTGCAAGGAAAGGAGGAGGGTGGACGCTGGAAGCGTGTGCCGCATGGGGCCCCCCAGCGGCATACGCTTTCGGCCTACATAGGCCGGGATCTCTCGTTGCCGAGCGTGGTGAAAGCCGTGCTCGGCGGCGAGAGATCGTTTTAGTGGGTATGCCGCCGCAGGGCGGAGACTCCCACATAACCACCCTGCCTCCCCCGGGGCGGGCGTGGTATCCATAAAGGATTTCCACTGGGTAAACAAAAAAAAAAAAAGGCTTTATCCTGCAATAAGTGGATAAGAACAGGCGACAGTGAACATTTTTGATATTCCAAGTCAACTTATAAATAATGGAGTAATGAAAATGTTTAAAAACAAAGTAAGCGTCGTGACAACAGACTTTTTCAATGTTCCGACAAACCTGGAAATTATTCCACGCTCATAAATAATGAAGGAGTGAACTTATGTTCTAGAATAAACTGCACTACGTACCGTTAATACGTCTAGTGAATTTAGTTTTTAACTCTTCAATTGACAGCCGCTTTGTAATGTTTGACCCAATAATTTAATGGCAACTTCATTACTGATAACGGAACAAGTTTTGGTACCGAAGTGTTAATAAATACATCACGTAAACAATTAAGAAATACAGGGCGTCCCGATAAACTGGACTCGTAAATTTTTGTATTTTCATAATATATACTGTCATTTTTTTTCGAAAATTATGATATTCTATAATTTAAATTAAAAAAATGAATAATCGATATAGAGCTCTAGACATATCAAATAATATGGCTCTATATAGGTTTGTTTTTGATACTTACGGGCAAAGAACGGAATGTAAGCTGAAAAATAAGTTTCTTCGAGATCTCAGGAATTAAGAAAACAATCTGTGTAACTTAGGTTTCTTTTCAGTTTGCATATTTCATATTCGCGACAAAAAACAAGTTCAAAACTAAATTTACCATTAAACTAACTAAACTATAACTAAATTATTATTTACGTTTAAAGATAAGAAGCCGTATAGAGTTATTTTTAATAGTTATTTACTTAAAACGCCCAAGCTGTTTCTGCAGCGCGATAAATTGCGGTCTTGCCTGCCAGATCACTTAATACATAGCATTAAACACGAATATATTATTAATAATTTATAATATTGTGTTATTAATAATACATCAATTTCCTCAACACGCTAGTTAACAAAGTAAAATACAGAATTTAATGAACTTGTAGTAATTTCCTATAATTTGTTTAGCATGACTGCTATCGCATACTGGAAATGAAGTACAATATTTGCATTATACCAACATTGTAACTGTGACGCTTGTTGTTTTTAAATAAATAATTAACGTTTCACACTCAACTCCCCACTAGGATAAATCCTGTGTCGGGGATGCCATGGAACACACAAAGACAAGGACAACTAACACACTAACCCAGAACAGATATTTAAATTCATCATTCAAATATCTGCCCGGCCGTGAATTGAACTCGGGACCTCTGGCTTATGGAGGATATTATTACCGCTGAGCCAAACAGGTCGTTGTTTTATTTTAGTAGCTGTATAATTCTTTTTTTTTTGGTAAGTACAAAAGTTTATTTAAAATGCAATAAGGCATCGTTTTTGTCTTGGTCTCATTTGTTTACGTCAATTCTCATAAAAAAGATGCTAAGCGACCATAGAATGTGTTCCGGTTCGCAAAGTACGCCCTTTTTTGGTCGTACTTTTGTTGTTAAAAATACAAACGTAAATTACGTAATAACGATGTAAAACGAAGTGATTTCTACTCTTATTATTTTAATTAAAATTAGTATATACAGGGTTATTGCTATAGGGTATACTAAGCCGAAAGGGGCTTATAGTACTCGTCATTATGAACATACATATTCGTCCATACATTTTGTTGAGTGTCATGTACATTTTTCTATGGAACAGCTGATTTTTTTTTTCGCGAATTCCGAGTTGTTTCCATAGTAGAAGTTGTTGATAATGACGAGTACTATAAGCCCCTTTCGGCTTAGCATACCCTTTATGAATAACCCTATATAAGTCATGTCGAGTTAAAACAGCTTATAGCCATATCTGAAACAATTTGTCCTTTGGATTCAAAGTTCCCTTCTTTCATGCCTTCGATGCCTCAATTTTTGCACTGTGAAAAAGAAAAAGTAATACATCTATCTATATATGTATATAAAAATGAAACCCGTTTTCCTTGGTCACGGCATCACGCGTGAATGGCTGGACCGATTTCACTAATTCTTTTTTTGTTGTATTTGTTATTATTAGGAGAAGGTTCTATAAATATTAAATAAAATATTAAGAAAATCTCTCAGAAATATTGAAAAACCCTAAAAACAGCCCTTTTCTTTTTCCCATACAAACGTACGAGTATGGCAGTACGAAGTCTGCCGGGTCAGCTAGTTATATATAATTTTAAATTTAAAAGAACCCTGACTAGAAAAAAACTGATATTCTTCAAACGGTTGAATATATTTTATAAAATCTTAGCTAAGAACACTCGATCAAGTTAATTTCCAAACGAAAAACCCCCAACAAAATTGGTCCATTCGTTCGGGAACTACGATGCTACACATAGACACAGATACACACGGAAACCTATATATATATATGTATACCACTCTCCTTAAAATTTTAGATATCATATTTACTATATTTAATATTGAGTAACGATATTAGGCCACTCCTTTATAATATAGATATCAGTTAAATTGGTCGTCAACACGATGAAGAAGTAGGAAGTAACATGCCATGCTATAACTGTGACAGTACACATACATCGAAAAGGCACTCGTGACAATTATCATAGTTTGGCCATATTTTATCATTAATATTATGTTAATCAGTCACGATTGTGATTACAGTGATAAATATTACCTACCGATAACGTACTTTATATCGTTACTAGCTTTTACCGGCGGCTTCGAACGCATTGATTTTTATTTAATAAAAAGTGTCCTATGTTACTTCTAATACCTCCAAGAATATGTGTACAAAGTTTCATGATGATCGGTTAAGTGGTTTTCGCGTGAACGCGTAACAAACAAACTTACATTCACATTTATAACATTATAAGTAGGAATTTATCAACGAAAGTCGAGTCTTTGTGTCATTTAAGCTGCTTGTTTTACTTTGCGAATATTTCCGAGAACACAGGATGATAACAATGTACGGTCAGCAGAGAACCGTTTCGATTACATTCCTAATTTCAAAAGAAATTACGTGCGTATCAAAGATAGATAAACTCTGAATTTTTTTCATAACAGGAATTACAAGCAGAATGATAACACCGGTTAAAACTAGTGCAACTCATTCTAAGTTAACTATGCTATCGCATACAAAGTTGTTGTACATAAATGTGGTAAACTTTGGTGGTGAGAGTGGAAACGTGTGATAAGTAACTCGTCTATTGCCACCACGCGTGCGAAGCCGCGGGTGTAAACGGGTGCATAGATACGGATTCCGGATAATTAAAGTGAGTTCGTGCAAGGTATCTCCGAAAT
Source organism: Alcis repandata (assembly GCA_949125135.1). NCBI lineage: Eukaryota > Metazoa > Arthropoda > Insecta > Lepidoptera > Geometridae > Alcis > Alcis repandata. The sequence goes on from OX421223.1 coordinate 4,755,454, forward strand.
AAATTACACTGGTCACCCCAAAAACTGAAACCCAAAAACCCCTTCGTTCGTTGCGTTGTTTAATTTCGGTGAAAACAATAAGTAATCTGATACTGAATCAATCAATCAATCATGATACAGGATTACCTACAATTTGAGAATTTTATCCTTACCTTGGCTACCAGCAATGACTTGTTAAATTTATTTATAGATTACTAGTATACTGTATACTTTTACCTGTATATTACCAATTTGAAATCCCTGACGTGACTAAATTCGACACTGAAAAACCATAAAGGTGCATAACCTTTAGGTTCATCCATTTAGGTTAATAAAGCACCTACCGACATATTTTTGCTCAATCAACATTCACGCTATAGTCATCATAATGTAGCGTGAAGTTTGTCCAACGAAATCAAAAAGAGGTTTTCAATGTTACTTCGCTTTTGGCTCATAAATTCAGACCATACCTACCGCTGATTGACCGGCCACCAGCATTGCATGTGAACAACATTGTACTCAGCAATTATATCTGAAATCAGCACTTTTAGTATGTTAGTATTGGCCTCGAAATGAAATAGAAGCGGCAATTATTCACTTTAAGGATTTTATTGATTGCTACTTGCTACCTACGAGTATACCTATTTAAAATTCCGCTGATAAGAATTTGCTGCGCAGCAATTCCGTGGGCTACTGTAGTCTAAATAAATATACACAGCCGGCCGCTAAGGAGAATTATCATTGTAATTTGTCGGTAGATCGATGTAAGTAACAAGATATTTCGGAAATTTACTAATTGCGTGAACGACATGATATAATTTTAATTCTAGGAGAGGGTAATACGACCTGCACCGACGTCCCGCTTGGGGTGTATTGTGCATTGCCCCTCAACTCCCAGACTACCCAAACCAGCCGAGCTCCCTAAAATAACGGAGCACGGCCGGGGGACATAACTATATGTAATATGTTCCGTGTTTTGTTTTTTTTTGTGCAAGAGCATCTTACAAAAAATGCTTATCTAATTTATCACATTATCCGCCCCTTGTCGAAATGTTATCTATGCAAGCCCGTTGTAGCTGACAAAAGTTGGTAATCATTTCTAGGTATCGGCATTTTTATCAGCGTCGAGCAATGGTCATGTTACAATGTAACTTTGCTTCGACGGAGTTAAATAAATAGTTTGATGAACGGTTTTCCAGTTGTTGTTCATGTAGAGCTCAGAACTTTGGCAATAATTGTCCTACAAAAACTGCTGGAGTATAACAAAATTAACGTATTATAATAATAATAAACTAACTAGTAGAAGCCCGTGGTAGCATAAATATGCGGTACTACTCTTCCTTCGGCCAGACAAAATTCCTGCAAAATTTCATGATTTCGAATCCTTTTTAGGCCGTGCGTTGTCTGTCAATCAATCGTTGAAAAATAGATGAACAGGTTTAAAACTATTTTGCTAAAAAATTAGAAAAGGTGCAGCTAATTATCAATAAAAATATAAATAAAATCAAAACTAGTTTTTTTAGACAACACATCCTATAGTCTATGAGCTAGGTAAAAATGATGACAACTTAAAAATAATATATTTATTTATTACTACTATAAGCTACTAGCGGGCACAATTCACAACTTATGAGAACTTTGTAAACTGCACTATGAAAGGCCCGACTCAGCCGCACAGATGGTGTCATAGGTATACAGCTACATATACTACACTACACCAGCAGGCATTGTTCGAAACACAAGATTAATCCTTTTGTAAATAGCAAGAGAATTGCTGCCGTTTCTCACTATCGAGCTCGCCTATCCATCAACAATTACCTACCTGATAATATTTAAAAATCTTATCAGGGACTTATCCATTGATGATCGAGTAGTCAAAATAAGCGATTAACAAACTGTAATGAATCTATGAAATAACAAGATTAGATGTTGGTTGAGGTTAACAGAATGGAACGTATCAATACGAGCAGCCAGCGATACACTGGCAATTGTGTTCGTCGTATTACCCACCAAAGTATATACCTACAGCTGATAACCTTATCAGTTCAATTAATGTGTCAACAACATTATCTGCTATTGTAGCTAGCAATATTATACCTATGACGGTACAAAACGACTGATTAAACAAGTACTTTCAACAATTCTGTTTTGGCTTTATACATATCGTGCTACTTGTATCGTACTAATTTAAATTTAATATTTGCTGGAAATAACAGTCGGTGAGGTTAGATCTAATTGTAATTTAAAACACATTTTTTTCGTGTACTTAAGTTTACATGTTTTGTTCTTGAATGGGGTTCAGCAGGGTGCGTTATTAGTTAGTACAGTTTTAATAATATTATTAAGTATTTTAAACACAAAAAAAAATGTAGCGTGGTTGTAAACTCTACTCCTTTACCTAATTGATAAACGTGGAGTAGGATCGGAATAACTAGACCGTCTTTTCTCTTTTTGAATCGAGTAAGATTTTCATAGAGAGGGGAAGACAGCACGGATTAACTACTCCAAAACTAGTAAGTACACGTTTGTTAATAAAAAGACGAGATCTAATTCAGAATATTACTACATATTTACAATTCGCAATGTCAAAGTACCACCAAATGTTATTTATAGAGCTCGTATTGTGTATTCGATTAATTTATAACGTGCGTGATCGAAAAACGTTAATTTAACGTTTAAATTAGGCAGGTATACATAGGTAGCACTTACCGTACTCTGTTAGTGGAGTTACAGCTGTGACGTCGACTCGCTGCAACAAACTTAATTAACGATGTACCACGATACGCGGTTGCAGTTGTAAGCGTTTCTTTCGATTTGTGTGAAATTCGTGCTGTTTTTTCTTTTGATTGACGTTTTTTCCTGCTGATGTATTTCCTTGCCTAAGTACTCTAGTAGGAGTAGTAGGTATGTAAATGTGTGGCCTCTGTCATCGGGTTTCGTATTTCAGTGATGTTTTACTAGCTTCTATCAAATTTAGGTAATATTTTATGGGTGATAAATCGAGACTAAAATTGTCACTACCGCCGCGCCGGCACCGCCGCGCCGGCACCGCCGGTGTCGTTCGTACTTCAAATTAACCTCGCCAATTAACATCTGTGCATACAGATTGCACGATAAACACATACTCGTAATTAGTTAAGGTGACGAATCTAGAAAAACAAAAATTTTGATAATTCTCATACGATATTTTATTCATCTTGCCGAGCTATGTACTTTTAACTATCCACTGCGTGCTTAGAAAGTTAAACCTAAGTTTTGTGGTTAGATCCTCTTATACTCGTAAACACCTACGTCTAGCCTATAGTCAATAGCTATATTCGTATAGGTATATCTTGTTAGTCGGCACAGTAAGAGACATTACAACAGGTCGCGACCGCGACTAATCAATAGGTAACTTGAAAGAATTTTTACTGTAACTATCGTACTAATATTATAAATAGTAAAGTTTCTGTTTGGATATTTACATGTTAGCTATTCACTCTCGCTAAAACGGCTCAACGGATTTAGACGTAATTTGACGTACTTAGAGGTAACTTATGTCCTGGACACAAACTATATTTTGTCCCAGATAAAATACAGTTTCTGCAAGATAGTGGGTGCAATTGAGGGGCACAGCTAGTAGGCCTATAAAACTGTAATGTTATCTGCTAATGAATTATCTACTATACCAATGAATCAGCCCGGTATGTCCCATTGTCAGGCCTCTCTTCATTTTTTCCACTTATTTTGGGTCATAGCTAAAACACGTTGACATAAGGTCAAGTTTCCATTATAAACAAACGACAAAAATGAAGCTAAACGTCAGGTAAATTTTCGCACAATCATCTTTACCAAAACTCACATCCGCTTCCGTCACCAGATCGCGGTGGGTAGAAGCACTCGCGACCACTCCATCGACGTGGACCTGACCTTGGAAGGCCCGGCCGCCAAGGTGTCCCGCAAGCAGGCCACCATCCGCCTCCGGAACACCGGGGACTTCTTCATGACATCGGAGGGCAAGCGGCCCATCTTCGTAGACGGCCGACCGATCCTCCAGGGAAACAAAGTCAAACTCAACCACAACAGCGTTATCGAGGTAAACAACATATAGACTAACCCATTACCTATTTCCAGTTGTTAACAGAAAACGCAATTAAAATAGTTTTGAACGAAAATCAAATCGACCTCAGTTATGTTAGTTATTCGCCGGACGGATAGGTATTAAGTTGAACAGTAGAGCAAGTTTAATTTTTTATTTGTTTATTCCTCGACCTTGTTTTGCGTTGCTCGGTTAATTGTTTTATTTTTTACAAAAAAGCTTAATGAATGACTATTTTAGATTTATGAAACATTAGGTAGCTGACTGTTAAAAACATGTGTATAAACGTGATTCAGGCACGTGGAAACATGAGGTGAATGCAGTTCTGCAGTTATTGTCAATGTTATAAATGTAGGTCAAACTGTAGACCTACCTACACAGAACTTTCAACGCAAGTTTAGACGCGGCACGCGATGTAGAAAGCGCGGCGGTTATAGGGCGCCATGAACCGTGTAGACACCGTTGCCATCTCGGTGTGAATTTACCCTAATAGCATTCTGTGGATTTCTGTACCTACGAAGTATGTTATGTTGTGTCCAATGTCGCCTGTGGAATCTTTTTAAAAGCCTAACTAATTGACACTGGTGCCGTTACATTATATTTCAATAGCGATTGATTGATTTGATAAATAAATTTCCTTTGTTTCAGATTGCGGGCCTACGTTTCGTGTTCCTGGTAAACCAAGAGCTGGTCAGCGCCATAAGCCAAGAAGCTGTTAAAGTTAATATAACTGTCTAAAATAAACGCATTTAAATTAAACTATCTTTTGTTTTATTCGAACACATTTATTTGGTCAATTTAAAACAATTTAAATTCCACTCAAAAACAGTACACTTCCCATTTAACATTTAGGTGTGGCCCACACTGCACACGTAACAGTCAGTTTACAATTTGTAACATTACTTATAATTATCACCAAACATAATCACACTTGTTACTGGCATAGGATATGCTATAACGTTAAAACTCACCACAATAATGTCTTACTACAAACTTCAATTTATACTTACATAGAAAGTTCCATAACCCTTACAAAATATATTAACTACAGTAAATATACCATTCACTTAAAGTTATAACAATGGCCACCGTGCAATAAACATAAAAAGAACAACCCACTCTATGGTGCGTAACAAACATAAAATACGTAAAATTTTAAAGGAAAAACGAATTATAAATAATTATCATTATCGTAAATTGATATCAGTCATCAGGCTTTGTATTTCGATAAAATCTAATAGGTAGGTATAGTATCTACTGTATTCTACAGCAATTCACTGAGCTACCTATGTAGATTTTATCGTAGAATGGACTGCAATGCTACACACATAGGTACATACGCTGTGTAGCTATTAAAATATGCATAAATTATTTCTCACTTAGTGTTTTAATTCATATTATATTTTAAAATGGTCCAATTCACTGGACTATGATCAATTGTTGTACATTCAATACATGCTTATAACAAACTTATACATAAACCACACTTATTAATATACCATATTATCTCAGAAATACTCATTATCTATGCCATTAATAAATTACAACTGTCCTATGAATAAAAGGACTTCCAATTTTGTTTGAAAGTAGGTAAATCAAAAATCGATCTAGCGCTATCTCTATTTACTCTATTTACTAACTACAAGGCAACACTAGCAAATACATAATAGTACCTGCTTGCAGGACATAAAAGCGCATATTTGGTATATTTTATGAACACCCTGTACATGATACAAAAATAGTGTAAGTATTTAAAAACATTCATAGGCACGACAGGCAGATACGATACGAGTGCCTGACTATGAGATCATTAAATGTATACTCTCAAAATGGCCAAAATTTTATAAAAATAACAAGTAAATATAGAATCTAGAATATTTTATTCCAATATATTTGGTGTAGTGTAATATCAACAAATAAAATATAAAGGCACTATGGGCGCAAAAATTTCGCCGATATTTTCATGTGATAGCATGATAATTATACGAGTAAGTTCAAATAGTAACGAATATACCATGGTCCGACGATGGAAGTCTACCGTGGTACCTCAGGCACAATGTTAGAACACTCACAAGCACCCAAATTATGTTTGTGGTGTGAGTGGGAGAATGGGAGACTTATATTTGGATCACATAAGACTTAAAATACAAGCAAATATATTTATATAGCGTAGGTAAATACTTGTGTATTACGAAAATATATTTTTCTAAGAGTTTCGTGCTATTATTTTTAATCCTCATAATTTTTTTGGATACTTTTTGGATCTTGCAGGAAATGTCACATTTTCGTTTTATAACTTGATATTTATGAGTATTGGCTTTGGTTATTTCACGGTTTAACTTTATTACCTACCTATACCGTGTAATTTCTACATTCATGTGTATGTTGACGAATGTCTTGTTTTCAAAAACTTTAAGCCACAATATAACGATCAATATTTTGTACTTCAGCTCATTCATCATTATCAGTCCATATAATTTGCACAACACAATTTAAAAGTGCTAAGGATTTGTAATAATATAACATGAGCAAACTGTAACATTACATAATCACTAATTATTTACATATTACAACCTAGTTGATTTTACAAACCACCTAAAAAACTCTAATAAACCTATATGCACGATTTTATAGAAACTGTTTGAAAGTATGTCATACATTCATTCATCAGAAGAAATTGGACATGCAAACTTGTTTATCTTAGCAACGACAAAATATTATGACGACGGTATTTCATGGAAATTGGAATGAATGGATGTTTCCAACTTTTATAATCCTTGAGCACCAAAAAACGAAACATCGATAAAATACCAATATAACACTTAGGCACTACACAAATAACACACATTGAAACACCTTATAAACTAATGAATATATACTACAGTTATTAATAACAAAATAAAATAACAATTGGGAATGACTTAACATTTTCTAAGGCACTAAATATATTCAATAAATATTTTTTACTCTATGTATTAGGAAATAAATGAATTGCACAAATAACAATCTAAAAACAAAATGGAATGAATAGTTTAACAATTCGAATAAACTTTGAAACCACGTAACAAAATCAGATCAAATTGAAAGTTCTACAATGCCTTTACTCTTTGTCTTTGTTTCTTTTATATCACACTTAGGTATAGAATTTGGCTTTTTTCTTTACAAACTACATCTAGCAAGCTCTTTCGGGTAACTTATTAAAAACTTAACATGGATTATAATTATTATATTCTTAATGAGAAATATAGGAAAGGAATGATAGGAGACCTTGTCTTTGGGGTGGGATAATTTAAATTATTAAATATTATTTGGAAACTAAAGAAACCTCAAACAAGTTACATCATTACAAATGTTTTAATCGTATTGTATACTTGAGTTGTCCTTTAGACGAGTTGTCCGTTTTGGGCTGCGAAATAACAAACTTCGCGCTACAGTTACTTACGGCTTTATATTTTTTGAAATTCTCAGCTAATACATACGTATTTTTTCTATGGCTAAAAATAGCTTTTGTTTTATTTCTCGTAGCCATATTATCAATAAAACGGTTTCTTTCAAGAAACACCCAAGGTTGCCATTTCCTTCCTGTCAAGTCTGGATTAAATTTATCTTTGCTAGAACTTGTGTAGTGGGAGCCATTTACGTTTTTCTTAATAACTACTTTAGGCACAATATTTTTATTTTTTTTGCTGTTTTGTTTGTGCATCTTAATTTGGACTTCGTCTATATTTTTAAGAACGTCTTCAAAATTAGGCTTTGGTTTTTGTTTCTTAGGAATTGTTAAAATGTTTTGCTTAACTACCTTTGGTTCGCTTTTCGCTAGTTTCAATAGTTTTAACTTAAGGAGTCTTTGTTGTGGTAAGGGCAATTTCACTTTGAGATCACGAATGGATTCTTTTAAAGGTGGAATGTATTTTTGGGCGGCTTTAGTTAACAATGGTCTTTTTGGAATACCGCCTAGCAAATTTGAATAGTCTTTAGATTCAGTAAACTTACAACGCGGCCTATTGTGGTTAACTTCGTTAATTTCAGACACTCTGGACCCATTATAATTAGTTATTTTTAGTAATATACTCGAACTTTTTTCTTCGAATGTTGTTGATGACACTTCTGGTGAACTACTGGACGTTGATGTTAGGTATCTCACATCGTCATCTGGTTTATTATAACTCAATAAGTTGTCTACGCTGGACTCAGTTAAATGCGTAGTTTTATCATTTTGTAAACTGCAAGTAGTTCCAGCTTGATCAACATCTTCACTGAAATTATTATCACCGTCTGCGCAATTTAGATCTGAATCGCTTTCAACATTTTGCAACGTCATGTTTTTTACAAATATGTTTTCTTTGTCTTCTGGCAATTTCGGGCCCTCGGTATTAACTGGTAACAATATGGACTCGGAATAATCTGATGTAGGCGAAGGGGAACATTTACTGCGGTAAGATTCTGGAAGAATCTTTTCCATACATTGACCATTATACAAAACGTTGTAATTATTTGTAAACTGTGTTTCTCCGTCGTAAATCATTATTTGGTCATCATTGCGTGGACTTCTGTAAGTAGTTTCAAAATCAGAGACATTATCCTGAACAGTTTCTTCGTTGATAAAGTTGACTCCATGCGTAAATTCATTCATATTACTGTCGAACATTTCAGATTCATCGTAGTTTGAATTTTCAACATCTCCTGAAAACCCGGGCACGTCATTATCGACATCTTCTACGATATCATCACTGACCACAGTTTCTACACAGGCAACATCGTCGAGCCAAGATTCTTGAATAGATTTTTCACTATTATAACTCAAAATTACAGAATCTGAAAAATTTAACTCATTCTCTTCAGGATCACAAATAACTTCACTTGCATTATTTTCTGCTTCTGCAGTATCTAGCTCGGCTATACAATCTTCTGATACTTCAGCAAAACAAATTTTTTCTTCTTCGTTTTCTTCGGTCAAAATACAGTCATTGTCAATCAAGATACAAAAAGAGACATTTTCAGCATTGTAGAACGACGAAATAGAATTCCTGCGATTCTGTATAAAGTTGCATAAGTTTTCGCTTATCACTTGCTGCTCGGCTTGCTCAATTTCATAAATTTTTTGACGTTTAGGTGGCCACATAGGCGTGCTGTCTAATAACTCTTTATCATGAGTGTCTCTATTTTTAAAGTTATTTAAAGCGGAGTCCGAAAAAGACCTTTTGAGAGTTAGCCTCCTCTGCATCGAAGACTCTTGAATAGAAGTCTCTTGATCATGTATATTTAATAAGTGATTTTCGAACTTGGCCAGATTATTTTCAATACCTGGCTCACATATGCTGTTTTTTTCGTCTACACAAGATGCATACTCGTTATCTGTTCCAGTAATATTTAGTTTGCTAGATAATGTCGTTTGCTCCTTATAATCTACAATACATTGATCTGACAAACTACTCGAAATGTTATCATTTTTGTTTTCTTGACTTAAACTATTGAGCTCACTGTGATTACTATTATTACATTCTTCTGATGATATAGGCATATCAAGAGCTCTATCTTTTAACACCGTGATACTCTTTTTCTCAATGGGATCTTTTGTTTCATGATTGATATAACTATCATGGACACTATGTGTATCTTTAACATTAGAGTAACGACAATGCTCGTTAGTTTCAAAATCAATTTCGGCGTTTTTGGTGCTACTACATACTTTAAATGTTGCTTCTATTTCAATTTCGTTATTTGTTAGTAAATAATCTTGAATTGTACTTTTTTGAGCCTCTGGTTCTACATAATGATTCGGAATTTTGGACAAATTGCCCAAATTTTTACTTTCTTCAATTTGTATATCTGCAGAATCCGATTTGTTTTCGGAAGAATTGATTTCAACCTCCGCGAGACTTTCACAACCATTTTTTATTGCATTTTGTCCATTCTGTTTTTCATATAATTTGTTTTCAAGTGAACTCTCCGAACCCTTACTATACAATGCTTTAGAAGTAATATTGTGCTGATCTTTCTGAAATATGTCAACCTCTTTGCTTGTTATTATAGTAGCATTACCTAATGTCTCAGACATAATATCATCATCAATCGTGTTTCCAACTAATTTTGTTTCAGATAAATTTTCAGTGTAATTATCAGAATCACAGTCCGAAACAGTTGTTTGGGCTTCTTGAATTGTATTTTTAATATTAGAAACGTCCTCCAAGCTTTCTAAAGTTTCTGACATTTGATGTATATCGCTATCTGGTTTATTAATTATTTTTTTTACAAAAATTTCTGAACTTTCAACTTCATAATCACAAATTGAACTTGTGCATTTAGATATAGCTAATTCTTTTTGTGAATCCTCGTCACTATTGCATTTAGCGATCAGTTCAGAATGATTGTCATCAGCTTGATATGTAATATCATTATCAACAGATACGTTGTCGGATAAGCTTTTGGGTTCATCAACTATAACGACATCTTTAAAATCTTTTGGGGTAATATTTAACAAACCAGATGATGTATCTGCTTCTTTAACGCAATGTTCTGTCACGTCATCTGAATTTTCGAGACTTTTAGATTCATTGGTTTTGTGATCCAAACAATTATCAGACACACTATTGCCTAATTTACCAGAATCATTGTGAACCACACTACAGTTGTCACTGATTTCTATTTTATCATCCCTCATATCATCGCTATCATTCAAAGCCATGTCGGAAAATGGCTTCTGTTCTTGGTGTTCGGTAAAAATACTAGAAACACTTTTGGACAAACTTTCGGAACTGAGATAACTCTGTTTTTTTAAAACAGCAGAATCATCTGTACAGCTATCAAAAAATATTTCAACTTTATCGCTGTTACTATCATCAAAGATGTTTTCAATAACTTTGTTTTTACTTAAGTTTTCATCTAATTCATGTCCATTGGCTAATACGATTTCAGCGCTAGACTTTTCCCGAATCATAGCATCAGGTTGAAAACTTGTGTTGTTACTATAACTATTATGATTCGTCGGTATTTTTTCAGTCAAAACTATTCTGCTTCCGTTGTGTTCTAATGTTTGTTCTTCCTTGCCATCAGATACAAAGTCAGACCCATTTTTGGAATTAGCTGCAATCGAGTCTTTTTGAATAACACTTTCGATATCATAAATACTTTTACTACTAGATATCGTTTCTGACTCTATTTTTGGTATGGTATTTTTAAAATTATTTGTATCTATTTTACTATTTACACTAACATTGGTTGAATATTGCTTGTCACAATTTGACATTCTTTTTAATAATTCCAGTTTATGCAATTTACGCTTTTTTATTCTTCTTCTACTTGTGTCTACGACAATTTGAGATTGCATTTTTTTATCATTTATAAGCTGGTGTGTTTTTTTTTGTATTCGCTTATTCACGTCCACCATATCATGCTCTGCAGTTAAAATTCTGGTTGTATCTTGTAGTTCATCATTTTTATCAAAAAAATCATTTATTTTACTTATAGAATCTGTGACATTATCAGGTGTATCATTAATTGTATTCAATTCGGGCTTAGGTACGATATCCCACGTTAAGTTTTCTGTTACATTCTCAGTTATCAGTTTATTAGGTTTAACGTGAAGCGTCGAAGCTATTGTCTCATTATGGCTAATTTTCGTATTCGGTCCCAATTTGTCTTTCAAAAATTCTATATCAGGTTGAACCGGCGTGTCAATATATTCGTCAGGATCAAAAATTGATTTAACGATTTTCTTATGAGGAAGTTCTTTATATGAACATAAACCTTCGCTATGCGTTAGAAGTTTTTGAATAGTAGGTGAATAAAGTTCTTTACTTTGATGATAACCAATTTTTTTGGAAGTTATTGATCCTGATACGCTAGAAAAACATTTATCATTTTCTTGAGGTGTTATGTCTTCATTACTTTCTCGAAAGAGTTTTTCTAAACTTGCAGAAATTTCGTCATGTTCGAAATCATTTTCATTTTGGGGAGTAAAGACTAGTTCGGTTTTATTTAACTCGCTATATTTTTCTGGAACAAAAAATTGTTTCGTGTTTTCAATTTCGTTATTAAGCACAGTTTCTGTCCGTGGTACAGTAAGATTTTCGAAGTTATCAAATTTGATTTCCAAATTATCATTGTCAATAATTTCACCATCTAAAATCACAGTGTTTTCGTCAGTATGATTATTAACTATTTTTTGCGACTCTTTAGAGTCAGTATGCTCATGTTGACCAGCGTCGTAATTTTTATTTTCAAGTTCTGCATCTTCAAAAATCAAATTGTCAGAAGGTATACAGTTTGAGACTGATGTACCAGTATTTTTTTTCAGAACAGCTGATTTAATAACTTCGTAAGAGGTATCATCAGGTTTATTTTCTATTTTTTCATTATTTTGTACCTCTGCTATCGGATCAGTTTGAATAATTGGATTGACAATGTCTTCGTTCACATATGAACTTTTCTTGTAAGATGTAGAGCTTGTAGGCAAAATCTCTTGTGATAAATCTTGATACTTTAGTATAGAAGAAATTTTACTGGGAGTCGGCTGGGAGTTAATAGATTCGAAAGTTGTTTTTGAATTTTCTGTAATATCATTTATAAATGCTCTTTCCTCACAATAAGCATTTTCACGGGATAAATGTGAATAATTTATTTGCGATGGTTTAATCAGCGTGTCTTTTTCAGTCTCGATGAGGGGCAGATCGTTGCCAGATTTATTCAGACTAAAATCTAGTGCCATTTCGATATCTTTTTTTTCCTTGGGTTCATGTGGCGAATTATACCACTGTGATTGTGATGATAAATTCATCGGGATATTTAGACTGTTTTCTAACATTTTATTTTCTATATTTTCTGGATTTTTTATGATAACACTGTCTGTTCTTACAGCTTTACTTTGATTTTCAGAAATATCAGATGTGTTTGTCTTCAATTTTCTATACTTACTCAATTTGTTAAATGTTTTGTCGCTTTCGGTTAGCATTTTGCTTTTTTCGGAATCTACTTTGTCTCTATTTTCAGGCAAACTTAAGTTTTCTTGCAAGTTGCTTTCATGACAGTTGGTTGCTGAAGACAACCCATCTTTTTTATTTGCATTTATAAACTGCTGGTTTACTTCAGGAAAGTTCATTTCAATCTCATTGTCCAATTGGGGTAGAGACGCCAAACATACCCCCGAGTTGATTTCCAAGTCTTGTAACATATAATTTGTTTTGGCTGAATCCATGTTATTTGATGAAAAAGGACTTCGAATCATGTTACAACTTGGATTATCAGTTATTGCAAAAACATTGTCTTGTCTTATGATTGCATGGCAATTAGAATTTTCATCTGATTTGATGGGTAATGGTGATTTGACTATATTGGAGAGAGGATTTGTAACTTTTTCTATTCTTCTTTCGCCTAAAATATTTCGTACTGGTGCAGCTACTTCGACATTTAACATTTTCGGGCTACATGGCTTTATTTCAAAGTTACATCCTACCTCTTTATGAATTACAGATTGACTTATTTTTGCCTCCACATCAAGTGGAGACATGGATCTTGGTAAAGCTTCACCAACTACTTTACTTGAGCTGTCTTTAGAAGAATTTTGGTATTCTTTGGGAATTGTTTTAAAAGCTGTTGTGTTACAACATTCCATTGCTTCTTCAAACCGGCTAAACAATTCTAAGTTGTTATAGCCTTTGATATTTTCTGGGAGTTTTGAAATTTTCTCTATATGTTCATATTTACTAAGGTCTTCACTAGATACATTTACTAGTCCAAGTACATAAAGTTGATCCTCAGTGTTGGCATGCTTTGGAAAATTACCTTTGTCACTAGAGCTTGTTTGAATAACAATATCTTTTGAGTTATTATTTTCAGAATTATTCTCTTCTTCACCTTCATTCCACATTTGTAAAAACTGTCTGACATCGATTTGCTTTTGCTTGTTTTCTTTAGAATTTAAATCTGTTTTAGCCAATGTGTGTGAATTTCCAACAATATGACCATATCTAAAATCATGCCTTTTGTAATATTCATGAGGCATTCTGTAAATACCTGAGTCAATACTTCTCACACTTGTATTAGATGATTGACTAACATAGCCACAATCTTCTTGAGCAGTTCCATGTGTGTGGGAAGTGTCGTTACTTGTGCTAGAGTCAGTTGGAGATATAGCCAATGTGTTGGGAGAAAATTGAGGTGCATGCCTCAGCACTGGGTTGCCAGTCAGGTGAGGATCAAAGTTCCTAAAGGTTGGCATGTATTCAAAAGGTTTCATAGGTGTATTGTCTTTTATGTAATATTGCTGGGAAGGCACTGCACGCATGCCGATTGGTGAATAATTTGGCATAACCATTTGATTTTTAAGTGGGTGAAACCTGTTCATATCATTGGCATAGTAATTATCTGCCATTGGATATGGTTTGTTTCTAGTATTTTCATAATCAACATACATTTTACTACTGTTGTCATAATGTAACTTGTTTGAAGGAATGGACTTAACAGATCCATCTGGTGGATACGGTTGCACCTTTTGTGGACCACCACTACCACCACCAGCAGGCATCTGGGCATATGTAGGATGGATGACTTGAGTACGGAATGGAAGGTTATAGTGGGGTTGATGACTGCTTGATCTTTGGTAGCTTTCCAGATTCGGGTCAGGAACTCTGTTGTCTAAATATTTGAAATGAGGAAATCCAGGATATGGATGAGTCTGGCCAGATTTTGGAATGTCATATTTAAGAGGTTGTATGGGAGGTGGGGGATGATACTGTCCCCCATAGTTACCAACATATTCATACCTCGGTTGCTGATACCGTTCCTTCATTGATGGATAGGGTTTGAGCCGTCCAATTGCATCTCGATAATAATGATCTGGATATACATACGCTGGATCTTCTTGAATGGTCCTATGTGGCCTGGCCACTGGGATGACTGGAGGCCTCTGACCTGCACAGGTTGCATACTGCTGGTATGGGTATGGTTCAGTAGCACTGTATGTCCTTGGAGCATTCACATTGACACTGCCCGGGGGCCATCCATGCGGTGCACTTCTTGTCATTTGAGAGTTCACACTAGACACATACATATCAGAGTCCCTAATATTCTTAGGTTCATTAGCTAAAGTATTTAGAGCATAAGGCACATCACAGTACTTGGCTTCTGGCGCCATGTTTGGTTTCGCATTCTTTGATGTAGCGACACTTCTATCTTGAAAATTATTAAAATTTGCACTATCACTATGTCTAACGGCATTGTAAGTGGGTGGCACATTGATTCGCTGCATGTTCTCCTGGAATGTTTGTCTCGGTGATATGTTTCTTGCAGGATTCTGATGGAGTCTGTGAGGATAGTCTGGAGGTCGACGGTATCCATTATCGGGGCTCGGCCATGGCTCGACTGGTCCTTTTTTTAGAAATGTGTCGCTGGCGGTGGGCGGGGGCACCACCCGGTCGGGGCCGATGACGGCACACGGCCGCACCGGCACCCCCTCCGCTTTAGCCGATGGATTAGATCCAATATCTTGATACGATTTATTTCTGCTATATTGAAGTGTGGCACCACCACCCTGAGTGTACTTACTGCCATCGTTGATACGTTCGCTCAGAGCAGGCTCCGTTCTCAAATCTTTAACATCCATTATCAACAAATGGCTGACACATATTCGACTTTATTGTTGTCATTTTTCGTGGATCCATTTATGAGTACAGTCCCGAAGTCCAAACAAGATACATGCTGAAAATATAAACAAAATATTAGAGGTACAATGTCAACTGTCAAAACACTGCCACATATGCTTGATAAAAATCCTTGAAGAATAGTGAATCAAGAAAACTAGAAGAGTGGAGCGCTAATAATTTTACCTTTATAAGTCCTGAATTGTAGCAAAACATCAATATTATTTCCAAGGAAACACCGATTTATCACATCTCCGTGCAGTCGTCCATTGGATAGTAATGTTACCATATGAAGTTTTAGAAAATAAACCACATTTGCCTTGGCTACCGAAAACAATTTCATATGTTAGGAAGCTTTACACATTTGTACCTGGTATCATTATTATAGTGCGGTGAAGTAATTTTGATACTTACTTACTTTTATAATTTAAACTCTTGCCTGCTTGAGGCAATGGGCCTTATATTTAACCATTTCGAAGAAACTGAAAGTTACAATGTACACATCGAATAATTTAAACATTATAAGGTAGGAGGGATATCTATTGATAACTTTGACAAGACATCATTACTATCTTACAAATACATTGTTCCCGACCATGAAGTGCTGGATGAATCTTTCTTCGTTTTGGAATGGAAAAAAAAATCTACACAACAGAAAATTGGATATTTTGAATATGAAAATACGTTGTGACATACCTACAAGGACGGACAGACGGACACAACAAATCTTAAATAAGTTTATTTGTGAACTTCGAAGCCCCAAACAATGGTAGTAATTTCGTTTTTGTCGAAAATCTGTGAAATCGTCAGAATCGCCAGAATAGTCGACTATCGAATCAAGTTGTGCTGTGCGTCACACTACTTTTTTTCCCAGTCCTATTCATCTGTGGAGAGCTGTGACAGTGACATTGATCTTTACTTGATTAATGATTAATGACAATCAATTTGAAATCTGACATTTGCTTTTGCATTTATTTTTTGCGGAACACAACATTGTAAAGCAAGTTCTGAAAAAATATTATCCTACTTTCATGAACTGAAATTTAACCATTATGAAATATATATCAGTTAGTTTGGTTCTATCTTTAATTTTTGCCGTGTATATAGTAAACACAATATGGACTTTAGCTGAAATATTTATTCCGCCAGTCTGCAGTCGTGGCGAAAAATGTTATACCTCGTATCTGTCTTCGGATCCAGTACAGCATCTGGTTCTTTTTACTTCTGTTAGGCGACAACCTTCCTTTGACAGTTCCTCGGCCGAAGCAGTTACTAAAGTGCATACTTCAATGAAATTTGACTACCGGAATCCCGCTAGTTTGTAAGTGACTCCATCATTATTTCAACTTAGAAATTTACATAAGGTTGAAGATAAACCAGTATTCTATGTGATCCTATCTTATTGAAAATGTTTTGCTCTCTCTTCAGCGATATTACATTGAGAATTCCTCGCAAAACAAGAAATAATGGAACATTATTTATGCATGCAGCATTATTAGACGATGGGCGGCTCTATAAAGGATTCGAAGATATTTATCGCTCTGAATCTATTCATACCATACCATTAGTTACATATACCGAGCCACAAGCTGAAACATTCAATCTACTACAAAAAAATGTGAGTATCAACTGTCATTTAATGGTTAAAACTAGTAGAACCCCACGGTTTCGCCCTCGTTTTCTGTGATAAGAAGAAGCCTATATATTGTTTCATGATACAAGCTAACTTCATGCCAAGTTTCATCTAAATCTGTTCAGCCGTTTTTGGGTAACTAAACAACAAATACCCAAACTCGCAACCATCAAAATGTATAATTTAAAGAAGTGAGATTAAATAGTATTTCCTAATTAAAATGTGTATAATAAATGCAAAAGTGATTGTTTCATTTATTTTTGTGACCCAAAAATAAGATTTCTGCACTTCTGTTTGTTTGTTATGCTTTTACACAATAACTACTCAACCATGCCTATGTCAGGCATTGGTTACACCTGAGAGGACTGCATGAATAAATTTACACTGTTACACTGAGCAGGTGCTTTAAAAATTGTCTTAGAACTTGTACTCTCTTGGCCTAGTCAATTTACTATTTACATTAATTTTTTACATGCAAATCAACCCATGTAATGCTTCCATTAATCAGTATTATACATGCTCTCATTTCACTGGCAGAGGACCGCCAAGCCTGAAAATTGCTCCACCAACAAGAGCTGCTCATATATATCTGTGCCTGGTGTGAATATGTTGACATGTCAAAAATGCCAATTTTACAGGGTGGCCATTTTAAAGTCTGACCTTCCTTGGTAAATCGGCAAAATGCGAGTTTTCAAATTATTACCGACTAAGATTTCTCCAAAAATTGTGTATATTATGAGCTGTCAATTCTTTGCATATAAATTTCATATGCAAAGAATGCATTGAGCCAACAAAATAAAAACCCACAAGTCGAGATGTCAACTTGTTCACGCCAGGCACGGATATATTGGATTGCCTAATTGATGTGCTTTACATGTGTTTGTATAGTTAGTTTTAGTTAGTTTATGCTTATGTTTTTGCGTGTATTTATGTGTTTTTTATATACCTGACATAAAAACATCATACCCGCTGCTTATCTACACTATCTAAATCTATACTTATACACTAATATTATAAAGAGGAAAGATTTGTATTTTTGTAATAAATTAAATAAAAATTACCGGACTGATTTAAAAAATTCTTTCACCAATATAAAGCTACATTATTTGCGAGTAACATAGACTAAGGACTAAGGTCAACTAACTATAAATTAATTGTAAACTATTTAAACTTTTCAGAATGAGAGTAAAGAGAAACCTTTGCAGAAGAATGTTCGTCCTCATGCCCATATTTCTACAGTAGCTCCGTTGTCCATTCTCACAGACAACTTGAATCTCCCTGCTAGCAAAATTCCTGGTGAATTGTATCCGTATATAAGGTAAGGAAAACAATGATATTGATTCTGTTTATGATAAAAATAATTGAACATTTTTGAGTGTTATAAAATTTGGTGAGAAAAAATCGTACAACATATCCAACAGCGTTTAGCAAACTGAATATTTTTAGACAAAGTATGCATTTTTAGACAAGTATCCTTCATCAAAAATAACAATAAAATTGATTATACATTTTTAAATGCCAATTTTTTAATTGTTTTCTAGGTTGATTCTATTTTGAAATTTCAGAATCAGAAACAGTAAGTTCCTGCCCATAATCCAGCACAATGTGCTCAAATCCCGAATCTCACAGCTGCAACTGTTGAATACCAGTAGCACAACTGTTAATATCACTCTTGAAATCGCTCCTTCATCATACGGCTCTATGCGATTGGCTCTCCATCTCCGATTGGCGTTGGATCAACTAAACTCCCTGGGGTTCAGTTCAAAGGATGTAGACGATGTCAAAGGAATTTTCGCCGACACAAATCTGTATCTGCTCTCGGCTACAGTGTTGATTGCTAGTTGTCATGTGAGTATTTACATTAACACTTTGACTGCTGAAAACACATACCTTGTGTTTCTCCTTGTGCAACGCGAATGTGGCTACACACGCCAGGCGCGTAAAGCCCACTTTCAATACAAGTGTGGTAAATCACAAACGCATGTGATTATTAGCAGCACTTAAAGTGTTAATTTAAGAATCTTGATAATGAAGTAAGTGTAAGATTTTTGCTAAATTTTGTCAAAGGTTGGATATCTGTCTTAATTTATTTTCACAGCTTTCCTAGTAAGTTGTAACCCTATTGTATATCTAAATATCTACTATCTGTCTACAAACTTTGTATTAGTACAAACATACAAACGCTGATTTGTCTTAGTAGACCTTGGGATTTTCCTGCAATCAGACAAATATAAAATTCAGAATCGTCTGTTTGTATACGTTCGTCAGTATTTTCCTCCGACAAAGCTCAACAACGTTATGAAACAAACATTATTACATAATCATCATATTTTTTTTTTAACAGATTTTTGTTTTTTATATTTTTTTTATATTTCCGTGGGCTCGTTACAGTTGCTGTTCGACTTCCTGGCCTTCAAGAACGACGTCTCGTTCTGGCGGCGCAAGCGCTCGCTGGCGGGGCTGTCGGGCCGCACGGTCCTGTGGCGCGGCTTCTCGCAGTTCGTTATCTTCTTCTACTTGCTGGATGAGCAGACTTCTATGCTGGTGCTGGTTCCGGCGGGGATCAGCTCGCTTATTGAGGTAAACTTTAAACTTATGGCACTGCAGATTAAAATATTCAATAGGTGAACGGAATGAAATATTGTGTATTATAATGTAATTTTTTTATTTACCACCAATCCTACATAATTTGCAGATAAAAATCGAATTGATAACATTACGCTAGATAGACAGATATATTTCAAAGAGATAAACCAGTCGTAGTGCAGCTTAGAGAATTCAGTTCAGTTTAGAGACTTTCAGTTTAGAATTTATACGAGTACTGCGAGGGAAGATTGAGAAATCCAGTATTCATGCATAATTTCGTCTGGTCTCCTGTCGACATTAGAATAAGCAGTCATTTTAAAACATTTAATGTTTTCCTAGTTCATAATTAAATATCTGTTCTGGGTCTGGGTGTTAGTTGTCCTTGTCTTTGTGTGTGTTCCATGGCATCCCCGACACAGGGTATCCTAGTGAGCTATGAGTGTGAAACATAATTTTTTATTACACGCTTTTTATTAGCTTCACTTGTATGTTTGTAACCGATTCCTTTAGGCGCGATTTTGACCCACTTTAAACGTCCAGATTTCGTTCAAACTTTGTAGATATATCAAGGACCGATGGCAATACACTAAACAAAGCGTGTTTTAAAGGTTTTTTCAACAATTTCTTTTTTGTAAACCAACTCATTTTTATTTTGAAAACTGTCCTCCTCAGCTCTGGAAAGTAACGAAGGTCCTACACCTGCGCATATCTTTCTCGGGCTGGCGTGTCCGCGTGTGGCGCGACACGAGCGCGGCGGCGGGCGAGCGCTCCACCGCGGCGGCCGACAAGGAGGCCATGCGCTACCTGTCCATGCTGCTCTACCCGCTCTGCATCGCTGGAGCTATATACTCGCTCGTTTATGAGCCGCATAAGAGGTAAACAGTTTTTTTTAATACTTTTAAAATAATTTTTTTTGACGTGACAACGTCTAATAAAGAACGCCGGCTGCACGCACGAAAAAGTGTCCCGTTACGCTCGTTGTAACGTTACGATCGGAGCGAGAAAAGTATGCAATCATTTTATCAATGTTTTGTTATGACGTTGTCACGTTAAACTATGGTCCGTAAACCGACTTTACAGACAACCAATTTTTTTTTCTTGAGCATGTAGTAACTTTTTGTTATAATTAAAGCGGAAATACTGACGTAAAAACGCACGTGTCGTGCGTTCCCATGTTAATTATAACAAAATGTGTGAAAACCACGTTATTTGCTATGTAGGAACTACCAGAATATTTGGTTACATAAGCCCCACACCTAACATTCAAATTCATTCAAATTTATCGAGTCTGGAACAACTGATATTTTTCTCGATTTTAGAGTTGGTCCTGTACTAAAAATTATTCGTAATGGTATAAGGCTAGGCTAAGTACTATGAGCCTTTTTTGGCTTAGCAGTAGAGATAAATTTATCAATCTACTTGCGTGCATACCTTTTCTTCAACTTTGTAAAGGTGTAACCCGTGTTCAATCTACGGGCTTAGGATACCTTTTCCTTAACTCTGTGAAGGTCACCTATGCGACAATCTAACAATAGACTTTGTTTCTCTCCAGTTGGTACTCCTGGGCGTTACACAGCATCGTAAACGGCGTGTACGCATTCGGCTTCTTATTCATGTTGCCGCAGCTATTCGTCAACTACCGCCTGCGGTCGGTGGCGGCGCTCCCCTGGCGAGCCTTCATGTACAAAGCGTTTAACACGTTCATTGATGATATCTTCGCGTTTATCATAACCATGCCGACGGCGCATCGCGTGGCTTGCTTCAGGGATGATTTAGTGTTCCTCGTCTATTTGTATCAGAGATGGTGAGTGTTGCTGCTATTACACTTACAAAAAAAAAATCTATTTTATTTTAAATTCTGGGTGGCGCAGACCTGTTATGGGCAAACGTGACGTTTAACATCAGGCGAGCAATTTGCTCGTCTCGTCACTTAATGGCATAAAAAAACTAAGTAATTAACCTCGTATAGGTGGAATGGCCAGCCCTGGTTCAGAGTTTTAGGCGGCCTGAAGGTATCTGACTAGGCTTGGCGGTCAGTTCCTATACTGTATAGAGTAAACACCTGTGGAGTTTTTTCAGAAATCTCATAAGCGCTACTAATGAAACACACGCACGCTAGTATGAAACTTTGTCGATCGACAAACTGACGTCATTGGTCAGTCTGAACTAATGCAATCCAATGCAAATGCAAATCCATTGGTGTAATTTAAAGCGAACCAATCGACGATCAGAAATACTATATGAATCGGTATTTTACATTTACTGCTGTTCATTTTGTAGTGTCTATGAAATACGGAAGAAGATTTATCTTTGACAGTAAATTAATGTACTAAAAATGTTTTGATTGCAGGTTATACCCAGTGGACAAATCTCGTACTGACAACGCTACCAGTATGGACGAAACATCTGAGGAACTGGAGCCCCTCAAGCAAAAGGCAGAGTAATATAACCCTTATTTACTAATACAATACAGACTGACTTGTTTTTATTGTGTTCTTAGCAAAAATTGGCATTTTATACGAAAAAATGTCGAGGCTAAAATTAGAGGCAATATTTTAGTAACGCTACTTGTAGGTGAAATACATCGATTTTTTTATTTACACTTAATGAAAATTAATTTATCATGATAGATTTTTTACAATATTTATTAGCAATACAGGTTGTTTACTTATAAAACGTTTGCGATGCATTTGAAATTGTGAATTTTCGTGTTAGCTGTAAAAGGCGTACCTTAGACAACAATTTTGGTTCTGAGAGTAAATAAAAGTGGATCATTAGATCCACTCAATAATGTAATGCAGCCAATTCTAAAACGGCTAGTTTAAAATTCAGTTGGTAGATCTAAACTGATTAAAACTTTTGGTCTAATAAATTCCAGTGACAAAAATTAATAAAAGGATTATGATAGTGTTATTGTATTGTAATGCCAAAGATATTATTTTCGCGTTCGTTTTGGAATTGGTGACAAAAATAACAGTTAAAAATTACAAAATCGTTGCTATGATTGTGAGTGAAAGTGGCGTTATTAACTGTTTTCGATCCCAAAACCAACGCGAGATTGTTAGTCAGTTTAGATCTGTCAACTGAAATTTGAAAAGTTTGATTAACTGTAGATTACAGTTAATCAAACTCAACAACGACAACAACAACAACAAGACAAGATCAACAACAATATTTGTTGTGCTATTAAAAGTTTAGTTTTATTGGTGTTTGAGCGGATTGTTATTGCGGCAATGTTCCGCAACGTAAGGTAGCGTTCATTAATTACGTGAGTCATTTGAAGGAAAGCCGGTGACGAGACGAATCTCACCCAATCTCACGGTGACTAAAAACCAACCCTCCCATACCAAATCAAACCAATACTACAATTATTTTGGTGTTGTTGGTATTGGTTGGTTTGGCAAATATCACGTTATATTTTTTTCGCAAGAAACAGTAACATTGCGTAAAAACTGGGTCGCCAATGGGAAAGGAGGAGTCGAAAAATCGTCAAAATCGTCTCGTGACTTATGAACGCACCGTAATAAAATAGGTTAGCAATTATTATATTCGTCCATTGTTTAAGAAACTTGCATCACACTAGGACGCTAGAAGTCTTATAACAAGTTGGAGATTATTCGTTAGTACTAATTGTTCGTCTAAATAAAAATTGTGCATTTTGGGCCCAAATTACACGCATTTATTTTATACATTTATGTTATAGCAAAATTTTATTTTATTTCTTTAAACGTTTTGTCTTAATTTGTAAGGGTGTTCCATCATAAATAAATAAAAAAAAAACAATATGCAAATAGAAAACTTTAAAAAGTTACTTCAGGTTAGAGTTAGTGAGGAACCTCCTGACAATGTATTTTAATTATCTAAAATTATAAAATGCTCAAAAGTTATTATGATTGTATATTTTGATGGTATATTTATTTATGTTTAACATTTGTTTGTATAATAATTTAGTTTTTATCTTATAATGTAATGGTGCAGTCACAGCGCGGTTGCTTTTTATGGGGCAGCAATACAATTATAACTTTCTATGGAAGTAACCGTGATGTGAATGCACTATATTAAACAAAACAATGTTATGAATTAAAAAAGAAGCTGTAAAATAAAATGTGACTGATATTTGGAGAACTGTTCAGAGCTATGTCTATTTTTTAGGTACCTACATTGTCTTTTTTAAGGCGCTGTTAATTAAATTGTTACGCTTCTCTGTTGACGCTTTAATATGTTCGCTTAAATTACGAATAAGAAATTACAACAATAATTATGATAAAAGTATGAATGGATGACGTTTTACCTCTGAATTGGCCTTAGTAAACTTATTTGTATATTTAGCATGAAATATAACTAAATGTGAACGTCGGGTCGGCCGAAACTTGCCTATGTTTATAAATCATTTATAATAATCGTGCGTTAGGCTAGATGCATGCTAAGACGCAGGTAACGCACATCCACGCAGCGCAGATTTTGTAATGCATGAACGTACTGAGAGCTGATTGCCTAGTGCGAGTTTTTTCACTATTCGATTGCATTAACGTAAACTTAAATTTAACTAGTTGTAGTTCATATTATGAACACTAGGTGGCGCGGTTTTTATTTCATACAAATTATAGTTTACGTTAACGCGATCGAATAGTGAAAAAAACGCACTAGGCACTCTGTGTACGTGAGCGGCGTAAGCACTACATCACATATATCTATCATAAGTAGACGCAGACATATATCTGTTCTGCTCTGCTCCCTATGTCTGTCTCGCCTGCTCCGCCCTTCTAAATCTGTTCTGAGCTGCGTCACCTGCGTCTCAGTATATGCTTTAAGCTGAAGCAGGACAAGATGAAATCTGAAAGGAAAATACCGCATACATATATTGTACGGCAGTGACTGAAGGAATGCAGGAATGAAGGACCCATGTAATTTAAATATCTTTGTCCCGCTCATTAGCAGTCTATGCGAGAAAGACGACATGTTTGCATACTGCATATTTAATATTACTTAGAGCCGATTGGTATTGTATGCTTCTACGTAAGGATTGATTGTTTAAAAGTAGTGTGAATTACTTTTAAACTTTGGATCTGTACCTATAGGTAAGTATGACTTTGTCATCCTTGTTTCTTTACAATATACAGAACTGTATTACAGAAAAATAATTTCTTTTATTTTAGGATATTTACATATTTTTGAAGTTACTAGTTAGTTTTTAGTTGTGACTAAGTCTACAATCTAATGCAGAGGCTCTTAAAGTGGGCGATACGCCCCTTTGTGGGCGCCAAAGGCTTACAGACGAGCGGTGAAGGTTTTAAGATGATTAATAGCTTTAAAAAATTAGGGGGTGATAGAAAATAATTGATTCTCAAAGTCACACGAAATAATTGTGATAATCTCTATCTAATGTATTGGATTTAGTAATTTACTAAGTTTTCAGCAGAATTTTTCGCTATAATGTATATCTTATTTCCTATACATAATATATTTATATAGACAACTTGGAAGAAAAAATTAAATATTTATTCTTTGCTTTTATTTTAATTTTCTTCCTAGCGAAAACTTTCCAAAAGGCAAAGGATCCAAAATTCCAAAAGATTATCATTTTCTACTCAAAAAAAAAATATAATTATATATTTACATGCAAAAGCCGGCGTGTACAACAGACGTTTTAATAGAAGATAATTGATTACTACGCCACAAGACCTATGGCCTTGTTTTCTGAAGATCGAGGCCAGATGACGTCGCCTCATTGCCAGCGAATAGTTCGTTATTACATTTTATCATTGTGATGATCATTCAATGCGAAAGAGTATGAAGATGAGAGATCTCAGGCACGGCTAAATACATACAGACGTATGTATTTAGCCTAGCATCACGAAGGATTGCATTGACTGGAATAATTAGAGATAGTAAAATTGCTCTAGAGATTGCTTGAGGCTCCCTAAATTTTGGCATCTGCTTAGCCTACAAAATTGCTATATTAATAACTTAACCAATGCCACAGCTAATAAACCTATTTTACCTGAAATGTACATTGTCAACTCACTAACAGGAGTGTCCCGAAAATGAGGCAAAGTGCACTCTAGCTAACTCAGGATGATTGGAAGTTGGAAGTAAACTTATGCAATTAAACCTAATTATGTCACAGTTTAAAAAATGCGACATTGGATTTGGACCTATTGAAATACCTACTGATGGTGGACACGTGTTACAGCTCGAGCTTATCAGCCGGCGTCTGCAACTCCAAGATAATCAACACTCGATTGTTACTAACTCTACATGTACATTGTACACTGATTATATTATTATTAGGTATAGGTAGAATAAATTATCGTGTGTCAGTGTCATAATTCATTAAGCTGCGAGCGCTTGGACTGCGCAGTTGTCGGTTGATAGGATCCCGGAAGCGTTGGGCGCTATTGGCCGCTCGGTACAGAGTGCGCGAGAGTTGACCCACATAATGGATATGTTCGATGTCCTGCTTCAAGCCGGTCTGATAACCTCCGGCATAGTCGCGTACTTGTTGCTCAGAAGAACAATACCTAAGTATGGTGATTACAAGCAAACAGGTGAGTTCACAACTTATCATTTGATATCGCTAATAATCGCTATCATCGGACAGATTTATTAGATAACCGTAAAGTTTAGAAATTAGTTTGACCTTGTCTGGGACTCGTGGTTATGTTGATGTGTATTGTTTTTGTGAATAGATTTTTTTATTCATCAATTCAATACTTTGCTAATACTGAACAGTTTTATTTACTGTGGAAAATAATATAGGTATCCAACTATGAGATGTTTATTGTTTACATATTACACACTTTGTGTATGGTAGGTACCTAGTTATGATGCAGCTGCCCAGCCGAGTCATAACAACAGTCAGCACATAGCGCCTCAGTAGCGAGAAAGGCGTGGGCGCCTGCAGCTTCCTGCGATTCTGCGAATCGCTATCTTTAAGACTTAGCACCTAAGGCCCTCATGGCAATTCATTTTTGTAGTTAGTTGATACGTAAATCTAATTCTTTGCGGTCGCTCTCTAAATAATTATTAAGTTAAATAAAATCAATTAAATCTTGAATTAAAATAAAAATTAGTTTTTTTATAAAACTTCGTGCTCCCGTAAACTTATCTGGCGCAGCCGGTAGGATTACCTGTTGTTGCCATCGCGAAAGTACGCCAGTGCTAAGTGGTATTCGCGAGTGGCATATGTTAGTGCGTTTACATACCTACTCGCGCTACACGGTAATCCTCGAACCAAATAAATTTGACGAGTTCCGGGTACGAGAATGGTGACTGGCTGGTGAGTACAATTTTTCACCATCCTTCCCACACCCTTGTTATTTTTGGAATCGAACTTTTTCCACCATAACGTATTTGGCTTTTCTACATGTATTTTTGTGTATTTTACATGTATTTTTGTTTGTTTTAATGAATTTTTGTGTGTTTTATTTTTATTCATGAATTTCTGTGTGTGTTAGAATAAGTCACGTAAATCTAAATTTTTACGGTTTTAACTACATCATATTACTTATTATACTTAGTTCATTTTAGATTACGAGTGATAGTTGAAGAGTGTAAAATGACGACTATCCGCGTCATCCCGGTTGAGATGCTTAAAATTATTCCTTTGTTTAAAGGTGAAAAAAGACAACTAAATCTATTTTTACGAAAAAGCGAATACATTATAAATAAGTACAGAGGTCATGGGGAAGACCAGGACGAGTACGTTATGCACGCTGTCACGAGCAGGCTAATAGACGAAGCTGCAAATCTCGTTAGTGAAAGAGAGGATATTCAAACTTGGGGACAATTGAAAGAGTTGCTAATTCAGCATTTTGGGGACCCTCGAAGCGAGCAATGTATCGCTATCGAGTTAGAAACAATAAAAATTAAAAATAACGAGAATATTAGAATTTTGTAACCGGATTCAAGCCGTACGTTCCGTTTTAATTTCCAAAGTGAACCAATTGCCTGACGAAGAAATTAAACGTAGTAAAAAAATAATTTACAACCACACTTCTCTAAATGTGTTCCTGTATAACCTACCCGAAAACTTAGTACGAGTTGTGAGACTGAAAACTCCTGATACTCTTGAAAGAGCACTAGAAATCGTTCTAGAAGAAGTAGACTTCCACGAACAGTTTACTCAGCGTAGTAAAATGGGGTTTAACTCCAATAAGCCACAGGCGCAATCCTTGCCCAGCGCACCCCTCAGGTTTGGCGCTACACAACCAACACCAACCCCTGCATTAGGCTTTAGGCCGGGACAGTTTACACCCCCGCGTTATAATTTCGGCATACCAAATAATTACCAACAGGGTGTGCCACAATTTAAAAATCAAGGCTTCAGACTTAACGGCCCACAACAATTTGGTTATAGGCCTCAGCTAACACCTCAGGGTGGTATGCGCCCCCAACAGTTTGGGACGCAAATGCAACCCTATAGGACATCTCAGCAACCGCAACCGTATGGCATGCGACCTCAACCCTTAGGTTATCGCCCACAGTTCAACCAACCTCAGTTCGGTTATAGACCACCCCAGGCATTTGCCAAACCGATCTCTAATGAGAATACGGACGTATCCATGCGAACAGCAGCCCCCGCAAAACCACAGCAACAGGGTTTTCGCCTCAATGAAATTGACTTAGATGAAAATCAGCTTTATGAGCAGTACTATCCGAATCCCTACGAATATCAGGATAATTATGATTACAACTGTTATGAGCCTGAAGGTTACTACCAGGCGGAAGTAAGCGATGTAGTTGAGGAAACCCAGGAAGTCAACAACGAAAGTGACGATCCTCAATGCGTTGAAAATTTTCACATACTGGCCTCCACGGTAGGGAACGTGAAGTAATAAATGTAAACTGTGACGTCAAATTAAAATTACCATACGTGTATATACCAGAGATAGACGGGAAGTTCATGATTGATACAGGTAGCACGCGATCCTTTATCAAACCAGACAAGGCGTATCAATTCTTTATGTCCGATATTTACCATGAACCTTTTACTGTGATTAGTACACATGCGTCCAGTAATCATGATAAAGTTATTCAAATTCCATTGCTGCCCTCATTTAATGACAGCGGCTGTCATAAATTCTATCTTTATGACGTAGATAAACGCTATGACGGGCTTATTGGAAATGATTTGCTAGTGCAATTACAAGCGGTCATTGACCTGAAACATCTAAAGCTCGTCACTAACAACGTCACCTTGCCCATCGTTTATACGACAGATCATGTGATCGAACTAGCACCCCGTTCAGAACAACGTGTTAAAATTCCCACGGATTTGTACGCTGGCGAAGCTATTTTGAATTTCACACGGTTTTGTGAAGGCGTGCGAATGCCAAGTGCCATTGTTACTTGCAAAAATGGATACGCTACAACAGTAATCCAAAATACCCTAGAAACTCCAATGACCTTAACACTTACCACCCCTGCTAGAGCTTGCAAGTTTAACGCCAGCACTAGCAAGGTAAACAGTACTGACATAGAAATGATTGATCCTGACATTGACTCAATGCTACGAGACAATTTACACCGACTACGACTAGACCATATGAATGACGAAGAGAGGACATGCATTTCACAACTTTGTAAAGAATATAAAGACATCTTCTATTGCGAACAAGTTCCCTTGACATTTACAAACCAAGTGAAACACTCAATTAGGACTAAAAATGAAGACCCAATTTATGTTAGGCCATACCGCCAAGCACCGGCACAAGCTGCCGAAATAAAATCCCAAGTCGAGAAATTACTTAAAAACAACGTTATTCAGGAATCATATTCTCCCTGGAACGCTCCCGTGCACCTAGTGCCCAAGAAAATGGACGCTTCAGGTGAAGTTAAATATCGCATGGTAATTGACTACAGACGACTTAACGACATTACAATAGATGACAAATACCCATTACCAAACATCACTGACTTATTCGACAAATTAGGTAAAAGCAAATATTTCTCAACTCTTGACCTTGCCAACGGCTTCCACCAAATTGAGGTAGAGAAAAACGATTCACAAAAGACCGCGTTCAGCACCGAGGCTGGACATTACGAATTTTTAAGAATGCCTTTTGGTCTAAAAACTGCTCCAGCAACGTTCCAACGAACAATGGACAATGTACTAAGAGGACTACAAGGGCTACATTGTTTGGTATATATGGACGACATAATCGTGTATAGTACCAGTTTACAAGAACATTTAAACGACTTACGAACAGTTTTTGACAGACTGAGAGCAACAAACCTGAAAGTACAGTTAGACAAATCGGAATTTTTGAGAAAGGAAGTTTTATACTTAGGGCACACGATTACAGAGAACGGACTAAAACCAAACGACGACAAAATCAAATCCATCCTAGGCTACCCTCTCCCAAAGACGACGACAGAAATTAAAAGCTTTCTTGGACTAATTGGATATTACAGACGCTTTATAAAAGACTTTGCGAAAATTACCCAACCATTAACTTCGTGCCTGAAGAAACGTAATAAAATAGTAATTGACCAGAAATATATTGACGCTTTCCAGCAATGTAAAGAAATTCTTACAAACGCACCGCTTTTACAATTCCCAGACCAAACTAAGCCTTACATACTTACGACAGACGCATCCAACGTCGCCTTAGGCGCCGTCCTGTCTCAAGGAAGTGTAGGAAGTGATAAGCCTATTGCTTATGCAAGCCGTACTCTCAGCGAAACCGAAATGCGCTATAGTACTATAGAACGTGAACTTCTTGCCATAATTTGGGCAGTGAAACATTTCCGCCCATACCTTTACGGTAATACATTTACGATCTTTACCGATCACCGCCCCTTAGCTTGGCTATACTCATTAAAAGAGCCTAACAGTAAATTAACCCGCTGGCGCTTGCGCCTACAAGAATATGACTTTAAAATCATTTACAAAAATGGCAAACAGAACACAAACGCTGATGCATTATCACGAATAAAATTAAACGCAATCGGTGACGCTGATGACGTGTCCATGAAGGTCAATGTTGATAAGAAATTAGAAAAACATTGCCAAAATCTTATTGACGAAATGGTTGATTTGACAAATAAAGCTAAATTAGTTAGAGATAGCGTCGAGACCCTGACTGACAGCGACATATCCAGGACAATTTCTAATAGTGACATCGACAATTATGACCGACCTGAATCCGCGGAAGTACCAGACCCCTTGCCATCCAGCGGTACGGAAACAGTGCACTCTACGAATGATCTAGAGTCTAAGGGTATCCCCATCCTGAATGAGGCAATTGACACCAAGCCAAATCAGATATTACTCTTCGAATGGTATACCAATGATATTCAAGTTCAAGATCTATCCCGTGATAAACAAAAGGTTTTACAAGTATTTATGCCAATTAATAATGATGATATGATTAAACAATTTCTGAAAGAATACATTAAACCAAAATTGAAGTACTTTATTTACTTTGAAAGCGAGCAGCACAGGAAAGATTTTAATAGAATAATTATACAGCTATTTAAAGAAGGTACGGTAGAGTTTTCTGAATGCACTGAAAGAGTAGTTTACATAGAGGATGAGAAAGAACAGAAAGCGATAGTTTTAAAACATCACGAAGGGAAAACAGTTCACAGAGGGATTAAAGAAACAATGCTTAGAATTAAAAGAAATTACTATTGGAATAATATGCAGGAAATGATAGCAGCGGTTATTAATA
The DNA here is from genome assembly GCA_949125135.1 of Alcis repandata. NCBI lineage: Eukaryota > Metazoa > Arthropoda > Insecta > Lepidoptera > Geometridae > Alcis > Alcis repandata. The sequence goes on from OX421223.1 coordinate 4,787,044, forward strand.
GTTGCGAAAATTGCCAAAAGATGAAGTATGATAGAAAACCTCTCAAACCGACAATTCAATTAACTCAAACGCAAGATGCACCGTTCCAAGAATTATTCATTGACCTTTTTACAATAGACAGCCGATGCTACTTAACCATAGTATGCGCCTTCAGCAAATTCGGACAAGCCATAGAAATTTCAAATAAATCCACAGGTGAGGTAGTGCGAGCTCTGATAAAATACTTTTCAATGTATGGTGTACCCAGAAAGATTAGTAGTGACCCCGGAAGCGAATTCAATAATGAGCTCATTAGAGAGCTTACGTCTATGTACAAAATTCAACTACACATTTGCACCCCAAATAACCCTAACTCTACAGGCATTGTGGAGAGATTCCACTCTACCTTAATTGAAATTTACAGGTTAGCCAAATATGACCAAAAATGCACTGACGCCGCGTCGATAATGACTTACTCCATTATGGCTTACAACAACACAATCCACTCAGTTACGGAATTAACCCCTTTTGAAATCGTATTTGGACATACGGATGCTAATAAAGTCTTTGATGGAGAATTCGAGAAAGAATACACCCAACAGCTTTTAAAAGATCACGCTAAACGTACTAAAGTATTGTATCAGTTCGTATCCAATAAAATGTTAGAGAACAAACGAAAGCTTAGAGAAAGACAAGGAGAAAAAGATGTAATAGAATTAGAAGAAGGAAAAGTAGTATTTACAAAGGACGTAAATAAAAGGAAGAGTAAGGACAAACCCCGTTACAATAAAGCAGTAGCTAAAGGACCGATCGAAAGAAACATAGCACAGGTACAAATAGGTAACCGAGAAACTAAAGTGGCCGTTAAAAATATTAAACGTCCTCCACAGGTGGTGCTTGATCGTAATGACCCTGATCATCCCAAACCAGGCCCTTCATCTGCAAAAGATTAAGGACAATCCAGGCATTTTACCTGTTAGACAAGGAAATGCCTATAACCAAGAGGATCAATGGATTATTATAAAGGTTTTAGATTTAAACGGCATAGCAAATGATCTGGATTTTCATGTAGCACAATATGATGTGTTTACTAAGATTATTGATAAGAAAACGGATTACATTAATGAATTCTTGGGAATACGAACACAGTTCGAGAACTTACGTAGCAACACAATTTATAAATTCAGGCAATTGTTTCCCTCACACAAGGTAAAAAGAGGCTTAGTAGATCCACTTGGGTCTTTAATAAAATTAATTTCAGGTAATTTAGACAGCCAAGACGCTGTGCGCTATGATTCCCTCATTTCACAAATTCAAGCTAAGCAGATTTCAACAGATAAGAAAATTACTTTAGTAACAAAAGTATTTGACAGCTTTGTAAATAGTACGGACACCTTACAGGAAAATTTGGAAATATTAAATAAAAGACTTAAAAGAATTGAAGACTTTGCCAAAGCCGTCAGCGACAAACAAAATAATTGCTTATACATTTCATATGTGTTAAGCATGTTTGACATGTTTATAAATGTTTTTACAACCACTTATACTACGTTAAATGAAATAGAAACCGCCTTAGCCTTTAGTAAGGTATCAGTACTACACCAATCAATCGTTAATACAACAGAATTGTTAAGCTTACTTAAATCTATAGAAAATGTTGATAATTTAATGTATGAAGCCTCTGAAGAAAATATGTCGAAATTAGAAAGGATAATTACTGTTAAAGCATATATTAAGAAAAGCCAAATATCATTCATATTAGAAGTTCCACTAATAGAAAAAGAAGTTTACAATTATTACAAATTATATCCTATTCCAATTTTCAATGATTCCATAAATAAAACTTTAATTGTATTCCCTGAATCCCCCTACCTTATGGTGAAAGGTTGGAAATTTCTGCCGGTCACCACGCCATGTCAACGAGTAGCCGCCGACGACAGTTTCCTTTGTTCTGAGGAAAATGTAGTTCCGTTTACCGGCCCATCATGCGAGGAACAGCTGATGACCTTCCAGACAAACCTTGACCAATGTACTCCTTACAGCGTCGAGATCGAAGATATTAAAGTACAACGCATAACGCTTGACAGCTGGACTGTATTTTGCCGAAATCCCACAGTCTTAATGGAAAGATGTGGAAACGAGGAGATCCGGAAATCGTTCCAGGGAACGTACATCATTACTACCAAGAAGGAGTGTATCATACACCTATCGAAATACAGACTGTCCTACAGAAAGACTTTGGCTGAGAATATCCGGTTCGAGATAACACCGATAACTGCAGTTCCGGAATTTAAACGAGAGAACATAACCAATCTGAAACCTATTAACATAAAAGGAATCAGTTTGGGGGAAACACGTCAATTGATCAACCTTCTGCGGGCTCAAGCCGACAGTGAAAGTGTAAAAGTGCCAAGAGTATACAGTGTTGAAAGTGTTACCCTAAGCGTGTGTACTATTGTATTTTACGTATTAATTGTGTTAATTATAATTAGTTTTATAGCTTTTCGCCTTTATAAACGTTTGCAAAATTATCGGAACCCAACATCAATCTCTGTGGAACCCGATAATTTCGCACTTGAGGAGGGAGGAGTTATGATGCAGCTGCCCAGCCGAGTCATAACAACAGTCAGCACATAGCGCCTCAGTAGCGAGAAAGGCGTGGGCGCCTGCAGCTTCCTGCGATTCTGCGAATCGCTATCTTTAAGACTTAGCACCTAAGGCCCTCATGGCAATTCATTTTTGTAGTTAGTTGATACGTAAATCTAATTCTTTGCGGTCGCTCTCTAAATAATTATTAAGTTAAATAAAATCAATTAAATCTTGAATTAAAATAAAAATTAGTTTTTTTATAAAACTTCGTGCTCCCGTAAACTTATCTACCTAATTACTTTGCGTCAAATAAACATTTCTAAAAAAAATCAAACCAGCAAGGCCTTTTGTAAATATCGCAGGTCATGAACCCATGTTAAATACATAAAGTGTGAATTGCCGAACCACTATTAGTTTTAAATAAGCACGCAAAACGTAAATCATAACATAGACATAACTTTTTTAGTTACAGATACATGACCAATTGACTACTTATTTTTATGTACTCTACCATGACTATTCCAGGGTGGAATTACCCTCTCAAATACCCCTTCGCACGCTACGCGGTCCGCAGTTGGAAGGCACAGCTGCGCCCCAGCACAGTGGCCGAGGAGCCCCGTAGTGATCAGCTGGAGGGATGGGACTCCGTGACCGTGAGGGCAACAGCACCTGATGGGACTGCGGTGCTACTCGGCATCAGGAAGCTGAATGCTAGGCAGCCGCTGGCGGAAACTACTGTGTTTGTTAAACTGAGCGATGGAACCACTTATGTGCTACCTCGTAAGTACAATACAAATAATGTTGTTTTGCTTAATATGTAATGTAACAATTTCTGATCTAACCACCAAATTCGAATCTTGTTTGGTTAGACAAGCCGACAAGCGTTAGTAGCCCGGTACTTTCCTATCTTACCTTGATGAGGCTTTCTCTCATGATATAGTGTGAAAAGCCTGGTATTCGTTTCCTGTCCTGAGCCCACCATTTTATGACAGCGTTTGACCACCGGCCGAAACTACCTAATGGAGATATTCTACAGATGTTTTAGTATCATTCAAATTTTTATCAGTACTTTTTTTCAGAAAGTCCAGAAGCCGCGGTTGGTGCTTGGGAGAGCACTCCCGGCGGCTGGAGCGCCAACGGGCTAAAGATTCAAGTGCTGGAGCCAGGCCTTCGGATGAGGATCGTGTACAACGGCCTCCTTACCAGAGAACGGGACAACGAATTACAGCATATCACTCTTAATCTAATGTAAGTAAATAAAAAGGGGGTTTTCAGGGCTGTTCGAGATTGTGTCGGTCACTCTTACTCTTAAGACATTTGTGATGAGAGCGACAATGACGGAGATAATATCTTATTCGCCAGAATGATACTGCTTTCATGTCATCCAACTGAATTGTTTTTCAGCGAAAGGCAAGCTCGAAGGCTGAAAGGGCCATGCTGGCCAAGTGCGGGTGCGGGGATCTGTGTGTTTATAAATAAGACCCAAAATGTTTGATTCTAGTTGGGTGAGTGCAACAGCGATGGTGCGCCACCCTGAATCCTGGAGCAACCAGCTAGCGGCGCAAGCGCTGGCCTTCGAACCGTGGCGCGACACCAACTGGCTTCACACGTTGTAAGTTATTTCGGAGACTATAGATTTACGTTTGACATAAATCGTCTGATGGTAGGTAAATGACGATGTAGCGGAGAATGAAATAAGTAGTGCTTAAAATAAAACTATTCAATCTAGCCATTTATGTAGCTAGATGGTAGAGCGTGATACCAAGTAGGTATCTTCTGTTGTTTGATAGATGTAGATGTAGGTTTGTATTGTAAGACCCTCTTTAGACAATGTCTATAGCGGATGAACAGATGTGATGGGCCCTTGAGCTCAAACTACACTTGTACGTCTATTTATTATATGAAATTCTCGCACACATTAGAATTTACCTAGATTTGATTTGTTGACACACATTTGGGTAAGAATGATATCAAGTTTGGATATGCGATATACCTATTTCATGAAATTGTAAAATAATTATAACGAACGAAAACAGTAAAGTTAATCTAAAGTATTTTTCTAAGAGTTAAATCAAATAAATCAAGAGTGAAGTAGCGATACTACACCTGTTGCGGATATATTATATTAAAAGATACAAGGTTATTGATAGCGTTAAATGCACACACTAGGTGGACTGGACACACTTATTTAATCAGAATAAAAAGGTATATACGACATAAATTTATCAAAAATTAATTATACCTTAATCGGATAAAATGGCGGATAAAGATAGGGAAGAGTAACGCTCGTTAGCCGGCGTTACGTGATCATCATGACAATATTGCTGCTTGCGTACATGATCATCTTCTCGTCGTTTCAGAATTGCATAACAAAGCCCCAAGTTTGGTTAAACCATAGTTAAAGTATATGTAATTTCAGAGGAAAATGGAACGACGGAGGCTGGGTGCAGTTTGGTGCGATGCAGGGTCGTTTCATTTCTTACGATGACCAGGGCAGCATAGACCGCAGCGAGTATCTGCAAACGCGCGGAGTGCGGGCGCGGAATTGGGCACCGAATGGTTACCAGGCGCTCAGACGGGCTGTGGAGATTATCGCTGCGGCTTCGGATGGAACCGTTATACAGTTGAAGTGTCTATCTTATAGGGATGTGCTTACTCAGTAAGTTGGCTGTATTATTATCATTACAGCTTTGAATTAAGTATCGAGTAAAATATTATAGATCGTAGCTGCAGCCAAACCGAGTATCTTAGTTCTCGCCTGCGCGGTACGGAGGCGCGGGGGACTAAGAGGGCGGCGCGCACTACCGCGCACTACCGCACAGGCGAGGACTAAGATAAACGGTTTGGCTATAGTATCTTCGAACGCGCGGCCTTTGGGCGCGGAATTGGGCACCGAATGGATACCAGGTGCTTAGACGAGCTGTGGAGATATGCTCTGTGGCTTCGGATGGAACTGTTGTTCAGATGAAGTGTCTGTCTTATACGGATGTGCTTACTCAGTAAGTTGGCTGTATTATTATCATCATCGGCTTTGAATAAGCAATCACGGGTAAATATAGGCATTCTTTTGCAGAAGCTGGCAGCTAATTTGTTCAATGCAGAGGTGGTTTGGTTACGCAATTAATTTCATATCTTTTGCAGGGTTATATCAGGATCCGTGAGGTTCCCTAACTTCTCAGTGGAGAGTATCACCGGCACTGATTTGACGATGTCCGATTTCTGCGAGCGCCCCGATCAGATACCGAAGGCCTACACTATAAATGTGAGCAGTAAGTTGTCACAAAAACCTAGTCAACATTTTAATTTGAACATAAATAAATAAACGTTTCACACTCAAAGCTTCTCACTAGGAATAAATCCTGTGTCGGGGATGCCATGGAACACACACAAAGACAAGGACAACGACATGACTTGAACGATTGATTTGCTATATTGTGATTGATTTTCCTTCGGTCCTTACCAACCATATTGTTTTTGCGAACTAAATCATGCTTCTACAGTAAGGTTTTCTTTTTATTTAGCGTCGAAGCGAGACTTGAGAGTAATCCTGAGAATCAATGCTGACGGCGGAAAGTATTTCAGCGGCGTTCCGTTCCAGCATGAACACATCTACAGAACCGCAGCGGTTAATATCGACGGGTACAGTGGCTCGGGGACATTGGAGCTGGGTTACGAGTCTTCAAGTAAGTGAAGTGACATTATTTTTTGAGCTAAGCTTTTATTTTTATTTCTTTTTCGATAATGGGGATTAGGATTGGTTTTCCAGCCGTGAGCAATTACAGGTATAAATAATAATAATTAAATAATAATAGTGATAAAAGGGGATAGGAGGGGTCGACGATTTCTGGCAAGGGGTGTTTACAATATTTGATCACACGCCAGGGAGAGTTGTGGTCAAACGCCTAGTATAATTGTTATGCGCCGGCCATACACATCACACCCACACATCACATCACATCGTGTGTCGTATAGGTTACCATACGTACTTAAATTTTTCGTATTGTACAAAGACAAGAAAGCCCATATTGACACCATCAAACATTGATATCAACAGGTACAAAAGATCCCTCGCTGATATCTCGCGCACGTGTGCTCAAGTGGTCGGCCCCAGGCGCGGGCCCGGCGCGGTACTGCGCGGCCTTTGAGGAGCGCGCCGCCGCCTGCCCTGAGCTTGTTGGAGGGAAGTGCGCCTCGCTGGCGTTGCTGGCCTCCGTGCAGAAAGAAGAGGTAAGAACTTTAATTAAATGTTGATTACAAAAAGTCTCTGGTTACAAGATATCCCTGAGACATGGTTTACCGGTGGCCTGGTAACCGAAGACCTCTTGTTATCGTAAGAGGTCTTCGGTTACACGTGTACATGGTTAAAGATATTTTCAAGAACAAATGGTCTCTGCGGTTAAAATTGACCACTGATTGTAAGATATGTACTGTAGCAAGAGGTCTCTATTTAAAACTGATCATTGGTTACAAGATATTCTCAATTACAAAAGGACTCTGGTTACAAGTGATCAGTGGTTACAAGACATCCGCAGTAACAAGAGATGTCTTGTTACAAGTGTAGTGAAACAACCAGTATTATTCATTCACAGGGTTACAGAGTACCACCAGGATTTTGCCTAACGGTACTAGCAATGGAGAAGCATCTCGAACAAAACCCAGAGTTGAGAGCTGCCATCAAGGAAATAGAGGCTGCCAACGAAAATTACGAAGAAAGCAACTTTAAAGCCAAATGTGACAAGTATGTGCTATTGTTACTGTTTTTGTTTTATTTATTTGTTTTCAACCTATTAGACAAAACAAAGGACAAAACACTTAACTAGTGCTGAAACATTTCTTTTATATCAAGAACGATGCCTATGGAGTCAAAAAACGTACCGTAAACGTAAAGCGTTTGATGAACGACCATTAAATATGTACGCTACAGCAAAGCTGAGGCACACATACTCGTAACATATCTTGAAGATATAGCGAGGATATTCTCAGAAATCCACTAAACGAGGATATCCACTAAACTTCGTGTAAACGAGCAAAAAAAAATTCTGTAAAGGAATTTTTATTTTTCAGAGCATCTTCTCTATTCGCCGTAACAGAAATTAGCGGTGATGTGAAACAAGAAATATTAGCGAGTATGGTGGATCTAAGGAAGAAAGCCGCAGAAGAAAATTTTGGACCGGAACTACGGTTTGCGGTGAGATCTTCAGGTAAGGGAACTATTTTCTTCTTCCATAGCCTTTTTATACTTACTTGATCGATGCCTTCTTAGGACTAAACGGTTAATCGGATATACCTACTAAATGCCTTTTAAAGGAGTTTTATTTAGCTTGCCCTGTTTGTTCTTTTTGTGTCAAATTTGGTAATTGAAATTTTTAAGCCCAAAAATAAAGTTTTCTAAAAATCGAATCGTTTCGATTTCTTATAATCATTAAGATTCTATCTTTATTATACTAACGTAATAAAGTAACATGACAGCTAGACCCTAATACGTATTCTAAATCATATTCGTTGTCCTCAGCGGTGGGAGAAGACAGCGAGGTGTTGTCTGCAGCGGGACAGAACGAGACCATCCTCGGATGCACCACCGACGAAGATATTCTCAAAGGAGTGCAGAAATGCTGGGGATCCATGTTCGCCTTCACCAGCGCTTATTATAGGAGGTAGGATAGGTGTAATTTTAGCAGAACGTTAGAAGGGTTTTAGTCGATACGATTTTAGTCCACCTCATGGTTATATGCTAAACCGTTACACGACTTACACGTTAGCTTTATCCTGGCTTATGAGAATTAAAGCTTGCACGTTGATACGTGCACGTTGCTAAAGCTCTTCGTAAGAGCGATGATCATAATTATAGGACGTCATATCTTATTTTACCATCATGGAGTGTGTACGGAATGCTTCACCACTATCTATTTCCGTGTTCCTGTTTTTTGTTTTATTTTCATAATAGTTTCTAAGCCCCTTTATTACACCTTGAATCTGCATGTTTTTTAAAATAAGTATGTTTGAATTTCAATTCCGATCGGTATTTTTCGTCCACTTCGCATTCGTGAAGTTGCGGGCATACGCAAGCTTGCATACGTCCAGTTACGAGTATGACATGGCGTATGTGAATCCACCGTAGTTGGTGGAGTCGGCGTAATCACACTGCGTGCAGAGCCGGTGGCTGGTGTTTCAGCAGGGGGTTGATTAAAGCGATGTGTTCCAGACAGAACGGGCTGGCGTGCGCGTGCGGCGGCGGCGTGGCGGTGCAGGCGCTGGCGGCGGCGCGCGCGGCCGGCGTGCTGTTCTCGCGGGACCCGGCCGCGGGCGCGGGGGACGCGCGCCGCCTGCTGCTCACCGCCAACTACGGCCTGGGAGAGGTACTGTGTGTACGAGGCGGGGCGGGCGCGGGCGCGGGCGCGGGCGGCGGCACATAGATTCACCGAGACCTTCCGAGACCACTAGACTAGTCAAGCCTAGATTAACGATAACAATGAATGCGGCGACGTCGGAATAACCGACGTCTGCGCCTCTAATAAATCGATTCGATCGAGGACCGATTTTGCTCATATTCAAACTTAAAATCTGTGCTAGAATTGCATACAAAATTTCATGACAATCAGATCGATGGTTCTTTGAAACAGACCGCAAGAATGTGAAAAATAAAAATAGTAGACAAATATTTCGGAGTCCAACTTTTTAGTCTTTATTTTTGTTATAGAGCGTAGTATCCGGCGCAGTGGAACCCGACACGTTCGTCGTCTCACGCAGCCCCTTCTCTACCGACCTCAAGATATCACAAACCATTCTCGGCGAGAAGAAACAGAGAGCCGCTGTAGTGGGGGACGGAGTGGATATGGTGGAAGTGTCCGAGGCTGAGAGAAATCAGGCCTGTCTCTCGGAGAGTGAGGTGCTGAGGCTGGCGAGAGTGGGCGTTGCGCAGGAGGAGCTGTGGGGGGCGCCTAGAGACATCGAGTGGGCTCTCGTTGGGGTGAGCTCTTACTACTACTACTTATGTTACTAGTACGTGCCTGGAAGAGATCGCTTTAAGCGAAAAGGCCGCCAGTTGTTGCACTGTAAATAATAAAGAGTTCATCTATCTACTAGTGAAGGCGTAAATCTGATAATTAGAGGTAAAGTGGGCTTGTCATTCGAAGAATGTGGTGTGGAGGCTGGTGCAACTGTATTCTATCATTGGTTAACTAACTTTAAAAGTGTAAGGAGCGAAACGCCGCACATTCCTGACGCCAGGAAATATAAGCAAGGAGCAGCATCAAATGTGTTAACAATGAATCTGAATCAGTAGAACCTTGAAGGACAAATGTTGTTGCAAAAGTACTAAAATTAATGTACTTGTTTTTAGGAGGAGATATTCCTGCTGCAAGCGCGTCCGATCACGTCGCTCGAGCGCTGGACCGAGGAGGAGTTACTGCACGAGATGGACTTCCCCATCATGGCGGACGATGAGCTCATCACCTTCGCCAATACGGGAGAGGTCAGTACCATGGAGACTTTTTTTAGGAGTTTTAGAATGAACCTTGTTTATAATGGGTATCGACATGTGTGGCGCTTTCCTGCTCTAGCAGCTATGGATGAATAATGCATATACTTAATGGGTGGATGCAAACCTAAAAGTTTGCATTGGTCAGGACATGCCGCAGCGGGATTTCAATACCAATTTTTGCCCTGCGCCCTGCTGTCGTCATTCATACAAAATGTACTAAAATTAATGCAGGATGATTTTTGCGTTGCGATGCGGTTAGTACGCTAAAAGTAGTACATAAACCAAGCTTTTATTAATTTAATAGGTCAAATCTTGCAACTGAATTTTTGACCACTTCCCAATGTCCGATTGAGCTTAAAAATAGATTAGCTAATTTTTATTAATGTTTAAAAAAAACATCTTGTTATTTGTTTTGTTCCCTCCAGGTGTTGCCCCGGCCGCTGTCCGCGATGTCCGTCGACATAGTGAACGGCCCGCTGAGTGAAGGCATCGACTCCGTGGTGGGCAAGGCGCGCGGCAGCTTCGATCACGCCGTCGTCTGCACTCACCAAAGATGCGCTATTGCACTTTATAATGTGAGTCATTTGATACTATGTATTATAACATATACTAATATAAGGTAGCATTCCTGTAAATTTTTTTCATCGTTGATAGGTTAGGTGGTCGATGGGAGGGCAAATAATGTGAAGAAATGTTAGAATGGAATGGATGGATGTTGTTAACATGTTGTTGATGTTAGTGGTCAGAAATAGTAAGCTGGCTCTCAAGGGAAATTGCCGGAAAATACCTTATTTAGGTTAACAGTTCTTCTACAGAAATGGCTAGCCCATTGCCACTTCAGCTTGCTAATCCTTTGCGCTATGGCTACTTTAATTTTTTGCACATAATGTTATTCCTGATTTTATCTTTTCATGAAAAACCAAGCATAGTTCGCTCCATAGCTCGCTGATCATCATGTATCGCTTTGTCTCCAGTCGGTGTACCAGCACGTGCCGCACGAGATCGACATCAACATCCGCATGGTGGAGCTGGCGGTGCACGGGCACCCGGTGGCGGACGAGGACATCCTCGCCACGGCGCTGCACAGGAACAGTCCGCAGTGGCACTACAAGCCGCAGATGATCTTCCATATGGTTAAAGTGAGTAGATCGACAAGAAAATCTAGCTGGCGGTGCGCGGACACAACTGTCTGTCGGTTTTTTATCGGATTTATTTCGGTGAGTGTGCTTCTGATCTCCATGATCTATTTCCCTCTGGCCCGTTCTACTATCGGACTACCAAGGGCACAAAAAAGCGACATTGTTTCATGGTTGATATACCAAAAACTCGTACGAAACGCTCTGATTCCACCTTTATTGTGCGTACCGCTAGAGTGTGGAATGCTCTGCCCGTGTGGGTGTTTCCCGATAGATGTAATCTGGGTGTCTTCAAGTCGCGAGAGAATCGGTTTCTTCTAGGCAAGCTTGCTCCATCGTAGACCGCATCGTTGCTTACCATCAGGCGAGATAGCGGCCAAACGCAAGCCTGTTATTATTAATAAAAAAAAAATGGTTAATGTGAGTAAATGTGGAAATGTAAACATACTGATAGCTTTCATGTTTCCTGGTTCGTTCAATTCACTTCCTCCAGTCTTGGGCTTTTCAAGGTCAGAATTAAAAGGTATCTTCTAAGTCTGCAGACTTCATCTTTTACATTGTCGTTTACCGACAGGTGGTTTGGTGGCCAATCTATACTCTCATGTCTGCGGGTCATTGTTTTTAAAATTTTTTGCAACTATTAATTATCGGTCATCGCGAGTCATCCGTGGATGAGATTGGCCCGACACAGGGAAGAATGCCGCAAGGGAGAGGAGGCCTATACCCAGCAGTGGGTCGATACAGGCTGACGATGATGATGATGAATTATCGGTACTTAGTAAAATTTCAAGCACTGACTAACACACGCTCATAGCCTAATCCAGTAGGTCTAGAAGTATGGTTTGCACAAAAGTTTCCTATAATTATAACCTTATAAGTCGCGAGCAACAACCATTTAAGTAATAAAAGTTTATCTTTGCAGTGGCTGCTGATATCTAAGCGTTACATGAACAACATCATCCGCGACGCGCACGCTATGAAGATCGAAGCCGCAGAAACGCCCCAAGCTATCCTGCAAGCCATCGCCGCCGCAGAAGAACAGTTATTCCGCTTCGCTTACTACCACAGCGTTACAAGCTCAGCGAGCACCTTCAGCCAGTTTATAGCTATGAGTGTCCTCCTGGAGGGACGATCAGGTGAGAAAATTGAAGGAAAAAGTTTATTTCCCGTTGTCTAACTCTAAAGACACTCTATCTTAATGCTGCGTCCAAATTAGCTCATTTCATGCCGGTGTGGGATCACCCCCAAATCGAATGATAATAAATTACGTGCAAAATAGATATCCTTCGTCTCTTCAATTATCTTAGCCAAGACCATTATAATTAAAGTATAAGACATCCTGAGTCTTACTCGTATAAGTGACATAGCAGGTTTTGTCTCTCCTCTCATTCAAAGGCTGTCTGGAAGAGATCGCGATAAACGCTAAGTTTGAGATCTCTTTTTTGGGGTGTCAATACAGAGTTATTGTTGTTGTTTATAAGATCCTTTTGTATAGATTTCTCAAACGAGAGTTGCAACGAAATCGGCGCTCTCTTCAGCTCCGGCGACGTCCTCTCCGCTGAAGTGCCGAGCTCGTTAGCGCGGCTCGCGCGCATGCTGCAGGCTTCGGGGCATTACGAGCAGTTCCGAGCGCAGGAGCCGAAGGAAGCGCTGCAGTGGCTGAAGCGCTGCCTGCCGCAGATATACTTGGAAGTGTGCAACTTCTTGGAGAGGCATGGACATAGGGCCATTATGGAGGTACGGCTATTATGATTGTAATACTTCAACTCTTCTTAACCTTTAATCATCCTACTGAGTGAAAAGCCAGAGGTATGAAAATAAGTTCATAAGTTGCTACGAGTCGGGATTTGAACTCTAACTTTGCCAAACTTAACAATGCTTTGAGGATAAAAGATGAAGTATCATTTAAGTTTTATTTAGGCACCAACAAAGTTCACGAGATATCAAGAAAGTAAAACCAAACTGAGTTACAGAATATTTGGATAGTGGATACCCATCAAATTCATCAATACATACCCATTTTTGTTCCATCATTCCATCATCTGTCCCATCAAATTCAAAAAAAATCAAAATCAAATTCAACAATCAGATTCTATCCCCTAATAAATTAAATTCTATGAAATTATTTGTTTCCAGTTTGACCTAGCCACCAAACCGTGGGTGCTGGTACCAGAAGAAATGATGAAGGTGCTGCAGAATCTTCGGGCATCTGCAGAAAATACGACGATTGCTAAAACTGATGCTGAAATAATTGATTCATTAAAGACTCCACAGAAATCGAGTACCAGGTATGCATAAAATATCAGATCTAATTTACTAAGAGATAATGTTTAAGTTTGTTAGGTCCAAAATAAACTCAATGGCTGAAAATAGTAAATTACAGCACACGACTGCTAAATATACTACGATTCTTATAACTTTAATCATTTATGCACCGGAGACGAAGTACGACTTAGTTGTGCCGTTTTAAATTAAATTGAAAATCAAAATTCTTCTTAAGTCTGTGCAATATTATTTTACAATCTGAAAGAGATCGCTCTTAACAATAAGACTCCTCTTTCGCGCCTATGTTTTTTTACTGTGGTTATACCTACTTTATTTTTGTGGTCGACACCAAAATATTGTTATCGCATCGTTGTGTTACGTTACTCGTCATTTTAAAGCATTGCCTCATTCCAGGAAAGTTCTCCGCTGGGTGCTGCCTCTGTGCCGGCGCACGGTGCGGCACCGCGAAGGCACAAAAGCTCATTTGATCCTTGCTGTCCACAAGATAAGGCTCGCTTTCCTTCGCCTCGGCAAGCTGATGGTCAAGCAGTGGTACTTGCCGCACCATGATTTGGTGTTCTTCTTCAGATATCAAGAGCTGAAGACGTACATTGAAACGAGAGATCCGGCTTTGTTGAGAAAGTGAGTATCGTACGTTAAAATAGAAGTAAAAATATCTTCAGTAACGAATAACGATGTATTTGTACGGTAGTCGGACCTACATATACGGTACAGTACAATGTGCTAGGCACACAGGTCATAACTACTTTAGTTGAATTTGACACGTCCATAGTCATTCGAGGCGTATGAACATGCGCGTGCGCAGGTGTGACCTTTCTTTTTGGACTAGCAAGAACTTTTAAATGAACACATAGACATATAATTATGGTTCTACAGTGAATTTCAGACTCTAGATAGTCAATTCACTTTCGAGATGACAAGCAAGCTTGTACGATTACACAGTAAGAATGTATTATACCTATGCAATCAACAAGTTTTCGCTTCACAATTCCACAATAGGGAATATGCATGTATTTTTTTTATATTTTTAATTCACTTCTTACATCGTCATAAAATAGTAAAAAATATAAATACTGTTGGAAACACTCTAATTATTTTTTAAAATAATATTTAAAACATCGCTAAAATTTGATCTGCTTGAACGCCGCCATTTTTCGCGGGCCTTGAATGACGTCACATGCCACTACCAGTGTTTGTTGACTATAAGTTTGACAGTTACTTTTGGTTGTTTTATACAGATCTTCAATTTTAAAAGCTATTCACACCATGGAAAAGCTAAAAAACCATTTTATAGATCTTGTCTTGTACCAATGTGCAAAAACACTATTATAAGTACACCTGAAAAAGTGTTTTTTCCTGTTCCAAAAGATGCGAAAATACGAAAACAATGGTGTAAGGTTATGAGAAGAGATATTGTATCTTCATTATCGTGTTTGCATTGTTGTGAAGATCACTTTAACGTAAGTATATTATATTTGGATAGTTAGCATGGTTAGAATTGATCAGAAGTAGGTTTTATATAATATGCTGTCATCATGAATGCATCTATTTTTGGTAGATTATCCGATTGTGCTTTGACAAAGCCACTTTCAGTCATCGTCCTAGATGATTTAATGCTACCAGAAGTCCAGAAGTTGCACTAGCTAATGAAAAACACTACAGAAACACAAATAAAAACAATTTTTCTTTCAGACACCATACAAACAGCAACGTCTATAAATCCGATAACATGGTATGTGACGTCACGTTTCGGTTCGACCAATGGTGATGCGTTTCGCAAATTTCAATTTCGCGCGCTTATTTTGCATTTTTTAATTAATATTTTTTGCAATTAAAAACATACTAAATAAGAAAATAATGGTTCAGATACAATTTTAGGACAATATAGATTAAGGGGAAAAAAAATCAATTAAATTTAAACCAAATGCATATTCCCTATTTCCTTCCCAGAGCCGCCCAAAGACACCAGTACTACCCAGGCTGGTGCAAGCTCAAGTTCGCCGAGCTCAACAAGGGCTGGCCACGGCCGCTGGAAGCCAAGGGGCCTGCGGTGACTGGAGGAGACGTGAAGATTAAAGCCGCGTCCGTGTGCGGGGGGGAGGTCATCGCGAGAGCGTGCGTTGTTCAGGACCTTTCCGAGGTAATTTTATAGCTAGGTCGACGCAGCGACCGGGGATGAGTCTTAAGGTGCAACGTTTCACTTATAGCGCGAAATTTAAATTTCAAACGGCTCTTTCGTTTTTAGAGTTAGACCGGGAACCTAAATTAAGTAATAATGAAATTTGCGACAATCGTTGAGTATTTATACGATTTTTTGTAAAGATAATAAACAGTAATGCACCTAATCATTCAAATATGTCAATATCATCTCCGATCGCCAGTTTAACGCTAAATTGGCTTTTTTGAGTAATCTTGTGCATTACTGTTTATTACCTCTACAAAATACCGTAAGGAATGCTTAACAATTGGCGCAAACTTTATGATTACTTAATTTAGTTACCCGGCCTGGCTCTCAAACCGAAAAAACAGTTTGAAATTCAATTTTCGCGCCATGAGCCAAACGTTTCACCTTAATGATTTATTTTAATAGCGTTGTCTTAATAGAACCGGGAACCTTATTATCCAAAACATAGGCTTTTATCCAAAGGTTTTCACTGTACCTGATATGAGCCGTCCCTTCAATCTTTTAGCTGGCTAAAAATAGGCTAAATTGCTAGTGGCTGAGTTCAGTATCGCTAAAGAAACCGTGTGGTGGATCTAGGATGAATTTAGAGGATGCTGGATACCGTTGATTGGCCTATGAATAGGCGGCCTACAATCTCCATCAGAGGGCTAACCATTGCTGATTGTTATAATCCGTTGTTATAAATACACACAAGTTGGATACACATTGGATACACACACACAACGATCACAATCACATGTTTGAAGATTTTTGGTGGTCGTTTTAATAGCGTTATTGTTTTATTCCAGATCGGTTCGCTGCGTGCGGGCGACGTGCTGGTGACGCACGCGACCGACATCGGCTGGTCGCCGTACTTCCCGCTGCTGGCCGGCGTCGTCACCGAGCTCGGCGGACTCATCTCGCACGGTATGCCGACTGCTACTAAAACTAAGACAATGTATGGGAATGACATTTCTATAATATCTATATAGTTATAAAAATTTCATTAAGTACTACACATTGGCTTACTTTTCTAGCGTTTGCGATCATAGAATTGGAACTTGGCTAGCGGGAACTGGTCTAGGTTGTCAAAACAAGGCTTCTACGACTGCTGAGTCTCTGCGAGAGTTAGAAGTAGAGAAAAGTCTTTTGACAATATATGCAGACCATTAAGTTATGCGATTAGCAAATTCTTAGTATCTAGAGTTTAGAAACGTAGAAAAGTGTTTGGTAAATTCCGAATTTTACTCGACTAACCCAGAAGGAATGCGATGTTTTTGGATTCGTTTAAGTTTAGAAATTATGTATTACTGCCTTGATTCTTGGTTTGGAATTTAAAAATTCAAACGGAAAAAATCATCAAAAATTTCAAAGATTTATTAAACATGGAAAGCACTATTTCGCTGCCCGACCAGCGTCCGTTCAAAGGATCAGGTATTTTTGGGTCTATTTAAAACCCCTTACAAACTGCTCTTTATTCACAGGTGCAGTAATAGCGCGAGAATACGGATTACCATGCATAGTAGGCGCCACTGGTGCCACAGATATCTTCAAGACTGGAGACTACGTCCGCCTCTCAGGCACCAACGGCACCCTAGAAAGAGTCACTCTTCAAGAAACCTCAGAAGAAAACGAACTAGAAGCCTAAGATTATCTATTAAAATATTTATTAAAACGTGTTCAGTATTGATTGAGATTACGGTGATGGTGAGAAATAAAACGTTTTTGTTAAATGTTGTAGTTTTATTGAAGATAAAAACTCGTAAAACAATACAAAATAAAAATGCAAACACCACTCAACGCATCACAACACAATTTAGATAAATTCTGTACATTTGGACTTATAATTTGTCTTGGAGCAATAAAACCTAGCTCCCAAGTTCCCGAGCGAAAGCGAAAATAAACAATAGGAAAAGACGCAACAAACTTTGCAAGTCGTCGTCTGGACAGTTTTCGCAAATAATTTAATATTAGAATTTAATTCTTGAGAAGTACTATGATTTTTTCCCGAGGATTTAAAGCGTATTACTCTCCTGTTAGCACCAACAGCTCGTAACAGTTGAAGGCGAAGGGTCGCCCAAATATCACAACGTGACATCTGTAAATTGACAAATAATATCCTGTAAAATAAATAGCAAAAGCGCGAGATTTGATGAATTTCAATAAATTAAGATGTTTATTAAAATTAGTGTTGGAAAGAAGTTTTTTGAAAGATGTCTCAGTTTTAGAAACCTTTAACAGTACAAACTAGTATTTTTTGCGATTAATACAAAAATAGATTTTTTATTGGTTTTACTGTTTTCTACAGTTTTTTAGAGCTAGTCTTTCTAGAGAGGGTTGGCAACAATGGCTACACTATTAATGTCGCTCGTCACCTGCGTACTGCGTACCTGTAGTGCGGCGAGCACACTGCCCCCAGCAGGTGCGAGCCGCGGTACAACACGCGGCCCGCGTGCACGCCCGGCGCCACGCGCACCGCACGCGCGCCCACGCGTCTCGCGCGCCACGGCAGCCACGCTGTCGCCGTGTTGCACATCACCTACGCACAGAACAACGCACGCTATCACAGAAGTCAACGTCTTTTATGCGTATGTGAACACAAATATAAAAAAAGGCTTTCTTTATAGATCCTGCAAACTTAAACACTGCTTAAAATACTCTTCAACTTCTCGCTAACGTTAGGTAAATGTCACGTGTAAAAACAACGCGGAACTTTCGCAAATCAAACAGAAGCAAGTAAACCGTAACCAGGCGTCGCGTCGTCTTTCGACTCTAGTCGCGGTTTCGATAAAACGCTCACCTGATATTTTGTATAATTATGTATCGCTCCATCTGCGTACACCACGCAGCAATGTTTCGAAGGATGTAAAGCAGCTGGTAGCACATTGCATCTACGTAAAAAAAAAGATGGAATTCCATAATATATCTGCTGCACAGCCGTACTACCCAACGCCCCTGAGTGTATAGTGCTAGTTATTTTTCACTATTCAATCGCGGTATCTTAAACTACAATTTGTACGGAACTAGTTGTATTTCACATTATGTACATTAATTAGGTGGCGTAGTTTTTATTTCATTCAAATAGTACAAAAAGCGACACCGTTTATGGTTGCTAGACCAAAAATTCGTATGAAACACTTGATTCCTCCTATATTGTGCGAACCGCTAAGGTGTGGAACGCTTTGCCTGAGTGGGTGTTTCCCGATAGATATAATCTAAGTGTTTTCAAGTCGCGTGTGAATCGGTTTTTTCTAGGCAAGCGTGCTCCATCGTAGACCGCATCGCTTACCATCAGGCTAGTTGGCGGTCAAATGCAAGCCTATTACTGAATAAAAAAAATAGTTTACGTTTACAGGATCGAATAGTGAAAAAAAAACTCGCACTAGGCACTAAACGCACTTGTGCGTGGTCCGCGCCACGAACACCAGCTCGCCGTCGACCACGCCGGCCGGCACGGCGCCGCTCGGCACCGCGCCGCTCGCGCTCATCACCCACACCGGCCCAGACTGCTTCCACGTCGGCAGCCACTCTACAAAACACCCGTAAACATCGGAAAAAATCGAGCATTCCAAAAATTACTTAAATACAAAAATAATTTAGTCCTAAACAAGCAAAAATCTACTATAAAATTATGAAGGCCCAAAACCAGAATAGGGGGTACCTCAAGGACCCATTTTCGGATCTTACTTATTTCTAATATATCATGTAAAAATGCAAAAAAGTACCTGCGATAAGCATTCTGTATTTTTGCTCCAAACACACTTTTAAATGTGAATTGTACTTGTTCCAATTTTCCGAATATTCTTCTACCTTCATCTTGAAATTGCCCCAGCGCCTAAATTACGATGTGATTATTGGTTTTGAGTAAGTTGCGCGAAATAAAATATATATTAAAGAAATAAAACGCACAACTCATCTGAGGATCCTTTCGTTTCTGGCTCGGCTAGTGTATTTGATTCTTTAACCTGTAAATAAGTCAGTTTTAATTTTTGACACGAATCTCATCACCCATAATGTATCCCCCCTACCTATGATGTATTATAAGTATTGTAACTCTATCCCTCACCAGTCTCTATGGACATTCTATTTTCTATACCGAATATTCCACTTTTTTTTTTTAATTCTTTGTTTTTATGGTATTTATTCTATTATTTTTAATGTAAAGAAATATGGATTTTGTAAATTCCGAAATAAAATACCTATATTTGAATTTGAATTGAATATACAGAGACCTATAGATGTTATGGGAGCATTGTGTTTCTATATTACTACCAGCATTTCTCTCACTGCTGGTATTTTTTTTTTATTTTTTTTTTTTATTTTTTTTTTTTATTTTTTTTTTTTTATGTAATTGAGTGACGAGACGAGTAAATCGCTCGCCTGATGTTAAACGTCACGTTTGCCCATAACAGGTCTGCACCACCCAGAATTTTGAACTCTTATAATTCAAGACCCTGCGCGGCACAGCACTGCGCTCGTCACCCTGAGATATAAGTTGTTTAATCTCCTATTTGCCCTGTAATTTCACTGGAAACAATGCCCTTCCAACCGGAACACAGTAATGTTTGCACATTACTGCTTGGCGGTGGAATAACTGGCAAAGGTGTGGTACTTCCCCAGACGGGCTCTGCAAAAGAGCCCTACCACTACTAACTGGTATACGACTTTCCTCTTGTTATGCCATACCTATGCCTCCGTCACAGTCATGTGAATCGTGTCGAAGTTTGGTCCGCAATACTGACTGCAGATTCTGAATAATGTATTACTACTTACAACCGCTGAAAGCCACTGTGTCCATCTGTTGAACATATCAACAATTTCCAACATTTCCTGCTGATATTCCATGTAAGTTTCGGTCCTGTTCGTAGCCCTTGTCGGTGAAACTATCTGAAAAAATTACAATTGATTTGGTGTAGTATTTAATTTGTATGATGTCAATAACAAGTGGGCAGTTCCGTGTAATTAATTATAACAAAAATAGGCTGATGGAGTTAAAAGGTTTTCACATAAGTTACAACGGTTTACAGGAGTTTGCACTTAGCAAAACCATTCGGTCTGAATATAATAGGAACGTATTCACCATCATCATGAACCTTCTACCACCTACTGCTGAGTATAAGACCCCTCTTCAGCGCGCTAGCTTTTCCGGTCCAGCGCCAGTCTCACCCACTGTTTTCCTGCTGCTTTTACAATGTCGTCCGACCAGCGAGTAAAAGGTCTACCCTGTGATCGCTTTCCGCTTCGCGGCCATCATTCTGTGACTGCTTTGGTCCACCTTCCGTCTTGCCTTCTGGTCAAGTATCCCGCCCATCTCTTCTCGAGTCTTGTGATCCGTTAAATCATGTATTCAACCTTGGTTTGTCGTCAAGGAACGTATTATTATATTTTAGTTACAAGCTTATCCCGGTAGCGCGAAGCGAGGCGCGTTGTAAGTTGACGGCTGAATGTATGGTACTGCTGCCACTGTAAGGCCTCCGTCGCCAATCTCCGCTGGTAATTCTCCCAGTTTTCGCTTACTACAAAGAAATTAAACTATATTATTTAAAGAGATATTTTCAAATAGTAAAGTTTTAAATATAACGTTTTAATATTTGTCATCCTTTTAAGGAGACTCCAGAGCTACGCTGCTAATCAGTTTTCGATATTTGACAGCGGCCGGCGTAGACCCGCGTAGCTCACCGCTTGTTGGAAAAAAATGTATGGAGAATTCTTGCCCTTAGTGTAACGAAAGTAGTTAAAGCTACGAAATTTTTTATATGCCACTTGAAAGACATAGTACCTATTGGAGTTGCTATTTTGATAATTTTTAATTGAATTGGAGACTTAGGTTTTCAATGGGAGTTTAAACGCCACACTCGTTTTTGTATCATTTCGCCAGTGATTTAGTAAGAAACTACACAAAATCTTCCCAAACGAAATATGTCACCATGAAATCTAGTCTTCGGTTACACTTGATGATTTTTACTGATTCATTTCGATGAGATTTGTTTAAGAAAACCTTTCAAACTGGTAAGCCTCTAATTTAGAAATTCTAAGCAGTCGCCTCTTAACGAGTGAGCATTGCCATGCGATATGGCAATGGGCCAGCGTTTTAGAAACAATTTCTATTGGAACTTAAAATATCTTTTTGAGAAGTTTATTTTGACTACAAGCGACTTACGAGTATATTTCGTATATTTGTAAAAAAAGTAAGTAAGTATTTAATATAATAATCATAAGTCAAAGTGACCTCTTCTAAGATCAGATTTCGGCTGGTAGTTAAGCGCGCGGTCAATATTTTCTTGAATCCAGTCGCGCCAGGCGCGCAGGTTCCACATCAGACTCACCATCATGGCGTGCCAGTCCGACATTTGGTCGGTTGATGCTATCGAGGTGCCTACAACAAATATCCAACAACATTATCTACTGCACCGATGGATGCCATAGATCGATATCGATCGGAAACAGTTTTCAATCAAAACGACTCACGTGCTCCGAAGTCACTCTTCATCGGATCGTGTTTTCTCGTTGACGTTCCGATTGCATGTGAAGTATTGCATGGGAGTGCTGAGCTACGGAAGAATGGAGGACTCGGGGGAGTCGAAGAGCTCGGATGACATGGGGGGTTGCGAGAGAAAGAGGGGCTGCGAGGGGACGATGGGCTGTGAGGAGAAGAGGGGCTTCTAGGAAACGAGGGTTTGCGAGAGAACGATGACCTCGCGGGAAACGTTGGACTAGGAGGAAACGATGAGGTTTCAGGGAAAGCGGGACTGCGAGGGAATGATGGTTTCTCGTGGTACGGGGGGCTGGGTGAGAACGAAGAGCTCTCGGGGAACGTGGGGCTGTGGGGGAACGAAGAGCTTGCTGGGACGGTGGGCCAGGTCGAGTCGTGGGGGTAGGTCACGTTGGCGAACAAGGCAGCCGGCAGGCCCCAGCGCTGCTCCTCGCCCTCGGCTGAACCACTCGACTCGGAGCCAGAGTCGGCGTGCATTAACACGGTCAGCTCGTCCGTGTCACGAGCCGGTGCGCTGTCGACTGCAGCCGCTGTCCGCTCTGGCCGTTCAAAAAACGACGAGTACATCGGCACGCAGGAGGGCACGGGGCCGACGGGCGGCGAGTCGTCGAGCAGCGGCGGCTGCGAGTAGTGCCGGCGTGTTGACGCCGAATACAGCCAATAGGAGGCTGCGCAGCCGGGCGCGAGGCTCGGTGCGGGGCACTGCGCGCCCGTGCAGCGGCTCGCGGGGCACTCCGTCGTCGTGACGTCGAGCGGCTCGCTGCCCGCCGGCGACAGCTCGGCCAGCGCCTGCGTGGACACGTGGCGCGAACACTTGTAGCACGGGCACGTCACGTGACGCAGGATCTCGCCGCAGCGTAACTCGCACTGCACGAACACGTTCTTCGTGCATTTGCACACTTTGACTATTCCTGTGAAACATTCGAAGCTAATTTATATCGTTACCGCTCGTTATTTCCGAAGAAACCATCTATATGGCCATCTATAATATGGTTTGCGACTGATATGGGGTTAAGGCTCGACACGATCAACTTGTGCAGCCTTAAAACCCAAGTATGAAGTATTATTTTATTTTTTATGAATGTACCTAAAATGTAGTGTAGAGCAAAGAATGATTAAATAAAAAATGGATACAGCCGAGGCGATCGACGATAAAATGTATCGTTGCCTTGCCTATTTGTTTGGGAACTAAGAAATCTAAATTCGAGCGAGCGCCTGGTTACTTACTCGGTTGCAGTAGGTGGTATGCCAGATACATCGTCGCATCTTCGATGACATCTAAAATCGATAAAATGAGCAATTTTTATTTCGAAGAATACAAAATTAGTATTAAGTAAAATAGAATATAAAACAAATAATATAAAAAGATGTTAACTATTAGACACTACAAAAATGAACATCTACAATTACAACTACTTCTGTTTCAAATGTGTTACCGTCCATTAGAGCTTGGTACTTCTCCGGGACACCTTCCTGCACCAAACCAGTCAGTTTGAGCTGTATCTTCCTCGCCACCACGGGGTCTGCGCCGCTCACGCTTAGCTGGTCCGCGTTTTTTCCACGCAACCTATCAAACGAATTGAAATAGGCTAGACCACAGAATAAATAATAGTACAAACCTAGACCAGGCTTTACTGGCGGGAGCGCTTAGTGTGATACACACTATTACACACGCACCCACCGCCCGCATCTCTCTCAGTCCCCTTTGTCGTCATACCCCCGCGCCTCTGTACCGCGCAGGCGAGGACTAAGATAAACGGATTCATATTTCCCACATAATTCTCCCTAAGACCACTGAGAAACTAAGAACGTTTTCTTAAACTTACAAGTCGACTCCGTCATCGTATGTTTTCCTCATGGTACCATGTCGCAACAAGACATCGGGTCCCGCTTCCATCATTTTACGTATCAGAATCTTCAGTGCTTCGGTCTTTTCACCTTAAATTTGAATGAATGAGTGAGTGAGCGAATGATTGACATAAGTAGATGCTTGATATTTTTTGTGAATACAGAAACTCGGCAAAAACAGGCCTGACAATGTTTTAGTGAAATCTGTAAAAACTGACTTTACCTTGTAACATGATGTATGAAACCAGAAATCCTGCTGATTCACTTATTACATCTGAAACCAGGAACATTTTTCGTAAATTGTAAATTCAATGACTTTGTTTGCTAAAAACACACCTACAGGGCATTAATACTTTAACTGCTGCTAATAATGGCATGCGTTTGCTTTAACTGCGGCAAATAATCACATGCGTTTTGTATTACGCGCCCGGCGTATGTTGCACAAAGGAAAACACAAGGCAAATGTTTTCAGCAGTTAAAGTGTTGAAGCGTGCAAACATGCGACAGTTGCGAGATTGATAACTCCGTCACTTTCGTACTCGTTAGGTTCAGTGTAAAAGTGGCCCAATACTAAAGGTTTCTTGCTCGAAGCCAAGTAGTACTTAAGTAGTTAATTTAGAAGTCAGAAGTCACTCACTGTCTATGGTTGAACTGCTATGACAGCTGCAGGTTCGCATGATTGATTTTAACTTGGCTTCCGTGGCCATTTTCAAACACCGATTTGGTTTATTTATTTGATCTTCAAACGACGTCAAACCGCGTAAACTGTAAAAGCATGAAACCACTCGTATAATTGGAAAATAGAAGTCGTTATATTTAATGTGGTCCTGGACGTAGGTACTTATACTTTCTTAATAACTAAACTTTCGCAGATTTGTAAAATATAAGTTTGAAATGTGTTAGTATGATAATAGGTACCTAGGTATTATACGTAGTGGGTGTTTAATTTCTATGGCCTTATAAAAATTAAAAATATTGAAATTCATACTAAGCAGCGGAGCTCTTAGAAGACTTGGGAATATTTCCTGCAATAAGCAACTCGTCGCCTGCTGCCTCCATATTGTGAAGTAGCGCTACGTAGGCCTCGATATGTCTATCTGGAATAATTTTGACCTCAATGAAATGGGAGAAAGGTGTCCAATATGCTAACTTGGTCTGGTTCTGGACTCCGAACTCACGTTTAACGAGCACATTGTTGATGTGTGCAGCCGTGCTCACAAGTCGCTCGGTTTCGTCATTAGGCAATCTAGGCGTTTCCAGGAAAGGAGCACCATTGTCACTCTCTACTATGCATTTGTACGGAGTAAACTTGAATACAACTCCATAATCTGGGACCCCCACGAAGACAAGTACAAACTCATGGTAGAAAAGGTGCAACGACGGTTTGCTCGATACTTGTACGCCAAGTTATTTGGATATTATCCGTATCTTTATCCGTCCCTTTTCGTAGCGGGAATGGTAGGTATAGACACCTTGGAGCTCAGGCGCAAGTGTGCTATAATGGTGCACTTTTACCTGTTGCTTCACAACAGAATCGATAACCCCACCACTCTGTCGCGTCTCGGCCTCGTCACTCCGGAGTCCGGAGCGGGTTCTCAGGCCGCACGTGCGGCGCCTGCTGGCGGCTCCGTGGTCGCGCACGCGCACGTCACAGTATGCTTCCACGGCCCAGGCTATCTATTTGCTCAATACCCTGCTCGCTCAACAACCAGATGTTGATATTTTTGCTATAAAATTTTGTATGTTTGTGAATGTTTGTATTAATTATTTAAGTTGGCAATCTCGTATTTGAATTTAATTTTGACATTTTTATTTTTATTTTGTTATGTTTAATTTATGATTTAATTTAATTTAATTTTTTTTTTCTTTTAATATTGTTGCGACTTTGATTTCTTTAATTCTATTTTAATTTTATATTGTACAATTATTATTCCACATATCTATTTATTTTCATACTTTTTAAATTTTTTACAATATACATAGAATATAAAAAAACAATATATTATAAAAAACTTAAAAACTAGAGTTCCACCGGCAGCGGGGCAGGGCCCAAGCATACCGGTGGTTAAGGCCGCAGAGTGAGGAACCTCACTCTGCAGCCTCATACTAGGTGTGCATGCAACTTTCACTCATTTCATGAATTTATTCCATGCGACGCACTACACCACCGGTAGCGGGGGCCGGGCGCGGAGCAGGTTGCCCCACAGGCCCCAAGCGTGCCGGCAGCGGTGGACGTCCTCGTCACGCAGGTGTTGGCGGCAGCGGTGGCGTCAGCGGCCCGTCCACGTCGCTCGATGCGCTCGTTTCGGGGGGAGTGACAAACCCATCCTCCGACGAGGAGCTCGGAGACGACGGGGCGGGCGGAGGTGGTGGGCGTGCGCTAGTAGCGTCCGCTTTCAGTCGCTTTTGCATTTTTCATTATGTATTTTTTATATTATTATTATATTTTTTATATTTCAATTATTATTATTATTTTTTTTAATGTTTTATTATTATTATTATTTTTTGAAATTTAAATTTTCAATTTTTATGTTACAATTGTCTGCATCTGACCTGCCGCACGCCTTGGCGTTGCTGTAAGTGCGGCAGGTACATATCTAATATAAATAAATAAATAAATAACTGCTAAGGCTAAAAACCAATATACACATAACCAAAACATATGCAATAGATATGATTGGAAACACTGATTTTAGAATCTATAAGCTTTCATAATAGGTACATAAGTTGGGACTGTCAAAAAATATTTCTTACCAGGTTTGTTGACGTGTTCCGATAAATAGTCAGACGCTTCTTTTATGTGTTCTGGAATTAAAAACATCAGAATCAGCTTTCCAATACTTTTGATTAACACGTTTGGTGCCGAAAACACACTGTGTATTTCCTCGTATCTCGGATGAGCGACATTTCAGTGTGTTTTCTACCAGCAAGTGCTATAATTCTATGGGGTGTCAGAGTAGCAAAATATAACATTTTATATAGGAAGCCGAAGCAAATGTACTTATTCATTTACCTATAGGAAAATTAATTCGACCTTACAAATAGTTGATTACCTTTCATAGTAGAGATAACTTTCCTGGCCATAGGCCGACACCGAATCATTTCATCCAGTTTCTTCGACAAATATTGCGCAGTTCTTTCGCAAGGCGAATCGACATCCAAGCTTTTAGCCTTCTTCAACCTTCATTGTTTTTTTATAATATTAGGGAATATAAAACAAAAAAAATATCAATAGACCGCAAGTTAGAGATTATGTTAGAGATAGAGACTACGTAGAAATGACTCCGCTCTCAGCTGAAGAAATCGCCTATCACGCAGATGACGTCATTGTTCAAGCTATTAGCCTGGCTCTGTAAGCAATTCGTATCAAAAACATTAAATAAGTATTTATTTCTCTTAGAGTACCGCTGAGCTGCAAAGAAGAATGACTCCGGTACATCATTGACTTCCACAAGCACTTCATTGCCTTTTTTCTGCATCTCCGAAATGAGACCGTCTCTTACAAGTGCCTTATAATCTTAAACAAACAAAAGTATTGTAAGTAGGTACGTATGTATCTAAATTTTGTTCAAAAGAAAACTAAACTGAATAGAATAGAAAAGCACTTACTATTCGAAACAAAATATTCAGCCAGAATTCTAGAACTTTCAATAATTACATCTGAAACCAAAAACATTTAGAGTTAGTAGCATAGAGTAGAGAAGATTTGCAATGCTTGAAATCATTGATTCATCAAAAGCAGCAATACAAATCTGATGTGAGCTGCACCACTCACGTACCTACTGTACATTCATTCAGTAACTGGCTATTGCTGCAAATCTTATTTATAAAATAGTATCTCGCCTTGCATTGCATCTTGTAAATTAGCCGGCGTTTTCTTGGCAACCAGATCGTCAAGTTTCCGCTCGAGCTTCTTGTGAAGGCGCGCCGTGTCGGCGGACTCCTTGACCGCGTTATTCACCTTCATCCTCGGCTTCTGTTTAAGCCTATATAGCAAAGGGAATAAAATGAGAATTAATAGTCCTCATTTAACCTCATTTCTCTAGCTTTGTAAGCCTGCTCACCATTTGGAAGCCTGTATGTACGTCAGCTCAGCGAGCGGCTGCTTGTACAGAATGGCTTTATTTTTCGCACAGAGCTCCCTGTGCAGTATTTTGAGCGCATTCGCGAGGTCTGGATCTATCTCTGTAACATCGCATACAATTTTCGTACACCATACAAGAAGATCCAAAGAAAATGCGGTGACGACACCGAGCGCCATCACATCAGCGCTGGCTATCACGAGGGCTGCCCTCAAATATAAAGATACAAGCTACACTGGCTTGTCCCCATAGACATAGACTGAATGATTTCTTTACTCACCGTCGTCGCCACTTGTATCAACATCTGAAAGAACAATTCAGCTTTCACAATTTGTTTCACAATCTGTTTTTCTTTGAGAAGGTATGTTAAATGATTTGTATTGAGACAGATATTACTTTTGCACTAACTCTATACATTTTTTTTGTAACTCTATATTTATTCTACTTAAATAAATAAAAATACCTTCAGTTCTCTCTCGTTTTCGTCTTCCAACTTCATTTCCGTATAAGTTATCACCGGAGTCTTGAGAGTTTATTTTCCTTAAACCATAGTTTTTATCTTTGTAGATGCCTTGTTCGGTGTCTGGCGAAGTCATAAATGTAGATCCAGGGGGCCTACTATCCCTTCCAACTTCATTTCCATCTTTGCCTAACCATCGTTTGGTATCTGCCGCATCTACACCATCAGGTCTAGAAGGTCTACTCCCTTTAGCTTCATTTCTGTCTTTGCCGAGCCACTCGTTGGTGACTGGCGTAGCCATATCTGCAGGACCAGAAGGTCTACTTTCTCCTTTAACTTTAGACATGCCTGCAGATCCAGCAGGCTTATTTTTCCCTTCTTCGTTTCCATCTTGTCCTAACCCTTGCTTGGTGCCTGGGGCAGCCGTAGCTGTAGGTTTAGGAAGCATCCTTTCGCCTTTCACTTCACTTCCAAACCCTTGTTTGGTGGTTGGCGCATCTATAGCTGCAGGTCCAGGTAGCATACTATCCCCTTTAACTTCATTTCCATCTTTGCCAAACCCTTGTTTGGTGGCTTGGGCAGCCATAATAATATCTGCAAGACTAGAAGGTTTACTTTCCCCTTTGGCTTCATTTCCATCTTTGCCGAATTGTTGTTTTGAGTTTGGTGCAATCTTAGCTTCAGATCCAGGAGGCAACTGGCTTTTGCTTCCACGTAAGGTATCAGCAGCGTCTTGAGGATTGTAATGTTTTAAGCCACCCGCAGCCTGATTATCTTAAAAATGTTAGAAACGTTTACAATATTAATTCGTCAAAAGCATTAAATGTCGTGTATCTGTCGTATTTGGTATAGAATATGTCTCTCACGAAGAGCCCTGTCATACTTACCCATAACAGCGTTCCCTGATAAAAATTTCGAGGCTAGCCACACCATATCTGCAAGAAGATATTTTTTCAAAACATATAAATGAGAAATGGTATTGTTTCATTTCAAGCCATCGCCAACCTAAATTTAAAAAAATACATTAGTCGGTAATAAAAAGAAAGTTTATCTTTGACACTGGTTTTTCATTTCTTTAAATACTTATATATTCCAGAGTGAAGTTGAGGAGCGTTGCAATTTCATAAAATGTGGCCGTTCGACTGACCTTTCATTTCGTCTTCCATATCGGGAGGCGTTACATTGCCTACCGCGTTAGTGAGTTTCTCGTTAATTTCGTGAGTTAAAGCCGGGTCGTCGCTAGATGTGTTGAGGTCGTTTTTGTCCGCCTCCAGCCTGTAAGCAGGAAAGTGTAATGTTTTCGTATTGTCACTTCGTCAAGTCAAAAGAACGCAAAGAAGGGCGTCACATAGTCGAATAGTCACATAGTTAGGTATAGGTTTGGTAACTATGTAAGTCAGTCTTTTGTCTGCGTATGTGACGAAGTTGCTACGTGTTTATTTATACGGGGAGAAGGAGAGAATTATTTGTTTAAAGCTTATATATACTTCGAAATCAAAATTATTTATGTAAGAAACGTACTCTTCAGCAGCCTGTCCGTACGTCCGTTTCGCTGCACCTTTCTCATACAACTGTTCATCACCTTGAGCTTTCATTTGTGACACCAGCAAACCTAACGCGTCTTCCTTATCCTCTGCAAACCAAATGTAAATAATAATAAGTATTGACTTACCCAAACCATTAAAATTTAAAATTAAAATTCACCTAAAAATTCCTTCATTATAATATTTGAGAACACTGTCACTTACTTTTTAGCTCTGCTTGTTGAGCCAGGTAATTTGCTACTATATCCACCATTACTGAAAGTAAAAGCAAAGCTTTGATAAACCACCCAGTTTATATATAGAATGACCAAGGCCAAAAATCATATTTTTAAATTTTGATTAAAATCTGCCCAAAGTGTTTGACCAAAGTTGTTAAATTACACAGTGGGGGTATGTCGCTTTGTGTAAGTATACCGTCGTACTTTGCATAGCGGGTCCGAGTTTCGGCGGCGTGACAGGATTGGCGGTTTTCGACAAATCCTTGTTCAGCTGCGTAGCCAGAGGTTTGTTCGTTGTCGTCACGTGAAGGTCTTCTGCGTTTATTACCCTGAAAAACAGTCGCTTTGGGTTTTAATTCTAGGATGTAAGCAAAGATAGCTTAGGGTTGGCGAGTCCGGATTTTACACAGCAGGACGTGGCTTCACATCCGAGCAATAAGCTTAGACTGTGAAGGAAAATATCGTAGTGTATAGAAATCATGTTGTTGGATTTGTATTCTATAGATAGTATTCGGGAAGCTATAGAATAGCTCCCTTTTGTTGATTCGATTTTTCGATTTCGTTCCGAATCGGTAATAACGATGGCTTTGCCCTTACTCGTCTGCCGCCTGCTTGTAACTTTGTTTGAATTTCCCGTGATTAACTAATTCAGTGTTACCCTTCTTGTACATTTCGTTCGTTAATGTTTTAAACGCATTTGCCAAGTCACCTGAAATCATAATCCCAAATTAGGTGTCGGTCAATTTGCAGTAAATTATATTTAAAAAGAATAATTACTTACGTTGCATAGCGTTTTCATCGTCCTGAAACACAATGACTGACATTAATTATTTCGCATTATGGATTCAACTAATAAACTTGGTATCATCCTTCATTCTCCAATTCCGCACAAATGAACACGGAAAAACCTAAAATGGTTTTTGTTTTGCCATCAGTTTCCGGTGATTTAGTTTTTACGTAAAACGTTCGCTGTTGGAAAATGAAGAATGACCCAAAAATATTTTTGGAACTTTACCTTTAGACTCCGTGTTCATTTGTAAGGAATGGACGATGATAAACAAAACTCAATAATTTATTTTTTAGTTTTTCTATTTTTTTCTGCGTTTCAATATTAATTAATTTAGCAACAGATAGGCTATTATTATACTAGCAATATATTTTAACACTTGTTATAAATCTTAAATTCATTCTTTAAAATTATACATAATTGATCAAGTAGGCGCAGTGGGCGCTGGTCTAAGCTTTTCAACTGTTTTTGCGGCTATATTAAAGTTATTTGACCGGATGTTCTTCTGTGTAGGACTGATACCTGGCTCGTTGATGGCTGTGTCACCCTATTAACATAATATATGGAATTATTTGAGTCGAACCTTCACATTAAAAAGTACCTTTAATATTAAGTATAAGTATTCTGCAGTACGACAGCGTTTAATGTACTGAAAGTTGTCTTGGAGCTTTGAAATATTACCCCTAGGTCCACGTAATAGTAAAAGCTAAACTTTGTACACTCACCGCCCCTCCCATCATATCCAGGAAGTCATCAGCAAACCCCTCGC
The DNA here is from genome assembly GCA_949125135.1 of Alcis repandata. Taxonomy (NCBI): domain Eukaryota; kingdom Metazoa; phylum Arthropoda; class Insecta; order Lepidoptera; family Geometridae; genus Alcis; species Alcis repandata. The sequence continues at coordinate 4,818,879 of OX421223.1, forward strand.
CATCACCGTGCTCGTCGGCTTTCATCACATCTGTAGACAAACCACAACAAAAATATTCACAGATCTACCACATCTCTCGATAGTTATGAAAAGGCCATTCTGACTTCTGATTTTGACGCGCCTATTTTTACTGTAATTCCTACTAATATTATCCTTAATTGCTTACTCCTCTGGCGCTGTGACCCAAAGTGAGTCTTCGCTTGGCACTAATTATAAACCCGTATTGTTTGTGAGTGAGTATAGGTACAGGCTTACCGTGAACTTCATGAACCGGGTTGAATCTGTTTTCGCTCTAGATTTGAACACACGTATATTTTGGAAAAACATGACCTTGGTAGAGAGTTATGTGACGGCAGTTAACTTACTTCTAATTCTTCGGTATATTGGTCTTGGATCCTGCGGGCGTGTTGGGCGCAGACGTGTTGGGTGCAGGCGTGCTGGGCGCAGGCGTAGCGGGTGCAGGAGTGGCGGATGCAGGCGTATCGGGCCCAGGCGTGCCTTCCGCAGGCGTGGCGGGCGTGGACGCAGGCGTGCCAGACGCGCTCGATCGGTTGCTGGTTGGCGGCCGCTTTTCGTCCGAGAAACTCTTTTCCACTTCTACAAAACCCATCACACACCTCGCAACACACTCCGCGACAGAAAAGATAGTAGTACAAACCTCGCTTGGCGTTCACTTAGGACGGGCTGGGCCTCAATGATGCAAGTTTTGTCCTAACGGCGCAGCGTTCCATCCAGCCGTTAATTCGACGCAGTGTCATAAACATACATGTCGATATTTCTGTACCTAATCTGACATAACATAGCTCTCGAAAATGCTCTAGAAAATGGTACAAAAGTGTCGATACCAATGTATAGCGGACATATTTTGTTTGTTACATTGCCGCCTGACCCGGCCCGCCTAGTGGACGCTAAGCTTTAGATAGCGTCTTCATTGTCCATAGCTCGCACGGAGAAACGACCAAATTTTGTCGGGTAAATAATTATTCTTTTGAACTTATCGCATTTATAAGGATGCTTTATAGATATCATGATCTCCAGTTTGTGATGTGATTCGGTCGTTTATTCAAGCAAGGGATGGTCAATTAGGACGCCGTCTGATTCGCACTGCGCCTGTCGAGAGGGCCAGGTCGTTCGGACTTGCGGACAATTGTTCACGACGCAGCGGCCGGCCCTCTCGAGTGGCGCACACTTCAAACTCAAGATTTTCGTGTTCATGAACAATTGCCATCTTATTCTTACTGTTACAATTGCCATAATTTCAATGATTGCGGCACTTACCTCACAGTCATAAATATACTGGTGACAATTGCTCGACAGAATAATTCAATTTGTAAGAAAGAAAATCCTCCAAAACGGTCAATGTTGTGTAACGAATTAGACTTACCTTCGTCTTCATCGTAGTCCATCATGAGCATCCGGTCGTCAGATTCCGAGATGATTTCGTCGATCCATACTGCGACCTGTTTTTTGGATACTAAGTACGTTTAGCATCGATATACGAGTAAAGTACCTACAACCGACTTATCTGTAGAGTTCAATACTTAAAGCCAACGTTTTATTTTCTGAATAAAACAGAGGTCAATCTTTTTTTTTCAGTTGCAACGTTTGGTCACTTCTTTAGTCAGAATAATTCAGATATACCTATAAGTATATGTTGTTTGGCCTACTCGTCAATATAGGTACTACGTTTTGTATGCAGTAATATTAAGTATATTTCATTTTCACATTCGAAATACCTATGAGTATATTATATAAATACCTCCGCTTCGCTAGTTTTCAAAATCGTGTGAAATAACTGCCTTAAATTTCTTAGTAAGCAAACTACTATTCAATACCTGCCCTATACAAGATTTAAACTGAAAAGAGAAACTTTTAATGGAGTTTTTGGCTGTGATTTGGACTATTTTTAACCGACTTCAAAAAAGGAGGAGGTTATCAATTCGTCTGTATGTTTTTTTTTTTATGTTTGTTAGCTCATAACTTTTGACTGGGTGAATCGATTTTGATAATTCTTTTTTTATTAGAAAGCGGACGCTTCCCATTTGGTCCCATTTCATTTAGTCCAGTTCTGATAATGGCATCCATGAGAAAACCATATAAGTCTTAAATTTGCATTAAGTACGTGCGCGACAAATAAGTAGATGAATAACTCAATAGTCGGTCTTTTGAAGTCGGTTTTTGTTTTTTGTTTTGTAAAAATAATGTTCTTGTCATAGCATGAGTTTTAAAAAGAAATTGGTGTCACCTTGTCGGACATTTCAAACAAGAATTTCGCTTTGGGATGGGTGCTGCGTCGCGACGGTGGCTTCATATGCACGTACCCACAGATCTCGTTCATAATTATATTAGAGAGCCGCAGCATCCTGGAAATTGAAGAGCTTTGAGCCCTCCAATAGACACAGTAGGAGGCCCCCAGAAAGGTGGTAGAAGTAGGCCTCTTTTGCATAACCGGCATGGGAAGCATCACATTCACACCTTTGCCTGTTATTCAACCGCCAAGCAATAAGTACTTAGTGTCCATCAAATTATTTTTGTGTTCCAGCGAAATTTCAGGGGAAAATAAGATCTTATACATCTTAGGTATATCTAAGTGTGACGATCGCAATACTGCCGCGCAGGGTCTTTATAAGAGTTCTCAAAATTCTGGGTGGCGTACACCTATATAGGGTTATTTATAACGGGTATGCTAAGCCGAAAAGGGCTCATAGTACTCATCATTATGAACAACTTTTACTATAGGACCAACCCGAAATTCGCGAAAAAAAAATCAGCTGTTCCATAGAAAAATGTCAATGACACTCGACATGTCGAGTACTATGAGCCCTTTTCGGCTGAGCATACCCTTTATGAATAACCCTGTATAGGTATGGGCAAACGTGACGTCTAACATCAAGCGAACAATTTTCTCGTCTCGTCACTCAATAGCATTAAAAATAATTATTACCTACGAAATCACACATTTTTTTTTTCAGAAAATTTCCAAGCCTCATCAGAAAAGTCTGAAGTAGATACTCTAGTAACTTACCCGTCAGCGAGCGCGTACCGGCCGGGGCGCGAGAACCGCTGCTGGATGCCGCGCGCAAACGCCACCGTGGCGTTCCGCGCCCACATGAACCGCTTTTCTGCACACATCGTCAGCAAGTCCTTCTTGACCTCTTTTATGCACAACCTGGGGAATGGAATTTTACATGTGGTGTTAGAATCTTAAGTAGAAAAGAAAATTCAAAAAAGACAAAACCAAAAAAAAAAAATCCGCTATGAATCGAAAGCTGGTCGTGGTTCCGTACCTTACCTATTGTATTTTCTACGAACGCGGAACCTTAAAAATCGGTGATATCTTGAGGACAGAATGGTACAACATTTTGATACGGAACCCTGATATGAATACCTTAGTAATATAAAATTACACAGATTTCAACTCTGTGATGCTTTCCGCGTCTTATACTCGTACCTACTTAGCTGAAATAACGAAATCGAATAAAGAAAAACGGTAAGATAACAGCCTAGTTTTTAAGATGGCTACCATACATTCTGTGATCATACTAACAATTTTTACCTGTAAATACACGAATGTGTTTGTAGGTAGGTTTACTTGTGTAAATCAATATGTTCTAAAGCCATTTGGAGCAACGAGGTTCATCAAAATTTTCTTCACATAGGTACTTCAATTTCGCATTGCGACTTGTCAACAGCCCTTTTGTACCTGTTTGAAAAAGTTGTCTGTATGGCGGCCATCTTTAAATATGGCGGGAAAAGCGTTTGTTTTGTTTAAAGAATTGCTCGCGTTGTTTAAATGCAGACCGTGTTGAAAACGCAGACTGCACCTTTGATCCACCAGAACTTTCATGACCAGACAAAATCATAATTGTTATGGGCAGTATAGAATAATACGAAGTGACGCTAAAAAAAATAATTGCTTGTCACTCACTCAGTGGTCTTTTTCTTCGATTTTCTCAAGTTGATAAAATATTCGTACGCTTGATCCGGCTTGAAAGGCTCGTCGGCGTCCATTATAGTTCGCAGTCGAGCGATCTAAAAAATGTCGACCAATTTGTCAAGCATAAATTTATATTCGTCACGTTACATTGAAATGTGTGAGAAAGGGAAGGTTATAATTTTAGAGCTATCAAAATTAATTTAGGTACCTATCTCAGAAAATGACATAATCGACGTCTTTGATCTTTGATTCTGATTTTTTTAACCTACTTAGCGTGCACAGCCCACAGTGCCATTCTCATAAATTATGTTGAGTACCTACCTAATTAAAATGAAATAACTAAAGTTCAGGTTCAGTTCAGTTCAGGGTTTTTTCGATCAAGATACCTATTGGAACGTAGTTTCCCTAATCATTAATCAACTACGATATTGGTTGGCCACTCTGGGTGTCTTCGAGTCGTGAGTAAATCGGTCTCTTCTAGGCAAACGTGCTCTATCGTAGACCGCATCGTTGCTTACCATCAGGCAAAATGGCGGTCAAACGCAAGACTATTACTGAAAAAAAAAACCCTATATTGTATGTTTATTGAAAAGCCCACCGTCTCAGCCGGCAGTAGGTGGCCGTGTTCCCGCCACAGGCAGATGATCCTCCGCTTGTCCGGCTTGGACATCTGCTCGAGTCGGTCGGTGAGCACGGCGTTGTGCCGGCGCAGGCAGCGCGCGTGCGCTCGCATTGCGCGCTTTGACAGCTTCACGTCGGTTGCTTTCGGACCCCTGTATCATTGTGATCACATTTTGGACCAAACTCAGCAACTCGTTTTCACAGCTTGACGGGCATTAATAGCGTAGATACACTTTTCTATGGAAAACTCGCTACGTAGGTATTTTACGTCAGAATGCTAGGCCTACTGATTTGCCTGGCCTTTGTTTTATCACAATTTTACTGTCGTTATCGGAGTGAAACCAATAATAATATGCGCTGTAGGTAAAGTGTACGCCATTTACGCCTGTTAGAATCGTGTCAGTACATCTACCATGAGTTTTTAGCCATTTTACTCGCTATCGACCGCGTTAACATTTTGTATGGCAAATTGTACAGCGCCCCTAGCGGTTACTCGTAGAACTAAAATCGGCACCATGAGTCGCTGAGTAAACATCGTATCGAGAACTAAATGTCAGCGAGTAACGTTTTTAAGCCGTTGCCATACAAAATCGGCACCATGAGTTACAAATTTGACAGATGCCATCGAGAAATACCGTCTCGAGTGTAGTTAACTTACTCACTTACAAATTGTAGCGTGAAATTGTTTCGATCCTCCAGTTTTTGTAAAAGTAAATTTAATTTAGAGAGTTATATTGTCTAAATAGTGTCGATAAAACGTTATTTTACATGAAACTTGAATGTTTAAGGCGCGAACAAGAAAAATCTTAAGCTGGCATGAGAATGATACTTGAAAAATTTATTATGAATTTATCTATGAAGACATTTTTATATCAAACTTAAAGAATATGTATTATGCTCCATAAGGATACTTTTGAGGATTTATTTCGTGACTATACAAGATTTGAAATCCACACAAAGGATCTTATTGGAAACAAAGATAGGTACTTACTTATGGAAGTTTCATTTTAGTTATAAATCATCCAAAAATGTACATTCCACGACTTTGCCGGTTTTATAATGTACTTATCATCACAGTTATCACCATTATATTTTAGGCAGTTCAATTTACGCCGGCGAGTACCTAGCTACGTAAACAAACACTGACGAAATCTAAAACCATTGCCCATTGGACACGCACTTGACCTTGGCCGTATATTAACCAAATAAATTTAAAATCACTAACTATTCAGGCTCAAGCTCGCTTCTATGACGCTTTCAATTAGCAGGGTTATTTTAAAGTACTAAGATTTTTTCAATGTATCCCTTACTCCGTCTTTAGAGTATTAGTTGGAAAGAGAGAGCAATAATCGGTGTGAAGTTAGAAACGGTGTAGTGCTGCCAACATAACGATATCAAAATGTACTCGACAGAGTGAGCTAACTCGAGGAAGCAAGTTAACTTCTAAGGAACTCATGGTGCCGTTTTAAAACAAAACAATCCGATGCGCGTTTATTCGGTCCCGACTGAAGTAAGTTTTCGATGGCAACTCATGGTAGATGTACAGAATCGCTTCTGTACATCTACCATGAGTTTTTAGCCATTTTACTCGCTATCGACCGCGTTAACATTTTGTATGGCAAATTGTACAGTGCCCCTAGCGGTTACTCGTAGAACTAAAATCAGCACCATGAGTCGCTGAGTAAACATCGTATCGAGAACTAAATGTCAGCGAGTAACGTCTTTAGACCGTTGCCATACAAAATCGGCACCATGAGTTACAAATTTGACAGATGCCATCGAGAAATACCGTCTCGAGTGTAGTTAACTTACTCACTTACAAATTGTAGCGTGAAATTGTTTCGATCCTCCAGTTTTTGTAAAAGTAAATTTAATTTAGAGAGTTATATTGTCTAAATAGTGTCGATAAAACGTTATTTTACATGAAACTTGAATGTTTAAGGCGCGAACAAGAAAAATCTTAAGCTGGCATGAGAATGATACTTGAAAAATTTATTATGAATTTATTTAGGAAGACATTTTTATATCAAAGAATATGTATTATGCTCCATAGGGGATACTTTTGAGGATTTATTTCGTGACTATACAAGATTTGAAATCCACACAAAGGATCTTATTGGAAACAAAGATAGGTACTTACATAAGGAAGTTTCATTTTAGTTATAAATCATCCAAAAATGTACATTCCACGACTTTGCCGGTTTTATAATGTATCATCACAGTTATCACCATTATATTTTAGGCAGTTCAATTTACGCCGGCGAGTACCTAGCTACGTAAACAAACACTGACGAAATCTAAAACCATTGCCCATTGGACACGCACTTGACCTTGGCCGTATATTAACCAAATAAATTTAAAATCACTAACTATTCAGGCTCAAGCTCGCTTCTATGACGCTTTCAATTAGCAGGGTTATTTTAAAGTACTAAGATTTTTGTCAATGTATCCCTTACTCCGTCTTGTGAGTATTAGTTGGAAAGAGAGAGCAATAATCGGTGTGAAGTTAGAAACGGTGTAGTGCTGCCAACATAACGATATCAAAATGTACTCGACAGAGTGAGCTAACTCGAGCAAGCAAGTTAACTTTTATGGAACTCATGGTGCCGTTTTAAAACAAAACAATCCGATGCGCGTTTATTCGGTCCCGACTGAAGTAAGTTTTCGATGGCAACTCATGGTAGATGTACAGATAGGCGTAAATAGCGTACACTTTTCTATCGAATACTCGCTACGTATTTTTACGTCAAAGTTGTGCTAGGCACACAGATTTGCTGGGAGCAAACGTTTGTAAGTAAGCTAAGCATACTTTTATTTTATCCTTTAACCAAGGATAGGAACCTGTTTTATTTTGTTCTACAACTGCTTTCAAATTTAATTTTAATTCACATTCTTGAAAAAATTTTTTGCTACCTAACTAGGTAAATAAAATACAAATTATGGCCAGCCAGGCATATTTTGGTTTTCCATCATCTAATCTGTCCGCTTGATTGAAATGGCATATATTATAAAACCAAGAGGGTTACCTAGGTTTGGCGGGTCTGGGCAGTGGCCGCGCTGGTTTTTTAGGTAGACCAGCCTTTTGATAGACGCGGATGTCGCGGCCCGCCATGATAGTGTCCGCCAACGAAGGCGGCGCTGGCTCCACGACATACGGCGGGTACGGCGGGAAGCTCGGCGGCTCCGGCTCACCTACACGCATACCAATTACATAACACGTAGGTACCTAACGAGTCTAACGATCATTAAAACAAATAATAAGCCACTTGACTGCAAACTGTAGCCTAAGGGCAGGTACTAGCAATAAAAGCCTTTGTGAAAATCACCATCAGTCCGCCGCAGACATCTGAAATGGATTGTTGTGGAGATGACAATTTGACAATCTTTTATGCTCTTGAAATATTTATCGGACCCTGTAAATATACCTGCGGCTACCTGCGACGTAACAAACATTCTCCACCAACCCCCACCCCAACCCACATTTTGAATAGAAAAGGAGGAGTTTCAGGACTTGAAGCTGTCAAAATCAAGGATCTCGAGCGCCTGTGATCGTGTCGTTATGTATAAAGGGCATAGACTTCTCCCTATTCTTCGATGTCTATTGCGAAGAGCATTGATCTGCGAAGAGCTATGGGAAAGAACTATATTGATGACGACCTTTGAGGAATATACAGATCAATGATGACGACATACCTTCTGTTCCTGCATTTTCAGACTCTAGAGGTTCCAAGGGCGGAGTCGTCGAAGGAGCAGCCATGATGTCTCGTGTGAAATAATAGTGGAATCAGTCCCTTTTTGATGGTAATTGAGGGAATTTATAAACGATGCTTTCTTTGTGCTTGCATTTTAAAGAATGACGTTTAGAATTAAGTTTATTCTTCTTTTGACGAGACAGCTTCTTAAGTGCCAGATTTATTTTATTGGGGCTAAGAAGTATCGACTTATAGCAAGAAGGCTTACTTACATAGGTTTTAGGCTTGTTAGATCGTTACTTGTTGTGTAGACCAAATTCGCTTTCATCTAGCCGGATGTTTGTTTGTTTGTTGGTACTCGCGTATAGGTCGCATTTCTCAACAAATCTCGACGAAACTTGGTACTCAGATTCAACAATTTGACAGATTTTTTTTGTGTTTTTTTTGTTTGGAAATTTCCCCTCTCAAAAGGGGGGAATTTGCTGTAGTGCCATTTACCGACCGATTCAGATACAGATCATTTATTTACAGAACATGGTCGTACAAAAAATAATTGCATGCATGGTGTTAATATTTTTAGTAGTTTTCAGTCTCATGCTCTTGCCACGTATTAAAATTAAATAATAAAAAGTGTCAAAGTCAGATCTTGATTAAATTTGGCAGAAGTATATGGTACCTAATTCTAAACAAGAATTTCGAATAGGTATGAGTTTTTACTCATTTTCGAAACCCGTGAAACTTTTACTGAACAGTCGTAATGTCCCCCAGCCGTAAGTAAAAGATTATCCACTCTTAACGCCACACCCTGTATAAATACATATATATATATATTTTTTCTTTTTAAAAAATAGGCTTGCGTTTGACCGCCATCTTGCCTGATGGGAAGCAATGATGCAGCCTACGATGGAGCACGCTTGCCTAGAACAAACCGATTCACTCTCGACTTGAAGACATCCATATTATAACCATCGTATACCAGAGAAATGTACCATCATTTTGGTACATTTCTCGCAACAAGCTCTGCCAAAACCGAGCACTTTTCAAAATGAAAAGCTGCGCGTTTTGAATCTAACCCACGCATACCAAAATTTGCCGATTCGTTCCGCCTTCGCTTTGCTATTTGTCTACAATGACCCTATTATTAAATAATATATTAAAAATGAATCAGTATTTCCCTTGGTCATCGCATCACGCGTGAACGGATGGAGCAATTTCGCTAATTCTTTTTTTGTTGTGTTAATTATTGTCAGGAGAAGGTTCTTATGAAAGAAAAAATTAAGGAAGTTGAATGGAACATAAAAAAAATTAAGACAATTTGAATACAATACTCATAGTTAAGACAGGACAACGTGTGTCGGGTAAGCTAGTTAAATAATAAAAGTCACTACCTACTTTATAAGTTGCCCTTTATTTTAATAATAGATACTTCTTTAATTCAAAAGTAACGAGTAACAAGGTCAACTTATACGGGCTGACTGGTTAGACACTTGACATATCCTAGGTTATTATAGTACCTAAGTACTCATCATTATGAGCAACTTTTACTATGGGACCAACCCGGAATTCGCGAAGAAAAAATCAGCTGTTCCATACATTTTGTCAAGTGTCATTGAGATTTTTCTATGGAACAGCTGATTTTTTTTCGCGAATTTCGGGTTGGTCCCATAGTAAAAGTTGCTCATATCTATAAATAATATAAATATGTCAAGTGTCTAACCAGTCAGCCGGTATACATTTATGTATACGGTTAGTTTAATAGATTATTTACACATATAAGTACATATGCTACGGTTATTATAATTACACATGACTACTTACGTCTTATTTTACTCGGGACTACCCGAATTTGGATGAATGAATGAATTTCGAAAACCATACGCAGAAAGATATACAAGTAAATTGCTGTTATTTTCTTTTAATCTCCTCGATTTGTTTGCATGATACCACTACAAAAATCCAAAAAATATAGCCCACTTCTTTGTACACCATAATTTGGCGAATAAATCTTACTATCATAATATTATAAACGCGAAAGTTTGAGTATGTATGTATGTTTGTTACTCTTTCACGCAAAAACGGCTAACGTATTTCTAAGAAATTTGGAATGAAGGTTGTTCATGGTCTGGATTAACACATAGGCTACTTTTTATTCTGAAAAACGCGGGTGAAACCGCGGGGCGCAGCATTGTTGTATTGTAAAAAAAATTGGTGTAGAACTCTAAAGCCAAAACATCACTTGGCATAACACAATAACAATGGCTACGAACATAAATTAGCGTAAACACTTAACAGCTATAGTAATATTGGTTTGCAAAATAAACTTTTATAGAAGTTTTTAATACATATTCAATTTTAATATCTTCTTATTTTAACACCTAGAAGCGTTAAAATTGTTGTTCTAGTCATTACTACTTATTTTATTACATGTTATTAGATAACCCATTGGCCACCACGGCATAAATACATCGCCCTCTAGTCCAAGGCCATTATCAATCTCAATAAATATAAAAGGAATACCTGAAAAAATGTGGAAATATTAATGATAACATTTTTTGATGTGTTGCATTTTTGTCAACGTTTATATACGTTTATAGACGTCGCGTCGTTGGCGCACAAGGCCCGTTAGCGCTTGTCAAGCATATGTAGGAGACTCTGGCTGTAATACGAGTATTCAAATCGGTCCAGACGTTCTCAAGATTTAGCGAAACTAAACAGCGATTACTTTTTATACATAATAGAAGAAGATTATGATTACATCTAGTTAAATACCTATTCATATTAACATGTTATCACGTCTTTTATTTACATATATGCTTTTAATGTTATTTTTGTAACATTATATGAAAAGAAAAGAGGCAGTAAATCACTTTATTTCAATCTACTCTACTTGAAACCATTTGTTTAATACAAAACAATATTTCGATGACTTGTCTACTCGAGTAGGATAGACTTAAAAGTTAAAAAAGCTTTAAAAAGCTACTACCTGTTCTTCATCTTCATCATAATTCGAATCATCATCCTCATCTTCATCAATGATATGGTCCTCTACATTCATGAAAAATGCGTTTTCATTCACAATCATAGGTCTCCAATCCGAATTAGTTTCAAAGTATTCTCTGGCTGGGTACGGATTGGAGTTGGGGATCGTCAGGATCTCGTAGTCCTTGAAAGAGACCTCTTTCAGATTGTGCGGAATGTAGCAGACTTTGTGCGACGGCTGTACTTTGCCTGGTATGATACCGCCGTTGTGTTTCACTCGACCGATGTATAACTTCTCTTGGTGCACTTCGGAGAAGCCGGCCTCGAAAGCATTGACCGGTATTTTGTTGTCGCAAGTCTTTTCCCAAGTATAGTTGTACCCGCATAAGACCTGGAAATGGAGTTGCAAAAGTTTTTAGTCTTTATCATTATAGTACATAATATAACTAGCCGACGCGGTTTCACCCGCGATTTGACGAACAATGGCGATGAATATGAAAAGTAGCCTTTGTGTTATTCCAGAAACTAATCTAAGTCTATTTTCCAAACTTCATCAAATTCGGTTATTAGTTGCAACTTTAAGTAAAAGTATCTCAAAAGAGCAATAATATCAAAGTGACATACTTAGATTACTTAGTGACTCACTGGGGATCTTCCAAAACAACAAACAATAATTGCATGATACATCTGACCTCGAGTTGTTCCCTTGACCTTGTACTGTACTACTTTACTAATACTGTACTTGTAGAATCAAGAACTACAAATAAATGTTTCAGACCTTTGAACTTTACTATGAAAACTATGTTTTTTATTTTCATTTTTTAAGAATCGAAAATCTGGCCTCATGCTAATAAGTAATTTAAGTCTAACTAATCTAATCCAGGTAACTAATTATTTATTAACAATGTGTCCAATAATACTTTTCTTATTGTTTCTATTAGGCGAAGACACAATGTTTACACATTCTATATAAATTACACTTGCACTATAATCACTACTTAAGACTAACACTACACAGGCTCAAACGGTTTCGTCCTTTTAAGTCTTCTAATTATATCTGTGTAAAACTTATATGGTTTTAAATATTTTGTTAAAATGAACATGGGAGTAGAGTTTGCTTAGTCAAAAAATGAATGCCCTTATAATGTGTATGCGCTCACATGCAGTGCCGTTTTGCCTGGCAGTGTGTACCGCGTAGCGCCGCGCGCGTGATGTCATTGGACAAAATGAGTCGTAGAGCTGTATTATAGTTTCCTTAAAGAACTTCCTTTACGCAATATGCAGTTAGGGGTGGTGTATTCAGTACAGTTCGTTTTGTATTTGAAGTGGAATAATAAATATGAATCAATAATTTATACAAACCTCAAATTGTGGAGGGATATTAGCCTCACCTCCCCAAGGCACATATCCAACTCCTTCAGAAGGCACAAAATGCCCGGGAGTCAAAGAGCCAGCGTGTGGAGCCCGGATGATGTACAGACACTCAGCCTGGAAGCCTCCGATGACTGCGTCGTCTGGCAGTGCGTCTTCAGTGGCCAACCATCTTAACTCTCCTCCTTGTAGTTTCTTAGGTGGAATGCTTTTAGCAATATTGATTAATTTTGCTGGTGGTACTGTAATCAGAATGGCAAATTCATTACTCCATTTAGTCTTGTTTACTCAACATAAAACTGTAGATTTACCCAACAGGATTAATTTAACACTTTGACTGTGGCTAATAATCACATGGGCTTGCCTTAGGTGCGGCTAATAGTCAAATGCATTGTGTTTTACGCGCTTTGGTGTGTGCAGACTCACTCCCGTCGCACAAAGAAAACGTGTTAAGGATTTAAAATAAGGTTTTTTGTTAAACCAAATTAAACTGTTGACTTATGCAACATCAATAAAATCTTAGACTTATTCTACATTAAACCATGGACTTATCTATTACTTTTTGCACGTTTGCTTGTTTGTATGTTTCTAAAAGATAATCTTGGAACTTTCTACCACACCAATTTCGAAAATTCTTTCACTATTCGAAAGTTATACTAATTCTAAGTAGGGTGATACGACTTACACCAACATCTCACTTGGGGTGTTTTGTGCAAAAACTGTTATACCATTTTCTAAACATAACTAAATAACACAACTCAAATATTGCTCCTATTCTTTATTCACTCACTAAAATTAAAATAAATGTTTGGATTAACTTTAGTCCTGTCAGATTATTTCGATTCAGAGAGTGGTACAACATAATACCTATGTAATTGACATTGATGTACTTTGATGAGTTCTACTTACATTGAAACCTCCATGTAGCAGCATTTCTTGGATCATGTGTGGTAAAAGTGACAAATTTCAATCCAGTGGTACTGGCTGAACATGAGAGATCACTTAATGCATTACTCCCTAGGCCAATTTTCAGTCTGCCACAGTCCCAGGCTATCCAAAACCTTTTAAATTGATTCTGTGAAAGAGTGTAGTTTGCATCCTGTTTGGTTTTCAGCCCTTCTGGTCCTTTAATCCATATTTTGCCGATACCAGCGCCTCCCCCTCCACCGCCGCCAAAGCCAAACTACAACAAATGCATTTTAGTTACACTAAAATTATATATACGTAATGTCACTCACTTGTGTTGTATTAGTATGACTTAGTCATGGGTTGATGTAATAGCCGGATTCTACTGTTAGTGCTCACCCAGTAGTCGCATTTATTTCCAGGTTCTCTAGCCAGGCCCACCAGTGCAGAATTGAATGTTTTTACTTCAAAACTGAAGCCACTAGATGACACCTTGTAAAACGATGTCGGATGTCGGGCCCGCGTTGTTATTTCTGAAAATATTCATAGAACTAATAATACTTGAATGAAGTAAGTAATTCATCTTAAATTCAAAGACAGAGGTGGCGTAGAATTAAATCTGAGACTCAAATTTCAAACCTCGTTACCATTGTAACATAATTATCATGTGTACTTACCTACTGAGAAATTGAGGATATAAAAATAGATGTTCTAAGATTATGAATACATACCAATTATGTCCCCCATTTTTGAGATGTTAAAAGATCCTGTACTGTAATATTTAGTCACAAACTAGATGACTAACGAACAATGAAAATACTTTTTCAATAGAATAATATGAAATCCTACAATTTACAAAACAAACGTCAAACTCAAACTTGTGTCTGTCTCTGTGAATAATATGCAACACGATAATTGGCAACATGAAAAATGTTGCTATTGTAGACTAGAGCATGGAATGTATGACCAATAATCTATGTACTTAATTTCCGCCACCAGCTGATATATTTTTTTAAAAATCCGATAAATGTTTAATGGTAGAAATTGCTACGGCAATACAACATTATATCACATTTATCGCAATATGGGACATTGTATAATTTTGACCAATTAAAAAATCTCAATAATATTAAGATACACTAACCCGAAGAGTGCTACAGGCTGTATTTTATAGTCCCAGACCTGCAAGACATAAGGCCAAGCCGCACTAGTCACAAAGTTCCGAGCGGCTGCTAATGCACAGTAAAAGGAAAATACGTCCGAATTCGAGACATGGATTGTTCACCCTGATATTTCAAATCATTGGGCATAAATTATCGGTCGTGATTTCCTTAAATAACCCTATAGACATTTTATTGTTCAACTTCAATTTTTGGCTTCTGCGGGGTTGCCACAATTTAGCCAATGTCAAGTGGATAGAGTAGTTATGTACGTGCCACAGTAAAGTAATGGAGACTTTATTATAGGCTTTTTTATGGAGTTTTGGAAGCAACACGAAATGACACGATTCACTGAATTTCACTGCATTTTATGATTTGCCCACACTCGTGCAAGTCCTCAAGCACTTAATGGTTATTTTCCCCACTTAAAATAAACATTAACACTCAAAATTACACAAGTTTAGTAAAATAACAAAATGAAGCAACATGACTCTTCCACGTTCCCGCCAAAACTCCCTTTTATTGATTCTAAAATAATGAATTAAGTACCTTTTTTTTTTTTTTTTTTATGTCATTGAGTGACGAGACGAGCAAATCGCTCGCCTGATGTTAAACGTCACGTTTACCCATAACAGGTCTGCGCCACCCAGAATTTTGAACTCGTTCAAAACCCTGCGCGGCACAGCACTGCGCTCGTCACCCTGAGATATAAGTTGTTTAATCTCCCATTTGCCCTGTAATTTCACTGGAAACAATGCCCTTCCAACCGAAACACAGTAATGTTTGCACATTACTGCTTGGCGGTGGAATATCTGGCAAAGGTGTGGTACTTCCCCAGGCGGGCTCTGCAAAAGAGCCCTACCACTACAAAAACTGACTTATCATTGACTGTCAGTCGTCAACTGTCAGGCAGTTTTACCTGCCAGTGTCAATTCGTCACCGGCCGGCATGTTTGGATAAGTGTTGCCTTTGATTTTTTTTTGCCTAAATTCGGGCAATTATGACCTTAATCGGGTATTTGGTGACTACCATGCCTAAAGGTGACAAATCAACATCGAGCTATGCTGCTGCTGTGCTGTGCTGTTTGGTCAACTCGCTCGTCTAATATTTTAATGAGGATACAAACAAACCATGCTGTGCTGCGCTGTGTGACAAGGCTACGCTCTGTTTAAAAACGCAGCAGTCCCGAGCGAGGCGCGCTACCCGCCGTGCTGAGCCGCGCTGTGCCGAACTGTGCTGTTTTTATGGATTTTTATGTGCTGATTACTTTTTTGGTGGACGGACAACGTAGTTCTAGTTTAGCTTAGCATAGTTCAGTGAGTTTAGTTTTTATTTAGTTTAGCCGGCGGTGGACGTTCGGCTTTATACTGAGATATGCAAAACGCAGCACAGCTTGATGTTGATTGATTGTTAAAAAAACGTAGCTTAAGAAACACAGCACAGCACAGCGCAGCAAAAGCTTACAAACGTTCCTTCCGAAGTTACGAATAATTTTGTATAGAAACGTCCTACCAAAAATATACAAAACGATACGGAACACGTCGCCTTCTTGATCTTTTTTTTTGACATTTGAGAGATTAATACATAATTTTGAAGATCAGTCAGAAACCCCTTACTCAGTGAGAAACACACCCAAGAACACTGTTGAAACTATGGACGAAGAAAATAGGACGGAGGGATAATTTATATAAAGTAATTTCTGTAGCTGTTTCGGTATTTTTTTGGTTAGTTGCTGGCGGCTGGCGGCTGGCAGTACAGTAGTTGACAGAGACAGTTCCAAAATTCTTCGTTTTGTTTGTGAACGTAATTATTAATTTTCAATATTTTCATTCGTCACTTCTTGCAAAAAGTAACTACTTATTCATTTTATTCTACATTTTATTATTTTATGTTGGTCCTGTATTTAACAATCTGTTTATTTTATATTGAAAGGGGTTGGTTGACTTGGAGTGAAGAATAGGAACAACAACATTAATGTAAAGGAGGACTGAGTAGTGTTTCCTTCTAGAGATAGAAGATTATTATTAGAGTAGGCAACTATACGTCTATCGTCGCCTCGATCTTGCGAAGTTGTTAAAATTAAAAAGTGTTCAGAACAGAATTGCAACAATGTGTAATGTTGTTGGTAAGTATCCAATTTAAATAGAATCTTAAAAATAGGTACTTACTATAAACCTTAGAGGCAATTTATTGCTGTTGATCTACATTATATACTTACCATTACCTATAAAATAACTATAGGTAAAACTGCAAAATATTGCACCACCACTTACAACTTGGCTGTATGAGTCATTGGTTATTCCCTGATTTTATCTCTTGACATTAGTGTGATCTCATCAAGCCGTTTGCTTTTGCTTTTCAGAAGTGGAAACACAAAACAATCTGCAGTATATATTTTTCCCAGTGACATCAAGTGCACTGAGGTTCAAAGTTAAAGCTATAAATGATGCTCATATTGCTCTCACTAATGGGAGTTTTGAGAATGACCCTATGACAGAGGTAAGCAGTAAACAAGCACACAATAATGAATTTATCTTGATGTCTGAGCTCCCTGCTCTGTTTGCTTATGACAACTTGAAAAAAAGTAATTTCTACATTATGAGATCTACCTAGTTTAATCAAATAGTACCTAGGATAGCTTCTATAAATCCTATATTATTTTGAAAACATTACCTGTCTTTATCATTTGCGAACTTTCTTTTAGCTCCATATTGGAGGATGGGACAACTCAAAGTCAATTGTGCGACGAAACCGGAGAGAGCCAGACAAAGTCAAGGTAGAAACACAAAACATACTAAACAGAAATGAGTATGTGGGAATGTGGATACGCTGGCATAATGGTTATATAGCAGCAGGGTTGGAGGGCTCTAATACCCCGTTTATGGCATACCACGATCCCTCACCGCATCCCATTGACCATGCCGCTGTGAGGACTGGTTGGGGCTCTACTGGCTCATGGAAAATTGAAGGTAAGTACCACTTTTAAGGATGCATTAAAGTATTTTAAACCTAGATTAACATGTTTTGAGAATAACCAGTAGTATAATATAGAATAGAATATTTTTTAAAACTTGTGGCCACAAAG
Organism: Alcis repandata; assembly: GCA_949125135.1. Classification (NCBI taxonomy): domain Eukaryota; kingdom Metazoa; phylum Arthropoda; class Insecta; order Lepidoptera; family Geometridae; genus Alcis; species Alcis repandata. Next base: position 4,836,630 of record OX421223.1, read on the forward strand.
TGTTTCGTAGATAAAACCTGTAGAAAAAGTCAGGAATATATTGCTAACATTTTATCATAAAGTATTATCATAATCTATCTACCTACATATATTTATATGATATTCACAGATAACATAAGGAAAAGAAAATATGTGTGTATATTGTGGTATTCCCAGTAATTACTATAAGAAGATACATTGTAAAGTAACATAAATTGCACTTTTATTTTCCTTTCAATAATTGTCTGAAAAGGATGCTTTTTAACAATAAAGCTGTATTAGTTTGTAAGTTTTTGAATCTAATTTTCTGGTAAGCACAACAAAGAGTTACTTTAAGCCCGTCACACACGTAGCTATAATATATAGTAATATGCCTTGCTATAATATATATTATAGCAAGCTACCAGACATGGAGACGATGCTATAATATATATTTTGCCTTCATTTCATTGATGGTCGGCCAAGCGTTTGCACGCGTTTTATAATACAGGGTGTTTTGATTACTAATTAGATAATTATGAATTCAAGAAGTAGGTACATGGTTATTGGATTTAATTGACAGTTCTTCAGAGGACGATTCTGATGCCGCTTTTGATATGTCAGTTGCCCCCTATCAGGCTCAAAAACTAGAACTAAATGGATTGAATCGCACCTAGAGAATAAAAAAACTCGTGGCGAATTTAATTTGTATCGTGAACTATCCTCAAAAAAATTCGCTCAATATTTTAGGAGTTCAAAATCGCCATTTGTAGATCTTCATGAATTAATAAAAAATTATATAAGCAGAAAAGACACAATCATCCGCAAAAGTATTAGTTCTGAAGAACAACTTGCTGTGTGTTTAAGGTAAGGAAAACATTTTAAAAACTTTTAAATCAATCTTTTATTTTCTATAAAGTTAAGAAATACTTTGCATTTAAATACTTAGAGGAAAACATTTTAAAAACTTTTAAATCAAATTGGAACATGCTGTACATTCCTAATATGTCGTAATATGTCTTGCTATATCATAATATACAGTATGTAATATATATTAATATGCGATGCTATAAATTACGGTATATTTTGGTGACGTCATAGAAATATACATTATAGCTCCGTGTGCGGTCACTTCAATATTTGTATTGAAAATATATCGTAATATGCCTCGCTATATTTATATTAATATATATTATAGCTACGTGTGTGACGGGCTTTAAATCTGTGTTTTTGTAAAACATTATAAATATGTAAATAATTTTTTTTATATTTCTGTTTTTAAATCTATTTGTATTGATCTATAATGAGGCCTAATGAATCTATTAAAATTTCAACTCCACTCCTTCAATCATAATGTTGCCTCCTGTACAAGTTGAAGGCTCTGCATTTGGCTTTGATAACTCCTAGAGCCTCTTTGTATTACAATACATGACTTAAGTATATGTATTATACATATTCAGCCAAGAATGAATTTCATCCCACCATATAATGGTAAAGCTTCAACATGGTTTCCAGTGTCGCCGATAATATTAAAGCAGCTCACTCCAAAGCAAACATTCGGGGAGCTGAACTGGGTTGCCATGACATGCGTTGACGAGATACCCCTCGATGCCGTTATCGGGGGCTTCGAGAATGGTGAAGTTTTGTACATAGCCAGAGCTGAGCACAACAACTCCATGCGGCCAGGGAAGTATGTGCCCTCTTTGAGACACGCCTTCTTGTGCTGGGGTCATAGAGTACACAAGAAAGATAGGTTTGAGGTATGAATATAATCTTTGAATATTCTTGGCTATTGAGTAGGGGCCTTAGCTCTTGGGTTTCACGAGTACTTGCGCAATCTCGACCGCAGTAAATGCATTGTGATTGTGCAAATGCATCTTGTTTCATAGGTATTTTGCTAGAATGAGTAATTGAGTATAGAAACGACTTCGACCCAACCAAGAGCCAAATTCGGGAATTTTAAGAACCTGTATTGAAATTACTAATAATAACAAAAAAAATAATGTAAATGTAACTTGTAAAATAACAACTTTCGCTTTCAGATACTGTGTGGGTACAACTTGATGTGGGTAAAAATGAAAGGCGACTCACTGCCCCCGCACGCCTTCCCGGGCGGTACTGCCTCGGAAAGGAACAACGAAGACTTGTATATTGGCAGGGCGTTTATTGATAAAAATCTCGTCCCTGGTAAAATCCACCTGCACTACAAAACGTGCTACATACCATACGGTAACCCTGAGACGGAGAAAGAAGTTCAAACCTTTGAGGTTCTGGTGATACCAGAGAAGATGCCCAAGAAGCTCATCTGGCATTCGCCGGGGAGAAGAAGGAGAGATTCTGTGAGGCTAGAACAACTTTGACGTAAAAATACGTAGCGAGTTTTCGATAGAAAAGTGTACGCCATTTACGACTGTCAAGTATGCTCCTGACGAGGGGTTCCCAACGAGTCACACCAAAACGAGTCACAGTGTGACTCGTTGGGATTTTTTTTCCCAACCAGTAACACTGACTTGTTGGGAATATATTTTTTTTATCATTCCCAACGAGTAACACCACCCTACTACAGTGCAACCTTAATATAACGTACCTCAATATAACGAATTCCTCGATTTAACAAATTCTTCGTAATCCCCTTGAATTGTCCATAAGAGTCAATATAAAATATACCTTTACATTGCGAACATTTTTTGCGAACAACCTCTTTATAACGAATTTTCAACTACCAAGAAAAAGTATACATACCTCTAATTAACGAATTTTGTCAACCCAAAACCTTTATATAAAGTCACATACTATAAGATTATTGGTGGGAACCAATAATCTTATAGTATGTGATTCATGTCGCGACATGTTTCGACACGCTTTTGTTCGTAAAACAATCATTGTTGTTATATGGAAAGTAATGTAAACACTTCTGCTCGTCACTATTGTTAAAGATTTAAGTTAAAATGTCTCAGAAACGTAAAAGGTGTTCCTTATCGGTTGCAGAAAAGCGAAACTATTTCTTTACCTCTTTATAACGAATTTTAGACCAACCCAACCTCAACATAACAAACCTCGGTTCTTCGAATTACTTGATATAACGAATATTTTCTTGTTCCCCTCCGATTTGTTATATCGAGGTTGCACTGTATTACATTATACTGTCACTGTTTGTTGGTGTAACACTTCTTTAGGTTTGTATTTTGTTTTTATTAGGCCTGGTCTCACTTTCAGTTACTTATTTTTCTCTTACTTATATTAATTATTATTTTGCGAATATTATATTTTTGCAGGTAATGTAAACTTATAGAATCGATTGAAAAATAAAATACATGCCCTAAACCGTAACCCTAAACCGTTGCTTACCATTTAAATAGAAAAATAAAACGCGATTTTTACTTTAAAAAGAACGTATCACCCAAACAATAACTTTCTAATATAAAACCAGATCCAACAAATTTGCCATTCTGTAAGCAAAGGTCATTCACAAAGGTCCTTCCTTACCTATTAAATTGGCGTTTTGTATAGGGAAAACAAATAGACGAAAAAAAAGATAATAGTACCTAGTCTAAGAAACTGAAACTGTGGCATAAAAAGGGGTATTAAAACTCGAGTGTGTGTTTAAAAACCGAGCCGTAGGCGAGGTTTTTAGTGTTTTAATACCTAGTTATGTGCAGTTTCATACTCTACTTGTCTTAATCTACTATTATATCATAAAATGCGAAGTACAAACTTGAATACGAATTTATATTGACAAACTTTAAACACATCACCGAAATTTAAAAATGGAATCAATGGTGGCGGTTTGAGATGGCGCCAAACCTAGCCTGTCAGACGTAGTTTAGGTAATAGTTACTCCGTGCTAAAAGAGTCAAGTGGGAAACTGTATCGTGTAATGACAAAAAATAGTTATTTGTTATACAAGAGTGCAAAGTTGCTTTTTAACCGCGTGTTCAATTTTGATGACCGAGCAAGCGAAGGATTCTAAAATTAGAATCCTGAGCGTTAGCGAGGGAATCAAAAGAGCACGAGGTGAAAAATCTTTGCACTCGAGTGCAACACGTAACTTTTCATTCCACCTCAGCGAGGAAAGAGTATTTTTAATCTTCAATATCTGAGTGGAAAAGCTCATTTGCGCATTATTAACAGTTTCAGTCAATTCTGTTGGCGTCAAACAAACTTCCTCGTCGCTAGAATCACTCATTTTAGTTTTTTCACTTGTTTTCAAGTTTCTTGTTTTCAAGTTTCTTGTTTTTAAAGGGTTTAACAATGACGTGAAAAAATGCCGCGTAAAGAACCGCGTACAAAGCAAATTGAAAAAAGAACACCAAGAAGGTTCCGAGTCTGAGTTTTTAACAAATTAAAAAAAAGTTGTATGATATATTCGGCACCATAGAGGTAGCAGTAAATAGGTTTAATGTTTTTTTTAATTCACAAACTTAGTGCACACGATGTTCTAAATTCAATTTACTTTATCCTCTAGAGAATAAAAACGGCTTTTCCACTCAGATATTGAAGATTAAAAATACTCTTTCCGAGATGGTGGGATGAAAAGGTACATTATAACACTATTTTGTTTGAGAAATACACATCATTAATCCTTCGAGCTGTTTCTGCAGCGTTTTCTGCCGTCATATCACCGTGTGCCGCCTTCTTAATACTAGTCAATCTATACTCACAGGTGTTGCTAGAAATGCGCGTCCTTCTCCTTGAATAGGTTAATTGAGTAGGTTGTTGGTTGAGTTGTTAACTTGAATAGGTTTAGTGTTAAAATATGTCTTGTTGAAAATTAAGCTAATAAAGATGTTTTATTTATATTTTTAACAAAAATCAATAAAGTTATTTTAATGTTACACTTTGTATTAGTTACCTTGGCCCACTCCTCGTGAAAAATGAGGGTAGGTGAGTAGTTTTAATGCAGCAAAATTATTTTATCTTTGTGGCCACAAGCGGTTTTGCACGAAATATCTGTAGTTTGAAAGTATAAAAAACTAAATAACACTTCTTTTTATTGAATAAATATTAAACTGTTACAAACTTTCAGCCTCACCGATAATGTTAAAACAGCTGACAATAAAGTCAGTGCCAGGCGGGCAGCTACACTGGGTTTCCATGACGAGCGATGACGTCGTACCTCTCGGAGCCGTCGTAGGGGGCTTCGAGAAGGGAGAAGTGCTGTATGTGGCCCGGGCCGTGCACAACGCCTCCCTGTGTCCGGGAAAGTATGTCTCATCCACGAAACATGCTTATGTGGCTTGGGGTCATAGAGCGCACAAGAAAGCTACATTCGATGTGAGGATACACTCTTTGATAGCTACTTTAATTCTCACTTATTGCTCGACTGCTCAAAAGGAAGGCAATGTTTTTCCTGTGCCTGTAATTATGTATGTCATATTTTTACTATAATTATGATGCTGCTAAAAAGCAAAAAAAAAAATCCTACCACAAAAACTCCCTTTACCTACCCCTGGTTTTTAAAACTTCATCAACATACAATCTGTTTTCAGAATCATTACATCTAAGTCCTGTGTGTCTAGCACAACCATGACTTAAGGTTGACCAAGTTAGTCGTCACTCCATTCAAACGTCCATTGAAGAATACACGATTTTGTAATGTTGAATATCTAAAACGAGGATTTAAATCAATTTATTGTGACATAATCTATGATTATTTCCAAAAATAACTGTAAACAAAACTATGCATTCAACTAAAATAAACCACAAAACATTTGAATTTTAACACTGATTTTAAGAAAACTTTAGGCTTAAATAAATCGCACAAGAACTAGACTGAGTCCATAGTAATTGCGCAATAATTTTAGCATATATATTCTCAAGTTTAAATAACTTTAATTTGAACTAATTCATCCAGCAGTTTGTTCAGGATTCTCGATGAGCAAAAGCCTTTACACGCATTTTTACGCGGCCGTGTTTAGGTAAAAATTATAGTTCTATTTCACCCGAGTGTGTACCCCGCGCGGGGAGCGGGACGGAACTTCGGCCGAGTCGGGCCGCCATTCACACTATGATTTGTCGTTTTAATTATAGTAAAAATTAGCCTAAGTCACAAATCTTACATCTGGAAATAAACCTTCACCTTTAAAAATAGGATTCATTTTACTTTAGTGCAAAAATATTTGAGACGTTTTACAATCTTAGGAATTGTTTGACGAGTAAATTTCACTACCCGACCATAGATGGCGCTATTCTCAGAGGCAGAAATTATAAATCTTATTTGCTTTGTCATAAGGGTGACAGTCGAGTAGCAATAATATACTTATTGCTACTCGACCACGGCCACAATAGTGCAGCACATATTATATTTTTAATTACATTATCGATATCGATAGATACCCAATTATTTGTTTAATTCGAAACATAAAACTGGTTGGGAGTTCAGTGAATGAATGAGATAATAAGATATCGATTAAATACTGACTAAATTGCGAAAATTATCTATTACCTTCTAGCAGTGCCCACGGTTTCGACCGCGTATTTCCCGTTTCCGTAGGATTTTCGGGGTGACAACTATCCTATGTGCTTTCCTGGATCTCAAACTATCTCGATGCTAAATTTTATTCGAATCGTTTCTGTGGTTAGACGAAGCATGTTGACGAACCACGCATAAAAAGTATCTTAATGTTATTCCAGACTACAGTCTATTTCTGTCCCAATTTTCATCCCAATCCATTTAGTAGTTTTTGCATGAAAGAGAAACAAACATCCATATATCCTCCCATACTTTCAGTCTTTGAATTTTCATTGAAATTTGATTTGAAATTTTTATGTTTCTTACATTATTTTGTATCGATATCTATCAATAAAACTATTGAGTATAACATCACTAATTGAGTAGCGAAGAACTTTTTTGAAGAACATCTTGACAGTGCGTGTGAGCTACGTTGTCAGATTGTGCGTGCTAGAAGAGTAATATTTCTGCGAGAGTAGGACCGCTCTATATCACGGCTTGAACGCGACGTTGCCACTCTGTGCGACAACAAAATTTTCTTGAAACACGGCTAAAAGTAAAATCTCAGTTCTGCTGTCTTTGTGTTACCAGGCTCTAGCGGTTAGCTATTTTAGTTATTTTTACGTTTTTGCGCTACTTCCGATCGAAATATATTATATTAGTTGAGTGTTTTTGCACAAAATTAGTATAATTATTATTTTACTGTTGGCGTAAAAAAAATATTGTACCTAATGCTTAGACTTTTATCTTTCCAGCGACATTATCAAATCTTGTTATGCTTATTCCAAAAATACTTACATTTATGTGCCTATTGCATAATTAATGACCTCGAAACACAAAAACCCAATTAGGGGAGTGTTAAAATAGTGAGTTTTTTGCATAGATATCTAAAAAACTAAAGGTGTTTTGTTTGAGATAGGTACTTTTTAGCTGTCTCGAGTTATTTTTGACTATCTGCCACTAGCAACACTGGTTCGGACGTTTTGACAGTTTTCATTATTACTGACTCTATAGAGCTGCTGTTTTATTCCGTGACTTCTCGAGTAATATTCCATGTGTTATTTGTTCGTAGTGTCTTGTTATTAGTTGCTGTTGACTGTTATTTGTTCGTAGTGTCTTTTTAGTTATTGTTGTTACGTTGTTTTTGCAAAAACTTTTGTGCGATATCATATTGTGCAAAATGCAATCTCAGAGATCCAAAGTGAGCTATAGAGCTCACAGATATTCTGGGCCTAAGAGAGGCCGTAAAGCATCCCGTGCTCAACTCAAGAGGTTTCATGGTGATACCAATACCACGTAAGTACCTAATTGAAACTATTCCATCATATATTATGTACTATATGTATTGATTTTATTATGATTCACGAACCAATGCTTCTTTTTGTTTACAGACATGAAGATATATGGAGAAAGAAATCGAAGCCTAATGAACCCATCGAAAACGAACCCATACCCAGTAAGTACAAGGTTGTGTGTTTGTATATTTGTTAAATTGTAAGGGGTAATCTCGGGATCTACTGAACCGATTTTAAAAATTCTTTCACCAATAGAAAGCCACATTATTGCTGAGTGTCATAGGTTATATAAAAAACCGAAAAATAAAAAGGCTTTTACGTGGTAGTCCGTTTTGCAAAGTGAATCGGAGAAAAAACGGTCCGGACGGCGCGCGATGGCTTCGGGTTTAATTAACATTATGCCCAACGAAGTGGGCAAGGGTCAGCTAGTTGCTCAATAAAGTATCAAATTGTGATTATGGATATAACCATGAATATAAAATTAGAAACTACTGGCTGCCTAAGTTGTTTCAGGATAAAAAGTAGCCTTTGTGAAAGTAAAGTATGTGTAGTATTTTATTGATGAAACTAATATATTTTTGCAGGTGCAAGGTCAGCTCCGGGTAACCAAGATGAAAAAATGTTACTTTGTTTGTTACATATCACCAGAACAACCAATAAAAGTAATAGAAATAGAACGAGATGAAGATTTTATTGCTGGAATGGTCCCGTAGGTGGTGGCATTTTTAAAAAAATGTGTTTTACCTGAAATTATTTCACGAAGGGTTAAAAAAAATGCTAAGTGCTTAGATTTATAAATATACTCTATTGAAGTAATGTAGACTTTCATTTATTACACAAGTGTCTCCCCGCGGCTTCGCCCGTGTTTCGTCGGTATAAAAAGTAACCTTAGTCACTCTCGGAACCCTATACTACTCAAAATCACGATGATTCATCGCTCCGTTACAGTAGCAGAAAAGACATAGGGTAATAAAGTATAGGTTATTCAGGTTGAGGTTTAGGTATATTAGAATGTAACTATGATAGTACTAGTATCTATTCATATCGTTATCTAAAATGACGAATAAAGGTTTGTCACAAAACGTAAAAATTAAAAATGTCTAAACAACACGATACAGGTTCGAACCTTGTACCTTTGTTTTCATGCGAGACCGTTTCTACGAATAGGCTATTAGGAACTCTATGAGACGGACGAATTTGGTAAACAGCTTCTACAAATTCTTAGAACGTATTTTACTCCTTACGAATTTTGGATATTTTTAATTTGGATAACTACTTGACGTATTGTATTAGAATCAATAAACATGCGACGTGACAACTCTACAGCGTCATAGGTATTCACGCAGCTTGGATTTACGATTGATTACTCATTCAAAATTATAGTGTCCGCGTTGAATGAAATGGCAGACGTGTGCGTGCGTGTCGAAATACGCATATTGTGATATTGCATTGTGTGCGCACACGCTACCTCTACTGCTCATCACCGGAGTCTATCTCTTTCTCGAGCTAGACAGGTGAGATAGCATTCATTTTAGCCACGCCCATAGACGAGTTCGTGCCGTCAAATTGTTTGTCCTTAAAAATACGTAGCGAGTATTCGATAAAAAAATTGTTAGCCATTTACGCCCGACAAGGGGCGCCCCTGACGGGCGTAAACAGCGTACACTTTTCTATCGAATACACGCTACGTATTTCTACGTCAAAGTTTTGCTAGACACACTGAACTGGATTGTAACTCAGAAATGGTGTGTAATCTCTAATTACATTTCTTTCTGACAAAAGAAGTTCATTTTCTTGATGGCGCATTTTGAAATCGTGCTATATCGATTTTCAGATCCTCTGCGGGTACGATTTGCTATGGGTGAAAACGAAAGGAAATATCCTTCCCCCGCACGCTTTCGCTGCCGGCAGAGCTGTTGAAACCAACAACGAAGATCTGTACATAGGCAGGGCTTTGATAGGCAAATCAAATCTCATACCTGGGAAAGTACACTTGCACTATAAAACGTGCTATATACCGTACAAGGAAGATGAGAGAGAAGTGCACACATATGAGATCCTGGTGTCGCCGGAAAAAATGCCCAAGCATCCGACCATATATCCTGTGAAAGATTATGCAGATGAAGATCATTACTACTAATCCTACTTATATTATAGATGTGAGTTTGTATGTCTGTTCATACAAACTTAATTATCAAATTATGTAATTTGATAATGTATGGAATTTATGTAAATTCTTTACTATGTGTACGGTGTGTATGTGTACAGTGTGTACCTATAGCCAAACCGTTTATCTGAGTCCTCGCCTGCGCGGTACAGAGGCGCGGGGGTATGACGGCGCGGGGGACTGAGAGGGCGGCGCGCGGCGGCCGCGCAGTACCGCACTACTGCGCAGGCGAGGACTAAGATAAACGGTTTGGCTATACTTGGCTGTACTCCTATCGTTGTTTCTGATAAAAATACGATAAGGTACGTATTCGATGGAAAAATGTACCCATACCAAATGTGGTTTTATTTACGTTAGAGGCGCTGATCGAATTTTCAAACCACTACCTATACGGTAATGTGTTTGTAAACAGTAAGTTTGCATAATAATTTTGTTAAGTCAATAAAAATAATATACCATTATACTAGACTCTATTGTATTTTTACGTTTTATTAATCCATACTTTCATTATTATTGCTAGAACAAAAACAAGAACTAAAAACTACGAATAAAATGTTTAACTGTTTTCTATTATGATTGCGAATAGAAATAGGTGTTTTATTAAAACTCTAAAAATACGTGAAAAATTTATCACATTGAAAATTTCAACCGGCTTCTCACAACACGGCTTTATAGATGGGTAAGTACAGACCTTTACTACCCTTACCGCGCGTAGTCCTCTGTCCTACCTTATTACCTACCTACCTACCTAGATGTTTTCTCTGATAGTTATATTTATAGTAGGTACTTCTGGTGGATAGTATATTATGAATTAATTGAGGACCCGCTAACAGCCTTAATTCTTATCAATACGGAGTCTTCGATCATGGTCGGAGTACGGAAACCTGAAAATCCCTATGTGCATCTATCGAAACGCTACTGAAGTGTATCGGAAAAAAAGCCTCGAATTTCGGAAAAAAAAACGGCGGAAGCAAAGTTGGACAGCTATGTGAATTTAAGTTATGTATCTAATAGAGATATCTATATATATAAAAATGAAACCCGTTTTCCTTGGTCACGGCCTCACGCGTGAATGGCTGGACCGATTTCACTAATTCTTTTTAACACGCTTTTATTAGCTTCACCTGTATGTTTGTATGTTTGTATGTTTGTTTTGTTGTATTTGATATTAGGAGAAGGTTCTTACAGAAAAAAATATTAAGAAAATCTCTCAGAAATATTGAAAAACCCTAAAAACAGCCCTTTTATTTTTCCCATACAAACGTTTTCTAACTAAAACGAGCTTTTTTGCTATTGTATAAAGTTCATATTGAATTGCAAGCACTCACTGTTGTTTAAGCAATGTAGGTATGTTCCTAACGTCCAAGAGTCAATTTGCACTTTATTACCTCTGTACAAAGTTCAAATTCAATCATATCTATCAAAACAGTGTGCGTTTTATACTGATAATTTTTACTATAAATTGAACTACGGTTGCTATAGTTACGCAATAGCATGAGAATAGAGGTTATAACAAAGAGTTCCTATAATTATTCTCAACACCTTTGGTCACGCCATCACGCGTGAACGACTGGACCGATTTCAATTTACTCTACGTTTATCCCAAAGTCTACCCGTGCGAAGCCGGGACGGGCCGCTAGTATTAATAAAGAATTAAAGATACAGTGCCACAAGTTTAAGTTGGCGGTGGCGATTTGAGGAACTAAATCGGCCATCTCGAAAATTCACTATGACACTTCCGAGTTCATAGTAAACATCGTTGCGAATATTTTTGCTACTATTATATTTGCTACTGTGCTATCATCATGCCTAAAGTGATAAAAAGTGGTACAAGAGAAGCAGTTATAAAAGTACACAGTGGCGCACAGCCGCGCCAAGTTATACTTGCCGGACTGTAGAGCCATAACTGTAACCCGTACATGCGACAGCTATATTCTTAAATTGATGCCAGAATAGAAATTCTTCCTCATTTTAGGGGAAAATTTCATAAAATATTCCAAATCTTTATACTTCACAAAATAAAACATTATTATACAGGGTTATAAGGAAAGGATATACTACTAGGAAAATAACTACTAGTATACTAATCTACTCATAATTATGAACAGTTTTTATTAAAAGGCCTATCTTACAATCGCGAAAGTAATGTACCTACCTAATCCTAATCTTAGTTTTGGGTCAGAAGGAAATCTGAAATAGTCCAATAAATATTTATTGGGTTTATTCCTGGGCAAACATAATAATAATTCACAACCTGGCAGCATCAAATCGTAGAAGGCTCACGTACATAGTTATAATTATTACCTACTAGCTGACCCTTGCCCACTTCGTTGGGCATAATGTTAATTAAACCCGAAGCCATCGCGCGCCGTCCGGACCGTTTTTTCTCCGATTCACTTTGCAAAACGGACTACCACTTACAAGCCTTTTTATTTTTCGGTTTTTTAAATAACCTATGACACTCAGCAATAATGTGGCTTTCTATTGGTGAAAGAATTTTTAAAATCGGTTCAGTAGATCCCGAGATTACCCCTTACAATTTAACAAATATACAAACACACAAACTTTACTTCTTTATAATATTAGTATAGAAGTATAGATAAATATAACCAAAGTGTAACCGCACATGCGACAGCTATATTCTTGAAATGGATGCCAGGATAGGAAAGCTTCCCCCATTTTAGAGAAAAAAAATCATAAAATATTCCTAATCTTTATACTTCACAAAATAAAACATTGTTATACAGGGTTATAAGGAAAGGATAATGTACAAGCCAAAAATTGCTCATAGTAGGAAAAAGTCTAATAAGTATTATACTAATCTACTCATAATTATGAACATCTTTTACTAAATAGGCAATCTTGCGATTGCGAAAATAATGTACCTTATCTTAGTTTTGGGTCAGCGGGAAATATGAAATAGTCCATTATTTATTAATTTATTCGGTACAATCCTGGGCAAACTTAATTCACATGCTGGCAGCTACGAATCGTAGACGGCTCACGTAGTAACTATTATTCCTAATCTGTGGTTTGCCCACCTTGGCACGGTTACAGGGACGGGGACAAAAAATTAAATGTCTGTCTCTCTTTTTCAACCGTGTTTGGCACTTGCCATCTTGATATTTTTTACAAAGTAGCAATTATGGTTCCATCTGTTTAATCTAAGAAAAAAGGTAATTTCAGGTAATTTATTAAATAATTCCGTTTCGGACTTTTCTTGTTTGACTGACGGCAACACTGCAGTTACGAGAAAAGAAATAGAAAATCAATGATAGAAGCTAGATAGCATAGCACAGAACCTGAATACAATAATAGGTAGGTATTTAGATAGAAATATTAGAAATACACATTCTACACTATTTTCTTGTGATTCTCTGGGTTCGATAGGCTCGAATTTGTTTGTTTGTACTTAACATCAACTGGTTTATATCGGTGAGTATATAAATCACACAAAACCAATTAGATAAAATTTTGTTGGTATAGTAAAATTTATAGCTTGTAAATTGATTCCTTGCCTAGTAGCTTGTTTACGATAATATTATCTATAGGTAGTTACGTTTAACGTTTTTAACGTTGTGACTACCTACTCAGTGGTATCATCCACGAAAACGATCCGGTAGATTTTTGCCCAAAAGGCACCCCTAAAGGGTTGGACCACTTAAAGCAAGAGGTAAGGCACTAGGTACTACTTATGGGCGCATTCTTAGAATTCACAAAAATTGTGTGGTACTGGTCTAAAATGTGTCATTTGTTTATTATTTCATCATTATTATTTTGTTAGTGTTTTGTTTATTGTTAGTGTTTTGTTAGGGTTTAGTTTCTTAGAAAAATTAATAAATTTCCAACGTACCATAAATTATACACATTTCCCGATAAAGCATAGGTTCACCCAGCGCCAGTGGGTTCTCAGCCTTATTCTAGCTAGTTCTTTACACTTACTGCAATAAGTGGTTTTAACTTGATTTTACAGGAATACTGAAAATACAAATAAAACAAGCTTATCAACTAAAGTAATTTCTTCCAGATAACCATTGCATGGACAGGACTAATAAAAATAAGCAATAATACAATCAGAGTTTTCCTTTACATCTTGACTCATGTCGCACTGCAAGTGGCGGAGCAGTCTTTACCTACCTACCATCTATTTATTGGTTTTAGCCTAGAAACTTGGTTTCGTAGATGGCTAAAATGCTATTACTTGTAAGTATTAACTACGGTCTATATCTACGTACTTATTTTTAATTGCTGAATAACCCCTTGCTAAAATTGCCCTGTACTTTTAATTTTTTTTATTTTCAGGTCTTCCTAGACTTCTAAAAAGTTTGTCAAAAGTCAACAATGTGTGATTTTGTTGGTACGTATACAAAAGCTAATTTGTACCATTTAACAGTGTTTTATAATTTTATCTTTATTATGACGAGAGTGAGCGCTGTTATTTACTTACCATATGGCTACCTAAGACAACAAGGTGATCTATAGGAATATAATATTATGAAAAGGTAAAGTCTGTATGTATGTTTGTAGAGATCTTTGGAAGTAATGGTCTGATAAAATAATCTTTCAAGGGACACTTTCCCTGAGTGCTTCAATCGAAAACCTGCAAGAGAATGCCGCACAGCATCAGGAACTTTGTTCCGAGCATTAGCTAATCTCTTATAATTATAATACTTAAGAAACAATACTCACCGCTTATCTGGATGACCAGCATTGCTGATTGGCATAGCAGTAGTAATTTTAATTAGATACTAATAAATACAGAAAATTGCCACAGATTTTTATGTAGGTAGTGAATCAAGTGAATTCTGTGGAAGGTATATTATTACCTATTTCGTAAAAAGTATTTTATTTATCCTCAATTTGTAACATTCGGATGTGGTCTCCATATGACTAGGTACTACTAATTAGCATTTCTTTTTCAGAAGTTGAAACGAAAAACAATCTTGAGTATGTATTTATCCCAGTGGCCTCAAATGCTATAAGGTTCAGAGTGAAAGCGGCCAACGATGCTCATATTGCGCTTGTGAAGGGGACTGTCGAGAATGACCCCATGACAGAAGTGAGTATTAACAAGTGAGTTCAAAAATATTTTAAAACAAGGTTTTGTTCGAATGCTCTGTAAATATGTACTACGTCTTGTCAAGATGCCCAAACACAATAGAATTTTTCGGTTTCGTTGCGAAGTTCGATTGCATTGCATATACAGACTGGGTCTCAACAACCCCACTGGATCGGCCCCGGTACCGGGGCCATCTTGGAAAAGTGTTTCAAAAACAAACACTTTTGTGTTTGTGTTTGTTCATATACGAAGGGAGCTCAAAATATTCTCGGTGTGAATATGAAAGAGAAGGCATAAAAATCTGAAATAATTTTATTTGCGTATAGGTCACTGTAAACATAACACACTTATAACGCGAAATCATCTTTTCAAAACCTTCCAAAAAATAGTTATAATCATTTTCTAAAAAATGATTGTTTTGGCCGCCTCGAGTTCTTCATCGCTCGCTTTTCACGAATCTTTTTTTTTCAGTTTAGTGATCAAAAAATAGTAACTTTGTATCAGGTCTAGGCTGTAAGGTGGGTGATTGATCTTTTGGTAACCACACCTCTGAATAACAGCCTTGGCAACGCGCGTCGAGCAAACCGGCGCGTTGTCGTGTAGAGTAACAAACCCGCAGTCAGTTTTCCCCTTTGTTTGCGCTCAAAGAATGATTATGAAAAAAACTAATTATAGTAAACCGACGAAATTTTCTAATTATCGCCTAGGATCATGTCATAAGAGAACCATAGAAATAAAACTACCCTCAATACCAACAAAAAAGTTTAGATACCGAAATCTTTGAACTCCCCTTGTAGTATTGCAAGGGTTACCTATGATAAAACATAGCGGCAACAATCTTTCAGATCCGATTTGGCGGGTGGGGCAATACGAAGTCAATTATAAGACGCGACCGGTTGAAGCCTAACAAAGCCCAGGTGACCATGCCCGGAATACTAAACAGAGATGCGTTTAGGGGGCTCTGGATACGCTGGTATGGTAATTATATTGCGGCGGGTTTCGAAGGAATAAGTCGTCCGTTTATGACGTACAAGGAGCTCTCACCTCATCCTGTAGACCACATCGCAGTGAGGACCGGCTGGGGCTCCACTGGCTCGTGGAAAATTGAAGGTGAGTTACTGATGTTCATAAAAGTATTATTTTTATTTATTATACATTTTCTATTGGATACCTATCACATATTTTTCGATAGATGTTATGCTAGGAGTACAGTAAATGAAGACTCGCACGCCACGGTCCTATTCCGCTGATGCTGATGGTATTCTTCCAACTGCTTGAGTTGTGATTGTTTACACAATGTACGAGTAGACGGACTTAATTTAAATAAAAAAAATAATTAATAATTAGTACTGTATTATGTATGTACAATTTTGTACATCCATCTGGTCTGCCTCAATCATGTTCCACGATACACCGCTAACGATGTTGTCGGTTATGTCAAGGTAAAGCTCAAACATAATTTTCAGTGTCACCGGTAATTTTCAAGTCGCTCACCCCAAAGCCACTAGGCGAGGAGCTTCGCTGGGTTCCCATGCCGAGCACTGACGAGGTGCCCCCCGACGCCGTCATCGGGGGCTACGAGAAGGGAGAAGTGTTGTATATAGCCAGAGCTATGCACAACGACACCATGCGCCCGGGGAAGTATGTGCCCTCTTTGAGACGTGCTTATATAAACTGTCACAATACAGTTCTCGAGAAACGCAGGTTTGAGGTAAGAATTTACTTTTTGTAGTCTTTAATCTTTGTTCTTGTTGCTAGAGCGCCATATGTATAATAATACAGGGTACTGGTTCTGTCTGGGTGTTCTGGTTTGGAGCACGTTTACGTACCAAAAGTCAAAACCACCAATATTTAGGTAGGCTATTTACAAATATAAGAAGTTAAAACATATTACAAAACAACTTATAACAAATCAGACCAAGAACTCTTGTATGCAATAACAAGTATTTGCAACTCATCTATTTTCAGATACTTTGTGGATACAACTTGTCGTGGGTAAAAATGAAAAATAGCGCACTGCCGCCGCACGCCTTTCCGGGCGGCACTATCTCGAACGAAAATTTGTACATTGGCAGAGTGTACATTCAAAACAACCTCATCCCTGGGGAAGTTAACATACAGTATAAAGCATGCTGCATACCATATGGAAATCCTGAGCTTCAGAAGATGGCAAGAAGCTTTGAGGTACTTGTAGTACCGGATAAATTGCCCGAAAATCTCGTATGGCGTCGGCCAAAAAGAACGAGAGTCTCGGTGGTTATGACAGCAAGACAGCAATACGAATTTGTACATGTACCTTGGCAGTTGACTGCTTGTAGACATTAAGCCGGATGCAGGTTTACGTCTCAGATCAAGTAGAAAGGCAGATAGAGTCCCGCCTTAGATCCAAGTGAAGCCAAAAACTTCCCTACTGCCCATGTACGTAAATTTCACGCACTTAGTGACGCATAAAAACTACCCGTATTCGAACATACTGTATTCGAAATTATAACCTATAAATTATGATGTTTATGTATTCCATGAGATGTTATTTACGATAAGTAGACACGTGGAAAGTTATTCCATCGGACGTCTTTGTTACTTTTGCGTAATTTTCGCTGTTTTATTTATTTTACATCATTTTATTTATTTTTCTTGTCCACGTTTTCTGATTAACTGACGTAAGAACTGACGATTGATTCGTGTAGTTTTTTGCTTCGATATGTGCTTAAAGTATACGTACACGGGCAGTAGGGTAGGTTTTGGCTTCCCTTGGATCTAAGGCGGGATTCTATCGGCCTTTCTACTTGATCTGATGTTTACGTACACTATAATCCAGCATCATCATCAACATGACCGCAAGGTTTGTCGACTCCAAAAATCGGTATAAAAATCATCCAGCAGAAAGTGACCGGAACTAGAAGACAACAATCCACTTCCGGTGCCTATTTCTGTTATTGATTTACCTATTATGACAGCATTTTGAAACTCATGGCATCATGTAGCCCTTAGAGGTAATTAGTAGATTAATCCAATATAGCCACCGCGTTACCAACTGAGTCGTAGGGCCTTCGTCGTAGTCATTGTAGTTAAGTAGTTAGTCGTATGTTTCTATCTGATTTTATTCTTATCGATATGCGGCTCCGTAAGACCCACAAGTGCGAGCGAGATAGACATAGAGTAATGATTTATGGGCGCACGACTCAGTTGGTAACGCGGTGAGTATCGAATCTAAGCGCACTAGTGGCCGGAAGTAACCGGTAGACGACTGCAAAGGTGTCGAATCGGGTCTTTAAATTTCTAAGATCTCCAAGAAGGCAAAAGAATAACCAAAAGTTATGTGTTAAAACGTGTGGGAAAAATTGCGGTGACATTAAGAAAAAAAACTGTAGTTGGACCCTTCGTTAGAATACCTATAAGTGATCTCAAAAACGATGACAGACAATAAAAGTCTGTTTCTAT